>OX439142.1:96115640-97478802 GCA_949318255.1 Pollenia labialis | reverse complement strand
AATATTAATAACAAAGTACTGAAAGCAAACGAAACTGTCTAAGAAAGAGTTTAAAATTACACCTATTTCGGCTGTTAATTAAATGCTGATTGGGATCATTCCAAGTAAATAAATAGTCGAATTAAACGATTCGAACAGCTTCTACAAAGATGAAAAAGTTGTTATATGGACATGATTTGACTCTTAACTTAAGAACATGAATGCTTAAATCTTAAGTCTTTTGAATACTGTTTTACGCAGCTGAGGCTTAGACTTTATGAGTAGCATCAAAGATTAAAGCTGAAATGTGGTATTATAGAAGAACGTTAAAACTCAGCTGGTCTGATCACATAACCAACGCTGATTTCCTAGTACTCATGCAAAAAGTCCAGATATCCTTGACATCATTAAATATTGTAAATAAGAAATATTTGAAAAATTAGTAAATTAGCATGCTACGTAAAATTCAATGTATTTGTTTTAAAAATGCACAAATTACTAAAGCATTATCGGTCACATAAGGGTTAATATGTATTGTTTTCGATCAGCTGTTTAAAATTATTCAACAGGATGTAATTTCCAAGTATTAAAAACAATATTCTTATATATTTTCAAAAATCAAAAATTTTGCAAAAACTAATTATGACCAGGGCATGTTTTTCATTTCTCACTGTGTATTATAATTCTTGTGTATGTAAATCAGCTTGAACTTTTTTTAATTTGTTTTGTCAAAATAAATAAGTACCAAAACAAACAATTTACAAAATTTCGTAAATAAAACACAGAGACGCTTATAGTTGGCCTGGTTTGTTGTAAATACCTATCAATGATTTATGGTCTTGCAGAAGTTTTGTATAAATTTAACAAAATCATGCTGATTAATAATAAACATTATCACGCCAGAAACTTTCACTTTTAGTACTAAATATTTATTTCCCTTTTTTTCCTCAAGGATTTGAAAAAGTATGTGGCAAAAATATTTTATTTATATTTTCGTTAGTGTAAAGGTAACAATAATATTAATTCTAAACACGTTTATATTGAATTTACAGCATAAAGATGTGTACAAGAGGGAAAAGAAAAAAATACACTTCAAACAAAAAAAAAACAACTTATTATTATTCACCTCAAGTTAGATTATTTGCAAGCAGAGAAAAGAAACATTTTACAAAAAAAAAAAAATTGTTTAATTTTATATTGAAACCACCGTGGCAACACTCCTGCCATCAAATAGTCCTACACGTTTACAAGTATGTATATATATAATTTAATCTTCGTTCAGATCTCTCTGAAGAACTTCTTTAAAGAAATTCTTCGCATAATGATTGATATTATTGAGATGGAATATTAATTTTCCCTTAAAAAAGATTTTTATCGTGTTTATGTCACGAGTTGTGATTACGGTATACTTTAATTTTACTACAGCTTTTTCATGTCCCTTTAAATTTTGCATTATTTGATATAATTTTTTACATTAAGACACCTTCATCCATTGTGGAAAAGAAGAGAAAGGTAATAGTATGGCTTCTTAACGCCCACAGCCCTCGTACTTGTAATAACAATAACAATTGATGATGAAGTGAAATAATAAGTGATCTAATGTTATCACACTATCGCTTGATTATTTAAAATCACGTAACCATGAAATCTACAAAAACGAGAATACAATTGAATAAAAAAAAAATAAGAATAAAATAATGAAACGAGTTGAAAATAATTTAAGAGTATTGGCAGTAATTGATTTATATCCTCAAAATGCGGTGTGAAAATTAGTAAAGAAAGGAAGTAGACAAACAAAAAAAAAAAAAAAAAAAAAAACATTTAATTAGCACAGTGGGTAGGTAAGAATTAAGCAGCAGAGTTTGAATGGAGTATCGCTAAATATTATTGTTTACTTTCTGGAAAAGAGCTGTTGGGAGATCTTTATTTTTAAAATTTCCTTAAATTACTAAAAGGAGAATTTTTTCTTAAAATTTTTGATAAAAATTTTAGTTTTTATGACATCGAAAAGTTGAAAATTAGAGTTTTGGGAAAAAATTCTTGGGAAAACATTAAGGCAAATCGCAAAGTGTTCTATTGTGTCATATTGGTTGTATTTGCTATGTTAATAGATGAAATAATTATAAATTACAGCATATACATCACATATGACACAATAGTACACTTTGCGAATTGCTTAATTGTATCTAAAAATTTTCGAAAATTTTATCCAAAATTTTTGAATATGATATTCTACTTATTGTCCACCAAAATCTCTACGAAATGTTTATTTTTTTTTTTAAAAGGAATATAAAAAATCTTTAGATTTTAAGCAAATGCTGGAGAATATTAGCTAAGATGTCGTTAAGAAAACTCCTGTAATTTTATTGCAACTTGTGGTCTGAGGAGGTTTGAAGAAGACGATGTCAAGCCCTTTAGAAAAGCTTCGTTGCCAGATCACTGGGGATCTCTTCGTAACCCAAAATTGTTTCCGTACTCAAAAATTGTTTGAATAAGTGCGGATTTAAGACTATAATTTTCTTCTTATTACACAAAAAACAACAAATTTTTTTTGAGGGTAGATTGAATAATTTGTCAAAAAATCAGCTGTTAAAAAAATAAACAATAACACAGTGCAACACGAAAAAAATAACCATATACGAACAATACTACGTGATAAAAGACAAAAAAAAGACTTGTTTCTCCCAGTTAAGCCCAAAGGCATGCACTTTTTTTATGGGTCTCGGTGTAATTTTTGCAAAAAAGTGATCATTTTCTCAGGCTCATACTTTTTGTAGCTCTTGCCATAAAGAACAAAAGTTGTGAAAATATAAAATCTAAAAGAATTCATCTACCAGATGAAAATCGCAAAAAAAAAATGTACTTTGGACTTCAAGAAGAATTCTTGACATAAGTACGGAAAAAACAGAAATAAGGAAAAACATGTAAATCAATTAAAATGGATAATCATTCAAAAAAGCAAATTTCGATCTACCAAAGGTTAAAATACAATTTGGTTTAAGGATTGATGTTTGACTATTGACGTCAGTAGTCGTCGATGGCTGCGAGTGTAACACGGCAAATCCATCTGAGGAGATCAAGTGGTTGTGGTCGAACCATGTCATGGTAACCAGCTGCCTGGGTTCGAATCTCAGGTCAGTCAAGAATGAATGATTATCAATAACAATTTTAATTAATTTTCATGTTGTAAAATTCCTTTCTTCATAAAAATAATTTAATGAAAATTAAATTTGATGAACTTAAGCCTGATTAAAATATTAAAAATTTGGATCG
This sequence comes from Pollenia labialis, assembly GCA_949318255.1. Lineage (NCBI taxonomy): Eukaryota > Metazoa > Arthropoda > Insecta > Diptera > Polleniidae > Pollenia > Pollenia labialis. The sequence continues at coordinate 97,475,550 of OX439142.1, read as the reverse complement.
CAAAAAACTTTAAAAAACTGGGAGACACGGGTCTTTTTTTTGGTCTTTTATTACGTAGTTTTGTCCGTATATGGTTATTTTTCCATGTCTTAAAAAATTACACAGATTGTAATAAAAGAAAGATATTGACATGGTGTATTTACGTATGAAGATTTCGCACAGTATTGTAAGTGTGGCCATAAATATTTAAACCTTATGAATCTCGTATTGCAAATATGTATTTAAGCTTTACAGATTATTAGCTTAACTTAAAACTGATCTCGTGTATTGATTACAAAGTTTCTTGTACTAAATTTAAATGCTTTTACAGTAACCGTTCTGCACATATACAGAAATTTCAAGTGTTTTCGCAGGGAAGGTGTAATGCCTACTTATTCCATTGAACCTGCTTTTTGAAAGATGTTGTGTATTATTAGCTTATCTATTTGTACAAAATTGAAATGCTTACACTGTTATAGTCTCCAAATATGTAGGAGTCTTTATTGCCCTTGTATGGGAGGTGCCACGCTCGCTTGAGAATTAAAAAAATGTTAATAACCTATGTTAAGCGTCGGGTAATCAAAAAATTACTGTAAAAATTTCAGTAGTTTAGGAGGCTATAGGGAACAAAAAAGCATACGCTTTTTCAAAGTTATTTTCGGGAATGCAAAATTTATTATTAATACGATTTTCGTATCACGTGCTTAATTCCCAGTTTTTCATATTTGATAAATACACTGAAATGTATTGTTGAAGACAAGCTAGCTTCTATGCGCATTTCACTGGTTGCTTAGGCCAGCTCATCAGGAAACCTTTTCCAAAGATTTTAGAAAGGCCAAAAATATTATACAAATAAAACCCTTTATATGTTATTTATTGCTCCCCCTGCACCTACCCCCTTAATTTTTATTTTAACGGGTGGAGTTTACCATAAGAGTGGGTCCTACAAAGTATGAAGACTTTTGCCTTATTTGCGATATTTAATATTTTCGTTCTATGGAGGCTACTGCCCTTCCTCCATCTATCCCGCAAATTTATATTTTAAAATATAAAGTTTTCCATAAACCACGTTTGAAGACTCTAACTATAATAGTTCTTCAGTTACGCGATAATTAATGTATTCATCCAACGAGGATTTTGCTCCCCCTGCGCCTGCTTCCTTGATTTTTATTTTGAAAAGTATAGTTTACTATAAGAGTGACTCCCACTAAGTTTGAGCATTCTCACTTTAACAGATCTTAAGATATGCGTTACTAAAGACTGGCGTCTTATGGGGGTACCACTTCCTCTTAGTATTTTAATTTCGGGGCTTAGAAGATCTTCCTGCAAAATATTTTAGAACATGAGTGCAGTGGCACTTAAAATATGCGATACCACTTCCGAAATAATAAGTAGCATATTTTATTTTCGGGGCTTACCTGATGTAACAGTAAAACTTTGAGGAAAACGACACCAAAAATAGAATGTGTCTTTCTTTCACTCTGTCAGATCGAAATTTTAATATTTGTAATTTCTTCTTTAACAAATATCAGAATAATAGCAATTTTTATGTAAAAGCTACTGAAGCAATTCCATGCATTTAAAAAAAAATAAGGTAGCTCAATAGTTGCACTCACAATATTATTACAGTAACGGACTGTAGTTTATTTAAGAAATATTCCGTTCAGTCATTTTTAAATAAATAAACATTTAAACTTCCAAGCAAATTTATTTTTAACTGATTCTAACAGTTATTCAAAAAACTAATTGCATATTAATACGGAATTTCAGTTGCAGTTAATATTGTCTGTTGATTGAGTTAAATTCTTCTTTATGTTAAAGTAAATAAAAATGTAATTTAAAGCAACGAAAAGTTCATTTAATTTTTACTGTCAAAAATTCAACCGCGAATTCCGTAAAAACAAATCAATATTCAGTTATCTTTTATAAATTAATTGTCAAAAAATTAACTACATATTCCGTAAAAACAAATAAATATGCAGTTATTTTATAAAATTTTACTGTCAAAAATTCAACACCATATTCAGTAAAAACAATTAAATATTCATTTATTTTATATAATTTTACTACCAAAAATTAATTTTTACTTATCTATAAAAAATGAATTGCTTGTTTTGTGTAAGCAATACCCATTTTCTATTTGTTAAAATAATTTAGTTAAATACCTACATACATCAAATTTTAAAAGTAAAATAATTACGAAGCCATATCGGTCATGGTGCTGGTGTCTTATAATTGAGAGTTCTTCTGTAAACAACGTGGTCAGTACAACAAAAGTAAAACAAACGTGTGTAACTGTGTAAGTAAATAAAAATATTCTCCCTCTTTCGCTTATAAGAAAAACAAGCGGACAGGTGTCTGTCTGGTATTTTTAGAAATTCGGCTCTTTTGTGGAGTAAACGAAAATTTAATGAAATAACTGAATATTTAATTGTTTTTACTGAATATGGGGTCAATTTGACAGTTAAAAATTTACAGTAAAATTTTAATAAATAACTGAATATTTAAGCGTTTTTACTGAATATGGTGTTGAATTTTTGACAGTTAAATTTTACAATATAACTAAATATTTATTTGATTTTACGGAATATGGTGTTGAATTTTTGACAGTAAAAATTAAATGAACTTTTTGTTAAAAATAAATGAAAAATGGGTAGACCGGTTTTTAATTGAACTTTCATTTATTTTATATTACAATTTCAGTTAATTTTACGTACAGAATATTGTGAGTGTGCATATTATATATTTTCTGAAGTTTTTGATTCATAGAATACGACATCGAAACAAACTCGGCTTCAATATGTTCACCTCCAACCAAACTATTTTTAAAGAAACTGTTAAATATATTATGCTTAATTTAACCATATTATTTTTGGCGATTTGCAAACTTGTTTGGCGACCTAATTTTTGATTTGGCGACATGGCGATTTTAAAATAGTTGGCGATTTTGCTGGCTATTTTTGATCTGCTATGAATTTGTTTTGAAATTCGTTAAATTCAATACTTAGAAAAAACCGAAGTAAATAAGAACATGTAAAATCAATTAAACTAGATAATCTTTAAAAGCAAATTTCGATCTATCAAAGGTTAAATACAATTTCGTTTAAATATTGATGTTTAACTATTGACTGCTAGCAGTCGTCGTTGGCTGCGAGTGTTAAGCGACGTGGTTGCAATTGAAACATGTAAGGGCAACCTGTCCGTAAAAGCCTGGATTCGAGCCCAGCAGCAGTTAAGAATGAAAATTATCAATAAATTTTCATGTTGTAAAATTCCTTCTTCATAAAAATAATTTTATTATAATCAAAATAAATTTTCGTGGGAATACGAAAATTATTTTGATAATAAACTGGCAGGTGAACGGCCTAAAAAAACTGACTGGCAACCCGCTTTTTAAATAAAGCGAGTTGTTTTTGTTTTTTCTTAACCTACTTACAACTACAATTATTGTTGGAAGAATTCCATTCAATTGTAGTGGGAAATGTTAGGAGAGATAAACTCACTGTTTACTGTTGATGATTTTGTTTAAACTTTGATATTGTTACAAATATAGCTGTTTCTGTAATTCTTATACGCTTAACAGTTTTATTTGGTGGATGAAGTTTTCTGATGATCTTGCGTAAGCAACCAGTGAAATGCGCATAGGAATAGCTTATCCCATCAACAATAAATTTCAGTGTTTTTATCAATAAATAAAAATTGGGAATTAAATTTTCTATTCCCACTAAAATTATTTTGATAATTTTTTTTTTTGAAAAAAACAAAGTAGCTAATATGGATCTCGGTTTTAATGCCCATAAAATTATGTTTTGTATTCATGTTAAATAATAAGTGAACATTTTTGAAAACTAGTTCGCGCGCGCTTTGTAGACTTCTGTCAAAAAAAGTTAAACTAGTATATTTTAATAGAACAAGCTACATGCAAAATATTTTAACGCGTTAGCGCCAGAAAGTTGGTTAACTTTGAACTTTTTAAAGCGTTGTGTATTTTTGACAAGTAATCAGCTGACAACAAAAAGACAAATTTAACAAATTAGCGAATCATGATAGAAAAACTTATTGAATTGCTTAAAAAACATGCAATATGTATATAAAAAGAATAAATTCAATAAAATAAAAAAATCTTCATATATGTACATTCGAATCCGTTTTCAATGTACAAATAGGTAGCCAAATAAAAAACCGCTGGCAGGAATGGCTTTTGAAATGCGCTTTGTGTAACTTTCAATTTTTCATGTGCTAAAGTTTTTAAACGCACGATCTTAAGTGTGTATTTCTCGTGTTTTCAAAAAATGGAGCTACCTAGTTTTTCCGTACGGCCACAGATATATAGATTTTAATATTTATATTTTTGTACCTGAGCCCTTTTAGTGCCCCGGTAGGCGAAAGAAAATGATTCAATTAAATTTGTTCATTATTTGTATTTCGTTTTGCGGTTCTTTTCGGGCACTTTTACGAACCACAACGCACCCACATGAACAGTGATGTTTATATAGAAGCAATTGCTCTTGACTTGTTTGAGTATCTTTTACTCTTTATAAAATTGATTTCCTAGTTATTTTGCAAAATATTTTCAATCACAAATAACGATGCTAATTTTACACTTTTCCTTACTCTTATTTTTTACAAATTTCTTTCAAGACGTTTTTACAAAATTATTTTAACATGAATTGGTTTTTTTTAATGCTTTTGGAGAAAGTTAAACTTTAATAGTCATTGTGCACTTCGAGCAATCTTACTTATCCACTTTTTGATGGAAAAGAAATTTGGACTGCACAAGCTTAATCTTAATGTCAAAAGGCTGATACAGAGCAAAAGAGGAAGGATAATGCAGAAACCCGAATTTTTTTCTCATCAATAATTTTTTTATTCTTTTTGTATTATTTATTCATTTTATTTTTATACTCTAGTCATCAGATAAAGCGTCACGTATATGTCAAATTTTTATTGCTATCAAGGGATATGTTGACGATGACAACAACACCACTAGCAATGAAAGTGGTAGCAACAAATAGCAGCAGTAATAGCAAGTAAACGTTGAGTCGTTACAACGATGATGATGATGATGAAGATGTTGTTGACGATGGCACTGTCTTTAACGTTGACAATCATACACAGTATGACAATATTACAACATGCATTATATGTTTTACTTAAATTTTATATAAATGAAAAACAACATAAATTGTTGTTGCGGGAATGTATCAATAAAATTTATTTTTTTTATTGAGAACATAACAAACAGGACCAAAAAAGGAAACGCACGTTTAATTCTTCACACACACCCACACACTCATGTCAATATACAAAGTTATTTAAAAGGAATGTTAAGAAATGCCTTAAAAGCAAACATTAAATTGAAAGCGAAACCCGTATTTTATTTTAATTATTTAATACACTTCCTTTTTTATTTTTGGCTCATGAAAAGAAGTTGTAACCGGTGATGAAAATCATGGTACAATTGTACTGTTTCGGTACTTTTTCTTTTCTTTTTGCCAGTACTACTAGGACTTATTTCGAACAATTCAAAATCTACAGAAAGTTTCGAAAACAAGTTTTTTGTCTGCTATATTTTATTATTTTAAGACTAAATCTAAAAATAATTGCTTTACATTTCCTTCATTCAATATTCGCAGAAAATCCTTCTGCAAACCTACCAGCAAAAGAAAACTTGAATAAAAAATTGTACTTAGAATTTCCAGAAATTTATTTATAAAAACAATTAACAGTTTCTGGTAATATACAATACCACAACAAAAATTTAAGACCATAAACACTTTTGCCTGTATTCATAAAAAACTGTTACATTTAATAAATGTTTACAGAACAAACTTTCAATGAACATTTTTCTTACTTAATAAAGGTTTGTTAAATCTAAAAATCGTTTGTGAATATGGGAGTAAATATAAAGCACCAGCCGATGTGGTTGAAAAGGAATCGAAAGTTTTTGTTGACAGCTCAAGGTTTTTTTTCATAATTTATTAATCGAATCTTCATAGCTCACAATAAATCATAAAAAGGCACCATTCAAAAACTGGACAAAAACATGGTTGCAATTTTTTAATCAAATTTATTTTTACAAGTGTTAAAGAAGACAGTGACGTAGACGAAATAGAATTTAAATGTGAAAAAGAAAACGATTTTGATAAATTTTTAGTTGTGCTTGTTTATAATTTGGTGTGCGGTATATTTAATATTTTTTTTCTTTCATTATTTATTTATTGAATCTTTATATATATTTAATATGAACTAACAATAATTAATCAAATCTTATCCTAATACATTATAATTGTCTAGCCAGTGCCAGACAAAATTTCGTCATCGCGGTTTATGTTCACATATGTGGGTGTTTATCACTCTTTTGATTGGGTGAGTGCTGCAGTGTCTCTGCTTCTTAGTCGAGTGTGGCCGCCATGATTTAAAATATTTCCTGCTAGTGGATTTGGGTGTTGTTCAAGCTTTTTTAAAAATTTTACTGCATATTTTGTAATCATAGTTTTTAATAATGGCACATTGAGATCCTCCTAAATGTTTGAGTTTTTAACGTAACAGGGAGCGGCTGTGATTATTCAAAGAAGTTTATTTTGGCGCCTTTGAATTTTTTCGATATAAGAGTCTGATGCATTGCCCCATAGTTGAATACCGTAGTACCAGATAGGCTTTAAGATAGAGTTGAAAAGTAGAAGACTAAGGACAGAATTTCTTCCAATAAACCAATCAATTTGAATGGCTTTTAGTTTCATTTGAGTTAATTTTGCCCCTATATGGCATTTCTACGTTAATCGCCGATCCCGATGTATACCGAGGGGGGCAAAATTCCCGGCGCAAGGTGAATGTTATATGTACACATTTTTTCTCATTGACCATTATCTTCCATTGTCTTGGCCATATTTCAAGTTGAAATATATGATCCTGTAAGTAACGAGATGCTTTATAACGGTTTTCGTGGACGCTTAGAAAAGCTGTGTCGTCTGCAGTTGTTTGTTTTGAAGTTGTTTTTTGGCATGTCCGAAGTATAAATTAAGTATAATAGAGGGCACAGGATGCTGCCTTGTGAAACTCCAGCGCCAATTGGCTGAGGTGAACTTAAGAAATTTCCTTCTTTAATAATAAATGGACGACCGAATAAGTAGATTTCTAATAGCTTGTGTGTGTTTTTTGTTGCTTATCGTATCAAAACCAGTGGCTTTCTTGGGTTTTAAATCCCAAATAGCCTTTTCGATCTCTATTACCTCAAATCTTAGCGGAACAGCTGCTCTAGCAGCAACAGGTGGTAACTCGACCGCAATATCGTGAGATATATTTTGGGTAAATACGTTTTTCAAATGATTAACCAACAGATTTCCTTTTTCAATATAATTGAACTTTTGAACTTTTGGTTAATTTTATGAAACTGGCATTAGCTTAAGCAAGGTGCAAAACAGATCGAACTTTCCGTACGAAATAAAACATCTTTTGATTTTATTTTTGTTTTTTTAAATGTTTATTTTAATTATTTTGTTAATTTTTGACAGTAGCTTAAGCCAGCTTATGCATATTATAGTTCGGCCTTAAAACAGAACTAAAAGAAGAAGTTAACAGTTAAGATTCTAGGCCAAGAATAGAATTTATTCCAATGGGCTACTTTAATTGAATTGCTTCAAGTTTTATTTGATTAAGCTTTGCCTCTATATGAAAATTCCATATTAACCGAGGTATTTTTCATTCGAATGGTGTGGTATTTTTTGATTCTCTACGCAAAGTAAATGTTATATTTTTTCAGTTGATATTTATATACTTCTGGTCCTGTAGGTATCGAATGCTTCCCAGTTGTACTTCAGCATTAATCGGTTGAGGAGTACTAAAAAACTTTTCTTCTTTAATAATAAATCGATCTCCAGAGCTTCTGAGTATTTACGGGTAAGTTAGGCTCCAGTTTATGTATTACAGCTCAAAGTAATCTGACTGGTGTAGAGTTTTGTTATGCAAATATTAAAGGAAATCTATCTATTCGACATATAATATCGATTGTGCCGAGCTCTTTCTAGATTCTGAAACACAACAATTACAAATGTTTGAATAACTTTAAAACCAGTCCTATTCTAAAATGTATGTTTGGCTATTAAAATAATACAATATCAGAAAAATCCCTTTCCATCCCTGGTTCTTATTCTTTAATGCTTCTTTTGTCTTTTTTTCTCTTTACGAAAATTTTATTTATTTAAAATACCATTTTTATTATTCAATTTCCCAAGGAGGCTTTTAAATTGAAAATTTTTTTCTCTTACACTTTAACACCATTATAAATATTTAATAATGGTAAAATACACAGAAGCAAATAATTTCTAAACGGAATTAATTTTTTTTTTTAATAGCATGAACACCACTTTTTTATTGTGTGCAATAAAACTGTATGTTGACTAGTATATCAAAATGGTATCTAACTTTTGTTGTTTCTTAAATATCTAACAAGGATCTTAGAAAAAGTGACAAAATTGTTCGGTCCAGTTTCGAATATTTTTAGGAAGTATTTAATAACTGAGCAAACTCATTACGTAAAATATGGCGAAGTGCTTTATTTAAGTCTTCGATAGACAACCTTAATATTGTATTATGCGATTTTATATGCGTTGTTAAATTTAACTGGTTACTGAATTTTTTTGCAGTGAACAGTAAAATTTTACTGGATACTGAGATTTTTCAGTAACCAGTAAATTTCAAATTGTTAATGGGTTATCTGTTTCTGGGGTATGTCCATAAGAGCGTACTACGTTACAAGGAAAAAAGTGCGCGGTAAACCCTCTAATATAAAGTATTTTTGCAAGGAGGTATCAAACGATTTTTTTTGCCGAACATAGGGGTCTTCTTTATACATTTTTCGTAATATCTTAGGCAGTTACAGTCCGATCTTAATGTATGATAACTATATCGATGTTTTTGTCGTGAAGAAGGACAATGGTTTGCCCTTAAGGGCCATTTACCTCAAGTATCTCGTTCTAGTATTTATCCTGCTGACCTCTGTTCGCACGCCCTAATGCCAGAAAACTAAAGCTCGCTAGAAACTATTAAACTTTTGCGAAGAAAGTCATTCGACAATTGTAGCAGAAATATTTTTTAATTAAATTATAAAAAAAAAAAATATTAACCGTTTTTTCGAAAATCGAGAACGAAATTCCGCACAAAAATTACCTTTAAGGAAGGCTTTACTTTTTCTAATCTCTTCAATGTGCATGCACACTAAAGTGGTTCGAAAAAAAAGTTGAGCCAGTCAACCCCTACAATTAAGGATTAGTTGAAAAGAATACCAGAATTTTTTTTTTAATTTTTTGCTACGCCTCAGGATACCGCCCTTTTAGTGTTTTGTATACTGTGTCGCCATTTAAAGTCCGATCAAAACATATTGCATGTCGTTATTCATGGCTTGTTTATGGCTTTATTTTACCTTTGGTGACATTTTAATCCGACATAAAATTCTGGGCGCCACTTATGCCATCTCGGTACGTACCGCCCTAATGTCCAATTTCTTGCACGTGCCAAGAAAGCCCTTCTAAAACTTTGTACTTCTAGCATTTAATGTACTCACTTTAATGCCACGCCCCAAAATTAGTCCCACTTTTCTTTACTTATGTATATTCCATTGATCATTAAGTTTTTTTATGTATAGCGCCGACGTTTAAAATCCAATTTTATTTTATCGCATATCATCATTAATGGCATCATGACGCAGTATGTAAAACTAAAAGGGCGGTATCCAGAGACGTGGCAAAATATTAAAAAGGGTTTTTCTGGAATCCCTTTCAACTTATCTTTAATCCTAGGGGGTGACTGGCCCAACTTTTTTTTTTTGTATGGGGACCCAACCACTCTAATACAAAAGTACGTAACAAAACAGAAAACAGAAAACGAGGTTCGCTGATTTTGCCGATAGCAGATTTATGTGTAGTAGAAACCAAAATGATTTTAAAAGTAAAAATAAAGTTTAATTCAACAGTATTTCTAACATATTTTTGACCGCTTAAAAGTATTTGTTATGCAAAGATGAAAGCTCAATATCTGTAGATTTGTATGTTCAATGAAAAATGAAAAAAAAACTTAATATCTCGAAAAATGACAAAGTTGAGATCACTGCTATAAACTTATCGTCACTGTTTTTACTAACTGACCTAACTAAATTTTTTTTTGATAATTTAATTAAGTATTAAAAAAATAAAAATATTAGGAATTTTCTTTATTTAAGACATAACAAAAAATGTTATCTATATAATTAAAAAAATGTCACCACTGACTGCCGAAACGAGTCTACCGATTTCAACCAATAGGGTACGTAGACGATAGTCTATAGTAGGTTTAAGTTAAGTTCGCACGAAATCGTCTCAGTGGTTCCGGATATATGGCATTTAGATTTTTCTATATATTCCCATAATATTATCAACAAAATGCCTTCCATTTTCCATATTATGATTTTTTTTGTTTTCACTTACAAACATACCAAACCATGTATCGTAATGTCTTATGTCTATAATTACATTTGGAATAGGTCGTAAAGTTTATTAGATATCGCTAGAGAGGGCGTACAATAGGGAAAACGGGCAAAAGCCGATTTTCTTGGCATTTTTTAGGGCAATTAGTGTAACATCTGGAAGAACCTACAGGCTATTGTTTTAAATATTTAGGGCGTGAAATAGGGCAAGATTAGTAAAAGCTCCCCCTACCTATATATTCTTAACTAATTAACCGGTATTCCTAAAATTTGGCATGCAGAAACTTTAACATCTAAAACAGGGATGTCAGCGTCATACACAATTGTCTAAATTAATTCACACACATTCTTCACACGCATTCTTACGCTCCTTCATTTAGTCCACGAGAGTATACAATTCAGTCGTCGATTATCTAGCGACGAGTGCACAAACGGCGGATGCTTACGTATTTTTTTATTTTTATTAAGAATAATTGTCTCTTTATTCACTAATACTAATATAAAGCAATACAACCACAATTGACATCACTGATCTAAAGGAACTTAATGGTATAAATTTTTTGGAAACTCCAACATTTAGGGCGCAAAATAGGGCAAAACTGTTAAAAGCTCCCTCTACCCATGTCTTCTTAATTAATTATCCGATAATAGTTTCAAGCCTTAAAGGAACTTAAGCCTATACATTTGAACTTTACGGCGTAAAATGAAGCAAAACGGGTAAAAACGCCCATCCTTTACCTGCTTGAATAATTAACCGATTCTTTTAAAAAGTTTATGTTTTTTTTTTAACATTTTTTTCTCCGGTTAGTCTTATTCGGAATTTGAACCCACCACGGTTATGCAATGGTACACGATTGGTCGTTAAAAAAATTGATGCAAACGTTATCGACCATTTTGAATGGTAAATTCCGAAACGAAAATGTTTTGCTGCTACGAACTGCGATGACTCGAATTAAATTGAATTCAAATGTGTTAAATTTCCAATAGGATAGGCAAAGAGTTTAAGTGCCTCATAAGTTTTTTAGTAATTTTTTTTCTTTTTCTAACATCTTTATGAATTGTTATATTTTGCTTGTCGCTACATATTTACATAAGAAACGACAAGCAACACATAAGAATTCAAGAAAAAGTTTTAACAATCGCCGTTAACCGTTTTAAATTTCTTGCGAATTCATTCACACGATATCTTAAATAATATTTTTGTGTGGGATGAGTGCAACCAAAGCTTTTTACAAAAAGCAATACAGCAAATCAATGACAGAGTTGGTATAATTACCATTATGATGATGATGATGACGATATCCATTTATAGATGATGTTTCCACCAAATCCTTTTTGATATGCATAAATTCGCAGAGATTAAGCAGATTTTTACAAGACTAAATGTAGCTTTTCAGTTATAGAAATTAAGGCATGGACACTGGGACGGATCAAGATTGTGACAATGTTTTCAAAGCTCCAAAGCTCAAATAACCTCTAATTTTTACCCATAAAATCCCTTGTTGTTTTATTTTAATGTGTTACATTTTTGTTTGCCTTTTTTATATATAACTAACAAACACATACACGATTTGCCGCTTAAATAGAGAAATGTGTATATGCGCTTAACCGATCATTACAAAATTTTACAGAATATAACTTAAGGTCTGCAATTTTATATCTTGGCTATTAATACAAAGCATCCGAGGTTAGAGAAGTGGGCGTGGCACAAAATAGGTTTCTTTATATCTGGAGAACGGTAGTAGAAAATTTGTCAAAAATTGGCACACATAACTGAATTTCAATACGCAACCTTTAAAAAAATATAAAAAATAGACAGCTTTAGAGAATTGGGAGTGGCACTTCCCATACAAAGACATTATTGATTTCTTTAAATGTGGAGAACCGCAAGAGCTTAAGTTTCCAAATAAGGTTAAATCATCTTGGTTATAAATACACAACATCCGACAAAATGCGGGCGAAGAAGTGGGCGTAGCTGTATTTATATCTAAGGAACGGTATTTATATAACTTTCCATTCACATTGCACAATGGTGAAGGGTATTTAAGATTCGTCATAGGTAAATAAATATAGCACACTTGTCTTTTATTTTTTAAAAATTTAAAATCATTACTTAAGAAAGCAATAATGTACAAGAATACTTGTGTTTAATTAATAATTTGCAATGTTCTGGAAATCAAAATTGCGTAAAATTGAAATCGAAGATAATTTTCAGTAATTTTTTTTTAAATGATTTTAAAATTATTCTAATAAATTTAGTATCAAACGGAATATTTTTAAGAACATTGAAAACAAAAAATTGTTTTAAAAATTTGTTCGATTTTTATTTCACTCGAATTCGATTACCTGCACATGACTGAATATAAATGTTAATTTAATTGTTACGAGTAGAAACGTGACAACTAAAATCTTATTTTCACCCAGTCAATATAAAACAATTTTATTTTCCATATTAAACTCTTTAACACACGAGTTCATTGCATTCATAGCAAACAAAAACAAAAAAAACAACGGACAAAAGAAAAAAATAATAAAAACCCTTGCATATCCTTGAATGAATACATAAACCCTGGACTCATTATCATTAAATTTTCCATTCAGTTATTCATTTTAAACAATACTTTTGCTGTTCCTATTAATATTTATTCATTTGCTTGTTACTTTGTGGTGGTAAGAACAGGAGGAGGAAGAGAAGGAGGAAAATGCAAAATAAGGACAAATTATACGAAAATAAAAGACGAAAAACTCTGATTCATTAATGAACATTTTGCGATATTTTGTTCGTTTTTTGCTCAGAAAAGTTTACAACATGAAACATTTTTGCAACAAAAATGGAAACAAAAGTATTTGAGTGGAAAATAATTTCTTATCAGCTATTTGGTTGCAACATTAGTAACATCTAATGACTTGGCTGGCTCTTGGCTTTTGGATGGTATTTATTCATATTATTTCCAAGATTCTTTTTACGTGCGTGTTAGTGTGTGTGTAAACTGTAGTTGCCTTTATCTTTTATAAAATCTACTACTCTTACTACCACCATCATTTAGTTGTTATTCCTTCTGCGTCTCTAAATACCGTGGTTAATTGTTTTATTTGAAATTGTAATTTTGCTTTTCATTTCCGTTATATATTTTTTTTCTCATCGTGCTGTGCAGCCGCTTTTTATACTCTGGCATTAAGCCAAAAACCCTTTTGGCAATTTATTTTTATTTTTGTTTTGTTCTTGTTGGCGTTTTTTTAATACACTATTGTCTAAACTGTGCCATCCTACTAACCAAACAGACCAAATATCGAACGGAGCCATTTACTTATAACTAACAGTCATGTTCCAAGTGTGGCTTATATTACTAGATGAGTGAAATCCATGTTCTAGTTTTATCTCTCTTTCTCTCTTCCTTATTTTCTTCAGCATTTACTTTTTCTGTATTTTAGTAATGTTGTGGCTGTGTTGTCTACGTCCGTTAAACTGCTCGTTTGTTCCGTGTGGCTTTCACTTCTATAGCATTTCCCAGTGCAGTGCAAAAGAGGCTTGACAAGTATTAAATGACACACAAGTTTAGTGGTTTTAGTTTGGAGACACACACACTTGAATGCTTAAATATTTGAACCCAGCGGGGCAATTCAGAAGACCTTCTTACTTTAGGCCCTTTTAAAGGCTTGCTTTAAATATTGTTTAATTATAAAAAATAAGATAGACATTCCACATTCTCTTCTATAAGAAGGGAGAAGAGAAGAAGTAAAAATTTTGGTTTTTTTCACAAGCAAAAGCAAAATAATTATTTTTTTATGTCGTTACTATTCTTATGGCTTGTAAAAATTATATGAGTATGGAAATGAGCGAGCATGCCTTTTACATCCAAAAGAAGGGGTAGAGAGGCCGTCTAGAAGGCCTCCGTACTCCTTCTGTTTTCCCGCTGGGAATGTTTGTGGTAGTATCTTTTATTTTAATCGAAATTAGTTTGTTTTGAAAATTTTACACTTGTTTGTATTTGTTGTAATAAGCAACACGCGGAAGCAAAAAATAGGGCGTAAACTAATTATAATTTGTTCTAAATTAAACAAAAACAAAGCAACAAAGTGTGAAGAAAATTAAAAATTTAAAAATAAACTTTTACTTGTTTTATATAAAGATGTTATAACGATTGCACCATTTTGCTTGAATTATTTAATTAGAAAATTAAACGACCTGAAATATGTAAAGACATTTAACTGATGTTCTGTTTGTACTTTTATGTCATTAATAAATCTTGCCAGTTTAGTTTCGTATTAAGAATGCAGCTTGATTGGCTACCAGAACAACAACGACAGATTTTCAGGTGGTTTTTTTAGTATGGAATTTATGCCAAATACTTTGTGGTTCATTGCATGTATCAAAGTCAAACATGTTAAAGTTGTTATTTTATGAGCAACAAAAAAACTTGAACCTGAAAGATTGTCAATAACGCAATAAATCCGGACACTACATCTTCATAATTTAAAAAAAATATTATTTAATGGAAAGTTCTGTTTTGATAGGAAAAATAACTTTTTTTAAATATAAACATTTTTATGTGCCTTATCATAAGAATTCAGAACTTTTTGTGTTTTCTTTTCTGACAATAATGTTCCATGTATGCTACCATTCGCGCGGGTTTATGTTCTATTCTAAAAATATATGCAAACATTTGAAAAGTTGTCGTTTTACTTTCTAAATATGTTGCAAAAATAAATGGTAAATTTATTCCATTTCTTACACCCAGTTATAATTGAGTGTGAGATAATACCCTTTTTTGCTTCTGCGTTAAGTACTTTTTTATGCAAGAAAGTATTTTTTTTGTGTTTGCGTACAATTTGTGTTGTTTTGGTTGTATTGTGATGGATGAAAAAGTTTCAAGTTTTTCTTTTGTTTTACTTTTATTTAATAATTATTGCTTTTTGCGCATAATTTTTAACAACAGCTGGCTTTAATTATTGGAAATCAGTGTTGCTAACGCATATTGGAATTCAAAGAAAATTTAATGTTGAAAATTGCTACAACAGCGGTGAATATCGCTTATTAGTACAAACTTCGTATTCAATATTTAACACGCTAAATACACATTAGTGTTGAGTGTAAAACGTAGCTATTGTTTTGTTCCATTGTAATTTAAAAAAATGTATTACTTTATAAGGGTGCGTGTAACCTGATAAATATAATACACAATTATAATGCATTATTATTTCTTAGAAAAGAAAACACCATTAGTTTTGAACTTTCAAGACTTCAAGCCAAAATATTCAGTATTTGGGGGTTAAAGGACTTAAAAAGTAAAATTGAGTATTGCCTTCAAGGTGGATTCTCCTATTTGTTTTGAGATCTTTTTTTACTGCGGATTTTCTGCAGCATGACTCACTAATATGGACAACTTTATACGGCAAAACAAAGCTGACATATTTTACAAAGTGGTGGTACGTTTTTGATGCCAATTACATATTTGGGGGATTCACAAGGTATTCATAAAGATTTAAAGTCATATGTCTTATAATATTTATAAGGAATATACGTGACTCCTGTGGGCATCCGCTTATTAATTATATTTCTACTGTACAGTTATGGCGAATCAATGAACACAGCATTAAAAATTTTATTTTGTTTGAAACACAAGAATATTTTTTTTAACAATTGTAAAAAAATTTTTAGGACATTATGACAATATGACTTGATAGCACACCTTGAGAATTCCCCAATTATTTCCAAAGGTTGTGTGTTAATAATTATCGAAAAAATAAAATATCTTTTGCTGATGATCATTTAAATTTATCAACTCAACATCGCAGAAAAATATTAAACGCAAGTTGCAGGACTTTTTAAAGGCCTCTATACTCCTTTCTAAAAGCTTCGCTTCGTATGATTTCCAGCCTTAAGAAGTATGCCTTCTAGAAGGTGTACATTTCTTTTTGAACGACCTTCCATAGTATTTAGTTAAGAAGAGATAAAGGAAATTGTTCAGTTTTTTTTAATTTTTTTTCGTGACTCCCTTCTTTGGGAAGGGAACGAAATTGTTATTAAAGAGAGTGTGGAAGAGTTTGCTCCCAATGAATAAGTATTTAATGCGGCGATGAGGGCTTATGTCTGCTAAATAAGGCATTCTATTATGCTTCTTTACTCATTATAGTTACCGCTCCCTAACCTATTGACAGCATAGTTCAAGTTTGTGAGGACGAAAAAAGACTAAACCAATTTAAGCTGGAGTTATTCGTAAAACACAATTATTTTCTCTTAAGAAGTGAGGCGTTATATTATACATATATAAAAACAAGTAAGAAAGTACATTCGGTCAAGCCTGACTTTATGATACCCTACACCACAGTGTTTTAAAACACATTTATGAGAGTGAACCCTATAAGGGATCCATGGAGAATCATGCTTAAGTGTCCATATAAATATGGTTCTATCTATGTTTTAAATTTCCTACGATTCGCCCAACTTTCAATAGGATTGGTGCTTGTGTCAACAAGCCAAATTTTATCAAATTATCTCCAAAATTGCAACCTGTACTTTGCGCACAAGGTTACATTGACAGCCAGCCAGCCGTTATACTTTAAAGTGGGTTCAGGATCCATATTTTAAGGTGTTACACGCATCAGCACATATGCATTATACTCTCAACACAATTTACAGAACCATGTGATTGCATCTGAAGTTAAATATTTTTAAACTTTTTATTCTTTTTCTTAATTCTGTGCTCTGCATGAATCTTCTCAGTTTTTTTCCTCAGGCTAATTTGTTAAAATGTTAAAAAAAATTGTGCCCTATGGAAATAGTGCTTTAACAAAAGTGTCCCGTAACAACTGAGGTATATGGTGTTTCTTTTAGCTGCACAAGAACTTAAAATGATAAAACAAGACAGAAATATTGTTGGAATGAATTTTTTTTTACTATAATCTGAAATGTTTTATTCGATCAATGGAATTTTTGACAATTTTTTCCAATTTATCTGGCCGTTTGGTGTCAATGGTAGCTTGAGTATAAGCTTCCAGTGCTTAGGGAAGAGGTATTCCTCCAACAACGGGGTAACCATTTGGCCGATATTTTGTTTCATACATAATTATCATAGATTCTTCTATAATAAAAAATATTAAGATAATTCTCTGCAAATTTTTGTCTTATTAACAAACAATACCGTGCATTTTAGTTGGACCATATACATTTTTAAGGTTTATCAATAGTATTAATAGTAATTAGAAAATAACTTTATTTGTTTTTACAACCAACATTGCAATTAAGATATTTGATTATTAACATGAATTGGAATGTTAAAGGTAGAAAAGTAATACTTAAGTACGCATGTTTCGAAATTATCCATATTGAATGCCGCCAAGTTTCGTAAATCCCCTTAGATTTTGATTCAAAATTAAGGGCGAATCAAATAAAGCATAAATAAATCCGTTAAGACGATTAAACTGGTCATTGAAATTGATCTGTTGTGTTTCACACAAAAAGATAATAGTCCGACAGGGATGTTATCTGTATTATGGTGAATATCTAAATGTTCACCATTCATAAGTTTTTTAACGCAATTTCAAGCAGAATATTTTAATTTAACTTTTGTCTTAAAGATTTATTGCAGTAAATCCAAACATTTCATTTACGAGTGGTAATTTTTGACCCAAGCATAAAATAAACATAAATTTTATCTTTTAATTGAAATTTTCGTCACTTTACATTTAACGTAAAAGCTTTATATTGTTTACAAACACAAACTTATATACATATGCACACACACACACACACAACACTATAAAACATTGCAAGAACGCTTACTTACACATCCACACACACACTTTTTCACACTTAAGAAAAAGTCATAAAAAACTGCTGTTTGTTCAACGTTGTAAATGTTTATTGTTTTTAGTAACTGTTTACCACAAGTGTAAAATATAATAAAACCATACAGACTTTCACAACCAACCACACCAATTTATGTTTGTACAAGAAATATTCTCACACTGACTAAAGTAAGACAAATGTATGCGCTCTTACTTTCTTGACTTTCTCTCTGGTTGGCCGAAAAAAAGCAACAAAGAAAAAACAAAGAATAATCTACGAAAATAATGAAAGCACAGAATAGGCAAAAGGATAAGAAAGAAAGTAAAATGTTAATACAATGTTATTGTATGTGTAAATGTAAATGGTTTTTCTTAGCTGAACAAAATGCAATGCATTGAAGGCAATTTGTTTATAAACAACAAAAACCACATAATAAATTTGTTGAAGCGGCATTAAATCATGGTTTGTATTTTGTGCAAGTGTTGTTAATATCCTGTTAATGGCCCTGGTAATATTAATGTTGACTTAAAATGCTATTCTTTTTCTTTTTCATTTCTTGCCTTTCGTCTTTACTTTACATGTTTGGTGTGTAATAAACAGATTTTTTTCTTTTCACTTTTTAGCAGGATGTTTATTACATTAATAAAGATTATATAGTATCCGCGGATAAAAAAAATAAAAAGATCGTATCGTTTAATAATGTTTAATGAATTAAATACTTTTTAAATTGCCTTATTTAAGTAGGTGTTAATATTAAAACAACGGGTGTTTTGCAAAAAAGCTTGATGTCTCTCAATTATATCAAGATTTAATGTATGATACTTGCCCTAAAAAGAGGTTCAAGTTATAAAAATCTGACTTTTTGCAGAAATATGGATATAATTTCAATAAAGGTTACGTGTTGGCGCAATTAGTTTTTTTCCTAATATGTATAATTGTTGCTTAGGCATATACATATAAACAGTAGTTGTCCGGTTTAACGAACCAGCACTTTGTCAGGCCTATTCGCAAATTTTTTTTTTTATTTTTTATTTATTTAATCTTCATATATTAAATATGAACTAGCAATAATTAATCAAATCTTATCCTAATACTTAATTTTATGTCCGGCCAGTGCCAGACAAAAATTTTCTTCATCACGGGTTCTGTTTATAGGTGTTTATCGAGACAAACAAAATTGAACTTTAAACGGTGTCAATATATGTATATAATAAACAAAAAGTTAAATGTTATATATATCAGAAATTAAAAGCCTAATTTTGGGGTTAAGTACAGTGAGTACATTAAAAGCTAGAATTACAAAGTTTGAGAATGACTTTCTTGCCACGTGAAACGAATTGTACATTAGGGTAATACGTTGCGAGATGGCTTAAGTGGCGCCCATAATTTAATGTCGGATTAAAATGTCACAAAAGGCAAATATTAAGCCATAGACGAGCCATTATGATCGGACTTTAAATAACGACGCAGTATACGAAAAACTAAAAGGGCGGTATTCAGAAAATTAAAAAATATTTTTTCTGGGATCCTTTTTAACTAATCTTAAATCCTAGGGGGTGACTGGCACAACTTTTTTTTTTGTATGGGGACCGAACCACTCTAGTGTCCATACTTGATTTTTAATAATAATTTTAAATATGACTTATACGCATCAGTAACTACAAGCATTTCGATACAAAATGTATTGCATACTTATATGGGGCAAACAATAACAACGGGCATTTGATGTATGATTACTATTAATACATGAATTTGCAACACTCATACGCCTTCACTATAAATAGGTTATACAAAAGTATTGCATACTTTCGGCTGACAATGTAAAGTGTTTGTAGTGACGTATGATTAATTTTTAATTGTACAGGTGCACAGTCTTGCCGAAAGTAGCGAAAAATAACTACATGTAGGGATTTTTGTTACTAAAATAGGAACGTAGGGAAAATCGGACAGATTTTTTATATTTGCTAAAATGTGGCCATTTTTCTCATATTGCATTGTAAAAGAAATAAATGCAAAAAAAAATTATTTTTAAAAATGATTTTATATTTAAACAAATATAATTCTTAAGTGCAGAACACGTTTTTGAACAAAACAAAAGATTAGTACAAATTTGAACTATTGTCTCACCAATTTAACTTCAGCCTCAATGACATTTAATGACCAAACGTACGGATTTTGTTTACTTTACCCAATGCAAATGTCGCTAGCAAAAAAATTCTACACAAATTGAGCCACACAACTTTTAGTTTAATTTGTATTATGTTTGCATTAATTTCGAATGCCTAAATAGTCTCTTTACAATATTCAGTTCAAAAGAAGTACAAATATTAAAGGCCTTATTCATAAAAAATATTTCAGATTAATAACAGGTTTATTAAACGAATTTCCTATAGAAATCTTTTTAAAAAACTTCTTATAAATCAATAATATTTTTTATGAATAGGGGGGTAAGTATTTACAAAATAGCCTGTTGCTTTTGTTCCTGAATTTAATTAAAATTAAAAATAAAAATACTTAAAATTTAATAAAGGTTTTGAAACCAAATTTTCTATGAAAATGTTCCTTAAAAAAAGTTTGTTAAATTAAATAATAGTGATGAGTTCAAAAGAACTATTCATGTTTTTTTTATTGATATGATTAAAAATACATAAATTGTTTTTAGTTTAATAACTTAGTTTTGTTATTAAAGTTTTACTATAAATATGCGAATAAAATGAGTATTTTATAGCTTTGTTTTTTCTTAGAATTCAATGAATAAATCGCGTAGGGATTTTTGTAGGGAAAATGGTTGCAAAATATTTTCTGGCAACACTGGAGGCGCATAATACTATGGTTACTATCCGGACAAATTTTAAATACGGTCCTTTTTTATGCATTTTCTTATATCGACATTTTTACAAAAACTAAAGTAAATAACATCCGGTCAAGGGTTTTCGTTTCGTTTTATAAAATCAACTACTAAAATATTTTTTAAATAAACGGTTGCCTATCCATGTTGGATGTTTTATTTTTGAAAATAATATGTATATTTTAAAATTCCAAAAGAAACTTAAAAGACTTTAGATATGGTGAGAGAAAATCCAAGAACTTAAGGTGTTAATTGTTTTGTTTTGTTTTGTGTGCTTTACATGCAGACATGAAAGAAAAACTTCAAAATAATTTGAATAAAATATTTATTTAAGAAGATAACAAAGTTATTAATCGAAATATTAAGGCTCAACCATTATTTGCGTTCCTTTGCTCCCCAGAGAAGTAAAAGAAACAAAAATATATTTAAGCACGATCTAGCTTAAGCTATTGTCTAAAATTAACGGAAACCCCTGTCAAAATATATTATCATAAAAGCGAAACCGATGTATTTAAAGTGACACAATAATACCATGAGCAATAATATGTTGAACGTAAATTTTCAATTTATTCTATCGATTTGGGTGCCATCCGAAGATCATTTACATTTTATGGCATTTAATCCGTTTTAATAACCAATTTTAATAACAAATAACTTAACTGGTGCAGATGCTCTAGAGGAAACGTATCTAATTGACACAAAACTAGTCATATGAATTGATTTTGTGGCGACAAATAGCTGATTTTTATCTTATTCTGTTGCTTTATATAAAAGGAATTCATCATAATAATAAGGTTCAATCGGGACAATATCTACCACAGGAATTATATTAACCGAAGTTGTAATATGTGTCTATTTACGTTTATTTCAGTGACCTGTTACAAAATGTCAAAAAAGTGCAACTTTATTCCCTCTTGGCACATCGCCACTTCATATAAGGTATTAGAACTAGAACCGGTCTTTGTCACTTTAGAACTGTCACGTGAAAAGTTTGATGTTAGTTCCCACTCCCCTAGGCAAGCTTAAAAAAACACATACAAGTAATTAAAACTTAGTAGTTTGTGTTTTTTTGCGTGCATGCATTAGTAGTTTCTTTATTTATTTTAAAAAGTTTGGTGCATATTTAAACTTGCCCTGGCTATTATAATGAGAAAAAATGTAATAATTAAGAAAATTAAATTTGTTTTTTAAACACAAAAAAAAAACTGCAATGCCAAGAAAAAGTTATTTTGATTCAAATAGAATTTACATTCGGATTGAGCCCAACAACATTTTGCATTTGTAGCAACAAGTATGTTTTTGTTGTCCCAAAGTGTAAATTCTTTGTTAAGGAAAAAATAAAAGTCTTGCCTAAAATGTCATACTTGTTCAGTATGCGGCTGTTGCAACTGCAAAAGTTGTTTGCTCAACAACAGTCCAATACAATTTGTCGCAAATGCAGAAAATGTTGTCTAAACAGTTTAATACCGACAAAGTACTCAATACTGATCGCAATGATAATGAAGTATCAATCATGTCATTGCTAAATGTAAATTTTTTTACGACAACAGACAAAAATTGTTATTTCCGCATATTCAAATCTTTTACGTCAACAGCAAATTTCAATGTGCTGTTAATTCAGAGGAAACCCTTTAACGGCAAAAGTTATTTTAATTGCCACAATTAATTTTGCTGTTGAAAGACTTCAAATACTTTCATGTTGTTGCTGTAAAAAAAGTATTTTTGGAAAATTTCTTGCGAAAAAAGGTTTTCATTTTCAAGTTTTAGTTTACCCCAACAGCGCATAATCGTCAAATACTAAAATTATTTTTTTTTTTCAAATTTATTTACAAATTAATTCATTTACAATTGTTGGTCTCAGCGCCTTAAAGCCATTGCTGAGACAAGTTGGCATAATAATATTTTCCATAAAAATTATTTTTTTTTGTGTGTATTTAAAATTCTTTGGAAATATTGAAAATAAAATACATATAAATTTGTTTAAGAGATGATACGTAATAACGGAGACAAATTTTAATGTTACCAGATTCATTGCGCCGCAACGTCGCGTTTACGTAAGAGTATCTATTTATACATAATCTCGGTATGGAATACGAACAGCTGGTCCCGAATGTATATGTTAACGTAAGACTAACGAGGTCTTTAGAAGTTCTATGTACGAGTTTTTATGACGATTTACATTTTTATCATCATCATATATTTTAATGAGCAATTTGATTACTTTGGATCCCTTTTACACCTACACTTTACATTGGATTTTAACAAGTTATGCAATTCATATTGCAGCAATCGGTGTTCGAAAATAAACACTAAATATCGCTCCTTAATGTTCGGTTCGGTATATTTGTGAAAAACACAAACGCTAATAGTGTTTGTGTAGTAAATCATTAGGAAAAATAATGTTTCCCTGTTTGTGACCTTTGAACACAAAAATAATACTGTACTTATCCAACTTAACGAAAAGATAAGAACATTTAGGCCCCTATTACGGTTTACAACTCAACTCTGTTGAGTTGTTATTACGACAACTGGTTGTGAACAGCTGTAATTTTTGTTATGTTTTTGTTCACCGCAATATAGCAAAGTTGTTAACCATAGTACAAAAATTAAGGAACAACAACTCAACTGAGTTGTGTTGTATACCGTAATAGGGACTTTAATTTAGTTCTGTTTTTTTTTTTAACCACAAACTTCATGTTCGGTTCAGCTCGTTAATATTCGATTGTTTCAGCTGGCAAAAAAAACCAAAAATTTTTTAACAAGTTCAAAATACATATACGAAAAATACTTAAAGCCTGCAAGCAAATGGTACACAAACAAAACATGTACACACACAAGCTGTTCGTGCTGCGGTCGTTGCTAAAATTTTATTTATTTATCAATGTAAAAAAACAAGCATTATAGAACATTCAAATATAAAGTTTGCCTACAGTGTCACTACAATTGTTCCGTTAACCAAGAACAGAACATTATATAATGTTCGGCTCTTTATTAAAAATAGTAACGAACGGTTCATATTCGTCTACACAAACATTTAAAAAAATTGATACCGTTCCCGTTTGAGGTGAACGCTAAAAAATGTTCTGTTTATTTTCAAACACTGGCAGCAATAAATTATGGCCAAATTTTGCTATATATTTTGCTGTTATGTCTGATAACCTTCTGAAAAAATCAAATAAGATTCAAATATTGCTTTTTCGTGTTTTTAATGGAAATATTTTAATAAAAGAAGAACAGAATTATTTTCAAAGAGGTCACAACCAGAGATCAGCAATGAATCGTTTTTTCGCTACTCATACTGACTCATGCAATTGTAAGTATCAGTGCGTAGAAATCATTTAAACTAAACTACTCTGATGCACTCATACTCACAAGAGAATTTAATATGAGTGCGACGACGACATCGTACTCATACTCATAAATGACCTCAGTTTGACGTATAATTTCAGAAAATACTTCTAATACTCACATTGATTCAACTCATTTAGCTCATCCATTTACCGTTTTAACACAACAGATGAAACACACAACTTCATAATCATCGCTGCCAGATAAACTTGCTGAAAAATCGTGAACTTCATACATACAACTTTAGTAAACTGTAATTGCCAAATCGGCGACAAATCTGGCAGCCTCGCATTTCGCTTCGTCTATACAGTGTATATGTATATGTATATGTGTATGTGTATAAAATACACATTGACTTAAGTTGATTCTCCCTGCAGGAGATTAAGAGTTAATTGTCAAAATGCCCCTAGTACAATTACTAGAACAAGAGGTACTAGTGCTAACGGGGTTAGAGTTTCTATATAAAAATACTAGTGCATATGAGTACCAGTACTTGATGTATGTATGATTGCATGTTTTGTAACAAAACTAAAATTCCAATACATATTTCTATTTTTATACTGCTTCGTAAATTTGATTTAAAATCATTTATTTATGGCATTTTTATTATAAAATAAATGTTAAAATGCAAAATGCTAATGCAAAAAGCACCCAATGTGGTCCAAGTATACTAGTACACGTCTAGAACCAATAGTACTAGTGATTTTCCAAGCACACTCAATGTTAATTTGAGCATTAAGATGGTATAGAAAAGTTAACAGTTGTGAACTAGTACTGGTTATTTTTGTACTAGTTTGGTACTAATTAGGTACTAGTTCAATCTCCTGCAGGGTCTAAATCAACCACTACAAATGTTAATAAGTATGAGTACAATGAATCAAATTAAATTTTTAAGTGAATATGTGGTTGAATAACATTGCAATAAGTATGAGTGCGTACAAGTACAAGAAATTATGAGTCATGATTTAGCTCTACTCACTTTTTCACTACTCATTGCTGATCTCTGGTCACAACTAATTAGAGATAGTCATATAGCAAAATTGAGAAATTTTCGAATAGTAGAGCCGAGTCCATTTATCTTCTGGCGCATCCGTATGTTGTTGTTAATGCTATTAAATTCTGTACACCAGTTCATAATAAAAAACAAAAGGCTCAGCGCTCTGAATTTGCGTATCACTGTTCCTGTCCCACTTTTTAGTGTACCGATTGACTCAATTCGTTTGGCTTGCTGTCATACACTAAAAAAATTTTTTATTTCTAGCTCGCAGTCGATTAAGTCGACTGCTGGACTTAAAAGAAATGTAACAGTTGTTAGGTAAAACAATTTTATCAGTAACCAGCTGCGCTTTCTTTTTAGTATTAAAAAAATTTAATTTCTTGCGTCTTAATTAAATTTTGCAACAATTTGTTCCTTTGTTGTTACATTGTTAAAAATGTTCTTTTGTTGTTTCAAATATATTCTTTTATTTTCCCCACCTTTTACCTTTAATTTGTAAGTTTTCTCTAATTAAGTTTATGTAGTTAAAATGAATTTGTTAGCACTTGTAAAACTATTTGCCATTATACAATATAATTACGTTTTGCTTTGAATTTTACCAAAATTCTGTAACTTTTTAACACAATGAAGACATAAAACGAAGAATAAAAATAAAATTAAAAATAAATAAAAAGGTGTAATTTTATTTGTCCGCTGTGCACTTAGTTGCTTTTGTTGGCGGTTGTTAAATGAATTCTTTTCTCTCCTTCTCTTTCGTTGACAGCTCAATTAGTAAATAAAAATGTTCAAGTACTTTTTGTTGATGTGAAATTTCTATGTGTACGATCAAAAGTTTGTTTGTTTGAAGTTCATTTGTTTTATAAGCTGTAAAATGTAAAGAGAATTGTGCCAGTAATTAAAGCTGCAACACGTAGAATTCATATAAATCATGTCACTTTATTGTTCAAGAAAATAAGAGAAAGTTAAAATTAAAAAAAAACTCAGTAGCAAATAAAATTAGGTAAAGTAACTGGCACTTTTTTTTAATTAAAAAAAAAACATCTTAACTTTGTAAAGTAAAATCGTAAAATAAAGTAATTAAATAAGGTCCATCAAAACATTCAAATTGAATTTTCATTGAAAAATTTTACAAACTTTTTTTTAACAATATTGTTACTTCTAGTAAATTACACAATTCAAATAACCACTAGAAATCAAACTCTTATTTCCCTAAATTAATCTGAAATCAAACTCTTTTACAAACCCCACATTTTCTTCCTAATTTCTAACTCTAATTTCAGTAATAATTTTCCTCAAAAAAGAAAAAAAAGCAACTAAACTAGTCACAGTCAAAAATACTTGGAATTGAAAGAAAGCAAAAAACAAAAGTTTGAAATAATGCAAAGTCAGTCGCAATCAATTTCTATGCAATCGTCAAATCACACAATCTTTATAATGGCTGGCACAAGAGGAATATGGTTGTTTATGAACTTTTTCATTTCTTTCATGTTTTATATTCAATCAGTCTTAGATGGCTGCAGTTAACTCTAATGTACGTTTCGTTTTATACTGTCACTGCTGCTGCTGCTGCTGCAAGCAACTTCTATACTTTAGAGGATTTGCATGTCGTAAGTGAAATTATGTTGAACTAATGTGTAGAAACCTAAAAGTATGCAGAAAATAAAGAGAAATGTAAAATTGAATTCCAAGAAATCAAATAAATAACTATGAAAAATAAGTGCATTTAAAGAAAATGTGAAATTCACAAAATATTGAATTAGTTAAATTGCAAAATAAATCGAAAAAAAGTTATAAATATTTGTAAAAATAACAATGATGAAGATTTTCTATTAAGTTTATGTATTTTACTTAAAAATAAATTAGTTAAATACTTTAAATAAAAATTTAGTTATAAAAAAGAACAAACGTTTAGAGATTCCACTCGCAAAAGATAAAATTCGAAAAGTCAATTCAAACTATTTCATAAAACTAGGAACTCATCCAAATCCATCTTGCTCAACTAAAAATGCGGAGAAGGATTTTAAGAACAAATCTTTTATTCCACTTGAATAAGGCCTGTCTGACAGTCTTAACAAGTTTCATTAAGGAAAAAATAATATTTCAAGTGCCACGGCATTCCTTTATTCAGACTCTCCTGGAATGGAAAGATGTTTGGTTTTTAGTTTTTAAAAGTTTTAAACAACTACAAACGCATATAAAAACGATATAAAAAGGCCTTATTACAATCTAGACATAAAAGAAAACGCTTCCTGTGTTTTACTTGTTGTTCAATATTTCAATTTTTATTTATTAAAATTTTGAATATTTCATCTTATTTTCGCTTTTCATTTTACATTAGAAGTTTAATTATACACCCCTGTTTTAAAATCCCGCCAAATGGTTTCAAAAGCACGATCTCAATTTCTTATATTAGATTAGATTTAATTAGACAATTATTTAGAATACTCAAATTTTCTTGAACAATTTAACAAATAGAATCTGGAAATTTATTTCCCATGGCGATAAACATTTAATATCAGGGCTGTTCTGGGAATTGAAAACGTAAAACGTGAGAATTTTAAACTTCGTTTTTTAATAAGATTTATGTAATAAAATAATTTTATGACAAATATTATACAAATATTTGTCTATTAAACAGAATTTCATAACAAAAATTATATAAAAGTGCATTAAAAACAATTTCCGAATTCTTGCGTTTTGCGTTTTCGATTTCCAGAACACCCCTGGATATAAACTTTCATATTATTAATGTATTCTAAGTCAAATTACAAACGAAAATTCTGATAGTGTATAGAAAAAAGTGCTGGAAAATATTGAAGAAATAAGACTATTCAAGTATAAAAGCTTTTAAAAATTTTAATTTGACTTTGAATATACATTTCAGACTAGACAGAAAAAATTAAAATTTTTCTCTTATCACCACCTACAAAATAATGTGTTAAGTAATCAGGAAAAAGTAAAAATACTACTTCCAATTCTATTGAAAGAACCAATGAATTTTACAAGGGATTCCCCAAAAGGAACGCATTACAATGTAAGTCATTTTTTTACCTACATACATCTGAAAAATAAGTAGTTATTGAAGTAATTATAGTAGTTATATATAAAAAAGCTACTAAATACCCAGTAAAAACATCGCTTACTTTAAATGAATAGCTTCTTTAACTCATTATTTAGTATCTTTCTTCTATAGCTACATCTATAACAACTTCTATAACTACTTTTTTCTGCATGTATTTAATTAAAAAAATAATGACTTTCTTTTGAATGCGTTCATTTTGGACTTTCCTTGTAAAATTCATTGGTTCTTTCAGTAGAATTGTAAGTAGTGCTCTTATGTTTTTCTGATTGCTCGACACATTATTTTGTATCGCAGTTTTTACTGGGTAATGAGTGAAGCTATTCATTTTAAAAAAGTAGGCGATGTTTTTACTGTTAACAAAATGATTGTATTGATTACTAAAAATTGTAAAAATTTAATTTTTTGAATATTTTTTTTTTCAATAAATGATATTTTTAATTTTAATTAAAAAAATGTTAAAAAAAACTTTACCGTTTCAAACAATGTGTTGATTTATTTTGACAATTTCCAACAACAATTTCGCAAGTTTGAATTATTTTGTTTTAAACGAAATAATTTTTTGTTATATAATTAATATTTTTATTCAAAATTTTATTTCAAAACAACTTAAATGTGAATTACATCAAAATTATATTTTTAATTTTCCTTCAACAAAAAAAAAAAAAAAAAAAATTGATTTAATTATTACATTAAATAAATTTAAATACTTTTTAAATAATTTTTTTAATTGATAAAAAACAACTAATAATTTTTTTTGTGTTCACACATTTTAATATTTTACAATTTGATATTGGCAAAAAACAAAAGGTCTATCTCTAGCCCGCAAGAGGGTAGGTAGAAAACTGTAGAAACCCTTAAACATGTTTTCAGAAAAACAAACCAGCTGTTTTATGTCTAAAACACAATATTTTATGAACACATCATCCCATAAATATAAGAAATGCTAAAGTGTGCATATTTGGATGTTTGTTTGTTTGTAGCTCAAACACGCGAACAGCGCTTAATAGATTTATATGAAATGTGGTATACGGAAAGCATATTGCCCAGATTCAAATAAAAAAAGGATCAATTTGAAGAAGGAAATCGGGGAAAAATTGTTACATCGGAACTTTTTCTGTTTTTGCTAAATTTGGTATGCAGATTGCATATGGTCAGGATTCAAATATAGGGTACCTTCTTATCGGTAAAATTAATATTTTTTAAGGGGTAAAAATGGGAAAAAAATTTTACTCTTTCTTTTTTAGATTATCATATAGGCTAATTTTTCAGCGATGGAATTGGTACTTTTTAAGGGGTAAAAACGGGATAAAATTGGTACTTTTTCTTTTTCCAATAAATTTGGTATAGAGATAGAATATGGCCCAGAATAAAATCAAGAGTACTTTCTATGGCGTAAAAATAATATATGGTACTTTTGGTACTTTTTTCTCTTTGATAAATTCGGTATATGATAACATATGGCGCAGTGACCAGAATATACATATCTATAGACCCCTTACATTTTTCGATAAACTTGATATAGAGATAGCATATGGCCCAGATTTAAATATAAGAAGTACCATTTTTAAGAGGGAAATTGGGGAAAAAGTTGGTATTTTGGTAATTTTTTTTTGCTAAATTTGGTATGAAGATTGCTTACGGTCAGGATTAAAATATAGGGGTAAAATTAAGTCTTTTTATGAGGTAAAATCAGGAACAAATTTTTACTTTTTCTCTTTTAGATTAAAATATTGGCTACTTTTTCAGTGATACAATTGATACTTTTTAATGTGTAAAAACAGGATAAAATTGGTACTTTTTCTTTTTCCCGTAAATTTGGTATAGAGATAGAATATGGCCAGATTAAAATAAAGAGTTCTTTTTATGACGTAAAAATAAAATATGGTACTTTTGGTACTTTTTCTCTCTGATAAATTCGGTATATTATTACATATGGCGCAGTCAGAATATACAGCTAACCCTCCTACAACACGGTAGATAGGTTCCTAGAAAACGCCGTGTTGTAGGAAAACGTGTAATATGAGACTAGGAGACAGTGTAAAATATAAATTTTTTTTTAATTGAATATTTTCTTTAAATTCATTGTTTTTATTAGAAATATGAACATAGACAAACACAAACAAGAGTTAAATTTTTATTCTAATCTAACTAAATCGTAACAGGGATGCAAAAATTAGTACTTTTGTACTATTCTAGTAAAATTTTAACAACTCAATCATGATAAAGTTGCAATTCCATAGTATCGTGTTAGAATGAAACCGTGTTGTCGATGAGGAAATTTCCTCAAATTTTTTTTCGTGTTAGATCGAAATCGTTTTGTAGGAAGCCGTCTTGTAGGAGAGTTACCTGTACATATTTATAGACCCCTTGTTTTTTAATAAAAAAATGCCATTTCTTTGAACCTAATAGCAAGGTGAAAGAAGTCACGAATAAAAGCTAGTATCAAGTATATTAAAACTAATTCATAGTAAAGTTCAATTAAAAATATGGAAATGATTTCCACTCGTTATTCATTTCGCTGGCCGGTGTAAGAAAATTTCATATTTTTTGTAAGCAGAACACCTTTTACGTAATTTAAAACTACTTTGACTTTCAAATGATGCTGAATGTATGCATCACCCTATATATGCGCTTTCGATTATTTTTATTAAGTTCCGCCAGCTCTTCCTAAATAGTTATCAGATGGTTTTTGGCTTATTGGTTTATACCTTGCCTCTTACGTAACTTTGTGAGCAGTTACTCAATTGCTCGCATGCTCCATTTAAACTTTGGGCTTGGTAATCATTCACTCATTAACAGTCATTCACAAAATTGCAGCATAGTGTTGCTTATCAAAAAGTGTGCATTTGATGTTTTAAAATTATCCTTGTTAGTAGGACCCTGAAACAATCGGTAAAATGATGTGGGTGTATTTGGTGCATTTCAAACAAGAAAGAATATTCGATAAAATTTTTGCGAATAAATAAACAAATGGTGACTTTAAAGAAACTTAATAACTTCGCTTATCAATATATAATTCGGCAAATGCAAGACAGTTAAGAACACTTTCCTCCTCTGTTTGTCAAACTTTTTGGACAAAATATACACCATTTGAAAGATATTTACTTACAGAAGTGCACGATATATATTTTATTAAAATCACTTAAATATTTTCGGAGATAAAGCGTTCAAATTTGCTGCTAACGCATATGTAAATAAAAAATCTGTTTTTCAATTTTATATAATAAAAAAGTAGGGTGCTCGATTATTCGACTTTTTTAATAAACCGAATATTTCGACTATATAAATACGGAAAATTAAATTTCTTTCTTTTACTTTTCCGTGCTGCCTGTGATAATTTTTAAATTTTCTACAATATTTAGCTTAGAAACATAATCACCCCTAACGTGAATAAAAATTCCTTGGGAGTTGTTTCCCTTTTTCCATTTTCCCTATGTTAATTCAATTGCAAAAATGGGAAAAAACTCCCAAGGAATTTTTATTCACGATAGGGGTGAATATTATAGGTGCAGGGTCCTGAGTCAATAAGAACCTATAAGTTGGAAAATGTTGGTACTTTTTGTTTTTCATCAGGTACTGAATTTTTGTTATAATAAGAAAATAAGGGTGAGGTTTTTAGTACTTTCTCGTTCAACATCTGGTACTTTGATTAATTTTCATTTAGATTCGACATAGAAAAATAAAATTAAACTAGCAATGTCCTGATTGGGTGTCAATTTATAACGTAGATTTTTTGATACTTTTTTGTTTTTCAATTGATATTTCCTGGTATTTTTTAAATTGAGCTTACAAAATTTAATTAACTTGCGTGGAAGAAAATGTTTGAAACATGTAAATTCATATGTACATAAAAATGTATGGTCAAATTTTTAACATTAGGAGAACACTAGTAATAATTATTTGTGGAGTCTTTCCATAATATTTGCCCATGTTTTTCAAAGCTAAAAAATAAGACGTAAATAAAACATTTTTTTACTGAATAATTCATTACGTAAAGTCAAATAGTATAAAATTCTGTAACGTTAAATCAAAAAAAAAATATTTTTATTTGTATTTCAAATAAATCTTTCGCCTTCCTTTTGCATTTTGCGATCTTTGTAATAAGAAATTTTTAAAGATGTTTTTTTTCTTTGCCTTTAAGCAAAAAATAAAGAATCTCTATCTTTCAAGTGGAACTTAATTTTTTTTAGATTTCCGCATTTATGAATTTACGTTTTTTGTTCGTCTACTTCAAATAAGAACAAATGTCACATTTAGAGGTTAAAAAAGTTTTGCTCTTGTTGGTATTAAAAGTTCAAGTACTGTCTGCGGTAAAGTGGACATTTGTAAAACAAAGTTATTATTTGTGAATGAGCCCTAAATGAGTTGACTCTAATAAAAACAAGTACACAAGTTTACAAAGTAAATAATAAAAGATAAGTTAAATTTGAAGTAAAAACTATAGAAAATAATAAATAATATAATAATATTTAAATAGTTATTAACGTAGAACATTCTTTGATTTAAACTAAAAACTTTACCAAAAAAAAACTCCCAAATCGCATGAATTTTTTCTTTACTAGTTTTGATTTTTTTGTATTAATTTTTTAATAATTGTTTTTTATAACGGAAAACATAAACATATAACAAAAAAAAATCAAGTTTTGGCGTTTTGAAAGTTTACATCTGTGTTTTATTTGAGTGGGGGTTAAAGTTTCCCAGCTCTGGCACACTCTTAGAGCCAGTTTTTGACATAAAGATCAGCGATTAAATTAGAACTAATCTTTGAAATTCGTTTTTGGGTAGTCGATTATTTCATTTTGTTTCCAAGTTTAAACGCCCAAAGTTGGCGGTTTAAACTTGCGACAGAACTTTCAAAAGTACGAACAGCTTATGAAAGGAAATATATTTTATATTTTTTTTATTTAAAGTTTTATTAAATATTCCACCCTCAAGCTTAAATAATTAAAAGTAATTATAAAATAAAGGTCAAATAAGAATAAATATCTATTAATAAATATATAATATTATATAACACAATACAAAATTCTCGCCTTTTCTTCTTCTTTTTCACGTTAAGAACAGTAATTTGATGACAATTTTTGGTATTTGTTTTAAACTGCCATACTTATACATAAAAGTATTGTCAATTCATATGGCAATGCTAAAAGCTTTAATCTTTCACTCAAAAACGCCACAGAAGATTAAGGCTAGATTAATTTTATTATAAGATTAACAAATCTTACTATTGATCCTGGTTTAAACTCTAAGTAAAAAACCCGCTCTTACTGTTAATCGGCATAAGAAACCATGTGACCCTTACATTTTAGGTATAGAATGTGTTCAGCAAATTGATGTAAAATGTTACGGAAAACATTTTTGTAGAATATTTTAACCCTTTAACTATGCAAGGTATGGGTCTTTTTTGCCCTTTGGTTAAAAAAAAATTAGGACGAAATTAGAAAAATTTTGATTCAAATTTGTCATTTCCGGTTTTACAGATGCAGATCAATTGATTTTCTGTAAAAATCACTTACATTTTTTTTGTTTGATTTATTTTTGGTTCGAAAAAATAATAAAACAAACCTTTTTTTTGAAAACGGCAACATTTTATCACCCCATAACTCGACAAATAAACATCATAGAAAAAAAATTTCGCACGCTTATTCATGTCTACTAGAACTATAGTTATGCCAACTCTAAAGGAATTCCAACAACATTTTTTTTATTGGGTTGTCCGCTTCACCAATAAAGCCTCATTTATTTAATTTTATTTGACATGATAAACTAATTTCGAATAAAAATTGATATTTAAATAAATTAGTGAAATCGGCCATTATGATTACTTCTATGTTTTACTCTTCATTTTTTTTTTT
The DNA here is from genome assembly GCA_949318255.1 of Pollenia labialis. NCBI lineage: Eukaryota > Metazoa > Arthropoda > Insecta > Diptera > Polleniidae > Pollenia > Pollenia labialis. Next base: position 97,441,193 of record OX439142.1, on the reverse strand, counting down.
ATAATTTCGTTAAATGCAAAGTAAACACTTAAGTAAAAGAAATGTATTAAGGAATATTTATTGAATGGGCCATTTAAAATATTGATTAAAAAAAAGTTATTATACATAAAATGTCGGATTAGGGTTTCTAATTTCCTTCATATTCATTATAAAAAAAATTCATATTTTATCCGTGCTTCCGTTTATTACTATATCTTTAGTTTTTTTTTTTGTATTTAGTTTAAGAATTTGGACACATTCCTCAACATTTGTACTGCTTATATAAATAAGGGCATCATCCGAAACATACAAACTTATTTTTTTTTTAGTACTTTTCGTAAGTCGATAATGTAAATTAGGAAAAGTAGCGTTCCTAAAACAGCTCCCTGAGGAACTCTAGTGTTGACATTTATAATTGACGATATACATTCACCACATTTAGTTCGTTGCGTTCTGTCACTCAAGTTACTATGGAACCATATGACTTCAACTGATGAAATAGATTCGGAAATTATCAAAATTAAGAATCGTATTATTGAGGCTAGTAATTTAAGTATTCCAAAAAAGTGTCCTTCATTTAATCAGAAACCCATTCCAAAATATTTAAAAGCTCATATCCAACAAAGAAACTCTTGTCGGAGAAACTCGCAACGATTTCGAAAACTAATTGCAACGTAAGACAAGGGTTCTGCCCCATTCTGGAATCTTATAAAAATATTAAGGAAAAGGAATAATTCAATTCATGCAAACTATTTGTGATAACTATTGGAGTACTTTTAATTTAATCAAAGCTTTGGAAAAGTCCATTTTGATTTGCAAAAAGTTCAATTTGGCCTGCATGAAATGTATGCTATTAAGGCTTATATATTTTTCTGTTTTCTGATTGTCCTTTTAAAGCTTTTAATGGAAAAGGTATTTTTTGCATTCATTCTATTATGTGCATATGTGTGTGAATAATACTATTTTAAAGCCTTTTTAATCTGCGTATCATGATCATGTATGTATAAGCGCATATGCATCTCGTATTACATGCCATTAAAAAATCAGATATACCAAGATTAGAATACAATTTTCCTGTACACTTTTTTTCTATTTTGCTGTAAATACATTTACAATGTGTTGACATGCAAAAGGTCACACGTAATATCGTAACGAAAAAAAAAAACAGCAATATACAAACAGGATTAAAAAAACTATTATCTGATTCAATCCTGTGGAACAAATATCATGGTTTTTAAATATTAGCAAATGTTATTTAAAAAATAAAACGTTAAAACAAATTTTTAAAACCTTGCATGTATTAGCTCACGAGAAAAAAGTTTAACAATTATTTTGTTGGAAATTATTGCATCCAAAAAGTTTTTTTTCAGCGTGTAAATGTTGTATTTTAATACCCTACGCCACCATATGTGGGGAGAATATTATGCGGTTGTGTGAAAATGATTCTAAGACCAGAATTATTTTCAGACCATTTTTGGCTCGCTATCTGGTGTCTGCCTATGTAAACCTTTTCTACAAAATCCTATTTTTAAGATAATTCGATAAAATGTGGTACTTAAGCTACGGTCACACTTATTAAATATTTGACCAAATAAGCATGACCACTACTTTTGTTATTAGTTTGTGAGATTTTTCTTTTTTCTCATTATATATTTATTGAATCTTAGTATATTAAATATGAACTAACAATAATTAATCAAATCTTATCCTTATGCTGTATTTATGTCCTGCCAGTGCCAGACAAAAATGTTTCTTCATCACGGGTTCTGTTAACATAAATAGGAGTTTATCGCTCACCTAATTGGGTAAGTGCTGTGTGTCTCTTCTTCTTAAGCGAGTGTGGCCGCCAGGATTTTAAATATTTCGAGCTAGTGGATTTGGGTGTTGTTCAAGCCTTTTTAAATATTTTACTGCATATTTTGTAATCATAGTTTTTACTAATGGCACATTGAGATCCTTATGAATGTTTGAGTTTTTAACGTACCAGGGAGCGGCTGTGATTATTCGAAGAAGTTTATTTTGACGCCTTTGAATTTTTTCGATATTAGAGGCCGAGGCAGTGCCCCATAGTTGGATACCGTAGCACCAGATAGGCTTTAAGATAGAGTTGAAAAGTAGAAGACTAAGGACAGAATTTCTTCCAATAAGCCAATGAATTTGAATGGCTTTTAGTTTAATTTGAGTTAATTTTGCCTCTATATGACATTTCCACATTAATCGCCGATCCAGATGTATACCGAGATATTTTACATGCGAATATTGAGGAATTATTTGAATATTGATCTTAATAGGGGGTGGGATTCCCGGCGCAAGGTGACTGTTATATATACAAATTTTTGCTCCTTGACCATAATCCTCCATTGTCTTAGCAATATTTCTAGTTGAAATATATGATCCTGTAATTAACGAGATGCTTCATTACGGTTATCATGGACGCTTAGAAAAGCTGTATCGTCTGAAAATGTTGAAGTTTGGGTGTAGTTGTTTGTTTTTGCATGTCCGAAGTATAAATTTAGTATAATAGAGGGGCCAGGATGCTGACTTGTGGGACTCCAGCGCCAATTGGCGGAGGTGAACTTAAGAAATTTCCTTCTTTAATTATAATTTGACGACCGAATAAGTAGCTTTCTAATAGCTTGTGTGTGTTTTCTGGTAAATTTTGCTTCAATTTATATAACACGCCTTCATGCCAGACTTTATCAAATGCTTCCGAAACATCGATGAAGAGTGCTAAGCAAAACAAACAGTTTTTTGTAAGATGTAGCATTATAAACAAAATAAATATTGCAATTAAAGGAAATTATATTTTATTTGACCTGTTGCTTACGTATTTTTTGTCAAATATTTGACAAGTGTGACTGTAGCTTTATACTTCTATTTTATATTCAGTTATTTCGAAATGGCGGACGGTTGGCATATCATGAAAAATGGGTATTCAATGGGGAGGAAATTGAAATAGTCAACGAATACTGTTATCTTGGCATGATCCTAACTCCGAAATGTGTATTTACGAAACACGTATCAAAGAGATTAAGTTCTTCAAAAAACTGCTTAAACTCAACATGGAGTAATTTTTTGGGTAAAAAGGATATATTGTTTCAAGCTAAAACCCACCTGTATAATGCGGTTTGCCGTTCCATACAATCGTATGGAGCTCAAATATGGGGTCATTCACATTTTGACGAGGTTGATTGCTTACAAAGATACTTTGTCAAACGTGTTATTAATTTACCGAAATTTACACCGAATTATACACTTTTTTTAGAATCAGGTATGGAAGATGGCCACTTATTTACCCTTGAGTTGCATATGCGTTACATTACTCGAACCCTCTTTCAGTTTACTAACGAACGGCTCCCAAATTTTTTAAATTTAGTAGCTCTAACACATAACATATCGTGAGCGAACAGTTTAAATACATTGGGCCTAGAGTACAATGTCCGATTATCACCAAATATAACACAACAGGAGTGGAACCAAAATCAAACACTTATTTTGAATTCGTTAAGATTAAAAAACCATTTAAATCATCTACGTGGGTGGGAGCTAACGGAATCTTTTTATAATAAAACAAATCCAACTGTAGGACACTTATATTTCAATGGTAATCATACCCAAACTAACATAATGTGGATCTTCAAAGCTCGCTGCGATTTGATAGAACTAAATGGGTCTAGGCATTCGAGAAGAACTAACAAAATTTGCTCTTTGTGCAATTCAAAAGAAGTTGAAAACATCCAACATTTCATTGGAAGATGCCCAATTTTAAATTACTTTAGATTAAAATGGTTTAGTAAGATAGCTCTATCTGATGAGGAAATAATTGGAAATTTAAATGGGGAAAACAATTGGCAGAATTTAGTACAAGACATTATCAGTGCTTTAGCTTATCGTAAAACACTTATATTTGAATATAATGATTAAAAATCAATACATTGTAAAATTAAATTATATTTTTTATGTGAAACTCTTTTTTTCCGGCTAACGACATAGTCACAGCCGTATATTCTTTAAGATATTTTTATAACGTTTATAAAAAAAAAACAAAAAAAAAATACCAAATAAAGAATTACTACTACTATTCAGTTAAAGTGGCTTGATAAACTTGATAAATGCTTCCCATTACAAATTCGAAGTTGAAACTTTCTACATTCGTTTAGTTATAAAACGTCCTATATAACTTTGTAACTTTAAATCAATTATAAAACTTTTCTTTGTAAACCGCTTTTACATAAGTTTTTTTTAATAAAAAGCATTTACTTTAATAAAAAAAGCCCCGAATCCAGGAATCGCGAAAAAACCGGATACCCGTGTAATCCGGGAGTCCCTGGATTAGTTTTTTTAAGTCCCGAACCCCGCGATTTGTGAAACCCAGTCCCAAATGGCATCTGTAATATGCATATTGTTGCCGTTGTGGTGCGTTCCTACACTCACAATATTATTACAGCAACGGACTGTATATAAATAAACATTTAAAATTCCAACCAAATTTATTTTAAACTGATTCTAACATTTGCTCAAAAAACTAAGTGCACATAAATACTGATTTTTAGCTGCTGTTATTATTGTCCGTTGATTAAGCCAAAGTCTTCTGTATGGACAATTTAATGAAAATGTAATTTTAATCACGAAAAGTTTATTTAATTTTTACTGTCAAAAATTCAACCTCGAATTCCGTAAGAACAAATTAATTTTCAGTTATTTTACATAAATAAACTGTCAAAAAATTAACTACATATTCCGTAAAAAACAAATGAATACTTAGTTATTTTATATAATTCAACTACCAAAAAAAATGGTACTTATCTATAAAAACGATTTGCTTGTTTTGTATAAAAATCCCTATTTTCTATTTGTTTAAAGTATTTATTTAAAAAGAATAAATTTTTAAAGTAAAATAACTGCGAAACCATATTTGGGGGATTCACAAGGTGTCATAAAGTCATGAGTCTTAAAATAATAACATAAACAAATACGACTGTTGTGAACAACCCCTCATAATTCAGTGTGCTATTTTGAATTTAAATCAGCTGATTTAAAACAAGTATAAAAAATAAATATTTACCTAACATCAAAATAGGTTTTAATATATGATATTATTTCTTACCTGACTATTTTCTATTTTTCAGACGAAAATCAGAAATAAATAAAATAAACAGCAGATTCCTAAGCCGATCTAATTCGTCGCCGCAAGTGATGTGTTGCAAAAATTGCTAGCCGCAGGTTAAATTCGTATTTTAGCCGGATAAATTTTATCATCAACGGCAACGGGTAACAAAAACTAATGCGTCTCTGCGCAGGTCTCTTCTGATTAATTACGACAGCACAATAAACATAGCAAGCAAAGTTCTATTAAGACACTTTTTGTTTACAAATCAACAACAACATTTTTAAGCCATTGCAAAATGTTACAACATTATGACAATATAACATGATAGCACACCTTGTAAATACCCCAATTGTTTATTTTGCTGGTGTCTTATAATTGTGAGTTCTTCTGTAAGCAACGGGGTCAGTACAACAGAAGTAAAACAAACGTGTGGAACGGGGTAAGTAAATATTAAAAACAGGTGTCTGTTTGGTATTTTTTAGAAATTATTTTGTACAGTAAACGAGAAAATCCTGTATCATATAAAATTACCGAATTACATAAAATAAATGAATGTTTCTTTGTTTTTGCGGAATGTGAAGTTCATTTTTCAATAGTTAAATTATATAAAATAACTGAAATTCATTTTTTTACGAAATATGGGGTTAAATTATTGACAGTAAAAATTAAATGAACATTTCATTAAAAAATAAATGAAAATTAAGTAAACCGGTTTTAACTGAATTTGCATTTATTTTATATTCCAAATTCAGTTAATTTTACGTTCAGAATGTTGTGAGTGTAGGCAATAATTCTTGAGGCAATCAAATTTTCAATGGAAGAGTCACCAGATCAACTCTTCTAATGCAGTAATGTTCTGAAAAATTCCGATTGGGTAGAGCTTTATGTATCAGTGTTTACACTTTCTCGTTCAGCATCAACAGCTTCTCCAGTGCGAACAGGTCGAGCAACAGATCTTCGTGGCTCATTACCTATTAAACCCTGGTTCTAAAAACGGGAAATTAAACTTTTTATCATCTTAAACTGGTAGCTCATCTATTACAAAAATGTTGACGGTATTTTTTTTGATGTAACAATTTGTCATCCACAAACATAATAAAATTGAATAAAATTGTGACAGTTGATCAAAAATTGGCCATAAGTCCCATATGGGCGCCTCCCGCAAATCACTTTCAAACTAATAAATCTCAGATAGACGTTAGCATTTGGACAATATTCGACGTAAATAACTCTTATGAGAATGTTAATCTGAACGTCAATGGTGTAGGGTATCACATCGTTAGGCTTGCCCGACTATACTTTTTACCATTTTTTTTTGTTTTTTAAAATTTGCAATAAAGTTATGTTGAAAAAAAACTTTTCTAATATCACCTGTAGATGTGACTAAAATACAAATTGTATTTAATTGGTTTTTACAACAGCTCAAGTTTAAAAATATATATTTTTGAAACTATTTTGAAAGCTTTAAAAACAAAGTGAAACATTACCAATAACAAATTGAATATTACATTTTTTTATTGAAAGCAAAAAATGGTCGTAGATTTCGTGGAATGAGCACATTTTAGAAATTTTTTAGGAAACTGTTTGAATTTTTTTCAAGGGTGGGTGATTATGTTGTTGAAAGTCTTAATGGGAGATCTACTACTACGGTTGCAATTTTAGACTTTTCCAAAGCATTTGATACAGTTTGGCATGATGGTATTTTATATAAAGTGTAAAATTTGGGTTTTGGTAAGGATATTTTCCGACTTTGTGTTAGCTTTTTGAGTAGGCGAATTTCACGGTTCGCGTGGGGGAAATTTTTTGGACATTAGACAGGTTGAAGCCGGTGTGCAACAGGGCTTTTGTTAGGTCCGTTTTTCTTTAAGTTATTAGAGTATTTGTTTATACTAAATTATCTTTTTTTTCGTCATATTTATAATCAACCCAATTATGAATAAAAATTTCCCGGAAGTTTTCTCCCTTTTCCCATTTTTCCTATGTAAATTGATTTGTAAAAATGGGAAAAAACTTCCGGGAAATTTCTATTCATAATTGGGCTGAATATTTTGAAAAGTTTGAAGACTGTTTATAATTTATATCAGGGTACTCTAAGGCCCAAAGGTGGCATAGTAAGAAAGTGTGCTTTTTTGTTTGTATGCAAATAATTCGTCATGTCATTTAATATGCCTTAACATATTGGCTTGGAATATCTTCCGCCCAAATGAAAAGGCTTGGAAAATGGGAGAGAAAAATGCACATTGTCTGTCTGATCTTGAGACCTCGCTGAGAGCCTGCCTGATGGTATCTTGCGTAGACCGCCTTTAAACTAGTTAATGCTCAAGTAGATTTTGGAAATATATGTACATGTTTTAATGGTTGAAAGTACTATAAAGTTTCTAAAGTTTCTAGGATGAAAAAGGTTTCTTAAGAAAGAAAAAAAAATGAAAAATTGACTTTTGACTTCAAGAAGTATTCATTACAAATAATTTGCTTGACTAATCATTCAAAGCAAATTTCCATCTACCAAAGGTTAAATACAATTTGGATGGCTGTGAGTGTTAAACGGCAAAACCCTCTGAAGAGATTGAGTTATTGCAATTGAAATATGTAAGAACAACCTGTCCGTTAAAGCCCTGGTTCGAGCCCAGCGGCAGTCAAGAATAAACAAATTATAAAAAATAAATTTTAATTAATTTCATGTTGCAAAATTCCTTTCTTCATAAAAATAATTCAATGAAAATTAAATTTGATGAACTTAAGCCTAATTAAAATATCAAAATTTGGATTTAAAAACATAAAACAGTTCAACAAAAATAACCAAAATACTGATAATTCTAATAATTCCAATTGTCTGTTTTATTATGATGACCCTGTGTGGTTAACGGTTCATACATTCACATATGCTAGCTATTGTTATGTACAAATCTCTCTCCCTTGTACAGATTGCCTTTATGTATTTATTGTAAACTCATTTAAATTGCTTTTGTTTAAGTTTAAGCATTTTATTTTGTCATGTTATGTACTACCTCTCTTTGCTTGTATGTATACATATATTTACTGTAAGATCATTTACTTTACTCTATTATTTAAGTTCGTATACTTGTACTATGTATCTATGTGCTTATGCCTATGTTTAAAATAAAATAAAGTATGACTGCTGAGTCAGTTGATGTCACGTACTCAAAGCGTTTAATTGTATTCTCGGCTAAAAAATAGTAAAAAATTGGGAAGTGTTAGGTTAATAAAGTATATTTAACCGGTTGATTTACTGATACTCAGGGGAGCTGGTCTCCTTCATGGTTGGAAGTCTTTTGTTTTAGCACCGCCGCACACAGGGGCCTAACCCGCGGATTTGCACAAAATTCTACATTACTAGTTAAAAAAATAATTGCCAAATATATAACGTTGCTTCTTTAGTGACGCGTTAAAATTAAATAATGGAAGAAAAAATATGAAAAAATTGGCAAAAAAGTAATTTTAAAAATGAATAAACATAACGATGCAACAATCAAGCTCATGTATTAACTCAAATGTTTTGCTTTAATTTGTAAAAATTATTTTTGAAATGCTTTAACTTTTTAAGTTTATATGGGAAATGCAAAAAAATGCATTTTCTCAGTTTGAGTGGACCTAAAGTTATCAATTGAGCAGAGATTTTAACTTTATTTTAGAGGTTGAATAAATCAGCATAAATTTAGAAAAAAATATGCTGCGCCCTAGAAGTTGTATACGAATTAGAAGCAACACGTGTTGAGTTTACCCGTATCCCCCCTGTTTACGCGCATAGTGTAAACGTTGCCTAATTATTGTTCACTGGTTTTCGATAAGTTAAAGTTGTTGTTATTTGTGTTTATGTTATTAGTATTTATGTATACTCACTACTTACTCTGTAAACCCCGAGCGTACGGTACGTACTTACGAAGAAAAAACCCTAAAATATAAATAAATTAAACCCAATTAATTTTTAAACCCGAAAATTAACCCCGTGTTTTTCTCATTTTTTATTATTTTCGAGAAAATATTTCAAGGAAAACATTTTGGTCCTTCAACCCGGATTTAAACCCCCCGAGTCCTTGAAATATTTTTAAGAAAATATTTTATTTTCAGAATCCCATCAATTCATTTGCGATCATCCTCATTTTTTCCATTTTTCAACCCCCATTTTATCAACAAACCAAAAGGTAAGTTGTGTGATTTTTATTGTGTTACCCCTCCAAGATTTTGTTGGTGCATGAAGTTTGTTCTAGCCTTGAGTCAAAACAGCGTATTTTGAGTTTTTGGTTGGTTTTAATTAATATTGTTCTCTTTCGTTTGGTATTAATAACTTCACACAGAAAAAAATCAAGCTAAAACGTTTTTCATGTTAATTCAACCTGATTTCACAATAACTTGCGAATAACATTTTTTTCTTTTAAAATAGCTGTAATTCATGTTAATTTAACATTGCAGTAAAGTTAGAGCAAAATGTCATTTATATTGACATAACAATCAGAATACCGTTGAATTAAAGTTATTTCAAGTTGAAATAACGTGACTTTCATGTAGAATCAAATTGGTTTGAGTGTGTTATAACAGTGTGAAGAAGCTTCAGAGACAACACATGCATTTATTTAAGAATAATTTAAAACACATGCCCCTGTAACACATGTTGCACTTATTTTGTATTCTCCTTTGTTAACAGAAGCATCAGCAGAATGGCCCGATATGGTTTTCGTCATCATTCTACTTTGAAAACTTGATGTACTATTTAACTAAATAATTTTAATTAAAAGAATACGGGAATTGTGTTCTTTTTATAATATATTTTAAAAATGAAAATAAAAAAAATGAACATACCTAACTATGTATGCATGTCAATTTAACAAGATAAACATTTGATTTGAATATAAAACAGGTTTTTATGGATTCAATATTGAACAATGTTATTTTAACAGTGAATAATATTAAATAAACGTGATTTAAGATTATTTTAATATTTTTCATTTAACATTAATATGAAATAATGATAAATTTAAATAAAGGGCATACTTTTGCTGAATTTTACTATGATTCTCAATCAACATTATTCCATGTAAATTTTACATTGGAATTTTTCTCTGTGTGTCAAGTCTAGCAAAACTGCCTCTAATCATAAACATCTGCTCTTAAGAAAACAGTATATGAAATTAATTTTTTTTTCGATAAAGCGGGGAGGTTTCCCCCAAAAGGTACCGCGACCAGGTTATGTCTATTGTACCCACTCCCCTTTAGTTGGCCAAAAGACCCTCTGCCTCCCAAAGGAACCCAACCAGGTCTTTTGACGACATAGCACCGATTTGGGAAGCACCCACTGTGCTATGCCCCAAATGCCTCCGTCTGGCCCATGCCAGCGCCGGGAAGTCACAGAGTATGTGCTTTGTCGAATCGTCTACGTCCAGACACAGTCTGCATTCCTGATCCTCTGCCAGGCTCATCCGATACAGGTGATATTTGACCGTGTGGTGACCAGTCAGGTTATCTGCCAACAGTCGCAGATCCCGTCTGCCGAGGCCATTCATCATCATTAAATTTCCGGAAGAGATGAATTCCCGTGCCTGACGCATTCCCGGAAGCGATACCCAGTATCGCCTTTGTTCCCCCCAGAGCCCAGTCTCCATGAGGGACTGGACCCTGGCTCAACTCAACCCACTGAAGGGTTTGGGACCCATCATCTGGGCGTTAGAACCAGCCTTGGCCAGCTCATCAGCCCTACTATTGCCCGGGACCTCAGGGTGCCCCGGCACACAGCAGAGCATTACTCTGTTTCTTGTCTCCAGATCCCCGGCACTCTGACATCAACTCCGAGGACATTTTCCAGGAAAAGAGTTCCTTAATGCCCGCTTGGCTGTCAGTAAAAATCACAATGCTTCCGCCAACCATTCTTCTGTCAAAAATGTTGCTGCAACACACATCAATGGCGCAAATCTCGGCATGAAACACACTAGGTGCTTCGTCAATCGCCATCGAGATTCCAAAAATATACCAAATAAATAATTTTCAATATACCATTATTAAAAGCTACAGTTTCAGACTAAAGCTCTTTTTGCCTAAAACCAATAAATTATAATTTTTTGTTAATCTTGAAAATCTAGAAATATCTTAGAAACAGAACCTCTAAAAAGTCCGTCTTACTAGATTGATTAACTATCCCAATAAGTATAGGTGCAAAGAAACATGTCATTATATTTAAACTTTTAGGAAGAGACAAGCCAATGTTTCTAATTTTCACTGCAGTTGCGGCTTCGTTAGATGACAGAAAGAACCGGCAAGTAACGGCTTTATATAGCCAATTGTCAGTCCAGATTAATTTAGGTATCTGGACCATGTGCTAGCGTCTTACTTCAAAGCCAGAGCTATCTAATTTAATGCTTAGTTACACGACAGGATGGCTCGGCCGTCAGTAACTAGCTCAGGACATTTTAAGTGCAATGAGCTACTAGTTGCAGTAGTACCAGATCTAGATCCAGTCTACTAACTTTAGTGATCTGCCAAGCTTAATCCACATGCCAGCTAAGGGGTATTGCCTGCATGTATTTGCCTAAAAAGTAACAACAAGGCAAAATGAGGTGGCGGACGAACTTGCGAGAGGGGGTTCGAGTATGGACTTAGTGGTAAGGGACAGGGGGGTAATGCCTCCCCTATGTTACTACTATGGTGTGATACGGGAGAAATTCCGTGATGACGTTAACCGATCCTGGGGGGACAGAGTGGATTGCAGGGTGTCTAGGGCATTATGGCCCGGATTGGACGCGGGGGCAACCAGGGTTCTACTGGGATTGGATAGGAGTAGTCTTAGAACGCTTATAGGGTTCTTGACGGGTCATTGTCCGGTCAGGGCTTTTGTAGGCAGATGGGACAATGCCATACCGGACTTCTGCAGATTGTGCGAGGATTCGGAGGAGCTGGAGACGATCGAGCATGTACTTTGCCATTGTCCCAGGGTGCAGGGCCTCAGACAGAAGTGGCTAGGAAATAGGTTTCACGACGAACTGGGGTGCATCGCTGGATGTAGTCCAGCTGATCTACTGGGGTTTGTCAGGGAAATAGTGCGGTTGTTTCTGTTGAGGGGACAGTAGAGAGGGAATTTTGTTCTTCACATCACCTACTAACTTTCCTATATTCTATACTCTATCTACCTCATAATTCTTTTCTTAACCTTTCTCTTTTTCTATCTTCTTTTTCTATTCTTCATGTTGAAGGGATTCACAATGGACCGTACTGGTCTCCGAGTGGAAGTGTGCCCTTGGGCACATAACCCTTCTGAACCTAACCTAACCTAACAACAAGGCAAATGTGCATCGTTTGGTTAGATACGGGTCAGAAGGGTTATGATAGCACTTGCGTGCTATCACGATTACTCGGAGACCAATAAGGTCCATTGCAAATCCCTTTACAATGAAGATAAAGGAGAAAGCAAATGCATGATCGAGTAAAAAAAAGAAGTAAAGGCAGGATCGAAAGTTAGGAATTTTGATTATCAATCAAACGAGAGCTCAGAAATTAAACTATTTCATCTTATTATGGAACTCCATATACAAACATTCATAATATTCACAATTAAAAATTAAAATTTAATATTATGTTTGCATATAAATAACTTTCTCTTTGCTATAAAAAAACTACTTTTATACTTCACATAATTTGGTGGCAGATGATTGTATTGTTGTTGCTGTTGAAAGTCAACAAATACCTGACTGCACTTTGTAAACTCAAGTATTTGTTTGCATCTGCATCTGTTCCGACACTTAAATTTTATTTTTTTTAAAAAATGCGAATACCAACTGGTTTGTTCTTGTGGAAAAATTTTATTTTCTGAGGAAAAAATCCATACTTTTTCCTTACTTTTTACAAAAAAATATCAGAAGTGCTCAACTGCCACTATAAAAAGTAATTGTGGCCTGGTTTACAGAAACTACATCATGTTGTTGCGTTGCACAAACAAATAAATATATTTATGCAAGTGTGCGACATATGATTTTCGTATTGGCAAAAAGGAGGAAAAAAGTGATTGTGTTTGTAGGAAAAAAAAATATTTTGTAAACAAGAATGCAAATGTTATGAAAAATTGATTTTATTAAAGGAATTTTTTATTAATTGCGTTGAAAACTTAATATTTTCTGTGTCTCAGGCAGAAAGGATATGCACATGTATGAAAGTTTGTTACTCCGTTTACAATTTCTACAACATTAAAATTAAATCCTGCATATATTCTGGATCCTTATGACAAGAGGATTTTATTCGCCCACCAATTAGCTGGGGCATACAAAAAGATTTGTATAGATTTCTAATACAATCAGCTAGAAAAATCGGTACATAAATTGCACGACTGCTTCCAATCATTACATAAAAAAAACTTAATTTTACAAAGTCGCTATATAAATACTGGATCGATATGTTTGACTTTAATATAAATAGTATACACAGCTGAATTATAGAAATCTAACTTCCTAGGTGAAAAATTGGTCGTAATAGTGCCTACACCAGGTAAAATATAAGAACAACATTTTACCTGGAATTTGTTTATTATGCGTTACTAAAGGGTATACGCGATTCGGTGAAGCTGAATATGGCACACTGACCTTAATATAATATATGTATGTATTTCAGTAAATCTTCTTTTTATACCGTTCACCACAGGTAGAAAAGGGTATATATAAGTTTGTCATTCCGTTTGTAATTTCTACAATATTGATCTTAGAGCCTATAAAGCATGATATAAATATGGATGTTTCTCTGAAATGATCCACCGTGAACAGATAATGAATATATAACTGTTGCTCGAACAGGATACTCACTCAAGGAAAAAATTAAGTTGGATTAATTTTGTAGTATATTTTTTCATTTTTGAATAAAAGTTTAATTTTTTTGTTAAAAACTTCTGAAAATATATGTAAAATTACTAAAATATGTATGAAGGTAAAAAGTGTCACGTACGTAATGTCACGTGCGTAATTTACAATTTATTTTTTTCTTCGCCAACCCATGCATAGTTGCTTTTGAACAAAACATGATTATAAACCCCCATTACTAACCTTTATAAAAACATTTTTTCCGAAATAAAAACCTCCTACAATTCACTTACTTTCGCACTTTTTCTTACGGTCCTAAAAGGCACTTCTATTTTTGTCACGTGAGTAAGTCAACTTAGATTGCATGGCATTTGGGTACCCAGTGCTCAATTTACCATTATATATACTTTTTAGAAAGAACTCATCACAAACAATGTAACGATTCTAGAATTCATTCTAAAATTCCAATCCACTTCTATTTTTTTAATATTCAAACACAATAAAACGCGTACAAATGTCGCGTGCATAACCAGAGAAACACCCATATACAAGGTAATTCCACTTCACAGAAAAAATTTTTTGTTCCAGTAGAAGAATTAATCAAAAATTAAATCAGTTTTAATTAAATATTTAATCAGGTTAATTTAATATTTAATTGAAAGTGATTTAATTTTTGATTAATTCTTTTACTGGCGCAAAAATTTTTTTCTTTGTTCTCTCTCACAATATTTTTTTTTGAAGTTTATCGGAATTATTTTAAGTTAGTTTTTTTTTGTAAACATTAAAAAGCGTTGCCACATATAAAAAATATAACAAATTTCTTTTGGAAATTATTAGTTAAAAAGTGTAATTTGTATTACAAATAATTCATATCTTATTTAAATTTTAGTTTGTGTTAAATTTTTCTAAATAAATTTTAAACAAGTTAACAAGTGGCACACAAAGTTTCTAGAGTGTATCCTATTGGGCAATCATGGACGTAACGGAACAAAATTATGTATGATTCAAATAAGCAACTTATCGTGGTGTGCGAATTCAAAATACGCCAGAGACTGTTTGGTAATATAAATAAGTTCACGTTTTCTTTAATCCATTGCCAAAAAGTCGCAGGCATATTTATAATTCGTTAGCAACGATATGGGTGAAGAGTTCTTTATGCCATCTATATGAGGTTTTTTCGTCAAAAAGTTGGTTTATGAAGTGGGATTTTATAGAAACCTATGGTTAATTCAAAACCTACCAGCATAACACTTTTTAATGATATTTTAGCTCTTACAAAAGTTCTCATGTCCAAATTGTTTATCACTACCATAATATATACCAATACATTAATAAAGAAGCTATAGACTTAAAAGCTATGTAATTTCTAGGGTAGTTTTTGTGAAACCTTTAATCAAATAAGCACCGATTTTAATAAAATTTGGAAGGATGATTCATATTGAAATTATAAACCGTTTTCCATCATTTTTAAGGCTTGTGTCAGTCAAAAATTATGTATGTAACAAAAAAAATATTATCTCCAAAATTGTGTACTTTGTACGTTACAATTTTTTGCGCAATGTTTACATATGTAGACAGATAGCCATCCGGACATCGTTAGATCGATTCTGAAAGTGATTATGGGTCAAGAGCAGTTACGTCCAAATACACACACTTTGATATTTGCATTTGCGGTAAATAGCTTTTAAAGCCCCCGAACCGATTGGCTGAACTGCTCTCGTTGGTGTGAAAGCACAAAAGCTCTCTTGTAATAGCTCGCACATTGTGAATATGAGTTACACGTGACTGAGCTAGCGCCAATATTTTAATGTGTTGCACACATTGCATTACATTCTGCTGGTGTCTATTAATTGTAAATTTTTCTGTACATACAATATACTTCATTGCTGTCCAAAGGAAAGCTAAGGCAAAATGTAACAAGAAGATACAATATAATAGTCTGGTAGTATATAAAAAAGTAATTTCTGAAAAATTGATGGAATAGGACTATTACAAAAAAGCTTTATAAAATACATAACTGAAATTTAGCTCATAGAATACATTCGAAAAATAAAAAATGTTGAATATAAAATAAAGTAACCTTCGAAAGGAAATAATTCCCAGTTTATATTTTTTTTATTTATTCACAGAAATATTAAAAATTTTTTTAATATAAATTTTCTTTTATCTTTTTTGAATAAAAGAATAAATAAATCAAAAACAGAAAAATTGGATTATTTAATAAGATATGGTAGCACAAATTTTAATAATTCCCACAAACGTCAGAACGTTAATATGGCGATAAAAAGAGAGAGTGGATCTACCCATGGTGAGAATCTTGTACGAGATGGGTCTGCTTGATCGGGGTATTTCTCTCGGGAGAATTTCGGATCATATGACTATGACCCTGGACTTCGGTGCAACACCACCAGTAGAGTTCCCGGATAGGGAAGTTTGGAGTGGATCCAATGGACTGTTTGAGGGGTGGGCAGTATTTACGGATGGATCCAAGATGGAAACCGGCACTGGTGCCGGTGTATATATAGCGGACACCGAGGTGAAGAGGTCATTCAGACTCCCCGATGAGTGCAGTGTCTTCCAGGCTGAGATCCTAGCGATCTGGAGGGCGACGGAGGTGATACTGGAACACATCGTGGGTGGATCTGAGGTGACAATTTACGTCGATAGTCAGGCGGCGCTTAGGGCATTGACGAATTATACGGTGCGATCGTGCCTGGTCGCTCGGTGTAGGAATGCTCTTGGTGGACTCATGGAGGCATTCAATGTGAGGCTGTGTTGGGTACCTGGACACTGCATGGTTGAGGGAAATGAGGTGGCGGACGAACTCGCGAGAGGGGGTTCGAGTATGGACTTAGTGGTAAGGGACAGGGGGGTAAAGCCTCCCCTATGTTACTACTATGGTGTGATACGGGAGAAATTCCGTGATGACGTTAACCGATCCTGGGGGGACAGAGTGGATTGCAGGGTGTCTAGGGCATTATGGCCCGGATTGGACGCGGGGGCAACCAGGGTTCTATTGGGATTGGATAGGAGTAGTCTTAGAACGCTTATAGGGTTCTTGACGGGTCATTGTCCGGTCAGGGCTTTTGTAGGCAGATGGGACAATACCATACCGGACTTCTGCAGATTGTGCGAGGATTCGGAGGAGCTGGAGACGATCGAGCATGTACTTTGCCATTGTCCCAGGGTGCAGGGCCTCAGACAGAAGTGGCTAGGAAATAGGTTTCACGACGAACTGGGGTGCATCGCTGGATGTAGTCCAGCTGATCTACTGGGGTTTGTCAGGGAAATAGTGCGGTTGTTTCTGTTGAGGGGACAGTAGAGAGGGAATTTTGTTCTTCACATCACCTACTAACTTTCCTATATTCTATACTCTATCTACCTCATACTTCTTTTCTTAACCTTTCTCTTTTTCTATCTTCTTTATCTATTCTTCATCATATTGAAGGGATTCACAATGGACCGTACTGGTCTCCGAGTGGAAGTGTGCCCTTGGGCACATAACCCTTCTGAACCTAACCTAACCTAACCTACCCATGGTGAATTAAACAGGTGCCAGCACTACGCAAGATGACGATGTTTTGCTCCTGCATTGTTTGTCTAGGTTTATGTCAAAGTTTTGTTTATGTTTACAAAAAGTCCATGTTTTATTGTATTTTAATAAAGTTTTTGATCATTTAAAATTAAAATAAATAAGATATTGACTATAATAATATAAAAATTGGTTAAAAATTTATTTTTTTTTTTATTTTTTTTTTATGATGTTTATTTAAGTTAAATTCATCTACTTAAACTACAAATAAACAAATCAAGATAAAACGACGTCGTAAAAGGCCTCCTACTATAAATTAACTATTTTGTAAATCACTACAAATTGGTTTAAAAATCTCATGCATATATCCGCCAAACATACTGCATAGAGGCACACGTTAAACATAATAAGTAAAGCAAGTAAGCCATAAAGCCAAATGAAAAAAATATATGTATACAAACCATGGTGCACTACGCCAGATGACGATTTTTTGCTCTTGCATTGTCTGTGGTAGTCGTATGTTATAGTTTTGTTTATGTTTACAAAAAGACCACGTGTTGTGCTGTAATTATGGTATTTTATTAAAGTTTTTGATAATTTTGAATTAAACTTAATAAGATATTGACAAAAATTAAATAAAAATTGGGTAAAAATTTATTTATTTCATCACGTTCAGCGGCACGCTTTGATTTTTGCTAAAAGTATTTTTTGACGTAAACGGTGATGTAATTTCCAATTTTGTTGTAATGTTGTATTTGTTGCCGTAACGATGCCACCTGCTTATTCCACCATGAAACTACCTTCTGTATTTGTATCATGCTATAAAGTATATATATTCTGGGTCCTTATGAGAAGAGAAGTTGATTTAACGATGTCCGTCTTACGTTTGATATGTTTATCCAGGAGACTCCAGCCATGATAGCGGCTACGTTGTTTTACGCTTATGTCTCATATAGTACACCATTTTTAGCTATTCGGCCCACAAATGGCTGAGATATGACCTAAAAACCACGACTGCCTCTTATTTTTCCAAAAAAATCCCTTGTGGTTGTTATTTTTTTGTTGTTTTGTTTTTAATGTGTTTAATTTTACGCATACAAACCCATACACATTTATGTACATGATATGCCGCTCAAATATAGAATCAAACTCTTAGGCTCAATATATTTTAGTTTAACGCTCCTTCAGTAAAAGCGTTCGTAGCGTTTCTGTATATATTGCATCGAAAAGTTGTTTACATGAAGTGTGAAACAAAAAATTCCATCGTTTCTCGATTTGTGAGAAAAAAATTTTTCTGTATTTGAATGCGAAAACAGACAACACAGATTCTGTTTTAACTGGAACATTTCCAGTAATTAAGTGTGAAATGAAAGCGAAACGTCAACAAAAGAAATAAATATTATAAAAACAGGGCTGCCAGAGTTGACGATTTATCTTCATTTTGACGATTTTTGCTCCGAAATTAGCAAAGTGCCGATTTGCTGAGTTTTTTAAAAAAGTGACGAAAGCAAAAACAAAATCAACAATATTTTATAACTTTGTTGTAGTTTTCTATAAAAATTCATATTGAATTGTTAAATTTCAAACACTTCATATTTGGTGGAGTTTGAAATAAAAAAAAAACAATATGAATTTCTGTAGAAAGCAACAACAAATTTATATATTTGATATTTGATCTTCTTAGCTTATGTGGACACTTTTGTGCCAAACCAATATTTCGGCAAAAAAAAAGTTGTTTGTCCATAACCCGTTTATTTATGAACCGATTTTTTAAATTTTAACTACCAGGTATTCAACTTAGTCTATTTCAGGTGAAAAATAAAATTTTAAATTGTTATCGAATCAAAGAAAATAAATAATTTTATAAAAATTTTTACCTCAAGTTTAATAAAATAAATATTAATTTAAAAAAATTAAGTTCGAACCATAGAAAAATTATATGTATGTATAAAATACCCATGAACTTTGACTATGTTTTTCGTTGATTATGTTTTAATAAAAAATCGAATAAAATTTGTTTAAAATTAATTTTAAATTGTCCGATTTTTTAAATCAAAAAGACGATCTTTTTATTTTTCTCAAGTGGACGATTTTTACACAAATTTATCTGGCAGCCCTGAATAAAACCAAAACAAGGAAAGGCTAAAGAAATTTACTTAATTGACAAAATATAACAATGGTGTTTTATTTATTTTCATCACATAAATTATGCATTCATCATTAAAATTCTTTTTATTTTTTATTAATATTAAAAAAATAGTAGTATAAACATATTTTAAATTTAAAATATCTATATTTTGTTTTTCTCGCATTAATTTTAAATGCGACTTATTTTGACAGTTCTTGTAAGAAACTTTTCGCAAAATATTGTTATAGAAACAATTTTTCTCCGGGGGCAACCAGGGTCTTACTAGGAATGGACAGGGGTGGTCTTAGAACGCTTATAGGGTCTTTGCCCTGTTAGGGCTTTTATGGGCAAATGGGACAACACCATACCGGACTTCTGCAGGTTCTGCGATATTTCTGAAGAGCTGCAGACGATCGAGCATGTATTATGCCACTGTCCTAGGATGCAGGGTCTCAGACAGAAGTGGCTAGGAGATAGATTTTACGTCGAACTGGGGTGCATCGCTGGATGTAAACCGGCTGATCTACTGGGGCTTTTCAGGGAAATATTGCGGTTGCTTCTGTTGAGGGGACTGTAAAGAGGGTATAGTTCTACGTGGTACTTACTAACATTCTTACTTTCTTATAACTTTCCACGTCATACTTCTTTTCTTAACTTTTCTCTTGCTATCATTGAAGGGATTCACAATGGACCGCATTGGTCTCCGACTGGGCACATAACCCTTCTTAACCTAACCTTACCTTGAACTTTTTCTCACAGTCTTCCAATAATTGTTTTAAAATTATTTAAATTACAGATAATTCTCGCAACGGAAAGATACAGAAACACTTGTGAGAGGAAACCCATTTTTGTTTCATTTTGCACTGTTTCTGTCCCGATTCACTGGTTTCATGCGGAAAATTTTACGATGCGAGAAATGCAGAAACGGGCTACTGGATTGTCCTAGTTTTCAAAAATAAGTTTTTTTTATTTTTGGTTCAATTAATATTAATTTCTTTTTAAAGAACGTTACTTATATAAGCTCTTGATCTTATCTATCCATGGGGAAGGGCATATAAAATTCGGCTTAGCCGAATATAGCACTCTTATATGTTCTTATTTATACTAAAATAATCTCTTAAATATGAAAAATGTTAACAATTTTATTTGTTGTCTTCTGGAATAAATGAGAATCGTCTGCAGCTGCTTTAAATCCTCATTTTTTGTCTCCATGTATATGATTTTTCAATAATTGATTTAATTAAAGCAAATAACTTTACCAGAATTTTAATGAAATTTTATTAAAATTTAATGGGCAAATACGTACATAATATAGGTAAATTTGTATGTTTTACATTCAGTAAAGGACAAAAGTTTGCTTCTCAAGGCATTAAATGTAAAAAATCTTTTGCAGAACCGATTAACGAAAAAAGCTCTCACGAAAGATAGAGAAAAAGATATTACTAGATCAAGGATAGCAAACAGAATTATGACCCACAAAAGGACAATGACAAATGATGCCAGGGAAAAATTCATACTAGGCATCTATGAAGATACAAAAAGATTTTTAGGAAAATATAAAAATGAGATAGTCATAACAAAGGCAGACAAGGGAAACAAAACAGTTTTAATGTACAAAAAGAATTATAGCCATGGAATGAACAAATTGCTGCAGGATTAACATACATACAAACTTATTTTGATTGATCCAACACAAAAATTACAAACAACAAACAACAATATTATTATGGACTTATTTTAAAAAGAAATAATAAGTGGATATGATAAGACAATATTGAAATCAAATGCCGCAACGGCGCCCCGACTTTATGGACTTATGAAAATCCATAAACCTAGTAACCCACTTCGTCCAATTTCATCATCGGTAGGAGTACCCAGCTATGGGTTATCTAAATATATTGAAAAACATTATACACGACAAATATAATATAAATAACTCGTTACCATTAAAGACAAAACTAGAAACACTTACATTGGACGAAGATGAAATGCTTGAATCATTGCACGTGGTATCGTTATTTAAGAACATACCTAAATACCTAGAGATAAGTAATATTATGACAAAATGGAATGTGCTACAAAACCATACTAAAATATAGAACACACAGTTTCTGAAAATATTACATTTTGCCTAAATGATAATAATTATTTTATGCATGATAATACCCACAGACATACGGGATGCCAATGAGCAATCCATTGTCACCGACTGTAGCCGAAATTATATTGGAACACCTAAAGGAATAATGTATCGAAGAACTACGAATGAACAATATACGAATAAGACTGATCACAAAATGTGTAGATGATTTGCTTGCCATAATAAAATATAAAGACAAAGACATAATATTGAAAAAATTTAACTCATATCATAACAAATTGAAATTTACTCTAGAGAGGGTGAAGGACAATGTAATACCATATCTGGATATAAAGATATTCCGACAAAATGGCAAAATAATAACAGATTGGTATATGAAACCAATTGCTTATGGACGCTTGATGATAATGAGGAGTGTGAAAAAATCTGCATTGTTAAAACGAAGAGAAATTTAGGCGTGAGAATAGACGAACATAAAGCTGATATAAAAAGAGGAAAAGAATCAACTGCACTTGGTCAACACTGCACACAAGCAGCGTTACCAGAAATTTTAAGGTAACTTCAGTAAAAAACCATAATTTTTCAATAAAAAATCTGCAAAATCTGCGCCAATATTTGAAGAATCTTCAATAAATCTTCAGAAAATATTTATTAAATTTGTAATGTAGTTTTTTTTAGAAAAGGATACACCAAGTCATTTCAAAATATACAGCCAATGTTCTGGAATTTAAGATCGATGGTAGTTTTAAAAGTAGTTTTGGTAAATATCTATAAGTGTTCCTCGAAGAACGAGGTATTAAAAAGGAAACATGTTTTTGAACTTTCAACACAGAAAAGTTTTAAAAATTTGTTCGACTTTAATTTCACCCGAATGCGATTTTCAGAACATGGCTGATAATTGTTGGATATTCTTACACTAAAAATATATTTCCAAATTTAATTACTCAGGTTCAGTAAGGATTAATCACATCTTTGTTATTTTAAACAACAAATTAAATGGTAATTGCTTGACATGTTATATAAATTATCTTGTTAAAAATTTACAAGAGATCAAATATTAAAACTATGAAAAATATTTATACATAACTGCATATGAATATATACGTACATATTCATATTATTACGTGCTAAATCAGATAACATAAGTCCGGCGATTTCGATTCGATTTTTTTTGTGAATAAAATTTCTAGTAATGAATCTATTTCCACACGGTTCTTCCATGAATCATTGATATATTTCGGTTATCAATGCCAGAAGTGGAAATAGAACAAATATAAGTGACAATGTAAAGAAGTTTCCATCGAGCTAAAAATCTGCAATTTTTAACCAAAAATCTGCATTTTGCTAATTTTTGGTATTAAAATCTGTAAAATGCAGACAAATCTGCACTTCTGGCATCACTGGACACAAGCCAAACTTCAAAAAAGTGAGAATTTTATATGAAGCGAAAATAAGATATACACTTTTTAGAGCTTAACAATACAACAAAAATCGACAAGTGCAATAAATACAAAAGAAGGCAAAGACAATACAAATGAAAACTACACCATTGCAATACTTTAGTAAAAATAACAACTGTGATCAAAAAAGGACAAATTTTCTGTGATAATTTTAAAATTTACATACCTACATTTATTTTAATATTTTAAGTCTTGTGTTGTGTTGTCCACCTATACACACAGAAAAAAATACCAATGTAAAATTAACATGGAAAAATGTTGATTGAGAATCATGTTAAATTTCTGCAAAAGTATGCCCTTTATTTTAAATGTACCATTATTTCATATAAATTTTAAATAAAAAATATTAAAATAATCTTTAATCACGCTTATTAAATATTATTCACTGTTAAAAAAAATAAAAAAAAAATATTAAAATATAAATAATCAATATTGAATCCATAAAAACCTGTTTTATATTAAAATCAAAAGTGTATCTTGTTAAATTAACATGCATACATAGTTAAGTATGTTAATTTTTTTATTTTCATTCTTAAAATATGTAATTAAAAGAAGACAATTCCCGTGTTCTTTTAATTAAAATTATTTAGTTAAATAGTACATCAAGTTTTCAAAGTAGAATGATGACGAAACCCATATCGGGCCATTCTGCTGATTGATCTGTTAACAAAGGAGACTACAAAATAAGTGAAACATGTGTTACAGGGGTAAGTGTTTTGAATTATTCTTAAATAAATGTATATGGTGTCTCTGAAGCTTCTTCACACCAATTAGTTTCTACATGAAATTCACGTTGTTTCAACATGAAATAACTTTCATTCAACGTAATTCGGATTGTAATTTCAATATAAATGTGAAATTAACACGAATCATAGTTATTTTAAAAGAAAAAAATGTTGTTCGCAAGCAATTATAAAATCAGGTTGAATTAACATGAAACACGTTTGAAGCAAAATCACCACCGAAAAATTTTAAATCAACCTTGTTTTCGACGTTTTTAACTTGATTTTTTTCTGTGTGTAGAAAATACTGTGATATAATTTATAGATGATGTAAACTGACGAAAAATATTATTTCTATTATAATTATTGTTATTATTGATAACTGTTTACTTTGTATTTTAACAATGTTGCCAGATTTTAATAAAAACTCAATCCCGGAAGAAGATGAAAAGAATACGATCGAAACGTCGGATTTTATTGAGAATGAAATAAATAATTTTTAATTTACATTAAATTAATGACCTTGAAAGCCTGCATATAGAAAACTATATAAGCTACTTAGAGTAATCAAAAAAAGGTCGATCAACACTTATAATTATAGAAACTTTATTAAATTTTATATCCTCCGATGAAAAGGGTATATATTAGAGCGTACCACCTTATAACCAAAGAAAAAGAGTGCCGCAGATCCCTTAATATAAAGTATTCTTGCAAGGCGGTTCCGAAAATGTTTTTCTGTATATTTGCAGAACGGTAACAGTAAAAGGATTTCAAATACTTTGAAATTATTTTGTTATTTTTTCTAATTTGAATTCAGTGTTGCATAAAATTACGCGTATATTATTTTTTTAAATAAATGACATTTTTATAAATATGTATGAAATAATACAATTTTTGAGATTGTCAGGGGTGTGATGGCAATCGAAAACAAAAAACGCCAGAATTTAAGAAGTCGTTTTTTATTAAGATTTCTGTATTATGCTAGAAACACAACTGGGACGAACGACGAATAATTCGCAACGAATATTCGTCGTTAGAAATAGAACACATTGGTATGTATGAGAATACACACAATCGTTGCGTAGACTGAATTTCGTCATGCGTAACGAACACTGCGATAGGTTTATTTCTATTTCTTACGCAGACGAACGACGAATAAATTGGGACAGAGACAGCTAACCCAGCTAAATCATGAAAGCTATAAAGAATCACACGCAAAACTCGCTTCTAATGAGAACTTGGCTAAGATTTGCAAAAATCGCGAAAATTCGCGAAAATTTTTAATTTTTCAAACAAGCCATTAAATTGATTAAAAGTCCTCTAAAACTATAAGGAATGGCAAAAATTCGACAAAAATTGCTAAATTAGCGGAAATTCGTAAAAATTTGCTAACAGCGGCATAAAAACAATGTCTAATATTTTTTAAAAATCGTTAAACCTGTAAAGAATCATTACCCTTATAGATAAAAATCGCTTATATCGCGAACATAGCTAAAATTCGCAAAAATTGCAATATTTAAACAAACGCAAAAAAAAAAATTATTTGAAATCGAAATCAGTTTAAAATATCAAAATATCCGATAATAACATAAAAAAGTTTGCAAAAATAGCGAAAATTCGCGAAAATTGTTAATTTTCAAAGAACTCATAAAATTGATTAAAAGTCCCTTAGACTATTAGGAATGGCAAAAAATTCGTAAAAAATTGCTCAATTAGCGGAAATTCGCAAAAATTTGCAAACAGCGGCATGATAGCAAAGTCTACTATTAATTATAAATCGTTAAAGCTGTAAAGAATCAGACAACTTACAAACACAAATCGCAAAAATGGCAGAAATTCGCGAAAAATTGCAAAATTTGAAACAAACCCAAAAACTAATTTGAGTTTGCTAAATCGAAATGAAGAACACCAAAATTCCTTAAGTAATCCACTTTCGAGTGGATTCGGATTCTAGAACACACCCAATTAATAGTTTTTTATGTTTTTTTTTTTTGTTGAAATATGGTCAACCTATGATTTGATAAATGTTAACAAACAAAGAAATTTTAATAAAATTATTGCTAGTAAAAGAAGATGAAAATGGATGAAAATGTTTATATAATCAAGCGTCCAAGGTATTTAATTTTATAAATTAAAAATAATTCAAGTCTTATTAATACTTGGAATTTACGCACTTATTGTGTCTCATTTGACGAATTTACGCAACGAATTCTTGCCGACGAATTCGTCGTACTATGCGAAGTTCGTCGCTCGTCCCAGTTGTGTTTATACCATTAAACGAATTTTATGACAAATATTATACAAATATATCTCCATTAAACAGAATTTTATAAAAAATAAAAAATTATAAAAACTAGAACTAGAACTAGAAACTGTATTAAAAACTATTTCGAAATGTTTGCGTTTTACGTTTTCGATTTCCAGCATACCCCCGCATATCGCTCCTTTATTGCAACATAGTCATAAATCAAATAAATCAAAAATTTGGAGTTACTTAAGCAAAAGTGCTCCTTCATACCTTCTCTATATGGGTGTTTCCTCAAAAAATGACCCCTTATAGCTCAAAATTTAAATTATTATGTTCAATTTTTTTTCCTCTAAAATTATACAAAATAAATGTAAATGTAATTTTCCGAAAGATAAACTTTAATTTTCTTTATACTAACAAAAATATGCTACTTTGAGTTACCCATTATAAGTGAATTCAAACACAAAAAACTGTTAACTTTTTGAAATGTAATGACCGTTACTTTTAAAAAATATTTTTTTTTTTGGTAACTTATTTCTTTGGTTTGAAAATAAATCCATTCCTTAAACAAAACATTTCTAAGATTTTAATCAGATATTTTACTTGACATACCCTGCGCAAAATTTTACAATACATGATGATTGCTTCACTTCAATCAGCACATTTATAAAGTAACGACCGTTACTTTTTTAATAATCAAAAAAAGTATTGAAATTACATGTTTTATGAATTCTTTCGGTTGCTGCCGTTGCTTGAACTTTCGTAAGTCCAAAATGGAGCAATCCTCGTGGCATATTTGAGTAGGTTGGAATTTTATTTAAAAAATCTCCGAAAATCGGTAACGACCGTTACTTTGGAAACACCCATATGTAAAAAAAAAATAGTTGTATATCCAGTGATGTTATACACTTTTCTGAAAAATCTTTACGCAGCCAGAAAAAAAATCCCTAATTTTCCCTACGCTTTAAAAAATTGTCTCTACAAAAGTCGTAACACCTTTAAATGATAAAATATCAATACAAATATTACTGTACATACATACATTTTATTTCAAGTTGTTGCCAGCTTTGTGTTTAATCCTTATACAACACGTTTGATTTAATTTTTGCTTTCAATGTAAATTTTGGCGTTGTGTTGTGTTTAACACAATTAGGGCCATAATTCACACCATTGTTTAGCAAATTGCGTCGTCTCTCAAAATAATTGATAAATAAAAATCATAAAATTATTTTACAATTAAAAATAGGTTGGGCAAAATTATGACATTAAATTTCGAACGAAATTCCTATTTACTCTGTATTGTAACTTTGATCGATATCAAATTCCGTAATTTGACTCATGGTTTCTACTTATTTATACTTAACTTTTTCTTTATGAATTGAATCTATTCCTCTCAAATTATGCGTTTTACTGTCTGCATTTGGCTACATATGTACATGTGAACTTAATAATATGCATCTCTTAATCATTAATTTTGGCTTTTTTTAATTGAAGTTGGAGTTTCGTTTTAAATGGCCCTGTACATATAAATACGCACACATACATCTTAAACTGTTAGTGTTTGTGAAAGCAAGCAAACTCGTTAATTGCAAAAAGAAAACTCACATTAAAATATAAAAAGGGAATGCTGTTTACGCAATACCACACACATAAGCAAACAAATATTAAAGTACATGCAAACATTTTCACATGCTAAAGAACTTGCAGTATGTTAAAGAATGCGTTTAAGAACAAAACGGCTTGTGGTCATTGAGAAGTTGTCTTTTGAACTGACTGTTTACACAAAACCAACAAATCAACCGCACGTTAAACACATACAAACAAATATACAGGATTATTTACAACTACCCTGCAGACAAAGTAACTAGTATTTACCTAGAAATAAACTAGTTGGGTTTTACTTTAACTAAATTCACTTTTGTTTTTGTTTTCATAACTTTGGTTTGTAAAAGGAGTTCAACTAGTTCACTTTAAAATAGTTTAAGAATAGTTTCTTTATTTACAGTGTAAGTATTAATAAAAGCAAAACAAAATTTTACAATTCCCCTCAAAATTTTTTCATACTTAAATATTGCTTTATTTTTTTGAATAGTCCTAATAACTTACCCCTGGAACCAGAGAGACAGAGAAAGATAGAATATTATTATTTATTTTCCTGTTACGCCAAGTTTAAGCCTTGTTTAATTCCCTTTTGTTTACAGAAGGAATTCTCTACTAAAAGATATTGTTTTCGTCATCATCCTACATTGTAAATTTGGTGTATTTATCAAAATAAATTAAACAAAAAAAATCCGCGAATTTTCAATTTTTGTATTTTTTTTTTAAACATGAAAATAATTTGTCAACTCTGAAACCGTTTTTCTTCTTGTAATGTTGCTTTTGTTTCTAAAGGATGGTCCAACCCTAATGCACGATGTTAATTGTGAGTCACACCTAAACGTCAAGTTTTTTTTGCCGAATTTTCAGTGTTTGATAAATTAATTAAAAACATTGCCAACGAAACAATGGCTGCTTTTGCGCAAAAGATTTAATGAATTATATCTGCCGTCGCACAGTGCGAAGTTCAGGAAGTTTAGCGGAACTTTATTAAATTTTTGAAATAAGATTATTCATTATTTCGGTTGCTTAAGATCCCACCTCAAAAACCTCATACTCAGTTTGGGGATTTATCCTGCGAAACAACTGCAAAATACACCTGAAATTTGCATTTCTTATTCAATTATACTTTTTGCATACAGAAAGATTTTCGTTTTGTTTCAGTTATAGGAACATACAAACGGCAGTGCATTTATTTTTATGAGAAAATTGTAAATTATTGGCATGAGCATGGAGCAGAAAATAAAAAGAAAGTTGCAGAGAAGAAAAAATAAATTCAACAAAAATTTAAAGAGAAGCTTGGCTTGCTAATAGATATGCCAAAACAGCAGACCGGAAACACAAACGATGGTAATACCGCAAGGAAATTCTTTAAAAATGCCGAAAAGTCAGCCGAAATAACTGGCGTTAATTTAGATTTGATCAAGCGTTTTCATATGCTGTTGGAGTTAATTGTGGTCTTAAAATTGATTCAGAAAAGTTAGGCGAATATGCAAGAGAAACTTTAGAGTTGTATTTGAAAGAATATTTCTGGTACTCAATGCCTGTTAGTGTGCATAAAGTCCTTTGTCATGGAAAGGATATTATAGCCTCTTGCATTCTTTCGATTGGACAATTTTCTGAAGAAGCTCAGGAGGCAAGAAACAAAGACTGCAGAAAATATCGCGAACTTTTTACTAGGAAAACATCCCGAATTGACACAAATACGGATTTATTTAATCGACTGGTTATTTCATTCTATCCGTACCTTGCTACTCTCCGTAAAACACCTAAAACCAAGCGTAGTGAGTTACACCAGAAGTTTTAGAGTTGTTAGAAACATTTTCAGACCCATGCAATGATTACGAGTCTTCAGACGATTGCAATGAGACTAGTTCTGAATAGATGTTCAAAATGTTGTTAGAAAATGTATGTGCATATGCATGTTTTTTTTAATTGTTCTATAATTAAAAACGTAAATAAACTCAAAGACTTAAAAAAATAAAGCTGTGCAGTCGAAATTTTATCATCTTTCAAATATTTCGACGCCCAACAACTAGTTAGTAGCTAGTGAAAAACCATACTAGTAACGATTTTTACTACAGGGCACCTTGTGACAGCGACTAATTTGGTGGTATACCTAATTCAGAATTCGTTTATTATTTTATTTAGTTTTTTGTTTTTTATTTGAGTGTATGTATTTATTTTTTTTAATCAAGTTTGTATTTTATTATCATTCAATAATTTGTAGAGCCCAAGGCCCATTCAAAAGGTCTGCGCAAGAAGCCTGATGATCATTGTTTATGTTCTTTTTAGTTGTCAAAAGTTGTTTACATTTTGCTTACATGTGCATTTATACGTTGGTTTACGTTTATGGTATGCCACACATACACGTTTTTTCCTTTTGCTTAGTATATGCGGTAGTAAGTTTTTGACAACTTAAAAGAATCGTGTTTTGTTTTTGTACAAGTAAGCAGACCTAATAGATGGTCCTTGGTAGAGCCTTTGAAAATTTGTATGCAGAACTGAAATTTTGTTTTCAATTAGTACCACAGAATACTAACAGAACTTTAAAAAGTGACGTGTGAAATAGGCCCAAATCAGTTGCGAAGGCTGCTTTCGAAGAAAAAGACAGAAAGCTTTTTTTGGTAGTGAAGTGGCAATGTGTAAAAACGGCAACAATCAACACAAATGGCGTGATCAAAACAAAAATTACAAAACTGAAACCACGTTACACAAATGCATTGGTTCAACAAACGTTTGTTTTGTGCAGAAAAAATTTATTTAGTAATATTGTTTTATTTTATAATGTTATTTACTTACTAAAATATCATTTACTCGTGTTGTGGTAAACTTAAAAGTAAATTTGTACAAGAGGTTTGCAAATAAATCTTAACTTTATAAATTTGTGTTCATTGTATTGCGGCATAAAAAAATGATGCAAAGAGAAATGCAAAAGGGCAGCTTTCTTAGAAAGAGACAAAAAAAAACGCAAAATCTTTCGTCTCGTGACAGTTCTGTTTGTATTCTGTGATAAGTACGGTCGTAAAGTTTCGTTTTAAATTCTATTGGAGGTGTATACAGATTAAAAATACAAATTGGAGGAAGACAATAACTATTCCTTGCATATTTTTCCTTGTTGGTTAGACGTGCCCGGAAACTAGAATATTGGTGCATGGGGATTGCTAAAGGCATTTTCAGTTTGCCTCGTAAAGGATAGAGATTTCTGGAGCCTTAGGAAATAATTTTAATTTTTTTTTGTATGGTTGTGTTTAATTACTGTCCTTATGAAAAAGGGATCTAAACAGTGAACTATTTGGTCGTACATAGTGGTTTGTAAGTGAACTCGGCCAATACTTTTTCTGTCAGCATGTTGGGTGGCCGAGGATCTGCGTGGCAAATAACATCTGGAGCTAAACATTGGTCATCAACCTTTCTCTTATTTTACCCTCCTCAATTTATCAGTTTGTTTCACTTTTAGAGTTAGCTACCTAAAATTTAACTTCTCGGGTAACATATTTGTTTTTTTTTAAATTACCTGGGAACACAATTAAAGCCCTCCCACTGTCGAGAAGAGCCTAACTAATAGGTAGCCCCGTTCCCACTTTCATGAATTCACATACATACACATACATATGTACATTAACTTACTACCCTGTAGTAAGAAAATAGTCAGTTGCAGAAAACACTAACTATAAATTAACTATTTTTGAAATGACTACAAATTCGTTTAAATCTCATGCAGATATCAACCAAACATATTGCATAGAGGCACGAGTAAAACACAAATAAAAGCAAAATAAGTAAAACAAGCATGCCATGAAGTCAAATGAACAAAATATATACAAATTTATTAAAATAATTTAAAATTAAAACGATACAAATCTGTTTATGTACTAGAAATTATGTAGCGTATTTATTTCAGCACTATTATACATTATCATTTAAAGCAATTTGATGCAAAATGTTCTTAAATATTAATTTCTATATAAAATAATGCATGTTTGTTCATAGGAACATATATTTTTTTGACAAAAATTATTTAAAATTTAAATAATTTATTATAAACCGACTATACTATTAATTAACTACAAATAGGTTGAAAAATAAGTATTTAGTAGTCAGTTAAAAAGGTCATGCAAAGATTGACAATTGACTACTGCCTATGACATGCCTATGTTAAAATAATGAGTCGTCGACAAGGAAAAAAGTCACTTAATCAACTAGATATGGTTATAAAAAAACCAGTTTGAAACTACTTAAAAATGTGTTTGACTTCCTACAGGGTAGTTAAACAATTCTTTGTTGATTCATGCGTATAAGTAATTACTCATACCCAATACATCTATATTTTAACACCTTAACTCCTACACACCTAAAAGTGTTTGTTTGTATAACTGTGTAGTATGTAAAAACAATATCCTAACCCTAATAAACATGTTTAACAAAACCATACCCGTCACTCGTTCTTGGAAAATACAACGCTTCAGGTTTTTTCAATAATTTTTCCTTCTTTTGACTTTATCCTGTGCTGTTATTAAAATGTCGACATGTCTACGTTATAGATACGTGAATTGCCTTTGTAAGCAAACGAAAACAAATATAGCCATAAATGATTTCCTACACATGCGAGCATTTTGTGGTTTAATTATGAAAATATCATTCAATATTTAGTATTGTGGAAATTTTGTTGAACTATTTATGGGTTTTAATCCAAATTTTCAATATTTTTAATCAGGCTTAAGTTCAATATTTTTAACTGCAAATGTTTTTCCAGAAATTTAAATAAGAAATCATAAGAAACTATTATCGGAGTTCCATACTGACAACTTAAATAACGTACATATCAGTGTTGTAAAATTGAAATTTTGAAATGGTACTGAGCACCAACTAAGAGAGTACTTTTCCTACCAAATGGTACTTTTTGTAAAAAAGCAATAATATATGAAATTATAAGGAACAAAAAATATTTTATTGGAATTCATTTATCGAAGTATTTAATAGCAAACCTTATTTATGTTTGAGGTACACATGGAAATAATATTTCTGTTATACATAAGCGTCGAGCGCCACATCCATATTATTGCATATGTTATTTGCCATATTATCTCTTTATTGCCCTATATGATTCAATAAGTGGCACAATAGTTTCAATTAAAATATGGTGCATAACCGCCAAAATAACGTAACCAACATATTTTCCAAAATTGAGTTTTTGATGCACAATTGTTCTGTAAGCCACAACAAGTTGTCCTGCTAAATAAAGTATCGATAATCCAAATATTGAGGGAAATACGAGCCCTTCAATTTTAACGTAAACCACATACGCCTAAATTAGATACCGCAAATTAACGTAAGTAACATAAAAACAACGAGAGAGCTGCCATATAATTAGAAAAATATAAAGCTTAAAATAACAATGCAATCAACGTAGAAACAAAAATTACTTTGTTTTCTCTTATTTATTTGTAAAATGTGTATTACTCGTTGTTTCGTTTTTTTAATTTGAAGCAAGTGGTATGAAAAAAACTCTTATTTAACCCTAGAGTACTAACATGATTTTTTTCTACATTAATACTAATTGTTAGTCAAATCGGCTAACATGAATATAACTCCACTTATTATTTTTTTGTTTTTTGTGAAAATTTGTTATTTTATTGCTTCAAGAAAAAAAAAGATTAAAAAAGGTAAATACGTGTAAAATTTATAATTATATATGTACTTTTGAATATTTTGCAATTAAAGGAATTCTTTCAGCTATCAGTTAAAATTAAAATTAGAATCTCGGCTAGCTCATCTAAATTTTCCATGCCTTTTTCATTAGATTTCTGTCAGATATCTATCAGAAATGACGGCAAAAAAAAAACCAGAATTTCCCACGACATGTCTGTCAGACTTCGTGTCAACAACTTCATACGTTTTTGGGTCAGAAATCTGACAGAAACCTTTACGATTCCGACTTTTTTTATCGACGTTTCTCTCAGATATCTAGAAGACGTCGGACTATTTTGCTGGCTGGGCTTATACAAAGTATTGATATGTACATACTTACATAAATATGTTTACTCAATAAAAATAAAATTTTTGAAATGACATTATTTTTTATTGGTTTTATTGTGAGAACCATATAATATTGGACATTTGACATGGACATTTTGAATGGTGTTGGGAAATAAAAAAAAAAAATGGTTTGAAAGAACGATTGCATTTTTCTTCTAAACATAATAATATGTTTGAGACAATAATTAGATATAAACATAATGCCTGAACATATATTGTACCTTAAGACGTGTTTGACACAATCATGACCACAAACATCAATGATTAATTTAATCATGTTTTTTCTTTGTGTGTAAATAAATGAATTCCAAAAATATATTTTTTGTTCCTTTTATTTTCATAAATTATTGTTTTATTTAAAAAAAAAAGTACCATTTGGTGGGAAAAATACTCTTTTAGTTGAAGTTCAGTACCATTTAAAAATTAAAATTTTGCTAAACTGGTACGGATGGATTGATTTTTTTTGTGTGCGTTGTCAAGGCGAATTCATAAAGATGACATTTTTGAGTCAACTGATTAATGTTTATTTCCTTGTGTGTATACTGTATGTCAAGCGTTGTTTACATTTTATTAAAAAAAAATTATTAAAATTTAAAATTCAATAAAAATATAAATTCTTGAAAAAACCTATTTAAATGTTATAAAACAAAAAAGTGAACTTAAAATTTAAACACAAGGATTTTAAAAGGCGTAAGGAATAAGTGGAGCCACAATAAATTTGCAATACAGGGAAAAAATTTACATTCTAAAGCAATTGTGTATATTTTATAAACAAATAACTTTGACATTCACTCTAACTTTCAACAAAAACAAAATACGTAGTATGTTTTAAAAAAAAGGGGATAGCTAGCATAGCTCTATCTCATGATGCGGTCGTCTTTATGAATTCGCCTTGGTGTGTTGTATTAATTATCATATGATATATATGTGTAAATGTCAAAAACAAGTAAACCCGACCATATAACAGTGTTGCCAAAACTGTATGAAAAAAATGGCTAAATTTAAAGGTACACTGAATGTGATAGAAATAAAGGGGACTTTTCCATTTTGTATTTTTTTTTTTTTATTTTGAAATAGATAAATAAACCTTTTAAAAAATACTTAAAAAGATTCCTTGTAAACTTATCTAGGAGATATCCTTAAGAATAGATGTAATTTTTTGAAATCTGAGGAATTAAAATTTTTACAAATCGCTTCATTAATGTTGGATAACTTAATGCCACTAATTAGAGAACTATAAGGCCCATTTTAGGCTTATCTATACTACGGCTATTGATGTTTTCCAAACAAAAGTTTACAAAACAAATTTTCTATGAAAATTTTCTTAAATAAACTTTTGTTAAATTTAATAATCTGTTATGAATACGGGAATAAGACTTTTGTTTTTAAAGCAACTACACTGAGCTAAAGCAACATAATACGTCATTCAAACATTTTATATACGTTAAATATTTAGTGCTGAAAACAGTCTTAATCGGTTCATTGTTCGACACAACCCCCATACAAATGTTCCGGCAGATAAGAAATTTAAAAATGTTCTTCTTATTGGCCCATCATAAATGTGTACTTTGATTGAGGATTGCGTTGAATCCAAGTCGAGAGCTTCTATTTAAATAGTGCTTTCTAAAATTAATAAGAAAATTAGTTTTTTATTGTAATTTGGTCACTGACTTAATTCTTATATGTCATTTTACTTACAAAAAAAATTATTTCTAGGGCTATAACTTTTTAAATTTTGGATGCAAATGCCAAAAAATATTAAAGAAACGTCAACTTTCTTGCTCGGGTTCCCAAAATATTGGCCCCTAAAGTTTTTTAATTTTTTGAAAAGGCGTTTGGCTAAAATACTATTTCAGATGTCTTCAATAGAATTGTATGGCGATTCTTTTTTAAGAATATATTAACGCTCCAACACTTGTTTTAAGGAGTAATTTTTGTTCTTTTTTTTAACTTCCTCACAAAAGTACATTAAAACGGAACTTTAGAGGTTTAAAATGTTACACTAAAATTTGGTCATATTGACCCAAGGAATGCAGAAGCATTAATTGAAAGCAAAAGTAAATTTGTTGTGCTTTATTTTTATTTTTTAAAAATATTTCAGAGTGTTATTGAAGTTACCATATCTTTTGCAGAAAATATGGCAGACTCAAATTCTTAAATTTCACTTGCAAAGTTACTATTATAATAAACCTGTTGCTTATCAGTCACTTTTTAGGTTAGTGTTAACTTGTAATAACCAAAAATTATTTTTCTGGCCGAAAGCTTCCTAAAAATAACTATTTTTAAGTTAAAAAAAACGCTCCTGTGAAATTGTGATTTGGCAGATAGCACTTTTTATATATAAGCCCTTTGTAATGCTATTAACAAATTTTGCCTCATTATTATTATTTAGTGGTCATTTTAATAAAATTTATGGCTCTTTTCGGTAATTGATAGTTTTTTTTATTAATCATTTTCTTTATTTAAGCAAACCACTTGCTACATTTTATATATAAAATTTCTAAATGTTTTGAATGTGTTTTCGTATTAACCGAACAAATAAATCAAACCCTAAATTTTTCTCCATATCGTAACTTTTTTATGTTTTCCATCAAAATCACTTGTCAACTTTTGAAAAATTAACTTTTGTTAATATGTTGTTTGGGTTTTGCTAAACACCGACACCTACAATTGAAAAAATTCTTAAAATTTCTTTCTTACAAATTGTTTTTGACAGTAAAACTCACACACTCCATTTAACTTAAGTGGTTTTTTAGGATTTCATGTGGTAACGCTTTTATGTTCATAACTTAATTTCGGCATGATTTTCTGTTGTATTTCATGGTTTTAATATATAAAAGTCTGGCGGAGTGGGAGAAGGGAGACGTTTGCATGGATTGAAATTGGAGACTCTAAGTGTTTTTCATACCGAAATGCCCGGGACATAAATCCCGAAAAAGTTGTGCGGGAAATCTCAGGATTATTTTATTAGTTTATGACAATTTTACTGCTGATGTAATTGTTAATAGGTTATACCAAGAAATAGCTTTAAATTAAAGTCCGATAAATAAGGCAACATTTTATATTAGATACTTTGAAATTTCGAATAAATTAAATAATTGGAGTAAAAATTTACATAATTTGAAATTTTTATTAAGACCCAGACTTGTTTTATCGAAACCTCAACAGTTGTTCCCACTTGCTTCAGAAAATTTAATGATTTTATATGCTGAGCAGCTGCAGATTCTGAAAATGTAGCACTATTTTTGGTAGAAATAATGACAATAGTGAAAAATCAACATTTCTGGAAATTTTAAATGCAGCAATTCGTCCATTCATTGAAGGTAAAAGGTTATGTATATGTTTGTCATTCCGCTTGTTATTTCTACAATATTGATCTTAGAACCTATAAAGTATATATTCTGTGTACTTAACGATGTCCGTCTGTCTGCCCATTGTGTTTTACAGACCCCAGATGTGATGGGGACTTGGCAGTTATACATTTATGTGACATATAGTTTGAATTGCTATTGAAATTTAGTCTGATCGATCCACAAATGGCTGAGATATGAGCAAAAAGCCACTGCTTCCTCTAATTTTACCCAAAAATCCCATGTTGTTGTTGGTTTTTATATTTTATTTGTATGTTTATCTGGAGAATGGCAGGAGCTAAAATAAACTTTTTTTTCAATTCCCTAAGCTGATCCCCGCGAAGCTCAAAACTTGTGTGCAGGAAAGAAACCAGAGTCTCTGGCGGGAATCGAACCCGCAACCCTGGGACTGACAGATTAAATCACTACAAGCTAGCCTACCATGGCACTCTAATTTTTTAATTTAATAGATCTTATGAATTTTAAATTGATTATTGTTCAATTTAATTAAAAAATATTAACTACCGTTTTATATTAAGCGGGAATTCCCGGAAAACCGAAAAATAAATCCGTCTTTCCCGGAAAATTAAAAGAAAGGTTCTAGTTACTCTACAATAGGGTGTATGTGCTCGTATAAATATGTACATGTTCGTGTTGTTATTCGTGGTAACTAAGAATGCCTAATAACAAACACACGCCCACACACACACACACATATTAATTTACAAAAATGTTAACGCAATTTAAAAGGAGCGGAAAAATAAACAAAAAAAAAAAAAAAATTTGTTAACAAGTCTAAAATAATACGGCTGAATACAAATATTTAAGAAAGTTTTAAATTTGTATGGCGTTTTAAGGTCTGCAGAATATTTCTGTTGCTAGATTGAAACAAAACACGAAAATATATTTATTTTTGAAAAATATTTGTGTCTCCGTTAAAAACAGTGTGTGGTAAAAGTAATTGAAAACACTGAAAACAAAAAAAAATTATTTGATGAGTGACTGATATCGACACCTTTGCGCGAAATTATCGTAAATGCCAATTTTTTTGAAATGTAGTTTTTGATGCAATCTTGTTCTACATTCAAAGATACGTCACCTGACAAAATATTGTAGGCAAATTTAATGTTTATTTTCATTTTGATATTGCAAGAAGGCTGTCAGATGTGGCGATTTTTCGCCAAATGTGGCGTTTTATAAACCTAATTGGTGACGCAATTTTGTGTTTTTATCTTTTTTCATATTTATATGAAAAAATGTATGAGTACTGGCTAAGATTTTTCTTAGAACTTTTAACAAATTTTAAAATCGCAATACGAACGCGGTTTTTTCTGGTGATAAATTGATAATCTTGCCAGATACATTATATTGAAAACATTAAAGATATTGTTTCCAAAGAAATTTGGGTTTTCGCACATTTCCCTTGTCAGAAGTTATCAATCAAAGTCAAATGCAAAATGAAATTTAAAAACCGAATCCTTTTCGATGTCATATGAAATAAATAAACAAATAAATGCACGCTGGGTAGCATGCAAAAAAGCTGAATTAATAGCGAAAGAAAATCTGAAAATTTAAAAAAAACGTTGCATTGATATAAAGTTCTTTATAACAGTATCAATCGTATTTTTCAATGTGGAGTGCACCGCGAAAAAATGCGCAGTTTTTTTTTTATACATTTTGACTTGTTTTACGATATAAAATCAAAAATGTCTTTTAACCCTTACTAAGAATATTGAAAATAATTTAATATTCACTTGAAATTTTTAATAACCCTGATTTTATATTGAATCGAAAATGAATCTGGTTAGAAGTTAATTTTTAAAAATTATTCGTTTAGAAGACTGAGTTGACTTTAAGTATTCCAGTTCAATTCCAAATATCCAATTGCAATACATCTTTTGAGACATTTATCCTTTGCTTCAAAAAAATAAAAATTTTTACCATATTCTGACTTATATTCACAAAAAAATCACTCCTAGAAAAGAGGATTTTTTTGCATCGAACTCTACTCATTTGGCATACGTGATTTTTAAGATAATCGGCCTTCTTATGACAATTGCACTATTTAAAATAGTAAAAGCCAGATCTCTTAAGTTATTCCGAAACTCGTGCGTTGTGCTTGCGATCTGCCGCAGCTTTTTACAAAAATTCTAGTTCTCCTCAGAATACTATTGCAATTTTACGTCGCCAAACTGCTTGCGATTTCAACTCAGAAACACACATGTTAAGCGTTTTGCAATTGTCTATTATATTATATTATTAATATAAACACTCTTCTAGAATAAGGCTATATATGGAAAATTTAAATAAAGGCAAAATACACTTGTATACTTTTATTTGGCAATTTTTGGCGAATTATTTTTACCAAACATTTAGGAAAATCATTTTTTGGCGAATTTTGGCGATTTTCAATATGCTATTTGGCGATGAAGGTGAAAAAAATGGCTGTCCTTTACAATTTGGTTTTTGTAACATACAATAATTTCGCGCAAAGGGGTCGATATCTCTTTGTACCATTTTCATGCCGCAATACTATTAAAACACAAAATTTTTTAGTTGAGATTTATTTGCAAAGCTGCTATAAAAATAAACCTTTAAGTTTAACACAACACAAGTGAATAATATTTATGTAAGTTAATAGCAAAATAAGATAACTTACTACATGTTTTTGTACAAAACAAAACGTTTGTTGAACTAATGTTATTTTTGTTTTGATCATGCAATTTGTGTTGAGTGTAGCTTGCTGTCTTTTTCTTCGAAAGCTGCTTTCGCAATTGATTTCACACGTCATTATTTTCATTGTCTGCTTTCACACGTTTCATCTTTTGATGCTCAACTCTTATGTTTTTAGGTGAGAGAGGAAAGATGAAAGGGGGTTAGTACGGAGATGCCTGTTCTCGGTCAGTACGCTTTGTTTTTATTCGTTGGTATATGCACAACGATAGCTGCATGTATTTTTTTTTCTTTTCTTTTTCTCTTTGATTCGCTGCTAATAAAATTGTTGTTGTTTTGAACCAAAAAAAAAAGTTGAAACCGATTGCTGCGTGTGATTATATTGGCATCTTTAAAAGGGAATTGAAAAGAAGCTGAGCATCAAAAGATGAAACGTGTAAATTTAGACATCTCGGTATAGTACTTTGTGATAAAAAGGCACAACTCAAAATTGATTAAAATTGTTTTTTTTTCAAAAACTAGTTCACAAATTATATCTATAAAGACCACCAGAATTTCGTTTGCGTCAATGTCTTCTTTAACATTTGTGAAACTCAATTTGATTTAAAAATGTTTTCGGAGACAGTTTTCTGGGTCTCCTTAACATTTTGCATATTGTATTTTTTAAACTTTTTGAAGTTTGAAAAATCTTGTTTTATTCTTTCACTTTTTTAAATGAAATTAACTAAACATTTTTTTTCAGACATTTTTTTTTTTATCAAATCAAACTTTCTAAATTTTATTTGAACTTATCTGACCCACTGTACAGTTAAATTTAATAAAATTATAGTAGCTATGCAAAATTATGTTAATGCTACACAAATATTTGTATGAACTCTGTTTAAGAAAAAAATAAATTTTCTTATTAAGTCTGAGGGTTTATTTTGTGTGTTTATGATAATAATCTTAAATGACCAATTTAGAAAACGCTCAATTAAGTTGTGTTACAAAAAGTTTTCTCCCACTATAAAGCGATATTTAAATAACTTGACACGACATTTGTAAACAGATACACAAAGAATTTGTCACAGTCAAGCGTGACTTACATACTTAACGCCCAATTTCGTTAAAATAAATTAACTTATTTTAATGCTTTAAGAAAAAATACACAATAATGAATTTAATGAAATAAAAATGAAAAACTTGAAATTTTTTAAATCTACGTATAAGCAGTAAACTTGGGATAGATTTCTTAAATATTTTAAATTTTCACCAATATTTTATTATAGGAGCATATACACGACATGTTTTTGTCATCTGACATGTCAAATTTTCAAGTCACATGTAATTGTGCATGTCTGTCAAAATCGCTGATTGACATAAGGTTTATAATATTCGGTCACAAACGTACATACATGTAATTTGCTTCTGACATTGTCTCTGTTTTTTTCGCATTGTTACTGCAGAAACCAAAGTAGTGCTCGGTTTTAAAATAGCTTGCTGCCGCCATGAAATTTTTTATTTGCGCCGTAAAATAGTTTAGCCATCTTAACATAGTTTTCTTCCCGGCATAGATTTCTGATGTCAGATGGTTTGTCAGAAGAAAATAGAGCACGCTCTAATTGAAATTTTGTCAGATGACTTTGCGTCTGACTTTTACAGAAGCAAAGTTAAAAAGGTAACACACGACATGTATGTATTTTGCAGTGGGAAATTTGACATGTCAGATGACAAATACATGTCGTGTACGGTCGCCTTAAATAGTACAATTTCGCTAAATTTCCTAAAACTAGTAATTTTTTGCAACATTTTTTGATTAATGGTAATTTCCGCAAAGTTTCTTCTTAAAAAAGTGAAGTTTTACAAAATTTCTTAAAAAGTAAATTTTTGCAAATTTTCTATGAAAGTGAAAATATCCTATAACAAGTAAATTTTTGCCAGACTTCCTATAACAAGTACATTTTTGCGAGACTTCCTATAACAAGTAAATTTTTGCAAAATATCCTATAAAACGTAAATTTTGCAAAATTTTCTATGAAAGTGAATTTTTGCAAAATTTCCTTTAAGAAGTAAATTTTTGCAAAATTTCCTATAACAAGTAAATTTTTGCAAGACTTCCTATAACAAGTACATTTTTGCGAGACTTCCTATAACAAGTAAATTTTTGCAAAATATCCTATAAAACGTAAATTTTGCAAAATTTTCTATGAAAGTGAATTTTTGCAAAATTTCCTTTAAGAAGTAAATTTTTGCAAAATTTCCTATAACAAGTAAATTTTTGCAAGACTTCCTATAACAAGTACATTTTTGCGAGACTTCCTATAACAAGTAAATTTTTGCAAAATATCCTATAAAACGTAAATTTTGCAAAATTTTCTATGAAAGTGAATTTTTGCAAAATTTCCTTTAAGAAGTAAATTTTTGCAAAATTTCCTATAAGAAGTAAATTTCCTTTAACAAGTAAATTTTTGCAAAATTTCCTATAACAAGTAAATTTTTGTATAATATCCTATAACAAGTAAATTTTTGCAAGACTTCCTATAACAAGTAAATATTTGCGAGACTTCCTATAACAAGTAAATTTTTGCAAAATATTCTATAAAAAGTAAATTTTTGCAAAATAACCTATAAAAAGTAAATTTTTGCAAAATTTCCTATAATGCTAGAAACACAACTGGGACGAACGACGAATAATTCGCAACGAATATTCGTCGTCAGAAATAGAACACATTGGTATGTAGGAGAATACACACAATCGTTGCGTAGACCGAAATTCGTCATGCGTAACGAACACTGCGATAGGTTTATTTCTATTTCTTACGCAGACAGAGACAGCTAACCGCAGCTAAATCATGAAAGCTGTAAAGAATCACAGGCAAAACTCGCTTCTAATGCGAACTTGGCTAAAATTTGCAAAAATCACGAGAATTCGCGAAAATGTTTAATATTTCAAACAAGCCATAAAATTGATTAAAACTCTCTAAAACTATAAGGAATGGCAAAAATTCAATAAAAATTGCTAAATTAATGGAAATTCGCAAAAATTTGCTAACAGCGGCATAAAAACAATGTCCAATATTTTTTAAAAATCGTTAAACCTGTAAAGTAGTAATGATTCTTATAGATAAAAATCGGTTATATCGCGAACATAGCAAAAATTCGCAAAAATTGCAATATTTAAAGAAACGCAAAAATTTATTTGAAATCGCTTAATCAGTTTAAAATATCAAAATATCCGATAATAACATAAAAAAGTTTGCAAAAATAGCGAAAATTCGCGAAAATTTTTAATTTTCAAAGAACCCATAAAATTGATTAAAAGTTCCTTAGACTATTAGGAATGGCAAAAATTCGTAAAAAATTGCTAAATTAACGGAAATTCGCAAAAGCCTACTATAATTTATAAATCGTTAAAGCTGTAAAGAATCAGACAACTTACAGACACAAATCGCGAAAATGGCTGAAATGGCTGAAATTCGCGAAAAAATTGCAAAATTTTAAACAAACCCAAAAACTAATTTGAGTTTGCTAAATCGAAATGAATAACACCAAAAATGCTTAAGTAATCCACTTTCGAGTGGATTCGGATTCTAGAACACACCCAATTAATAGTTTTTTTCCATTTGTTTTTGTTGAAATATGGTCAACCTATGATTTGATAAATGTTAACAAACAAAGAAATTTTAATAAAATTATTGCTAGTTAACGAAGATGAAAATGGATGAAAATGTTTATATAATCAAGCGTCCAAGGTATTTAATTTTATAAATTAAAAAAAATTCAAGTCTTATTAATACCTGGAATTTACGCACTTATTGTGTCTCATTTGACGAATTTTCGCAACGAATTGTTGCCGACGAATTCGTCGTACTATGCGAAGTTCGTCGTTCGTCCCAGTTGTGTTTATACCATAAAGAGTAAATTTTTGCAAAATAACCTATAAAAAGTAAATTTTTGCAAAATTTCCTATAAAAAGTAAATTTTTGAAAAATATCCTATAACAAGTAAATTTTTGCAAAATTTCCTATAAAAAGTAAATTTTGCAAAAAAAAAAGTTTGTTTATTTTTGCAAGAATTCCTAAAAAAAAGTAAGTATTTGCAAAAATTCCTATAAAAAGTAAATATTCTCAAAAGCTCCTATAAAAAGTAAATTTTTGCAAATGTTCCTATAAAAGTTTCCCAAAAAAAGTAAATTTTGCAAATTTCCTATAAAAAGTAATATCCTATAAATTTGGAAACTGGTAACATTTTCCTGCTAATTTGCTGCAGTGTTTCGTGAAGCAATCAAAGAAATACAAACATGATCAATTGACATAAAACTACAGATAATTACTTTCTAATTTTCCTTAAGCACCTTAATAAATAATCATAAACATTAACAAAATTGTATTTATTACACTTTTAAATAACATCAGATAACGGCAAATTCTTGTGCAACAATATTCTATTTTTCACTCCCAGCTCAATAAATAATAGTTGCTTCTATAATTAAAAGTCAGAAATATAAAAGAAGAAAATAAAAACTTAAAGATAATTCTTTCATCTTCAATATTTATACCATTATGCCAAATGCTTCTTTTTCTCCTAACCATGGATAGATTTCAATAGAAAAGCACAAAAATAGAAAACCAGAAAAATTATTAAGGAAAGTATATTTTAACGACACATCTAGATATGTACTCGTATAGCAACTATTGCTACTGAAGGCATTTGCTATTGCATTTGCTATCAAACACAGCCCTATATTCCACACAATTACGCTCGTGCATGCATACATATGAGCACATATACATATATGAATATAAAATGCATCTGTAGCCACATGTATCATCCAAATTCATCGTTGTTATGTTTGTTGTTACTACTCGATGTTTTACGACTGTTGAAACATCAATACAACAGATTATTAGCAACACTTTGGCACGTACAGTAAAGAGCAAATGGTTCGTGGAAGAAATCCCGTATACATCCGTAGTTGCTTCTTTTCAAGGCAATTTGCGTTTTATGAGAGTCACTTTTGCTTCTTACTATGTATACACATACTGACTTCTTTTTTAATTGTGCTTCGCAGATTGTTTGCTAATGTTTTATTTTTTCTTTCTCTTTTTTATAGTTTTTGTATGAATGCGTGTAAATTTCTGGTCTGTGGAGATTTATAATGGTAACCATTATGAAATAAATATTTCATCTATACAATGTGTTCAACAGAATCAACAATCTGAAGAAGAAGAAGAACAACAACAAAAA
Source organism: Pollenia labialis (assembly GCA_949318255.1). Taxonomy (NCBI): domain Eukaryota; kingdom Metazoa; phylum Arthropoda; class Insecta; order Diptera; family Polleniidae; genus Pollenia; species Pollenia labialis. The sequence goes on along the minus strand of OX439142.1, from coordinate 97,396,240 downwards.
TTCTTGAAACACTATAAAGGATAATAAATGCACAAGGACCCTTACTGGATATAAACAATAGAAAATGAAAAAGTTGTAGAAGCAGAACAGAATTGACATACAATTGGCATTTACCGCATGATGGATAATAAGAAGGGGTAAGCAAAAAGAGAAATCTTTAAAACGAAGACCGATATTTTTTTATTTACATTGAACGATCATTAAATTAAATAGGACATAATAAGGAAGATATTGTAATAAACTGTGCAATTATCGAGAAAACTTTATGAGGCATGTTAAGTTGTTAACTGAGAACAAAAATACAGCAAAGGTCTTTTATTAGCTTTTACTTAAGATAAGGGCAAAATTCTTATAGTTACGGCTCACTTGGTATTAAAATAAGGTATTTTGTTCGTTTGTGGTCTATTTAAATTGATAGTTGAATGAAAATAGACAGTTTACCCTTAGACATGTGTTAATGTAGAAAACCCTATTTTTTTGCAATATAAATTAAAGAGATTTGAGGAGCCGCATAAAAACGAATTTTTTTTGTCCATTTAAAATTTTTTGGCAATTAATGTTTATTTTTCGCCCCCTTAAAGATAAAAGTATACTTGGATGCATAAAACTTTTACCATTTTCACATATTTGCTATTTACGAGCTCCCATAATTAAATGTTTTTCGGAATCTTCTAATTCTTCCATGTTTTAGAAATCTTTAATTAGGCTCTAATCTCTAAACAAAAGAATCAATTCCACGATTCATTTAAAATTTAATACATTTGAATAATTGAATTTTTTATCATCAGAGCAAAAACAAAAAGTTAGCAAGTAATGTTGGATAAAAATAAACACTACTTGTTTTTCGGCTGGATAGCTACTTATTTTTGTTCGAGGTGTCCACAGAAATCAGTACATACAATACACTTACTAGAAGTCAAACAATATCTAGTTATTATTTAAGTAAAAGTAAGCTGAATTGTAAGTACTTAATCACGATTTATTAAACCTAATAAGTAGTTATTGAGTACGTTACCATTAAGTAAATATCCAGTACTGAAAAAAACACAACTAATATGTAGTTATTGAGCTGATTATTAGTAAGCAAATATTCAGTAGTGACAATAATAGAAGTAATAAGTAGTTGCTGAGGTCATTACTAATAAGTACTTATTGAAGTTTTTAAAATAATGACAATTGTAATGACAACTACTTACCAGGTAACGTATGAAATAACTACTACCTATTACTGAAAATCAAAAAGATATTGAGGGTCTTAATCAATCGCTTAAAAATTTTCGCAATCTGTAAAAACGGCATTTTTACGCTAATAAACTGTGAACAATTTTATGGAAATTCATTTTTGAATGGACCTTTTTACAGACTGAAATTAATTGTTTTAACTTACACAAACGTTAAAAAGGGGCTTTGTGAAATCAGTCTTGCAAGTATGTGCAAGAGTACAAATAGCAATTAAAATCGATTTCATGAGGACCCTTTTTGTATTTGTAAGCATTACTTTATTGGATCAATACATATCAACAAGAAAAGGTCAATATAACTTCTAGGGCCATTATTACAACTTGCCAATAGTTAAAAGTCGGATTTTGTCGGACCGATAAATAGCTTTGCATTAGAAAACCTTCATTTATTATATTTTCATCTATTAAATATTATTATTATTGAAAATAACAGACTTTTAACTATTGGCAAGTTGTAATGATGGCCCTTAATATTTTTTTTTACCAATTTATTAACAATATGTAAAACCCCCTGTACTGGAATTCTCCAACTTTTAACGATTAAGGGTAACGTTAATTTTACCGGCACAATTTATTGCTTACGGTAACAATACAGCAATTCAGTAACTCAATTTTAACAACAAAGTTAAAAATTTCAATCAGGTGGCGTCTTTGTTAATTTATTAGTATATTTAACGACCACTGTCATCGAGTGCTAACTATTTATCGTGTGGAACGACTTAAAGTACATTCGAATTTTACAAAACCCCATTTAGGTTTTGCTAGTCTACCGAAAATTGCAAAAGTTCCGAAAATATGCACAAATAGCGAAAATTTTTAATGTATCAAACAACCCATAAAATGGATAAAAAAAAGTCGCTTAAATTATAAGGAATTGCAAATATTTGGTCAAAATTGTTTTAGCGGATATTCGCAAAAATTTGCAAATAGCAGCTATTTATTAAAAATCGTTAAAGCTCTAAAGAACCACAGGAAAAAATGGCTTGTATCGAGAACATGGCTTAAATTCGCGAAACATTGCAAACTTGGAAAAAAACCGTAAAATTAATTTGAAATCACTAAATCGCTTAAAAAAATTTCCGAAAATAAAAATTTTTTTTTTCAAAAATAGCGAAAATTCGCGAAATTTTTTAATATTTCGAACAAACCAAAAAATTGATTTGAATTCACTAAAACTATAGGAATGACAAATATTCGGTAAAAATGTCTAAAAGCAGCATAATACAGAGTATACATTTAATTTAAAATCGTTAAAGAAGTAAATAATCAGAAAACTTATAGGAATAAATTGCTTCTACCGTGAAAAATTTCAAACTTGGAGAGAAGCACTAAAATTTATTTGAAATCGATAAATCGGTAAAAAAAACAAAATGTCACAAAATAAAAAAATGTGCAAAAATAGGATAATCTTGGCCAAAAATCTATTTAAATTGTTTCTGAGAGTAATTCCAGAATTGACCATATTAAAATAAAAATCTTAAATTTAAATACTTTTATCTAATCTAAATAGCTCTTTAAAGTTTTCATTATCATCTAGCAATAGTTATTTTCATTGATATGAAAATGTTAAAGAATCTTAATGCCTGTTAAGAAGCAATACTTTTTTGAATCTAATAAATATAACACACTGTCAATAAATCAAAGAAATTCTTATAAAATTGTCAACACGACTTGATATCATTTTTTCACCCTTCACCAACACTAATGGTGAAAGCGGTATATTAAGTTCATCCTTCATTGAAGATATTAAAAAACAAATTTATTATAAATCTTTAGGTCTTTTGTAGGCATTTGAGCCATGTCTGTCTGTTGTCAGTCGGTTGAAAACTCGCTCACTTCCAAAATAATAGAATTAAAAATATGACAAACGCTGCATTTGCTTTATTATGACTAGAGATTCTCTTTTCGCGGACTTTTTCATTTCACGGGAAAGCGGGATTTATTTTTTTACTTTCCCGGGAATTTCCGTTTAATATAAAACGTTGCAAAAAGTTTTAATTTTATTTATTTGAACAAAAAAAAATCTGCAAAGTTTTTGGAATTTATATATTTATTTATAGCTTGTTTTATTTTGATTTTTAAATATGTATATAATTGAAAATTCAAAAATAAATTTATTTTATCAAAGCTTTTCTTGGGATTCAAAAATAAAATATCAAGGTTTCATTTAATGTTCTAAATGCCCATTTCATTCTATTGATAAACTGAAATTTATTTTTGAATCCCAAGAAAAACTTTGATAACTAATATGCATGTGGCAGTGTAAATAAACTGAACGGGCAAAATAAAATAAAGTAATTTGTTTTTTTTGTTTGATATTGTTACATTTAGAACAGGGGTTTATAATTCTTATTCGGTTTACAGTTTTATTTGTATAATATCTTTAGTTTTTTTAAAATCTTTGGATGAAATTTCCTGATGAGCAAAGGCATAGATTATCCCATCAACAATAAATTTCAGTTAATCAATTGTATGAAATATGAATTTAGCACATTTAAACGAAACCTTGATAAATTTATTTTATATTTAAGATTTTATTTATCCTATTACAATACAATTGGTGTATAATGTAGAATTATATAAATCTAAGTCAACGTACGACGTCAATACGCTTTTAAGGCCGGGTCACGCAGAATACTTTGTACTTTATACGTTGCTTTTTTCAACTAGCAACTCAGTTGATATACTGATTTTCGTATTAGCTTTGTCCGATATCGTATAAAAAATTATGCATAGTGGAGGGTATCAAAAATTCGGAAAAGCTGAATTTAAAATTCTATCTTGTTTTTCACACATTTGACAAATAAAGTTTTGCATCCCTTAGTATACAAATAACAAAATCAACTACAAAAGAAAAAGAAACGAACAAATAAACAAGAACACAAATAAATAGAAATTCATAAAATGTGACAACGTAATAAACGAGATTGTTTGCATTAACAATTCAATAAAATGTGAAATATTTTGTCAATTTAAACTGAAGTGACAGCAAAAGCATCTGCAAGCAGAATAATAACAAATTTATCTAAATTTGTCTCTTCCTTTTATACCTTCCAACACTAATTGTGAAGAGGGTATACGAAGTTAGTCATTTCTTATGAAACTTTTTTAATACTCCTCTAAGACCACCCAAAGTGTATAAAATTATATGGAAATCACGCTAACTATAAACGATTCAAAAGAAAACGACATATAAACACCACTCTCAAAAACACTTTGGTATGCCCAAAACCTTACAATGGTTTTGTAGTGAAATTTGGTTTAAAGACCGCAAAACCGGGGATCAGTCCATATTTTATCGTAGGCCCCATATAAATCCCACTCTGGAAAGTCTGAAAGTCACTTTAACACGAGTTGTGTATAAGTAAAAATAAAATCATAAAATTGTGTAATGATCACATCATAATTAACAATACGTGCCACATTAAGAATATGTACTTTAAATCAGTGTTCGAATATAAACACTTAATATCGCTCATTAGTGTTTGATTAGGTAGATTTGTTGAAAACACAAACACAAACACAGAAAATCATAAAAAAATAACGTTTCCCGATTAGTCATCTTTCGGACACAAAAATATCACTGTTTTTATCAAACTCAACAAAAGATAAGAACATTTAGTTTCGTTCGGTTTTTTTTAAATCCACACACTTCATTGTGTTCGGTTCTGTTCATTAATGTTCGTCATTTTTGGCTGGTAAAAAAAACCAAAAACTTTTCACAAAAACAAAATACACAATATGAAAAAAAAGCCAGCAAAATAATTCTACACAAACAAAACATATACACAATACACACACAAGCTGTTCGTGGTGCGGTCGTTGCTTAAATTGTTTGTTTGTTCATTTCTTTACCAATGTAAAAAAAAAAACATTATAGAACATTAAAATAAAATGTTTGTCTACAGTATCACTACAATTGTTTTGCTTTTTAACGAAGAACAGAACAATATATAATGCTCGGCTCTTTCTTCAAAATAGTTACGAACGGTATTCGGTTGTATTTGTCTACACTATCACTAAAAAAAAATAGATATCGTTCTTGGGTGTGTGAGCCGGAGGCTAAATAATGAACTGTTTATTTTCGAACACTGCTCTAAATAGAATTTAATTCACCAAACCCCGAGAACTATAACATTGTGAGGTCAGTTTTATAAAGATTTATTTGAAATGTTTAGATTCCATATAAACACCCTTTATAAAACATTTAAACTCTCAATGAAGGGTATGAATTATTTGGCATAGCTTAATAAAGCTCTTTTACTTGTGTTATTCAAGATAACTCAGTGAAATAAGTTAATGTGTCTCTTTTAAAGCTAATTTAATTTCATACATTTTATCCTAACCCGTCCTTCTGTTTCATTTTGAAGAAGCAAATTTGTTTTGCAATACCATTATCTTTTTTTCTGGTAAGTCACCTTAGATATTTTCAATTGCAGAAGATTTACATTGATAATTTAATTAAAACGCAATTACATCGCTTTTTATTTAATTTTTGTCTTTATTCATTATCATTTAACAGTTAAACCACCTTTTATGCTGAGCTGTTTTAAGTTATTTCAGAGGCGGATGGCGAAAACCTTAAGGTAAAAATACATAACACGCGTTAGTTCGTCGACGTGTGTCGTGCATTTAAAAACTTAAGGGCATGAAAAATTGCAAGTTACACAACGCGCGTTACAAAAGCCATTCCCAACAGCTGTTTTTTTTTTTATTTGTTTACTTATTTGTGCATTAAAAACGGATTTAAAAGTATTTCAAGATTTTATTGAATTTATTCTTTTTATATAAATAGTGTATGTTTTCTAAGCTCTTCAGTAAGTTTTTCTTTTATGATTCACAAATCTATTAAATTATACTTCTTATTGTCAGCTGATTACTTGCCAAAAATACACTACGCGCTAAAAAGTTCAAAGTTAACCAACTTTCTTATTTTGCATGTAGCTTGTTCAATTGTCCAATTGGAATTTTGTTTTCTTGTTTCCCCTACAATTCTAGTTATATGCTAGGAGAAAAAAATGAAAGAAAATAATCCGCAAGATATAAATCTAGTGCCTTAAAATTGGTAAAATGTCGAAACATTTTTTAATTTTTCATGTTAAATCATCATTTTTGGCCCATAGCTGCCAAACCGTGGGAAATTCAGTAAAATAACCTTCAGAAAAATGATTCATTAAACACAACAGTAGTTGGCTCACGTTTGACAACTTATGGTGTCAACATACATATTTTTATATCGGGTTTTCCCTCTATAAACGTCGATTCTGCCCTGTGGTGTTACGGACGAAACGCCAATACGTTTCGCGGAGGATCCAAACACCTTGGCGATATTTCCAGAGAAAACGGCTGTTGCGTTTTTCAGGGTGGTTCAGCGCTAAAATATCAGCCAAGCATCGAATCAACGTGGTTGATATTATAAAGGCTAGTAATAGATGTAACGAGGCACAAATATTTAAACAAAAAAGAAAGCACTTCTAACCTTAAAAAAACACTTTTCTGATTTTTCCAAAACGTTATAAAACTTCCATTTATTTTTATTACACAATGAAACATTTTTAGAACATTAAAAAAATTAATTAGTTAAATTCAAACGAATATTTATTTTAACAACCTAAAATTCATTTAAAAAACGGATTATTTACATTTCATTTAAAACAAATTATTTTTACATTCATTTTTAAATTTTTTATTTATTAAACAGCATATTCCTTAAAATTGAATAGTTTTGACTTTTAAAAAATATATTTGAACCGACAAAAATCAAACTACATCACAAAAAAATACGAAAAAACATTATTTTTTTTGGTAGTTTGTTATTTGAGTAACAAACATAAATGTTGAAAAATAACATGATTCGTAAAATAACTAAATTTTTATTCAATTTTAACTGTACGGAAAACGAATTTAATAACCCACAATCAGTCACTGTAATTATTTTATGAGTGTAGTTTTTTGTTTCCTCGGAAGCAATAATTCAGCTTATTCACGTATCCACAGTATAGCGCTCCATGTCTTATTGACGTGTATTTTGTATGTGCATACATATTTACTTCACAACTGTAAGAGCATAACTGACATGTGTCACCATCTGAAAAAGTAAAGCATCTTCCGATAGCGTAGTGACTTTTAGGCCACCTTGTATCTTCTTAATGAATACAATTTATACAAACTAGTTGAATAGTTTATTAATTTAAAAATATTTATAGAATTTATTAAACCCTTAATAGCTCTAAGCGCTACACAATTTTCTGTTTAAATTAATGATTTTAAATTTGTACTTGTATTTATTTAATTTTTTATACAACAATAATATATTATTGATGTACATTTATTAATACTGTAGATTTTATATGCATAAATAAATGGAAATAAATATTTTTTAGTATCAATTACAATTCGTTTTATCTGTATTATAAACACAAAATTAAATTATAAAAAATGCTTTTATATGCGCGCATTTGATGCCAATTAAATAAAATTATTTAATCATAAAATTTTGTTCATATTTTTCAAACAATTTGTGTACATACAATTTGTTTTCCGTTTTAACAGGATATAAAAATTTGCATAGCATGAATAAAGTTTTTTATAAACTTTTTTTTTTTTTTTTTTGAAAAAATATTAAAAATATTAAAGCAGATACGATTGTACTTCTTTTGTATGCACAAGTTAAGTCATATAAAAAATAGAAATATTTAATCCTTTATGGCATTTCATGAAAAAGTTTTTAAAAGATCTAGAATTAATTCTCCTCGAATTTAGTTTAGCAGGGAATTTAAGATGCAGTACTTTTTTTAATTAAAAAGTCTATTAATATGTCAAGAAGCCACGCCTTTGCATTGCGTCATGTTAAGCGATGAACATTTAAATGCTGACTTTAAAGAAATCTGTCAGTTTTGACTTATGAAAACAAAATTAGGAATTCTGAATACCCTAAACGATAATATGGGCCAAATACCAAGTGGTGCATATTAAAAGTCAAATTTAAAACAAAACTTCTACTTTTGTCATGAAACATATACCTTCATGATCGTATTGCTTTTATATGGGAAAGCGTTACTATGAACTTTTAAAATAATAACAGATAGAAAGATAAAAAAGAAATTAAGAACTGCGACCCTTTGGATCTTTTGTGCAGTCAATACAGGTTTAAGCCACTATGAAACCAATTATCTTGCGAAAATTTTAGGTTGAACTTATGATGGGTTCCCCAAAAAAATTTCGGCTTATGGGTTTCAAGGCGGGATAGTTACAGAGCAGATGTTCAGATGTGTCGTTATCCGGCACACAGTATCTGCATTATTTGATTGTAAAATAGGTGTCCACTTACTTTACTCTCATATTCATTAATCTTGTTGCAAGATTTTTCTCAAAATTATTTTAAAAAAAATAAAAAAGAAAATGAACGCTTTTCCAGAAAATATAAGCAAGTAGGGCCTGTTGACTGTATTTAGAAGTAGAATGCGAAATTTTGTCTTCCTTAATTAAATTTTATTGAACTACTTGCACATGGCTTTGTTCCCAAATTTAAGAAAAATTTATAGTTTATGTCCAGGCGTTTATGTTCATTAAGCTTATTTCGGTCCTACAACAAGTACAACACCTATTAAGTTTTGTGTAAAATCCTTGTACCGTGTCAAAAACCGAAACAAATCAAAACATAAACAAAGTTTATAACCAAAGTGTTGACACCCAACAATTACAAAGCTAAAAAAAAAGCTCTGCTGATAAGTTTACCTGAAATGAATTCGCCTTGGCTTATGTTATTGAACAACTTTTAGTTTAAAAATTATGAAAATAATTTTTGTACACTTTTTCAAAAGTTTGTTTTGTAAACAAAAAGATGAAACAGGTGTTTGAATAATTCTTGCCAGTAAAAGTTTTTGTTCATTATTCATTAACGAGATTTTGTCGTGTGCCAAATTCCCAATTGTTTTTCTTGATAAGTTCACTGAAATTTGTTATTGGGGGAAAAGCTGGTTCCTATGCGCATTTCATTGTTTGCTTAGGCCAGACCATTAGGAATCATTTTCCAAGGACTTAGGAAAAGCTAAAGATATAATACAAATAAAACTGTAAAGCAAATAAGAATTACAAAAACTCAAGTCAATTTGTAACCATATCAAAGCTTTTGTCTCTTAAATTTGTTAGTTCTTTTTTCACTGTCTTGTTGCTAGTTTTGCAGCGCGTGAATAAATTCTAGTAATAATTATTGAAATAGCAATATGTTTATTGAACAAACCTTAAATCTAATATCAAGTGATTGTATTTAAGACCATAGTTTCCGGTGAATAGATTTCTGATTACTAACGGGTTAAAGTCGAATCCGACCGAGGAATATTTGTTGAAAATTAAATGCATTCTCGTTCGGACCATAACCGTCAGGCATGCCAAAACGGGGCCTAGGACCTATAAGTACGTCAAATTTGTGTGTTTCCTTAGACTATTCAAAGACAACCCGTGGCTTCAAACGCTTTAAAAACCGCTTGACTATCTGGCACTACAAACTCTCTTTATTGATCTGCAAATATTCCGTAGCACATTTAGGGATGGCGTAAATTTCCTCCTGTAAAATCGCTGGTTACCCATAGGTAGGGCTCTTTGAAAATTAAGACTTAATACACTAGCCCTGGTATCACAGTTTGTTTCGAAATATCGTTGAACCAAACTTGATCTAGAAAAATAATTTTCCACAATTTTTAAAATCCGCATATGGAACCTATGAGGTCACCTTGCTTTTAGTCAGCCATGTGAGGTTTTTATATATCACTCTTGCAGTCCTCCTCCTTTACACGCATATGTGCGTATCATCAAAGAAAGCCAGAACTAATTTTTATTTTCAGTAATGAATTACCAATTACTAAAACTGGTGAAAAGAATACAAAGTAGGTTTTAATTTAAGCAATAAAAAAATCTAAAAAAGTAAGTGACAGGAATATTCCAAACTCACAACAAAGATCTTTATTAAATTATATCTAACAACCAGCTTTTGTAGGAGGCTGTATTGAATATTTTGAATCTTCTGTTATAAAGACTTGCCTTCATTGAAAGACCTTCCAATTCACAACTTTCCAACACACAATTGTTCTCCAAACAAAAACTTTGCTCAATACCTGGAATGATAAATAGAACTTATAAATATACTTAATTTAAAATTGACTAAAAATTACAATTTCAAAAACATCATTATGTGTCCACTTCACTAGATCATGGTCATTTATATTGTGATTCTTTGGTAAAATGAAGTGATTGATTAAACTGCAAATGTGTATCCGTATACCCATACGAATGCACATACACACAAACAAAAAAGCATAGCAAAAGCGAGAGAAAGAGATATAGACCCTGCAAATAATAGGACCAGTCCAAACCAGAGAGCTGCAAGGAGTATGATCGAGCCGACTCAATCACTTCAGCTAAAAATTCAGTATAAATCAAAAAAGTATTCTACAGTTTTGTTCTTGTTCAAACGTCAACACGAACCAACAAAATCAGTAAGATGTATGAATCGATAGCAAAATTATGCTTGTATTTGTTTATTTAAAAGCGATGAATCTGTTTATGAACAACAGCTTACTTGTACTCGGATTTCGGCTCGGTGATTCGAACATGATTTTATTGTAATCAGTTGCAACCACCACTCGAACTTTATGATTCAATCGTTTTTGTTCAACAACAAGAAATTACTTAAATGCAAAAGGCTCGTTTCAAACAGTCAGTTTGAATTTTTGTACTCGCAACGAACATGAATGTAAATATTTCTTTTGTATGATAGAAGTAAAATTCATGTTATAAGCTCGAGCCACTTGTTTAAATACACATTGTGATTTATTTATATAAGCAATATAAAGCTCATGTTATTGTGAGCGTTGCGTGTTGTTCTTAGTAGTACTGTTCCTTTTATAGTTATAAATTATATTTTGTTATATAATACTACTTGTATTGAAACCCCATTTTCCTTTTTACATTTTAATATAAAAAAATGTTTAAAAAAATGTTTTTTTATTATTAACTTTTTTTAATATCTCCAAAAATTTCTTTGAAATTGATTATATGCCTAAAAAATAATAATACATGTATGTAAATACATACAGACAACTTTTTCGCAAATTTAATTTTCAAATAAATTCAGCTTGGGTTACGATTTTTTAACATTTTTTTCACTATATTCATATTTCCTAAAAATGTGTGCACACAATATGAAAAAACAATATGGGCTTACATACATTCATTCAAATATTTGTATTTTTTGAACCAATAATGTTGCGACTGATACATACATATGTATGTATAATGCTCAAACGAGAACGAAACTGTAGAATACATGAATGGTTTGTACTTAAATTTTCGCGTTAATGATTGAAACGACTCCATCATTCATGTTGCAGCTAAATGAACATAATATCGCATTTCAAAACGAATATTGCAAGAATGATGCGAACACCGCTTCGTTTCCTTGCAGTGATCTGCAGTCATACCAAAAAAAAAATTACAAACGTTCATGTTCGATGCGAGTACAAGAATTCAAACTGATTGTTTGAAATGAGCTCGTTACTCCAAAATCATTTTTGTTGTTGAACATAAACGGTTTGAATTATAACAATTCAGAGTAAATGATTGAATATACTCCAAATTTTAGTATTCGTTGCAGTTCTCTGGTCCAAACACGCATGTAAAGAGTAGCCCACAAGGGACTAGGATTACTCCAAAAGTAACCCAAACGTATGGAAAAAACATGGTCTATTAAACGTTACGATGTCCTAGGGCAGGACCATATAACCCATCTTTGGACTAGAAAGGAGTAGTTTTAAAACTAGTCCGTTGTGTACACAAGAGGATTGGTTTTAACTTCGTTTAAAAACGAAAACATGTCGTTAAAAACGAAGACATGTCGTCTCACTACAAACACTTTTTAACAATGACATGGTCCGTGCTTGCAATACATCGGACCAGTCCATGGAGAAGTCCATTTCATGAAATTGGATAAAGGTCCAAAAATATTTGCAGGGGAAATACACACACATACATACTTTAATATCAATCAGTTAAAGATAGTGTAAACTTTTTGTCTGAGTTTCACATGTTTCAATATCAATTGAAAATCAATTTATTTTCACATGTTTTGTACATGTGTAATCCCCTTCACATTACCATTTACAAAATAAACATTCAAACACGCATGGATACAATATATGTATTAATTTGTGTAGGTGAGTATCTGTTAAACTGCTTTTATGTCTTTTTTATATGTATTAAAATGTTTATGTGTTACTTTCACTGTAAACTTTGCTGTGCAATTATCTAAAAAGCCAACAAAGTCTGGTTTTATCGATTCTATATAAAAAATAATTTTTTATTTATGTATATCTATTTCTGTATGTATGTCTTTTCTTTCTGAATAATATTTTATAAAGTAGAATCTCGATGATGCGAACCCCGCTAAATGGAACATCTCAATAATTCGTAACAAACTGTTGGTCTCTTGAAAAAATCCTGATAAGTCGCAATAATTCCATACATTTAGGACCTTTCGTTAATTTGTATATATTTCCAATATAAAATCGGTTTACCCTCTCATAAATTGTAATTGGTTGTTGATAAACCATTATTATAACTCGTTATGCAACGCAAAAACTAAACAGTTCAAAATAATGAACATATGTATGCATGTTTGTTTGCACGTGCTCATGGTAGGAAGTAAAGCTGGACCGTTTACTTTCTTCTATATATTTTTGTTCTAATTTTTATTTTATTTTTTATTTGGTAGGCAGTTTGATTTACAAAATTTAATTGTTCTAATGAGAAATTGCTTTTGTTTTGTATGTTTTTTTTTGTTTGTTCTAAAAAATAAATCGTATAATTCCTATTTTTCTTTTTTCAACCTTGTTAAACCAAAATCCTGTTAAATAGAAGAGTCCTGTAATATGTAAAAAATTCCTTGTCCCTTACGAATGCAAACTATCGGGATTCTACTGTATATATATATGAGTTTGTGTGTGTATATTTATAACATTGTAACTGTAACTGTTCGAGGATGTGGCCATAGATGACTGTTAGATATCGTGACCCCAATACACAATAATAATAAAATATTTCATTGCAACACCATCTCATTGTTTAACCTGTTAATACTGTTTATGCAACCAACTAAACTAATCCTAACAAGTGAATACACATTTAAACTTTTACTTGTGTTTGTATACGTATAAATATACGTATTCAGTTATAGACAATGGTCAACTGCGAAGGACACTTAAATAGATTTTATGTTTGTGCACAAAAAGAAAAATACTCGGGATTAATCAAATTTTTATGATTACTTTAAGTGCGAGTCGTACTCAAAAATTCAAGTACCAATAACACTAAAACGTACTCAAAACAATCCTAAATGGAATTACTTTCGAAAATCAATCCCGGAATTTCTTGAAATAAGTATAAAATTCTTAAATCAAGTAAAAAAAAAGATTACACTTTTCGTTGTGCATAACCCTCCGGCTTCTGCATGTTTTGAGTTTCTATACAGATTGAAAAAAGGTCTGGCCAGACTCATGTGTTCCACGAAGGTTTAAGTTTATATTTTTGGTTAAATATGTTCATAAGATTTCTAAAGTAAAAGCCATACCGGCCATGATGTTGGCGTTGGTGTTATACGGATAAGTTTCATTTTTGTATTATTTAAAGTACGAATTTGGATTAAAACAATTTTATAGTTCTTGAATCAAGCGCATTTTGAAATTGATTCAATCTTAGTCTTACTTAAATCATTCTCATTTTCGGATTATTTCAAATAGGAAATCAGGATTGAACATGGATAATTTAAGTATTTTGCGATTGAAAATCCGTTCTTGAATCAATCTATCTGTACTTGATACAAATAAATCCGTACTCACCGTACTATTAATACCCCTTTTTTTGGGTGTATACACTCAGAGAAAATACATGTTTAAATATAGTCACCTCCAACAACAAAATTATTTTTAAAGAACATTTTAAACATATTATGGTTACTATAACTATATAATTGTCACCTACAACCATATTATGGTTGAATTAGTCCTCGATCAAGAAGCGACAACGATATTATGCTTGCCTCCAAACATGTTATGGATAAATATGACAATAATTTGTTTTTAAATTACCAATAGTATTTTCCCCGTTTCCAAGGACAACAAAATGAATCATAATATATTTAAAATATTCTTTTAAAATAGTTTTGTTTGAGGTGACCATATTAACCATGTTTTTTCTCATTTGTTTTAATATTTCTTGCACAAACAAATTTTACGCCTGATGATTACATTAATAGTTGCTCTTTTTGGTACCCTTTTAGATAAGATCGCAATATTTTATGAGACTGGCAACGCTATTCAAATGACGTTTCGAACATGTTTTTTCCAAGAACTTGCACTGACTTTTTGCACTTGCTCATGTGAAGTGCAAGAGTCAATGCGAAATTATTTTCTACATGGTTGTTGTTATGTTGAAAAAAAACTTCATATTCTTGTAAGACTTAAAATGGTGACTTGAATTACTCTATTGTATGTGTTAATTGAATTGTATTATAAATAAAAAAATTAAGACTAAGTCAGAAATTGATTTTAACGTTGAACGAAATTTACACCTTTCAAAAATGATTGTTTTGAAATCGATAGATTTTCATCACATGCCTACAGATGGGATTCTAAATAAAATATATTTGCGCATCTATAAAACACAAATGAATATGGCAATCATTAACTGTCAATAAACTTAATTTAATTTTAAATTGGAGAAACCATGTGTTTAATAGTGAAGCTAATATTGATTTAATTAAACAATAAATGCTAATTAAATTTTGTACAAAACGTTTATACCTACCCACTGTTTGGGTAAACACTAATGTATTTACCAATTCTTAGCCCTGTTTACCGGGCATTAACCAACTGGATAGTTGCCTTTTTCTCATCTATACACATACATACCTGTTAATTGTTCTGTATTTTTAAAAATTATAGAGCAAAACGTTTTTCAATCAAAAAGGAATCCATAAAATCACAATTTTCATTCATATTTCAAATGAAGTAATTTTTGCTTGATTAAAACAAATACAATAATGTTCAATTTATTTATTGGCTTCGGGGTGGATAAGGTTCAAACTCGCTTTATATCCTCTTCTTATTGGTTTGTACAAAATAGCAAAACATCATATTACCAATGAAAATATGTATCTATGAAGATTTTTTTGTTATTTACTTTTTTTATGCTTACAATGAAAACATTTTTCTATAAAGACACTGTGACTTTTTAGATCAACTATACATATATGAGTTGCACCTTATCTACACCTTGTTGTTGTTTTTAAGGGTTACCGTTGATTTCTGAACTTTTTGCATATTAACTAATTCAATGTTACATGAAAATGTTTTATTGTATTTAATAAAATAGTTCGGTGGTTCTTTGCAATTTTTTTTAAATATTATTTTGTGTTATATTAACAAATCTTTGTTATTAATTAGTTTATATTTGATTTTAGGAAGTATTCATTAACTAAATTTATTAATATACGAAATAATATAATTTTTAATTTAAAGTGACAATCTAATAAAGTGATTTACAAAAATTTTAAATTCTTAAAAAATGCTGCCGTAGTTACTGGACAAATAGACTTGATAGGCTTTTAAGAAAACATTCCACAATATGTATTACCAAATAATGCAGTCTTGAACAAATCGAATGATGATACTGACATCTTATACATATGTACATATGTTTCTTTAATGTATGGATTAAATTGCGAAACCATTAATGTGGGCCAAATTCAATCTAAGTAAATATCAACATAGCTAGATGGTACAAAACTTAATACCGGAAAGAATTCTGCTTAAAGAAAACTACATTTCTATTAACAATTATTCGATTGTACTGATGTATGTAAAAACAAGTTAGAGTGCTATATTCGGCTGTGCCGAAGGAAGCTCTAATCAAACTGCCGATGACCAACCGCACCTCTAACGTAACAAATGGTTGTACAACTTGATCGAATTGTACAACAAGTCGCAACATGTAGACCCGCACTATACCCTGTTTCCCAATACTTTAAGATCTTTTGTCTGAATTAAATTCGATGCAATATACGAAAAAATCCTTTCCATATTCGCCGACGAATGTTGTGTAGACAATATGCCATTTAGAATTCTTCTGATATTTGGAAATGTTTAAATTGTACTTAATATGTCATTGGAGTACTTCAGTACTTTTGCAATGCAAATTGTAATGAAAAAAGTACAATTGTACTAGCTTTATCATCCCTGAAATACATACATACTCTCTCTCTCAATTTAATTCTTTTTTACTATCCTATCCAGGCGAATTCAACTACAGGTGGTTTCGGAACTACAACATTCCAAAAACAACAGAAATAACATAGGGGTTTTTGCATTGCATTGTTAGAGCTTATAGCTCGAAATGTCAACCATTCTTAGCAAAATACTAACAAATCAAAACAAATAACCTCGAACTGTCAAAATCAGATGCCGTTTCGACACCACCTGTAGTTAATTCGCCTTGCCCTACTATATATGCGCAATGTTAAAACAAATTTTAATTCGATTTGATTTTATAAACAAATTTTGTATGAAAATTTTTCTTAATAAACGTTTGTTTAATTTAAAAAGCGATTATGAAAATGGTGGTTAATCTTGGAGATACAGGCCAATTTCTAAGTAATGTTTGCAAGCAAAAATATTTTTTTTATTTTAATTTATTTTTTCTTTTTTCTTATTTATATTTAATAATTACTTTTAATTATTTAAGCTTGAGGTCTTTTTATTTATAAAAATTTTATTTATTTGGTTCAATATTTCGCTAACATTTGGTTAGCATCGTCAGGAAATTAAATTTACAAAATTTTCAAAAGATTTTGTTATTCGTGCCTAATTCCCAGTTTTTATTATTGATAAAAACACTTGGAATTTATTGTTGATGGGATAAGCTATTCCTATGCGCATTTCACTGGTTGCTTAGGCCAGATCATCAGGAAACTTCATCCATAAAGATTTTAGAAAAACTAAAGATATTAAACCAAATAAAACTGTTAAACGTATAAGAAAATTTATATTTTGTATTCCCAAAAATTTAAATTACTTTTTGATAATAAACAGGCAGGTGCACGGCCTATAAAAAAACACTTAATTGACAACATCTTTTGTAAGTTGTTGTTGTTTTTATTTTGTTTTTCTTAACCTACTTACAACTACAATTAATGTTGTGAGAATTTCAACTAATTGTAGCGGGGAATGTAAGATGATATGAAGCCACTGTTTATTGTTGATGTTGTTTTGTTTAAACTTTGATATTATTACAAGTAGAACTGTTGCTATAATTCTTATACGTTTAACAGTTTTATTTGGTTTAATATCTTTAGTTTTTCTAAAATCTTTATGGATGAAGTTTCCTGACGATCTGGCCTAAGCAACCAGTGAAATGCGCATAGGAATAGCTTATCCCATCAACAATAAATTCCAAGTGTTTTTTATCAATAATAAAAACTGGGAATTAGGCACGAATAACAAAATCTTTTCAACATTTAAATTTTGTATTCCCAAAAATTAAAATTACTTTTTGATAAATTTACAAAATTTTAATAATATCAAAAAACGATATCAAAATTATGAAAAAATTTTTTTGTCATAAATTAAATTCAAAAACCTGTTATAAAATAAAGGTCAAATAAGAATAAATATCAATTATTTATATTTATGTATTTATTGTGCAGCCTATCTATTACGGAATTCATTTAATCGGCGTTTTGCTTTAATCCGTTAGTCTCTCAATTAATTAAACCGAGGTTTTCATTTAATCGGTTAATAATCGGTTAATTTTCATATTCTTGAACTAAAACGAGCAACTTTTACTTGGAAAAATTTCATTCGCTTATTGTAGATTTAGGAGATATCGAAAGCAACCCATAATACAGAATATCTTATTCTTCAGTCCTTTTCCTGGATTAATCTAAACATATAAAATCTTCGATAATGCCTTAGACTCCTGGTTTAAATTTTCTTAATTGTTTGTGTTCCTATGGAGAGTTTCTTCTGTTGTCAGGTCATTATCTGACTCATCCTGGGAAAGCTCAGCTCCGAACATTCTGCAAAAAACTTAATTTCTGTATGCCTTAGTTGCCATTTTAATACTGTAGTTTCAGATTGTATTGCTAGAAGAAAATATGTATATTGTATGATTAAATATTTTCTAAACACAAAAAATAGGTTATAAAACCATAAAAAATTTAAAAATTTTGTTACATCGGTTATCGACTGAAATCAACGGGCTTAATCGTTGATCGAAATATTAAATTAACCGATCAGTTAATCGGGTAGTAATTAAACGGTTAACCGATTAACGGTTAACTGCAAGAATAATTAAATGTTGTAACAGTAAAAAAAAAAAGCAAAAATCGCGTAGACTCGCGAAAATTTATAATATTTCACACAACCCATAAAATTGAAGGAATGACAAAAATTCGGTAAATATTGTTAAATTAGCGGAAATTCGCAAAAATTTGCTAACATCGGCATGATAGCAACGTTTAATATTTTTAGAAATCGTAAAAGCTGTTAAGGACCACAAATATAAGAGGAAAAAACGCTTATATCGAGAACATGGCTAAAATTCGCAAACAATTGCAAAATTGGAAAATTTATTTAAAATCGTTAAATGGGTTTAAAATAACAAAATGTCGGAAAATAGCATAAAAAAGCTTGCAAAAATTGCGAAAATTGGCGAAAATTTTTAATATTTCAAACAAGCCATAAAATTTATATAATAATACATTGCTAATATATCTCCGCTGCCGGAGACATGCAAAAAATACTATTTTAACAATTTTATGTACTTCCATCTATGCAAAAAATCTAACTGTTGAAAAAATAAAACAAAAATATGTATTAAGCTTTTAACAACTACATACATATATGTATGTATTTCCAATAAAAAACAAGAGCTGTAAGCTGCTTGGTTTGTATTCAATAAAAAACCGATACTTATTTTAGTTCGAACAAAAAACCGACAATATTGGATTTCATGACACCAACGTGTTTTTTTTGTCGCTTTCAAATCCAATTCCAATAAAATTGGTTTCTATGGCACCCCTGATTATTCTTCTTTATTAATAACTGAGCTTAAGGTCACTTTTTTTTCAAAAAGTTCTTTTATTTTATGTATCAATATTTTGATTTTCTTTGGAAATCGTCTTCACGATATTATACTTATACAATTCAATTAGAAATTTACAAAAAACTTGTGTTTGACGATTAATAAAAATTAAAATTAAATTTAAAATTTTTTTTCAACATTCAACAATAACATTTCATAAAATCAAAAATTAAAAAGAGAAAACAAAAAACAATTTTTAAATATTTCCCTTTTTCGTCAAGAAATTATTTCTATAAATCTAATTTAAGCCATCGAAACTTTATTTTAGAAAACAACCAAAGATCTAAACCTATTTCCCTTTTCGTCAACCTATTTATTCTTATTTAATAAATATCTATAAATCTGAGCTAAACCCTCTGTATCTTTTTTAAAATGAATCCTCTCTTCAAATGGAATATTATTTATTTGTAACATTTCTATCATAAATCTTCTATTCTTAAAACCTTGTACGTTCAAAACGGATGTGTTCTCAAAATCTGCATAATGATTTAAATCCCTGCAATGAGTTGATAAAGCTGTGCTGATTTACAGAAGTGGCACCTCCCATACGAAGACAATCAGCCTTATTCCGGTCGTCGTTATTGTAATCCATCGAGTCGTTTTTGTAAGAGATTAAAGTAACACGGTTACGACAACGACAACCGGAATAAAGGCTCAGTTAGCCGGGAGTAAAAGTAACGTTGCAAATCAGCTGATTCATTTTGTTGTGTGTAAAGCAATTAGAACGATTACAGTTAGCAGTAAGATGTTACGTCTCAATCTGTAAAAAATAGATTGGTCTTACTTTTTTGCGGTAAGATTACTGTTACTGTTACTCCCGGCTAACTGAGCCTTAAGGCTGATTATAAAGTTCTGCATATGTATCTTGGGAACGGTAACAACAAATTTTTCGGCAAATCCATCTGAGGAGATCGAGTGGTTGCGATCGAAACATGTCATGGTAACCAGCCGCCTGGGTTCGAATCTCAGGTCAGTCAAGAATGAATGATTATCAATAACAATTTTAATTAATTTTCATGTTGTAAAATTCCTTTCTTCATAAAAATAATTTAATGAAAATTAAATTTGATGAACTTAAGCCTGATTAAAAATTAAAAATTTGGATTTTTCAAAATGTTATACAAATAGCTTGTTTATTTATAGGAAAAGTTTTCCGAATATTGAAAAATTTTGAACACACAAATTTGCTTTTCGACGAGATTAAAAAAAAAATGTTTTTTCTTTTACAGACTACGCTCAGACTTGGCAATAATATTAATAACATCCAACCTACGACCTAGTTTATTTGCATCGATTATCCGTGATTCGATAAAACTGAAAGAGTTTTTTTATTTTAACCGATTAACCCTGATTACCTCAATTATCCAGAACTGCAAAACATAAATTCAAATCTACGGCACCCAAGAGATGCTTTTTGATACCGATGCATTGGGGCAAAGGGTTCAAATTAATGTTCCGCTGTCAAATGGACAACAAAAGAATGCGTTTGGTACCCCCATGGAAGTTGTGAAGGACGATACTGGTGGCATCTTCCCCCGGTGTTTTTGTTCGCTTTGATTTTTGCACCGATTCGCTCGCTGAATGGATTGACAATAAAACTTTCTTCTTCACGTCGAGTTGCATAATGACCCATCCGGAAATTTATTTTCTCAACAATTACTACACATTGGCAATTGCACCTTGATTATATCCAAATGCTTATTACATACATATGTATATATGTACATAATAATTATATCCAAGGTTCCAGCTGGCCGACTCATTTTTTTATACATATATATGTACATATGTACTATGTATGTATGTTTATTCATTTTCAATTTTGTCTTACTGTATATCGACTTAAGCCTGGTACTCTGTTCAAAATGTCATGATATGCTCTGTAAAATCGCATAAAAAAAACAAGGAAGAAGTAAAAATAAAAAAACTAAAATTTTGTTTGTTGTTGGCACGTTTTTTTGAATTAAAAAACTGTATATAAAATACAAGGCGATCATGATTTTGAAGTAAGTACAAAGAAAGAACTTTATTTATTATTTCTTTGCATTTTTTTTTTCTTATTTCTAAAATTTTTTTATTTCTTTCTGTTTGTTTATTTTGTTGACTGCATGCACATTTTAAAAAAAGTATACAGAAAAAAATTACCAGGCTTGCAGAAAATCCAGAAAGTGTTGCAATGAGAGTTCAAATTTATATATATGTATGTGTGTACATATGGATATAATATTTCTTTATGTACCCTATGACAGGAATTGGTCGATAGTTACATGCGTTTATAAGGTAACCATTAAAAATAATTTATTTACAAGCTTTTTTTGGTGACCTGACATTTTTAACGATTAAGGGCATTAAATAAAAATCAATGAATCAGGCACCCATAAATTTCAGCAGGAGAACTCGATTTTCAGGTAGTAAAAATTTATTTTGATCTCATAAATATGTATAAGACGAAAGAAGTAATTACATACTTTATTGTTATTTATTGTTACTAAATGTAACTGTTTTCAGAGAGTATGTTTTTTATGGGACCTATGGGAAATTATGGACCGATCTTCACGAAATTTGATGGTGTGGTTTCTAAACATATTAAAGTGTTACGTACAAAATAGAATTATTTGTTACGGTTTTAGGCGTACTAAACTTTATATGAGGCATATGATATGTATGGTAAGCTATAAATCGATCTTCAAGAAACTTAACAGTACGATTTCTACTCATTTTAAATGAATTTGTGACCAATCTTATATAAACTTGTCAATTTTATCACCATTTATATAAGTTTTTTAACCAAATTATCAACTTTGGTGGTTCCACATTTGGATTCATAACTCTGCTGGAAATCAATCCCAAACTGCTTAGTAAAACTAGAAGCAATTTAACACATACTTATTTGTTATTTTCTTTGAGTTGTTCAACAGAGAGCATGTTTTCAACAGACGGACAAATGGTCAGATTGGCAGACAGACGGACATGACTTAATCGACTTAGGGCTAAAAAATCAGAGCAAGTTTTACTCTCTTTTTGGTTTAACATGTGTTTAAGCCAACACATCTTTAAATCACTAAACATATGAACCATAAAATTGGGCGTTTAAACTACCAATACAGACCATATAAATTTGATAAGATTTATCGTAGTGCTGCCACATGTTATTTTTTTAACAACATATAATACATCAAACACTTATTTATAGTTGCTGAGTTTAAATTACATATGTATAAATTCAAGTTTAGTGCAACTAATCCAGCGTTTAAACCATCAGTGATTTATTAGCCTTTAGAGTTACTCAAGAAGCCAGAATATATGTACATACATTTACTTTATGGGGTATGAGATTAAAAATATAAAAAGGTTTTACACGGAATTACAAAGTAAGTATACCCAAATTCACCCACTGGTGGTGGTGGAGGGTTAATTTATTATAATACTTGTACAGCGGTTTTAAAAAATGAAATATATGTACATACATATGTAAATACTAGGCGATCATGATTATGAAGTAAGTAAAAAAACTTTCTTTATTTAAGTAGTAAGCCCAGCTTAATTAATTAATTTTTCATCATATTTTTTATTTATGGACAATTTTCAAGTAAATAGAAAAAAATTACCAGGCTTGCAGAAAATCTAGAGTATTGCAAAGAGAGCGAATTTTCTTGTATATGTATGTATGTATATGGTATTTCTTTATGTACCCTATGACAGGAATTGGTCGATACTTATTCGTTTATCAGGTAACCATTAAAAATAATTTACAAAATACATGAAATTAAAAATTAAGTAAATTTTTAATTTATTTTAATTTATATGGGGCCTATGGTGAATTATGGACCCATCTTTACGAGATTTATAAATAACATTGTGATTTTTAGTACTTTAAAACTGTGAAGTACAACATGCAATAACAATAGCATTCATTATTTATTATGGTGTTAAACTCTTTTCCGAGAGTATGCTTTATATTACGATCCTCGTAATCAAAGAGTGTGATTTCTATTCATATATAATAAATTTGTGCAAAGTCCTATATCAATTCGGGCATTTTACCACGAATTAATTATGTTAATTTTAATACAAAATTATCACTTTTTTAATGGTGGTGGTTCCACATTTGGATTTATAACTCATCTTACTGAACCGATTTTGCTGGATCTCATATAATAAAAAAGTTTCACACGGATTGACAAACTTAGTATGGTGGTGCAGGAGGGTAAAAATACTTTTTTTGCAGCAGTTTAAAAATTTATATAAATACTAGGCGATCATGACTTTGAAGTAAGTAAGTAAGTACAAAGAACTTTATGTAAGCCAATCTTTTTTTTAATAAAATTATTCGATTAAAAAAAGTTTTTTTATTCTCTGCACATTATCAACAGTAAACAGAAAATAAAATTACCAGGCTTTCAGAAAATCAAGAAAGTGTTGCAAAGAGAGAGAATTTTCTTACATTTGTATATGGTATTTCTTTTTGTACCCTATGACAGGAATTAATCGATACTTACTGATAATGTAACCATTAAAACCATTGCAACCACAAAACACATAAATTTAAAAAATGTAAGTAAATTTTTTAATTTTTTGATTTATTTTTTTTAAATTTATTAATTATTTTTAATTTTAATATTTATTCATTTGTTTTTTGTTGACACATTAATTAAATAATTATTAATAATATCCTATCTATATCTATTTTATTTATTTTTTATTTATTTTATTTATTTATTTTTAAAGATCAAATAAAAAGCAATGTATCAGGCAACCATAGATTTTAGCAGGAGAGATCTTCAGCACGTACATAACTAGTGTTTATGCTCTCATAAATGTAAGTCTAAAAAAGCAGTTACATACTTTGTTGTTGCATTTCAAGACACACTACATGTGGTAACAATGATCAAAGACGCCATTTTGACTCCTCGGGTATTCACAATCATTCGCTAGAAAATAAAATAAATAATTTTAATAATTAATAATGATTGCAATTATGTTAAAGCAAATACATAGTATGTACATTAGGGTGTCCCAAAAAATATTTTCTTTATGATTTTCATTGGTGCTCAATCAAAATTTAAAAGCTTATAGGGTAAAGTATTTTTGGTTTTTCTTTAAGAATTTTCGGAATAGGTTTAGAGGTCGCGCAAATGGAGTTTTCATAAAAAACCGGAGTTTTCGGCCCATTTTTTTAACTTTACTGATAACTTGGTTAATACCACGGGTTTCTGCACTCCTGAGGAAACAGTTTTAAAGAAAAGTATCCAAGCTTTATTCCTGTGTGAAAAACTTATAAGATTTGGTGATGAGGTTACTCATTTAGATACCTTTAATTACAATTTTTCGTAATTTTTTCAAAAATTTTGTAATAACGCTTTACAACTTTTTAAGTTTAAATGAAAACGAAAACAAACTAATGTTGCAGTTTGAAAGACAAATTAATTCTTATTAATATGAATAAACAATTTTTAAATTTGTTCTTATCGTTCCTGAGTTATACCCGTTTTGACCTTTATACCCAGTATATGTTATTAAAAAATCTTTGCAGAATTTGCATTTTTGTCGGCGGTTTGGAGGGATCAAGGGCATCTATCATTTTTCCCACAAGCCACACATTTCTTGTTTTCACAAAATTCTATTAGATCTATTTTGAATAAAATTACACATTTTTTAACGATCAAAAACAAAAAAAAAAAAAAAAAATTCTTACCGGTACGTCGACGAAAACTTTTATACATGTATGTGACGCGCAAAATATAAAGGGACCTAAGGGTAAAAACCGGGTTTGTTCAAGAGAGCCATTTTGGTGTACCACCACTTCATAAAACGCGCATATCTCTGGGAGGGAACACTTTTGGGGCATGGGATTGGTCTGATTCGATGCTCAGATGTTGTCCCCATCAAAAAATTGATTTTTTCCCCCTAAGGTCCCTTTCACTATGCGCTGCCACATATACAAGAAACTTTTCTATTTGATTCGTCGGTCAGCTAACTCAAAAAATTGTGTTATGTAAATTTATTATAGCGGAGAATACACATAAAATAGAAAGTGAAAATGACAGCATGTAACGATTTAGATCAATAAATGTCAGAAGTTAATGACAGTTAAAACCCAACTATAACATTTTATGGAAATATACAATAATTATAACGAAAAAAGTATCACCATTTTTAAGGTAGAAACTATAATAATAGTGTAACTCGGAAACTGTGGAACAAAATTCCATTTTTGTTTTTCTTAATTGTTTAGAACTTATCGGTATTTAAAATTGCGTCACTAGTTTTTATACCTTTCATATAAATTTGAAAAGAAATAACCCGTTTTTTACAGAATTTGTTGAAAAATTACAAAAATACTTAATATGTGGAATCGTAATGGACAAAAATATAGCCGGAACTTAAAGTTTTTGCATATTGAAATAAAGTTTGGGAAATTTTCTTTAGATATATTCGGTCAAAAAATTAAATAAACGTGTTTATTGACAATGTTATGAGTCAAGTTTGAAAAAAGCCCGAAAACTCAGATTTTTAACAAAGACTTGAATTGCGTGACCTCTAAACCTCTTCCTAAAAATCTAAAAAAAAATTCAAAAATACTGGACCCAATAAGCTTTCAAATTATGCTTGAGCCTCTGACAAAAAAAAATTTTGGGACACCCTAATGTACATATGTATGTATGTATGTAAATAATGTCTATTAAATAAAATCAAGAAAATTTATTAGCAACGAATCATGTTCAGTAATTCATCATAAGTATACATACATACATACATATGTACATATGTAAGTATCTATGTACATAAATATGTATGTATGTACTTACTATGTATACATACATACATATGTTATTTATTTATCATGTTCATCATATAATAATAATAATAATATATAATATAATAATAATAATATATATTGTACATATGTTTGTATATAAATGTACATAAGTAAACATGTACTTACATACATACATACATATGTACGTATGTAAGTTGGTATTATAAATTTTAATTTCGTTTTCTTCATTACAATCTATTCTTAAAGAAAAGCAACAACAAACATTGATATCCACTTTCTCTGGCTCTCTCTCATTCGTTATTTTTTCTTAGTCTTCTTTTTGAATGATTTTACATATTATAATCTTTGACATCTTTGTTGTTGCTTGCCTTAATCAGGGTTATCAGATATTTTTCAAATTTAATCCCGAAATTGAAATTTTTATCCCAAAAAATTATGTTTTACCCCCCAATCCCCACCATATAGTCTAAAATTTTGATATATTTTATATAATTTAATAATATTATAATAAATAATAATCAGTATTGTGGTTATTTTTGTAGAACTGTTTTATGTTTTTAATCCCAATTTTGATATTTTTAATCAGACTAAAGTTCATCAAATTTAATTTTCATTAAATTATTTTTATGAAGAAAGGAAATTTTACAACATGAAATTAATTAAAATTTCTTCATAATTTTTTCATTCTCGACTGACCTGACGCTCGAACCCAGGTTTGGACTGAAACATGTAATAGTAACCTGTCCCTAAAAACGCCATGTTGTAAAAGTTCCTTTCTTCATAAAAATAATTTAATGAAAATTAAATTTGATGAACTTTAGCTAGATTAAAAATAATATTATAATAAATATACTTTTTGTGTATGGTATTTCATTTGTACATTTTGTTTTATTTGACGTTAAAATTAAACATCAACTCAAAAAAGTTAATTTGATTAAGGAAGTCAAATAGATCACAACCAATTTCATCATTCTCTTCAGCTGAATCATTTCGTGCATGCTTTTAAAATTAGTTTCTTTTTTCTAACAATGATTCTAGGCAATTCGCATTGCATTTTTTGTAATTTTGTTGTTGCTTTCTACAGAAATTCATATGCCGCTTTAAAATTTTCAATGAACAAGCCATGAGGCGTTTGCAATTTTAAAACGCAATAAGAAAGCAACTACAAAATTAAAAAATATATTTTTGACTTTGTTTTTGATTTTAATGTAATTCCATGGCTTTGCGTTGCGTTTTACATAATTAGGGTCTAAATATTGTTTTTTTTTTAAACAACTCAACTGATAAAATTATAAAGATTAATGAAATATTTTTCACTATTCTATTTCATACGCAATTCACACGGTGATTTTTTCCATGTTTTTTACGAAATGATTTTTACAAACAAGCAAGTAAAGTGGATACGTAAAACCTGTCGACCGACAAGTCGATAGTTATTGGGCCGCTTAAGGAAACGATAATGAGTGACTTGTTGTCGCTTGATTAAGTTCCCAGCGGGAAAATGAAATCAATAGGAATCGAGAATGTAATACATATCTTGTATAATATTTGATTCTAGAATTCATTATTCTTAACACGGAACATGTCCTAGGATTCTAATAAATTATTTTAATGTATCCTGCGAATAATTTAAATAATGCATTCTTTATGATCGAAATTTGTAAACGACATAAAGGCTGCATAAAATAACGAATTTTTACTAAGAAAATATATAAAAACACGAAAATAACTCACGAACAAAAACAATACATTCCTTGTTCTGCAAATTTGGGAATATAAGTACGTGGTAATCAATGCCAATTTATTTTGTCTGATAAAATTACCTTCTCGATTCCAATGAATGCATTAGTATTCTTTTGGAAATAATACATTATTTTTTAAGTTATTTATGAAATCAATTCCTCATTTTCCCGCTTTATGAGCACATACGATTTTTTGACAAATCGTACGACTAAATAGGATAGTGTATCGCCGGCTTAACATGTATTTTTAGAATAGTATTTTAATCAGCTGTTTATTGAAATCGCCGAGGCCAAAAAAAAACCGCAGAACCTATTTTAAATTTCCTTTTATAATAAAAATATTAACAACGTGTTGCTTATATCAATTCAAATAAAAAGAAAACATATTAAATTAAATTTATTGACATAAACATATTTCTTAAAAATTTATTTAATTCACTTCAGTATATAGTTGCGATTTGAACTCGCTAAGATTCTCACAATTTCGTTTTACAGAACACCTCTCTTTCGAGTTCACAGCACAATTGTAATGCAAGATGCGAGTGTCATAACATGCCCGTATATCCCTTTTTTGCAAGTTTTTAATTACTATATAAGTACTTTCGTACGGCATTTAGACGGACGTTCTTATTCAATAATAAAACTAGTAAAAAATACTTTTTTTGGGTTTATGTACAAAAGCACAATTTTTTACTGAATTAAGTACAATTTCGAAAATGTAATTTATCATCCCTGGTCGTAGCTCTTCTGTTAAATCTAACAACAAAATACAAAGGGTTTTCGCTAGATTTCTTAAAAGATCTAGATATACTTTAGCCGTTTAAAATTGTGACAATGGTAAGTTTTATAGTTAATTTATTTGTGTTTAATATAGAAGAAATTTCAACCAGGGACCGTAACAGTTATTCCTTTTTTCATAAAAGTCAGATGAAAACAGTTATTTTTTGATTTTTATTTTTTCGAGCAAAATAAAGTTATTCTCTAAAGAAAGGTACGTGGTTTAATAATTTAGTTGACTTTAAATATTAATTTCAATGCGCATACGAAATCCCAATGATGATAAACATTAAAAAAACCCGTTAAAATCAACTTAATTACACGGTGCTACAGTGTAAAAAAACTTGGAAAACGACCTAGCGTGGGTTATTGGTCTTGTTGAGTACATAAAAAATTGTGTCCAAAAAATTCAGAAACACCCTCAAATTCAGAAGTTATTTTAAAAAAACCGTTTTCAGTGATGTTCGTCAACTTATCGACCTGTAACTCAGTCAGTTCTTGTCCGATTTTAATTTGTTTAACTGGTTTGGAAAGAAAACTAATTACGCTTTAAAATGACGTGCATTTTTTATACATTTGTAAGTTATAACAATTGTTTTTGTTAAGAATATCTACAAAAACAAACGAAAATTATAAACTTTTTTGACTTTGGGTGCTTTTCATTGCTTATTTTAATATGAAAGCTTATAAAAATTTATATTAACGTATGAAGAAAATTTAGTCTTAACAAAACATGGTTTTAATTTTTTAAATCGGATAAAAATTGTTTAAGTTATTCAACTTTTGATTAACACCTGTTTTTAGTATTTTCTCCCCCCGCGCAAAACAAATGAATAAAAAAAACAGTTAACTATACAGGCAAATTTGTCAACTTAATAATTTGTTTGTTGTAATTTTACAGTTACGTTTTTGGTATTAACTTATGTGTGGATTACAGAACACGAATTCAAAATTTTGTTTTTGTTTTAAATGTAAGTTGAACGGACGAGTAAGGCGCTCGTGTTCTGTAAACCACATATTAATAAGTTATTGTTAATCTGTCTTTATTAAAAAAAAAGAACTGGAAGATAATACAGATGAATATGGTTTATTATGCCCTATTTTTTTGAAACATTAAAAAAGCTTAGAATGTTTTTATATTCAATTTTTAGTTATATATATTAGGATAAATACATAAACTAATCAAATTTATTACCAACACAATGGCAAAGTTTAAATACTACCTTTTGGTGAAGGATATTGTTTTTAGATATGAGTAAAAAAAGGGTAACTAGTTTAAAATTTGTGACAAGTGAAGTGATATTAATATATAATTTTATTAAAATAAGTAAGTTTGTAATTTTTGTAATCCTTTAACAAATTTTAAATTGTGTGTAATTTTTTTCTGCAGTGTGTGATAAGCGTAATTATTTTTGTTATGTTTGCGGTGTATTCGCTGACAAAAAACATCCCTTTGATCTGAAGAAAAATAAAGCCTTGGTAAATGCCTTCAATACAGTTTTTAACTGCTCATACAGTTCTAGCAAATGTTATGAACCCGAAAGTATTTGTACAAGCTGTTCCAGTATGATTAAGAAAACTAAGTCTGAAAAGTTTATAAGCCAGCCATTAAAATTATCTTTCCCAATGATTTAGAATCATAAAATATTCCCTAACCAACAAGACTGTTATTTTTGCCAAACAAACATCACTGGTTATCAATATAAAAATCGTGATAGCATTAAGTATGCTAATGTGTTAACTGTTACTAAGCCAGTATTAAGTGCAATTAAATGTAATGAAACTTTACATAAACAAAGTGATGATGAATTTGAAAACGAGGAATGTGATATGGAATATTTACCAAAATCGGCTGAGCCACATTTTGTGACAAATGCATATTTTTGTGATCTTGTGCGAGATTTAAAACTTTAGTAACTTTTGCAAATATAAGCCGATTTTAACAAATGATATCTCGGTTTTTTCTACATAAAATTATCTTTAAAGTGCAAATAAAGATAGGTTTTCATAGAAAAAAATTAAAATAACTCTTGTTGAATTTGAAAAATTAGGAAAAAAAAATAAAAAAAATTAGATAATTTTGAGAAAAACGCACCTAATTTTTTGGAATATATTTTCTATGAATACATTTCATAAAAGCTTAATTCTTTGCCTTTTCAAAACAGTTTAAAATTTTAAAATCGATTAAAAAATTTGTGAGTTAGAGGTACTAAAGTGCTACGACCTACCCTAAAACAGTTTTTTGAAAATAACTCAAAATTTTGAGGGTGTTTCAAAATGTTTGAAAACGGTTTTTGTATGTCCTCACCTATGCCTACAACCCCCACTAGGTCGGTTTTCAAGTTCTGACAAAAAGTGTTTTTTTGTAGCAGTGTGTTATTATTACAAGTACATTTCTTAAGAGAATAACTTTTATTTGTGCTCGAAAAAATTAAAATCAAAAAATAACTGTTATTTTTGTTCAAAAAAATAAAAATAAAAAAATTTATGTAAATTTTGATCGAAAAAATAAGAATCAACATTTTAAAATTCTGTATATTTTATCATAGATCACTATGGTATACTTTAATCAGTTTTTCGACACTTACACCCATATGCTTTTTTTTTGTTTGTTTTAAAATTCAAATATAACTGTTATTTTCGGTCCCTGATTTCAACTCGTTTGATGCGGGAACTTGTTTCAAAGCAGCGAAAAAGAAACATGGCGTTTGTTAATATTTTTTAATGGACATTTTTGATATTTGCAAAAAAAAATTAAAAATCATACCCTAATGCCCATCGTTTAACGATGGAAATCTTTGTTTAAAAAGAAACAGTGACATTAGTTGAGAATACTGTGCATACTTTTTTAGCGAAAGAATCATGTACTTAATTACAAACTTATGTACATTAAGATTGATACAAGTGCGAAATATTTAACTAATCCATATTTAATCCTGAATTCGTACTTAAAATAATCCGAAAATTAGATTGATTTAAATAAAACTTACAGCGTTGTCAACTTTGCAATTTCAAAACGCACCAGTTATTTTTTGATTTAAAATATTTTTGAATTGATTTGGCATAAAAAGTAAATATATTTTTTAAAAATTAATTTTTTTCAGAAGTTTAATATTGCCACAAGGTATATTTACACAAGGTAGACTCATTTGGGAGTGTAGACATGCTGCTCTATAAAAATAACCGAGTGGAACTGAATTGTCAAAATTGTCTTCATATAAATTTAACGCACACATGTACAAAATTTGGCTCATATACACGGAATTTGACATTGGTGTTCCAACTTAGGTAAACAGCTGACAAACATATGGTCCAACGAGTTTACCTTGTGTAAATATACCTTGTATTGTCATATTAAAAATTTAACAAAAAAACCAGCCTTCTACAATATAAAAAAAAATAAACAAATTTTTATTATTAATACGATTTCCGTATGACGTGCTAAATTCCCAGTTTTTCATATTTGATAAACACTGAAATTTATTGTTGAGGGAAAGCTAGCTTTTATGCGCATTTCACTGGTTGCTTAGGCCAGCTCATCAGGAAACCTTTTCCAGAGATTTTAGAAAAGCCAAAAATATTATACAAATAAAACCCTAAAGCGAATAAGAATTATAAACACTAAAAGTCTTACTTGTAACAATATCAAAGCCAAAACAAAACACCAACAATAAACAGTGAGTTTATCTTTTCTTACATTCCCCAACAATTGGTTGGGTTCTTTCCGACTCGAATTGTAGTTGTAAGTGGGTAAAAAGAAAAAACAAAATTAAAAAACAAACTGCTTCATTCTACTGTCTTCATACACAGAATGAGACACACTTGGGATCAATTAAGAGTCGTACTTTAAAATTTAAGTACGAATTACACTAAAACCTACTTAAAAAAAGCCTTAATGGGATTATTTTCGAAAATCAATCCCAGAATTTCTTAAAAAAGGTATAAAATTCCTAAATCAAGTTAAGAAAAGATTGAACTTTTCGTTGGTAGCAGGGTTGGCACAACCGTTGCAGTTGTACTATTTAAGCTCGAAAAGTTTGTTTCAAAAGTTAGTTGTACAATTAAGAAATCTTCCCAGTTTTAGCAATTTCATATGGAATGTTATCATTTCAGTCATATTGTTGCAAATGCACGCATATCTACCATGACGAATACAAATGGTGACGAAGGGCCATCTGATTTTGAGAGTTCTAACCAATTTGCTTTGGGTTTGTTAGAAAAATTCAATATGAATTTCGGTAGAAAACATAAACAAAATTCTGAAATATTTATGATTTTGTTTTTGCTTTCAATTAATTTTTTGGCGTTGCGTTTGCGTTTTACATAATTATTGACTAAGTCTATAAGATCGTACACTTCAGCCTTATCGATTTCATTACTGGTGTTTTGACCTGCATACATACAGAGAATTAAATTGTGACTGTATATAT
Organism: Pollenia labialis; assembly: GCA_949318255.1. Classification (NCBI taxonomy): domain Eukaryota; kingdom Metazoa; phylum Arthropoda; class Insecta; order Diptera; family Polleniidae; genus Pollenia; species Pollenia labialis. Next base: position 97,363,077 of record OX439142.1, on the reverse strand, counting down.
AATTCACTTAGGCCCTTTTTCACAACTTACCGATAGCTCAATGTAGGATTTTATCGGCCGTATAAAAAGTGTTACATTATAACAACTATACTTTAACTGGTAGGTTGAACCTTAATTTACTTTATCGCTCACTTTAGGTAGTAAAGTTTTCATTATGGAACACTTTTTATAAGGCCGGTTAAAGTCTACTTTTAGCTATAGGTAAATAGAAGCTAAAAAAAATTAATTTTTTTGTTAAAAACGACTTTCACCAACCCATTTCTACTCTAATTGAAAACGAATAAAAGCATGTGGATCTGAAGAGCAGAACCTCAAAAATGCTAAAGTAATCCACTTTTGAGTGGATTCAGTTTCTAAAACACACACGAAAATATTTTAACTTTGTTGTTTTCGAAATTTATTATGGATCGCATATTGCATTCATTATGCGTGCATACGCTTGTATTTGTCAAAGTTTTTTTTGCAGACAATACAACAATACTACACAATCTTGAATTAATAAAACAAGAGTACAATATTAATTTCCGGCTAATAATGACAAAAATTAAACATTTTGCAATAACATAGTTTGTGGGTCACTTTGACCCAAGGGAGATATGAGATGTTAATTAAAATAAATAAATCCGCATGTCTTGCTAAAAACTTACGATTTTCCCAAATTGATTTTATATAAATTTTAAAATTTGCAAATATCTGACCTTTGACCTCGATGCGCGTCCAGAAAACGTTTTCCGATTTGGCTCAAAACTTCAGCACAGAACTTTTAGATCTAATATCACAATATTCTACAGAAAACACTTTAAAATTCGAACAACAATTTTTTTTTGCATACAGCCGATTGTTACCGTAATCTACATACATGTGGTTCAGTTTGGTCCAAGGGTAGGTAGGTAAATGAAAGCCTCGTTAATTTATTTTAAATTCAAAGTTTACACTAGGTTAAGTTTATTTAATTATTTTTCTTTAGCTTTCAATGGGTTAAGTTAATTTAATTTTCAGTCTCTGTCACTTTTGTTCACAACACACCGAACACTGCTTCTATGTTCCTCACGTTACAGCTCAAAACTCTAGCACAATCTGACTCTCGTTACTCAGGTAATCCTAGCATCCGTTTTGTCCTATTCGAAATTTACGTGTGTTTGTTGTATGTTGGCTGTCATTCCAGTGAATCTCATATGTGTTGTCAATGTAGCGTATATTGTTATAGTGACTCTAACATACATACATACAATACAATTTTACATACAATTTTAAAAGTATAAAACGTGATGCTGGTGTTTTATAATTGAATGGTGTAAAATAGGTAAGTGAATCAATCATAATATTAATCTCCTTCTGTTTAAGATTATAATCAATTTATTCATCTTTAATTGGGAATTTGTCAATTAACTGTCCTTTAAAAAAAATGTATTATTTTGGCGGGAGCACGTTTGTTATAAACAAGTTCCATATGGCATAATGATCAGTTGCGCCGAAGGCATTTTTTACACCAAACACTCATTTGCATTCTATGCTGACGTAGATGCGCAGTAAATTTTTCTTGTATTGGATAATGAGCTATGATGTGCATTTTCACCACAATAAAAATAGGGGGCACCCAAAATTCAAGGATAAATAATGAACATTAAATACACCCACTTAAATGCACAGTATGGTGTGGAATAACCTCAGAAAAGATCATTGTACCGTATTTTTTCGAAAAGGGGAACAAGTTGCGGTTAATATGAAAGGCATTCAATACTTGGCAATGCATTGCAACGGTTGAATATTTTTTAAGGCGCGAGGTAGAGAGTAATCCAGAATTGTGGTTCCACTCGTCCACCTATGGCTATTTTTTTGGTGTCATAAAGTCAATTATACGCCACCCTTTACTATTTTTTTTTTTAGAAAATTTTGAACTTTTTTTGTACAACTTATTATGATAGCATGTTCTTTAAATGAAAAATATTAAAGACAATGTGATTATTTTCCTTTTTATTTAAGTTGATATTTTTTTTATCCTACATATTATATTTTTATCCTTGATTGGTATCAAATAAACACACTGACTTCTGCTGAATAGTTCCACTGTTAACCGGCATTAGCTTGCACTTGCTTTTGTTAAAACTTTTAATAACATTATCCTCTACTATTAAGATACATAATATGTACACATTGCAAATGTACCCCAACTATACATACATCTAGGTATTTACAAAATGCTGCTTAAGGCTAGTTTACGCTATTATACTCTGTATTAATACATGTCAAAAATTCAAGTTATATGTAAAAGTCTGATAGTGTGAATGCATGTGTGATGAAAATGAGAAGTATTATGAAAAAGAGTTTGACATCCCATATGACTTCATCGCTTTTTGAAAAATTTCAAAACAATAATACTTTTCTTTGGATCAGGGTTGCATTTTATTTCATGTGTGAGTGTTTATACTTTGTGTGATGGTGTGAAGGCAAACTGTTATGTTAAATTAGATTTTTTGACATTCGCAACAAAACTCATTAGATTTCGGTCTCACAAAGTATTATGGAATACGTAAAACTTGTAAGATAGTGTAAACTAGGCTTTAATGCTATAGTCTATATATCCCAGAATATGTATGTATGGGTGAGTGAGTGTACATGTTTATTATGTAAACTTAAGTGTAAAGGTGTTCAAGTGTAGGGAAAATATTACCATAGCAACTAACAAAATTGCATGCATAAAGTAAATATGTCTTCTATTGTTAGTTAAAGTATTCTATACACTTACGCATACATACACATTAATAATGGTCATCTGAAACGTGTAAATAGTGTGAATTTCAAACACAATCTCAGTTTCTAACATACTGACTGACATTAGTTACACAAACAAATGCACATTTAAACAAACAAAATTGTACACCTTGGAATAGTGACTACACTCGTATTTATATGTTAGAGTATTTGGTACGTTGGATATTGTTATGTTAACATTGTAGTGTTCACACACTTTCGTTTGTTTGAAACTATCTGTCGATATATGTATTTTTATTAATACTTTTGCTTTTGAGATTTTGTATTGTTATAACAATCACAGATGTGTAGAAATGTTAAATGAATTGCCACCTTTGATTCTACTTTCTAGGTTTTTTTAGAGGCAAACATGTGCAAACTGGGGTTGTTGTTTTAAAGCAAATGTTTTTTTTTTAATAATTTCAAGCCAAGAAGTCCAAGTTGTTAAAAGATAGTAATGCTGCAAAATAAAAGGACACTTGGTGTAGTTAAGCTATTCACCTGTATTTTACGTTGCGTACATGGAACGAACTATTTACTAAATTATCAGAAAATACAGCTTGAACCAAGAAAATTTTGCACAATGCTCGTCCAAGCTAAAAATTTTTCATTACAAACATATGTATGTGTGGCTTGATTTAAGCAAAAAGTTATGTTTTTTTTTTTTTTATAATTTCCTAAGCTTATCCCGCGAAGCTTTATGCATGTCTGCAGGAAAGAAACCAGAGTCTCAGGCGGGAGTCGAACCCGCAACCCAGGAGCTGATAGACTAGCTCGCTACCAGCTAGTCTACCGGGGCACTCAATCAATTCATTTTAAAAGTTGGGTTGTTAACGGAAGGCTGGTTATCAAGTTATACGGTTAGTTTTTATTTTTTGTTGTTGCTCTTAATATAACTATATACACATATAACCTGATAATCCGTCTTCCGTGAAAACTCCTAGTTTTTCGGACAATTTTATTTTTATTTGACATGAAAAACGAACTTTAAACATAAACTGATATTTAAATCAGTGTTGGAAAATAAATACTTAATATCGCTCCTTAGTGTTCGGTTCGGTAGATTTGTGGAAAACAGAAACACTAATAGTGTTTGTTTGGAAAATCAGTAAAAATTACGTTTCCCTGTTTGTCATCTTTGGAACACAAAAATAATACTGTTCTTATCCAACTTATCAAAAGATGAGAACATTTAATTTTTTTTTGTTTTTTTTTCATTTTTTTTTTGTCTCTTTTTTTTCTTGTTGACTTTTTTCAGCACAAATTGAAGGACATATTTAAACATAGAGCTCGTTCCTTAACTTTAACAATTATAAGTATTGTGGTTGTTTTATTGAACTGTTCTATGGGTTTTAATCCAAATATTGATATTTTAATTGATAAAATAAAAAAAAATCTCGAATATAATGATGCAATAACTAAACTTCGCTGGTTTTTAAATGATATAGAACTTTTTAAATAATTTTAAAAATTCAAAAATCACTTAGACATTAAAGCAATGAGAATTCTTTAATCTATATATGTATATAAAACCACTGGACCGATTGACACCAAACAAGTCAATAAATTTGTTTAGTCTGGAGCCAGGTTTCTCCTTAGTTTAATCCCGATAGGTGGCACCGTTGTCGTGATATGAAAATTATTTTTATTTATGGTACGATTTGGCTTAAATTCGCAAAATATATTTATTAAACAAAAATAAGTTTCCTGATAAAATTTTAACAAGGTAGATAGCGTTGGGGCAAGCTATTAACAAAATTCTCCAGCAGTTAATTTTTATTTTAATTTAGAAAATCCCAAGCAGGGCCGGGACCAAACAGCTGGTATTATATGAAGCATTAATACTACCATAGTTCGCAACAGCGAACCTCTATCGAATTTCTTAAAAAAAAATTTGCTAGAATTTCTTTACTATTTTTTCGAATTCAGCAGATCCAAAACCATATGAACTCACTATCAAGTAATTTTGTACACTTAGATTTGGAATTCGGCTCACTGTGGCAATAGCTTATTCTATAGCTGTAAGTAGTGCAGCAGACAAAATTTTTTCAAAGATCCGAAAACCAAATCGGTATACTAAACAGATCCCGTTACTAAAAACAACAACAAAATTAAACGTCCGCTAACTTTTTGCTTGTACGCTTTTTTGAAATAAGTAGCTTACTCTCTTGGTAGGTAAAAGTTATGCAGAGAGGCGTCAATCACTACCAGCCATACCTAAACAAGAGCGGAAAGCGTTTTCTAGCTGTCAAAAATACTCATGCCCATACAATTTGTATGAAGCATCCCAAAATAGCGCGGCGTCAACGGTTTACAATTGGTAAATCCGATTTTGCCAGCGCGTTTATTAGTGAAGTTGGCCGCTATTAAAATTAATTAATGACAATTTAGCTATTTTTTGTCAATCTACCGGGGTTTTCTCTTATTTTTATTATATGGGTTTTATTAAACAAGAAAGTTAGCGGAAGAAAACGTTCCGCCTTCCGCTCTTGTTTAGGCACGGCTGTACCTCTTTAAACATCCTCGTGTTGAAATCGCTACTCATGTAAGGTATATTATATAAGGACTAGTTGTAGTTTTAAAAGAACTGGTGAATATGCATAAACATAGCTAGTACGACATACCACTGGCATGCATCTAAACTATGTTTTGTGAGATTATTTTTTTTAAGTTTAAATCTGCCAACGCTTACATGTATGTAACCATCGTTCACCGGTACTTTATTGATGATATTCCATATATCTTTAATATTAAACTTTTGCTGGCTTTCATAAAACACTTTGTCCAAATTTGGAGTTTCCTCCATTAATTCCACAATATTTTAAAATTGTGTGGCCTCTTGTGATTTTTTTTAGATGCTTTTGCATAAATATGATATTGAACATTTAATAGAATTAATTATATTTTTGCAGACTTAAACTTTATTTCCACCATTTCAGTGACATTTTATGACTTTTACTTCTTGGTTACTAACATGTTTATTAACGACAGTTTTGCGATGTTTTGACAGGAAAAAACAATACAATTACGAGTAGTTTTCAATAGATTTGCGTACTTTTTCCAATATTTAAACGTATCTATTTGCCAACCAGAATAGAATTAAAAAAAAAAAACGCCAGATTATCGACACAAAAACGCCAACTTCTAAATGTGATTATCAATTTGAATGTAATGACAAAATTTTTTGTGTTTCATACAAACATACGCATCTGTGATATTTTGATAAAACATCTTAAGTCGAATTAAGATAGCAAACATGTTTTTGATAAGAATTCGGTGGAAAAATCATATTTGGTTAAAAAATATAATAAACCAAAATTAAAGAAAAATTTCGTTCATAATACAAAACTTTAAAAACGTTAATAAAAATGATCTTGAATATAAATTCGTATGAATAACAACATTTTTTCCACTTTTTAAATTTGACTTAAGACTTTTTGACAAAATACCACAGTTATATAATTTGTATATTTTATTTATTTGGAAAGCCAATATCTAACTCATAGTCTGCTTATATTAAATTGGTTTCGTTTTGTCCAAGACGTATCTAATTCTAACAAATTGCAACATTAAAGTTGTTGGTCCTACCTGTTTTTATAGCACTTATCCATGTTTTACCTTGCAATTTTAAACAATAAAATAATATTTTCATTTGTTAAAACTAAATATATGTATATATATATATATATATATATATATATATTTTAAGCTACCCTGCAGAAGTTAAGAGTTAATTGTCTAAATGCCACAGGTACAATTACTAGAACAAGAAGTACTCGTGCTAATGGGGTTTGAGTTTTTATATAAAAATACAATTGTATATGAGTACCAGTAATCGCTATATTACAAGGGCACTACTTGTAGACTGATAGAGTTTTTTGTAACAAAACTAAAATTCCAGTACATATTTCTATTTTGATACTGCTTCTTAAATTTGATTTCAAATCATTTATTTATAGCATTTTTATTATAAAAAAGTGTTAAAATGCTAATGCAAAAAGCACCCAATGTGGTAAAAGTGTACTAGTACACGTCTAGAACCAATAGTACTAGTGATGTTCCAAGCACACTCAATGCTAATTTAAGCATTAAGATGGTATAGAAAAGTTAACGGTTGAGAACTTGTACATACTGGTTATTTTTGTACTAGTTTGGTACTAATTAGGTACTAGTTCAATCTCCTGCTGATAGAATTTTTTGTAACAAAAGTAAAATTCCAGTACATATTTCTATTTTGATACTGCTTCTTAAATTTGATTTCAAATCATTTATTTATGGCATTTTTTTATAAAAAAAAAATGTTAAAATGCAAAATGCTAATGCAAAAAGCACCCAATGTCTCTTACCACTAGTACACGTCTAGAACCAATAGTACTAGTGATGTTCTAAGCACACTCAATGTTAATTTAAGCATTAAAATGGTATAGAAAAGTTTACGGTTAGCAACTAGTACTGGTTATTTGTGTACTAGTTTGATACTAATTAGGTAATAGTTCCATCTCCTGCATGGTATTCAATTTTTTCATTTGTGTTTTCATTTGTCTCTAACACACCTACAAAAAATATAAAAATGAATATACGAAACATTAGAAATCACTGTTGTAGTTTGCTACTCAGGTTTAATCTTTACTGACAGAATAAAAGATAAAAAATGGATATTGAAGATTTAAATGAAGGTTGTAGTCGATCTGAGTTATCCACTACAGATGTCAAGTGTGTTTTTTCTTCTTCAGGAAGGTTTCTTCAAAAACAGAAGTGATGCAAAAACCATAAACCTGAAAATATCCATGACAAGCATGGTCACAGAGAAGGAGAAGGTAAAAAATTTGGACATTGCAAAATTTTTAGTAAAAATTTTTGGTAAAGAAATTATTTTTATTGCTAAGCATAATAAGTTCAGTGGTAGTGGCTTTTTGATGGAGGAATTATTTAAATTAAGTTTAAATGTGGTTGCCGGACACAAAAATTTAGTAAAATTTATCATAATGTGTTTTAAAATATTGCTGTATAAATAGTTTTGTTGATGGTTGCCCTAACAAGCATCCTGAAATTGATATTTCTGCGTAGAGTTTTCATTTGTGGTCAATGTTCTCTTCTATTTTCTGACTTAAAAAGTAAATACTTGTTTGTTTTCAGTAATAAATCGAAAAAATAATCATGAATCCTAATACAACACGTCATATTCAAATATTTAGTATATTACTTCAATTGAAGCAAAATATTTTGTTTTTAATTATACGAGAGTTTAGAGTTCCTAAAAAACACATGAGTAAGCAACAATTCTGTGTATTTTATTTTTTTAAAACGCGCCCTATGCTCCAGTGGGAGTTAGAGGAATATATATATATATATATATATATAAACGCCAGATGATTATATGATCAACCAAGATCACATAATTTTTTTAATTTTGTTATAAAGTTTAATGTGGCAGCATGAAATAACCCCCCACAAAATAAGTTCCCAAAAAAATTATTAAATAATTCCCCAAATTTTGGGGTTTTATTTCATAGTTGTAAATGATTTGCTTTAAATTTTTAAGAATTTCAGTTAATTTTTTTGTTTAATTCAACTAAATTATTTGTTTGAAATTTTTGTTTGAATATCAAAAACAAATTTGACTGTGATTATTAGTCATAACTATGGTATAGTATAGTATATTTGTTGGAAAAAATCTGTTTTTTTTTTTTTTTTTTTTGAATAAGTGCAAAATAAATTGTTTGAATATGCAAATTTGCTTGTAGGGCCTTTTGTTTGAATTGAAAAAAATAATTTTTTCTGTGTAGGGAAGATGTCGAACTCATGGAACTCTGTTAAGACAACTTTGAAATCAATATCAGTTAATACCCTGGGAATCAACAAAAAACATCAAAGAAAATAATGGATGACAAAGGAAAATCGAGATGCTTTTACAGATATAATAAGAAATTTATTAAATTTTTTGAAATATAATCTAGGCAATTAAAGAAGAAGAAGATAAATAAAACTTAAATACATTTTTAAAGTATTTAAGGTGCAAAAATGCTGACTCACAAGTACGTCTTTAAGTCGAATTTTCAGCCAGTCTATATAAAGAAAACTACAAATCGGGAGAAAAAAGGTTGTGAAACACATTCTTTCTTAATTGAAGTCTCAGAAGCATCTCCCTGCAAGGGATTCAAATTATGGTAGCTGCCGATAATGGGCTAAAGGTTAAGCTGCATGAAGCCCATAAGCAAAAACAAATAAAAGTCTTTCCTACCCAGGACAATTACAAAATTTTTCTCTGCGACAGTGACTAATTTAATAAAAAACATTTTTATATTTTTAACATTATCTACATACATGGAACAAATTCCTACCACAAAAAAAAATTGTTGATCGCGTAGATCGTGCTTATCCCCCATGTGCATCGGTTTTATAATAAACATTGTTTTCAACATCCGCTGTAGTGTAAAATGCCATTGTCTTTCTTTTGTCATTTAATTTCTGTGATTCTCATTTTTATAATTTTTTTCTTTTGCTATATTTACAACTAATAACCAGCAACAACATGTTGTTAATGGTCCATTCTTTGTATTCCTGCATCTTTAGTATAGCCATTGTATTGGGCTGTGTTGCCACTGATGTTGCTGTTGATTTTATTTCCTTACAACAAAAAGTAATTTGTTTTTCTTGATTTCAACATTTTTTTTTTTAGTTTCTTTTCGTTCGATAATTTCGTAGCAAGCTGAGCTTTAATGAGATTATAACCAATGGCATGAATTTTATTGAAATGGCACAGCATGGTTGTTTTTAAAGTTTATCTTATTAAAAAGAAAATTCTTTTGTTCGCTTTGAATTTTATTATGGCGTAATGTTTTTAATTTTTTATAATTTGATCACAGCAAGTATTGGTAAAATTTATGTAGTTTAATTACGTTGAAGTAGGTTAATTGTATTAAATAAGTGAAATTGTATCTGCTTTATATTTGAATATTGTAAAGAATTTTGTTTTAAACATTTTAAAATACATTTTAGCACTTGGAAGCAAAAGTATATTGTTACTCATATAATAGATGAATGATGGTCATTTTACAACATATATGTATGCTAAAGGGAATTTATACCGGACAAAAATTCGTTAATTACTTCGATTAAATTTTTTGAAAACAAAGGGAAATTTTATCTTTTTTTTGATAATCTTTTTTTATTGAGGGTTAAAGCAATTTAGTCGAATTCACCAAAAAATATTTAGATTTCCCAACAACATACTGCTGTAATAAAAAACAACAATAAAATAACTCAATCTTTTTATTTTTAAATATAAATTCCCTGACGAATATTTGTATTTTTATAACAAACAGGTAGTAAGTTCTTACATTTTTTTGTAAGTTTGTAAAGTTTAATATTATTGCCATAAACCAAATCTTATTCTCACTATTTTTTAACGAATTTTAATTGCGGTATTGAATACATTTTATTGAATTTACATTGAAAAATGTTTGCAAAGTATCAAATTTGTGTATCTTAATAAAACAAATTTATTGGTCAAATATGAATGACGACTGAACTGAAGTTAAGTTGCCAGCAGCGAAATCAGGAAGCGGCGTTGCCTAATTTCGCTGCTGGAAACTCAACTTCAGTTGTGTTGCTATCCGTAATCAACCCAAAAGATGCTAATTAAAAAGAATTTTACTTAATATTAAGTTAAGTTTTTTAAATTGTGGGCTAAAAATTTGTATAAAAATTTTTTTTTTGCTTTTTTACCTTCTAATGAACAAATGAAATTTAAAGATAATTTCAATAAATTTTAAACTTTAGTTCCGTTAGAACAAGATCAAATAGATTTAGTGTTTTTTGGGATTTCCAAACAGGCTTTCAAGGTCTAAAGGTACGTTCAGACTGATGAAATATTTGATAGCAAACATCAAATATTTCATTAACGTAGTCTGAACACAAAATATTTTTGAGTGTCAAATAAAATAACAGCTGATTTTGAGCAAATAAAAGTATTTGACGGCAAACAAATATTTGTCCAATGTGAACATAGTGTGAACACAAAAAATCAAATATTTTAGTTACTTTTGAGCAAACATTTATTTGATATTACAAAAAATTTGTAAGAGCAAACAACGACAAATAATTTTAGCCATGTACCCGATAGAAGCAATTTTTCCTGTAAGTTTTCGGATTTTTTACAGTTTTAAAAATTTTTAATAATTATTAGACTTTGCTATCATGCCGCTATTAGCCAATTTTTGCGAATTTTTGCTAATTTAGCAATTTTCACCGAATTTTTGCCATTCCTTATACTTTTGGGGACTTTTAGTAAATTTTATGGCTTGTATGAAATATTAAAATTGTTCGCGAATTTTCGCTATTTTTGCAACATTTTTTTATTTGGTTTTTCCCCGACATTTTGTTTTTTTAACCATTTAGCGCTATCAAATAAATTTAAGGGTTTGCTATTAGCCAATTTTTGCGAATTTTTGCTAATTTAGCAATTTTCACCGAATTTTTGCCATTCCTTATACTGTTAGGGACTTTTAATCAATTTTATGGCTTGTTTGAAATATCAGAATTTTTCGCGAATTTTCGCTATTTTTGCAACATTTTTTTATTTGGTTTTCCCCCGACATTTTGTTTTTTTAACCGATTTAGCGCTTTCGAATAAATTTTTGGGTATGCTATTAGCCAATTTTTGCGAATTTTTGCTAATTTAGCAATTTTCACCGAATTTTTGCCATTCCTTATACTGTTAGGGACTTTTAATCAGTTTTATGGCTTGTTTGAAATATCAAAATTTTTCGCGAATTTTCGCTATTTTTGCAACATTTCTTTATTTGGTTTTCCCCCGACATTTTGTTTTTTTAACCGATTTAGCGCTTTCGAATAAATTTTTGGGTATGCTATTAGCCAATTTTTGCTAATTTAGCAATTTTCACCAAATTTTTGCCATTCCTTATACTTTTGGGGACTTTTAGTCAATTTTATGGCTGTTTTTGCAACATTTTTTTGTTGTTCTTTTCCCGACATTTTGTTTTTAACCGAACCATATATTTAAGGGGTTGTTACCAATTTTTCGCAAATTTTAGACATGTTTCCGTTAACCATTTGTCTTCCAGTTTTGTTTTTCTTTTACATACTCCTGGTCTAACAATATAATAGATGCTGCCCAACAGAATAAAACAAATAATTAGGCTTCTGCACGAATTTTTACTATTGTGAAATATATTTTTATTTTTGAACACTTTCATTAAATAATTATTTGATGCAAATATTTGTTTTAGTCTGAACGCATGGCAAACATGAATTTATTTATTTTATTTGACACTATTTGCCAACTGTTTCAACAAACAAAAATTGTCAAATATTTGAGCTTAGTCTGAACATCAAACAAAATATTTTTTGTTTCACACAGTTTGAAGCAAATATCAGAACAAATATTTTTGTCAAATATTTCATTAGTCTGAACGTACCTTAAGTATTTCCTATATGTAAATAAAAGATTTATTTCATATTTTCCTCCGACGTTTCGTAGGCTGTTTTCCTACCTCTTCAGGGATTATTTTTATTAAAATCTGGCAACAGCAAATTATAAAAGGCAATAATAATATTTAGTACATTAACAACAAAAAAAAAAAAAAAAAAAAAAAAAAATATAACATTTAAATGTTAATTAAATAACGATTTTTTAATGAACTAATCATTTTAAATCACTGCTAACTTTAAATCTAATCTTTTTTTCGTCTTGTTTGAGAAAAGTATTGCAAATTAAAACTTGTGTGATAATTTCTTAACTCAAATTCTTAATTCAACATATTAAAAGGACTGCAAATAAATGAAAATAAAAGTATTCGAATAATGAGTATTGTTGTATTTGTTTTGATCGCTAACACATCACTAGTTCATTTTGTGCAATTGAAATTATTTTGAGCTTTTTTTGAGAAATTCAAAAATATATATGTACATATCAATAACAAGTAACAGAGTATAGTCGGCCAAGCTCGACCATATGACACCCTACACTTTAGTATTAAAAAACTAATTTTCAAGAGTGGTCCGTAAGGTGGTTCGAAAAAAACGTTGATCCAGTCACCCCCAGTCACGATTAGTTGAAAAGAATTCCAAAAAAAATTTTTTTAATATTTTGCCACGACCTTTTGGTTTTTTGAATATAGCGTCGCCATTTAAAGTCCGATCATAACATATTGCATAACGTTATTCATGTAAAGGGTGTTTTTTTTTGAGTTATACAAGTTTAAATCATAATAAAACATAGTAATATATTTTTGTATCAATGAAACCTTGTAACAAGACCTGAAAGTGAGTCATGTATTGACTGCGTTTTTAGCAATATTTCTGATCTAGTTTCAGTAAACTCAATTCAGAATGTAATATCTGATCATAATATAATGTTTTGTCGTTTTAATATAAATTTTAATCGAAGTGAAACTATAACTACGAGAAAAAGTTGGATAGACTACAGAAAGTTTGGTTCCTATTTAGATGAAAACTTATGTGAGTCAGATCAATGTGACCACCTAGTAACAACTCTTTCATTGGCAGCAAGAGTAAGTTCTAAAACAACAACAAAAGAGTTAAATATTCGTCATGAAATTTGTCCGTGGATATCAAGGGAATTAGTTTCTTTAATAAACTTCAAAAAAAGTTGTTAACAGCAAGAAGAAAAAATAAGCATGATAGAAAAATTTCTGAGCGTCTCAAACGAATAAGCCAAGTTATAAAAAATTGTAATAAAAACTTGATGAATGATTATTATATACATAATATGAATAAATGTAACGGTGATTCAAGGAAAACATGGCAGTTTTTAAACAAAACACTTGGAAGAAAAGAAAAATCAATTAAGGAAATTATAACAGCTAATTATGACGTTGTTTATTTGGATGTCGAGAAAGCTTCTGCGTTTAATAACTTTTTCTACTGTTCGGTTCAAGATATGAGAGATAGCATACGCCAAGTTTTTGATGATGATATTAATATGTTTGGTACATTGGTTCATGTTTCAACCTGTTTTAAATTGGAAACTATAGACAGCACAAAAATTGAGTTTATTTTGGACAATTTGCAAACTAATAAAAGTGCTGGTAGTGATAACATCACACCCAAGATGCTGTTGATCCGCAAATCAGCTGTAGCAGAAATAATAACAATAATATTTAATAAAATGATTGATGATGCCAGATATCCAAACGTTTTGAAAACACACAAAATCATTCCTTTACCAAAGTGTGTTGGTTCAAATAAAATTGAAAATTTTCGTCCAATTTCCATTCTTTCCATTATTGATAAAATCTTTGAAAAAGTTTTGTTTGAACAACTAACAAATTATCTTGAGGTTAACCAAATTTTATTTGATCGTCAATATGGCTTCAGGAAAGGTAGTGGAACTGAGGAAGCTGTCATAAATGTAGTTGAAAACATCTGTAGCGGTCTTGATGCAGGATATAAAGGAGTTGCTGGAGTGTTTTTCGATTTATCAAAAGCATTCGACTTGGTAGATCACAATATACTTATTAAAAAACTTAACTATATTGGGTTCGATGAAAAATCTCTTGAGCTTTTTAAAGACTATTTAAGTAACAGGAAACAATTTGTTCAAATAGCAGATTCCAGAAGTTGTGAGCTTGATGTTGCTTGTGGGGTTCCGCAGGGCAGTGTTCTTGGTCCCTTGTTATTTAAAATTTTTATAAATGATTTGAAAAACATACAGTTTAATGGTAAACTTTTTATGTTTGCAGATGATATTTGCCTTTTTTACAATTATAAATACGAGAAAGTACTTCAAACTCAAGTAGAATATGATGCTGCAATTTTATCGGAGTTTCTAAGAATAAACAAATTAATTTTGAATGTTAACAAAACCAAATTCATAAGATTTAAGCCATATGTTTCACGAAATGAAGAGCCGATATGTGTTCATATTGATGGTGAATTAATAAATGAATCAAATAGTGTTAAATACCTTGGCATAAACTTAAATCATAATCTTCTGTGGGAAAATCACATCAGCCGCCTCAAATCGAAACTATCATCAGGAATTGGTATTCTTTATAAATTTAAAAATAAACTAAATGTTGATACAAAAATGTCAATTTACCAAACCCTTATTCACTCACACTTGACTTATCTTCCAGTTATTTACGCTAGTAAAGCGAATTCAGTTTTGGGATCACTGCAATCAGCACAAAATAAGGCGTTGAAAATAGTATTTAACCTTCCATTACAGTTTGGAACAACAGACTTGTTTAAAAATTATGCAAAAACGATACTTCCGGTGAAAGGTCTTTGTAAACAACAACTATTACTTTATGTTTTTAAATGTATTAGAGGTATTGGTTTACACACCATACAATTTAGTTATAATATAACACACACAGGGAGAATCACAAGACATGCGATGGACTTAAATTTAGTAAGATGCAGACTTGAGTTAACTAAACAGCGAATTTCTTTTGCTGGACCTAATGAGTACAATCAATTAACTAATCACTTAAAAAATATATCAGTTTTATCAACTTTTAAAAGTAGTTTAAAACAATTTTTATTGCACAATGTTGAAGTACTTCTTGCATTTTGAAACCGTAATATCTTTTTGGATTGTTTTTTTTTTATTTTATATAGAAATTTGTATAAAGTAAAATAAATATAAAAATATAAATTAATGTAAGTATTTTATGTTGCCTATTGGCCTCTATAAAGCCCTATTTGGCGCTGAGGCAAAATATAATTATTGTTTGCTAAAAATTAATTGAAATAAAGATACAAAATTAAAAAAAAAAAAAAAAAATAAAGGTCTTTATTAGATAGAAAATTTTATGACATTAATGGTAAAATATGATTTTGGCCATGTGGCCGCCACGGCTGTCGTCTAGAAGGCGCAATCTGGAACAACTTTTCGCATTCTGACCATCATCGTTTTTGAAAACATATGGGCCAATGACTCCGCCAGCCCGTTAAGCGCACCAAACAGTAATATTCTGTGAATGTAATAGTTTTCGACAAAAGCTTGTGGATTCTCCTCACTCCAAATGCGACAATTCTGCTTATTTACGTACCCATTCAACCAGAAATGGGCTTAATCGGAAAATAAAATTTTTAATAGAAATTCAAAATCAATATCAATTTGTGCTTCAGCCCATTTGCCGAATTGTTTTAATTAAAAATTTCAACTTTTTGCACGCATTGCTCTGGTGTAAGTCGATCCATAATAAAATGTCAAAGCAAACTAAACAAAAAGCAACTATCAGCTGTTAAATGGGTGGTTGAGTAAAGCAGTGATGCCAACTCAAAGTTTAATCACTCCAAAATAACACCCTTTACACATATGGTTTCATGTTTGCCTTGGGTGGCTTTTCAATCCGACATTAAATTCTGGGCGCCACTTATAATTTTACAGATCCTTCCCCCCTAATCTTAAATTTTTTGCACGTAGCAACCAAGCCCTTCTAATACACTGTATATCTAGGTTTTAGTTTACTCACTTTAATGCCAGCCTCAAAAGTAGGCAACATTTTTTCTTTTGCTCATAAATATTATATTAAACCAGGTAGATCAACATACAAAAACAAAAAAACTGCATCAGACAGAATGAACTTTTATATTAATAAAGTATCTGGAAGTGTAAAAAAGAGTTTTTGCTACTTAATTATTTCTTCTGCAAGAATTCTGCGAAATTAAAAGAAATTCATCATTAAAGGTTATCGTAAAAGAAATTATAATTACATTTGTTTCTGAATACAATACTGCTGGTGCAATACCAAATTAGTAATCCTTGTAGAAATGCAGACATGGTAGCTCCGTTAATAGAAACAATTTCTTTTTGGAACACGAAACTCTCTAATTTGGTAACCGTGAAATCGTACCATATGATTAGGATCCATTATCATTTTCAGTATTATATTTTCAGGGTATAAATAATAAACTTCTCCTTACTAAATAATTTTATGTCCATCTTTGACAATACCCATCCGTGTATTACTGCAGGCATATAAGCAGTGAGAACAAGTTCTCGTGAAACAAATTTTTGTCGCATCTGCACTGCAGGTCTGCTTCAAACAGAATTGCAAAATACAAAAATCTTATTAATATTTATTTTAAATTTTTATTATTATTTTTATAAATTTTCATATTATTCGAAAGTGTATTCTAAGTCAAATTACAATTTTTAAAAGCTTTTATACTTTTTTAGTCTTAGAGTCTAAACATGTTTGCGGTGCGGTGTGATTTCTCGTTGCGGTAGAGAAAAATAAACATAATACAACGGATGACGGCGACGGAAATAGTTGTCATTTTTTGTTTAAATTTTTATTAATTTATTTGTGCATACACTTTTATCATGTTGTTTGTTTTCAACAATGTTGTGAACATAGCCAATTATTCAA
Organism: Pollenia labialis; assembly: GCA_949318255.1. NCBI lineage: Eukaryota > Metazoa > Arthropoda > Insecta > Diptera > Polleniidae > Pollenia > Pollenia labialis. The sequence goes on along the minus strand of OX439142.1, from coordinate 97,345,957 downwards.
AAACTATGGCAACATCAGAAAGAGAACGAGTATCAAAAATTGAGAGACAAGGCGAATTAAATTCGCTTTCTTGGGAGAGAAATAAAGTCCGCAATGAAAATAAAATAGATTTTAATTTTATTTCGTTCCGCACTACGGTTTTTTACTTCAAAATCGTATGAAAAATCGCACCGCAGTAAATTATCGTTACATTGTGTTTATACTCTTATTCCGACAATATTTCCCAGATTCTTTAATTATTTTTATTTAATTAAGCTTGAGGTCTCTTTTTTTATAAAAATTATTAAATTAACTTGTACCAATATTTCAACCTTCTTCAGGGTTTTTTTCTTGAATGTTTAGATAAAATATACAAATTTGTTAGGGTAAAATATAAAGAAAGACACATTTATTGTTTAATATGTATTAACAAAAGGATTTAAAATCTGACAAGAAAATCAAATATTTAATACATATAATTAAAAAAAATATCAAAGATAACATGTTTGACAAAATTAACAATAACAATCTTTAACAAATTTAACAAGTTTAACAAAATGTTTAAAAAATTACAATAATTAAAATTTTGTTAAGCTCGAATAAGAGTCAATTTATATAAATTTAAAATATTATGTGCCGTTTTTACAACACAAGTGACTGAACGTGTAGTAAAATTTATATGAAAAGAACTCAGTTTTTTGAGTGTTTTCCTTAAAATTTTAATATACGTTCAATCACATGTGTTGTGAAAACAGCACATTAATAATCTGATAAACAGTAATTTTGTCAAGGTATAATAAAAAAATAACTCTGCTTGAGTTTTGTTAATTTTACCTTGAATTTTATATTTTAATATCGCCGATATTTATTTTAATATATCGGTATCAGTATGATATCTACAAAAAGGCGTTACCTAGTTTATATTAAAAAGACTGCATTTCGGAGGGTGGTAAAAACTCTTTTTTACAATTTTAGCTACTTAACTTATATAAAATTTCATTTTGACTGATGCAATTTTCTTGTTTATGTAAGTTGATCATCTACCTTGTTAAATATAATATTTATGAGCAAAGGAAAAATGGGGCGTACTTTTGGGGCATGGCATAAAAGTGAGCAAGCTAAAACCGAGACATACAATGTATTAGAAGGGCTTTCTTGCAACGTGTGGCGCCCAGAATTCGATGTCGGATGGAAAAGCCACCAAAGACAATACGCAGCCATAGTGATGCCATTAATAATAATTTTACGAGACAACTAAATTGAACTTTAAACGGTGGCGCTATATTTAAAAAACAAAAAGTTCAATGTAATATATATTTAAGTAAAGGAAATTGTGCCTTATTTTGGGGCGTGGAGTAAGAGTGAGTGCATTAAAAGACAAAGTACGACGGGTTAGAAGCGCTTTCTTGCGTTCCGGGATGGCATAGGTGGCGCCCAGAATTTGATGTTTGATTAAAAAGTCACCCATAGCAACATGAAGCCACAAACAAAGTACGATATGCAATATGTTATGATCGGACTTTAAATGGCGACGCAGTAAACAAAAAACTAAAAGGGCGGATCCAGAGGCGTGGCGAAAAATTAAACAAAAAATTCTGGAATTCTTTTCAACTAATCTTTAATCCTAGGGGGTGACTGGCTCAACTTTTTTTTGTATGGGGACCGAAACGCTCTAGTGTACCCTATCTCGGACCAGGCCCAATTATATTATAAGGTAAAGGTTTCATGTAAAAGTTTCTTGCGCCAAATATTATTTAGAACTCTTTAACAATATGTTTGCCTTAACGTGATTTTAGGATGGGGGCAAAAGATTTTGACATGTAGTAGCTATCGTAACAATCCCAGCATTTATAAGTAAGTTATGGCATTAAAAGTTATTTTAGGGGGCAGTATTTGTATGGGAGATATAGTAAATATTGGACCGATTCCAATACAATTTAGTAGAGTTGTTGAGATAACCATTGAATATGTTTGAAGGAAATTTGAAATAAATACCAAAGTAATAAGATAGTTTATGGGCACAGAGACTCTAGTTTGGAAAGAATATTGTATGGGTATTATCATAACACTGTTATGTGAATTTAAGGATCGATTCTCACCATTTTTAATAGTCTTGGTCCTTGTAACAAATAGAATCTATGTACCAAATGCTATCAAAATCTCAAAAATTGCGAATGCGGTGGCCAGTATTCGAGTTGTATGAAAACCAGATTTTTTTATAGTTTTTTACTCCACAAATAAAAAGAGGGGAAAAGACTAGTTTTTGTCTAGTCCTAATATAGTATTACATAGATAACTTACGAAAAAAAAATTATTAAAAACTGATTTTCCAGGGTCCCACTCCAAACTTACTACATCACTTCAATCGATATATCTCGATTCCAAAACGACCTATCGAAAAGCCAGGACACGAATAACTTTTATTTTACCAATATAACTACTTTTTACGATAAACAGAACCCCACCGATTTCATCTGTCGTAAATTGACACCAAATTTTTTATTAAATAAAATTATCCTTAAAAAACATTGTTGATGCAAGTTATTCTTTTATATATTTAAATAAAAACACGATAGATTAAGATTTTATTGGAAGCAGCTACTACTGATCCTAAACAAGCAAAGCGGTTGAAAAAGGCGATTGGCCTTAACTGTTCAAGGGTGTGCTAGAAATCGCAAACGCAAATCGCAAGAATTTGGAAGTTGTTTTTAATAAACTTTAAACCTCATTCTTATACTTTTTGGTTTAAAATCCTGTTGAATAGGGAAATATTTGTTTAATAGTTGTCATACAATTCTTTTATTGCAGAAATCTGATTTAAAAACGACTTTTAAAATTCTTGCGTTTTGGGTTTGCGATTTCCAGCACACCCCTGAACCAACGCTAGAAACGAATACTATTTGTACGACTTTGTTATTTAAATAATATTTTTATATAGCGCCGAACACTATAATGCGTTGAAATGCCATGGAAGTATAACAACATGCCTAAATTTTAGCTTTAACGCATGTGCGATATCGTATGGATTACACAGTACCTGGACCTGTTTGCGATCACTGTTTGTGGAGAATTATTCCGGATAAATCTTACTATAACAAAACTCGACACGAACAGGAGTTTGCATTTTTAACTGTTGATTACACAGTATCAAGACAAATACAAATTTGTATAAGTTTTTATCTATTTAACTAAAAAATCTCCAAATCAATACCATTGCAACTTAAAGAAGTTTCTATAATATAACAATTTTACTTGAAAGTTAATTATTTGCTAAAAATTAAGTGATATTAAAATATTGCCTCTCCTCACACTTTTGCTTCAGTATTTGCGGAGTTTCATTCTGCATTTTACTGCAAATATAAATAGTTATAATTATTGCTACATAAAGTTGTTTGTTTAAAACATCTATTCAACAATATGAATTAATTTTTCGACCAAAGTTTTAACATTTTTATAAGATCTTCTTTTGTAAAAAAAACTTGCATTTAATTCACAACCTTTAAGGCAAAGTAATTAAATAAAAAAAATACAAAAAACTTCTCTAATATTCATGAGACTTTCTAAAAAATATTTCATTATGTTTACTTGTTCATTTCATTTCGTGTTTTGTTTGCATGTGAAAGACTTTGTGTACATTTTGCAAACGTCAAATACAACATCGCCTTACACCCACACTGCTGTATCGTGGCTACTGACCAAACACTATACTTAATTTGCACTATTTCATGTTTTTCTTATCAAACACTGATCCTGTTAAGCACATAAAATATAACCAACAAACAGTTATACAGACAGAGATATAAACAAACAAACAAATGAACGAACGGACATAGATATGTACACACAATAGTGTCACCAATACAAGTGTAAGCAATAAAAAATGAGAATGTATTGGTTTTACAAAAGCGCTCATCTCCCCAATGTACACAAACCATATTTTTGTTTTTTTTTTACTATCGAAAAATTGTTGCCGCTATTGTGTTGTATGTGTCTTGTTGTTGCACCTAAAACAAACTGTTAGCAGTGAATTGTACATGTGTATAGTTTGTATGCGTGTAGGTGATTTATGGAAAAAGTGTGTGCGATTTGGGCACTAAAATATTCACACCGCCTGTAAAACTGGTATACAAACAGATAATCCTGTTTTGTAGGACAATGTTACCAGCACAAAGAATTTCTAATAAATATAAGAAATATTTAAGAAGACAAATTGATTAGAAAAGCTACCGAAAGAAAGTTTGTTGGAATTTGGTTTTTTTCACAGACCTCCACCCAAAAAGAAGGACAGTTTCGATAGAAATAGAAAAGTGTATAAACATTTTTACAATTTCTTTTGCATTAAATCGCTGTTTGTTGCAGGCAGCAAATTCCTTTATTTTGTGCCCACAACCTTGATATGGAACAATATTTATGTACAAATAAATAAAATTTCATTTCAATTGACCATTTTCAAACTTTTTCACAAAACTTAAATCTAAAGTCAGATTTGGGATCTTTAATGAAAGGGAATTCCCTCTCCTTGCTTTTTGTATGTTGTATGTCAACTTACATACATAAAATAAATATTCCATTCGCAACATTTAAAATAACTTCTTCTGGAAAATTTTTATATTTCGTTTACAAATTTTCACCATTATTTTTTCTGATTAAAAATACAAGATGATAATAATAAATAAAAAAATTGAAAATTAAAAGAAGGCTGGTTGTAAAGCTTAACATCCCCGATCACCCAGAGACAAGCATGATGCATTGTGACGCCTGCAGAATTTAGTAAGGCTAAGAAATTAGAATTTTAGAAGAAGGAAATGGAGAGTACAAGAAATAGTGGAAACAACTGTCAGACGAGCAGGAAAAACATCCCCACTCATCACAAAAGCCCAGCTCTCGGTGGCCTGTTACACACCTATAACCGAAATATGCTCTAAAAAACAGGTTTTATGCGCATTAGGTATGCGGTAAAAACTTGAAAATATGCCCTGGAAATTGTTAAAATTATGCCCCAAAAAATTCAAAAATTGCTTGCTTTAAAACGAAATAATCAACAATTTAATAACAGTTCCATTTAATAAAAACAATCTTAAAATTATAACCGCTAAAGCCCAAACACTTTAGTATTTACAGAAGTAATCAGTAATCAAAAAAACAAAGCTGTTAAGATGTAAAATGTTATTGATGCGAATTTAATTTTAATAGCAGCATAATAAGATGGTTTACGGACACAAAGAGTCTAATTTGGAAACAGGTTTTTATGGGGAAGATGTCAAGTTATAGAACGATTCTCACTATTTACTTTCAGCCCAATTATAAATAAAAATTCCCCGGGAGTTTTTCCCCTTTTTCCAGTTTTACCATTGGATTTACAAAGAAAAAATGGGAGAAAGGAAAAAACTCCCGGGGTACTTTTATTCATAATTGGGCTGATTGTCTTCGTTCTTTGTACAATTAAAATGCATTTACCAAATTTGACCAACTTATCTACAAGATTGCAACTTGTACTTTGCGTACAAATCTAACGTGGAAAGGGAACCAGCCAGACGGACGGATGGTTATGGTTAGGTCCCTTAAAAAAGTGATTCTAAATCGATCGGTATAGCAATGGATTGGTCATGACATCCGGCAATAACATACATATATAATTGTTTTTGCTTATACATAAAATTCTAAAGTTTAAAATAACAATTACCTTTATTGACAACCTGCTTTTGTCTTACAATTTTCGAGTAAAAATTAAATGTGCATAGATGGCGAATTTAAAGCAACTCGCTGGGTATACAGATTGATATTCAAAACAGAAAAGCCAAAATTTCGAAAAAAAAATTTTTTTGCTGCGAAAGCTTTTGCAGCCTTCTAAAAAATTTATCAAAATATGCCTCAAAAAGGCAAAATTTGGGCTAAAAACTTAAAAAATGCTGCAAAAAAGCTCTTTTATATAAATTATGCAAAAAAAATGCAGCAAACGGGAAAATATGTACTAACAAATCGATGCCAAAATTTATAAAAAGATCTAAAACGGATAAATATATTATTCCTGCCTTCATTGGTCGCCAGTGTTCCCAAAACTTGGAGACCAAAAATGGCTAAATTTACGGGAAAAATGGCTAAAAAATGGCTAAAAATGGGCTAAAAAATGGCTAAAAGATTTTTTAAATAAAAACACATTAATATTCAATAACACAACAGAAATAATTCATTTAAAGTCGTTTACGATGAAATTGTTAGTTAAGATCAATTTCTTAAATAAGAATAAACGTTATTTAATATTCTGAATGATATTTAAAAAGTAAAATCATCGATAAATGTTATGTCGTTATTGTTCATCTCATAGGAATCACTCGTGCCTATTAGTTTTAAATAATTTGAAGGTAAATAGTAATCACGACAACATTTACCCAACCTTTTGATTCCAGATCTACAATAAAAAACAAGTAAGAAAATATAGTCGGTCAACCCCGACTATATGATACCCTACACCTCATTAGAACCTGTGTACTAAATTTTATTAAATGATCTGCAAATTTGCGATATGTACTTTACGCACAAGGTTTACATGGACGGCCAGCCAGCCGGACAAACATCGTTAATTCGACTCAGAAAGTGGTTCTGAGTCAATCGGTTTACGAACCGATTGATTGGTCTTATGACCAATATTTTAAGGTGTTACAAACATCAGCACAAACGCACAGTACCCTCTCCACTATTGTGGTGTTGGTATAAATATTTCATTGATAAAATCGAATTAGCGGTTGCTAAATGTAACCTATTTCTGAAATTACTTTTAACGATGTTTACTTCAGCATTAGACCATGGAAGTGAGAGCAACTTTATAGTAAATTCTGAAATTTCTAAAAAAAATTTGTTGCCGCCAGCATCTCTTTATTGAATACAGAAAGAAACACCGATGTTTGTGTTGATCCGTTTTATAAATTTAATATTGGAATACTGTTCCTTTATTTTGAAAGATGTTTCATCATCATCGTTTATAGCGATTTTCAACATTTGTAAAAGTTGTGATTTAAATTGAAGCCGTTTTAATTATTTAAAATGTTTATTTTGCTTTTATATATTTTTATAATAAAATAAAAATTATTCCTTTAAAAGAAACACGGCAAGAAAAATTTTATGGCTAAACCAGTTGAAAAATGGCTAAACAAAATGGCTAATGGCTAAATATATTTTTTAATGGCTAAACAGGGTGAAAAATGGCTAAATCTAGCCACTAAATGGGTAAATTGGCAACACTGTTGGTCGCACAAGGAAAAACACATATTTTTGATTTCCCTGCCCATAACCAACCCCGTCAAATTCTTAAGCGTACGACCCGAAACATCTCCCACTTTGCCTAGGAACCTTCTACCCAGTCATCTCAGCCGCCTGCTGAGCCTTCATAAATCCGAGGAGTCAGATCGCACTTTTACAACCCTCCAGCCTCTTATGCAGTGGCCCCTAATAAATAGGTATTATGGTTCTAACGTTAACCTTATTCCTGCCTATCAGTAAATAAAATTCGGTCTTCCTGAGCATCGGCACTGAGCACGTTTGTGATTTCCTCCAGTCCGTTATATTCTTCCCGGTCCGAAAAGTCCCATTCCCTAATCTTCCTCAGATAGGGGTGCAGTGGATGCCTGACTGCGTTCACACTTAAGAATCACTCATTTTCTAGCCTAGTCTCGCCAACTCATCGGCCAAATCGTTGCTGGCGATGTAGCAGTGACCCGGTACCTACATTAAGATCTCCCTTAGAAATATTCCTCCACAAGGTTGGAATTTTCAAAATAGCCATGACAGCCTTAAGAGCTGCCTGGTATACACATGTATAGTGACCTCCGCGCCCCCAGCAATATTACTTCTTATCCGTTCCACGGTCTTAAAAATCCCTAGAACCTTTCCCTGAAATACACTGCAGTTGTCAGGAAGCCTATATGACTTTCCAATATCATGATTCTCCATATTATAATCGTTTTATTTTTTCCAAGCCATTAGTGAAGTCAATAAATAACCGTAATAGCGAGCAGAAACCGCCCTAATAGCTAATGAAATACATTAATGATAAAAGTACTAGCACTCAAAATATCAAATTTTCAATTTAATCAAGGCATGCAACATTTGTAAAAATTCACCCTTATTCCATTTAACGCAGTAGTCATCGTCATCAATTAATTATCAACATCAATTTTTATCGACGTCGTTGAATTGATCGATACAAAACTTGTATTCTATAACAGACATGTAACGATGTCGACTGTCTATCAGTTTTTTAAAGCACATCTCCAATAATTTAGACAGTTGGTTTGTTTTGTTTTCAGTTTTTATTAAAAACTGCAATTTGATGTTTATTTCTTAAAAAATGTTCTGCTTTCAAAAAGGGTAGCTTGATTTATTCTAAAAGATTCACCCCTACTAATGCCATATGGCGTTAATTTACGTTTTTTTTTTTAAGAAATAAATTATATTTTATGGCTGTCGCAAATTTTCGTTATTTTTGCAAATTTTTTTAATTTTCGCGTAGCTTTGTTGCTCTGTTTCCATTTTTTTAATCCAACATTATTATTATTGGAAAATTAAAAAGGAATAAAACTGTTTCGACACTAATAAGACTGACGACAAAGTCAGAGTAAATTTATATCGATGCCGACGTTAACGTTGCGTATGGCATACCAAAAATACATCGATGCTTATCGATATGACTTTATATTGACAATGGGCATACCAAAGAAGAATCGGCACAAAACGATGTCGTTTCGTATGGATGACAGTAAATGGAATAAGGGTGATTATTTGGCATTTAAAGCTCAGTGCCAATAAAGTGAGTTACTCAAATCAGTAGTTTTAGTAGTTAATGCCATGTTTCCACGACGATTTGAATCACCTGCTTCGCTCTCTGAATCATGTTTATACGACTCATCTACTTGCTTCGTTTTGACAGTTGTCTTTAATAAACAAATCAGCGTTGTCAACTTTGCATTTTCAAAATGCACCAAAATGGTGAAAAAACGCAGCAATTTTAGACTTTTTTTATTTAAAATATTTATTGAATAAATTTTGCATAATATTTTTATATGAATAATACAGTAGAATCGCAAATTATAGTTCAAGAGGAGTTGTGCACTTTAAACCAGCCGGTTCAAAATAAATCTAAGTTAATTTATTAAAAATAAGCAATTTAAATAAATTAAGTGTGTTATTTTGGAAAAATCTTTGCTTATTTTTGCATTTTTTACAATTAAATACCGCTTAGAAAATTTAATAGTTCGAAGAAGTTAACATCTCTTGGAGTATTTCGTTTTATTTTTTCGCGATATTTACATAAAATATATACAATTTTTTTTTAAAGCGATCAACTGTAAATATCTAGTAGAGATTCAAAATTAACAATGGTTCAGTGTTTATCGTTTTATTAAAAAAAATTAAAAAATTTATAGAGCAATTCCATATGAAAACGATCAAAATTGGCAAATTTTTGGACGACCCCTCTCCGATTTTAAAATAAATAGTCTCAATCGATTGCCCAGCAAAAAATAATGTACCTTTATAATAATGTATTTTTAACAAGGTGGTCTCTTAAATGCTCTTCTCCTGTCCAAACAAGGAGTCGGGGCCCATTTTTTTATTGCTGATTCTTAAAGCAAAAATTATGAGGAATCCAAAAAAAAAAAATTAGCCGCAAAATTTAGGAGCTTCTGTGGAAAATCGGAAAATTTAATTTTCATGGGAAAATTTAAAGGTAAATTTCTAAGAAAAATTAGGAAAATTTTATTTTTCAATTAAAGCCTGATTCAATACCTTTCCAACGAGCTATCACTCGTTGTGATCGCTTTAGTAGTTTTTTTTAAAACAACTTTCAATGAGGTCCCTTATGAAGAATTCTTCAATTTTGTCACATGACAGTGGTGTACACCACCACTAAACCAGTCACTATAAAAAAAAAAAAAATATGTAGGTACCTTATTTTTTGCTGGGCAATCGATTGAGACTATTTATTTTAAAATGGAGAGGGGTCGTCCAAAAGGTGATCGCTTTCATATGGAATTGCTCTATATTTTTCAGAAGTTTAATATTTTCATATTTAAAATTAAAACAATCAAAAAGCCTTTTACATTTACATAGTTAAACAAGAAAAATCCAGAACTTTATAAAAAAATAAACAAATTTGTATATAAATACATAATATATATCGCACCCTAAATACAAAAGAGTCACAACTCAAAATACTTAAATGTTCAGGAGAGGTAAAAAACTGTTTATGTAAAAATGATTGTAATATTCAAAGAAAATATTGTTCCATTATGGAAACATGCAATAAGTTTCCTACTTATTTTTTACAACTAAAGAAGCACAATTCAAAATAATATACCCTGAAATTTATCACTTTTTCCAGTAATAGAGTCAAAACTCAAAATAAAACTCTTTATGTGTAATAAAAGTAATCAGTTGTTCTTGAACACATTAACGTAACTAAAAATAATTCTCTTTAGTTCATCTTGCAGAAGCAACACACTTAACATAAAAATAGACATAACTGTATTTTTCCAGTTAAAGAAGATAGTGATGTGAATGAAATTTTTGCAGCAGTTAGAGATGTGTATTCTGAATTCATTTATGGAAAAAAGTCAGTTTTGGAAAATTTTGAGTTGTGACCCTTTTGTATTTAGTGTGCGATATGTTTGCATTCATTTGTACAAGATGATACATTTTCGATAATTAATTTAATAAATCTCGTTTAAAACTTTTTAAAAAGAGATCATAAATTTGTAATAATTATTCTAAATTAATAAAGTTAATATTTTCATTATTATTGTTATCGCAGAACAAATTCAAAAAAGCACCAAAAATGGTGCGAAACGAACCGAGTTGACAACTCTGAAAAAATCGATTTTTACAGCTAGATCAGATAAACTTACGATAAAAATTGGAGAAGAGAGCAATTTTTCGTGCTTCGCAAGTAGATTCATATTGAATCTACTTGCTTCGCTCTCAAAATTTTGTATGGCGAAGCAGTTGCTTCGGTCATGATTGGAATGTGAAGCATGAATAGAGAGCGAAGCACGTACCGTGGAAACATGGCATAATGTTGTACGATTTTATAAAACTTCCACCCAATACCAAACTTAACTGTGAAAGAAAAAGTTCAGCTTTTGAATTACTCCTCACTTTGTGGGGCATATAAAAAAATTACGTTAAAACAAAGTTTTAAAATAGGGTGGCAACCTTTTCAAAGCCTTTCCCATTTTTACACATTGAAATACAACACGCGTATTTTATTGCATTCTGTTGTTTTTGCGGTTGAATGCAGTTTGCTTTCGAATAAAATTGAATTTGAAAGTGAATTCCTTTTTCTAATCGCGTTTGTATTCTAGTGGATTTGTACTTATGTATTTGTTAGCTTAGTATACAACGCATCCAAATACAATCACATGCACAAATTACATATGCGTGTCATATACAAAATTTATTTCTATCAAATGTTTGCTAAAGTACATGCATGCGTACATTATTGATAGCAACTTTTTTATTTATTAATTTTTTTCTTTTTTCTGTTGCAAAACTTATTTGCATGTGTTGGTTTTGGCTGATAAAATATTTGTTTGTTTAATGTTTCAAACTAAACGCTTGAAAGATGAGGAAACAGCATATGGATTTTTATTTGGGTCATGTAAATGTCAGGAAAAATAATCATGTGCACATGCAGTTGGTTTTTATGTTTGCACCCCATACATTAAGCAAAGCACAGACCACAACTAATTTTTGGTTTGCAACAAATTGACTGCACTGGGCTTGTGCTTGTTTAGATTTGCATGTGTTTTTCAAAATAGTCAACATTTGCAAAAAGAGAGAACTAAGAGATTTAAGAAAATTATATTTGTGCTAAGCAACTAATAAATTATAAAATATACCAGCCGCTTCACAAATTAGTGATATTTTTTCTAAAAGTGCAGTTGTGTTATTTCACATATGATAATTCATATCAATGTCATCTAGAGTTACAAATATTATTTACTTTATTTAAAACTGCAAATAAATTTAATGAAATATAAAAGAAATTTGTTGGTAACAATAATTTATAAGCATTGATTTGTAAAATCGAACGGTAACTAAACTCTTTTTCTATTTCATTAAGTATTATGAAAAATATAAGACGTTGCGGCGCATCTGTTCCGTGTTTCTTTCCAAGTTTTTGTATAAATATTTACAATAGCAAAGTGCAAATAGTTCAAAAGTATTGCACTAAAGGTAGACAGAATCTCGTATCTCTTAGCTGGACACTGTCAATGGGTCTAACAGGCCAGGAACAGGTGGAGTGTAGTATAGAATCGTTGTTGGAGGACATGTAAGCTTTATTTAAAAATTAATTTAAGTATATAAATGTGTGAAATGACCAATCAGAGCGTCCAGCGTTTTCAATCCGTTCAAAATTCTGATTCTCATACAAATTCTATGAAGTAAACACAAAAAGCTCAGCGGCAATGCTTTGCTATTAGAGAAAAAACATTTTTTTCTGAGGAATAAATAATAAATAAAACTTAAATGTAATATTTAAACCGTTACGGTCCCTAATAAATATATAAAAAGATATACTTTCTATATACATATAAAAATATAGAAAACTCTATAACATTTAATTTTTCTTTTACATATTTTTCTGAAAATAGTTAATTATATGAAGAAAAAACCCCAACAGCAAATTAATTAATTTCAATTTAATTTAATTTTGCGTTTATTTCATCTATTCAAACCCAACAACACAATACGTGGGGGGTTTATAGTATGCTTCTGTGCTGCAGTTTGTTAGCCAAGAAAATATTAGTACAAACATTGGTGCTTATAAAGGGGGTGGGGGAGGTAACTGAGATATGTTGGCAACATGCTTTAAAAAAATACGAAGGCGTAAAATTAAAGGTGTTCTTATTTGTATGGCAAAATTTAAGAGTGTTTCGATTCTAGTTCACCCGGCAGATTTTTGTTCCTTTATAATAAAAAAGTAGAATTTGGTGGAACTCCGATAACGTATAGTCGACACGGAAACCAATTCAATATACAGTGGGGAGCAGAGGTGAGTACATGTTTATATATCTTGCACTTCTAAGGGAATAAGAAAAACAATAATAATGCGATTTCAAAATTTTTTTTTGTATTTTATTCATTTTTTAATTCTTAGCAAAATTCAATTTAAAACACAATAAAAAACAACAAGTTCATAGGAAAACATAAACAAAACTTAAATAAATAACTCTCATGTACTCAATTTTGCACCCGCGTGTTTTCAACCATATTCTTTGAAAAATTCAAAATTTACCGTTAATTTTGATTTGGTTTATGATTTAATTGGTGTTATTAATGTTTCTATTTATATTAATATGTCGTGTTTAATAAAGTGCGTATGGAAAATAAAAGGTGCATTTCAAATATAAAATACAAATTCAAAATTATTAAAAATTATGAGAAAGCTATCGCGAACCGAGGAAAATAGTATTTTAACCATGACAGAGAATGGCTTCTCATCAAGAGTAATAGCCAAAGAAATTAAAGTGAGTCAGTCAGTGGTGATAAGAATCCGTAAAAGGCAAAATATTACTTCCCAAGCTCAAGTTATGGGTCGCCAAAGACTTTTAACGGATGGCGACGCACGTTTAATGATGAGAAAGAAGAAGGCAGATCAATCTTTAACGCCAAGGGAAGCTTCCCTAGCACGAAGAGCGCTCCACAACATTGGCTACATATCAGCTGTGAAGAAACCTAAACCTGCATTATCAAAGAAAAATGTTGCAGCACGGTTAAAGTTCGCCAAGGAACACAAAAATTGTACTACCGATGATTGGAAACGAGTAATCTAGTCAGATGAATCCAAATTCAACCGATTTCAGTCAGACGGTAAGCAGTATTGCTGGCGCCGACCTGGAGAGACCATACAAAGACACCATGTTAAACAAACTGTTAAACATGGTGGAGGCAGCGTTATGGTATGGGGCTGCTTTACTTGGTGGCATATTGCACCTCTGCAAAAAATTGATGGTATCATGCGAAAAGAAGATTATTTGAACATTTTAGAGACCCATCTTCCCGGTTTTGTGGATTTGAGCGCATATCCTGAGGAAGAAGTCATATTTCAACAGGATGGCGACCCAAAGCACACCTCCAAAATCGTTAAGGAATGGTTTACTGGGCAAAATTTTCAGTTAATGCAGTGGCCAGCGCAAAGTCCCGACTTCAATCCAATTGAGAATTTGTGGTCAATCGTGAAAAGACGGTTAGGACAGTATCAAACAGCCCCATCGAACTTAAACGAGCTGTGGCATCGTGTGCAGCTGGAGTGGCAGCGCATTCCTGATGAAATTATTCAGAACTTGGTAGAAAGTATGCCAAAACGCATAATAAGTGTTTTAAATAATAAAGGACTATGGACTAAATACTAAAACTATAATCAATATTAATTGTAGTAGGAAGTTGCAAAATTGAGTACATGAAAGTTATTTAAGTTTTGTTTATGTTTTCCTATGAACTTGTTGTTTTTTTATTGTGTTTTAAATTGAATTTTGCTAAGAATTAAAAAATAAACAAAATACAAAAAAAATTTTTGAAATCGCATTATTATTGTTTTTCTTATTCCCTTAGAAGTGCAAGATAAGCAAACATGTACTCATCTCTGCTCCCCACTGTACCTCTAAACGAATAATAAAATAAAACTTAATAAATTAAAGTTTTTTCACGGTCCACTTATGGTGAGTATTAGCCCAGAATTTTAGACAAGTCAGTACTATCTGGTATAAGGTGTCAAGTCTATGGACAATGTGACACTTTTTGGTGTTATTTCACTTTCAAAGAAACAAAAAGAAATAAAGTTATATTTTTAAGTAGTTTTCTTTTCGATTTGATTTTACAATTTTTAAGCCAGTGCCCATGTTCTGTATCTCCGCGTCAAGAAACTTTTCGATTTATATGTGAGAAATGAAAGAAAAATGACATATAATTAAACAAACAGCTGCTTTTCTCACTAAACGTTTTAACGGTTTTTGTTTTTTTGCAAGTACTAGCTGTCACGTACCTCAGTACTACAAAAATGAAACAATAGAAAAGAACAGAAATTTTGTTGCTAGAAATGAGACGGCAAATGTCAAAATGCCTTATTAAGAAATGTAAATAAACAAAAACAGACACTCAACGTCACACCACGAAGAAAACCACTGCAAACAGCTGCACTTGTGAGGTTACTTTATTAGTACCTTCTGCTGTCACGTAAGAAAATTATTCGCCAATTTACAGAAAAAGTGTGTCTGTAAAGTTTATGTTTAAAAGTTCCCATTTTGAACTGTCAAATATACTCACGTATAAAAATGGCGCGAAAAAAATTTCAACACTAAAAAACATAGTCACCCCTATCGTGAACGACAAGTGTAATTTTTGTTCCCGTGAAATTTTCCGATGAATTTTCATTGAATGTAAAATAGAAGAAAGATTAAACAAATTAAAAATCAATGAAATTTTTGTTCAAAAATATACATATACTTGCTGTTTGGTCCCGGCGCTGCTCGAGATTTTCTAAATAAAAATAAAAAACGAAATACTGGAGAATGTTGTTAATAACTTGACCCCAGCGCTATCTACCACCAATAAAACAAATTTGAATATCACGACAACAGCGCCAACTATCGGGAGCTATTTTTTATAAAACATCAGTGAAAGTAGACCTTTCCAACGTATGCACTCGTCTGAAAATCGGTTGAGTGGTTCTCGAGTTATAAAATCACGAACATAGGACAACTTATTTCGGGAATTTTTTCCCGTGAACATTTGTTCACGTTATTATTCCCCTTTTTTTCATGGAAGTTTTTAATGATCGCAAATATATGAAAATGGGAAAAATTAGTGTGGGGGGGGGGGGAATTATTCACCAAAAGGGGTGATTAAAAACGCAAAGAATACTAATATTTTGTTCTTAGTATATTTGTCATTGTTTAATGATTTGCTTTTAGAATTTTTATTAAATATACGAATGTTTTTAAAGCTCGTTTGCAAACAACAAACATTAAAATCACACTTTGCATTGCATGGCATATCCGACGCATGTATTTTCGTCGCAATGTCACATCGGCTTCGAGAGCAATGTTATGACACTTTTAACGTAAGGATGTAATCTCTTTTGGTAGTTTTCGAAATAAGTTACAGACACTCTTTTATCTAACCTTTCGAGAAACGATGGATTATTTTGTTTCACATCTTTTTGATGCGAAAAGTTCTCACTTAAGTAAAAGAACATGGGTACAGTTGGACCATATTTTTCAGCAAGCCATATAACGCATTTTGGACCATCTGCAGGTTATCATACTTATAAATTGCTTTCTTAAGCAGCCTTTGTCTACTTATGTTTTACCGAATTTAGAAGCCTAGGCCAGTGAAGTTAATGTTTGTTATTCAAGGAACTTCTTCTCTATGGTGTAACACACTCCGGATTCACTATCTAAAGCTTTTCGGAACAGTAGGCCTTTGGCCGGGCGCAAGTAATTTCTGCTTTATAGTGTAACACATACCGACTTCGTGAATTTAAGCTTCTCTGCATAGCCGGCTCTCGGCCTTGGTCCTTTATGCTATAACAGACCCTGGTGTCGCTATCTAAAGCTTCTAAATTCGGGATTTTTAAAGTATGGGATTTCGAGATTCGGAATTCTGAAATTCGGGATTGTGATACCAACCCAAAGTATTAATATGTTATTTTATAAAATCTTTTGTCCCAGAGCTTGACAGTAATGGAACCAACAACTAATCCATTGCCCATATGACACTCTCTTCATAGACATTATGACATACGACCGGGTATTATATGGTTGAAGTTGCTCGACTTAAATTTCTTACTCGAGTATTTGAATGTTGGTTCCAAAAGTCAGCTATCTTTTCACTGTGGTTTGTATCAAAAATGTTTTTTTCCAGTTATTTGGTTAGAAATTGCAATCTTACTTATTATTATTAATTTTTATTTTAATTAATTCAATGAAAATCCTTTGTGTTGAACAAAACGAAATTTATAATTCTGGTTAAAAATCATCTTTAACAAATCTTGCTTTAATGCTTTGTTCATACACACACACACACACGTTTCCAATAAAAATTTTCATTACCCAACCATATTTTAACCATATAAATAAAATCAAACAACTGCTAGAAACAACATCTTTATAGTTTTAGCACAAATTAAATGAACTGCTGCTGTATCCATATAAACTATAAAACAATTTCTGTTTTTAAATACTTTTAAAATGAAACTTAAGTGTATGATATGATGAGGTTGGTGATGATGATGAAGACAGTCACTTGTTGCATGCAACCATGTAAAACTACAAAACAACAAAAAAAACAGTCGTAGCTATTTTATGCCAGTTTGTTTTTACTGGACTTAACTCGTATGAAATCTGTCTCTCATATCCTTTTTACAGTTGTGGTTTTTTAGCTGTTGTAGTTTGTGTCGTTGTTGTTGTTGTTGTTGAAGTTGGTTTTACGGTTTGTTTGTGAGTAAAGGACACGCAATATACATTTACAATGATAACTGAGGTTGCATACCATTACCAGAATTGTTAGTGAAAGTTTTTAAATTTCTCTAGTTTCCCCCTTTTTCTCTTCATCTATGCTCATAGCTTTTCTTCTTTATTGTACTAACAATAATTGACATACTTTTGTGCCATCATTGGAGTGGACAAAAATGAATGGTGGTCCTTTACACAAACAGCTGTGTGTGATGGAATTGGTAAAGAATAAAAGAAAACTATAATATAAAAAAAAAAATACAAAACAATATAAAATAGGAAAGAATGTCTGTGGTTGGTAGTAAAGTTTTAATTGAAAAAGTGCTTTTTGTAAACAGTGGTAACGAATCTAACTAAGGAAGTCAAAATGGCAGAAAAAGCCTTAAACAAACTGTATTCGATTTGCGGTGCAAAATGCTTAGAGAAAAAGTAATTGCGGTGAAGAGTAACATTGAGGTATAAATCTTTTATAACATTTTTTAATTAATATAAGAACTTAAAAAACACCTTTCTTTAACATCACCGTTCATCGAGTTCCTAGTGTAAGACGCCGTAACAAGACAAATTACATTTTTCTTTTTATCACTAAGTGGTCTTTTTGGTTTGTCTGTTGCAGTGAATAATTTATTGACAAATATAAATGTAGAATGTGCTTTTACTTTTCTTATTAATTAAAAATGAACATAGTGCTTAATGTTAAAAGAAAAATATTTAATGTAAGAAAATTATAATTAAAATAATATTTGAGAGAAAAAATAAGAAATCATTATAATTCTAAATAGTTTTGCATGTTGTACGAAAAACTAAATTCCGAAAAATTAAATAAAAATGGTGTGCCACAGGTAACCCAACATAAAATTATCGTAATTCGCATTTGAGGTTCGAAGAACCCATACGAGATTATCGATATCTAAATGCGTTCACAACGTGTCACGGTTTGATGTGGGATTAAGTTTTTTTTTCAAAAAAGAGGTCAGTTCAAAAGGTATTTTCGCTGCTGTTCGTTTCTTTAAAATTTGATGATGGTACGATACCCCATACCAAAAGCCGCGTTAATCAATTCCATTACAGCATCAGACATTTTCGGGGTGACCACAATAAAGAAGTACGAAGAACTCAGATGAAAAGCGTGTTTTTTTAGAGTGTCACATCTTTGAGTTGGCACCACTGCTTTATTTTCATTACAAATCGACTTACACCGGAGCAACGAAAATTGTTCTATTCGTCAAACTCATCGTGCACTTCTTCCATTTTATGGCGTACATAATCGTCCTTCAGAGAGGCTTATTCGAAGAACAATAGATCGTTTTCGAATCACATTTACTGTTACTGATAATGTGCATCCCGTGAGAAGCCGAACAGTACGCATCGAAGAAGCTGTAGCCGCTGCACAGGAAATCATTAGAGATGATCCTAATCAATCAATTCGTCGCCGTTATCAGCAACTGGGGTTGTGTCCTTCCATTTTATGGAATATTTTACGAAAGCATCTTAACTTAAAAGCTTTCAAGATTCAACTTGTGCAGGAATTAAAGCAAAACGTCCATCGTAAATGCCGCCAATTCGGCGAATGGACGGAAACAGAAATTGATATTGATTTTGAATTTCCATTAAAAATTTTATTTTTCGATTAAGCCCATTTCTAGATGAATGGGTATGTAACAAAGCAAAATTGTCGCATTGGAGTGGGGAGAATCCAAAAGCTTTTGTCGAAACACCATTACATCCACAGAAAATTACTGTTTGGCACGCTTTATGAGCTCGCGGAGTCATTGGCACATATGTCTGCAAAAACCATGATGGTCAGATTGTTACTCTCAATGGTGAACGATATAGACACTTGACTCGAAATTTTTTCGTACCTCAATAAGGTGGAATTAATCTTGCTGATATGTGGTTCCAACAGGACAGAGCCACATGCCACATAGCGGGTGCTCCAATTGATTTAAATAAAGAAACTCTTGATGAAAAATAATTGCACGTAATGGCCCAATCAATTGGCCACCAATATTTTGTTATTTAACTCCATTGGGGTATTTTCTTTGGGGTTGTGTTAAGTCGCTTGTTTACGACAATAAACCGCAAACAGTTAAACACCTGGAAATCAACATTCGAAAGTTATTGGCGATATACGACTGCAAATGTTACGAAAAGTTGTTGAAAATTGGTGTTCCAGATAGCGCCTTTTACGCGCCAGCCGTGCGGGCCACATGGCAGAAACATATTTCAACATTAATTTCATAAAATTTTCTTTCCAATTAAGCCCATTTTATTGATATCAAAAATATATTTCCTTGTTTTTCCGTATTTTATATGATCAACTTGTGTCACTCTATAAATAACACCATTTACCTGTTATATGCGGCCTTGAGTTTCTTTTTCGAAAACGAAAGCACGCCAGAAGTAACTTTTATCGCTGCTCAATATCGCTGCATAATAATACAATAAAATTCAGCAAGACACCATGTCGAAAGGACCGTAAAAATCGATTATAGCATGAGCGAATACCGGAAAAGCCACTAAAAAGAAGTACATGCTTGTGGGCAACCATAATAATATTGTTATAGTATGGCCGAACACTGCTTTAATAATTATATTGTTGTTAAGAAAAGGGTAAAATTAAATGAATAATAATATTTTTAAGTGGCCTGTAAGCAACATTACCAAATAAGTTGTCTGTTACCAAATCAACCCAATTTTTTTCTACGTGTAGATTATATTTTGCGCTCATTAAAGGTCCAAAATCAATGCCAAGAAGCCCACAACTCATGCATTAAAAAAAAAAAAAAATTAACGTTGCATTAACGAAATTTAGTCACTTCTATAAAAAATTGCCATTGACATTTTTGAAAAACAAATGAAAATTTGCCAGCATATTTGACGTGGAGGATTTTTGCCAGATCTATTACAAAGAAGAAAATATTGCTAAAACACTTTTAAGCAAACGTCTTGTTTCAACATTTTTTTTAATTTGTTAACTGTTTCCAAATACTAATATTTTCGTTTGAGGTAAAAATCAATTTACTTGCTTGTGTAGAAACAATAACAACACTATTAGAAAAAAGCATAAATTTTTTCTTGTTTCAAAGTTGTCAAATTGGTTGTTTTGTAATTTTTTTGATTTTCGGTTGTTTGAATGTAAAATGTAAAACAAAAAAAGAAAAACTTTTGTTTTATGGAAATATTTTGTTTTGTTTCATGGTTAAAACATAACATGATTCATAAATAGAAAGAACAAAACCCGATTTTTATTATTTAAAAATTTTGAGTTAAACACATCAAATTTTTAAAGCAGAATGATGAGGAAAACACCATATCGGGCTACTCTGCTTCAACATTGTTTATATCCAGTGTTCGAAAATAAATACTAAATATCGCTCCTTAGATTTGTGGAAAACACAAACGCTAAAAGAAACCAAAAAGGTAGCAAAATAATTTTACACAACACACACACAAGCTGTACGTGCTCCGGTCGTTGCATAAATTTTTTGTTTGTTCATTTCTTGATCAAAGTACAAAAAAAAAACGCATTATAATGCATTATAATTTAAAATATAATATTTGTCTAGAGTATCACTTCAATTGTTCTTATTTTTAACAAAGAACAGAACACTTAATAATGTTTGGCTCTTTCTTGAAAATAGTTACGAACGGTATTAAGGGTTGTGTTCGTCTACATAAACACTAAAAAAATAGATATCGTTCCTGGGTGTGTAAGCGCTAAATAATGTACTGTTTATTTTCGAACAGTGAGATAGTATCAAGTTCGATATTTATTTCTCAGATTATGGGGTGCTAAAAACAGTCAGTGTTGCCGTTTTTGAAATTTATTTTCAAATTATTGTTTCGAACTACATAGGGATTTTTTAATACAAATTTAAATTTAGCTTTAAAACACAGCAAATGAAATAACACCAACAAAACCCCATTAAATGAAATAACTACCACGTTAAATTTTTTTGGAACTAATTTCATTTGGGTATTATTTCATTATGAAATAACTTCCACACACCGTAAAAATATCAATGTTAAATTGACATGACGCAATGTTGATCATAGTAAATTTCTGCAACAAATTTAAAATTATCATTGCTTTATAATTATTTTAAATGAAAAATGTTAAAATAACATTGTTCAATAACGAATCCAAAAAATTCTGTTATAGTTGTTTGTATGGAGACAATAACAACACTATAAATAGAAAAACATAAATTTTTTCATTTTCATGTTTAAAATTATTTACAAAAAGAAAATAAATTCCCATATTCTTTTTGGTTTAATAACTAAGTTAAATAGTACATACAATTTTCAAAGTAGAATGATGACGTAAACCATATCGGGCCATTCTGCTGCTGTCTTTCGATTGTGAGTGCTTCTGAAAACAAAGGGGAAACAAAAAAGTGAAACATGTGTTTACAGGAAGATAAATAATCTATATATGTATATAAAATTGTAACGTTACTGACTGACTCCTGACTCACAAATTCATCATCGCACAGCCTAAACGCCTGAAGCTCATAACTTGAAATTTGGACCAGAGATTGGTCAATCTCCAAATCGATCCACTTTGATAGGATTTTTGGAAATTCTAATGTTCAGGGGGTAAAAAAGGGTTAAAACGGGAAAATACGGGAAAATACGGTAACCTTATATCTCCAAAACTAAAAGAGATACAAAAAAAATGAAATACTTATCGTTGTTCTTTAGAAAAATAAGCGGACAGGTGTCTGGTACTTTTTTGAAATTCGACCCTTTTAGGGAGTAAACGGGTTAAACCTGAATTTTGGTACTTTTTTGACACCCCATCTATCTTTTGAACCAATAAACATAGAACGAAAGTTTATACCACATTCGAAACTTATCCAAAAAATACGAATATAAATTTGGTATCGTAACTATTTTTGGTACTTTTTTTACAAAACATTTTCCGCCATTCTTTGACATGTTCGTACTAAATTTTGGGCTCCCATTACAATACTGAAATTTTTCATACTTAAGTGGGGGGGGAAAAAATAGTACCAAAAAAGGAAATACGGGAAATTTGATATTTTTGTTTAGATTAATAAAATTGGTTAATATTGGACCTAGAAACATAAAATTCAACATGTAATGTCCTGAGGGGATAAGAATCTATGAGGAAACTTTTTGGTACTTTTTTGTTCTTTAACTGGTACTTTTTGAATTTCCGTTAGTATTGGACCTAGAAACTTAAAATTCAAGATACAGTGTCCTGAGTGGATAAGAATCTATAAGGGGAAGTTGTTGGTACTTCTTTGTTCATTAACTGGTACTTTTTGAATATCTGAGTGGATGAGAATGCATAAGAGGAACATTTTTTGTACTTTTTATTCATTCACTGGTACTTTTTGAAGTTTGATTAGTATCGGACCTAGAAAGATAAAATTAAACATGCAAGGCGCTGAGGGAATGAGAATCTGTATGAGGAATCGTTTTGGTACTTTTGCGTGTTTTAGCTGGTACTTTTTTTAATTTTCGTTAATATTGGTCTTATGAACATAAAATTTAACCTTCAAGATCCTGAGTGAATAAGACTCTGTAAAAGCGCTTTTTTTGGTACTTCTTTGTTTTTTAACTGGTACTTTTTGAATTTCCCTTATTATTGGAACTAGAAACATACAATTGCTGGGCATATTTTCATTTTTATTTTTGCACCTGGGATTTATTTCGCAGCGCTGTTTTTAAGTGATTTAAGAAAACTTTTTTGGTTTAAAACATCTAAATTTTTTAGATGATAAAGATTGGTTTATTCGTATGTATATCAAACATAATCGAGGATCTCAAAGAACTTTAAATTATCTTAAAATTTGAATAGGCACTGTAAATAAATGCAGATACATGCAAAGATAATTACCCCATTATTTCTAGAGGCAAAAGATAAAATACTTTTTTTTCTCATTGTCGAAATGCTGTGTTATAGTACGTAAACGGAGTATGTGAATATGCTTATGTAATTTTATAAATTAAATGAAAAAATGGTTTATTTCCTTTGACACTGAATACCAGTTTGATTGCATGCATTGCTGATTTGATTTCTTCTTCTGTTTTTAACTACTTTTATTTTATTGCATACAAATGTGCATTGCATTGCAATCTTCTTATGCACATACGTTTGTACAAATATATATAGACTTTATATTATAGAGACACATCTTAAGTGTGTCTCTCACTCTTCCCCAAGGAGTGAATTGGTACCCACATTTTCACACAGCCAACAAAAGACAAACAAATGTTTGTTTGTTTTTTGTAAATTTTGTATGTGTTTGTTTATATGTATAAGTATGTGTGTGCTTATGTGTAGAAAATAATCCTTAGAAAAGAAATCTCTACCACTTAAGACATCACTCAAGTTTTGTTTGAAAACAAAAGTTCTTTGTTTTTTTATTTTCAGTTTTCAAAGTCTTTATTTTAATTTATAATACCCTTCACCACTAGTGGTAAATATAATGGTATACTTAGTTTGTTATTGCTTGAGAAACATATCGGGCACCTGTCTTCAATAAATGCCAACTTAAAACCCGAACATTTCTGGAGAGCTATAAATAAATAAATAATGTACATTATGTCCATAAGATGGTTTAAATATCCATTCTAATTTATACCATTGCAAATAACAATTGGGATTTTTAGTTAAACTGTTAATTATTGATTTTGATATTTTTAGTTAGGCTTGAGTTCATCAAATTTAATTTTCAT
This sequence comes from Pollenia labialis, assembly GCA_949318255.1. Taxonomy (NCBI): domain Eukaryota; kingdom Metazoa; phylum Arthropoda; class Insecta; order Diptera; family Polleniidae; genus Pollenia; species Pollenia labialis. Next base: position 97,321,757 of record OX439142.1, on the reverse strand, counting down.
TAAGTTATTTTTACTGAAGGAAGGAATTTTTCAACATTAAAATTTATTGATAATTTTTATTGTTGGCTGAGCTGGGAATCGAACTCTGGTTGAATTTACGTGTTTCAAGAATCACCACATTCTTTTATCAGAGTTCTTTGATGTTCTAACCTCTGCACCACTGCGGTGCCTGTCTGTCAACAGTCAAACATCAATCTTTAACCAGTGGTACTGGTGGTTCGAAATTTACTGTAATTATCAAATAACTTAATCTTTTGCATTTGCTTGCCTTTTTTTTGAGATAGCATTTTTTGTAGATCTAAAAGCAAATACAGTAGCGGCCAATATATTTGCTACTACCACTACCATATAAAAACCATCAAAATGCGGGTTTTATAATTCATAATTCAATACATTAATAAGTCAGGTCTCTAAAGGGTGGTACAACCATAATGCACCATGTTAATTGTGAGTCACACCTTAACGTCGAGTTTTTTTTCCCAACTCTACATTTCTTTGTATCAGTGTTTGACAAATTTAACAATAAAGAGGTACACAACTGAGCAGCGTTCAATTCAAAATGCATTTCGTGCACTTCGTGATTTTTTGGTCAGCATAAACGACCAAATGTGTCCACAATAGGGAGAATTGTACGCATATTTCAGCAAACCGCGTCTGTTGGAAATGTAAAAACAACTGTGCATGCTCGCCTGGTTCGTTCTAGGGAAAACATTGCTATTGTTCGCGATAGTGTGGCAGAAAAGCCGTATATTTCGACTCGCCGTCGTGCCTATATCTCACGAACATAACTGTTGCAATTCTTAAATACGGATTTCAATATACACGCTCACAAGGTTGTGTGGTTACAACAGGAAAGTGCCATTTGCCAAAAACAACAGCCAACGAAAAAATGGGTCTTTGCGCGAGAAATTCAATGGACTGCTTTTTCAAAGTCGCTTGCGTAGTGGAAAAATTATTGTGGATATAAAACTTTACTCCCTATAAATTATAAACTGTAAATTTGCATGTAATTTAAAATTCAATTTTCTTGATTTTTTTCATAAAAGTTTTTATTATCATTATCAAATGAATTCTCATATAATTTTTGACAGTTCATTCTCGAGGGCGTAAAAATGCACAGTTTGCACTGATTTTGAGTCTTTTAAGAGATATCATGAAAACCGTTATTATAATTTCAGTAACTGCTTAAAAACGTTCGTAAAATTGGTTTGCAGAAACTTTCATGTGTAAGAAATTCAAAGTACAAAATACGCTTTATTATCTTTGGTGTTAATTTTATCGCTGGCCCTCGTTTTACATTTTGCATTATTTTTTGAAGCATTGAAACAGGATTTCTGTTAAATCTGTATCCGAAAGTTCTTGATTGTCAAACTTTTGTACCCTTTTCGGATGTGTGAAATCCTTAACAATGCACAACAAGCCAAGTCATCAACTTACAATCTGGATTTTATTTAAAACTAAATTGTTTTGATTTAGAAAACGTTAGGGGATCTTTTTTAGGTTAGCCCGTAAAAGGCTTTAAAACTTGCATACATCGTCAATGGAAGCGAGAGAAGCTTTTTAATTTTTTAGAGATTTTGTGATATTTTGTAAACTTGACTTAATTTTATTATTTTTTTTTTTTGGTGCCCCAGTAGGATAGTTGGTAGTCAGCTAGTCCAACGGTACATGGGTAGTGGGTTCGATTCCCGACAAATACTATGGTATGTTTCACTAAGTTACTTTATAATTTATAATTGTATTTGTATCTCTAAATCAATGGTTTCAACCGGTGGAGCTGATTTGGATAAATTACATCGATTTTTTTTTTAATTCAAAAACATAACAAAAATTTTAATTCAAACACATAAAAGTACTTATATTAATCCGAACGTTTTGCTTCTTATTTTTAAGTAAATGCAAAAACCGTGGCTTATTAATTTATTTCATTTTTTTGTTTTACATCTTGTTCATCGATTTCGAACGTTAACGTTCGCATAGAAAATGATATGCAAAACAAAAACAATATTCGAAAATTTCGAAATGCTTTGATTTAAACTTTGGCTGATGTAATGTTTTCGTCTCTCCTTTGCATACTCGCGGTTAAGATGTTCTAATGACGACAAATGCCTTCAATACATGGTAATTTCAAAAGCCACTAAGGATTATTAAACTAATTTTTTTCTTGAAAAACATTTTAAAATCCGATCTCAATTTAATTACTCTTGTCAGCATATTTCCTTTGGATAGAAAGCGCCCATGTCTTCCCACACTGTTCGAAACGACCTTGACTGTAAAGATTTTTTTTTAATGGAATTTACAACTTTATTGACAGTACGGAGCACTTCGCTTAAATTTAACGGTAAGAACTTGGCTGCCAAGGCTTGACGATGGAGAAAACAGTGCGTCCACTTCGCATTCGACATCATTGTTTTAATCCCGTGTATTTTGGAAATAACAAAAGTAAAGCGGACTTCAAATTTTTCGCGTATAAATTACCTCAATGAATAGAGAGCAAGCAGTGTCAAGTTTTTGCTTAATTTTTATCGAATTTTCTTTTTTTTTATAATTTTATTTTCAAACGTTGAGAGCAAAAACGTTAAGCGGTCGCCCGATTTTTTGAAAATCATTTAGGGGTCGCGGCTTCAAAAAGGTTTAAAACCACAGCTCGAAATTAATACAACTAAAAACAAAAAAATATTTGTCGAAAAAATCCGAAAAAAGTTACCTGTAAATTGATCAAACTTAAGCATTAGTTTTAACAATTTTAATTGAATTATAAACTTCATTTGTAAGAAGGTAATTGTATTATTTAATTAATAATATGCTTATGCTTGATCTCGCAAACGTTTTTTTAGAAGCATTTTTTTTTTAATAAAACTTGTGGTTATGTCGTCCGTTGAAATCAGTCCTATTTCAAGCCACTTAAACGACAGAACCATTTTTCGTAATCTGTTTGGGATTGACACTTGCTGGTAGAAAAATATTTATTTATTTTTTTTTATTTTTATAAATATTATATGATACAGTAAATGACACTTTATAATATAAGCTAGGAGTGCTAGCTAATATGGCCTTCGACTCCAAGAAAAATAATTATGAACTCAAATATGGAACCTTAATAAGAAATTACAAACAGTTACATAAATTGGTGGCCAAATCTATCTATACACATATATAAAACAGGATGTGTGGATGTATGTATGTATGTATGTAACGTATGGACACCAAAACGGCTGGGCCGATTTTGATGAAATTTTCAGGGAATCTTCAGAATATTCAGGCGGGTGACATTGTGAAGTCTGATATTTGATTTTCGGTCTGCGGGCGGAGTGGCGTGGCAAAATCCAATATGTATATAGAAATGGTGTAAAAATGTATAGTAATTCATAAAATGAGAACGGCTTGGCCGATTTCTGTAAAATTTTTTTGTCAGTTGTTCGTATTTTCGAGGAGAAGGTTTTTAAGGGAGACAATTTTGGAAAATCCCTTGGGAAATTTTGTGTGAACTTTGTCCTTAATGGCATTCCAAATCAAACAATAGAAAGTTCTTAGTGTAAATCATGGAAAATTGCAGAAAATGCGGAAAATTGGAAAATCTCTCCGCAAAAGTCGGAAAATTGGAAAAATCGAAAATTGATTTTTTTGTACGAAATTTTGTGTTTAATTATGCCTTAATGACTTTCGAAATGAAAAAATAGAAAGTTCTTAGCTAAAATCCGATAGATGACGCTATACTTTCAATTAGACTTTGCGCAATCTGACAGGTGTCATTTTGGCATTTAAAATTGGGGCGAGACGAAGTTCGCCGGGTCCGCTAGTGTTATTATATTTTGCAGAAGGATATTTTTATTACTACAAAATTGGGTTACAATTTATTCAATGGCACAATTTAAAGCTCATTCTTAGGAAACACTTTAGTACGCCTAAACCCATTTTCACCGCACATAGTTCCTGTCGAACAATTTCCATAAAACTTTATTTGTTTCCTAATATAATGCTAATTAAGAAAATTGAAAATTTTAATTGCGATTTTTTTTTTTAGTTTTCCGGAAAATGAGTGGTGATTATAATCACCACCGGCGATATATGTAAACAAATGAAATTTTTTTAGAAACGATGAAAAACATTTTATTTATTAATAATTTTATACATGTTTATCAGTGTGGTATATTTCAAAACATTTCGTATGTAGGTGAACCTCACACATCTTGCACATAAGTAAATGGTGTATGGCCGTGGTATTGCTTACATCGACTTTTTTTGCCTTCCTTCTGTCTTACAATAACGTGTTGTGACAATTTGGTACGTTTTGAATTTGGTTGTTCTGATTCTGTTCGCTGATGGACTTCATCGCTCTAGCGATTTCAGATCGGAAGTCTAATTGTGGTCTGGCTCGGGTTTTTCCAATATTACACAAAAAACAGTGCATTTTCCAGGCGTTTACAATAGCGGAATCCACAGCGTTTGAAAAGAAAGGCCTCCACTACTTCTTGCCTCTTACATTTATACGGTAGTTCGATATGGCATTGTCTGCCATATCAACGCCTCCCATATGCAAGTTATAATTTTTTCAAATTAGGTTCTTCTACACTAACATACTAATGACATTTTCGGTTATAATGTCGGGCAGTTGTTAGAGGATCGACGGTATCAAAATTAGTCGATAACGAAACAATTGCATTATCATGCCAAGTTACAATGAATATTTTATTTGCGCGATCAAACATAAAATCTTATTCACCTTTTTTTAAAGTTTTGTCATTTTAAATGCCCATATTGCTTGGCAATCGATTTTTGCGCACTGTACCGGTGGCTCGAAATTTGTGATACCTTTTTCGCCAATGGTCATTATAATCACCACAATGTTAAATACTCAGTTACTCGTTACAAAAGAAAATATTGTTCACAATTTTTGCTCTTTATGACAAGAGCTATAACTTTGTCTCAGAGGGTAAATCAAAATTCCGAACGGTTTGCAAGATAGGAGCCTGAGAGAATTATCACTTCTTTGCAAAAATGCCACCGAGGCCCCAAATCTTTGGGGGCCCATAAAAAGAAAAGTGCATGACTTTGGGCAAAACTGGGAGACACTGGTCTTATTTATTTAACGTAGTGGTGTCCGTATATGGTTATTTTTTTTCGTGTTGCACTGTGTTATCATAGCATTTAAATCATCAAATGTTTAAATGACCTTTTTGACGACTTTTTAAAGTTAGTAAAAAACAAAATATTATGCATTCAAAAAAACTCAACCTAGTTAAATAAATAGATATAAGGACTTATATAAGTAATTAAAAAAATCATACGAAATAAAAAGTTTTTTCTTAAGCAGTTACAACGTCTGAAAGTGCTGGTGATTATAATCACCGGTCGGCGAAAAATGGGTGAAGCTGTAACGAATAATTTTACTGTAGTACAAATTGTTCTATGACGGTTCCTTAAGCCTAGAGATCACTTTACCAAATATTGTAATGATCGGTATCTAATTTACTATGTGTCCTATGTAACATAAAAATGTCTTAAATTGAAGCAGTTCATAATATCGTATAAGGTCAACTTGAATTTTTTGTGACTACAAGTTAAATCGTAAAACTTTGTGATGACCGGCCCATAATTTAGCATATGCATGTCCCATATAAAACGTACTCTACATATTTAACTTCTTACGACTTGAACCGCGACAAATGTCAATACTGGGTTTCATAATTTATAAAAGATCTCCGGAAATATTCTCACTCTGGGTAGTGGGTATCAAAGATTCTGCACTGCCGAATTTGGCTATTTTGCTTGTTGTTATTCTATTATTTTTCTTTCTCACTGTGAGGGTGTGCAAGTTTATATATGAATAGAACCTCTAATGGGAGTTTTCTTTATTTTCGGTTTAGTTCTGTTAGACTGTGAATTACAAAAGACGTTTTAGAATTATTGTGTTTTTATTCTTAACACAATGAATGCTTTAACGGCGTAGGGGTTTGTTTATTAAATGTAGCAATATTTTTTTTTCTTTTTTATAGGGATTCCTTTTTAAATATGCCACAAAAGAAATCATATGCTTTCTGTCTAAGAAATTCATATAAGAAAGCTGGTTAATAGAAACAATTCTTTTTATTTTTATATAAAAAATCTATACTTTAAAGTCAAAGACCTAAAGTAACATTATCTCTTCAATTTACTTCTTTTTTTAATATAAAACTTTTAGGCTAATTTTAAAGTTTTAATTCCAACTTCACAATCTTTTCCTTTTTAAGAGCGAACATGCATTTTATTTTATTAAACTTTTTGACTGTTTTAAACATTTTCTACTTCCGTCTTTATTTGATATTTAAATCTTCAAATGTATACCCATACACCAACATATATTAAACTGTTATCATCCCAATATGCGCGAGATAAATGTGAATTTCATTTTGTTTGCTCAACTTTCATTAGCTACGCGAAATGTTAATGATGATGACATTTCAAATAGAACAAAAAACGCGATAAAATGTTTTACTTATTTTGCTAGAGAAGGGTAAGAAGATTTGCCAGAAAGCGTATATTTTAATTAAGTAAGAGTATATGACTGAATTTTGTAGTTTTGTGCTGAAAATTAAAATATGTTTAACGAAAACTTTAGTTTTTAGATTAAGCTACAAACAGTTTTGCTACTGTTTTGCATTTAGTATTACAGATTTTATAACACAAAAAGTTAAGTATGAATAAAACAAATTAAAGACTATATATCCAGTAACACACAATAGCAGACATACAACTTAACTTTATTTTACAAAAGTGTTTAATTGAAATTCATTTATTTTAAAATTGGAATAATTATCTCTCATTCAACTTAATCTGTGTTTGATTTAATTCGTAGCATAAATAAATAAAGAAATAATGGCATAATAACTTAAAAAATTTTACCAAAATTTTATCGGCAGTGGATACATTTTTTTTGTATTATGAGTGCGCGTATTAGAGACCAAAATTGTAGGTTTTCTAACAAAAAAGCCGAAGATTTTATTTACTTTTAACGCAGATAAATCATTCTAAAAAGGCTGTTGTATGGATTTCAATTACTGATGAAGGGTTGAAAGTGTTTCTTGGAGTTTCGCTTGTGATGGGCTCCCACACGTAGAAAAAAAATATGGTTGGAGGTAACCACATTCTAAGAGCAGCATACTATGGTTGGTTTTTAACAATGTTTATGTTTGCAGATTACCATATTATGTTTAAATATGACCATAGTATGTTAAAAATCAACAAAATGTTTCCCTAAATCAACCATAATATGGTCAAAATCAACCATATTTTAGTCAATACTAACCATAATATTGGTCAAAACTAAACATATTATGTTCAAAATGAACCATAATTTGGTTAAAATTTCCCAGAATTTTGAGAAAAGTAACCATATTATGGTCAGGATTAACAATAATACGGTGAATGCTAATCATATTATGGTTTATCCATTTTTTTAATTTGTTTGTTAAGTGTCAAGTTATAATTTTATTTCATTTTATATTCTTGATAGGTCTTACGTTCCACTTTTATAAAAAATCCCCTTTGGTTCATATTCCAGCCTGTGACGACATTCATATTACCTTTATTTCTGTTCTACTAGTTTTTTCTACGTAAATTTATGTGTTTTAATGAATAATTAAAATAAAATGAATGAGAATTTTAAGCAAACGACCAGAATGTTGTTGCTTTTTAAACATATTATTTTAAATTTAAAATTAATCATACAATGTTTTAAAATATTATAATTTCGAACATATTATTGTTATTCAATATTAACCATAACATGTTTGGAGGCAACCATAATATAGTTATAGCTTTTGGATGGATGAATTTAACCATAATATGGTTACCGCGATAATAATATGGTTAATGTAATCATAATATGTTTAAATGTATGGTTGTAGTTTTATTTTATTTAAACATAATATTTTTAAAATCAACCATATTTGAAGTTTCAAGGGATGTAAACACTTTATTGTTAAATAGAAACAAAATATTATCAATCGTGAAAAAAGTTTTTTTAAAAACAACAAAAGTTTGTTTGTTGCCATTGCAGGGACCATAATATGTTTTTTTTAACCACTCTTCAACCATGTTTTTTCTTTACGTGCAGATATCCAACTAAGAAAAATTAAGCGAGCTTTGGAAACAACAGGCAGCTGTGTGGACGCAATGGATAAAACTGTCCCAGTATACCACAAAAAGGGCAACAACTCGTTGGCCTCTAGGGATGTTTTACAACAAGTTGATAATCTTGGCCCTGGCAGCATATATAATATACGTCACCAACTATCCACCTGGTGTGGTAAAGAAATCTCGGCGTAGACAATTTATACAGAGCTTGGGTGAAGAGCTTTGTATTTCGCAAATAAGGGTCCGAGCCCAAAGACCAATGGTAGTCAAGAAGTTTTCCTTTAAGACATCCGTTGAATGTATTTTAGGTATATTTGAGTGGAAAAATATTAAGTTGTTTTTGTTATTACAGGCGTGTCATTCTTTACATGATGTATTATTTTTCTAAAAGTTTCAGATGATGATATTAGGAAATGTATGAAATGTTCATACAAATTTCGTTATACTTACCCGGGTAGGTACTATTAACTTACGTAGAAAAAAAAGACAAAATTAAAAAAATAGTAAGAAGCTCTGCAGTCAAATAATTTTTGTTTGCATTTTCTGCTTTAAGTCGAAAATTTGATAACTGACTCGGCGGAATTTTCAGATTTGATGAAAACGCGCTATTTGCAAATGACAGTCGCTTTCTCTACTCGGGTAGGGATTATGAAAGAGAAGGTCAATATCTTTAGTTTTTCTAAAATCTTTGGATGAAGTTTCCTGACGATCTAGCCTAAGCAACCAGCGAAATGCGCATAGGAATTGCTTATCCCATCAACAATAAATTTCAGTTAATCAATAGTATGAAATATGAATTCAGCAGTTTCAAACAAAACCTGGTTAATATATTTTTTGAATCAAGAAAAACTTTGTTTTTTTTTTTGAATCAAGAAAAACTTTGATTTATAAATATTATTTCTTATATTTTCAGATAAAGCCCAGTTTTCCATAAATGGGCTAGCATGAAAAACAAGCGCCTAAAGATATCGAAAGTGGCTTATCTACTGAAACCCAATTGAGCAGATAAGCTCTTTGTTGTAGCTGTATTATCTACTTTTAAGGCGGCAGCTACAGAAGAACATTTTTCCTGCATACAAGCTTCACGTTCTCAACTATAAGGAGGTCTTGTAAACTCCCACATTGGGCAAAATTGTTGGCGAGTCCTAAGAAGAAGTGCCACCAAACATGAACCTAAATTTCCATTGGACGGAAATGACCGTCCAGTAAGTGATAGCGACGCACAATGTTTTTTTTTTAATTACAAAAAACCGATTGATATCTCAGAAAAACCATATACCATTTTTATTTGGTTCTTATTTTTTTAGATTTCTGTATTAATATTTTATTAATTTCTGCCTGTTTTTTTTTTAATCAAATATATGCAAATTAGTCTGGAAAACATTCAATGAAAAACAGCAATAAAATTAAATCTTTTGTTGGTACTCAAATATGTAAAATTTTTCCTTTTTAAATACGGTTGTTTCAATTACAACGCAATAACATACAAACAGTTTTTCACAAGAATTTGCTTAATTTTTTTTTAGTAGGCAGTAAATTTAAATTAAGACATGTTTTAAATTTTTTCTGCGCATTATCTTAAAAAAATTTAATAAATTCTCAAATGAAAATGTTTGTGGTCATATAATTAACTAGGAACCTTTTACGCAATAAAATATCCTTTGGATATTTAAAACCTTTTCTATTACATACACATGCTAATAATTCACATGATACTGTTGTATGTATGTATGTATATGTGGAAATATTTCTCTAAGCACACGCTGTGTTCTTGTGAAGGAATTTACATCAGTATTTTACCCACATCGCAAAGGAATTCATAACATGAGAGTGGCAACTATTTAACACCTTCAAAAGTTACATAATATTTTTACTTACAGGGTTTTTCAAGTTTTAGTGTAATTTATAATGGTGTTTTATTTCGTTCGGTAGATGTTTTTTGTTTGGTTTTTTCTTTTTAAATAGTTACTAAGAAACAAAATCCTGTCATTTGATCAAAAATATCGCCGCACTGTTGATGAAAAATTGTTCGCTAGGTGGCGTTATTAAAAATTGGACTAAAGGCTCAGTTAGCCGGGAGTAACAGTAACCTTACCGTAAAAAAGGAAGACCAATCTATTTCTTACAGATTGAGACAAAACACATTTCTGCTTTCTTAAATCGTTCTAATTGCTTTACGTACAACAAAATGAACCAGCAACGTTACCGTTGCTCCCGGCTTACTGAGCCTTTTGTGGCAACTACATTACGGCCAAACTTACGTTAGGATCTAGTTTTAAGTCTTGAAAGATTGGTCTATACTGGTCTAAAAATTTAAACTCAGCAAACATTTAACAAAAAGGACAAAAATATCTGCAAATATTTAGTTTGCCACATAACGATAGTAGAGGTATGGTCGATTTAAAGTTTTGTTTTGTGTTTTTTGTCAGTGGTTGTGATATGAATGGATCTCGGTTCCAAAGTAGGACACTTGGGTAAAATGTAAAATTATAAACGTGCTAAATGTGAAATCTGTTATTTTAAATCTGCTTAAACCCGTGTTATAACTAAATTTAATTTGAAATTAGTATCTTTTACCTATTTTTGCTTACTTGCAAAAATTTGTTTTGCAAAAAAATTTTTACAATGTAGTCTGCCTCAGTCTGTTTGTGCTTTGTTGTGATACAGACGTGTATTCTTAACCCCGCATACGATTTGAATTATTAATTAATTACATTTGTATGTACGTAATATATAAGTACACATATTGAGCAAAAGCATTTTAGTTTAAAATTCTTTTTTTTGGTGTTATTGTTAATAAATAAATAATAAAAATATTTAAAGCACAGCAAAAAAAGTGAAAAACAAAAACAACTTTTTGTATGAGTAAAAGCAACGAAACAACAATAAATTTTAATGGCAGAAATATATATATGTAAAGATAATGTCATTTATTTTCCCGTCTTTCCTAAAAACTCAAGACTTGACGAGTGAAACTTGACGTGTGTGAACCAGCACTTATCATGTGTTTTTTTTTGTGTTGACAATAAAGAAATATTGCAATGCTACATAAGACCATAACGAAAATTTTGTTTTCTTGTAAAAGTTTTTGTAGAGGGTCTTAAATATTTGTAAAATTAAGCGCTAAAAAATTATTTAAAATGTATATCTTTTGAAAAACAAATAAAAAAAACATATTTGTTTATTGATAGAAAGAATATTTTTATAGTTATTTACCCTTTAAAATGCAGAAAACTTCCATTACGATCATGAAAACAAAAATGGTTTCATTTCGAAAAAGTTTCTGAAGCACCAAAATACGGATTGAATTCCGTTTCCGAACGGAAATTTCTAATTTACATCTTGACTTAGAGAATTTTAAAGAAACTTATTCAATCTGAAAAGCTCTATATTATTCTACTTATATATTAAGACAGCTCTTTAAAAGTCACCCTGTAAATACATGTTAGAAAGTATGTACTCACACGTTATAAATTAAGGACAAGCTATGCGGCTTAGAAGTCTAAAATATTTACTCGACGACAAACTGACTTGTCAAGCAAATAAATGATTTAGAGGATACATTTTTCCATATGTGTAACATGCTGTCTAGACGAGACACCCATTTATCAATGTAAATTTTATTTATTGAATTCTAAATTAAATGTAAATTCAACAATAATGAAAATCTTATGTAACGTAATAATGAGCGTAAATATAAAACTATATGATACCCTACAGCACAGCATTAAGAGATACATTTTCAATAGAGTACCCGACTTGGGATTCTTTGCCAATCATGGACGCGGAAAAACAACATTCCATTGAAATTAAGATTCAATAAGGAGCTCTTTGTGTCGACTATCATCCAAATATCAACATCTGTTTGAGATTTTTGTTGTCGTAAAGTGATTTTAACTAGAAGTGTTTTATGGCACTTGTGGTGAATTTTGGAATTTTGGTATTTGAATAAAATCTTTAGTCAAATATGGACCAGGTTTTGTAAGATTTGGAAAGATGATTTCAGTTGCATTATTTTTGGCCCAAAATTTATCTTAATACTAACCTTTTAAGAAGGCTTATGGGTACAAGGCCTCTGTTTCGAAAAAAGTTTGTGTGGGGCTATGTGAAATTGCGGACCGATTATCACTAATTTTCAATAGATTGGAGTGATTCTGAGTCTACGACATCAACACAAACGCATGATAGCGTTCACCTATGGTGGTGTAGGCATAAACAAACCCAAAACGCTCCTCCTTTTTTGTGCTGTTGAATAATAAATAAATTTCCAAAATATTTTTAAATATGTTTTAATAAAAAAAAAACTTAACCTTACCTAAATGAAATGTTATATTTTATTTAAACATATCTTCAAGTTTTTTTCATAAACAAAAATAAACTTTAAATTATTTAATTTATATTTATTGAAAGAAAAAAATGAATGCTCTGCTACTTTGTGTCTGGCATCGAACATTATTTTTTACATTTACACGCATGTGTTTGTGCTAATGTTGAATGTTGAATATTGAATGTCATAAAAAAAGAGAAAAAGTACATGAAGAAAAGGTTCTGCGAGTAAAGTATTTGCAATGCTTTGCCATCTCCTGTCAAACTGGGGAGTTGTAAATGAAATAGAAAACGTACAAAAACACTAAAAGAAACATAATCAGTACTTTGTTTGTTTGGGAATATTTTTTGCAAGTAAAAAAAGCATTAAGGAACATAATAACTCTAACTCAGTTTTTTTTTATACTTTTAAGATGTTATAGAAGTAATGAAAAATTAAAAATTTAAAAGGATAACAAATTCGAAAGAATTTTTAAAATTTGTATGAAGAGTTTAATATAGTATTAGGAAAGGTTCAAATAAAAAATAACTTCGTGAATAAAAGACTCTAGTTTGTTTAAAATAAATACGTTATTGGAAATTTTTAGACTTGAAAATTTGTTGTGAGATTTTTTGGACTCAGAATAAGCATTTACAGAATAGTTTAACTGCCTTTTTCATATTTTTATTTAAGAATAGTCCTGACAATGAGAATCTTGTTCACTTTCTACGGACATTGGCCTTGAAGTCAAAATAACATAATCAGGTGTGTCACAGAAAACAAATTAATACGAAAGGGAAAATGAAAACGTTTTCACCTTCTCTAGAAAACGTAAAACGCAAAAATTTTTCGATTTGAATTCGTTTCAAGTAATAGAGAATCCTGTTGGTGCTTAAGTTGTGTCTTGAAAAATATACAAACCCATTTTTAGATAAAAACCTTAATGGCGTTTTCTTTTCTGAGTAAAAGTCTGCATTAATTCTGCCTTTTACATTTTTTTATGTTCTTTTCTGAAAAACATGTGTTATTTTAAAAGTGTAAAGCGTTATTTTCTGATGATGTTAAAATTAAAGAAAATGCTACATATTCCACACTCATTTAAATGAGTGCAGCACTAGATCAAGGCGAATTCAGTACAAGGTGGTGGCAAGTTTCGAGCCGTAAACACTAACAAGATTTGTTTTGATATTAAAGTGGTATTCTGCCTTACGACCTTAACCACTGCAGTCAATCCAAACCTGCTTGGTGAGTTCATATTAAGCACTTACCAAATGCCCCTGTGTGAGTTAGAATTCATTTGCACACACAGGTAGCAACTTTGAATGTAGCAGACCCGTCGAAGCCTACACATTTTCCCTTGTTTGAGGACCGGAGCTATCTAACCTCCGCTGCAGTTCGAATCCAAGCAGCATCTGTCGACTAGCAACAGCACCCAGGTACTCACTCACAGCCCGAACTCTCCCCGAAGGTGAAAAATCAGACTTCCATGTGAGCAAGCACCTTCCCGCGATTTTGGGTTTAAACCACAGCCACTACGTGTACTCTAATTAGCGTCCCTCCAAAGGGCATCGACTCCCACAAAACAATCAACCTGAAAGACAGGAAGCATTTTTCGCAGAAGCCCACTAAAAAGAGACCTCACCACTGTCAGCCCAGCTTACGCCAGGGGCAGCTGACACCCGTAGTGCCTACTGTTTAAGTCCATAGGTCAGACCTCGAGTAAGCTTGATCCGAAGACCAAGACAAAACTCTAGCTTTTGATATTTTCGACGCTATCAAGTAGCATATACTTATTGCATTCAAAAATGTTAACTCAACCGATAACCCCTCTAATTGAAAATACTAGACGGGTAAGCTAAATTGAGTTATTTAATTTATCAAATTATCACTATACAAAGGTTGGGTAAGTACCAAAGTATTTTACTAAACTTCCTTAGAAGAGTAGTGTGATAATTTGTGTAACCCTGTTCCTTAGAAATATCCAGTTGTTACCGGGAGCCACCACGCGGAGGTGGAACATAGGTATGTGATGACCATTGATGGCTTGCAAGGCACATCAATAGCCATCTTGGCTCCCCGTAAACACTAACAATGGAATACAAAAAATATCTGTTGTTTCTGTTGGCTTTGAATTGTTGTAGTCTTGCCACCACCTGTTATTGAATTTACCTTGCGCTAATTGTACTTTATTGTTTTATGCCAAAATTTGTGTTCTTTTGTAAACGTAAAATATGAGACACTTCTTAAAAATTAGAGGAGCATTTAAAAATGTTGCCATGTCACATGTAACACTTATGCAACACTTTTTTTTGGAAAAGAAAACGACATAATAAGGAAAAAATATTAAAATAAAAAAAAGCATAACATTTAGTTAAAAAAAATTGGTTTTATTTATTCAAAAGTTTGTTGGGTCTGGCTAGACTCATGCGTTACGAATGTGAAAATAAAAACATGTGTAAGACGGAGGGTTAAATCAATATTATAGAAATTACAAACGGAATGCCAAACGTATATATAACCTTCTCTGGAATTCCCGCAAACATTTCCCATCTTTTTCCAAAATTATATAGTCAATAAAATAAATATACATACATACATACGTGCGCGATCCAGTGACTTTTTCCAAATATATAGTTTTATTATACCAAAAGTTTGAAACAAACATTAAAATCATTTAAAGAAAAGTTTGCGAAACTGGTTTATTTTCAATATAACTATGACGGCTTAAGTATACTCAAAGCAATACTTCTCCTTTATTCTATTTTTGATCAAATAGCTACATTTTGAAACTAAAAAAAATCTTTTCAAAGCATCGAAATCTTGTAAATATATATTTAAGCATTATATGCTTTAGTAAACGTGAACACTTGTAATAAACCTTCTTAAATTATTATAATTTTGGAATATTTTAGTACCTAAACAGTGAAGAAATTGTAGTATGTTAAATGTTTAATTAAGTTGCTAAAATATTTCATTTCAACAGTCGGTTTTAAATTTTTAAAAAACTTTACTTTTAATATTCTTCTTTTACCTTAACAAAAACTGGAAAACTGAAATCAGAAGTAAATTCAATTTTTTCCGTAACCTCTTTCAACAAAATACTTCCTACAGCTTGACAATCCTTTTGTTTATACACCCATACATTAATAAAATAAGAAACAAACAAAAAACTCTTGTAACCCAATTTCTTTAATGAACTTTATGTCTTTTCACTTGACTTGTTTGTCACTTTTACCAACTAAGTATATCTGGATTTTTAAGAAAAGAAAATTTATTTTTCCAAACTTTTCCAACATGTAAAACACAAAAGAGATGAGAAAACAACTTTGTTTCACCTATTGGAAAATGGAAGCTAAATAAAATGTTACTGGCATACGGGTAGAAAAAATTGCTAAATATATGTATGACGCTTCTACTCCTTTCCGAAACTTGTTGTAATATTTATGTTTGAACGAATATGTCTGCAAAATGTTTATTTATTCCATCTTAAAATAAAAATTTGCTAAAACCACAAAACATCGAAATATATTTTCGAATATAAATTTTTGAAGACTTACAAGCCAACTTGTAACTAGAAGCGATGGATGTGCAAAAATTTCTTTTGAATATATTTTTGCTGTGGCCTTTAAAGGCTACATAAGCATTAGAATATTGTTTGGATAACCACATGTGCAGGTATGAAAGAAAGTACTAACTATGCAAAACATATTTATTTATTTTTTTCAAATGTTTTTAAGTAAAAATATGTTACGCATACCAAACGAGAGGGTGAGCAATTTCGAAATAAACCCAAAAGTGCGAAGTTTCTCTGCCTCCATTGAACAAGTTTTCACTTTTTGCAAAAATCGATTAGATTAATTTCTCTAGTATTTTGCAAAAAAAAAATATATATGGGCTATTTCAAATTTTTTGAGCACCTGCTGAAACCGACATACTATGGCTCTTATTTAATTCGAAAAATTAAAAAAACGACTTGAAACTTGCAAGAGTTTTTCATCCATTCCGATTTCTTTTTAATAGTTTTTAGCTTTCATATCCAAACCAATACAAAATATAGTCACTAGACTTGGAGGATATATCCACTAAAAAAATTTTTTGATATCGCTGCTGGGTGAAACCAAAATTTTGCGAATTTTGAAGTTTTTGAAGATTTAACATAGGGTTTTTGCGCCGTTTAATAAAAATGAGTTTTAAGCGCAGAATTAAAAAAAAACTGCGTAATTTTATAAAATTTGAGGTATATAAAGTTGGTGTCAGTGCACCAATAACGTATCACGGACATCACAAACTTAAAAGAAATAAGCGTAAATTTTTTAAAAATGTATTATTTTTACGTCTGACAATCTGAATTGTCTTTTAAGTTGGCTAGTGTATTGCGTGATGTGAGTAACTTCGTAAAGGGCACCTCCGAGGCGAAAACGCACTTTATATTTTTAAACGCAAACATCTTATGAACTTTTGAAAATTTTTGCAAAAAAACAAATTTTTTTAAGTTTTTTTAACTCTGGCAGCATCATTTTTTTCCAAACACATTTCGCTTTGTGGCAACTAAAGCGCTGTATCAATTCCGCTCAAACGTACATCGAATAGAAGACTTAACTGAGCTTGATACTAAAATTGAAAACGCACCAAAAAATTTTAAGGATTCAAAATTTTATGGAGGAAACAACCTCAAAAAAGCATCCTTGTATAATATATTTGATTTGGATTCAGATTATACATTTTAAAAATCCTGAAATTCGTAAATAGAAAACTGAGAAGCGAAACAAATTATGATCTTAAATGCCATTGCTGAAAACATTAAAAAAATAAATGTTATGGGAAATAAGAATAAATATCTCAGTAAGTATTGCCAAATATACTATACTTAACTCAGAAGGACTAAGACCCCTTTCACACTCGGCAAGTTACTTGCGCAAGTTACTTGCCGAGTGTGAAAGGGGTCTAACCATTTTAAAGGTATTACTGATCGTAATATATAATTTGGTTAAAAAATCATGAGTGGTAAAGTTTAAATCTCTTAAGCCATTAGCGATAGCCAAATAGTTTTTTTTCCAAAATATTTTTAAAATTATGTCTTATACTAGCCGTAAATTTGTAAAATGTTTAACAGTTTTAAATAAATTTGTTTATGCATACACGATCAAACAAAAATTTTTTTATTTCTTGTTCAGTGTATTTTAAAAAGTATTGAAGCTTTTACAAATATTTAAGTGTGGTAAGAAAGCCCTTAAGGGGTATTATCCATACGCGTTGCCCATATGTATATGTATACACGAGCGAAGTAACGATACGCCTTTTTGCCGATACGATACCGATACTCAAAAAAAAAAAAAATATCGTCAATAGCGATACGAATATTTAATTAAAATTCAATTTATTATCAACAAAACTCAAGTAGAGTAATTTTTTTTATACAACATTATGGTGTTAGTGATTATTAATGTTTTCAATTGGTATTAAAAAGATTTTAAAAACAACGAATTGAATTTGAATTCGTAGTAAACTTAAAAAAATTATACTAGTTTTCAAAGTTTTTCTTGGGATTCAAAAATTAATTAACAAGGTTTCTTTCAAATGTGCTAAATTCCCATTTCATACTATTGAGAAACTGAAATTTATTGTTGAAGGGATAAGCTATTCCTATGCGCATTTCACTTGTTGCTTAGGCCAGATCGTCAGGAAACTTCATCCAAAGATTTTAGAAAAGCTAAAGATATTATACAAATAAAACAGTTAAGCGAATAAGAATTATAAACCTCAGTATTACCTATAACAATATCAAAGCTTTAACAAAAACAACAACAAAACAGTCCCGACTACAATTGGTTGATTTTTTGTCAACTCTAATTTTTTTTATTTAATTAGTATTGTGGTTATTTTGTCGAACTGTTTTATGGTTTTTAATCCAAATTTTGATATTGTAATTACGAAAGGAAAAATAATTTAATGAAAATTAAATTTGATGAACTTCAGCCTAATTAGAAATTAAAACTTTATTCCTTAAATATATTTAAATTTTTTAGTTGAACAAATTTTTCTTTCAAGCACAAAACAATTTTACAAATGTCGTCTATCATTGTAATAGGGCGAGAAATTATCTGTACTACCAAAATTTCAAAAATTTATAAAAGTTTGAAATTTAAATTAGGTTTCTGAGCAACCCTCGTATTTGTAAACTACATCTTTGAGATATTTTCAACATTTTTCATTCATGTGATAGCAGTAATATGTATTAAATTTTATGAAATAAGTTTCTTTTTTTGTTTCTTTCCATACGCAAAACCAAATCGCCTTAAGGTACCACCACAACTAAAACTTAAGTTCGTTGCTAAAGTCATCTGTATTCCTTCAAGGTATTGGCATTAAAATAAATATTACACACTTCTATGGGATTGAACTGTAAATGTGTTTTTATTATATTGGACATATAAAACAATTTGCAAATCCAAATGCCACACATGTTTTACTATTTTCCCTGGAGGTAAATTAAAGACTGTTACATCAATATGAATATAAGCACTCATTTTTCAGTTGTGATTTAAGGATTGTCCTAAGACAAAGTAAAGAGAAAACAATTAAATCATATATAAAAACATGAGTGTTGACATTCAAATTAAACCAATATTGTGTACATTAGAGGCGTACAACGTTGAATGTCCATTTTCCAAAGTGAATTATAAAATTCGTTTTTTTGTATATACAAATTTTTAATATGAAGTTTGCTGCCGATTGGAAACGAAATCGATTGAAAATTAAAATAGTGAACTGAAGGCGTAAAAGTCACTATTTTTAGGGTTTGTCAAATGTTTCTATGTCTCGGCGCAGCTTCGTTTGAACACTCACTTGTAATTGTGATCAGTCAGCCGGCAGCAGTAATATTTTATTAAGTGAATTTTTACTAAGCCAACAAAGAGAATACGGTGTGCATTACTGGTAACTAGAGTGAGGGTTTTTTTTTGTTCAACAACGAGTATGTGATACCCTGAACTGCGTCAACCAGTCAATTAATGAGATCCCTTGCCTCTTTGTGAATGCAGACAATGTACCCAGAGATAGGTAAACCTTTAGCCTTCGGCCGGGCTCAATGGTTTTCATCTCTATATTACAACAAATACTAGCTTCGCTAACTAAAGCTTAATTTCACAGCCGGCCTTCGGCCGGGCGCAAGGATTTTCTTCTCTACATTATTACAAATAGTGGCTTCGCTAACTAAAACGTGTCTGCGCAGTCGGCCTTTGTTCGGGAACATGGCAGATTTTAGGAGCTTTGCTTAGCGAAGCTGATGAATGTTGTACCATAGAACAGAAAATCCTAGCGCCCGGCCGAAGGTCGGCTGTGCAGATATGCTTTAGTTAGCAAAGCCGGTGTTAGTTTTACCATAGAGGGAAAAACGTTTTCGTCCGGCCGAAGTCCGTCTATGCCGAGACGCTTGGGTTAAATCAGCCGGTATTTGTTATACCATAGAGGAGAAAATCCTTGCGCCCAAAAGTGTATTTAATACATACAAGAAGAGAAAAATAACAAAAACAATTTTTAAAGAAAATTTTAAACATATTATGTTTAATTTAACCAAATTATTGTCGCCGACAGCCATATTATGGTTAAATTAGCTTCTTTCAAAATATTTTTATAAAACATGTTTTTTTCTCTGCGTGTATGTAGATCTTTTTTTGTATTTAACTTCTTTAGTAATGACAAAATGCTCATTTGCAAAGTGGATGCCCGCGGGCATTATGACATTTTTATACCCACACTACAATTGTGAAGAGGGTATTATGCATTTGTGGTGATGTGTGTAACACCTTAAATATTGATCCTAGACCAACCTAAAAGTATATCGATCGACTCAGAATCACTTTCTGAGTCGTACTAATGACGTCCGTCCGGCTGGCTGGCAGGCTGGCTGTCCATGCAACCTTGTGCGCAAAGTTCAGGTTGCAATTTTGGAGATAATTTGATAGAATTTGGGATACAGGCTCATATTGGCACAAGCACCAAGCCTATTATAAATGGGGCGTATTGTAGGACTACGAGGGAAGATATTGGAAAATGTCTGCCTCTCATAAACTTTCAAACCGATTTTAATGAAGTTTATAAACATAGATAAATCCATATTTATATGGACACATAAGCATGATGGGTTTTTAAATACTGTGGTGTACGGTATCATATGATCGGGGTTGACCGACTATACTATACTATATATATATTTAAAGCGTCACAATGTCCATTGACATTATATTTTAATAAACAAGATTTCGTTTAAATGTGCTAAATTCCCATTTCATACTGTTGATAAACTGAAATTTACTGTTGAAGGGATAAGCTAATCCTATTCGCATTTCACTGTTTGCTTAGGCCAGATCATCACGAAACTTCATCCAAAGATTTCAGAAAAACTAAAGATATACAAATAAAAGTGTTAAGCGAATAAGAATTATAAGCCCCAGTTTTACTTGTAGCAATATTAAATTAATTTTCTGTAATGTTTCTTTTTACATTGAGAAATAAATTAACGAACAAATAATTTTAGGAACGACAGTAACACGAACAGCTTGTACGTGTATTGTTTATATGTTGTGTTTGTGTAAAATTATTTTGCTGGCTTTTTGTCTTTTTTTCGTATGTGTATTTTGTTTTTTTGTAAAAAATGTTTTTGAGCCAGCCAAATGGGCGCCAAGCACAAGAGACACGAACGGACAATATTGAACCGAACACAATAAAGTTTGTGGTTAAAAAAAACTGAACGGAATTAAATGTTTTTTTATTGTTGAGTTGGATAAGAACGATATTTACAGCCAATCCCACGATGTCACACGTTAACGTTTGCATAGAAAATAACATTTAAAACCAAAACAAATTTTAGAAATTGTTTTTGTTTTTAATGTTACTTTCTATGCAAACGTTAACGTGTGACATCGTGGGATTGGCTGTTAGTGTTTATTTTCGAACACTGGTACAGATTAAGGAAATACGTATAAATGTTTCAGTCAGTTCGTTTTCTCCTTATCTTCTGTAAAATAACGGTAATTTTAATGGTATAAGTTATTTAAATAAGAGGCAAGATTTTGATATGTAACAAATTCTTTTTAAGCGAAATCATCCTATGTTTATTTACCCTAGAGGGAAGCGAACTGACACCAAAGTAGTCCCGTGATAGGTCTTTGGTGGTAGAGACCGGTTCTATTTCTAACACTTTATATGAATAAGACCTATCACTTATGCATGGGGTTGTCATTGGAGGGGGTCATTTGCCACCATTACACCTGTGACAGATCAATTCTCAATGAACGTGCTTAGTATCAGTTACTAAAATGTAGTATTATTTTAAAACAATGTAGTATTATTTTAATAAAATCAATCCTATCATTAAATTCAAGAACCAAATTTTAGAAAGTACCAAAAATTGTGTCACAGCACCGGTGAAGACTGTACTGTAATTTATTAGTTTTTTCTCCCTTTTTTTCTTTATAAACCAGTTAAGGGATTGGTTCTTCTTTCACTGGTCATAAGTCCTTTCTTTTTGTACTTGTTCTATTTTTACAAATCCCAGGACCAGTCTTTTGGACCAATTGACACAAATTTCCCGCAGGGTAATTGTAAAGTAAATGACAATATTTTCGTAGTCATAGTTCATAATTAAAAATTATGATTTGATAAGTCGGTCTTACAGAACTTATGCAGAAGTACAGGAAGGTTGAACTAATACTTTCGGCTTTACTTTATTTTAGCCGATGCCTGCCAGATATTTTATTATTTTGTTTTCATTTAAAAATTAAGGCCTTGAATTTCCACTGTTTATACATAAACTAAACTCTGTCGAACAAATTACGGGAATTCTAGTTTATAATTAAGCTGTGGCGGGAATTACATGTAGAATTTTGCACATTATGCAGGAATTCCCGCCATTTGTTTTATTGAAGACTTTCCTGCAGAAAAAGAGCAGCAATTTTACGTATACTTTTATTCTAATGAAATATGTTGAGCCAGGTTTTGTTTGTTGTGATAATATTTTAGAACTAATCAAATACTTATTTGTTTCATGTTAACAATATTTCGAGTTTTAAAAAAATTTGTGCCAATTCCCTTTATTACCCTATTTAGAGTCAAGTAAATGATATGAATACCCGCAATTCGTCTGAATGTCTAAAAAACTTTCTTAGAGATAACACAAACACATACTAGAAAAAACCTAAACAGTTAAAATATTTTTAATCACACACGAGCTCTTACTTTGTGTGTCATTAAGAAATTTATTTTAAACATTTTTCTATTCTTATTTTTTCTTCAACTGTCGCTACGTTTTTCAAACAGTAAAGAAGACAAGGTCAAAAATGGACAACAACAACGAAAAAACCTTTCAGGATTTTTTTATTTTTGTTTAGAAAAAATTAAAACAACAAAGAAAAGTTTTATGTACAAACTTTCGTAGAACACCTGAGTATGTTTGCTCAACTCTGATCAAAGTTGTTTAACAATCCAATTTTTTTTTCTTTTTTTTAATTTTTTTGCTTTATTTTTTTCGTTAACAATAACAAACAACAAAATAAACAAACATAAAGATAAACAGAAAAATTGTAAAAGGTTAGAAATAAAAAAAACAAAAGAGCAAAAGACAACAAAACGATAAAAATCAATGTTTTGTTTAACAGGTGAAGGCTGATAAAAAGAGATCGAAAAAAAAATAAATGTACGTGAATTGGTTAATACTAGTGTTTAAAGAAATCGAAATAAATAGAAGTAGATTGTTTTTCTTAAATAGACGGAATAGAACATGAATTGAAGATTTTGCAGAACAAAATTAATGCCTTTTAAAATGTTTACAAAGTTTATCGGACTCAAAATAGGAGTAGACCTTCTAAACATTTAAAAGCTTTTCTAAATGGTGCACAGTGGTTCCAATGTAAAATTTAGAGCGAAAGAACTCGTTTTTTCGAATAATGTAGGTGTAAAAAATTTATTTGATTTTCTAATGACAACCCCACCTTGCACAACGGCATATATTTTGTTTTGAATATATGCAATATTATCACTGCTGCATTGATTAAAACATCAGTAATTGCTTAGTTTAATTTTTACTAACAGATAAGTTGATGATAATTGTATGTGGTTTCGAGAGCTAATAAAATAAAGTGAAAACGTTTTATATAATTAGTTTTGGTTTTATTTATACAATAGAGGTATATATTTTTTAAATTAAAAATGTTCCGCTGATTTAGCCTTCCGTTTAGAAAAATATGTATGCAAATTAAAATGTATTCATCAATTGTGGAATTTAATATCGTCACCTAAAATGCAAATGGCCGTAACTACTCAAAAATTTGACTTTTTGATTGATTATGACGTACTTAACCGAAACACATCTACACAGAAAATCTTACATGTATGTATACGTCCAAAAATAACGACTTTATTTCCGAAAAACAAAAGGCAGTAACTGCAACGTTAACAATTTCATAAACCAAAAAGCCGTAACTACAGTTTTCAAAAAAAAAAAAAAACAAGAAAAAATCAAAACAAAGTTGCCTTTGATTCTCTTTCAATGTGTGTTATTAGCTGCGTTCGTTTACCCCAAAATTTGTACAAATTTGTACACATAAATTTGTAAATTTTCCATATAACCCACCTACTAGATTTTACTGGAATTTTACTGGAAAAGTAAACGAACGGACATAATGTGTTATTATTTTTCTTAACCACTTTAATTTAATTTTATTTTCTCGAATTAAATATAAAAATTAAATAAATTTTTTTAATAGTTATGAGGAATTTTGTGTTTTGTTTTAAAATACTTTAAATAAATAGATACAAAAAGACATCACTTGCCTAAAAACTTTTTAGTTACGTCCTTAAAGCACTATTTTTTTATCTTAACCATTTGTTTTATTTTATGCACAATTTTATTCTTGTAGTTACGGCTTTTTGGTTTCAGAAAAATAGAGTATAAAAGGCCGTAACTAACATTTCTTAAAAAGGACTTTTTTCCATTAATTTCTTTTTTAGAAACAAATCCGTCTTTGTTTTCTAAGCTTGAATCTAAAATTTGGATATTAAGTTTTAAGTAGTCTTTAATTTATAACGTTTATTCCTTCTCCTGTAAAAAACCATAAAGTGTAGTTACGGCCTTTTGCATTTTAGGTGACGATATGTATTGTAAATTCTGATAGACTTTCAAATGTGACTTTCACCAGCTGCCGCAGCTATTTTTGAGTTTCTATCATCTATAACATGTGCATTGTTAAATGTTTGAGAAGCTAGCATCCTATTTTTGCCTTAACACTTTCTATCGTATCTTTAGCTTGCAATGTCTATCACTAAAAGTGATTTATTCAACGCTGCCATAAATTACATTTTCATGAAAAAATGGTATATAATATGACGACCATTAGCATAAAATAAAGAAATCAGCTTAAAGCTTTCTTATTAAACTATCGAAGTAAAACTATTCCAGTAAAGCCTCGTGAAGTTTTTTGGGAGCAGATTTGGACCTTCTAAATCGTATCAAAGCAGTTGAAAATTAATGGCCTTATTTATAAAAAATAAAACAGATTTATAAAAGGCTTTTTAAACAAATTTTCATACAAAATCCGTTTCATAAGCCCTTTATTAATTGGTTTTATTTTTTATAAATAAGGCCGTAAGTGTCTTGTGAACACTTAACTGCTCAATAAAAAATTGTGCTGCAAGCGAAGCAGGTTTGTAAGGGAGAAATGCAGGAGGTTCGCTTATCATTGCGCTTAGGGAAGACATGAATTTTATATGGCGAGTTCCCACTTTGAAGCATTACATTTTTGACACACAAAGCGCATTATTCAGCGCATGTAAAAATTATTGGATGCAATGATCAGCTTTACACACTGAATGTTTTGATACAGTTACAGTTATTTTTTAGTATTCTCCCTTACAACCATGCTTCATAGTAAGGGAATGCCGTGTAGCACTTGAAATTTTATTTTTTTTAATTTAAATTGTTGAGAGTTCTTTCACTTATTTTACTGCATTTTTGTATGTCTTATTGCGTAGCGCATAATTGTGTGCTTATTTTTTTAAATGTACCATTTGTGCTTCGCAAAATTATAAAAAACACAAATCAACATAAAGTAGTATCAGTGATTACACAGCGAAACAAAATTGAAGTGTTTTGTGTTGATTAAAATTGAATTTTGTTTTTAAGGTTATTTGGGACGCTGAATTTTTATTTTTTATAAATTTTTAAAAAACTTTTAAATATTTATTTTTTTTTATACAAATTTTCATATTATTCGAATGTGTATTCAAAAGAAAATATTCCTGGAAAATATTGAAAGAACAAGACTATTAGGGCCATTATTATAACTTGGCAGTAGCTTTTAACCGACAGATAACATACGATTTTTGGCAGCTAACACATTACTATCTGTCAATGTAATCTTAACTTTAGCTCACTTCCAGTAATAATAATCGCCTTTAAAGTATTAAAGCTTTTGAGGATTGTAATTTGGCTTAGAAAACACATTCGAATAATATAAAAATTTGTATAATAAATGTTCCTCAACATGAGAAATAAATTACAAGATTCTATTTTTTATTTTTTTTTAAACTTCAACGATATCTCTGAAAGCCAATGTAAGCACGGCCTTCAGATAGTATAACTGACGAATTTTGATTTTTTTTTGAACTGAATATGGTAACCCATTCTCAAGTTATTCCAATATATATCTCGAAAAGTCGAGCTGATAGAAAAAAACCAAGTGCGGATTTAAATTTAACGTCCCAAAAAACCTTAAAAACAACATTCAGTTCTTAATCAACAAAAACCTTGTTCCCTTGTATTATGAAATGATTTTGTTGGTTTTGTGTCAGTTAATTTTATATGGAAAGTGTCTCACACCAACGCAATCGAATTCGTCAATTTTTTGGCGTAAGATCGTGTCATACCAAGACATTTGTTCGTAAAAATTTTTATCTTTATATAAAAAAGAGTTATGAGTTTTTTCGCTCTAAATTTGTGGTTGGGACCACTGTGTGGTGTTGAAATTTTAATTGGGTCAATGTGAAACATTTTTCCCAAAATTTGAATTGGTTATTTTAGTAACGAATTTTTTTTTTAAATATTTATATTCACAATTAGATGTCTTACTGCAGCGATGATTTATTGTAAATAAAAGTAAAAAGTTGGCAACACATAAAAGTGTATAGTTTAAACATGGAACGTAAATTCAATTTTTCTCCACCGTAAAGTCGATTTGATTGGACTCGTTTTGTCGCTCGTAAACTTACGTTTCTAAGTTTTATAGGTGATAAATATTACGTCTTGAGTAAAGAAAAATGATAAATAATACCAAAAAATTAATAAGTAGCCAATAGTGCTCCAATTTTTTTTATTAACTCTTTGGAAAACATTTTTCCCTATGGACCAGAAGGGAAAATTTACTCTTAGTATTTTATTGATAATGCGTTTTTTTACATGTTCACAATAGTAATTAAATTAGCAATGACAAGCAGAAGGTGTTGGGAGTTCCATTTACGCGAAAATGCGATATTACAGCTGCTAATGGCTGATAATATTGATGGGGAAGACGAACTTCACCTCGATGAAGAGGACAGTAAAGGGGCTGCAGATGTGGTTGAAATAAAAAATGCAGTACAATAAACTGGTCAAAACATAACTTAGGATGCCAGTACAGCTCTTCATAAGGAAGAGGAAGTGGCTCTACATCTCATGCATATTATGAAAGTAATTACGAGTTTAATCGCGTAAAAATCTTTTCTGATAGGCAAGATATGGTTGAGGGATCACTATTGACCAGTTTAGAGTATCGACAAGTAGTAGCACGAAATCTGATGTCATTTAACATCAAGGCAGAGAGTAAGACCTTCTTAAAGTAAAGATGCGAATGCTGAGGTAACATACCAGCGTACAAAATGCAAATGCGAACAAAATGAAGAGATGTTTTAATTTCGCAAATAAACGTGTTGAAAATAGAACGTCCATCTCTGCTTTACAAGCAAAAGGAATTGATGTGCAGAATACAATAACACTACGTGACAATTTTTTGACCAAATACTCTTTATGTAAAATTTTCCGCTGAATCCGAATATGAAGTCATAATTGTCAAAAGTAGAACAGTTTTTGAGATATTCCAAAATAACCGTTATTTGTATTTTTAAAAAAGATGCTGTGACTGAAATACAAATACATAAAGATTAGCTGTCAGATTCATTTGGTCACGACTTTGTTGAAATTTTGTCACGTAGTGTAATTAGTTATGTTTTTTGAAACCTATTTTTACATTGAATTTTTTTAGTTGTAAAATTTTTCATAAAAATCAATAAACTGAAGTATTTTCCCCCTTTATCGACCATTGGGAAAAATGTTTCCCAAAAAATTCCACAAAATCTAACCACGAGATTTTTATTTCTTTACAATTTTATTTTATTTTGTACAATCATCAATTAAAAAAATCTATTGGATATTAAAAAATAACCCTGGTTTTCTTATTGACGTGAAAGGGTTAATGGCCTTCTAAAATTCATAAGGTTTTGATTTATTTAGAATTTTTTTTGGTAAAAATCTTATTGGTTGCATTTGCTATAATTTTATGACTGTCATACAAATGTTGTCTTTTTTTGTATATTATGGTTCTATTTGTGCTATTTTTTCAGCGGGTTTCTTTTTACAATTTTAACTCAATATTTTCTTAAGTAATCTTTATGTATTTTTAGTTATTTAATTTTAAAGTTTCAAGTTATTTATTGTACAATAATAATAGGCTGTTCACAATATTAGTACCTTTTAACTTGGCACCTGCGAACTAAAACAATTTTGAAATTGGCTAAATAATTGTTTTCATTATCGCAATAAGTGAAGCTCATAAAAGTCCTACCCGATTCAATAAAATGCCATGACTTGCGTTTTTCAGCAATTAATTCTACGTGTGTAGAATCATTTAATGCTTTTTACATTAATACATGAGTAATACATGCAGCACCTTTTTTTTGTAAATTATTTTCAACAAGAAGTAAAAAGGCCTTTCAGTGTGGGCCTTATTCCCCAGTGATAGGACTTTCCAATTTCATTTGAGTCCTATTCTTAAAACGTATCTTAAGTTATCTCAGCATGTCATTAAAGTTACCTATTTTCAGAGCTTTTGGAAGTTCTTCAGAACATTTTTAAATGACCTTGCATATTAATTAATACTAAACCTCCTCTGCACCCGGAGTTGTGTGTGTGTTTTCTGAGTCTTACGAACTTCGGAACTTCATGAAATTATAGCAGGCCATATTTCTTTTTGGTACTATTAGAACTAGTAATCCCCAGTACTTTAAAGGTTCTTTTCAGAAGCAGGAATGAAGTTTTGAGCTCAAGGTCAGGAATGAAAATAAATTTTTTTTTATTTGTTGGCGATATTTTGGTACTCTTTAAGTATCAATCATCTGGGCTTGTAAAAATAATTTTCCTGAGCTTCGTCTGTTATTAAACGACTTTACCGAAGAAGATTCTTAAATAGTTTTGAAAAATTGGCAACAAATAAAAATACAATTTGTTTTTACTACTGACCTCGAGCTCAAAATGAAAGCATTTTTATTAATAAATAGAAAGGTCGAATAAAAACAACCTTAATAAAGTTCATCTTTAAAAAACAAATTAACCGTAGGAACATATCTGCACGGTATGAACGTAGTAGCGTAGGACGTAGGTACGTTGTCAAATTAAATCGTATAATATTTTTTACTAAGGCACACAATAGCTGGCGTAGACATTAAGGTGTATCTACGTCGTACGTCCACATACATAGATCCAATTCTATTTCATACGCCGGTTACGAATGTATTGTCATGGAAAAAATTAATAATATAAAAATTAATTATTTCAAATTTCAAATTGAATGTTTGATAACAAAATAAAAGGATAAGAAAAACAATAACTTGAATAAATTTGGAATATTTGAATATTATTATCAAAAGGAAACAAAATATGTACGTTAACGACGGCATTGTGGGCAAGTGAAGCGTGTTTCTAAAAATTTACGGCCTAACGTCCTACTTTCATTCGACGTACGACTCAATTGTGTTCCTAGCACACGCAGAAAAAATATGATTCGAGGTAACCATATTCTAAGAGCAACAAACTATCGTTGGATTTCTACAATATTTATTTTTGCACATTACCATATGAACAAAATATGGTTAAGATAAGCACAAATTTTCATCGAAATCAACCACAATATGGTCAAAATTTACCATAACATGGTAAAAAATTTTCCAGAATTTGGACAAAAGTAACCATATTATGGTTATAATAACCGATATTATGGTCAAAGTAAACCATATTATGGTTATTTATTTCATCCATTTTTTCAATTCGCTTACTAAGTGTCATACAAGCAGCTTGTATGGGGGCTATATCAAATTACGGACCGATTCGCCCTTGTGTTACCAAATTTCATTAAATTTCTTTAAAATTGCAACCTGTACTTTGCGCACAATGTTGCATCAAGCCAGGTAGACGGCCGGACAGACATTTTTCGTCAAAATCACTTTCTGAGTCGTTCGGTTTCCTTCAGGACCAATACTTTAAGATGTTACACACATCAGCACAAATGCATAATACCCTCTTCACTTTTGTGGTGTGGGTATAACAACATACAGAGATTCAGGGGTGTTCTGCAAATCGAAAACGCAAAACGCAAGAATTTAAAAGTCGTTTTTTTAATAAGATTTTTGTAGAAAATCATGTAAAGTGTACAAATATTTCTCTAGTTAACAGATTTTTCTAAAAAAATTAAAAAAATGGATTGAGGCCGGTTTTCACAACTTACCGATAGGTAAAAGTAGACTTTAACCGGCCTTATAAAAAGAGTTCCATTATTAAATCTTTGCTTTTACCCAAAGTGAGCGATAAAGTAAATTAAGGTTCATCCCAACAGGTAGGTTCAAGTAAATTTGTAATAATGGAACACTTTTTTTACGGCCGATTAAATCCTACCTTTAGCTATCGGTAAGTTGTGAAAACGGGACTAAGAGTGTATTGAAACGAACCAAATTCCTGCGTTTTCGATTTCCAAAACACCCCTCATATTATAGGTTGTTGAACGTTGAACGATTTTTTTTTTACCAAAGTTATTACAACACAAAAATGGTTATCAAAGTAATTTTCGGGAATACAAAATTTATTATTAATACGATTTCCGTATGACGTGCTAAATTCCCAGTTTTTCATATTTGATAAATACACTGAAATTTATTGTTGAGGGAAAGCTAGCTTCTATGCGCATTTCACTGGTTGCTTAGGCCAGCTCATCAGGAAACCTTTTCCAAAGATTTTAGTAAGGCCAAAAATATTATACAAATAATACCCTTAAGCGAATAAAAATTATAAACACTCAAAGTCTTACCTGTAACAATGTCAAAGCCAAAACAAAACACCAACAATAAGCAGTGAGTTTATCTTTTC
The DNA here is from genome assembly GCA_949318255.1 of Pollenia labialis. NCBI lineage: Eukaryota > Metazoa > Arthropoda > Insecta > Diptera > Polleniidae > Pollenia > Pollenia labialis. The sequence goes on along the minus strand of OX439142.1, from coordinate 97,290,897 downwards.
TTACATTCCCCTACAATTGGTTTTTTTAATATCTATAAAAAAAAGTTACCACATCAAAAAGAATAATAACGATTTTTGCAAAAAATTTTTTAATAAGTTTTTTTTCGTATGGAAAAATGGCAAAATATGCAAAAAAAACCCAAAATTGCCAAAATAAGAAAAAAGCCCTAAAAAATATAGCTATTTTTTTTGTTTTTTATGATCGGAATTTGTTTTCAATCAAAAACATTCTTTCTTGTAAACCAAAAAAAAAGCATTAGTAATTATAACTATAGAAGTCTTTTGCAAAACTGCTTATTTCTTTTCTCACTCATTTTACTAAAATATAACAATCAGCCATGTTCTGGAAATTGAGTTCGAGTTAAATTAAAATCGAACAAACTTTCAAAACGATCCTGCTTTAAAGGTTCAGAAAAATATTTTGAGTACCAATTATATTCATTAGAATTACTCTCAAAATCATAAAAAATATGGTAATTTTTAGAAAAATTTTACTGAAAAGTTCCTTCAATATTAATTTCACTCGATTTTGATTTCAAGAACACGGCCGAATGTATGTGATTGCCAGGCCCTGCTTTTATATACTTAAATAAGCCACTACAAGGCCCACTTACTTCTCATTTTAACACTGAATGCATTAATACATTTATTATACACACATGTAGTACTTCTTTAAAATAATTTATAAATGTTTTACTGCGAATGTATAACCCAACAAATACATATACATATAAAAGGAAAATTTTTCATCAATCTTATTTAAGCTGGATTTTTACAACAGTCACGTATCTACACGAACATAAACTTACAAGACATAAAATTAAGTGTAACAAGAGCAAAAATGAACAAAAAAAAATTCAACGAAATTCAACAGCAAAAATTAAGTACCAAAAGAATACAGTCACTAAATAATACATCAATAATTTATAACATGAATGTGCAACTACACTAGACTAAATTACGAAGAGATCGACACACAAACGTAGCAAACATAGATGTACACTTGTATTTCGTCACACCTTTATTCTGCAAAATTCTTGAGAGACTTGCTGACGTCTTTGCTCTTACGGCAAATAATGGGTTATTCAGAAATTGTGAGCATTTCTTTGATTAATTTTAGACATTTAATAAAAAAAATTACTACATTCACGCTGCTAGGGTATACAATTATTTGACTTTTGGTTTTGTTCGAGTAAGGAATTAATCGATTTTAAAATTTTAATATTGTTCGATTAATGGAGTAAGTGTTTAATGTGCTCTTTCCAGGTGACAAGCAACTTATTGTGTATAAATCACTCAGTTTTTGGAATGCTTTTCATATACATTTTCTACGCAATCAATTGCTTGTCACCTGGAAATAGCACATTAATTTAGTAAAATAACTCGAATAATTCAATGATAAAAACCTACATGGCTATTTGATTTGATAACATAATAAATAACATTAAACAGAAACCTTATTTGGGACCCATGGGCAATCGTGGACCGCAGGAAAAAAATTATTTTAGGATGTTAGGTTTCATACGAAAATTTTTTGTGCAGAATATTATTCAGATGTTTTAACTTTATGAAATCGGTTTGCCTTTAAGTCATTTTAGGAACAGTGTTTGTATGTTACCTTTAGTTGATTTTGGAACCACCAGCACAATATTTTGTCATGGCATATCGGCTCGCAAAAGGCCTTATCGACAATTTGAATGTTTTAACCAGGGCTGCGGAGTCTTCAAGAAAAAGAGATAACTCCGGCTCCGACTCCGTCCGATGACATTTTTTAAGTACGACTCTGACTCCTTTGATTCGCAGTGTATATGAGACTGGTCGTTATTTGACTTTAAACGCTTTTTTATCGAAGTACCTTTAAAATGGTTAAATATAGCAAAAAAAATAAGATTCCATAAAATTTTAAATCGGTAATTCAATTTTAGCACATGCCGCATTATGCTTTAATATAGTTATTTACATATAAGAAGGTGAGATGCAAAACTCGTTCGTTACACTTTAGGAAAATACAAAAAACATAAGCGCCCGATTAAATGGACCTACTTAGTTGAATTATCTTGATTCTGAAATGTTATGCCATCCTTGATTAATTGAAAATTTAAACCAACTAAAATATAGAAAACAAGTAAGAAAGTCGGTCAAGCCCTACCGTATGATACCAAACACCACAGTATTTAAAAACAATTTTTCGAAAGTGTATGGCTATATGAATAGGGATCTATCTTTGTTTTAAATTTCATTTAAATCGGTTTGATTGTTTCGGAGAGGCAAATAGTGCACCCCATCTCCCCTCGTGGTCCAATTTTTCTAAAAATGCATAGCTTATATGTTCGTACAAATATGGATCCATCTTTGTTTAAAATTTCATTAAAATCAGTTTGATAGTTTCTGAGAGGCAGAAATTGCCCATATCTCCCTTCGTGGTACTACGATTCGGCCCATTTTCAAAAGGCTTTGTGCTTGGTCCAAGTTTTGTTTAATTATCTCCAAAATTGCGACCTGTACTTTGCGCACAAGGTTACATGGACAGCCAGCCAGCCAGCCTGTTAGCCGGACGGACATCGTAAGATCAACTGAGAAAGTGATTCTAAGCCGATCGGTATACTTTAAGGTGGGTCTAGGATCAATATTTAAGGCGTTACACACATCAGCACTAATGCATAATACACTCTTCACTATTGTGGTGTGGGTATAAAAATAGATTTAATTTTAAAACTAAAGAGTTTTACTACGAAATTTCGAAAGAAAGAAACGAGTTTTGCTACAATTCACATCTTTATCAAAATACGTTTTTTATACTGTTGGCATCAGTTTCATCTATTGATGCGTAAATTCCCAAAAGTCTTATCTAACGCAGTTTTCGAGATAGAAAAGTTGAAAACAACACCAAGTCCAACTTGCCTAAACGTTAATTGCGTCAAATTTATTTAGTTTTTTTTACCACTTAAATTGTAGACAATTTTTATTTAAACATGCAGATGCGCCTTCAGTTTTTACTTGAATAATTTTTATAGCACATTTCGAAGAGAATATTTAGGTAAAATAAATTGTTGTAAGACTTGTATTGTTTTTGGGAAATAGCAAACCTGTTGTTGTTGGACTTGGTGCTGTTTGTCTCAAGGGAATGAACAGTGCCTATACCATCATGGGAGGTAAAGAACACCAAGTACAATTTAATAATTACAGGTAATTTTATAAAGGATATCGTCGACATTAAAAAACATATTAGAGCCATATAAAATATTCGAACAAAGACAAATTTTTAATACAGAAATAGAAGTATTTGCGATTTTCAGCATGTTTTTGCGGTCTGCTCTTAAGTTTTCAAAGTGTGGCTTGGTGTAGTTTAAATAAAAATATGCATTTTTAAACAAATAAATTAAAATCTTTTTCTTCAGTGTACTCGCATTAGTTTTTTCCGTCCCATATATACACTCACAATATTCTGCACGTAAAATGAACTGAAATTGTAATATAAAATAAATGAAAGTTCAATTAAAAACCGGTCTACCTATTTTTCATTTATTTTTAACAAAAAGTTCATTTAATTTTTACTGTCAAAAATTCAACACCATATTCCGTAAAATCAAATAAATATTCAGTTATTTTGTAAAATTTTACTGTCAAAAATTCAACACCATATTCAGTTAAAACGATTAAATATTCAGTTACTTATTAAAATTTTACTGTCAATTTTTTACTGTCAAATTGACCCCATATTCAGTAAAAACAATTAAATATTCAGTTATTTAATTAAATTTTCGTTTACTCCACAAAAGAGCCGAATTTCTAAAACATACCAGACAGACACCTGTCCGCTTGTTTTTCTTATAAGCGAGAGAGGGAGAATATTTGTAATTACTTACCCAGTTACACACGTTTGTTTTACTTTTGTTGTACTGACCACGTTGTTTACAGAAGAACTCTCAATTATAAGACACCAGCAGCATGACCGATTTGGCTTCGCAATTATTTTACTTTTAAAATTTGATGTATTTAACTAAATTATTTTAACAAATAGAAAATGGGTATTGCTTACACAAAACAAGCAATTCATTTTTTATAGATAAGTAAAAATTATTTTTTGATAGTAAAATTATATAAAATAACTGAATATTTAATTGTTTTTACTGAATATGGTGTTGAATTTTTGACAGTAAAATTTTAAAAAATAACTGCATAATTTTTTGTTTTTACGGAATATGTAGTTAATTTTTTGACAGTTAATTTATAAAAGATAACTGAATATTGATTTGTTTTTACGGAATTCGCGGTTGAATTTTTGACAGTAAAAATTAAATGAACTTTTCGTTGCTTTAAATTACATTTTTATTTACTTTAACATAAAGAAGAATTTAACTCAATCAACGGACAATATTAACTGCAACTGAAAATCCGTATTAATATGCACTTAGTTTTTTGAATAACTGTTAGAATCAGTTAAAAATAAATTTGCTTGGAATTTTAAATGTTTATTTATTTAAAAATGACTGAACGGAATATTTCTTAAATAAACTACAGTCCGTTACTGTAATAATATTGTGAGTGTATATATATATATTTGTTCCTTTTACTCCTGCAAGGAGTATAGGGCCGCCCATAGTTAATCAATATTGTTATTGCCCAAGACCAAAATATAATATTGCATGTCTTTATTTTCTCTCCAATTAAGAGATAAAAGTATTCTCTAATAATTTGTCGAGTTAACCCCCACATTGATGGGAGTTATACTTGAAAAATGTTATGTATTTTTCCGAGTTTTTTTCCCTTTATTTCTTTACACATGTATTAAAAAAAAATGCGTAAAAAACACAACGTCCCATCTTAGTTAACTTCGGTATTTATTAATAGTTTCAGTCTGTCAAACGAAACACTTCCGAACATGTCGAGTGCCGATATTCTTTGTTGTTTTCAACTTTTCGTTTTTTGCTTTTGCCTTCACTACGACTGTTTTCATTTAATGAATCAGAAGTCAAGGCAACGGTTTATTTTCGTCCAATGAAAAATCAGAAAGTGGAAGAAAAAGCAATTTTTTGATTTTGACTGCAGCTTTTTAAACCCTGAGCGATACCACATCTAATGAAATAAACTTTTCATTTGTCTGTACACAATGATTATTTAATTTCTCTTTGAATTGTTAAATATCTACACAATTCATAAGAAGTTGAGTTAATAAAAGAACATATTGATCTCAAGGGAAAATCGACCTTGTTAATTTTCGGTAAACCATAAAGTTTTGGAGAAGTAGCAATATTTGTTTTTAGTTTATGTTTTCGGATACGGATATAAGAAGACCTCAAGCTTAATCAATTTAAAATAATTATAAAAAGAAAGGTCAAGTAATACTAAACAACATTAATAATATTATGTATAATATTACACTACTAACAATCATTTATTATCACCAGGGCCCGGACTTTTATGCGGTAAAAATTGCGTTTTATGCGCATAAAAAATGCAAGAAAATAAAAATATAGGCGCTAGAAATTAAAAAAATATGCAGTTAAAATTATTTTAAATTGTTTTCTTAGTGATATTAAAAAAACATAAAAATATTCAAAAGATTTTGTTATTCGTGCTAAATTCCCAGTTTTTATTATTGATAAAAACACTTGAAATTTATTGTTGATGGGATAAGTTATTCCTATGCGCATTTCACTGGTTGGTTAGGCCGGATCATCAGGAAACTGTTAGGATTTTCTTTCACTAATACTTTTCCGCACAAATAAAAACACAACCTTTTCAATTCAACAGTTTATTAATAAGAAGGTCTTAAAAGCTAAATTCAAAGTATATACATATATTTACACAGTTGTAATTATTATTACTCAATACTATAAAAAGTAACCATTATTGTATGCAATTGTGTTGCCATATGAAAATGGTATAAATGTGTAATCTTCAACACTCCTCCTCAACACAAGTGCGTATTATACTAAATAATAAAATAATACAAACATTCAATTCAAATTAACTTATAATATTCATTTATGTTAAACAAAAAAATAATTAACATATATTATCATCCTAAACCTAATTTACCAGCAAAGTTATAATGCTTAACTTTCACCAAATTCTTCGTCAAAATATCCGCGATCATCTCGTCAGTTGGAACGTACTTCACCTCCAACACTTTGTCCCTTACCACGTCCCTTACAAAATTATACTTAATATCTATATGTTTTGTCCTCGAATGATAAGTATGATCTTTAGCTAACTGTTGCGCACTCAAGTTATCCCCATACAAAACCATGGGTTCTTCACCCCCTTGTAGGCCTATCTCCTTCGTCAGTCTTCCCAAATAAATAGCCTCCTTTGCCGCCGTTGATAGCGCAACATATTCCGCCTCCGTGCTACTCAGTGCAACAGTTTGTTGCTTTCTGGATTCCCAAGAAAATACACTACCAGCCATAAAGAATGCGTAACCCGTATACGATTTCCTATCTAATGTGTTGCCTCCCCAATCAGAATCAACATATCCCACTATTGGCTTTCCGGTCTTTCTATACGTAATCTTTAAGCCCTTGGTCGCAGACAAATACCTTAAAACATGTTTCACACCACCCAAATGTTCCCTGTGCGGATCCATATTACATTGAGCCAACTTTGACACCGAATGTAAAATATCCGGTCTTGTCGAAAGAGCCAAATACATTAAAGAACCTATAAGCGATTGATACCTACCGGCGTCAATCCTTTCGCAATTCTCATTCTCACACTTCACCTGAAAACCTGCATCCAATGGTGTGCCTACGCGCCTGCAATCCCTCATGTCATTTTCATACAATAAATTATTAATATAATTCTCCTGACTTATAGATATCTCGCCCAAGTCCCCATTTCTCTCTATTTCTATACCTAGAAAATAATCCAGCCTACCCCTGTCGACACAATCAAAATGCATAACAATCTCATCCCTGACTTTCAGAATATCCGCTTGCGACTTAGACGCAATTATGATATCGTCGACATACACGGCAATAAATATAATTCTATTTCTGTCATTAAACTTATACAAACACCTTTCACTTTCCAACGGAGTAAAATTCATCGAACGCAAAACCCCATCAAGTTTAATGTTCCACTCCCGACCTGCCTGTTTAAGTCCGTAAATAGCCTTATTTAACCTTAATACACGTTCAGGGTACCTCTCATTCACAAAACCCTCCGGTTGCCTCATATACACAACATCGCTCAAATCACTATTTAAATAAGCCGAACAAACATCCATCTGATGTAAGTACAAGTCGTATTCAACCGACAATGCCAACAACATACGTATGGTGGCATACCTAATTACCGGTGAAAATGTATCCTTAAAATCTCTACCATACTTCTGCGAACAACCCTTTGCAACCAGCCTAGCCTTAAATTTCCCAATATTCCCCTCTCTGTCCTTCTTTATACTAAAAACCCACTTCGAACCTATGGCCCGCTGTCCGGCCGGCAAATCTTCTAATGTCCATGTTCTGTTTTTTAACAGTGTATCATGCTCTTTCTCCATAGCCCTTTCCCATTCAGAACTATACTTACAATTTAAAGCCTCTGTAACCGAGTTTGGGACATCTATATTCGTTGCCTCTTGTAATGCGTTGAGAGTACTGTACAATTTTTTTGGTCTACCAGGCTTACCAGTTCGTACAATCGATGGCCTTCCACGTCGAACTTTTTGTTGTTGTTGTTGTTGTTCCTCTTGATCGTCTTGCAATTCATCAACGCTTTCATACTCGCTGCTGCATCTTTCCTCAGACTGCTCATTGTAATTGTTGTCAACCTCTACTGCTTCTGCTGTCGAAATTTCTTCTGCACCCAATTCAACTAAGAGCTTGCTGACATCAATAATGTTGTTGTTTTCTTCAGACACACTAGAATGTTGTACGATGTTTTTTATTTCTTCTGACTCATCAAAACAGACATCACGCTTTTCTACAACATTTTTTGTTTCTGGATCAAACAAACGGTATGCCTTTGATGAAAGTGAATAACCAACCATTTTATACAATTTGCCTTTCGGTTGGAACTTCTTACGTTGTGTTTTGTCTAGAGTAACTGCAGTCGAACCAAACACCCTCATATGACTAACGAATGGTTTAAAACCAGTATAGACTTCATACGGAGTTTTGTCTTGTATCAGTTTTGTTGGTGCTCGATTTCTAATGTATGCTGCAGTTAATATAGCTTCTGCCCACATGTCCTCCTTCAGACCGCTGTGAACCAACATGCTTCTTGCCATTTCAACAAGTGTTCGGTTGGCACGCTCGGCCACACCATTTTGTTGCGGTGTGTATGGTACTGTAAGTTGCCTCTTAATTCCGCAATTATTTAAATGCTCATCAAACCTTTTGTTTACGAACTCGCCACCATTGTCACTGCTTATGCATTTAATTTTCCTTTCGGTTTGTCGTTCTACCATATTTTGAAACAACACAAATTTATCATATGCCTCATCTTTTGTCTTCAGAAAATATACGAATATGCGGCGTGAATAATCATCAATAAACGTAATGAAATAACGCGAACCACCAAGCGATTGAGTATTAAAAGGACCACATACGTCTGTATGAATTAAGTTCATTATATTTTTTGATTTTATTTCGTTATTGCATTTAAACGGTTTTACATGAATTTTTGCTTTCATACATGTAATACAAGTAGAATTATTTTTTAAACATATATTTTCCAAACCTCGTACCATTTCTTTTCGTTGCAACTCACGCAGACTTTCATAATTAAGATGTCCATACCTATTGTGCCATTTGGTGCTGTTATCATTTTTCATTTGAAGTAATTTGTTGTCTTTTTCTATCCCGAACACAAACAAATTGTTTTGTTTCTCAGCAACCAAAACCACGCTATTGTTTTCATCAAAAAATTCTGCTTTCTCTTTTTCAAACTTCACTTTAATTCCTCTGTCGACTGCTCTGCTCACAGACACAAAATTTCCCGTTAAATTTGGCACATATAAAACGTTGCGCAAAAGTATATCTCCATCTCTTGTTTTTATGTTGACATCTCCTCTGCCTTCTGCACTAATGTAGTTGTTACCTGCGAGTGTAATTCGTTCTTTGTGCTCGCTGATGTTTGTAAAACATGATCGATCGCCAGACATGTGTGCGGTTGCGCCACTATCAACACACCAAGTGTTGTTTTTTAATACGTTTGCTTCTGCTGCTGCCAAGACAGTAAACTGTACCTGCCTTTGCTCATTTTTGTTCTTTTGTTTTTGTTTCGAGTAACAGTTTATTGCAAAATGCCCTTGCTTACCGCAAATAAAACAGCTTGTGTCTTTCTTTTTGCTTTGTTGCTGGAATCGTTTTTCATAATTAGGTTTTTTCTTGCGATCGCCATATTGGGTTTTTGCTGCGAACGCAGACTGTGTTTTTTCACTTTCTTTTTGTGATTTTCTCTCGTACTCTTCTAACAACTTTACCTTTAAGTTCTGCAGCGATGGTAAATCGTCACGCGTTTCCATGGCCACAACGAATTGCTCATACTGCGACGGCAAACTGGACAAAAGTATGATGGTAACCAACTCTTCATACATCTCAATACCGATTTCTGCCAATTTGTCCACAATACTGCTAAAATTACTTATGTGTTCCGACATTTTTTCATCATCCGTCATACGCGCGTTTAATAACTGCTTATACAGGAACACCTTCTTCACAGGGCCACTTGGACGAAATACTTTCTGTAACGTATTCCATGCCTCTGTTGATGACTTACACTTTTTTATATGATTTAGTTGTGATGCTTGTATACACAACGTTATTGTCGCCAAGGCCTTCTCGTCCTTATCAATCCATTTTACATGATCTGCCGGAACACTTTCATTTTTTTCTTCTTTACCACTAACAACAGCCCATAGACTGGAATGTACCAAAACACTTCTCATTTGAATGCACCAGACATCATAGTTTTTTTCATCCAATTTATCAATTTGATATAAACTCATTTTTGCTTAACAGTTTTTTTTTTTTTTTTATTATTTTCTTTAGTTATTTCTTAAACAGATTTTTTCTTTTGAAACCATGTGCTCTGGGCCCATAACCTATGTTAGGATTTTCTTTCACTAATACTTTTCCGCACAAATAAAAACACAACCTTTTCAATTCAACAGTTTATTAATAAGAAGGTCTTAAAAGCTAAATTCAAAGTATATACATATATTTACACAGTTGTAATTATTATTACTCAATACTATAAAAAGTAACCATTATTGTATGCAATTGTGTTGCCATATGAAAATGGTATAAATGTGTAATCTTCAACAGAAACTTCATCCATAAAGATTTTAGAAAAACTAATGATATTAAACCAAATAAAACTGTTAAACGTATAAGAATTATAGCAACAGTTCTACTTGTAATAATATCAAAGTTTAAACAAAACAACATCAACAATAAACAGTGGGTTTATCTCATCTTACATTCCCCACTACAATTAGTTGTAATTCTCTCAACATTAATTGTAGTTGTAAGTAGGTTAAGAAAAACAGAATAAAAATCAAACAACAACTTACAAATGATGTTGTCAATTAAGTGTTTTTTAGGCCGTGCACCTGCCTGTTTATTATCAAAAAGTTCATGCTATTTTTGTTTTTTTTACTTATTTTTATGTTTTCAAAAAGTAATATAAATTTTTGGGAATACAAAATTTAAATTTTCAAAAGATTTTGTTATTCGTGCTTAATTCCCAGTTTTTATTATTGAAAAAACACTTAATTGACAACATCTTTTGGAGGTTGTTGTTGTTTTTTATTTTGTTTTTCTTAACCTTTGTCCGGCGGAAGAGGTACAATTGTACCTTTTTCGTTTTTAAATTGCAATAACTTTTTTTTTGTTAATACTAGATATCTAAAATTTTCTGACATCTCTAAACTTTTATTACGGATTGCATATTTGAAATTTAAAAAAAAAGATTTTGATTATATCATACCGAAATAAGTCTTTTTTGACTTGATATCCCTAAAAGGCTGAAGGGGTACAATTGTACCTTCATATAAGTCGTAAGAAAAAAAGAAGAAAATAATTGCAAAAAATGTATACATGTGTACGTAAAATAAGTTTTTTTTAGCCACGGGCCTGTTCTATCATTTTTTTATTAAATAAGAACAGAATAATTTAATTATATTAATAGGAAAGCCGTGTTAAGTATATAAGGGTACAATTGTACCCATACCGCCTTTTAACGTTGTAAAATTTTTCCGCTGGACAAAGGTTAACCTACTTACAACTACAATTAATGTTGAGAGAATTTCAACTAATTGTAGTGGGGAATGTAAGATGAGACGACCGCACTGTTTATTGTTGATGTTGTTTTGTTTAAGCTTTGATATTATTACAAGTAGAACTGTTGCTATAATTCTTATACGTTTAACAGTTTTATTTGGTTTAATATCTTTAGTTTTTCTAAAATCTTTATGGATGAAGTTTCCTGATGATCTGGCCTAAGCAACCAGTGAAATGCGCATAGGAATAGCTTATCCCATCAACAATAAATTTCAAGTGTTTTTATCAATAATAAAAACTGGGAATTTAGCACGAATAACAAAATCTTTTGAAATTTGAATTTTGTGTTCCCGGGAATTGGGATTGCTTTTTGATAATAAACGGGCGGGTGCACGGCCTGAAAAACACTTAATTGACAACATCTTTTGTAAGCTGTTGTTGTTTTTTATTTTGTTTTTCTTAACCTACTTACAACTACAATTAATGTTGGGAGAATTTCAACTAATTGTAGCGGGGAATGTAAGATGAGATGAACGCACTGTTTATTGTTGATGTTGTTTTGTTTAAGCTTTGATATTATTACAAGTAGAACTGTTGCTATAAGTCTTATACGTTTAACATTTTTACTTGGTTTAATATCTTTAGTTTTTCTAAAATCTTTATGGATGAAGTTTCCTGATGATCTGGCCTAAGCAACCAGTGAAATGCGCATAGGAATAGCTTATCCCATCAACAATAAATTTCAAGTGTTTTTATCAATAATATAAACTGGGAATTTAGCACGAATAACAAAATCTTTTGAAAATTTTAATTTTGTATTCCCAAAAATTGAAATTACTTTTTGAAAACATAAAAAAAAGTAAAAAAAACAAAAATAGCATAAAGAACGTTAAAATTCAGTCTCATAAACGTAAACAAGGCACAAAAACCACAAAAGTATAAGTTAGAATAAAGTAAAACGCAAATATATAAAGAAACATTAAGACAATCATGTTAATCATAAGTGTCAAACTATATTCAGCTGAAGAAAACTTTTTGTTAAATTTTTTAAAACTGTCATTTGCTTAAGCAAAGTTCGAAACTGATCGCAGTTACATACGATCATCTGGTTATTTTTTTGTATTTTAAAATGCCTCTAGAGATATATTTGACCCTAAATATTTTCAAAATAAAAATTTTTACTGCCTGTTTTTCAAAACAAAATAAAATAGAAGTGATAGGTGCATGATAAAATGCTGATAGTTTTCGAAAACAATTTAAATTAAATATGCAAGCAGTTAAGGATTTAAAACAATAAATTTAAATCCTTAATTTTTGCTTAATCTTTATCAAGCTTGCTACGAATTTGTTAGCTAAACCTACCGTCCAAAAAATAAATCTTATGTATGGCAATATCAATTAACTTAAATTCGCCACTGTTGAATCCTTTTACAACATTTTTGAATTGGCAAACTTTTTCAGCATAATAAATAATTGCTTTCAACCACGTCCTCCATCTGGTTGTTATAGGCTGTAGAGGAAGACATTAATCCGGATAATTCTTTTTATATGCGGCAACGTGGGAAGGTGCTTTACAAAATATTTTTCCCATAAGAAATCAATAAATAAATATCGTCAATAAATAAATACCTCTTCTACGGAAGGGTGCATGGCAAAATAAAGCAATTCAAAAAACTTTTTTCAAAATATGCAATATCAGCAATATATGCAAAAATATGCATTCAAAGCAAAATATGCAAAAATATGCACAAGCAAATCGATGTCATTTTACTGCAAAATATTTGATTCGCAAAGTTATTTTGTATATGATAATCTCCGACCACCGAGAACAAATTATGCAGTTGTTTAAAAATCCGGGCCTTGATTATCATATAAACTCTAACTTCATTATTACGTTTCAGAAATTAATTAACATAGTTTCATAATTATCATTAAACACAATCACCATTAGCAAAAACATTGTTTTTTTTTCTAAATAGTCGTTGTAAGTTTAATAACTGAGATTGAGTTAGTTTTGTCATACACTCTTCCTTTCATTAGCTCACTACTATGAACATTAATGACGACTTAGTAGCAGCCTTATGCAACGCTAGTAAGAGTAGAAAACAAATTAACTGTATCACATTTATTCGCACTTGTCAAACAACCTATTTTTGTTATTGATATTTTATTTAAACTTGTTCTTTTTATACAATTACTTACTGGTTTGCATATTTAAAATTTTTCATTATCGTTCAATTCTATTTTGGACACAAAACGAAGATATTCAATTGTTCCTTAAACAAAAAAAAAAAAAACAGAGTTGTGTAACCAGAAGCAAAAAGGTGGCTTTTCATTTAAAGATTGATATAATTAAATAAAAAAGTTTAGTAAAATTTAATATTCAAGAGCTTTCATTTATAGCAAAATTCTAAAATCATAAACATGGGAATTACGTGGTGGTTGCGGTTTTGCGAATTTTTCAACACTTGTGTTCGACTTGAGGGAGGATTTTACTTAGGTGCTGTTGCTGCTCAACAGAAGCTGCCGGCGTATAAACAAAAACAGAGAAAGTTAGATAGCTCGATGTCCTAAACAAGGAACGAGTAGCTTGGTGGCTCTCACACTTAGGGGCGCTTGGTGAACGAATTGTTTGTCACGGCTATGCGGTAGGCGCTCATGTAAATATTTTCACAAATAATTCGCTTTTATAGTCAAAGTTTAGTAGCAGGCGGTTTCTATTTACTTTATTATGTTTTATAACTTTTAATTCTATTGCGGCTCAAAGAGGGTATTTAACATAGACTTTCAGCTCATAATTCTTTATTATTTATTTTGGTTTTGAATTTTCAGCCCGAGCTTTTTTGAAAAGAGGTAACAGCCATTCTTAATCCTTTTCAAATCAATTTATTATTCTTCTAAAGACATGAACTTAAATTCGACCAAATAATAGCGAATAATTTTTCGATTAATCAAACAAAGATTAATCGAATGGATAGTTTTGCGTTAAATTTTAGCTATCCCTATACTATTAAAGAAATAAATAGTAAAGCTTTAGTTTATAATTATGGTCGAAAAATGGAAAAAGTAAAACGAGGCCTAATAGCAGGCCTTATCTAGCAGATGCAAGCACTCCTCGCATTCCATAATTTTTTATTTTTTACACTGGTTGTTATTGGGAGTAAGCGCTCTCACACTTCCTTCTTTTTTAAAATCCCTTGATTTTAATTTTTTATATTAGTTGTACAAATTTCTATTTCTATTCTATTTTATTAATTTTTGCCATAATTTTTTTTCGTTCGATAAAAAATTTTAAGATGTTTAAATATTGCATACATTCACAATATTTTAGTGAATTTAACACAAACAGTAACTCTTAAATACAAAATGAATATACAACAAAGGAAGATTACTCACAAATATATACACAATTATAATACACATATGTATAACAAACATATACACACTTTCACAAACACTTTCACAGTCACTTATACAAATAAGTTAGTTTTTATGGAAGTGTGCGAGAGAGTGTACTTATGTCTTTGAGTTATGGTTTATCCCAGCGGGAAATATTAAAAGAACCACAAGTGGCAGGCCTCTATAATTCTTTCAAAAAGATTCGCTTCACATGATATCAAGCCTTCAGAAGTATGCCTTCCAAAAGGTATAAACTTCTGTTTGAAAGACCTTCTAAGATATTTAGTACACATTCGCTTCTTCCGTTTTTAAGAAGGGAAAAAGGAAGTTTTCAATTTTTTTTTTACTTTTTATGTTTAGTGACCTTTCTTACTCCCTTCTTTGGGAAGGGATCGAAGTTGATATTGGAAGGCCTTGCTCCCGATGACAACCTGTGTAAAAAATAAATAAGTATGGAATGCGGCGAAAAGAGCTTGTGACTGCTAAATAAGGCCTTCTATTAGGCCTGTATACTATATGTTTATATCCTTACATGCTTGTTTGTATGTTTACGAGTGAGTTTATGTGTGTATTTGTGTTAACAAGCACAAACATATTAAATACAATTTGTATACTCAACATAATTTATATTCTAAATTAAAATACAGGTCAAGTTGTTAAGCCACTTATGAAATTGCATATGAAATTATATAAAATAACAATGACTTACATACATTCATACGACAATATCATAAAGGGTATTAACGCAAGATTTGAGTAAAATAGAAAATACAGCTTAAAGCAAGATTTTAATTGAATTGTAAATGTATAACACGTTAAGCAATTGGTTTTATTGGAAACGATGGCACAAAGGCACGCTTTTGCTGAAATTTCCCTGGCGATTTTGAAAAAATTTCTCTGAGTTTCGTTAACAAAGCGTTAAATATCCTTCTTTAATTCGCGGGTAATTTTAATTCGACGGTGAAAAAAGCCCAATTTTTCATGTCGAGTAATTAAAGGGCTGCATGGCATGAGGCACCGTCCTTTTCAAACCGAATATTAGTGCACAAATTGTAGAAAATCAAATCCGTTGCTCATTTTAGAACACCCTTTGGGAAAACTTTATACATTTTATGTATTTAATATTATGACCATTGCCCTATTCTAGAAAATATAAGATGTTGTGGCAGAATTTGTTGCATACTTTTGAGGTATGTATAAGTTAAATGTATTTGCACTGTGGCGTATACTTAATTTTTATTTATTCGTACTAAATTCGTACGTCAATTTGATTAATCAATACTTTGATTATTTGCAAATATTTTTATTTTGAGTATTTTAATTACCGCAATAGGTCAGATTTTGTATATGCTATTAATTTAAAAAAAAAACTACAAACATAAATATTTATATCAACATCGTTGATATATTTTTACAAAATTAAAAAGTATGTGCATAAAACAAATTTAATAAATAGATTTTTTTTTAAAAAACTCATAAAAATACAATAGATTTAAATATGTGATTGTTATTCAATCATTTTTATTTTCACATTTAAGTATTTAATTTTAAAATTTTGACTTTAAAATTTATATTGAAAAGAAAACACAAATTTAAATAATATTATTATGAACATTAAATAAAATAAAAAATCAACAACTACTTTATGGATATGTATATGTATGTATATTCTGTAATAAATTTAATTTCACTTTACCTTTTTCTATAAAAATAATAATTGTAAAAATTTTGTTTAATCCTGTATGATGAAAATGACCACAAACATGCCAAAGCCACCGCAATAATAATTTTTTAAAAAAAATACTCGAATCATAAAACAAGAATTGTATTAATGATTAAGGTATTTAGAGTATTTTTACTATGAAATATTTAACAATAATTGACGAAATTCTTTTTGCATTTAAAGCTTTAATAAATATGTATTGTATATAAGTATGTAAGTTTATACACAAGAGAAAATTTTTTAATTAAAATTTTGAGCAATTTAAGAGGAATTTTTCAAAAATTCTTGGCACATTTATATTTTTAAAATACGATATGAAATGTAACTTTAAATTAATTTACTTTAACGTTTCAATAAGGTTTCTTACTTAAAAAAAAATTTACTGGGAATATTATGAAGGAAAAAGTTTCTTATATAAATCAAAAGTTTTGTAACATTCAGTGGTCGACGAATTTAAGAAAATTTGTAGCAGCCTGAATTGTATCCGGCTTTAACTAACCTTATTTTTAATAAATTTGATTTTTTTCATTATTATAATAAACTGATTCCTATTATTTGTATTATGATTGCTTTTATTTTCAAAAAATAAATGCAATTAATGACTTTATTGAGAAATTCAGTTATTGCTCAATTAATACGAAATTGTTATAAATATTGAGTAAAATTAAAATGCGACCCTGTCACAAGTGTGTTAAGTGAGCAAAACACAACAAACTAAATAAAGTGTTTTTATATTTGGCAACTGAAACTACAACAAAACAATGCCCCATGCATTAGGTCTGCGCAAAAGCCGGATGTTTATTTCTTAAAGATGTCAAAAGTTGTTTACATCTTGCTTATACATGTACATTTTTGTTTGCGTTGAATGTTGTTTGTAGTAGTAATAAAAATTGAGTTAGCTAAATTGTGTATATGTGAACAGAAAGATAATGATGTCAATAAACTGAATATTGACTCAATAAATAAGGTATTTCTGAACACAATATAACAATGTAATGAAAACAAAGTATCAATCAATTATCAATATTAATGTACACTGCTAAAAGAGATTAAACATTATCACATGCTCTCATTAAAATGGTATTAATTTGTTTTTGTATTAACTTTTATACTGTACACTAGACGACTATTGTAATTTGACTAAAATAAGCTTTTGTAAGATCATATTTTTACATTATTATAGCGATAGTCAAAGAATAAACATCTACTTTAAATCAAACATTGTTTAATTTGTTTTATTAAATAAATAACTAAAATTGCTAAGACGCAGGAAGACCTTTGTGGAGTACTGTGACCAGGCGCGGATTCAGGGGGGGGGGAAATAAGGAAATTTCCCCCCCCTAAATTATTAAAATATGTTTGGTTTATCTCGATAATACAAGAATTCCCAATAAAATTTTTTTTTTATATGCACAAAATTTTAGGAAATCCCAGCAAGGTTTTTTTTTGTTTTTTTTTATTTAATCTAATGAAATTTTCAATAAGTATCCAAATCTTAATTATTATAGTTATTTATTAGATATTTCCAATGAAACGTCTAGTTTACTGTGTTCAAATACTTATTATTCTACATTCAATCCCAGCAGGTGGCATCTATTTATATCCAAAGAATAAACGTTTGACTTGAAAATGCGTGCGGTTGAATTATAAATAAGCCTTAGTATATGCAATATTTATGTTTACATGTGTTATATGAATCAAAATTCTATTCTATAATTTTTGACGAAAACACAGATTTTTCGAGGAAAACCGAGAATTCCTTATCTTATAGATATTTCAACATACAACAAAAAGTTGTTAGGAAAGCATTTATTGGCTTTGTTGTAAACGCATTTGAAGAGGCTTCAAAGGATATTGATAATGACGTTGATGTGTCAATTGATGCGAAGGCACTATCATCAATAGTTCTAAAAGTTTTGACAAATTTTAGTCTTGACCTAAACAATTTTGTAGGAAATGGAACAGATGGGTGTCTTCTGACGTCAGCAGAAAATTGAGCTGTTATAAAATTCTGGCCAAATGCAAAGCAAACCCCTTGCTATTCCTATAAATCAAACAACTCAATTTTAAAAAGCAACAAAGTGCCATTAATGCAATAAGTTGTATCATTTGTTAAGGAAACGACAATTTTCTTTAAATATAATCATCCCAAGCGAAACGCAGTTTTAGCAAAGTATTTGGTTGGACCGTCACGACTCAATTTTACACTTTGCAACAAGTGTACATCATATAGTAGAAGCTTTGGAAAAAATATCTGAGTGGAAAGGTAGAGATACTTCATCAAAAGCCTCATATTAAGGAACTCGCTTAGTACTTTTGAATTCATTTGAGGATCATTTAATCATTTTACAAAAGCACGATATAGATCTTCAAAAAGGGTCAAGCCTTATCAAAAATTAAATCATGTGCCTTGAACAGAAAAGAAATAAAGCTGAAGAACTATTTAAAGCGATTTTTAAAAAAGGTAAAGTTATCTGCGTTCAAATCGAGGTTCCAATCACATTCAAAATGTTGAAGATTACTACCGAGTTGTAGGTTACATTCCTCTTATTGAATTTATTTTAGAATATCCCAAAACACGTTTCCCAATAGATATCCTAAATGTATTGAACATACCTAAACTTCTACCTCAAATTGTAATCAAGTCAAATACAGATACAAAACTTTTAAAATCACAATTAGATGATGAGCTGATTATGTTTGATAAAAGAGATAAACAACTACTAACATCTAAACTTGAGTCTGAACATTTGCAACAAACATGGAAAATATCTGAAAATCTATCAGATAACGTTGTAGATGCCTTAATAAACTGTGATGAAGATATCTACCGAAATCTAAGAAAAATATTTTAAATTTTCGTTTCAATGCTCGTCAGCAGGGCAAGTTTAAAATTGCACGAAAAATGGTAAAAAAATGGCTGACAAAATGGCACGAAAAATTGCAAAAATAAACATGTTATTTAAGAATCTTTTTTTTATTAAGTTTTTTTTTGTAAGTACAATAGTAAGTTTCTTCAAATTGTCAAAAAAAAAAAAAAAAAAATTCTGGGGCCAAACGCAAGAATTTGGAAGTTGTTTTTAATACACTTTTAATCTAATTTTTGTTATAAAATTCTGTTAAATAAAGAAATATTTTTATAATATTTGTCATAAAATTTTTTTATCAGGGAAATCTTATAAAAGAACGACGCATCGCGACGTTTAAAATTCTTGCGTTTTGAGTCTTCGATTTCTAGAACACCCCTGATAATCTCCTGTTATCACATGAAACAGTTCTATAAATAAAACTGGAGCATATTTGAACACTTGAAGTTGAGATGGAGAATGGTTGCCAATAAATTCATCCGTCTCACTTTCATTAAAACAATATGGTGAGAAAATCGATTAAAACACTTTTTTCAAATTTAAATCGCAAGCCATATAGATTTTTCAGGAGTATTTAATAATTTACCACACGTATTACGATCTAAAACGTTTTTTAAACTTTTCAACAAAATCTTTTTTACTGACATCTTGTATTATTTTCCTTAGCACTGTCAGTTAAGCCAAAGCTTTCATTCATAGAAATCCCTTTCGTTTGTAACTTCAAGAGGCTTGAGCAGATGCATTAAAAGTACGCCCGATTTTTGCATTATTCGGTTAGCATTTCGAATAGATTCTGCCTTATATTCACTAAGCTTATTTTAACATTTTTTTCTATGTTGCAAAAAGGTATTCTTTGGCAAGCTGGACTAAAAATTGCTTTTTAAAAAAATAATTGAAGAAATAGCAAAAGTGGCATATGCCATAAAAAAACTTGCCCTACTCGTCAGTAATGCTACGAGAGAGAGGTCATTTCCATTTCTAATAAAAACGTGGCTCAGATCAGCAATGACAGAAGAAAGACTGTACTATCTAAATTTGCCTCACGAGGAAATCATAAATTGCTCATTTAAAAAATTAATTTATATTGAACTGATCTTATATTTCATTTAACCTTATTGTGGAGTTTTTTTAATATAATATACACATATCCATTTTTATAAACTTTTAAAAACAAATTTTTTACTTTTTTGTATAAAAAAAATTTTCCCCCCCCTAGGGCTCGAGCTGGATCCGCGCCTGACTGTGACTAGCAAATCTGAGGGCGAATACTGGCGACTTCTCTGCCTTATTCGAACCAGAAATAATTTATATTAATACGAATACAACTCTCATGTGTGGGCCGGTGCTTCAAAGCCTATTTTGGAGACTCTGTTGACTCCCTCGAGTACCGTTGCAATGGGGGTTGTATTTGCCTGTTTTATCGTTACTACAATGGGATGTGTTCTGACGAAATTAGGGATCTGGTTCCCGAAACCCGTACGTTTGTTCGCAAGAGCCTATCCTTATGTGGTTGATTGGCAGGTGAATCGTACAACGCATTACAGAGAGAATTGATTTTTTTCGCGGACTATTCGTGTGTGGAATAACCTTCCTGCCGAAGTCTTCCCTCTCACTTGCAACATGATTAAGCTCAAATCGAATTTTCACAAACACTACTCCCTCTTTCATCCTTCCCATAACCTATTTTCCTAGTTCCAATAAAATGCAATTCATTAGTAGGGGGCATCCCCTGAGTGCTGGTCCTAACAACAACAAAAAAAAATTAATAAATATTTGTTAAAACTCCAAACCCCTTAAATAAAGTGAAACCTCTTTATTACAAATTCTATATAAACATGAGGCAGAACTATCAAACTTTTTCAAAAATTCCCAATTATGTTAATCGGACCTGGCAACGCTGAACCCTAGAAACAATTATGACGAAAATGTAGCAGCAGTTTATTTATTTTTTATTATCATTGCATCAAGCATAGGATGCGGCAGACCAATCATCTGCCTATCTTAAAAATTTCTGATTAATGAAACCTCAAAAAAATGGGAGGCCCTATGCTTTTAACTCCTACAAGGGTCAGTGAGCCGTAAATATAAGACCACTTGGAGCGTTTTCTTTAAACGCCCATTTTCGTAAAAGTCTTCAACAATCCTAACGCGCAGCTCAATTGTGTACCTCTCCATGGTTGAATTTGTCAAACATTGAAACTAGGGATGCCAATCCCGAAATCCCGAATACCGAAATCACGGGATTATTCTAAAAATTTAAGTATCGAATCCCGGGATATTTTTATGTAAAAATCCCGAGATTTTGGATTAAGTAAATATATTTAAATAAACGTGAGACAACCTGTTAAAAATAACTTGAAAAATTTAATATTAAATCATAATGGCAATGAATGACAAAAGTAAAATCAGAAGATAAAGTTCGGTGTGGTCTTTTTTCTAAGTGAATGATAATAGAACTGCGCAAGCACAATGCAAGTTTGGGATTCTACTACACACAGAAAAAAATCAAGTTAAAAACGTAGAAAATAAGGTTGATTTAAAATTTTTCGGTGTTGATTTTGCTTTATACGTTTTTCATGTTAATTCAACCTGATTTTACAATTACTTGCGAATAACATTTTTTTCTTTTAAAATAACTATAATTCATGTTAATTTAACATTGCAGTAAAGTTAGAGCAAAATGTCATTTATATATACATACATATAACAAAGTAAACTTTTGATTTTAATATAAAACAGGTTTTTTAATGAATTCAATTTCGAATCCATATTTATTTATATTTAAATATTTTTTTTATTTATTTTAACAGTTAATAATATTAAATAAGCGTGATTTAAGATTATTTTAATATTTTTCATTTAAAATTAATATGAAATAATGATAAATATAAATAAAGCGCATACTTTTGCAGAAATTTACTATGATTCTCAATCAACATTTTTCCATGTTAATTTTACATTGGTATTTTTTTCTGTGTGTTCCAAAAGTCTTTTGACACATATTTGTTTATTTAAGATAAAATAAATAAATTATTGACATATAGCATATATGTAGCTATTTATTTACGATACCACCCAGAAGTGTTTAATGCGAGCATTGTTTTCGTCGGCAGCATATGTTTGCAATAAAATAAGGTATCGATTATCAGACGCCATTTATTTGTTTTAGAAGCTTTTAAAAATATAAGTTTTAATACATAATTCTTCCATATTACTTTAAAAGAATACATTAAACTGTCTTATTTTGTAATGAGTTTAATATTCTTCATGAATACATAACATAAACATTAAATTCTAATTATGTTTATGAATTTTAAAAATTGGCCTTTATATATGAAATCCCGAAAAATCCCGATCCGTCCCGGGATCCCGTTTTTTTAATAAAAAATCCCGAATCCCGGGTTTCAAAAAACCTGGTCCCATTTGGCATCCCTAATTGAAACAAAGAAATGCCAAATTAGTTATAAATAATCGAAGCCAAAATTGGACAAAAATTTAAACTTATTTAACAACTGAAAACTGTGTGCAGTTAACATGTCCCATATCTAAGCATTGTTTTTATTTAACAGAAAGTTTCTCAACCGCCCACAAGCCAGAAGAAAATGTTTATCAAAATAATTCGTAATATTTAATAAACATTTTAGTATACTTTTGTTAGTGTAGCAAAAAAAAATTGTTGTAAAACAATTTAAAAACAAAACTTTATTTAAACTATTTTCGGTTATTTGTATTTTGGGCGCTTGAATATTTAATAAATCAAAAATAGATTTAGAAACTTTCAAGTTCCACTAGAACTGTAAAAACAGTTGAAATGCTAAAACTGCCCTGAAGGAAACTTGGGTGCAAGTGTCTCTAAGCCACCAGTTTTGTCGACTATTTTGGTGACATTGTCAACGAAGTGTCTACACTACACAACATTTGCCACTATATTTGGCTTTAAAACGATTCCTATAATAATTGAAGAATTAATAAAAAAAAAAGATTGTTATGATATCGCATTTACTAAAATGTACTAGTGATTCTCTGGTTCCAACGTTTACATATGTTCCCAAAGGAACTACCTACCCAATAAAAATTTTTATTATTTTGCGAAGCACTAATGGTACATTAAAAAAAATAAGCGCACAATTATGCGCTATACAATAAGACATACAGAAATGCAGTAAAGTAAGTGAAAGAACTCTCAAAAACTTTTATAAAAAAAACATAACATTTCAAGTGCTACGACATTCCCTTACTGCGAAGCAGGTTTGTAAGGGAGAGTACTAAAAAAACCTGTTTCAAAACATTCAGTGTCTTAAGCCTGTAGTACACGAAATGTAAAAAGCTACATGCGCATGTGGTTCTGACGTAATTTTGTCTACATCACACAACACGAACTTGCTATTGTGGCTTTGTAGTGTCGTCAAAATTACGTCAGAATCACATGCGCATGTTACTTTTTACATTCCGTGTACTAAAGGCTTAAGGCCGACCGTTACATACAACAATTTTTATATGCGCTGAATAATGCGCTTTATGTGTCAAAAATGTATTGCTTCAAAGTGGGAACTCGCCATATAAAATTCATGTTTTCCGTAAGAGCAATGGTAAGCGCAACTCTTGCATTTCTCCCTTACAAACCTGCTTCGCTCGAAGCACAATTTTTTATTGGGTAGTCAGTAGTATCAACGTCAGTAGTAGATTTCCAATGACACGTATATAACATTGTCTGGGGTATAATAAGTCACTAGTACCGGTGACTGTGTCAATAGTGAATCAGAACAGATTCACTAGTGACATTTCCTGCAGGGTAGTTACTAAAACTACATAAAAACTCACTTTTAATTTTTTATTTTTATCTTAAATTATTTATCAACAAAAATTGAACATTCGATATATTTCGAAACTTTCAATTATTCCATTGTCACTCAATTTTGTTTTACGGAATTCATCATCGATCTAAACAAAAACGTTGCGAAAGGAAAAAATTAATTTATTGCATATTTTATTTTAAATTAAATAAAATGGAAATGCCCTGGAGAAATATCAATTATTAGTTGTATATTCAATGTGCAATCTGACCATCCGTCATGGCATCGTCCAAATGTCCAACAGATATCTAACGATTTTTTTTGTGTTGATGTTTGATTTTGTGTGTTTTAAATATTTAATTTGTTGATGACTTTTGCTTACATTTTTTAAATTTCGATTTTATTTATTTAAATATTTATCGACATTGAAGCGACGTGTGTATGTTTATAAGTGGTTGTGTAAAGGACGGAGTGAAAAAGGGAGCGAATGAACGAGGGAAAATGTTTAAGTATTATAATTGAGTAAGTACTATTGAATAAATTAATTAAATGTCAAATGAGTAGAATTTAATTAAATGAATTGTGTTAATGATACACAATTTGATTTTGTTGCAGCAGTTATTGTGATTTTTTTCTACATTTTTTTATTTATTATCTTTGTAATTGTAGACAAATAAATTAAAATATTCAGTTATTTGTATAAAGTGCGAGTGCATGCGAAGGACGAAGTGGTTTAGCGTGTTTAAGTGATTGTTGTTTAGCACTTATCTCTAGGAGTTGATAAACAATATCTGTTTGCCTCCCTATTTTATATTTCTAAATATAAGTAGAATATAAATTAATTTACTATGAAATTTTTATAATTTTGTCAATTTATTAGTGCAAAATGTAACTTTAAATTCCTGATATTTAAATATTTAATTGTTCAACTTTTATGGAAATGTTTTAAAATATAACGACAATACTAAATACATATACTTATGCTGATTCTTCTTGGTGCGCTTCATGCAAATTACATAATTATATTCATCTCCTTTTGCCACAAAATGATCATTAGTGCTGCAATCTCCGCTTTCATTTTTTGTTTGTTTTTTTTGGTTGGTATGAAGTAACGGCATGGGAGAGAGAAAAAAAGTTACGGGAAATTAATTTCCAAGAAAATAGTTTTTACTAACTAGAAATATTTGATGAGAACTTAAAGGAGAAATTAAAATTTTAATTGAAAAATAAATTTCAAGTAATGGGTAGATGCATAACTAGTAAAAATGGTTTGAAGGTGTAAAAGAGTTAAAATAAATTTAATAGTTACTTTAACCATAATAAAATTAATAAAAATAAGAAGAATTTAATAAAATCTTAAATTGTTAAAATTAGATAAACTGCCCAACCATAATAAAGTAGATATCACTTACCTAATTGGAAAATATATTCACAAAACTTTGTAAAATTTATGAGAGCGTTTCTTAGTAAACTTAAAACCAGGGCTCTGGAGTCGGAGTCGGAGTTGATGTTTTTGTGCTGGAGTCGGAGTCGTAGTACCCACAAAAACTCGCGACTCCGACTCCAAAGTTTTTCGACATAAAAAATTTAAAAAAAAATTCCAAAATAAAAATTATCTTCTCAAAACACATTTAAAATTTAAATAAATGGTTTATGAATACTTCTCTTATGTGGTGTTTCCAAATGGCAGGCGATGGATTGCGTGCTTTTCATATACAGGAGTGTGCTGGAAATCGCAAATGTAAAACGCAAGATTTTAAAAGTCGTTTTTTCATAAGATTTTTGTAATAAAAGAATTTTATGACAAATATTTAACAAATATTTTCCTATTAAACAGGATTATAAACCAAAAATTATAAGAATTAGGTTTAAAGTTTATTAAAAACAACTTCCAAATTCTTGCGTCTTGCGTTTGCGATTTCCAGCACACCCCTGATACATTTTGCTACATAATCAATCGCCTGTCATTTGGAAACAGCACATTAATGTTTGCGTACGGTAATTGCTTCTCAAAAACTCTAAATTTTAGAAGGCCGTACGGTAATGAAAAAATAAAAGTTAACATCACTGAGTCTCATATACATTTAGCATCAAGATTATAGTAGGAGTCGGAGTAGGAGTCGGAGTCGGAGTCGGAGTAGGAGTCGGAGTAGGAGTCGGAGTCGCACTTAACAAATTTCAGCATTTGGAGTCGGAGTCGGAGTTAGTACTTTTTTCGGACGAATCCACAGCTCTGCTTAAAACGAAACGTAGTTAAATCGATTATGAGGAGTTAAAAATAACAATACTGTATAAAAATGTATTTAAAAGATATCGTATTAAAAAGAAGACCGAAAAATGGACATTTTTATTTACAATATATATTTAGGGCAAGCGTAAAAGTTTGGACTTATTTTTAGTACACACAGATAAAAATTATGGTAAGGCATGATTACGGCAACTGCACTATGTTTTTGTAACAATATATTGTTGTCGTACACAAGCAATTTTAGTTTTATTAATTTTAATACTGTACACTTATCAACGTTTATCGCAATTATAAATTTGAGTATTGTTGAATGAAAAATAATTGTTTTTCTAACAACTTAATATTATAACTTTTAAAATAAATTAAATTACTCGCAACCATATCAAGATATTTAATAGCCACAACATGATAACTTTCTATACATTTATCATAATATGTTGAAGATGCAATCAAAATATTTCTTCTCAAATAATATTATGGTAGCGCCATTTGTAAAATAAATTTGAATTAGTATTGGTTTTTTAAATATGCCATCGAATTATATTATGATTAACATGACAATAATATGTGTATGAGATTTCAACTTTTCTTAAGTTGAAATAATTCCTTTTTTTTATTTTAGTTTAAATAAAATGAAACACAATAATTTTAATTGTGTATGTATGTAGGGTACTTCAGAAACCCTTATACAAATTTATTAAATCTATTTAAATTTAATTATTTGAATTGTAGTGTTAAGCAAAATAATCTGCGCACAGCAAGGTAGTAAACGCAAGTGACCAAATCAAAAAATATTTAAGTTTTAAGAAGAGCTTAAAAATATGTGTAACAGTACTTGATAATTGTTTATTGCTTACGCATATTACATACTTAATTACAAACATATCATATATTTATATGTAATGCACAAGTGCGTATGTAAAACCAAAACCAGTATTTTTATTATTACTTTAATGCTTTTACTTAAATGAGATGAATTGAGAACTCATTTAAGTAAATTAGCAGAGAACAACAAAAATCAAATGCGTAAGCTTTCATGCGAAGTTCACACTAGCCATGACTTTTAAAATAAGAAAATAAAAAAACTTATTTATTTAAAAAATATGAAAATATGAAAAATAATAAATATAAAAGATTTAAACTGAAGTTGTTCGCCAACATTCTGCCCCACTAAGGACGACAGTGCTTAATCCTTGGAAGAAACGTCAGCAGCATGAAGTTTGAAGTTGGAATCGTTCTCCATACCATCCAAGCAGTCATTTGTAGGTAGAAAAGCAATTTTAGAAATTGGTCGCTTAAAGTTCTTTCCGTTCGAGAATAGAGTGACTACCCTAACAAAACCATCTTTGCCAGGATGGGTATCTTGGATGCGAGCCAGCGGCCATTCCCCAGGAGAGCCTCGTTCATCAATTACGACCACTAAGTCGCCAATTTTGGGGTTTTGTGCTAATTTGAGCCATTTTGGCCTAGCTTGAAGTCTACACAACCATTCGTTTGACCAACGGCGCCAAAAATGCTGTTTTAGCTTCTCAATGGTTTTCCACCGATTTAACCGGTCAATGTTGACATCGAGCAAATCCTCATCTGGCACACATAGAGTAGGTTCCCCAATTAAGAAATGAGCTGGAGTAAGGGCGTTGCAGTCAGTTGGTTCTGAGCTCAGAGGGCACAGCGGTCTAGAATTTAAGCAGCTTTCTATTTGAGCTAACAGAGTGGTGAGCTCCTCAAAGGTCAAAATACGATTCTGCATCACTCTCTTTAAATGGTATTTTGTAGACTTTACGCCGGCCTCCCAGAGCCCACCAAAGTTTGGAGATGCTGGCGGTATAAAATGCCATTTCGTACCATTTGCGGCAAGCCGGTCAGTAATTTCAACTGAAACCGATGATTTGCTTCGATTATAAAGAATTTGCAGCTCCTTATTAGCTCCAACAAAGTTAGTACCACAGTCTGAATACAAATCAGTACAGGGACCTCGACGGGACACAAAACGCCTAAAAGCGGTCAAAAATGCATCGGTTGACAAGTTTGTTACTGCTTCCAAATGAAGTGCCTTCGTAACCATGCATATAAACAAGCAAATGTAACCTTTCGCAGTTACTGAATTTCTTACAGTTGATTGCTTAATTATAATAGGTCCTGCATAATCGACACCACTGTGTTTAAATGAACGCGCTGGTTTAAGTCGAACGCTAGGAAGATTTCCCATTATCTGTTGGGCCGCTTTTGCGTTATATTTAAAACATGTTACACATTTCCGCAAGATTTGCTTCGCGATGCTTCTACTGGATATTATCCAATATTCACGTGAGACGTAAGTTTGCATTTGAATCAAACCGCCATGCAAAGTTTTAATGTGCGCATCTAGAAATAATAATTTTGTTAAAGGATTTTGTTTCTTGAGTAAAATTGGGTGTTTGGAACAATATTCAAGATCAGAGCTTTGAATTCTACCACCGACTCTAAGTAATTGAGAGGAGTCAAAAAATGGGCACAGTTGTGCTAGAGCTCGGTTTTTTAGAATTTGACCTTTCTTTTGAAGTTCTGAGATTTCTTGTGAAAAATCCACATCTTGTGAAAGTTTTACAAGCTTTAAGCGAGCAAGTTTTAGCTCATCGGTTGAAAGAAACCCTATCATCTTACTATTACCTTCAATTTGTGGATTTTTATTGTTTTGAGTATTATGTTTAAAACGTAAAATGTATGCAGTTACGCGTATTAATTTTGAAAGGGAGGAACATTTTGTTAATAGATCTGGATATTGCTTTACGTCTGCTACAATTGAGTGCATGTTCAAAATTGGTTCACTCGTAATTTCATTATTTACATAAAGATTTAATTTAGGCTGGGTTGGCCAATTTTCTGCAGGTTTAGTTAGCCATTTAGGGCCATGCCACCATAGTTCATGTTTAACTAGTTTATTTGAAGATATACCACGTGAAGCGCAATCAGCTGGATTTTCCCGTGTAGATATGTATCGCCATTGAGAAGTACGTGTTTTACGTTGGATTTCTGCAACTCGGTTTCCAACGTATACGGGCCACCTAGATGACTGACCACGTATCCATGAAAGAACAGTTGTGCTATCAGTCCAATAATAAACATTTGAAATTTCATGATCAAGTGAAGAGGTTATTCGTTCTACTAGTTTTGCCAATAAAGTTGCACCACATAATTCCATTCGAGGTATTGTCAGCCGTTTTATAGGACCCACTTTAGTTTTTGCTTGGATTAATAACACGTTGGTAGCTGAATCTGAAATAGTTTTAGCGTAGACAGCAGCCGCGTAAGCCAATTTCGATGAATCAGAAAACTTATGAATTTCAATTTTAACACTCCTTTGTGTTCCAATCCAACGAGGAATTTTAATATTTTCAAGATGTTTTAAATTATTACGATACATTAACCATCTGTTTGCAATAGTATCAGGCAGGCGATCATTCCATTCAATGCCAAGCAACCATAAATTTTGGAATTCAATTTTTGCAAAAATTGTAGTAGGAGAAAGCCAGCCTTGAGGATCATACAATTTTGCTGAATCTGAGAGCAAACTTCTTTTCGTGACTACTGGTGTATTTTCAAAATTGATTTTAAAAGAAAAACAATCGTCTACTGTGTTCCATTCGAGACCCAGAGCCTTAACCGTATTAGGTTGATTTAGTTCAAATATATCTGATTTTTCCCTGAACTCCACAGGAATCAATGCTAGCAATTCTTTTGAGTTTGTTGTCCATTTACGTAAGTTAAACTTGCCTTCATTAAGCAGACTGCATAATTGAGTATGTAATTGGTAAGCATCTGATAGACTATCAGCCCCAGAAATAACGTCATCGACATAAGTATCTGAACTAAGCACTTCACAAGCCACCGGATATTTTTCCTTTTCATCCAAAGCTAGTTGTTGTAAAACCCTTATTGAAAGAAAAGGCGCCGGTGTTGTGCCATAGGTAACTGTCGAAAGCTCGTAAATTGATATTTCCTCAGAGTCAAAATTTCTCCACAAAATCTGTTGAAACTTTCGTTGTTCCTGAGCCACAAGTATTTGTCGGAACATTTTCTCCAAATCTGCCCGAAAGCCGATTTTAAAACGTCTCCATCGATTTATTATTGTAGGCAAATCATTTTGCAAGGCAGGGCCAGCTGCGAGCTCCTCATTCAACGAATTCTTAGCGGACCTTTTACAGCTACCATCGAAAACAACTCTTAATTTAGTAGTAGAACTACTTTCCTTTAAAACACCATGATGAGGCAGAAAAAACCCATTCTCTACCAAATCACAAGGATAAGTGCCAACTTTTTTCATATGCCCAAGAAGTTCGTACTCTTTCATAAAATCTACATAAAGCTTTCCAAAGTTTTTGTTTAATTTACATTTTGATTCTACGTTTTTCAAACGAGAAAGTGCTGCATAGTCTGTATGCGTAAAAACAGGAAGTGGGAGACCCTGAAGCTGCAGTTTAAATGGTAGGGAAACAGTGTAACGTCCAGATGAATCACGAGTAGTAGTATTTTTAAAATGTTGTTCGCACCGAATTTCTTCTTCATTCAAAACTTTTTTCTCTAAAAGTTCTTCCTGTTCCCAAAACGATTGCAATTTTTTATCTAATGAACAAACATTTATGCTTATAGTATGCAGATTAGAATTATCAGGAATTGGGCCAGAAACTATCCACCCGAAATGTGTAAGTTGCAGGAATAGACCATCGTCAACTTTATGTTGCTGAGGTAACACAATATCTCCGTAAACATCTCCCCCTAACAATAGGTCAACTTCACCAGGTTTGGAAAAATAAGGATCGGCTAAAGAGAATTTTCTGAAGTCAGGTAATAATTTTTCGTTCAGAGCCATAGGTTGATATCCCGTTATTTTTGGTAGGACTAGGGCTTCACAATCAAGTTTAAAATTGGTTTCAATTCTTGAGAAGATAGAAAAATTAACATAATTTCTTGAAATCAGAGGTTGATTTCCACCTACTCCGCTTATTTCCACAAAATCCCTTTTATAAATTAAACTTAATGCATCTGCAGCTTTTTTAGTGATAAATGAAGCCTGAGCGCATTGATCAAGAAGAGCACGTAAAACAAAATCGTCCTGGGATGTTTTTAGCACGACACGCATTGTTGCAAGGAGAACTTGGGGCCTTTTTCTACTTTTAAATAATGAACCATGGTCAACGACATGAGCGGTGACATTCTCAACAACTTGCGAAGACGATTGTGTTTGAGATGTCATAGCAGCTTCAGGGAGCGAGATTTCAGTAGAACGGTTTGCAAAATACTCGTTATGAAGGGTAGTATGGTGGTTTTGTTGACAGACTTGACAACGAGAAGCTACATGGCACTTGTTACTAAAGTGGCCTGGTGTTAAACAATTCCGACATATTCGCTTAGAATTCAAAAAATCTCTTTTTTCAGCAGATGACAAAGCACTAAACTTAAAACACTTGAAAAGGGGATGACGCTTGTTGCAGCAGGGGCAGTTAGAGTCAGTATTGTTATTAGAAACGTTATTTACATAACGTCGAACATTGGGTTTACTTTTATTTTGATGCTGTGGGTTTCTCAATCTTGAAAAAGATGCATTTGGGCTTGAATCAGTCTGATCAGTAATTGTTTCTAATGTTCGAAATGTTGCTTCCAAAAATTTAAATAAATCTTCTATAGGAGGGATTTGAGTTGATGCTTTGAGCGATTGCTCCCATTCCTTACGCGTCTGTACATCTAACTTATTTACAGTCATATAAATTAGCATAGCATGTTCACCTTCGGTATTAACTTCTAAAGTACGTAGTAGAGCAATACTAGTTCGGGTTGTATCCAAAATCATTTGGATACTTTTAGAAGAGCCATCAGAAGCAGGCAAAGTAAACAATTTTTTAAAAATAGTATCAACTATTTTTCTTTTATTGTGGTATCTATTTTGTAATGCGGTCCACGCTAACGCATAGCTTGAATCCGTTGCTGGATATTCATTTACTATATCCAATGGAGTCTCTTTACAAGAACTTTTCAGAAAACAAAATTTTTGAACATCAGTAAGGCCAGAATTATTATGCACCAAAGAAATAAACATATCCTGATAAGACATCCACGTTAAATAATCACCACTAAAAACTGGCAAATCAATTTTTGGTAAACGGGCCTGAGACGAAAATGTTTCATTTCTAGAATGAGAGGGACCAGCAAATGTACTGGATTGAATTCCAGGGGAATGAGATCCTGAAGTTTCCAAAAAATCAAGCAACTGGCTCTTAAGGGCAAAAAACTCGTCAAGAAATTGAAAATAAACATCATCTTTGAAATAAGGAATATCTTCTGTATTAATTGTGTTTTCCCGGACTACAGAAGATAATTGATTATTTCCAGCTTTAAATTGGAAAACGATAGATTCTATTTCGTCTAACACAGATTGTGCAAATCCATGTGTTTTTTGCTGTCTTGAAATATATAACCTAGCAGTTCGTTTCAAATTCATAAATAAATCTTTTTGTTCCTCAACAAGATGGTGAATATCCGCCATTTTTTTATTCAAAACACCCTTTTTCACAAATTTATTAAATAATATTAAATTTCATGCATACATACAGTTTTCCAGAAAACCACAAACTTCGGTAACAGTAACGCAGAGTTTCAAACCTTAGATATTTATTTAAAAGCCAATTCCAACTCTCAAGAAGTCCTCCAGAGAAAACGTTCTAAAGCCAAGTCCAAATATCACAGCAAAAAGTTCCAAAATCAAAAATGTTGCAAGTCACTATTCTAATTAACAATGACGTATTTAGTTTTCCCGGGTTTCGGCACCAAATTATGTATGAGATTTCAACTTTTCTTAAGTTGAAATAATTCCTTTTTTTTATTTTAGTTTAAATAAAATGAAACACAATAATTTTAATTGTGTATGTATGTAGGGTACTTCAGAAACCCTTATACAAATTTATTAAATCTATTTAAATTTAATTATTTGAATTGTAGTGTTAAGCAAAATAATCTGCGCACAGCAAGGTAGTAAACGCAAGTGACCAAATCAAAAAATATTTAAGTTTTAAGAAGAGCTTAAAAATATGTGTAACAGTACTTGATAATTGTTTATTGCTTACGCATATTACATACTTAATTACAAACATATCATATATTTATATGTAATGCACAAGTGCGTATGTAAAACCAAAACCAGTATTTTTATTATTACTTTAATGCTTTTACTTAAATGAGATGAATTGAGAACTCATTTAAGTAAATTAGCAGAGAACAACAAAAATCAAATGCGTAAGCTTTCATGCGAAGTTCACACTAGCCATGACTTTTAAAATAAGAAAATAAAAAAACTTATTTATTTAAAAAATATGAAAATATGAAAAATAATAAATATAAAAGATTTAAACTGAAGTTGTTCGCCAACAATATGATTACTTCTTAACTTATTATGATTAATATGATAATAATATTATTGCTTCTGAATTTATTATGAATAACATGAAAAGAATATATTTAGTCATAATATGATTCAATAATAATCGTAGTATGGTGACTATAGTCATTAATCTTATCATAATATGTTGTTCTTAGAATATGTTTACCACAACCATGTTTTTTCTTCGCTTGTAGTTAAAAACATGTTGTGGCAGAGCTTGAATTAAGAACAGAACAGGCAGACTTCAGGTTATATGTATATTGCACAGACCACGTCAACAGTCTGAGCATTATCACTGAGTAGACAGCCGAATCCGTATCTAATATTTAAAGATTTCCAACGTGCATTTGACTCACTCTATCACTCCGCGATAAGGAAACCGAGTAAATGAATCCCAGGTTAACTAATTAGACTCGTGGAATGTCAATGAAGGTCAAGTTAACAAAAATTTAAGGGTTAAAACAATGCTGTGTCTTATTCCACTTACTGTTCAATATCGTTATTGATGTTATTATGATTCAATCTGTGAGTCCATTGCATGGGAACACACTACACATGGCTGAAAAACTTACAGACGTTGACTATGTTGATGACATTTTTTTACTGTCCCACAATCAGCACGATATGCTTCATATCGCACTCGTTCAACAATACTGTATTAACTCTAAATTTATTAATTTTAAGTAGAAGCAAAACAAATTTTAATTTAACATTAAAGGCATATGAAAAAGAATTTTGAAACCAACCGCGTCATTACCAAAAAGTAGACAAAAAACACGATATTTTTACAAAATTTCGAGTTAATATAAAATAGCATCATCTACAAAATTTAAAGAACTCAATAGCAATATAAAGTCAGTACTGCTTTATGGCTCGGAGACTTGGAATTACGTAACCTTGATATACAAAAAATATAAATCTTCGTCGATAAGTGCCTTCGCCGAATCCTTAAAATATTTTGGCCTCAAACTATATAGTTTGGAGCGCAACTACCTCCCATTGGCCTTGACATCAAAATACGTAAATATAGATGGTTGGGTCATAACATACTTAAGCAAGCCAACGTCTTCAATTGGTAATCTCTTGATTGCAACCCACAGGGGAAAAGGAGAAGGGGACGACCTAAAAATACGTGGAGACGTCGAGTTGAAGTCGAACTACAAACTGCTTCATTAACCTGAAATGAAGCAAAAAGAGCAGCATCAGATATTGAGCCCATTTGTTCCTTATAAGAACACATTTTTTGGTTGTTTTATTTTTACCTGTGTGGTTTTATTGGGGCCCACTGTCGAAAAGTATAGGTTATCATTAGAGTTTTTTCCCCGGAGTTTTTGGATTCCCGGGAAAACGGGACATTTTTTTAAATTTCCCGGGATCCCGGGATCCCGCTCCATATAAATAATACAAAGTAAATTTGTTTTACATTAATGAAAAAAACTTTTTTTTAAAAAAGCGTAAGGGAACTTGTTTACAAAGTAAGTAATATACGAGTTTCCATAGTTTTTTTTATTTCGGTTTCCCGGTTTAAAATGAAACAAATTAATGTTTATCACCTTATAAACATATCGTCATATCTCAAATTTTTTTTTTAATTTTAAGTTAATTAAGCAAAGTGTTCCTTCATACTTTCTCGTAACAAAAAATCGGTATTTTATCTCAAACTGAACCGAAGTTATAGCAAAATATATCTTTAAATCGGTACATTTTGAAAACTTTAATTGCATTTTGCCAAGCTCGATTTTTTTTTGTAGATATGACTTTGCTGCAATAAGCGAGCGATATTTTTGGATATCTCCTATTTTTAAGACTTGTCCATGGACAATTAAAATTAACTGCCTGCATCTTATTTTGAATTTATGTTCTTAATTAACTCTCCACTTCGCTAAATTTATTTATTATCAACTGTTGCAAGGCACATTCTGCTTTTGGTAGATTTGTTGCGTCAGTAGACATTGATTTACGAACTTTTTGGTATTGATCTAATCGACAACCCATCAACAGATGCTAATTTTTAGAGAATATAAAACTAAATTTTAAAGTATAAATAGGTTTTTTTTTGATACTATGAGGAACTTTTATTTCCCGGGATCCCGCACCAAAAATCCCGGGAAAACGGGAAATAAAATAATTGAAATTCCCGGGATTTCCCGTCCCGGGAATTCCCGGAAAAAAACCCTAGTTGGAATGACTTTGTACACTTCCAGACTATTATATTATATTTTCTTGTTACATAAAAAAATATTGAATATAGTATGGAGTGGCCTTCGGAAGGAAATAATATTTCCAGTTTATATTTGTTAAAATTGTTGAGTTAAATACATTTAATTTATAAAGTATCACTGTCCAGTGTGACGCAGGGAATGTTGACATTTAGTGTTTCAAAAAATGTAATATAAATTTCAAATATTTTTGATCTGATTTGGAATCAAAATTCATCAAGCTTGGTCCTGTAACTTCGGTTGACAATGTACAAAAATTGTTTGCGTTTGAACAGACAAGTTTTATTTTTAATTTAAACAAACAAAATTTTAAGTTAGTTGTTTAAGTTTTTTAAAGATATTTGAATAAGAATAGACTGAATTTTGTACATTTTTGTTTTCAATAAAATAAAAAACGCTTTTTATAGAAATTCTTTAAGTTTTTTAGTGTATATTTTTTTTAATTTTAGTGCATATTTTGGTTGTGCATATTTTAAGCCCCCAGGAGACTATCAAATAAACACATCAATCACATAGTTGTGTGAGTGCAGTCGTCCTTTTTCGGCTTCACAAACGCGTTGACGACAATGCTTGATTAAATCAAAAAGGTTTGAGTTTTTATTTGATGGCTGACTTTTTGAAAGAATCCTGTTGTGATTGACAAAAAATTGTATTTGCTTTGTGTTTGATGTCATAGAAAAGTATGGTCATGCATACTGTATAGCAACAACAACATTACTAGTGAGGAGCGTTACTAAAACTTTTTGTTTCCTCATTCTTCATGACTGAAGAAAGGCAAACATGCATGTTTCCTCACCAACATAAATGAATTGGCGAAATATTAACAATTCATTTATAACTGTAAAAAATGTTACATATTTTACATTTTTCATTTATGAAAAAAATTTAAGAATGTTAAATATGAGCAATCACATATGAAATTTTCTGAACTCTGCTTTAAATTGTTTATTTTTAAATATTTTATATTTATATTTTATATTTTAAAAAAACTTTTAATTATTTAAGCTTGAGGTCTTTTTATTTATAAAAATTATATAAATTAATTTAATAATTAACTTAATTAAATTTTGTAAATTTAATTTCCTGACGATGCTAACCAAAGGTTAGCGAAATATTGGAACAAATAAATATAATGAGAGAGAATTATTAACGGTTGTAAAAACAGTTCTGACTTAAAAGCTTTACAAAGGCTGCAAATTAGAGCACTCCAAATTGTTTTTAATTTTCCACCTTGTCTTTGTATAAAGATAAAGCTAAAAATATTTTGCCAATTACTTCTCTTTGTATTTAAATCACTACATAACATTGGACTAACTACAATTAAATTTCCGCGAAATCAATTTTTATTCAATACAAAAAATAGTTCAAATTTAAGAACAACAAAATGTAGACTAGAAACCACAAGACAAAGAGTTGAATATATCGGCAGTTTAATGTTTAATAATTTGCCTGAATGTTTAAAAAATATTAATTTTATTTCAACTTTTAAATCTTCTTTGAAAGAATTTTTTAATGAGCAATCTTGAAATGCTATTAATATAATTTAGTCTTTAAAATTTAAATTGAAACTATGTAATTCCTTTTGTAAATCGTAAATTTATTACATAAAAAAAATCATATTAACTATAATTATTGTCAACTCGTCTCACAAACGTCCCAAGGACGCTGATACAATTGAATTTATGAATTTTTAATAAGTAATAAATAATATGCTAAAAAAACTAACTTAATAAACAAAATTCATAAAATCAATCTCATAATTCATTGAATATTTAAAATACCAAACAAATAAAAAACACCATTTTAGCAGTAGATTAAGAATGAATTTGTACGTAAACCCAGGTGAGTGAATAAATACCTCTTTAATTTGCTTGAAGGACAAAAGGCTTATGAAAGGTAAATTAAAAAACTTTTGCCTTGTAAGAAAAGAAGGTAATGGTAGTTTGTATATGTGTTAGAAAGAAATCTAAAACAGTGCTAAACATTAAAAAAAAACACGAGTAAAAGATTTACAACAGCGTCATTGCATAAAAGCACCCAGAAGTAACATTAAATACTTGCGTCAAGAGTTTATAGAAAATTATTTTCTTCCTCTTTCATAGAGTTTATGATTTTCTTTTTTTTTTTTTGTGTGTAGATGTTAAAAGTAAAATGTCTAATGAGGAAAAATATCATTACGTTTTTTTTGCCATTGCTGGTGCAAACTACACTAAAAATGTTTAAATACAGTTTAGAAAAGTAAAAACAAATTTATACATAACTAAACATTAATACATAGTTACATGCAGACACTCATATGTCCTTAAATAAGGATAAACGAGAATGTCTGAATGTTAAAATGTTTGTAGAGTAAGTAATTGGTGTGTGTAGTGCATGGGCAAGTGTATTTAAGCGATACTTGTCGTTTAGATTTTATAGATGTATGTTTGCACTCAGTAATGAAAATAAAGTCTTAACACGAAATAAATGTGTTAAAAAAACATATGCTTTTACAAATGAAAATAAATATAAAATCGAATCATCTATTTTGATATTATCTACTAGAATCTATGAAAATGTAAGGTAAAATAGCTATTTGGAGCGATTTTTTTTAGTTCATTTCCTTCTTTTTTTTCAGAATATTTTTATACTTTTTGAATTTTTTTAAACGCTTTCGCAACGAAAAGAAATTGTTTTAACTTGTGGTTAACAGATTGGTTTCCCTTTTTTTATATCTGTATAATCTTTTATCAAACATTTTGCTTCTATCGAACAAATCTAAATCGATCCATTGGCATCCGTTCAGTTGGCTGACAGGTCGTTAAAAAGTATGTGCGCAGAGTTCATGAGATAATTTATTGAAATTTGGTACATTTGGTACTTGTTATTTGCCAATTAACTATTTACTATTGTTTGTATTTTGACTTAATTCGGCCCAAAAACAATTTAGTGCAATCCTAATCAGCTTAAATATCAAATCGTATTGCAATCGTATTTAATTATAGTTCCCATACAAAGAACACTCACGAAAATAGCTTTTAATGTCATAACTCCTTTATAAAATATAATTTTGATATAAAATTAATCTACAATAACTTATTAATATTAATAACTTATTATTATTAATAACTTATTAATATTACGCAAATATCATAATTTAGTTTATTGCAATTTGGTACATTTGCCGAATTGGAGAAAGTTTTGGGAAAAATTATATAAAGGATAATAAAAAGTTAAGGATAATTTTAAAAGCATAACTTCTTTAACAATGGTTTAAATATGTACAAGAAAAGGAAAAAAGGGATACTGAAGTTGCAGTTGGCACGTAGAATACAACTGATAAAAAACACCAATTTAACCACTTGTATTTAGTCGGTGGAGTTGCTGATGAAAACAAGGCTGCTGCAACTGGAAATCAAGCAAATAACAAAAAAAAAAAAAAAAAGGACACTTGATTATTAAAAATAATGTAAGCTGAGAGTATTAAGCACTAATATTTTTGACTTGCTTTTATTCTTTTCTTGAAAAAACCAATCATCAACAACCAACACAAAAATAACATAAACTATTTCCACAACATCGTTCAGTAGCGACAGCAATGCCATTAAATTAAATTGCTCCGGCATTTCATCAGCCACTTTTAAGGGCCATTTATCTAATGCTGGATATTGTGCGAAACAGCCAAGGCATAAAAGGAAGACTCATCCAACAACATCTAATCAAAATAAGACTTAATTTTATATTGTTTATGTTACTGAAATTGATTTTTTTAACAACCGAAAATAACATTTTTCTCAGAAAGTTTTTTTCTTATTTTTTTGCCGCAAAACATAAACAAAACATATTTTGATAGTTGCGAATTATGTTTTGAATTCGTCTTGTATCCATCTGTTGAAGGGCTGATGAGTTGCACTAACCTTTTTAAATTCGAAATGGTCTTGACCGTCTATGCCGTTTAACCTGTTTATTACTCTCAAAAGAAAAATCAATGCATCCGTACTCAAATCAATCCGAAGCGGTATTAATAGTACGGTGAGTACGGATTTTCTTGAGTTAAGTACAGAAAGATTGATTCAAGTACGGATATTCAATCGAAATTACTTTTATTATCTGGATAATTCCATGTCAAATCGATCAAGAATGGGACACCACCTCCTTCGATTTTAATGAAATTTGGTGAGAAGGTTCCTTTTATACGTCCAGTGTGATAGTGTACATGGACACCACATTATGTCATTTTTAAAAATGTCATAAGGTTCATAATTACTAAAGAAGTTAAATACAAAAAATGATCTACATACACGCAGAGAAAAACATGTTTTTTTATGGTCACAACCAACAAAACTATTTTTAAAGAATAGAAACTGGGAATTATTTCCTTTCACAGGTTACTTTATTATATTCAACATTTTTTATTTTTTCGAATTTTTTCTATGAGCTTAATTTCAGTTAAGCTTTTTTGTAATAGTCCTATTCCTTTAATTTTTAGGAATAACATTATACAATATAATAGTCTGGTAGTGTATAATGTCATTCCTAAAAATTAAAGGAATATGACTATTACAAAAAAGCTTTATAAAATACATAACTGAAATTCAGCTCATGGAATAAATTCGAAAAAATAAAAAATGTTGAATATTTTTAAAGAAACGAATTTAACCATAATATTGTTACCAGTGACAATGATTCGGTTAAATATAACATAATATGGTGTAACAAATATCGGTTGCGCTTACTCAAGCGTATCGGAAAAGCCGGCATTCGGCCGGACGTAAAGATTTTCTCCTCCATGATAACACACGCACTGGCTTTGCTAACTAAAGCTTCTCTCAACGGCCGACCTTCGTCGGGGCGCAACGGTTTTCTCCTCTATGGCTTAACAAGTACCTGCTTCGCTAAGTAAAGCTCTTAAAATATTACCTGTTTCCGAACGAAGGCTGACTACGCAGAGACGCTTTAGTTAGCGAACCTGATATTTGTTATACCGTAGAAAAGAAAAATTTGTGTCAAAATTTCTTATCGCTTTCGGATTATTATTAAAAGTTCCCATTTTAGAATTCCCACGAATTTTC
Source organism: Pollenia labialis (assembly GCA_949318255.1). Lineage (NCBI taxonomy): Eukaryota > Metazoa > Arthropoda > Insecta > Diptera > Polleniidae > Pollenia > Pollenia labialis. Next base: position 97,249,955 of record OX439142.1, on the reverse strand, counting down.
TTCAGGAAAAAAAATTATAAGTTATGAAAATGATTTTAATAATTTAAACTCTTTTTAGTTTGAAAGTTAGATGAACTTCTGATTTAATTATTTGAATTCATTGTAAATTCTAAATTTTATAATTATTAAAAAATAATTTTTTTTTTATTATTTTGTAATGGTTATTTAATTTTTAATATTGTAAATATTAACTTTTGCCAACTCGCCTCAAAAATGCCTTTATGGTGCTGAGGCTTTGATATTGTAATGATTAATTTTTTTTAAATATGTAAATAAAAATAAACAAAAAAAAAAAAAAACTTGCTGCCAACTTCTTTGGACACATTCTGTTTCTAACAATTCTTGCATACTGCTAAAAACCCACTTGAGTAAGTGAAGTAGAAACATTGAAGTAATAGTTAGAGAAATATTCAAAAGTAAAGTACACATAAATGTAGAAAACTTTAAATGTAAATACATTTAACTACAATGAAGGACAATATTAAAAAAATCGCTTTTAAAGCAAACAAAACTTTTTAAAATTATATTATTTACAGTTTCCGAAAAGGATATAATAAATATACAAAATTTCAAAATATTTTAGTTTCACAACAAATGTTTGTTGCTCTCTCATCTTTTTTGCTCTTTACTGTTTATTTCTATATTTACACCATTATTTCTGTATACATGTTGCTATTTGCACATTGTGCTTGTGTGTATGTATTTATGTTTAGAAATGTTTATAAAACCTAAGTACACTTTTAAGAAGAGACAAATTGAAAGATCTACGATAGTGTAAAGTAATGTGCATAGAAAATAACCATTCACATATACATTTTAGCATAAACATATACCCCGTAAACATTTTTTTTTTTTTTGAGATCTAACGGCAGGATTTTATCGTCCGTATAAGAACAAGCGAAAAAACAATTAAAAATTTTAGAACTTAGAATGCCAAGAATATAATAAATACAGCTTAAAGTCGTATTATTTCAGAACTTTTTTGTTTAAAAAGACACGAATTCCACGATTGGTAAAAATGCTCCTGCATACCGTCGTCTCACTATATGGAAGTAGAAATACTATATCCCGTTTAAAAAACAATAAAGCCGCGGGCACAGATGGCCTTCAAGCAGAGCTTTTTAAAACCTGTTGAGAAGATTTGATACGATGCATGCACCTCTCTTAATCAAAATATGGCCAGATGAAAGCTTGTCGCCAACTGTAGGGGTATAAGTGTCCTTTTCATTGCATAAAATATACTTTCCTTAATAATATGCGAACGTCTTCAGCCCAGCACTAACAAACTTATAGGAAATTATCAGTGTAGATTAAGACCTGACAAGTCCACCATTGGCCAAATAAAAATAACTGCCCCAAAAACTATAAAAAAACCCAAGAAAAACATATCGACAACCATCATCTATTCGTCAACTATAAAGCTGCGTTCTACAGACCGATAAGGGAAAGTTTTACGTTGCCATGTCTGAGCTTGGTATTCTAGCAAACATCGTTCGACTGTGTAGAATGACTTTGCAACACACAAAAAGCTCCGTCAAAATAGAATAAAACCGAATTGACACCGTTCTTTGGAGTTATTTGAAAGAAAAGGTGTACGTCGATAAGCCAGGGGTCTAATCACCGCATTCGACACTATCGTATTGAATAAAGTATCGAATGTTTTTGCATACGATAGACATTATTTCAAATTCAATAAATTTCATTCTATATCGAGATTCATGGTACCAAAATAAATAATTTCGTTCAATTTTGCTCGATATCGTATGCGGTGATTAGACCCCAATAACATTTCAAGCGCTAAAGGATGAGATAATTCGGCACATTAAAGGCATATAACCTCAATTATGCCTCAGCGCCATCGAAAATTTGGACCATCGGATGGAGGTGTGCCGCCGAGGTTGCGGCGGCCATTTGGTCGATATGTTGTTTCATACATAATTGCACAATACCAATATTACCACCCTTTATATAACCCTCTACGCGTAGATGATGGATTCCGAATAAGAAAGAATCACCAACTGTACGATATGCCGATGTAAATATTGTCAAGCGCATTAAAATACAACGACTCCGTTGGCTTACCCACACTTGGCGAATGGAAAATGATGCTCCGGTCAGAAAGACATACAAAAAAGAAATCATCGGTGACCTAAACTCCGTTGAAACGACCAGATGCAACAAAACTTAATAGCACTTGGTGTCTCCAACTAACACCAACATGCAGAAGATAGAAATAGCTGGCGTTTCATTCTTCCTCAGGCTGATACCGACTCCCGGTTGTTAAAGCCATCTGAAGCAAAAAAGTAAAGTATGACGGTATGACTTTATACAATATCTTGTGAGTACCCCAAATAATTTTTTTAGAGGTATCCAAAATAATATTAATTTAATCTTTTAAGCCGTCAGAAAAAAAGTCCAGAAACAGCTAACATTGAAATGTAACATTTCCATTGACTTTCTGATAAAGCTTAGCACTTTGTTTCCTGGGTTATTTTTATTTGTATGTGTATTTGTGCGCTTTCCTCGTATGTTAGTTATTTTATATTATTGTATAAGCAGACGTTTTCCTTAGAAAATAAAACAAAAAATAATATAATAAAAACTTGGTCGTTCCTTTGGCACTATAAAATTAGGCAAAAAAAAAAAACCCGTCTTAAAATGTGTAATTTGTTGTCGTTTTACTTTTTTTTTTTTGTTCTGAGAACTTTTTCTCTGAATTACTGGCTTTCTTTGAAGGATGAAATTTAATATTTATTAAAGAAATACTGAGGTGTAGGAGCATTTATTAACTTCAAAAAGAAATTTGTGTTTTTTTATGGATTAATTTTTTTTTTAAATTTAGTATGTCTTTTTGTATATCTACATCACAATAACAGAAATAACGGAAGTAAGGAAATATTACTTTGGCATTTGTGGCAAGTTCAAAATGGAAAAGAAATTAGTAAATATTTAAAGTGACCCTACGAAATTGTAAAAAATCGTGTTGATACATATCAAGAAGAGGTAAAATTAAGGGTGGCCCAAAATTACCGAAGTGGTTTGAATTGCTTATAACTTTTTATTATAATTGTTTATTCTTTTCTTTTCAGTATTTTGTAACGAAGACTTGGGGAATTTAAAATAGAGCAGTACTCTATTGAACAACGTGCCAAAATTGTTGAGCTTTATTTTCAAATCAACAATCCATTGTTTTGACTCAGCGTGCATATCGTCGTTATTGTAATGTGCCCATTTCCAATTAAGTGGGTTCGTTGATAAGCAAAACTGCAGGATATGGGCTACGGAAAATCCGAGAGTAGTTCAACTGCGAGAATAACACCCACCTAAATGTACGGTTACTTTATTAAAAATACATTTATTAATTATACAATCGAAACATCCTCAAGTGCTGGTGTTTTTTTGACAACTCTTGAATGCCATAAACTGTGAAATTTTTTAGCTTTTTTGAAATGGTTTTTCATTTTCGACTTTCTCACCTGGGTTGTGATAAATAAATTATTTTAAAAATGTCGAGAGGGTAAGAACCGGATTAATTTTTGTTGATTCATGCTGTAAAATACTCAAATTTATAGTATGAGTGATTATCGTCAAAACAAAAATTGTTTTTAGTAAAAAATAAGATTAGATTAAGGCGAATTCATACAGGTGACCGCATCGTGAGATAGAGTTATGCTAGCTTTCCCTTATAAAAAAAATACTATAGTGGAGTGAGTTCAGCAAATGCAAAATATCGTATCATTTTAATGAAATCTAACGGAAACTCTGTGTATTTTGTTGTTGGATTTAACAAAAGAGCTACGCCATTTTGCATTTTCACTTTTGCAAGCCTAACACTGAACTCCGCTTATGTATTTTATCAAAGTTTTTTTGTGCTAAATTCCCAATTTTCTATATTTGATAAATACACTGAAATTTATTGCTTAGGGAAAGCTAGCTTCTATGCGCATTTCACTGGTTGCGTAGGCCAGATCCTCAGAAAAACAAAACACCAACAATAAACAGTGAGTTTATCTTTTCTTTCATTCCCTATACAATTGGTTGGCTTTTACCGACTCGATGTATTTTGTTTTTGTAAAAAGTTAGGGTGAATGTCAAAGTTATTTGTTAAAAATATAAAGGGATTTTTTTGTTTATAAGATATAAACAATTGCTTAAATCTTTTTCTTATTGTGTCTCCACTTATACCTTACGTCTTTTTGAAACCTTGTCTTTATATTTTATTTCACTTTTTTTGTTTTTTTTCAAGTATTTAGATTTTTATTGAATATTAAATTTTAAATAATTTTTTCACATAATGTAAATAAAGCTCGACAGTCAGTATACACACAAAAAAACACACAGTAAACAGATGACTTGAAAACGTCACCAGTATGAATTCGCCTTGGGCTAGATTGTCAAGTGTCACCTGCAGGTGACACTTTGTTGAACAATGTATAATAAGTTATGCTCAGTGTCACCTGCAACATATTTTTTAATTAAATTTTTTTACTGCTAACTCGACGTATTTATATAACAGGGCTGCTGGTAAATTTTGCATAAATTTTGCTATATTAAGAAACTGGAATAACTTTTTTTGTAATGCATGAAATTTATTCAATCTTTTTTCATTTGAAAGTCCATTGAATTTTAATAAAAAAGTTCAATAAGTCTTAGATATATTTTGAATTAAATGCCCGCCCTTAGGTGAGGCTACGTGGGGACAACAGACGGTTGTGTTTCTTGAAATGAGCCTGTTAGAAAATTTTCTGCGTAATTCGGCCATAACCGGCTAAGTTATGTGTGCAGTTGCACCATATTATTGAAACTACACAGAGTTGAAAGGAATTAATTTTAGAGTAGATCCGGATAGAAAAATGATCAAGTAACAGTCTCCAGTAACCTTAACGCTGTGTCCATTTTGTAAAAAGAAGTATGGCACACCAATACAGTGCAAAGAAACTGCACATCATACTGTGACGCTAATTTAATGAAATTCCCTCTCATGCAGTATTTCTTGTTTGGAAGGACTCCATATGCGAATATTTTGTTGTTCATCAGCCACGCTGTGTTTTGAAAATAAAATCAGTTTTGTTTTTATCAAGATATGGCAACTGGCTGGTTAATATAAAAATATTTTTATGAATACCGGCAAAAATATTCTTAAATTTTTTTGCATTTTCTAAGTTAAAATTTATACAGTTGAGTAGGTGAGTTGCAAAACTCGTTCGGTACAAAATTAAAAATACAAGATGATAATTGATTTTAACAGGTATTTTGGCGCTTTATGCGTTTGTATCAATAAATATTCTTTACCTCATGGTAAAGAGGACTTGTATTGATACAATTTGTTTATTTCTTAAAGTGCATAAAATTAACAGAAATTTTTTTTCATATTGCTGAAAAAATAGTTTGTTTTCTATTAAAAATCAGCTAAATCTAAGCATTATTTCACCAAGCGCTCAGACAAATGTGCTCTTGGAATAAAAGTTTTTGCATAAAAGCGACAACAGAGACAGGATGTGTTCAATGTACATTGAACTCATGTTAAAAAAATTAATTTTGTATATTGTTTTTATATATTACTTGTATTTAGTTAAGTCTTTAACGTTGAATTCTCTTTATATTAAGCCATCGATTTGTATTATTGAATTTTGAAATTTGAATTATAAAATTAATTACCGATAAAAGGCCGAGGTTGAATAAGTTTAAAACATAACTTTACCTTTTACTTCATTTTTAATACTTCAATTCGGCAGACGAACTGCTCATACCTCAACCCCACTGACTTTTATTTATTGTAAAATAAAGTTAATTTAGTAAGGAAAAAAAACCAAAGCCCCCAACAGCTTCTCATTTAAATTGAGAAATTACCAGCAGACATGGGTAGGCATAAACAATTTAAAATCCCCTACACAAAGAAAACTAATACCCTGTTTTCTTTCTCATTTTTTAACCCCAATAATAATAATCCCCTGACGAGCGGTTATAATTATCATTGGCAAAAGACTTCTCGATTTCTGTTCAAATTATAATAATTTAGGCCACCAAGAGTCTAATTTATTCAAGAAGGATTATGAAGTTCTAACTTGTGTGGTTTATAATAAAAAAATTATTAATATTAAATATAAGTAAGTATTTGGAAGAAAAAAGTAGTAACTTTTAAAAACTACATACAATATAAATTTAATTTTATGTTCTTCATAAAATTCATCCTACACGCACATAGAAAAAAAATTGATTTTGCCAAGAATAAAAAATTTTTATGATTTTTTATTTGCTTATTTGTCAAAAGCCACTGAATATTTTCATTTTCAAAACTTTATGAGCCTGCAAATTAAACTCAAATTTCTTCAAATACCTTTCCAAGTTATGCGTTTGAAGAGCAGCTTCTGTGCCAACTATACTGAGGTAAAGAATTTGTCGGTATTCACATTTCTTCTTTTATTTCTGTAACGTTCAATTAACCGCATAATACAGCCCTGCCCCAACATAACATTTTCTGTACGAAGATCATCTCTTCCCAAATATTGGAAACTGCGGAGAAGATATTTTGATTTAATATCTACAAAACTAAACAATTTTTACCACATTTGTCAGAAGTATTTTGCAAGTTTAACCCTTGGTTTTGTGGGAAAAAGAAACTTTTAGTAATGTTATCAGCTGGCCTGTAGCAAAACTTGCAGTTCTCCATGATGCGATTCCAGACATGCGATAAATGCAAACTAAGTGCCGGTTCACACACGTCAAGTTTGTCTCCTCAAGTCTTGAGTTTTTAGGAGAGAGGGGAAAAGAAATGGCATTCTCTTATCAATTACAAGGCAAGTAGGCCTTTCTACACGCTAATCAAAAAGTATATATTTCATTATTTGTTTGAATCATTTTTTAGACATGATTTTTGATTTGTTTTGCTTCCCATAGAAATAATTTTTCTAGCACTTTCGAAGACGTCATGCACTTTGTATGGTCAGGTTGTTTCTAACCCTCAGGTTTCCTATACTTTTGGATGTGCTTCAAAATTGTATTACGAATTAGCAATCTTTAGGCGGTCAATAATTTTATAATTCTTTGCTTTGCATAATGAGTAGGTCTCGCGTATGCAACTAAAATATTCTTAGCAGTAAGACGAAGACTAGAACTTGATTATTAGGCATGTTCTGAAAATCACAAAATTTCAAATCACTTGGGATTTTAAAATCACAATTATTATTTATGGGTATTTTGAAAACCACAAAAGTTTTAACTTGATTTAAAATGATGGAAAAAATAAGCGTGTAATTTTAAATCGGCGGCCACTTAGCTGAACGGTTTAAAATCACAATTATGGAGAAGTTGTTTGTCCAGAACACCTTTCATGTGATTTCAAACCACTTTCATAAAAAATGATTTTCAGAACATGCCTGTATGGTACGTAGCCTTTATTGTCTTCCACATTTGAGGAGCCGTAGAAAAAAACGTACTTTTTTGCTAATATGAATTTTTTTTTAAAAATTATTGTTTATTGATTTCTCCCCCCTAAAAAACTGCTGGAACCTGGAAATGGAAATAACTTTTATACTTGTCAATACATGTTCAAACTGCCATAAATCACCACATTAAATGATAAGGATGTTTGACATCAAAAGACTTTTAGTTTGGATAAAGTACGATTTGTAAATTAATAAAATTAAAAAGTACGTTTTGTTCAAAATAAAATAAAAAAGTACATTTTGTTTCACAAACAGTTAAAATTATGTATATATTTTTGATATCAGAGTCTACAATACAAAAATTTTATAAACTATAGTATAATAAGAACAAGGCAAGGCGAATTCATAAAGGTGACCGCATCATGAGTTAGAGCTATGATAGCTATCCCTTTTTTTAAATATGTATTTTGTTTTTGTAAAAAGTAAGAGTGAATGTCAAAATTATTTGTGTATAAAATATACACAATTGCTCTAGAAGGTATATTTTTTTCTGTATTGCAAATTTATTGTGGCTCCACTTATTCCTTACGCCTTTTAAAATTCTTTTGTTTAAATTGTATGTTCACTTTTTTGTGTTATAACATTTAAATAAGTTTTTTTTTAAGAATTTATATTTTTATTGAATTTTAAATTTTTACAATTTTTTTTCATAAAATGTAAGCAACGCTTGACATTCAGTATACACACAAGGAAATAAACATTAAACAGATGACTCAAAAATGTAACCTTTATGAATTCGCCTTGGTACAAGGTATGTTCATGAGGGAGAGTTGTCATTATTAACCAATGTAATGTCAAATTATTTTATTTGATTGTTGACGCATGTTTTAATTTTTTCCTTATTTTCTTTTTTTTGACGTTATGTGGGTTTTAAAATTAAGAATACAATTTTAATGACTATACCTTGTACTTATTTTATCATGGTAAATAATTTGTTGACGAAAGTTTTAAGTTTCCTAAAAAGGACATTTTGACAACATTTAAAATTTTGCGTATCAAAAACTAATATGTGAGAGCTTTCTGGGTTCTGTTTCATTATCTCGTAAAATGCATTAACTCTTGACATATGAATTCATAAACCTGTCATAAGTTTTACTTTTTCTAATTTAACTTACTCTCAAACTACCCTCAACAGATTTAATGTTCATCGAAAACATTTTTAACCATTGCTAAGCCTTCTGTCTAAATATATACGTTTAGGTTTAAGGCTCAACCATAATATGCTTAAGGTACTATTAAAAATGAACGAAAACTCTTCCATCTGATTCCGTACGGAATGTGCGATCAGTTTCGCACTTTGCTTAAGCAAATGAGTGTTCAAAATGGTTTGACACATATGATTTGCATATAGTTGCTTGTGCCAGTTAATGCACATTATGGCTTATAAAACGATTGTAATAACTTTCAGTAGCAGTTCACTCTTTTTATTTTAATTTTATTGATACAGGGATTGCATCTTTTATTAAATCAAAAAGTTCAAGAACACGGAAAAATGGAAAATACTATGAATAAGGTAAGTACTTAATAACGTCAACAACGTCCTATGGTGGTCCGGACGAAACGCCGATACGTTTCGTGGAGTGTGGACTGAATCAAGGGGTAGATTTGGTGTACAGCTCCAGAATATCTGCCGAGGATTCAAACACCTTGTTGGTATTTCTACACGTTTCCACGTTTCTCGCTTTATAAAGTGTATTGGGTGGCTTCGGAATTCAGCGCTATAATATCAACCATGTGTTTAAACAACTTAGTTATATTATAAAAGCCAGAAGAAGAGGTAACAAAGCACAAGCATATAAACAAAAAGAAAGCACCATATTAATAAACCGTATAAAAAAACGCTTTCCTGTTGGATTTCAAACGTTATAAATTTCCACTTATTTACTGTCACAAATTAGGTATTCAAAACAATTTAATTAATTAATTTATAAAATATATCACAAAAACATACTTTAATATAAATATCATCATATATACTTGTATACTAAGAATATTTCTACCACAAAAAAAAAAAAAACAATTTAGCTTTTTGAAGCGATTAAAAATACAGCCGGCAAATATGGCTTTCAAAACAACGATTCGACGTAAAAAAAACTCAAGTTTAAACCAAAAAACAAACTAATCGAACATTGGTTGACGACAGTGGTGCCTAAAGACAGACACCTGTCTGCTTGTTTTTCTAATGAGAGAGAAAACATTATTAATTACTTACCCCGTCACATACGTTTGTTTTACTTTTGTTGTACTGACCGCGTTGTTTACAGAAGAACTCTCAATTATTGACACCAGCAGCATGACCGATATGATTTCGCAATTATTTTACTTTAATGTATTTAACTAAATAATTTTAACAAATAGAAAATGGGAATTTGTTACACAAAACAAGCACAACGTTTTTTAAAGATAAGTAAAAACTTATTTTTTGCTAGTTAAATTACATAAAATAACTCAATTGTTTTTACGGAATTCGCGGTTGAATTTTTGACAGTAAAAATTAAGTGAACTTTTCGTTATTTTAAATTACATTTTTATTTAATTTTACATAAATAAGAATTGAACTTAATCAACGGACAAAATTAACTGCAACTGTAAATCCGTATTAATATGCACTTGAATAACTGTTAGAATCAGTTAAAAATAAATTTGCTTGGAATTTTAAATGTTTATATATCTAACAATTACTGAACGAAATACTTCTTAAATAAACTAAAGTCCGTTACTGTAATAATATTGTGAGTGTACCTTTAGTTTAGACGTAAACAGTACGTTTTCATAAAAATATAAAAAGTACGTTTTGCTATGCACGATTTTCTTAAAGCACATTTTCTTGGTTCAAAAAAAAAGTATGCTTACTACACTTGGTGAAAAATCACTTTTATTGCAGAACTCTGAACCTCTCATAAAAATTGCAAACATTCAGCAATGCCATCTTCGCTAAGAGATCGAGTCATTTTGAAAAATTATCACGAAATCATAAAAAATAAACATATTTAGATGGGCAAACCCCAGAAACAGTCCGCCAACCAAAAATGTTTAAAATAAATTTTTTGTTAATGGAACATATCTATTTCGATGGTCATTAATACACTAATTTTTACCAAATACCACCCCACCCCTGATTTCTAAATGTTATACGTGAATTTGATTTTTGTGCTGAAAATAGCACTTACAGTAGACTCATATATAAATTTCGTAAAAAAAAGTTGATATTCATTAGTTAAGAAATTAGTTTAGGAAATGCAATCCATGAAAATATAATTTGTTTTGTTAAAATAAATAATATATATTAATAAAATACTACTGGAAAAACTGTAGCGTTCAAAGGGTTCACGGCTTTTGTCAAAAAATCACAACATTGTTGTCTGCGGACAAGTGATTTTAGAATTCTTTTATAGTCATCTTTCTTTTAGAAATAAGATTTTGTATACCTTATGATGCAAAATTCGCTAAAAATTAGGAAAACACACTTCAAGTTACTTCAACTTTTTGTGGCGTGCGTCACAAAACTTTGTGATCAATTATTTTGCAACAAATACTTGCTACGAAATTATGATATATACCATTCGTAAGTGCATATTAATGTCACTAAATACTATATATAAGTTAAGGCTATCTCTTTTGAAAGACCACAAAATGTTTATATATCAATCAGAAAACGCGTACGAATGAAGCGTAGCGTTCGTCACACAGGATTTGCCTGTATAGCAAAAATTACATGGGAAAATAATTTGCATTCTCAAAGGATACAAAAATAAACGCGGTTTGTCTTTGTTATATTTTTATTAAAGAAATCTTATCACTAAGATTCACGAGTGGGTTAAATGAAACTCTATCAATCTTAGGTAGTGGTACAATTAACAAGACTTTTAAACACTTTCAAAACCAACATACGATTTTAAGCAAAAATTAATTAAAGTCACGAAATACCAATTTAGAAAATTAACCTCAATCTGTCAAATAACCTCAATCCGTCTTTCTAGTGTTAAATAGTTTTTATATACAAAACTTTTCGTTATATAAAATTGAAAAAAGTTGAATAAGTATTTTTACTATTTAAAGCTATTTTCACACTTGGGTTCTTAAACGTGTTTAAGCAACTCGAACATGATTAAACTCTAATCACATAAAAATCGAGATGATTATCCATACACTGAAGTGATTTGTTAATCACTTCAAACTGACATGATTACAACGAAATCACTTCATTAATCACATAAAATACTCTGAACATACCTCAAACTGAGTATAATCTAGAAACGGCCACCCACCATGACCGAACACCTCACGTGTATAACTGACCACGTTTTCTTTTTAATGTTTTTATGTTTTTCCTCAATAATTTATAAATTTTCACAATTTCATCATGAACAACTATGTTTGAAATAATCTTCTGATAACTTTATTAAAGTATTTTTATCCATTTCTAATACTTTAACGAAATATAAATTTTGAATGTATTTAATTTTAAGCTCCAGGTCTTTTTGTATAAAAATATTTACTTATTTAAAATTAAATACATTCAAAATATTTTTGAAAAAGTTCAATTAAAACTGAATTGGAAATATAAATTCGTTTGCTGTCATTTTTTTAATCAACTGTCATCTTAATCATCTCAAATGTAATGCAAACGGCTTTGATCAACGTTTAAAACCCAAGTCTGAACATAACATAACTGTAAGGACCCCAGTTGATTTAGGCCCTTAAAAAGTTACTTCTTTCAAACCAACTATAACATAAATTTCTTTTTCACTTTCATCCACTTTCATCCACTTTCAGCTTAACCATTAATTACGTTTTTGTAAACACACATACCAAGAACTTAAAAAGTTATGTCTTTTTTTTAACCATTTTCACCTTGAAAGCTAATTGGTCACAAGAAAAAATGCAAAACCGACAACAAATCAAAAAAAAAAACCAAAAAAAATCGCCAACAAATTGGCATTAAGAATTTGCAGCCAACATTAAAAAGGTTCAACGTAAACGCATGTAACAAAACAGTGCTTATGCGACATTTCCAAAAAAAAAAGTTTGCACACATTCGCAAAAGTGTCTCTCTGTATGTGTGTGTGTGCATACGTCAGTTTGTATGCATTTTTATTGCTACTATTGACCCAGTGCCATATATCAACCAAAAATATCCTTTTCAGTGTTGTCATTGTTTCATGTTGTTGTTGTTGCTTTTGTATCTTTTAACGCTAACAAGGACAATGTTTTCATTTTTGTTATTGCTGATCCAATTTCGAGGTATGTGTGTATGTGTATAAGAGAATGGTTTTACATTTTGTGTAAGTTTTTTTTTTTTGTTTTAAAATACTGATGTTGAATTTTGCATATAAATTAAGCAGACATAGTAGAGCTAGCAACTCTTACCAACAAAGAATGAGTTATTCGTAGAAACACAGTTGGACGGACTTCTGTTTTGGAAAAAAGTCTCTTGTTAAAACCCATTTTTGACACATTGTGCGTATGGCTACTAAATGTTTGTGTTTTCCTGCAATACTGACCAGTATGTACATAAATTATCTTGTGTGTCCATGTTCTTAATATGCTCTTCATCCAAGTCAATAAACTTTATTTACGAAAGAGTTTTGTTATGGTTGTGAATTAAGAATTTAGAGGGAAATTTTGTTCTGTTTTTAAAGGAATGCTGAAAATTACGTTGGCTTAAAATAAACATTGAAAGAATTTTTTCTAAAGAATTTTAAAGTAAGCACTGACATTTTTTTTTTAAAGATTTTTAAGAACTTTTTAAGAACTAAATAAATTTTCAAGAATATTAGTTGGTTTTGATAGCAACATATTAATGCGATATATGGAGTGTAAAGCGAATTTCTTATAAGTTGTTTTAAGTAAATTTGTACTACTTAATTTTTATTGAGAGATATGTACTGGTTTATATAAAAATATATCTATAAGTAGTAATATATAAACATCAATACATATATGTATCGATACTATATATTAAGCAAATAGATTTGGTTTTGTGAACCACAACATGTTTTTTATGTTTGCCTGTGATAATAATATGGTTGAATTAATCATAATATGTATAACATTTTTCGTTGAAATGATTTTTCTCTGAGTGTTGGGGAGCTTTGGTGTATTGTAGAGTTATTCAAGTGAAAATCAAATGATTCATTAATGTTTAAACAACGACTTTGATGCGATGCCAAATTTAGCGAATTTAAACGAATTAAGAAAGCTGTTCGTTTATGAAAACAATGATCACTATTTATAAACTTTATTTTTTATTGCAATTTCGGTTAATGTTTAAATGTCCCTAGAGGAAAGGGAACTAACACTAAACATGCCACGTTACAGTTCTATAGTGATAGGTGCCGGTCCGAGTTCTAACACTTTATATGAATTCGACTTGCCTCTTTAGCATGGTGATGTCCTACGCGGGGGTTAATTGACATCTTTTTGACGCTTTTTAATAGGTCACAGAAACAATCTAAATGGATACATTCAATTTCGGTTAAAATAAGGCCTATCGCAGTTATTGTCCAAAATGAGCCATGTTAATAGGACATTTTTCACAATTAATTCCTTTTTTATCTGCCAAGCCCACGATGTCGACAAGAACATTTCTTTCGCATATTTATATTAAAAACAATAATAAAAAACTAAGATTTGTTTCTGTTTTCAATACAAATATGCGAAAGAAATGTTCTCATCGACATCGTGGGCCTGGGCCTAAAACTCTTTTGAATAGCCACGAGATAAGTGCTTTAAAACCAATTGACACAAATTTTCCGCAGGAGCATAAGTACAAACTTTTTCATGAGGTTTTAAGTTATTTTTAAGGAGGTCATAAAGAGATATAAGAACGCTTTTCACAAAGCTGCTTTTTTGTGTTTAAGCCAATATGTGAAGTTTAAGAAAATAATCTCTGAATTAAGGTTCGTATCCTGATCACAAACTTAACAAATGTTCACTAAACAAAACATCGAACGTAGTTAGATTATCTTAAAAAATTCTGAGTCTAATGGATCTAATAAAAAAAATGTCTTTTACTTAGCGAAAAAACTAGAAAAATCGAAATAAATAAGTAAACATTTATTATCAAATCATAAAAAATTAATTAAAAATGGATGGTTTTTGTCAAGGCGAATTCATTAATTCGCCTTGGTTTTTGTTACACTGAAAAAAGTTTCTCTTTAACAAGTGCTAAGTAAGGAGCCCTGAGCCGCCATTGAGAGACAGCTAACTTGGGTCTTTCAGTGGTTCCTTTGTGATACCCAGCGCCAGTGCCCATCCTACTAAGTAGTTACTCAACAGGCACCACTGCACACACTCCTTCTTCCTAATAAGGACAATAAGGAACCTTAATTCTTTCCTACATAAAGGGTGTTTTTTTTATAGAGTAATACAAGTTTAACACATAATAAAAGAAGGAAAATTATTTTAATATCAATGAAACAGGCTTTATTGGAAATAAAATTTCATTAAACTCATATTGAAATGTGATTTCTGCCATGTGGCCGTCACGGAAGGCGCAATCTGGAACACCAATTTTCAACAACTTTTTGCAGCATTTGCGGCCGTATTTCGCCGAAAACTGTACGAACGTTGATTTCCAGGTGTTCAATTGTTTGTGCTTTATCGGTGTAGGAAAGTGACTTAACATAACCCCAAAGAAAAAAATTCAATGGACTTAAATCACACAATCTTAGTGGCCAATTAATTGGGCAAATTACGTGAAATAATTGTTTCATCATATGTTTCTTTACGAAAAACAATCGTAGCGCCTGCTGTGTGGCTCAGTTCTGTTGGAACCACACATCATTGTTTTTGAAGACATATGGGCCGAAGACTCCACCAGCCCATAAAGCGCACCAACAGTAATTTTATGTTGACGTTATGGTGTTTCGACAAAAGCTTGAGCATTTTCCTCACTCCAAATGCGACATTCAACCAGAAATGGGCTTCATCGGAAAATAAAACTTTTAATGGAAATTCTTAATCAATATGACGAATAGAACAATTGTTTTGATTACAAATTTCAACAATTTGCACGTGTTGCTCTGGTATAAGTCGTTTCATAATGAAATTTCAAAGCAAGCTAAACTAAAAGCAACTGTCAGCTGTTAAATGGGTGCTGAAATCTGTGACAATTGCATCTATATTATAAAAGATGGCATGCAAAGAAATGACAAAACAAGACGCTCCCAAAGTCGAAAACAATGCAGATCCTGCTTATACTATGAAAAGCATGGGTACAGAAGCGATATTAAGAGCCATTATTTGATGAGCGACGGATAATTGATTACGAAACACACTCACGGGTATATCAGCTTTCCTAACCCTGTGACTGGTAAAGGCCACACAGGCTAAAACGAACAGGATTAAAGGAGATGTGATGAGACAATAAATCATCAAGACTATGAATACAAAAAGGTAATTGCTTTTAAAGTAATCCAAGTTTTAAAAAAATCTACTAGAGAGACGTGGCATACTAGCAACTGTCTTAAAGTTATTTGTATTTAAAAACTCTGACCAAGGTCGTATGTATTGTCGGGTCAGTTGTATCAATTCCATCGGAGTAGGAATTTTTTTAAAATCAGTAAAGAACTAAAATCAAATTGAGTTTTTGCTTCGTTTTTGGGTACATTCATATCAGCCGACATCTCTACTTTAACTTCCTAAATGATTAGACTTTATGTGTCAAATTTTTGAGATGCTGTTTCTTTTAGACTAATGTCACGTAGCTATTTTTACCGAAAAAATATGTTACCGTTTTATGTAAATTATTTAATAATATTGTTAGGTCGTTGAAGTTCTCGTTATTAACGTATTTATGAATTATGTATATTTTTTCTTCGTTGATAGACGTAGTAACAAAAAAAAAATTAGATCTGGTTTAAAAAACATATTAAGATAGGTTGAAAGGCGTTTGCAGTTGAACAATGAAATTCTGAAAGATTTGCCTGATTCAGGAACTTGAAAATATTCCTTGCAATGGTTTCTGGTCCTGGCAAAAAAAAATCATCCATAACTTAAATGTCATCTTAAACTTAAAACATGTGATTACAAGGTACTAGACAATTTTTCCCTAGGATTTTTGGATGGATTTGTAGATGGAATTGTATAGAACAAAATCTTTATAATGAAACGGCGAAAGCACGCCCACAAAACTTTAAGACAAAGTCCTCCGAATCGTGTAAAAGCTGTGAAGTATTAACTAAATTGTTTATCTTGTATAACAAATTATTTGTATTACAAGAAACGCAAAACTTAAAAATTAAAAAAAAATTAATTATATCTACTAATTCCACTAAAGTGTTTTCAATAGTTAAAAATAAATTCATAAGTTCATATTATCCAAATTCTCCTGCAAATTGTTTATAATTAAAAATAATAACTTCATTCAGGCAATTAACTTATTTTAATACGTTTTATTTAAAAGCCTTCTCTGCAGCAGGAAATATTTCGTTTTCCTCTTAGCAACATTTAAAGAAATATTCCTTTTTATAGTATTATCCTTAAATGCAATCTTTAACTTTTTTTCTTAATATTACAGCAACCGAAATAACCGATCATTACCAATTATACTTTAAAGTCTACCAACATTGTTTTAATATTGTGTACATTTTTTTTATATCGCTCCTTCGCATACGTCTGCATTTTCATAAAGTATAAAAGCGAGAAAAAAAGAGAAAGTAAATGAAAAATATGCTACAGAACCTGGAACAAAATAAAAATATTGCGAATATATTAAGGTGTCGAAAGCAGATGCCACTTGGGTGTCATGTGTAGTCTCATGCATGTGCCAGTGTGTGTATGGTAAAAGGCTACAACATCAACTATACAAGTGTGTACACACTTGTGAAGCATACTAGCACTATCATTGAAGTTTTTACTACTAGAACATACACAAAACTATAACCGCCACTACTATTACAGCGACATAGACTTATAACGAGTGTTGCTGCTATAATATTTTCCATATTTTTGTTTTTTTTTTTAAATTTTGCCTGTTTTATGTTTGTATCAACAAGAGTAAATGATAAAATAACATATCGCACACATACGTTTTATCATTCACTTACTCATACATAAAGCTTTTGTAGTTGTGTGTGTTTGTGCAGAAATTTTTATGTGCCTGTTTTTTCAGACGAAAAAAAAAATAAAACATTTTTACTGCTAACATACCAACACTTCAGTTGTTGAAATGAGGTTTCTTGTTTTACTTACCACCACACAAATCCACATTTACACATTCACACACACAAATGATGCATTTGTAGTAGAGTATATAAATGCTGTTGTAAGTTAAGAGTATGTTAAGTGCTTTTGATAGTAACTTAAGCACAAGAAGTCACAACAAAACAAAAACCACAAAAAATTTAAGCAAAAAGGAAACCTACGAACAATCTCACACTCTGGCGACTGCATGAGGATGTTCCCATACAAAAGAAGAATATGCCAAGTCACTCTTATAACTGGCTTCCGTGTTGCCGTTGCTGCCCTGGCCGCCATAAACATAATCAACCGCATTCAGACAGCGAAGCTGGTGCTTTATTCTTTTGTTTTTAAAATAGAGAAATGAATTTTACAGGTGGCACTCTTAAATGTAGTGGACTTGGAGTGGATTCTTAAATATTTATGGGTTCCTTGGCTAAAAATTTTATGTTTTTTAATTCGAATTTAGTAAAATGTAAGGGCATTTTAGAAAGCTTAGAGGTAGCTTGTTTTAAAATTTTAAAAATTAGTTTATCCACAATATTTTATATAATATAATAATGCAAATTTAAAAATCTGTCATTTCCTTAATCCTTAACAGTTTTATTTGGTTTAATATCTTTAGTTTTTCTAAAATCGTTTTGGATGAAGTTTCCTGACGATCTGGCCTAAGCAACCAGTGAAATGCGCATAGGAATAGCTTATCCCATAAACAAAAAATTTCAGTGTTTATATCGAGAATAAAAATTGGGAATAAAGCACAAATAATAAAATCATTTCAATTAAATTTTGTATTCCCAAAAATTACTTTGAATTATAAAAATCGCATAAATAAAAAAGTTATAAATCATGTTATCGAAATAGCTCACCCTGTAGGAATTGCTAGGAGTAAAAGAAGATTTGTATATACTCCTGGTTATTTAAAAACGCCCGGGAAAATAGTAAACCCTAGTTGTTGCAAATAAACCTTAAAGACAATGTATATTCCAAGCAAATCACAGAGAAACACAACCTTGAAATTAATTAAGCAGTACACAAATATTTACTTTTCGAATTCAATATCAAACTGGTAACTTTTCTTTAGATTTACAAAATCGAGATCAATATTGACCCTTAAAAAACATTCCTTTCTCCTCAATTAACTAGAAAGCAGCACACAGTTGTTGTAAGATGCTTGTAAGTAACTAAAAAAAACTTAATAATTTAAAGGATTGGTTTTCGCCTTTTTCTAGATTGGAATTTCTTGACATCATATTTTATACATGACCTTATTGTATCCAATCTTAATCATTTATTCAAATCCTCCAAGCTTTTAAAGTGTTGCCTGTTAATATTAATATATTCATGCATGCTAACTAACATGCATGTTGTCTGTAAACAAATAAAAATACATGCCAACATACACCAATAACTTGTAAATGAGTATGTTTGGGACAGTCGTAAGTAATACGAATATTAACATTTGTACTTGTACCTATTTGTAAGTAAGTAAGTACATTAATTAGGGTGGAGCGTCACAATTTTTTGTGAATTTCATTTTCAAAAAGCCAGTTGACGAGTGCAAACACTATTCAGGAAAGAAGTTTTTTAGGCCATGTGAAATTATGATCCATCTTGCTTAGTTTTAAATAGGCTTCGTCCTTCTGACTATTGAAACGTGTGTACCAAATTTCATCAAATTATCTTTAAAATTGCGACCTGTACTTTGCACACAAGGTTACATGACAAGCAGACTATCTTCACAGAAAATATTAAAAATTTTCTCTAATCACCAATTTTATACTAAATTCATAGAATCAAGCAACCCATTTGTTGATTTTGCACCAATTACCAAAATAATTATATTGATTACTAAAAATCTTAAAAATTTAATATTTTGAATTTTTTTTTTTTCAATAAATGATATTTTTAATTTAATTTCAAAAAATTTGCAAAAAACTTTGCCGTTTCAAACAGTGTGATGATTGATTTTGACAATTTCCAACAACAATTGGACCAAGGTCCATCTATCAGGTCTGCTTACTTGTACAAAAACAAAAAACGATGCTTTTTAGTTGTCAAAAATTTACTACCACATATACAAAGCAAAAGGAAAAAACGTGTATGTGTGGCATACCATAAACGTAAACAAACGTATGCATGCACATCTAAGCAAAATTTAAACAACTTTTGACAACTAAAAAGAACATAAACAATGATCATCAGGCTTCTTGCGCAGACCTTTTCAATGGCCCTTGAATTGGACAAGTTTAAATTATTTTATTTTAAACGAAATAATTTTTTGTTATTTGATTTTTATTTTAATTCAAAATTAATTTCAAAACAACTAAAATTTTAATTAAATCAAAATTATATTTTTTATTTTCGTTCAAAAAAAAAAAAAATAATTGTAGGGGAATGTAAGAAAAGATAAACTCACTGTTTTTGTTGGTGTTTTGTTTTGGCTTTGATATTGTTACAAGTAAGACTTTTAGTGTTTATAATTCTTATTCGCTTTAGGGTTTTATTTGTATAATATTTTTGGCCTTTCTAAAATCTTTGGAAAAGGTTTCCTGATGAGCTGGCCTAAGCAACCAGTGAAATGCGCATAGAAGCAAGCTTTTCCTCAACAATAAATTTCAGTGTATTTATCAAATATGAAAAACTGGG
The DNA here is from genome assembly GCA_949318255.1 of Pollenia labialis. Lineage (NCBI taxonomy): Eukaryota > Metazoa > Arthropoda > Insecta > Diptera > Polleniidae > Pollenia > Pollenia labialis. The sequence continues at coordinate 97,229,676 of OX439142.1, read as the reverse complement.
AATTTAGCACGTCATACGGAAATCGTATTAATAATAATTGATTTAATTATTACATTAATTAAGTTTAAATACTTTTTTAATAATTTTTTTAATTGATAAAAAACTACTAATAATTGTTTCTGTGTTCCAGCCAGGAAGTGATTCTGAATTGATCGATATACTCATAGTTGGGTCTAGAACTAATATTTTTATATGTTACACACATCAAAGCAAACGCATAAGACAATTTTTTTATTTTACTTTAGTAAAATCATTCAAATGAAAAATGGACCAGCCTGTAGAAGGTCCAAGCAGGAAAAAAATTAAGAAAAAAACGGTTGAAGAAGACACATTCAGGTTTCTGCTGGTAGTTAAATATCTTTAGCCCCTTTTGACCCTAAAAAAGTTCTTTTCCTCCAAAATTCCAAACTGACGAAAAAATAACACACCAGGTGTCAACAGTATTGCAATTCTTAAGTCTGCTTTCACACGTTTCATCTTTTGATGCTCAACTCTTATGTTTTTAGGTGAGAGAAGAAAGAAGAAAGGGGGTTAGTACGGAGATGCCTGTACTCGGTCAGTACGCTTTGTTTTTATTCGTTGAAATATGTGCAACGATGGCTGCATGTAATTTTTTTTCTTTTCTTTTTCTCTTTGATTCGATATTAATAAAATTGTTGTTGTTTTGTACTGAAAAAAGTTGAAACTGATTGCTGCGTGTGAATATATTGGCATCTTTAAAAGGGAATTGAAAAGAAGTTGAGCATCAAAAGATGAAACGTGTAAATTCAGACTAAGAGCTACCTAGAGCCACTGTGCGACACTCCACCCTAATGTACATACATGTACGCGCAATACCATCGTGTCCATTTAAATTTTGTGGCTTTTATTTTCCTTTGCTTTAAGCAATAAAAAATATTAAAAACTGTAACTGAAAAATATAAATTGAAAAAATATGAAACCAGCTAAAAAAAACAGGAAAAACTTTTAAAACATGAAAATAATTAGCCTTTGGTTATATTTTTTTTATATTTTGAGTTTTTTTCCCTATTTAATTCACAATAGTCATGTAATTGTTATTACACAGTTGTGCAATTAGATTTAAGTCGAGGGAAAATACTCAGCAATATAATAATTATTTAACTTTTTATATGTGTATGTACAGTACAGTACATCTAGAAAAAAGATATACAAAAATCCTTTAATATGCACATATTTCGCTTGGAGCATCATTGTTTGCTGGCAAAGGTATGTTTTTTTTTAAGTTTAAAGCCAGTAACTTTTATATTTAACATTATTTTAATATGTTAATGTGTTTTTGGATTTTTGTAATATTTTTTTTTATAAAATATCACGTTTAAAATATACTTAATTCAATATTTGGTAGAATGAGGTACTTATTAGAACGACAGAATTATATTATAACAAAAAGATTTTGTTGACAAATGTGACGCTTATAATTTATTTATAATTATAAATTAATTTTATGTTGTTCAAAAGGTAGCAGTTATTGTGAAAATCTTTGTGTTGGAAGAAAATATTGAATGGCAAATATATAAGTTTATAAACCATAAAAATTACACCCTGCAACAGAAATTTAAACATTCATATACCAAGGAAACCTGCACCCAAGGGACATTTTATCTTTTGCTTTGGAAAAATCAGGTGCAGTCAACTGACAAAACTCTTGAGATTGCGACTGACCAGATGTCATATCTGGTACCTAGAGAGTCATTAGCCCCTGGGATATCTGTCCAATGCTGACTATTGGCTGAGGCCCCTTCTGGATTCACGTAGTAGCTGTGAATTAAACGTAAAGTTTCGGGAAGGGATATCTTAAAATAAAGGCTTCAGAGGCTCATTTTCCACCTTTAAATTAAGTTCCTTAGGTGCTGTTATTTAAAAAGATGCTGCTTGTTTCACTACCACAACGGAGGTTGGTTAGCTCCAGTCGCAAAGAAAGGGGCGAGTGTATTATTCGGACGAGTAAGACCATCAATTTGCTACACGTCTTTGCTTTGTGCTCTCAAACATGACGGCACTTGGTATACGCATTATTTGTGACCCGGTTCTAAGACCACGGTGAGGTAGACCACCATGGCAGATACTCGCGTAAATCTTTCACATCAAGGAGACATTCATATTCAGATTCAGATATTCTTTTTAAAGGACTAAAAGGATTAAAAATATATTTTTTTTTTGTTTATTTGCATGCTCATGTAAGGTAATAGAATGTTACCACACAAAAAATCAACAATTTGGAAGATGACAATTATGAATTAATAAAAATGTAGTGTCACGTAAAAGAAAAACGTTTTTAATTACTCAACAATTTCGTTTAATTAACTAAAGTTTTCGTAATGATTTTTCTACTAAATTATACTTTGAAAAACACAAACGGGCATTTGTGTGGTTCCAAAATTTTTATTTATTTTATTTAACGAAAAATTAAGCAAGACAAGAAGCAATTGTATGGTAGATTTGGTAAAGAAGCACAGACAGCATCAGCAAAAGGAGATATGAAGGAACTTTTCAAGTTAACCCGAACACTTGCTGGCGGCGGCAATATTTAATGTTGTTCTCCTGTTATAGATGATAAAAGTGGTAATACAGTGACTTCCAAACAAGTTCAAATAGTTGTTAGGAGTAAACATTTTGAGAAAACGCTGAATATAATGTACAGATGACTTTATAATACGAAGACGTTTTAATCCCAACAGAAGTATAAATTCGAACGACCCGAACGACCGAAAAGTATGAAACGAGGAAAGCAGTCGGCAGTGACGAAATTCCTATAGAATGTTTTAAGGCTAATCCTATCTCAATGGCAAGAATCTTATGTCCAATTTTTAAACAAATTTGGAACCCTGAAGCTTTTCCTCCCAGCAGTTTTTAAAATTGTTAATAAGATCATACTAGACAGGATAGCAGAAGCACTAGAAAATCATCTCCAAAACACACAAGCTGTCTTCCGTCCTGCCAGGTCACGCAGTACCATTCGAATTTTAATTAAGCATGCGGCATAATTTAACAATTGCGAACTAAAAAATTTACCCGAATTTACTTTATTAACTGAAACTCGAAAGTAAATTATTCCTTTTAATTTTCCTTTCAAAGTAAAAGGCAATGGTACGAAACTAAAAACCTTTCATTCCTTTAATATCTTTTTTTTTATTTTTCGACTTTAAACGTAATTTTAGTAATTTGCATACTATTTCGTATACGGATGACGTAAAATTAATTATTTTCCTAAACTTTAGCATGTAAATTCCAATGCATTTTTTTATTATCTTTGTTTGTTTGAAATATTGGATTTTATTAGTTTTTTTTTTTTGTTTTCCCACACACAATCTTACACAATTCTAATATAAAATGAGAAAATAGCTTTTATTAACGTTCAATCTTTCGAATCCATGGACAACAGGCCTGTTGTAACAACGGATTATTATTTGGTGAGTGTTATTTGAATATTCTAAATTTGACATTTTTTATTTTTCGAAATTATTCTTTCAGAAATGAAAAATTGAAGGAATAGCATTATTACAAAAAAAGCTTTGCAAAATACATAACTGAAATTTAGCTCATAGAATAAATTCGAAAAATAAAAAATGTTGAATATAATATAAAGTAACCTTCGGAAGGAAATAATTCCCAGTTTCTATTCTAAATTTGTTAATTTTCTCATTTTTTTACTACACACAACACACATGTTAAAATTTTAATTCATAACTTAAATATAAAATAATTTTCAAATGTTGAAGTTACTTATGTTATAAGCATAATATACTATTCGTGTTATTCATTAACATATATGTATGTATGTTTATTTTTAACATTATCTAGTTACTGTTTGAAAATCTCGGGTTCCTTTGGACCAGAAATTAATTTTTATATTAAATAAAACACCTTACAAACCTTTATATAATAACGTTATGCACTTTAACAAAACTCAGTGTAATTTATAATTATAAAATATGTTATCTGTTTGTATATATCATTTAGAATGAATTTAAATATGTAGATAAATTTTAGCGAGATATCGTATTGGGCTATCTTAAGAGCTAAATCTGCGAAGATATCAATGGTTGGGTGGGTTAAGAGCAGTGAGGGATAATGACATCAAACGATCTTCCTATATGCTTCACGTTTCAATTACAATTTGAGTTTTGGTTTTCTTTTATGTTTGCTTTCTTTTTATATTTTTCTTTAAATTGTATCAATAGTGGAAATTGCTACCTATATATTTAAATTAGTTGTAACGTGCCTTCTATTCTTTGTTGAAAACAAGTACACCACCCTATTTTCCCTGAGCACGGCTCACAGTGCTTTGTCCCCATATAACGAAGGGACATAAATAGAAGGAGTTGTCAGAAATGTTTGAAATTTGGTACACTAGCACATAATAGCTTAATTAAGAAAAATATGAATTTTTGGAGAAATCGGACACGCCTACCTCCCATGTGTCCTGAAATGGAAAAATGTAATTTTAGCTTCAAAAATGCCCACAAAACTACAAAAAATGGTCATGCTAATACACACACAACTAGCAACGTGTGTGTATATTTTAATTTAAATCTGGACAAGGACTCAAGGTCCTGCCATATATCCTTTTTCTTAAAAATGCAATAACACTTACAAAAATTGTCCAATCGTAATAAAATTTGGTGTGAAAATTGATATTTGTTAGATATACATATATGTATGCAATTTTGGTAGAATCCGATTATTAATGTAAAAAATACAAAAACATCATTTAATGAAAAATGAGTTAAAAACGCTTAAAATGCTCTTGCAAAAATAACAAGTAAGAAAGTATAATCGGTCAAGCCCGACCATGTGATACCCTATAGCATAGTATTTAAAAACAAAGTTCCTAGATTGTAATCTATGTGGGACCCATTGGCAATCATGGACCCGCCAGAACAAAATTAATTTTCTTTTAAATTGAAAACCCTTTATGCAATATTTTCGATCACTCCACAATAGAATAGCTTTTACTACAAACAATGGCTGTTGCCAAAAAAAAACTTCTGCTACGTACCCATCTTCAATTTAAATAAAAAATAACGGCACTAAGTCACATTTTGAAAACATTCTTTAAACGATGAAAAACCAACGTCATCTGTGAATTTATCGTCATCTTGTAGCGACAAAAGAAACAGACACAACTGTTATACTAATTTTTTTAATTTATCTTGTCAATTTATCTAATTCAATAGTTTATATATTTGGATTTATTTCTTATTATGTTCCAAGTTTATTTTTTTTAAACTAATTTAATCTATGAAATCTTTAGCAAAAATCACGAAAATAGCATTTTTTTAAATAATTTTTTTTTCAAGTTGTGGTAAAAATTTTTTAATTGTTTTTCTTGTAGTTATTAGAAAACAGTCTAAATATTCGAAATCAGAATAAAACCCATAGACGATATTTCTTTTTTTTTAATATTCCATCAAAGTTAAGAAATTTTTAGAGCTTAAGTAAAAAATAAGCATTTTTCAAATCAATAAAAAAAAACTTATGAGAAAATAATTCAATAAAATTTTTTTAAAGTTAGCTCTAAATATAGTAAACTACTGCAAAAAAAATTTTCAATCTCGTGCTTTAAAAAACAACAGTTTTACAACAGTTTTCCTGCAGCATGTAAAACTCAAGTAGTTGTTTTGCCATTTTTACTATAAATTCTTAAACTTTGGCGCCCTCTAGCGCCGCCAAAAAGAGTTAAATCTTAAAAATTCTTCAAAATTCATTTGAATTATTTTGTTATCCATCGATCTGTACATTTTTAAGTACAATATAAGATTTGTTTTTTTTTATTTATGTCTATGGGCCACAGCACTGTGCGGCTGGTCTAAATCGTAGCCAACCGTTTTCTGCGAGTAGAAATAAATGTTTTCCGTTACAAATTTATGAAGCAATCTTAGAAACTGTGCCCACAGTATTAAAATTCGTGTACAGTTTTAAGACCAGGCTTTTTATTTGGCCTATGGTAAATTATTGACGTCTCTTTCTGAAATTAGGTAGTGTATTTTATAACAATAGCTTTTTTTGTTACGGTATTATGCGTATCTAATTATTTTCGGGTCTCATCTGAAGTCTATGCTAAATTTTGGAACGATATTCAAACAATTTGATGTTTTATCATACAGAATATATTTGTGCAAAATTTAATGGCAATCAGTGTATTCTATCCTAATTTATGTTTTTTTTAAACAGACACATTATTTTTTAAGGGCAGTTGTTGCACATTTGGATCTATAACTCTTGTACTAGATTTTGATCCCAAACTGCTTAGTAAAAATACCGAATAAAAAATTGTGCTTCAAGCGAAGCTGGGAAGCGAATGCACTTGAAATGTTATTTGTTTTATAAATCGTGTAAAGAGTTCGTTCGTTTACTGCATCTCTATATTTATTATTGCGTAGCACATAATTGTGCGCTTATTTTTATTGGGTAGCAGAAATTTGACACCGAAATTTTCCTTTGGCATTGAGGCTTTCAGAAGTGAGATGGTATTAAAGAGATTGACATAACTTAATCGACTTTCAAATACTCAAGAACGCAGAATATATTGCTCATTTGCTGTGTCATCACTAAAAATTATAAGTTTTACATAAAACCAATTTACTGTGTGCTCACCTATTTCAAACATTAAGGTTCACATAGCAAATTTTTATAAAAAACACTCAGTTGTAGAAACATTATATATACAAAATTATATACAGCCATCAACGTTAGATGTCAGTTCAAGTTTTAAATTTACACACAACCAAGGCGAATTTATTACAGGTGGTCTTAAAAGCCCTGCTGATAACTTTTTTTTTAGCTAAAATCACTGTTGGATGTCAAAATTTTGTTTATTCTCTTTTATTATCTTTGTTTCTGTTTTGTTTTATTTCTGTTTTTGACATTGTACAATGATTTTACAAAAACAAATTGCTTGTGGTTTTTGTACGAGTTGTACTTGTTGTAGTACCGAGATTACCTGGGATGAATTCGCCTTGCACACAACATAATGGAAAACGAAAATTTTATTTAATATCTTCATAAGAACTATTTACAATAATATCTTTGCAACAAATGTGCGATATATACGTTATCGAACCGTAGATGAATATTAAAAAATGTTCACACAGAATGATAAACATAGTGTACTTTCATTCCCCACTAGTGGTGGAGGGTAAAAAAATCGAGCCGAAAAACGTCTTAGAATTGCTCTGTACAGCACAAATGAACAAACGCTATCTATAAAACTTTACAGAAAAAAATACACTGTCCAAAAAAAATCGAACTCTTTTACAAAATGGATTATATTTTTGTTCTATTTATACCCAACCCGTAATAATCGAGAGTGTATTGTACGTTTGTGCTGATGTTTGTAGATCCTTAACATAGTGATCCTAGAACAACCTTTTAGTTTATCCATCGTATTAGAATCACGATCAAGCGATGTCCATCTGTACTGCCGGCTGGCTGTCCATGTAAACCTTGTGCGCGAAGTACAGGACCGTGTTTCTCAAAACTACAAGTTACAAATCTACAAGTAAAATACATTAAAAAAAGCAAAAATTTTACAAGTTCTGTTCTTGCTTCAAATGTATTTAACTTATAGATTTGTATTTTGTAGTTTTGAGAAACGAGACCAGGTCGCATTTTTGGAGGTATTTTTTTTTAATTTGGTGCATAGGTCCTTTTTATCACAGGCACCTTAAAATGGTGATACTCGATTTATAATTTCATAAAGTCCATATTGTCTTCCGAATAGGGTCCTTGTGCAACTAACCGTTTTATAATTTTGGTATTATGATTAAATTTGGTTTAAATTTTTTCAATGGTAATCTAATTTACCTAACCAATATTTCTTGGAATCACTCTATATTTGACTATTGCTCCCATACAAATATAACTTCCGAAATAAGTTTTTTATGCCACAACTTTCTTACAAACGTTAGTAGGTATTACCATAACATTTTATGACAATAACTCTTTCAAAAGATACTTAGTCATTCCAAAATGTTATGCGGGTAGGGCAAAAGTTAACTTTTGGTCCCATATAACTCCCTTTCCTCCCAACATTTCGTTCGCTTTTTTCGAACTTCTTCAGGGGTACTTGTTATTCCATAATGATGAATTTGGCTTTACATTTGTATTGCACTTTTACAACTATTTAATATTAAAAACTGGACTAAACGGCACAGAATTAAATAAATAAATAATTAATAAATAAAATACAACACAAACATCAAATAATGGTCAAACTTAATGTAACATCACAGAATTAAAACTCATTTTAGTTCAGTTCAGTCGGCTCCATAATTGCACAGGGGTCCCAAATAGGATACACTCTAGTTTTTACAAACTACTTTTTATGTGTAGGGTATCATATAATCGAGTTTAACCGACTGTACAGTCTTAATTGTTGGTTTTTGTTATGGATACAAAAAATCTTCAAAAAATTAAACAAAAACGACACATTTTAACAATTATTAACTAAAAAAAGCTAAATTAAAACAGTTTACCTCAAATTGATACATTATTTAACTTAAAAACATTTAATTTTTTTTTATTTCGAAACAAAAAAAACACGCAAAGTATCCTAATTACAGGCACTTTACAAAATGAATTTGCTACAACCAGACAAGTTAAATTGTGCACCTTAAATATGCTGTCACTACAAAAATTACAATAAGCAAAAAACGTAAAAAGCAACAGCAGCAACAACAACAACAACAGCAACAGCAGCAACAACAACAACAAAGAAGAACAGCACACTTTTTACACAATTGTGGTAGTCCACGTTTTCTCTCCCACGCTAAGCTGAAAACAAGTAAAAGCATATGAATGGAAAAGAAAAAAGAGCGAGAGATAAAAAATTGTTAAATTAATAATATACTTAAAATCATAGAAGAGTTTGTAATGCGCATGTCTTGAAATATAAGAGTTCTTTTGAAGAAAAAAGCTTTTAGTCTTTTGTCAACACGTGAATTAAAAAGGATTGGAAGGACTATTTACTAAACTATGAAGTATTTGAAGTACAAATTTTTTCATTTTTTATATAAAAACAAAACACTCTCTGATACTCACACATCCATGCATAAACTGAATATTGGCCAAATATTGAATAATTTTACCAAACATTTAGTCAATGGCGGTATTTTGAGGCGTAAACGTGATTTTAGGTGAAAACTCCTATCGCATGGATTTTAAAGGAATACGACTCGAAAATAAATAGAAAAAAACGCGACGTGTAATCCGAAAGTTTTTAATAAAAAAAAAAAATATACTAGTTTTTAACATAGAAAAAGTGAAATTAAATTAAATTCAAATAAAAAAATTAATATCAATAAAAAAAATTAAGACAGTTTTTGTTTTAATAAAAAGTAAAAGTTCTTAATCATTGTTAGAAACATGGTGTGTGTTTAGTTTAAATAAAATTATAAATAATTGCATATCAGTAATAGTCATAAAAATATTTATTATTAATATGTATTGAAATATAAAATAAAATAATTGTGTAAAAGTTTAATTTCCATCAATATTAAGAGTAAAAAAAAATTTGCAAAAAAAATATTTGAAAAATTCAAATAAAAAATTTCTTTTAAGCTGCGTGACGTATGATTAATATTAATTAACATCAATTACACATCAAGTATATGCTTCATTTTTAAAACCAATTTTATAAATATAAATATAATTAATATAGATCTGTGTGTGTGTGTGAGTAGGCGAATAAAAAATCTTAAATAATATCTGCTGTATGCGTATAAATATAAAAACGTAAAACGCATTAAACTATTCTCCCTAGATTATAAAGCAAAAAGTGTCAATCTATCAATAGTTTTATGGGAAAATATATTAATATTAAATTAATATCACTCATATATCAAATGTTATTAATAAAATTAATTAAATGATTCACGCAAAGTTCTCTATCAAAATGAGCAAGATACAAATAACCGACAATTAGTTATTAAATGCAATGATTAATCCGTTATAATACTATTTAATAACGACAAGTTTTAAGGATTAAAATAAAAACTAATAACTATAAATAACGAGTGGAATAACCGTTAAGAAGGAATACTAAGACTTTTATTTATAAAGGATACTAAAGCTGATATTGGTTATGGTAAGTAGAATCTTATCTTAAATAAAAAGTTTATTTTTTAATAAGTAGCTCCTGCTATACTTTATAAGCTGCTATTTGACAAAAAAAAAAACACTGACATAGGCTCATCTTGAATGTAAATACCAAAATCGTTAATTATTTTGTTTAGCAGATTGTTGACTCAAATATAGGAATAAGTTTTCTTTTTCAGGGTTGTCAATTGCTGCATTATTAGAATATCTTATTAATGTTTGAGGTATTGAAACTTTAGTCAATGAATTAAATTATATATGTATTATATTTTTTATAAAATGCAAGTCAAAGTACTACCTTTAATAACCCCCACCAAGAGTATTTATTATTTTGTCAGGAATAAGTTCTTTATGTGATCGATTGTCATTTTCAAACTAGTGTATGATCGTAAACTACATTCATAAACCATACCGTTTACACCAGCAATTAAGACAGTTAAGTTGTTTATCTTTGACAAGTCAAAACATTTTTAGCCCAAATATTAAAAAAAAAAACGTTGCTGCACGTACATACATATGGACATATAAACATACTTTTTCCGTTGAAAAAAAATACTTTATTTAAAAAAATTAACTTTTTTTATAAATTTGTAATTTTCTTTGTTTATTTTATTTTTCTTATTGTTTCTTTAACATATAAAAGTAATATTTATTTTTTACTTTAATTTTTTATTCTTGATGAAATGTCAAATATCACTAGCGTTGCCAGAACAAAATTTGAAAAAAACAGAGATGCTTTAGCAAAAACTTGTTGTTTGTAACTAGTTTATCTCAAAAGCTAGTTACAAACGTGTTTATAATTTTTGTAGATCAAGAAGGTTCTTAAACTAGTTAGTCATCATAAGCAATATATAACCTGTTTAATATTACAGTTTTATAATTTTTTGTGGTTTCAGGCGAGTTGAAGTAAATTCCCGTTGCATCAAGGCAAATTTATTACAGGTTATATCGGCACTACAAGTACAACTCTACAAAAACCACAAGCAATTTGTTTTTATGAAATCATTGTACAAATTCATTAATTAATATCAATAATAATTAATTAATAAAATACATGCAGCAAATGCGCATAATTTCGTGAAAATAATTGAAATTAAAAAAAAATAATGATTTTAATCTTGGAATAAATTAGCAGAGGTTCTGATAAAATAGGACATTTCTTTAAAAGTTAAAGCCGAGGGTTCCCCGTATGCTAAAGATCCAACCCCGAAACGTTTACTTAGGAAAGCTTTGACTCTTATGGGTCATCAGTATGTTAAACATGGCTCCGACCATAATGTATTAGATTTGGCAGTTTTAGTAGCTCCTTATCCTTTCAAGAAGACTGGTAAACAGCTTTTAGATCCTTTGTTGCCATTGATGTGTGTGATAAAACAACAATTTGCCCAAAATCTTTGGAACTCTGTGCAGAATTAATTCAAAGATCTTTGGAGACCATTCACACATTTTTACGTTTTTTCTTTTTTTAATTTATTTTCTATTAAAACTTTTTCCCCTTTTTATTAATTTATTTATTATATGTTGCAACTTTTCCTTATGCATGCTGAAAGTTTTCAACTTAAATGTAAACAAAATTAATAAACAAATTTTGACATCCAATAATGATTTTTTCTATAAAAAACATTTTTAATTTTAATTAAAAAAGTTATCAAAAACCTGCCATTTAAAACAATGTTTTATTTGATTTAATAGCTCGGGTCTTGACATTTTCCAACAACGATTCTACAAGTTTAAGGTAATAATTTATTATTATTTTAAACGATTAAATCAATAAAGATTTTTTTGTTATTTAATTAATATTTTAATTTCTTTATATATATTTTTATTTTTTTCAAAGTAAATAAAATGTTAATCAAATCAAAATTATATTTTTAATTTTCTTTCAACAAAAAAAAATAATTGATTCAATTGATTCACCTTAATAAAATTAAATACTTTCTAAACAAGTTATTTAATTGACACAAAACTATTGGCAATTTTTCTGTACATGCAAGTCCTAAGTGAATAAAAATCTTTTTGGTACTTATTCCTTCTTTAACTGGTACTTTTATTAATTTTCGTTAATTTAGGATCAAGATAAATTTAAACATGTGGTACTTATTGAATTTTCTATAATATTGAACTTAGGTGCAGGGTCCTCAGTGAATACAAATCTATAAGATAAAAAATGTTGGATCTTTTTTGGGGAAACCTAGAAACATAATCTTTGGCATATAACGGGTCCGCCATCAAACGTTTTTTTTTCAACTAGTGCTTATTTCGTGAATGTTAACACTTAGCTCATGTCTGATTTAACAGATAATTAGTTTTATCCTTTCGCTGAACGAATATGGTTGTGCATACGCTTGAACAACGCTGGGAAATATTGCGACATTACTTTGAAAATCATGGTAATGTTGCAGAATGTGTGCGAAAATTGCGTACGGATTTTGGATGAAGCTCATTTTGATCTTGCCGGGTATGTAAACAAGCAAAATTGTCGCATTTGGGGCACAGAAAGCCCGCACGCATACATTGAAAAGTTGATGCACCTAAAACGAGTCACTGTTTTGTGCGGATTTTGGTCCAAGTGCATAATTGGGCCATTTTTCTTCGAAAATGAGCGAGGAGTGGCCGTTAACATCAATGGCGATCGTTATCGGGCCATGTTGAACGAATTTTTGTTCACAAAAATTGGAGAGGAGGATATTGGCAACACTTGGTTTCAACAGGACGGCGCTACGTGCCACACAGCCAAAGCTGCACTTGATGTGTTGTGCCCTGTTTTTGAAGATCGCATTATCAGCCGCATAGCTGATGTCGTTTGGCCACCTCGGAGCTGCGATTTGACACCGTTGGTCTATTATTTGTGGTGTGCCGTCAAAGATAAGTGTTACGCCGACAAGCCAGAGACAATTGACAATTTAATGGACAATATTCGTGAAGCCATTGGTGAAATACAGCTGCACACAATTGATAATGTGCTTAAAAATTGGACCGATCGTGTAGGCTACTGCATGATCAGCCGAGGCAGCCATTTGAATGAAAAAAAAACTTAGAGATCGTATTTCTTTAAAACGTATCACTAGTCATGCGACATTTTGACCCACAGACTCGTTATATTTTGCAATTGGCAACAACTACAGCATTGAAGTGTGTTGCCCATAAAAATCTAGAGTGAAAATCTTATCTCTGAGAAATAACTAAAAATAAGAACAAGTAAAATGGATATATTTGGTGGAACGCGACTAATCGTGCTTTGAAAAACGGACCGAGGACCATTGGTAGACTAAAAATTTAACTGGGGCCGCAAACTGTGTATGCTTTGTAGATTCTATTTATTCTTTGTGTAACACAGGGAATGACAAAATAAATATTTTTCGTATACTCTCGTCAGGGGTATACAAATAAAATTGCTTTTGCTGCAATAAATCTCGATATCAAAGTTTAAGTATACTTTTTTAAGAGAATCTTATACGAGAACTTTATTCAACTTTTTCGTCAATTACTTAAAAAAACTTTTGAAACCCTTCATGTTCAGATAGAAAAAAATTAAGAAAATATGTATACACTTTGTATTTTTTTATCCTTCAACAGTTCCAAGGCCCATTGAAAAGGTCTGCGCAAGAAGCCTGATGATCATTGTTTATGTTCTTTTAAGTTGTCAAAAGTTGTTTACAATTTGCTTACATGTGCATGTATACGTTTATGGTATGCCACACATACACGTTTTTTCCTTTTGCTTTGTATATGTGTTAGTAAATTTTTGACAACTAAAAAGAATCGTTTTTTGTTTTTGTACAAGTAAGCAGACCTGATAGATGGGCCTTGAACAGTTCAAATGAAATTTTGCTTTAAAATTTGTTTTCGTTTTTTAAACTTTGTATGTAAAAATTATAAATTTTCCAAGCAAATTTTAGGAAATATTTTTAATATTTTAAATCCGACTTACCTGATTTGTTTATTAGATCGCCAAAATCGTTGATGCCTACAAAGAAAAAAAGACGCTTTTAGTTGGAGTTATGCTTTAAAAATTATTATATTTGTGTAAATATTTAAATAGAAACTGGGAATTATTTCCTTTTGAAGGTTACTTTATATTATAGTCAACATTTTTTTTTTTTTTGGTAGTGTATAAAAAAGTCATTTCTGAAAAATTACAAAAAAGCTTTATGAAATACAAAACTGAAATTTAGCTCATAGAATAAATTCGAAAAATAAAAAAAAAAAAATGTTGAGTAAATATTTAAGGCAATACACATATTCACTTTAATTTAAAATGAATAAATTGTAAAACAATGCAAATATTAGGCGGCATTTTTACAATGATTTTTTGAAAAACATGTCTTTTTTAAATTTCTTTCAACGCTGCTAGCAAAATAGTTTTACATTTACATGATGACTTTTGAGACATGTATTTTATTGTTGTTTTGAAAAATTGCAAAATGGAATTAAAATAAAACATATTGCCAAATTTAAAATAACAATAAAAGAAAATTGGAAGAAAAAAAAGAAGAAGAAAAGAAATAATGTATTTTCTTCTACCCCTCGTTCTTCTATACCGAATTTGTCTGTAAATAAAAAAGACATGTCTTAAAGAAAAATCACAAAAATCATCAAATAAATGCCGTCTGTGAAAATGTTACTTAATAAAAGTTTGTTAAATTTATTAATCGCTGTTGATTAAAGTTAATAAGTGTTTATGTAACGGAAGATTCATATTTTATCAAATCTTCGCCAATTTAACCTATTAACGCCCGTTGGCTTGAAAATAGAGCTAATTAAAAAAAACTAATAAATTTAATTAATAACGCAATCAATTTATGACAGACAGATTGGCAAAGAATTTAAGAAAAAATAGTGGTTCAAAAAAAAAAAAAAAAAATTATATAAAAAGGGATATCAAAAATTTCTTAACGGCATTTGGGACCGCAAAGGCCTGTTTATCCTCTATTAAAAAAACAAATATTTTCTTTAGTTGGTCCAGTTATTTAGAATTAAGGTAGAAATTAATTGGATGGGTATTGAAACACTCACTTCGTCGTAAAGTGATGTAAAAAGTCATTTGCGAGAAAACCAAATAAAAAAGATTTATTGTCTTTTTCCCCAATTCTATATTTAATTACTTAGGGTTAATTTAGTGCATATTTTGCAGGACCATCATAAAACTGAATCAAAATTTAGCTTACATTCTGTGCAGTGTGATTTTACAAATGGATGGCAAAAGGACTCGTTTTCATATGACTTTAATATTTATTTAAAAAGTGTTTTTGCTTCTACTGAAAAATCTAAAGGTTTGAGTTAATACAGTATTGTTTAATAAGTGCGATATGTATTCCCAACTTAGGAAGGCGTTGCATCATAAAATAAAACAATACCAAAAATATGCATAAAATCTAAAGCAGAATGCAGGTTTTATTATAAAAATTCGCAAAACTTCTATCGAAATGTGTAAAGCTTTTACTCTTGTAATGATCGGTAATAAGTTAATCGTAGGTCCGCTACTTTGGTTCAATTTCGTTTTATTAGGATAGAAATCAAAATGTAAAGCCTGTAAAGCCCACCCTCGAAAAAATCTTAGTAGAGGGTATAGGGAAATTGCCAAAGAAGAAACTCTTACAAAAGAATGAAATAAAATTGTCAGTCAGAATAATAAACGTGTAAAGTTTCAATGAAAAAAAAACACATGTCGAATTAACAAAATCATACACTCACAATATTCTGTACGTAAAATTAACTGAAATTGTAATATAAAATAAATGAAAGTTCAATTAAAAACCGGTCTACCTATTTTTCATTTATTTTTAACAAAAAGTTCATTTAATTTTTACTGTCAAAAATTCAACACCATTTTCAGTAAAAACGATTAAATATTCAGTTTCATTAGAAAACAATTTATAATCATTAACAGGGCAAGTTAAAAAATGCCCATCAAATTTTTAAATATGCATGCATATAAAGATTCCCAAAATATCAACGATATGCACAAAAATGAGCTCGCGAAAAAAACTTTAAGGGTTTTCATGAAATCACTTAAAATTCTCGTTTTATGAGGCCCCTTTTAAGTTTTTTGTAATTTTAAACGATAAATTAAAGTTTTTAAGAAACGTAAAAAAGATAAGAAAAAAATTAAATAAAAAATAATCAAAAGATAAAATTTGTATGAAAAAGTAAAATTTCTACTTAAAAGTGCATAAAGAAAACCAAAAGAATTCCAAGAATTGGTTTTTTGTTAACACTTGAATCTTTCGTTGTAATTTGTTAGTCAAATTTCTGAAGTTTGTGTGAAGGGGTGTCAAAAATAACAGTTTGCACAAGTGTTCGTTAATAAACAGAACATTAATTAGCGTTTGGCTCACTAACCCAGGAAAAAACATTGATAAAGAAATGAACAAACCAAAATTTTTAGCTACGACCGCAGCACGAACAGCTTGTGCGTGTATTGTGTATGTGTTTTGTTTGTATAAAATTATTTTTACTGGCCTTTTGTTTTTTAGTACAAAACGAATGCACGTAAATGATCTGAACCGAACACAATGAATTTTGTAGCTTAAAAAAACCGAACGGTATTAAGTGTTCTCATCTTTTTGTTGAATTGGATAAGAACAGTATAATTTTTGTGTTCGATACGGCTTCGCTGTTATACCTTTATCCGATGGTTCATATTTTCTCTAAGAGATAATTGTGGTCCAATGTCCTTTAGGTCTTGAATTATTCTTGGCTTATGGACGTACACTTTTTCTTCTAAATATCCCCAATGAAAGAAGTCCAACGTTGTCAAACCACATGATCGTGCCATCCAATTAACATCGCCATGTCGTGAAATAACACGGCCTTTGAATTACTCGCACAAAAGAGCCATTGTTTCGTTAGCTGGGCGGCAAGTGGCACCATACTGTTGGAACCACATTTTGTCCGGGTCCATATCCTCAATTTTTGGTCAGAAGAAGCCCGTCACCATCTCGCGATAGCGACAACCATTCACGGTAGCTGCTTGGCTAATCTCATTTTCAAAAAAGTACGGCCCGATGACGCCGCCAGCTCATAAACCGCCACAAACAGGTGTTTTCACATTCCATACAGACCCGGTTTTCTGCAATTTGCGTACAATTCTCCAGGTTGTGGACACATTTGGTAGATTAAGCTGCTCAACAAAATCATGAAGTGCACGAAATGCATTTTGACTTCAACGCCAATTTTCGTTTAAGGCTTTAACAACCTTAATGCGCTGCTCAACTTGACGTTATCTGTGACTCCCGATTAAAATCGTGTATTGTAGTTTTTAATTTTTAATTGCAACACTTCAACTTAAAAGCAACTCTATTGTTAAAAATTTATTCAAAATTTTATCAACTTCAAGAATATACAAAAGCATATTTTTCATGCAAATATCGTTAAAAACTTGTCCTGATCATAAAAATTTAAGTATGTACACGTGTATGTTAAACAAAAATTTATTTTCATGTTTATTAATTGCCATGGTATCGCAGTTTTAGAAATACAATTATTGTTGCTTACATTAAATTGAATTTAATATTACTTTTTTCCCTTAGCTATGAAACTTAACACTTTTTTCCCCCTTCTTATCACATAAAATACCATATAATATGCCAACATTATTTCCCCTTAATCACTAAATGGCCTGATAACATCCATAAAAAGTTGCCATGATTAAGTGTCTCAAAGTTACTAAAGCCCGATTAAACCAAACTGAACTAACAAAAATAGAGAAAAAAAAACACCGAAATAGAATTAGTGTTAAAAACATTTTAAAAGGATCAATTGCGTGTTAAAAAACACTAAATGTTTGGTTCACTAAACACTACTACAAAACTAAAACAATTTAAAATATAAAAAACAAATTTAGAACAATAAAAATATAAATGAAAAAACTTTTTTTTTTATTGAAATTGCATTTTTTATAAATGAAATGCCGCAAAAAAAAATAGAAAAGCAACCTCACCTAAAAGTTTGGAATGGCGAAAAATATTCAATTTGTATTGAACAATGCAAAAAATATCAAAATAAAAAAATAAAAAAAACGTAAAACTATTATGAATATTGTTCGGCGCACATGATGCTTTGGTCTTTTTTGTGCGTACTAAAGCAATAGACCAATAAATATTGACAAACAAATTAATAATTTTTTTTTGTTTTAAGCAAAAAGGAAACAAAAAATTCAAAGTGTTTAAATTTGGAAAATTTTTATTAAGCAAAATAGTGAAAATAAATGTTTTCTATATTAAATATTTTAGGCAATGCCATTCTCAAGAGCCACAACAGCTCACAAATGGATAAAACAATTTGTTAATTAAATCGCAGAAAATAAATATGGCTAGAGAAGAATAAGAAAATAAAATTTGTGGCATGGAAAGGAATTAACTAAAGCTGCTTTTTTAAGTTGCGAAAAGTGTGACAAAAATAACTCAGAAATAAAAGAAATTTAATTAAAAAATAAAAAGAACTATTAAAATACACAGAAACAGGACAAATATTTCAAACAAATAAGTTTTAAATAGCCCCCAATAAATGGTGCTATTTTTAACCCGATAGAATAAAGAATGGGTAAGATGTCAAATGCACTAACTTATTCATAAATAGATTCACGCTACCAAATAACACAAAATATCTTAAAAAATCTGTAATCGAAAAATTGCTAAATATGGAGTGAAGCCAATAGACCCTACCGACTTTATTGCATCCAAAAAATGCACCGTTAACTGCGTTTTATATGCTGGTGGCACAATCGGACCCTTTTTCTTCGAAAATGAAGAAGAAGCTCGCGTTACGGTCAATCAAGATTGTAACCTACCATGAGCAATGATGATGACATTGATTCGGGCGAGATCTGGTTTCAAAAGGATAATGGTACGTAGCTTACAGCAACCGCAACTATCGACTTATAGAAGTCAATTGGCCTCTATTTGACTACTCTTGATTATTTCTCGTGCTCGTTAATGCCTGAAATCATTTTCAAATATTATTTTTAGAAAATGAACGAAAAAAGGAGAGTTATTTTATTATTAATTTATTAAACAAAGTTTATTAATTATTCAGCAAAAAAAAAAAATCATATCAACTTTTATGTACAAATTGAGAAAAAGTGGCAACTCAGTTCATTTTATTCTGAACAAAAATTAAAATTAAGCCAATTTAAGAAAAAACTTGCCGAACAAAATAATTTCTCTAACAAAAAAAACCCAAATAGCACGATATTTTTATAGTGCGTAGATATGATTTGTCCTGTTTATTTATTCCAAAAAGTGAAAAAATATAAAATATAAAGTTAATACCCTCTTTATAATCAAGTACGATATTTTAAATAGCAAGTTCTTAACATATGAAAATTTGGATTCAAAACCATAAACAGCTCAATAAAATAACCACAATATTAATTACACAAGCCAACAAACAAGGTTTTTGACTGGAGCAACCAAAATTTTTTCCTAGGGTAATTTGGTGGGCTGAATTCCAATCTGTAATTAGGTTTTCTCTATCACGTTAGGCTTTTGAGATACAAAAACATGTTTTATTCGTTTTTACATGAAAAATCAATAGTTTATTTAAAAATCAATGAATTTTCAAAAGTGAATGGCGTTATTTGAGCGTCGTTTGTATTTTGTTGGTTCGGTTTCACGTATTAGAGTCCAGGATTCAATTTTCATTAAATCTTGGTGTGCACACTTCCCTTGTTCGCGCTCACTGTGCCTAGTTTTTTTTTTTGGGAAAAAAATCTAAGTGCAAATGAAGAATATGTAAATCATTGTCGGTGTCCACGGCTTGTCCAAGTTTCTGACTGCAAAACCTAAATAACGTAAATATGTATATTTTAATGATTGTGTTATGCAATAACTCTTTTTCCAACCAAATATTCACCACACACAAAGCAAAAATAGCTTTAATCATTTACACACGATCTCCCTGGAATGCCTTAACGCTACTATTATGAAGATTTAGAATGAATGTGGGCTACTGACAAATAAATAATTGTGAAATTACAGTGTCAGTATTGCCAGCATGCGATAAAAAATTAACTAGATGTGCTGGCCAAATTCGAATTCAGCGCACCCAGATAATTTAAAAAACATGCTTCCAAATTAATTTGAAGACCATAATTATTGTTAATTATTCAGTTTACATAATTATAACAGTTCAATCCTTTAGAATTTTAAAAGTCATACATAATTATCTCAGAGAATATGTTAATCAAAAAAGTACTTATGTCGCAACCCAATTCGGTGCCCTCACCAGGCAATACTGGATATCAATAAATCTATTTTGTGCCATGTCCACTTCTTCACTCCCTCCCACATTTTGTCGGATGATGTTTACTGATAACCAATAGGCTTGTTTCTCATTTGTGACCTTGAGCCCTTGCCGTTCTCCAGATATACAGAAAAAACCCGCCAGGGTATTTTCGGGTAATATTAGAGTCTTTTATAGTTTTGTATTCATATCTCAGGCTTTTGTGTACCGATCTGAATGGATTTCAACAGTAAACTTTTCGGGACTATATGCAATGTGAATGTTAAACAATCTAGTCTCTATCAGAAATGGGGTCTTCGGAAAACCTATTTCAACGGACAGACTATAAGACGGACATAGTTAAATCAATTTCTCAGCTTATAAGGACATAGAATATATATACTTTAAAGGGTTAAACATCAGGCAGAAACTACAAACGGTATGACAAACTTATATATCGTCGGCTTAATATGCAAACCTGCTAAATCCATTTTTTGAGTAAATCGAGATTTTGATGCCGTGTGGTAGAGAAAGATCTGCCTCGTCGACCAGCATCTAGTTTTTCTATAATTTGTGTCTTGAAGTGTGTAAAACCAACTATATTTTTGGTTTTCCTCTCCAGCTGTAAATATGAAAAAAAAGTTGTTTGTCTCTCCTGTAAAATGAACTGAAGGGGAGTTAGTAAGTTTGCATATTAAGCCGACCATATACCGTTTCCACCTGCGGTGAAGGGTTTATTAATTGGCTCCATTTTGTAAAGAACAACAGAAGCACTAATCAGAATCAAAAAAAAACGCGTCGTAGTCAAAAATTCAAGTACAAAATGCAGTAGAACGTTCTTAAAACAATATTAAATGAAATTACTTTCGAAAATCAATCCCAGAATTTCTTTTAATAAGTATTAAATTCTTAAACCAAAAAATAAAATTGAACTTTTCGTTTTTAGTGCCACTCTGAGAGTAAATTTAAAAAGAGATCGTTTTAACCTCATATAACATATCAAAGTTTGTTGTAGATACTATAGGAACACCACACAAGTAGTTAAAAACGATTTGCTTGTTGTGTGAAAACAACAAAAACACATTTTTTCATGTTAAAAAGTCAAATTAAAAGTAAGAGTTCTCATTTAGTTTATATTTTTAGTTAAGTTTTAAGTTTAAGTTTTTCATGTACAAGCCATATCGGCAATGTTGCTGGTGTATCATAACTGAAATTCTGCAAGGTGTAAAACACGTAGGGAAATCAATCATAATAAAATTTTCCTTCTAATTTTACTTTTAGTTTATTTCAAGAACGAATTTGGGATTGAATATGGATAAGTATTTCGCGATTGAAATTTCGCACTTAATTTAAGAAAATTCTTACTTAAATTAGTACTATTAACACCTCTTTGGTTTGTTTTGAGTACGGATGACTTGATTTTTCTTTGAGTGTATGATTTTAACAAAAGCCTCATCTTTAATTTCTGATCAAATTTTTAATTGCAGATAAGGTTTTCTTGCTTACACCAAAAATATCACCTTCTGAAAAGGTGCGTATATCAAATGTCTTGCCAACCCTGTAATAATGCTATTTAATATTGGACGAGAACAAAACACAAGTTGTGAAAAAGTGGAATGCGATTTTTTCCTGTAAGTTTTCTGATTCTTTAGAGCTTTAACGATTTTTTTGCTTTCATGCGCTGTTAGCAAATCTTAGAAATTTTAACAGAATATTTGCAATTCCGTTTAGTTTTAGGGGCTTTTAATCAATTTAATGGCTTATTTGAAATATTAAACATTTTTGGAAATTTTCCCTATTTTAGCAAACGTTTAAGAATTTTTGCAATATTCGCGTAGCTACGTTGCTCTTTGAGGCAATCGTCACTGTTATGAAGAAAACCCCATATACATATATACCCCCTATTAAAACCCCATTTATAACCTATTTTGCAGGCACTATGAACACTATCAATTTATTCGGAGCGAAAAGTGCAATGACTTACACTATGTGTAAGGAAGGGTGAATGTTTTAGAATATACCATGCTTCCTCTAAAAGGAAAACATTTTTAAGAAGCTAATACCAATTTTCATTTTTAAAATAAAATATCACTTTTGTTGTAGAAAATAAAACATGTTATCTCAAATTTTTTTTTATTATATAAATTCTAAATGCAAAAAAATATTTAAATTATTACTACCCATTATTGTCCTTTATGCAAAAAAAAAATTAAGCTTGCTCCTAGAAACAGCTTAACAAATAGAAACCGATTTAAAGAGTAGACATCGAGCTAAAATACGGTACAAATAATTACATTAGAGACTTAATCTCGTAACAAAGTTTAGTATCGTTATTTTTATTACTGATAATAGCTCCTATTTCGTAGACATTGGTGACTTAATAAGGTCTGGCTAAAAATATCTTTTTTTGGCACACTTTTTGAAACGGGGGAAAAAAGTAAAAAAACCCAAAAGAATTTCTACTGTTTTAATTTTTTTAATAACAATTTTGGTACCTAAAACGAACCTACTAATACAAGATAATTCAATAGTTTATTAAATCTGCTACATTTAACTAGGGCCCAAATCGTCTTACTCGTGATCGAATGAACTTTCCTATCGAATAAAACTTTGTCACGTATCAAAAACGGGATTGCGGCGTTCGAAAGCTTTCGAATCGAAATTTGTTTAAAAAATGTAATAGATTTTATGCTTGTTTATAAATCAACAGTGTTAATAGTGACTTCGGCTTATCGGTTTTCGGCGCTTGTCAAAAAGAGCAACGCAGAATTTTAAAAAATTCGGAAAACTATAGAAATTCGCAACAAATTTACAAATTCAGAAAATTTGCAAAAATAGCGAAAATTCTCGACAAGCCATTAAATTGATTAAAAATCCCTAAAAGTACAAGGAATGGCAAAAATTCGATAAAAAAAATTTTAAATTAGCGGAAATTCGCAAAAATTTGCAAAAATTTGCAAACAGCTGCATGAAAGCAAAGTCTAGTATTTATTAAAAATTGTAAAAGCTGTAATGAATCAGATAACTTACAGAAAAAGTCGCTGATATTGCGAACATGGCTAAAATTCGCGAATAATTGCAAACTTGGTAACAAACCCTAAAATGTATTTAAAATTGCTAAATCGGTTAAAAAAACAAAATTTCAACAATTAACAAAAAAACAAAAAAAAATTTACAAAAATAGCGAAAATTCGCGAATATTTTCAATAATTGGAATAAGCCATAAAATTGATTAAAAGTCTATAAAAGTATACGGAATGGAAAAAATTCTGTAAAAATTGCTAAATTAGGGGAAATTCTACTATATATTAAAAATCATTAAAGCTGTAAGGAATCAAAAAACTTACAATACAAAAATTGCTTCTAACGCAAACATGACTAAAATTTGCAAAAAATTGCAAAACTAAATGTTATTATGTTTTTTCTTATTGCTGAAAAAGGTTTAATAATTACATTTTTAGCTATTTGTTGAAAAAATCTAATAATTATTCTCAAAAAATGTGTAAATTGTTAGTAAAAAACAATTAAGGGGGTAATTTTGTTGTTCACTTCACCTTGCGTTGAGAAAATTTTATATGAAAATTTTCTCAACGCAAGGTTAAGTGAACAACAAAATTACCCCCTAAATGTTTTTACGAAAGCTCTTAACCTATCGAATGACATTTCGAGTAAAAGCATTCGATCGACTACTCGATATCGAATTACATAATCTCAAATTTCGATAGAAGTTTTTCGATAACGAATGGGACGATTCCAAAAAGTAAAATTTCGATCAAAGTCACTCGATCACGACTGCGACGATCTGGGCCCAGCTTTTAAATAGCTAAACTTAAAAATAATTAAATAATATCAAACAACTACTTGTATTTACCCCTTTTCAATCATATTTGTCCCGTTATATACAGTCCACCCTGTAAGTTTTCCTTAACCTTAGTTATTCAAAAATGTGTTACTAATACTTAATAAACATTAAACCTCTCAAATTAAGTATAGTGCCAGGATTTTTATTACAGCTACTTTAACCTCTACTCCAACAACTACAGCGAGTAGTAAAAACAATTTCATTAAAATAGTATTGTTACCATTGCGTTCCAGTTATACGCTTTCATAAGCAATTTAAGACAACAACAATGAAAAAAAAAATTAATTTTCTTATTTTTGTTGTTTTTTTACTATTATTACAATTATTGTTTTAGTTGTTGTTGTTGCTTGGTTATCCTTCTAAAGTTACCGGTGAATGCAAGGAAAATATTTTTAAGCTGTTGAAAATAAAATTTATGAAAAGAGTGAAAAAAGAAAAACACTGGAAACTTAAAAATAACAAAAGGAGTTAAAATAAACTAAAACAACAGCTTTTACAACACAATTCAAGAGAAAGCGAAAACTTTGCCGGAAACGGAAGTACGTACGAATGTATGTGAGAGAATATGGTCTCTGAGAAGTGTATGTAATTGTATTGGTGTAGTATAGTTGCATAAATAATAATGTGTTAACGTGTCAATAGTTATTGAATAATTCAACAGTTTCATGTTAAACCTTTTTAATGGGTTTTGTTGTTGTTCTTGTTTACCTGACTTTTGTTTAAACAATATTTGTTTGGGTAAGAAAAGATTTGTGGATGTGTGTGTGTTTTTTTGGGTATATTTTTGTTGTTATTGCTATTCATTACCCTTAACATTCTACTCAAACAAAAGGCTTAAAAAAGGATCATAAAGCTAAACAATAAAGGATTATTAAAAAAGGAGGTAGCAACCTTTATTTCTAAAATCTAGTAATACACTAGTTGAAAGGACTTGACTTCTTTCATTTCTCTCTCTCTGTATCTGTCATTACATGCTTTATAAAGTAACCTTCTATGTTAGCAAAATTTCAACATACATATGTATCAGTTAATATTTTGTGGAAGTTTCTAATCTCATTTACATTTAAATTATTTTAATATGTTTTTTAATGTGTTTTTGTACTTTTGGAAAATTTTATGCAAATTATTGCTATTATTTACAAGTATTATCGTTTTTAAGCAAAAAATAGCTTTTGTAATAATGTAAATTTATTTTAATGAAATCTACTTATAAATTTAACAATAAAAAATAATAATATAAAGCATTTAGGGAATTTTGTTGTTTGAAAAATAATCCAGGGTATTTGTAATAAATTAAAGTGTTTAATGTAAACAAAAAAAAATAAACTAAAGTGTGTTTGAGCGTTAATTAAATTAATTTAATTAAATTAAATTAAGTAACTTTTTTATAGATAGGTAAACAGACTTGAATATGACAAACTTAAAGTTATTAATTTTAAGGCAAGTCTTATTATAATAAATTTAAAATATGGGCAGGATATTATCGCAGTTTTTCTTGGTAAACGTAGAAATCATATAACGCCCACTTCCTTTGCAGATCTAACAATTCAGTTTAATTATTGATATAAAATACAGCAAAAGGCGATTTTTTTTTAGCTTAACTTAAAAATACAAAACAAAGTAAATATGAAAAATAAAAACCAAATAAGAAGATATAATCGGTCAAGCCCAACCATATGATAGGTACCTCACGCCACATTATTTACAGAAATTTTTCGAGCGTGTAATTTTCTTGGTACCCCTGGGCAAACATGGATCGGACCGTTCAAAACAAAATTACGTTTCGAGCTTAATATTCATAAAAGAGTACAAAATTTTAATATTACATAGCAGTACAAAGAAGACTACGTCACTAATAAACTGCATATTTTTTAAATTTTTTGCTCATATGTATATTTAAATTTTTATTGCATTTTTTATGCGCGTAAAACGCGATTTTAACTTCATAAAAGTCCGGGCCCTGGTAATAAGCATATATGGCCGTACTGCATGATGTATAGCAGTTACCAGTAAAATGTTACTGTTTATTAAATTATGTTACTGGTTACTTAAAAAATAGCAGTAATCAGTAAAATTTTACTGTTGACTGAAAAAAAATCAGTAATCAGTTAAACTTTACTCTACTGGTTACTGAAAAATTGCAGTGCTCACTAAATTTTTACTGATAACTGAAAAAAATCAGTTATTACTTTTTTAGATAATTTTAACAAAAAAAAAAAAAAAAACATTATCAGTTGATTTTTAGATAATTTTTGTTGATTTTTAGATAATTTGTGGTAAAATATATCTTATTGCAATTGTTTCAGTAAAAAGTAAATATTAACTGGGTGCAAATTACGGCATCCGAAATCGATCGAAAATACAACATAATTTAAATGAAAATTTCGATCGATATCGAATGCCGTAATTTGCCCCCAGGATACTGCATTACTTCAGTAAACAGTTACATGTGTCTGGTCACTGCTGGTAATTAGAAGCTTCTTTACGGCATGTCTATATGTATGTATATAAGCACCCATAAAGTCACGACACAATTAATCGGCCTTCTTATTGTCCGAGTAGATGCCCATGGGGGGTGTGCTGCACCATTCAGGGGGCGAACATTATTTGAAATTCATAGAACGAGCGGCTAAAAATAGAAGAAGTTGTCGAAGGACAATGCAACTTGGCACATAGGCATTTTTTGTTTGAATCAAGAAAAAAAATAGAAAAATCAAAATGATCCGCCCACCCCCCATACAAAGTAACAATTTAATTTTGACCTACGGCATTGTTTTTTGGCGCATATCATTTTTAAGCACTTAGAATCATTTGTGTGATATTTGAAAAATATCCGCTCACTTTTACGCCCACTTCCCATAAAAAGTGAAAATTAAATTTTGACCTACGGCATTATCATTTGTGTGAAATTTGAAAAATATCCGCCTACTTTTACGCCCACTTCCCATACAACTTGTATTGAAAAAGTGGCATAACTCCCTTGATTTGAAATGCACAAACCCAATTTACACAAAAAATAAATATTATAATTATAGAATGGGCTGCTGAAAATATATACCTGATCCGCCCACTGTTACGCCCACCTCCCATAGAAAAAACAAACAGAAAAAAATGAATACGTAATTTGAACATAGTCTTTTAATCATTTTTTAACATCATTATAGTACTCCAATTTTTTGATTTGCAGCTTTGAGCGAAATCTATTTATAAATGGGTCTAAAGACAATAAAAAATTATGCATTACGTCAGTATTAGTGGCTACACGTCCAATTCTTCGCGAATGATGTAATCTATGGGCTCTATAGTCTTTATTCATCGCGTACCTGATACAAATAATCAATTAAAATGTAAAAAATAAAAATGCTTTTTTCAACAATGAAAAATATATAACAATAAACACTATTGACTTGTATTTATATTACATTATGTAATAATTTTAAACAGTAAAGAATTATGGCAACAACAACAAGCAAGAACGAAAACTCATGTTTTGTTACTTTATCATTTTATAATTTTTACTGTTTTTTTTCTGGAAAGGAGCAGGTAGAACCAGCTGAATTTTTTTCAACTTTTAGCTGAGACATCAAGCTGTAATATGACTTTTTCGTTCAACAGCGCTCCACAGTCTACTGAAGTTGATGAACATTGAAATTGTTATGTTGTTTATATTTTGTTCTACGAAATTTTTTATATGTCACTTTTTCCAACTTTTTTAATGCAATATAATATTTACGAACATATACAACAAAGTCAAATGATAAGGTTACTGTGATTGTAGCAAAATATTGAATATACAGTAAATTTGCATGCCATTTTAAACAAAGAACATATATGAACTTTGAGCGTGTCTGTCCAAGCAAACAATAAATATATCAGCCTTATATTACTGAATCATAATATTCAGATATCTGACAGCAAAATACCCAAAAATTATCCAAATCGGCGAACATGAAACAAATTTAATACTGCCGCTTTTCAACCATTGCAATGCATTGTGGGGCGTACTTTAAGCTTCAAGGATCTTTACCTTATTTATTCACTAGGGTAAATAGCAGGTGCATTGGATGAGCCAATCAACCCAATGACAGGGTTTTTAGGGACCAAACATTTCAAACGAGGTCAAAGTACCTTTCGTATAATTGTTTTACTGGTCCTTAGGGTGCGTAACGAAAGGATAATGTAGGAAAACAACTGATTGGAAAATAATTAAAAATTTGTTTCTTAAAATAAACTTTAAACTGCGCATGGCTTGCATTAACAATAATGTTAATGGTCTATTGGTTTAAAAATGGTTCTTAAAATCGTATAAGGTATAAAAATAGAGGCAGAAACGTTGTTCTGGACTAAGTAGGCATTTAGTTCCGAAAGTCGCTGTAGCAATGGATAAATACAGAATTAATTAAAAACTAAATATTTAATTGATTCGTATTATTTATAAGAGAGACGTATCACAAAACTATTTTTCCAATAGAAAACTTTTTTAAGATCCTGGTCATTTAAAAGGCCACACAAAATTTTTAAATATTAGTTTACATTAAACATGCATATGTTAAACGATCTAAAGTAAGATTTACTTTTGAGAACAGCACCGTAAAAATTTGTATTTATGTAACGTTACATGCAACAATTTTCCAAAAATAAAAAAATTACAATAAAAGCCAGGCCCCCGATGCCGATCGACAATTTAAGTGCGCGACAACAAGTCACTATTAACGTTCTCTTAAGCGACCCACTAACTATCGACTTGTCGGTCGACAGGTTTTACGTTTCGAACGTAATTCTTTTATTTTTTGTCAAACGACTGTATTGCCAAATTAGTAATTCCACAAATTAAACGCTAGTTTGGAAATAAAAATCGATAAACATATAAACTAAGCCATACAAATTGAACTCTGCCTACACACAGAGCAGTACAGAAAACAAAGGAGTAATCAAAAATCAAACAAAGCAGTAAACAAAAAAAAGAATAGAATTGTATGCAAAATATTTTAAAAAGTGGTGGTGGCAGGCATTTTTGAGGTCCTGCCTTCAGAAGTATGCCTTCTAGAAGGTATTAACCTTTTTTCTAAAAGACCTTCTAAAATATTCAGCACACATTCGCTACTCCCTTCTTTGAGAAGAGAGAAAGGAAGTTATTCAGTTTAAATTACTTTTTTTTAACTGACCTTCCTTACTCCCATCTTTGGGAAGGGATCTAAGTTGATATTAAAGTCAGTGTAAAAGGGCTTACTCCCAATGACAACCTGTGTAAAAAATAAACAAGTATGGAATGCGCCGAGAAGGGCTGCTTAATAAGGCCTTCTATAGGCGGTGCTTACTCATTCTAGTTACCGCTGGGAATATTTTTAATGTTTGCGTGCAAAGAAAATTTTTGTTAAATATTTTTACAAAATGCCTCTGTCAACAACCACAACACAAGTCACTGATTATGACTTTTGTGATCGCATAATATGTTGAAGTGGGATGCAAAATTTTATTAAAGCTGCTACGTTCTCGGTCGCTTGCATTGTCGATCATCTCAGCTGTTTTTCGTTGAAAATGCAAGAGGACGATAGCAGTCGGGGCCAGGGGGCTAGTTTTCAGAGTTTTCGCTATCATGATAAAATAATTTCGATTCGTTCAGTATCGTTTGAAAGAATTAAAAATAATAATGCTTTCGAATTGAGAAAGTGTTCGATCACGACTGGCAGAATTAGCCCCCGATGTTAAATGGATAAATATAACAAGAAAATGATTCTGTAAAAATTTCATATCGAAATTTAAATTGCAAGACGTGCCGTATTGAGCTTAAATATAGTGATTTACTTACATATGTAAAGAAGACTGGTCATTATTTTATGACAGCAAAATTTTAAAATTTTTTTATTATGAAAAATATTAGAGTCTGGTACAAAAATCGCAACTCCGACGCCGAATCCACAGCTCTGGTTAAAACTAAAAAACACTTGCATAAATAAGAATAATACAAACATTTCAATCAATTAATAAATTAGACGACAAGCTCTTCTAAAACAACAATTTGTTTTGAGGTAATAAATTAAATTTTAAACAAATTGAATTTTTTTTCCTACAAAAGAAATTAAATTTTAATATTTAATGAAATAAAAACCTTAAAACTAATATTTTATTTCAAATAAATACACAAAAAACTAAGAAAATATTTTAATAATCTGTGTTAAATTTATGCAAATATTATCTTCATTAATCTCTAACAAAACGTATGTATGAAGCAAAAACACGAACACACATATGTTTGCGTTTTAAATAGTGTGTGTGTATTGAAATTTATTTGAATGTCTGCTGTCAATACATTTGTATATTTGTAGTTTAAAATAAATATTGCTATCTGTTATTTATGCAGGTGATAATTGGAAAATTCTAACCCCAAATAAATCTTATTTTGACACTTCCCAGCACACATGCATACAACATAGCACACATGCATGTACCAAAACAAACATGCTAATCAAGTAACAAGATACATGTAAAACATACAACAACATACAGATACAAGTACTGATTATAAAACAGAATTCTAGAGAACAAAACAGCACACTTGCATGTTATTTCCAAGAACAAGAATTTTGTAAGAAAAAAGAAACGAGTTTTAAGTTTTATGTTTTCTTTTTTGATAAGATAATTTTACTTTTAATGAATCTAAGATGGAAGAGCACAAAAATAAATACATTATATTTTTATACTGAGGTAAATTCAAGATAAATTCAAGTGCTGTCTGGAATTAGAATAATGCAAGGATCATATTAATTTAATTAGAATTTAAATTGATATTTGATGTTCAGTATTTTCACACATGAAAAATTATTTATTTAAGATTGCAGGTGGTATAATTAATTTTTTCGAGCATCATTTTAAGGATATAATAGCAGAATGACTACAATTAATTAATATTGAAAATTTTACATTTAACCATAAAAATATTTCCGTATGTTCCCTGTAGAAATTTCAGGAATAAAAATATATATGAAGCCACTTGCCACCCAGCAAGAGAAACAATAGATATTTTGAAAGAAAAGTTCGAAAATCGCATTATTTCTCGTAGAGGAGGAGGGAATTGGCTACCACTTGTGGATTTGCACCTTTAGAAAATTTTTTGGTGTTTTTTAAAATCGAATGTGTACAGCAAAAATCCTACAACGAGTGATCATCGCAAAAAAAGCTTAAGCAACATAATTTTGAATTTTGTTTGGTTTTTTTTTAAATAAATGAGTGTTGCCAATAACACTTGCAACATCTCCCAAAATGTCATGGTCACATAAGGTGCCGTTACGATTTTATAGCAAAAACAATTTTGTCTTAAGTGACCTTCTCCTGTAAAGTTTTGTTTTTGTCGGTTAATGTTTCGATATCAACCATGGACAACAGGTTATTGAAAAACGTGATTGAGAATTTTGGTAAGAGATTGGAAGCCTACCGACGTAAATTTTTAATTTTTTAACCAGAACCTATTTGTAACAAATTGAAACAAACATATTTTGAATATATCAAAAAAAATCTTTATTTTATAAAAATTAAAATGATACCTCAATTTTGGACACCCTTTACATGTATTCGAATAAGAGATTTTAATTTTCACTTCTTTATTGGATGAAATAAACTAACAATGTTTCACTTTAAACATGCAATGTCTAGACTTCGCCACGTAATCAATCCTTAACCATTTAATGCCTTAATTTTAGAAATGTACCAGCTTCTTAATAGTGAACTTAGGGCTAGCCAGTGTTGCCAGTGATATTTTGAGAACGATACATTTAAGTTTCCAAAAAGATACATTTTGAAAACAAATTGAAAATCCATTTTTAATGAATATTGTGATGAAAATGATATGATATAAATTTTTATACTTATTTAAGTCATAAACAGGGAAACCAGAAATATGAACTAAAAAACGCGTTTTATGCACATCAAATATGAAGTAAAAACTTGCAAATATGCTTTGAAAATTGTAAAAATATGCCTCAAAAAATCAAAAATCCCACAAAAAGAAAAAAACTGGGGATAAGTCATGTTTTTTATGGTTACTTTAAGTACGAGTCGTACTCAAAAATTCGTGTACGAATTACACTATAACGTACTTAAAACAATTCTAAATGAGATTACTTTCGAAAATCAATCCCAGAATTTCTTGAAATAAGTCTAAAATTCTTAAATCAAGTAAAAAAAAAGATTAAACTTTTCGTTTTGTTTAACCATCCCTTCCGGCTTACACATGTTTTGAATTTCTATACACAATGAAAAACGGTCTATCCAGACTCACGTGTACCACGAAGGGTTAAAAAGTAAATTTGACCTCCTGATTCCCATCTAGTTAATATTTTTGTTTAAATATATACATTGGATTTCTAAAGTAAAAACCCTAACGGGCATGATGTTATGGTTATATCATTCTGTAAGGTGTAATACGGGTTAGTTAACCAATAATAATCATTTTTTCTTTCTAATTTTCTTTTTTGGATTCTTTCAAGTACGAATTCGGAATAAAATTAACTTTATAATACTTGAAGCATGCGCATTTTGCGATTGAGTCAAACTTAATTTTACTTAACTCAATCTCATTTTCGGATTATTTGAAATACGAAATCGGGATTGAATATGGCTAGTTTAAGTATTTTGCGATTTAAAATTCATACTTCAATCAATCTTTCTGTACTTGATTCAAGAAAATCCGTACTCAGCGTACTATTCATACCGCTTCGGATTGATTTGAGTACGGATGGATTTATTTTTCTTTTGAGTGTGATTATTTGA
This sequence comes from Pollenia labialis, assembly GCA_949318255.1. Taxonomy (NCBI): domain Eukaryota; kingdom Metazoa; phylum Arthropoda; class Insecta; order Diptera; family Polleniidae; genus Pollenia; species Pollenia labialis. The sequence continues at coordinate 97,196,705 of OX439142.1, read as the reverse complement.
AAACAAAATATTCAAAAATTTAATAAAATTTGCAGAAAAAACAATCCTAACATTATAATCGGGAAAGCTCAAACATACACCATAGTATTTACGGGCGAATTTTAGACATTTTATCCTTTTAGGAAACTGTGGGCTCACAAAAACTAAGTTATTTTTTGAGTTAAAATTCATAAAGGAGATGTTTGTGCCGAATATTATCTAGATATTCACATCCATTTGAAACTTTGTGTCTTAAAGGGATTTCAGGTACGGTCGCTAAATTGCTTATTAATGTTAATATTTAAAAAGGAGTTTTCGCTATTTATGGATGCAAACGTTGGGAAAATGTAAAACGGTTCGAAAATAATTTAATTTGCAGTAAAATATTTTTGGGGCTAATAATAATTAGATGGTTAACGGGCACAAAGAGTCTAATTTGGAAAGGCCTTTTTTTGGGGAATATCTGAGACCGTGTCTCACCATTTACGTAGACTTCGTCCTTATTTGATCAAATTATCTACAAAATTGCAACTTATACTTTGCGCACAAGGTTAACATGGACAGACAACCAGCCAGACGGACCGATGGACATCGTAAGAATACTTTAAAAAGAGACTCTGAGTCGATCGGATAACTAAAAGATTGGTCCAGATTTCTTTATTATGTTATAAGTTATTAGCCTCCACTCTTCGCATGTAAAAATCAGCTTCTGAACGTGAGTTACTAGTTACTGTGCTTATTGGTTTTTTTTAAATTGAGAACTAGATGGAGCTACTTGTTTGTGTATTTAATAAAATTAAATAAATAATAGGTAATTAAAAAATAATAAACGGCATCTTCTATACAAAATATATTTGGGTCTGTCCAGACCACATGTGTTACGAATGTAATGTGTGCAGTAACATATTCGAATAAGTTTCTTTATATATCTTTTCCAGGATACATTTGTTAAGCTTTTTATAGTAAACTAAATTCTAGAAGGTACCTGGAATTTCAAGTCTCTACCTGAGTTTTAAATATACTAAAATAACATTTAAAATCGAAACAGTTCTGGCAAGACTCATGAGTAAGACGAAGGGTTCACTAAATAATTTTAACAAATAGAATATGGGGATTTTTTACGCAAAACAAACAAGTCGTTTTTTTTATAGATAACTATTGATTGTTAAATTATATAAAATAACTAAAAATGCATTTATTTTTACGGAATTCGTAGTTGAATTTTTGACAGTAAAAATTCAATGAACTTTTCGTTATTTTAAATTACATTTCCATTTAGTTTTATATGCAGACAACTTTAACTTAATCAACGGACAATATTAAATGCAACTGAAAATCCGTATTAATGTGCACTTACGTTTTTGAATAAATGTTAGGATCAGTTAAAAATAAAATTGCTTGGAATTTTAAATGTTTATTTATTTAAAAAATTACTGAAAAATTCTGAAATAAACTACTGTTTATCATTGTTATAATATTGTGAGTGTACGACTTTTTTGCATATGCGCCAAACCAATAATAAGCTGACGATATGTTTAAGATTTATTTGGTTCTAAATACAGCGAAATCGACCTATTTGATTTTTCATACCAAAAAGGTCGCCATACGGGGCTGCCAGATAAATTTGTGATAAAATCGTCAATTTCTTGAGAAAAAAGAAAAAAAAATCATCTTTCCCGTTTTGAAACATCGTCAAACAAAAATCGGACTGCTTAAAATTTAGATTATTAAATTTTTTTATTATATTTTGACTTTGTCGATTAAAAAAAAAAAACAATCAAAAACACATAATTATTTCATGCCCAGCTAGCATTTTCAATCGTGTTGTATAATCAACCAATCGTGTAACAAACATTCTACCCAGCTAGGTATTTATTTTATTTATATACGAGATCAAAATATTTAAAAAAAATCATTCCGTTTGTAACTTCTAAAATATTAAAACAGGCACCCTATTTATTCTTGTTTGGAATGGGTTTTCCGTAGACATCATATGATAGTAACAAGGTTCTTATATGTTTATATTATATATTGTCTGGAATAGTTTGCTATTAAAACTTAATTAGATCGCTCCACAAGTGGATAAGGTATAAGCAAATGATCACGATTGTTTAAAATTGTTACCCATAAATTTCTAATGTTTACCTCTAAACCTAAACTTTTTGATGTCTTCTTATAAACAATGAACTTTATTTCTTATTTTTCACCTGAAATAATTTTAGTAAAGCCCTGAAGTGGAAATTAAGAAAATTGGTTCATTACACAGAAAAAAATTTTTCACCAGTAAAAACAATATTTAAAAATAAAATCAGTTTTAGTTAAAAATTTTATCAAGTTAATTAAAGGTTTAATCAAGTGATATTATTAATTAATTTGTTTACTGGTGCAAATTAATATTTTTAATTAAACTTTTAATACACTTGGTTAAAAGTTAAATTCACTTGATTAAAAGTTTAATTAACTTATTAAATTTTTAATTAAAACTGATTTTATTAATGTTTTTACTGGTGCAAAATTTGTTTCTCTGTAAGTGACCGAGTTATAACAAATAATTACTTTTCCTTCCAGAATTTGGCACAAAAGCGTTTATTTCTGCTAGGGCGATCGAAAAGAGCTCGGTCTGTTATTTCACTTGATCGCCGTACCCGAATTTAAGGTTTTGGTACGACTTTTAATACAATTGTGAAGAGTATGTAAAATTCAATACAACCGTATATTGCACTTTAGCTTATTGTTTTATTTAAATTGACTTGACTCAAAAATCCACCTTTATTAGCAGAAAACTGCGATTACCGTTTAATGTTTTGATCACATTAAGAAATGCATTAAAAAGCACGCCTATCAGGAATAAAAAGTTAACTGCTTTTTCATTTAAAATTTTGCTCTGCCCCATAAACTTTTTTAAGGAAAAGAAAACTTTAAAATTAAAGCTGTCTTGCTTACCAAATTTTTTTCTGTGCTGCTTAATATCTAAACATATAAAAATATTTAAAGTTTTCTTTTTTTGGATAAAAATCAGGAAATCAGCAGCTCTTTGCTTATTTTGGAACGAAAAACGGCAAAATGACGATAGTCAAATTTGTCAAATTTGGCAGCCCTACGTCCATACCATATGAGCTATAGAACAATCAGCTTCTCATTGTGAAGGGTATATAAGATTCGGCACAGCCGGGTATATTACTTTTACTTGTTTTATTTTAAAGCGCTCTCCCCTATTATTATTAACAATTTAATTTTTAATTTATGTTCGTTATTCAAACTTTTATTTATTTTCTATTTCAGTATTCTAGTTATCGCATTTAGTTAGTTAGTTAGTAAATTATTATTATTTTATTTTTTCATTGTTTTGTCCTTTCTTTTATATTATTTATTTTTTATGCTTTATAAACACAAGAAACAACAAAACAAATACACTATCATTTAATCCTATTTTAATAAAATTTTATTTTTATTACACACAATGTATGATAAATAAACTTTAATAAAATTTTAACTAAACTAATTTTTTCTATAATTTATATTCAAAAACTTCCGAAAACACACAAAATCTAATATAACACTCATACATATTCATGGAGATAATGTGAGCGTGTGTATGTGTTTTTGTATGCACTGATGTGTCCATGAACAAGAGTATGCATTTAATGATAAACTTATGAATACGATTTATTTATTCGGCCATAACAATTCTATGGCCAATATTAGATAGTAAATCACACAGGAAACTATATATTTAAATTTAGACATGATAAAGTAACATCGGTAAATTGAATTAGAGTAACAGTGGTCGAACTATTTCAAAGGCTATTTTAGTAATATGTGTTTAGTTCAATTTAAGGCGAATTAATTCAGGTCATAGGCATTAGTTTGACAATTGTTTTTAGCTTTCGGACTTCATTTGATAATTTTTTTTTGTCGAGCAGACTTTTTGCCACAAATCTTTATCATTCATCATCAGCTTTAGTTAGGCCACCATTAGCACTCAAATTCAAGTTATCTTAAACATAGTAAAATGCATAGCAAATTTCTGTTAGTACCACTGCTAAAATCAAGATTAAAAATTTGTCTTAAACTACGTACCCACGTGTAGTATAACTGAAGACCATTTTATACTCGCACTAATGCCTAAAAATTTATTCGCATGATTTGTTTTTTTTTGTTTTGTGTTTCTACATAAATTTTAATATGTATAAATTTCTATTAAACACACAATAGTTTATGTTGTAAAATATTTATATTTTGCATTTATCTAGTGCATTATATAAAGTACATTTTGAAAAGCGGATGCGTTTTTATCAAAATTTTGTAGTTTTTGGCATAAAACCACTAAACCATACGACGACAACTACAAAATGTATATTTATAATATTTTTTTTTTGTCTAAAGAGATGAATATCCATTGGCTTGGAAAGGAATGATATATGCAAATAGTATGTGGGCATTTTTTTAATAATGACATTAGCCATGTTCAGCGTTTGCCGCAAATTTTTTCTCATTTTTTTATTGAACAAACAAACAAACAGTACCGGAAGAAAATATTCCCCATCACGGTTTCTGATCCAATATGTAGGTGCTCAGCGCTCTTCTTATCGGATGAGACCTACATTATCTCTTCTTCTTAAGCGATAGTGGCTGTTTTGTGCAACTCAAAACTTTTTAAATATTTTACTGCATATTTCGTAATCAAAATTTTTACAAATGGCGCATTTTATTTGGGTCTTTTAAATTTGTTCGAAATGAGTGGCCGCAAAGTTGCAAAGTAGAAGTTTGCAATTAAGTTTAAGGACAGAATTTTTTTCAAATAAGCCAATACATCGCATATCCACCGAGGTATTTTATATGCAAGTGTTAAGGTATTATTTGATTATTGATTTTAATAGGAGCCATGATTCTCGAAGCAAAACGAAGCTTTATGTACGTTTAAATATATGATCCTGTTGGTAATGAGATTTTTCTTGACGGGTTTCGTGTACGTTTAGAAAAGCAGCATCATCAGCAAAAGTTGAAGTTTGGATGTAGTTGTTTGTTTACATGTCCGAAGTACATATTAAGTGTAATAGAGGACCCAGACAGAATGTTGCCTTGTGGGCCTCCAGCATCAATTAGCTGTCGATAACTTAAAAAATCGCCTTCTTTATTAAATAATTTACGTCCGACTAAGTAGCTTTCTAACAGCTTGTATGTGTTGACGAGGTAAGCCTTCAAGCCAGGCTTTATGTTAAGCTTGAGAAACATCGATTTTCTATCGATTGTAACGATAGATTAGTAACAATGGCTTTGTTCAATTGTGCTGTGCTCTATTCTAAAACCGAATTGATGGTTTGGAACAAAACAATTTTCATTTAAAATCGGGGTAAATGTTGCTACTAATAATTTCAATTTAGCATTGTTTGATAGATAAGATAACTAATAGGACTATATAATTCCAATTTTTCATTATCTTTCCTGGCTTTGGTATCATGGAAGCGAAGAAAACCTTTCGTTCTTGAAAGTAGTATTCACGGCCTAAAAGAGCATTTAAAATTAAAATAATCATTTTCTTTGCTATGCGAGGAAGCCCCAAAAGCATTTTGTTACTCATCTTGTCAATATTAGTGGATTTCTTGGGTTTTAAAATCACAAATAGCCTTTTCGATTACTCTTTACTCAAATCTTAGGGACAAAGTTGGTAGCTCAACTTTTGTATCGTGAAATAAATTTAAGCAAAAAATCAAACTTCTTTTGTTAAGTCAAACAACAAAATACACAGAAAAAATTTAATCTCTAATAACGAAATTTATTCTAAATTCATAGAATCAAGCAACCCATTTGTTGATTACAGTTCATAATTTTACTTTTTAAACATGAACATAATGTGTTTCTTATCTAATGTGTGGTGTTGTTGTGATGTCGTTGAAGTGTCTAAAACAAACTTTGATAAGTTAAATGGGATTAAAACGCTCACTTTTGTAATTTTACACTCAGAGTGGCACTTACTACAAACGAAAAGTTTACTTGGTTTAAGAATTTTTTACTTATTTTACGAAATTCAGGGATTGATGTTTGAAAGTAATCCTATTTAGGATTGTTCTAAGTTCGTTTTATTGTTGTTTATACTTCAATTTTAGAGTACGACTCGTAGTGAAAGTAAGTATAAAAAACTTAATTTATCCCGAGTATTTTTCTTTCTTTGTGCATATAGAGCATTAGAATATGCTTACCAAATAATAATTTCTAAAGATGAGCTTAAATCTTCCAGTGACTAAAAATGGCAGTGTAGCTGCTACTGGAAGTTTTGCTGGCACTGCTGTTGATTATTATTATTTATAGTAATATTCCATCCGGGACGTATACCGTTTAAACTGGATCTCAATTGTTGTCTATTAATTGCTGAAGAACGTAATTAATTGAATGATTTTCTGGTTTCGCTTTGATCTTACCGCCTACATGTATTTTTTGTACGCCTACTCGAAGGGTGCCTTGTGGTTTCTTCTCAATTGTTGCATAGCTAATTTCGCTGCAGGGTTTTCTTAGGGTATGGCCCAAGCCTGTCATACTCCGGCGTCGTATTTGGGTATTAATAACAATCTTGAAAAGCAAGCTAAATCACTTCAACTATTATGATAATTCGAGGCCACCATATTCTTAAGATGTTTTGCAATTATCGCGTAAAAATCAATGAGTGTGCGAAATAATGCTGAGTTGTATACATTGCATTGCTCGAAATTCCATCTAAGGCTCAGATCTGCCAGATAAATTGGGAGGCAATCGTAAATTTCCTGAGAAAAACTAAAAAAATCGTCTTTCACGTTTCGAAGAATAGTCAAAATAATCGGAAAACTGAAAAATTAGTTCTTTTTCAACAATTTTTGTTCGATTTTTATAAAAAAAAAATTCAAACAAAAACATAATTACTTCATACCCAGTTAGCCATTCCAATCGTGTAAGAGATTCTTCCATAGCACACGAGTCTCAAAAGAATCATTTAAAATTTTCTTGAAGCGGCACATACACTTGCAATAAAATTTTTCAATTTTACGTATTGTACAATTATTTCACTAATGTGTATGTGATATTTGAAGGTGGCGCAATATATTGGCAACAATCAAAAGACTTTTGATTGCGAAATGAGTTGGTAATATTGAAAAATGCTGTTTATGTTATTCCTATAGGTTATGTTAACCTTTTTATTGAATCAATTAAACCATTGTGCGCCTTATTACATAAGATAGGACAAAATGGGAATAATAAGGCGAGTATCGTATACAATAATATTGCAAGTGTATGGGCCGTTTAAGACTTGCATATTACAGCCGTTCGTAAACAAAAGCGGCACGCGTTTTTTAGTTTTCAAAATATGTCATGCCAATAAAATGTGTGTGAAACATACATAAATAGAGCGGCGTCAACGCTTTGCAATTGGAAACCCCGATTTTGACAGCTCGTTTAATAGTGAAGTTTTTTTTTTGGTCAATCTAGCGTTCTCTTCTCTATTCTGGTAAAACGCTGACGGTTTGGCTTGGGTAAAGCATATCAGCGTTAAAGTTTTGCGAAAGATAATTTTTCGTCTTCCGCTCTTGTTAAGGTACGGCTGTTAAGCATTCCAAAATTAAAAAACGAACGTGTCGGAAAATGTAATGTTTTATTCAGACTTTGGAGACTGAAAAAACTCGTCACTTTTAAGGAAAAAATGACGATAAATCGTCAAATCTGGCAGCCCTGCTAAGACTGTTGATGTAACTAAAACAAGATTTGTTAAGGTAGAAGTACATAACACGCGTTCATTCGTCGACGTTTTTCGTGCGTTTAAAAACTTTAGCGCATGAAAAATTTCTAGTTACACAACACGTGTTACAAAAGCCGTTCCTGTCAGCTGTTTTTTATATGTTTACTTATTTGTGCATAGAAAACGTATTCGAAAGTATATCAAGATTTATTTATTTTATTAAATTTATTCTTTTTTTTTTAAATATTGTATGTTTTTGAAGCTCTACAATAAATTTTTCTTTCACGATTCGCAAATTTGTTAAATTTTTTTTTATTTTCAGCTGATTACTTGTCAAAAATACACAACGCGTTAATAAGTTTAAAGTTAACCAACTTTCTGGCGCTAACGCGTCAAAATATTTTGCATGTAGCTTGTTCTACTAAAATACACTAGCTTAACTTTTTTTGACAGAAGAGTACATGGCGCGCGCGCACTAACGCGTGTTATGTACTTCTTCCTTTAGGTTGAAACCTGGCTTGACTTTCCTAAGTTGCTGATATGAAGAGATACTTCTGTCAACCTGTCGCTTATTAAGTCGATTTGAGACAAAATTTAATTTTAAAAGAACCAAATGTTTTTATTTGATTAAAACCAAAAAAATGCCGCTATCCGCCTTTCGATACGTTACACAATTTTATTCGATACGAAACCTCATTTGATTACTAATGCGACGATTTGGCAGCTGCTTATAAAATTTACTACTTGTCATAAATTTGACCGCAAATGACCAATTACTTATAAAAAAAACCTGACCTCATATAAAATAAAAATTAACACAAATTACCTTTAAAACGTAAATTTTAATAAAATCGTTAATATTTATTAAGAATTTTCTTTTTATCTAATTTACGTTTCAGTGGTTCGTTCGAAAAATATTTCTACGAACAACAATTTTGCTCTTGTAAATATTAAGTAAAAAATTAAAACAAAAAATTCAACACCCTTTGAAAAAATGTTATAAATACAACACTGTTCAACCATTAAACTTAATTACAAAACAAATAAATACGAGTATATAAAACTTTTAAAACTCCCTATTTAAACAGTTTTAAATGGTTGCAAAGGAGTCCTTGTATTGTGGTAAATAAAGTGGCATGGTGTTTTATAAACAAATGTTGCTTGACAAATTATTGCTTTTACCAGAATTTCTGTAGGCCATGATGTAGATTGGCTTGTTTTGGTTAATGATTATAGCAAAAAGCACCATCACTGAAACTACCAATATTAAGAGCAGCATGACCATCACCATTGCTAATAAAAATACAACCACCAGCACAACTAACGACTTCCACTAACACTGAAACTTCACACTAATGCAATTTGGTTTTTGCTGACGTTTATGTTCTGAATTCAGTGGTATTGGCATTGGCATACAGCGGTAGTAGCTGCTATTGCTGCACTAATAGGATATCGGCCAGTTTGTGGTTGACAAAAAAAAAAGAAGAAAAAAATATATAGAGAGCGAAAGTGCGACTAAAAGCAAAACAATTGTTTAGCACTCATAAATATGTAGATAATTGCAAATTTATTTTTGGCTTTCATGCAACACAAATGCACTAATTATGCAAATACAATAAATAATTACACATAAAATACATATTCTGTTTGAGGTCGGTACTTTTAGGAAATAAAAGAACTTTATGAAATTAAATGTTTTTTGTTTGAATTTAATGGTTGAAATAATTAATGAAATTATTTTTAAATAAAAGAAAATATTTTCACAAGTTACTACAATGACTGTTAATGGTAAATTTTAACAAAACTGACTACAAACAGTCAAATTCCATAAAATATGCTCTTTGTAATGAATTTTCACTAAACTGATCATAAATAGTAAGTTTTTATAAAATTTAAATTAACATTTTTGTTTTATAGTAACTTTAATTAGTCAACTTTCATAAAAGTTACTATTTATAAATACTGAATTTTCTATAAATATGTGGCAATAAGGAAAATGTGCTTTATGGTGTTTTCTTTTCTAAAAAAATACCACATTTTAAAAGGTGCATGCATAAAATGTCTTGCCGAACATGTAATACTGCAATTTTTTATTTGACGAGAACAAAACACAAAATTGGATCGCCCTGTTTTTAACAGCAGACAAAAAGTTTGTTTTTAAATATATGAAAAAAAAAATTGTACTTAAATCAAAAAGTGTGTTCTTCAAAATATGTATAACAAAAATATACATAAACCCAATTTTGTTAATAGATTGATATAAAAAAAAAATAAATGAACAAAATGAATGAAGAAGTTCCAATTTCTTTAGTTTGTTTCTCATAAAATATGTAAACAAGAAAAATTCCTTTGCCAGATTGCTGATTTAATGACACCAAGTTTTTACGATTTCTTGATTAGACGTTTTTTTTTCAAAAATAATTTTATAACACTGAACTCATTGAAATTGTATACCACTGGCAACCTACCATTAACAATGTAATGCTTTCTTTTGTTTTACTATAAAATAATAGAAAAAATAACTATTAAAACTTAAAATTTTTACTGTCCTGATAAGAGGCGATTTTTCCCAACTTCGTCTGGCAGCTCCATATATAAACAGAAGCTATCTTTTCACAGGGCATTATCAACACTTTCGATTTATACGGGGCGTAAAGTGCAAAGCCTTATGACATTTAAGGGTGAGCAAAGCAATTTGAAGAAACGAACACCAAATTGCATTTTATTAAATAAAATGTGACATTTTTTGTAGAAAAGAAAACACCATAAATCTATTTTTAGTTTTGTAGGAGAGTTATGTTTATCTTTACAGGTGATTGTAGAAAATGTACCCCTATTCTAACTAATATAATCATTGCTTCTCTGCGGTGATAGTTTTTTAAGTTTCTATTCCTCAATTGTCCAAATGCCACAGATCAGAAATAATCTTAAGTTTTCATTTCAAATGTTATTTTCCCTTGCAAAAATATAATCAAAAAGTCCTTTTGCTTCCCTGAAAATCGTACAAAATAATTGAAAATTTGCCCATATGTACTTTTAAACGTGAAGATCTCAAAAGTTCCCTTAACTCAAATTTAGCTTAAGTCAACTTAAGCACGTTTTCCTTTTGCAACAGAAGGAGTAAAATTTCATAAAATTTTTTAAAAACATACACAGCAAGAAAAACACTCGGGATAAATCAAGTTTTTTATGATTACTTTAAGTACGAGTCGTACTCATAAATTCAAGTAAAAATAACACTTATGTGCTGTTTTCACAACACAAGTGACTGAACGTGTAGTAAAATTTATATGAAAACCACTCAGTTTTTTGAGTGTTTTCCATATAAATTTTACTACACGTTTAGTTACTTGTGTTGTGTAAACAGCACATTAAACTTACTCCAAGCGATCCTAAATGAGACTACTTTCGAAAATCAATCCTGGAATTTCTTGAAATAAGTATAACATTCTTAAATCAAGTAAAAAAAGATGAAACTTTTCGTTGTACCTAACTCTCCGACTTACGCATGTTTTGATTTTGTATATGCATTGAAAAAAGGTCTGTCTAGACTCATGTGCACCACGAAGGGTTAAAAGTAAATTTGTACTTAAGATTTCTAAAGTAAAAACCATATCGGGCATGATGTTGGTGTTTTATCATTCTGTAAGGTGTAAAACGGGTAAGTAAACCAGTCGCAATAATTTTTTCTTTCTAATTCGGGATAAAATAAACTTTATAATACTTGAATCAAGCGCATTTTGAGATTGGTTTAATCATAGTTTTACCTAAATCAATCTCATTTCCGGATTATTTTAAGTACGCAATCGGGATTGAATATGAATAATTTAAGTATTTTGCGACTGCAAATCCGTACAAATCTGTACTTGACTCAAAAAAATCCGTACTCACCGTACTATTAATACCGCTTCGGATTGATTTGAATACGGTTGGATTGATTTTTCTTTTGAGTGTAGGGAATTTTTACTTAATTTGCTATAAATAGCAAATTTTTGTATAGAAAAGTAAGTTTTTTTAGGAGGAGGTAAGATGCAAAACTCGTTCCTTACACTTAAATCGAGTTTTGAGAAAATGCACAAAATATCGGATCTTTCAAAAAGAACTTTGGTTTCTAAAACAAAAAATTTTGATGAAGATAATTCAAATTTGCATTGTATGTATTACGAAGAGAAAAGTTAGGCAATTATGAATGAAAAATGATATCTGGCAAATGTTCAGCACAAGAGAGATGTAGATTCTTGCATCAAAGTTTTAAATCACTTTTTGGCGAAATTCCAGGTCTCATTTCATTTATCACAATCCGGATTTTGAGTTTTAAGGCTGTTATCGATTTGATTGGCTCCGTGTAGACTCTGTCCACAGAAAAAATTAAAAATTTTCTCTAATCACCAATTTTATACCAAATTCATAGAATCAAGCAATCCATTTGTTGATTTTTCTCCTATTACCAAAATGATTATATTGATTACAATAAATTGTAAAAATTTAATATTTTGAATATTTTTTTTTCAATAAACAATATTTTTAAATTTAATTAAAAATATGATGAAAAAACTTTGCCCTTTCAAACAATATGTTGATTGATTTTGACAATTTCCAACAACAATTTCGCAAGTTTAAATTATTTTATTTTAAACGAAATAATTTTTTGGTATTTGATTATTATTTTTATTCAAAATTTATTTCAAAACAACTAATATTTTAATTAAATCAATATTACATTTTTAATTTTCTTTCAACAAAAAAAATAATTGATTCAATTAAAACAATAATTAATTTTAAATACTTTTTAAATAATTTTTTAATTGATAAAAAAACTACAAATAATTTTTTCTGTGTCCTTAACATAGTTCCACAAATAACAATCCAGTGGTGTTTAATCACACGATCAGGATGGACACTTAGCTTTAATTTTAAAGTAAATTTGGGAAAATCTCTTTTTCAAGAATGGTGATCTTTTGAACTTTATTTTCCAGATGGCTAAATATGAGATCTAAAGTAAATTATGATCCGTATATTACAATTGTTTCATCACGTGCATGTTCCACCATTAATGTTAGTTCTTGTAACAAAATTATCAATGTTTAGGGTATTGGTTTCAGATTTTGATTGATAGCTATGATCCTACTGTATCGATTTTGCTGGATGCTGGATTTCAGTCCCAAACTGTTTAAGATAACTAGAAGCAATATACCACCAAGTTGGTTCATTTCTTTTGTGTTTTTCTAAAGTCGACCTAGAATTACTCAATATATATACTTTATGAGTTCTGCGATGAATAATAAAAAAGTTTCATACGGAATGAAAAACTTAGAATATCCTCTTCACAACTAATAGTGTGGAGGGTATAAAAAAAAGTTTCCTTACTCAAATTGATACGTGCAAACAATTAATCAAACAAAATTCAAGTGAACATATATGGTTTTTTTTGTGAATTAAGAACACTTGTCTTTTATGTTGTGTTTTGTTTATTTATGTGCTGTTTTCACAACGTAAGTGATTGAACGTGTATTAAAATTTATATGAAAAGCACTCAGTTTTTTGAAATTTTACTACTCATTCAATAACTTGCCTTTTGAAAACAGCAGATTAGTTTTAAGTTTATAAAAATAAATTATTTTATCCCAGCTTTGTATTATAAGCGAATCTTTAAAGAGTCAGCTTTACGAGAAAACTAAATAAATTAGTGGTACTCTCGTTGTGAGCAAATTTTACCCTTATGATGAACCACCTTAAAGAATAACTTATGATTAAATTTTCTGATTCCTTTTGCGCAATTTAATGTTAGTTTTTACAATCTTAGTTATATAGTTTATTTTTTATATTTCAAATATTTTTAATCGTCATGCTTTTGATAATTTGAACAAACTTTATTTTAAACCAAACAAAAGTTATCGTGTTCTTGCAAAGAAAAGAAGAAACCATTCGCACATTAATTGGCAATAATTTTTGGAATTCTTTTTTAGACATATGAATCCTTTTTCAATTAAATTAGTTTTTAATCTTCAGTTGTTAACCATTGTGATTAATAAAAAAAATAATCAAAAATATATAAATTTTTAAACAAACAAGTTGTTCCGTTCCATAATCAAAATTATTATTGTCCAAGACCGAAATATAAAATTTCAAGTCTCTATTTTCTCCACAGTTCTTCCCAAAGTAAGTACACAGAAAAAATTAAAAATTGTCTCTAATAACTAAATTCATAGAATCGAGCAACCCATTTATTGATTTTGCACCTATTAAAAAAATGATCAAAACACTTTGTTGTTTTAAACAATGTGTTGATTGATTTTGAAAATTTTCAACAACAATTTCACAAGTTTAAATAATTTTATTTTAAACGATATAATTTTTTGTTATTTAAACATTTTTTAAATTCAAAATTTATTTTAAAACAACTAAAATGTTAATTAAATCAAAATTATATTTATTTTATTTTCTTACAACAAAAAAAAATTAATCAATTACCACATTAATTAAATTTAAATATTTTGTAAATAATTTTTTAATTGATAAGAAACTGCTAAAATGTTGTCTGTAAATATGATTACAGTAATCACAATATGATTCTTTCAGATATGTTATGATTACTTTTAACTTATTATGATTAGCATAAAAAATATTATGATGTAATATTACGAATATTTTTGGTCATAATATTATTCAAGAATAATCGTAATATGTTTACTACAATCATGAATCATATCGTAATATGTTGCTCTTAGAATATTTTTATCACAATCATGTTTTTCTTTGCGTATAGTTTCCTATTAATAGAATTATATTAACTTTTTGTTAATTATATGCAAAGAAATTGTTTAGTATTTGCTTTTAATTGCTTAAGCACATAATTACTTTTTAAATTACTTAATTTAAATGACTTTTAATATAAAACATTCAACCAAAATTATAACCTCCAGTTAGCTTTAAAACTACAGCCTTAAGACATTGATGAAGTTACGCCCAACCTTTTATAAATCAAATCAAATAATTGTCACCACTTTAATGCAATGTTCATTTCTACAATTTGCTTAACAACAATAGCAATTATTGTGTTGATAATAAGTGTCGATGAGATTAACCCTTTAAAAGGCAAAATAAAAAATGCCTACGAACTTTATAAAACAGGTTTTATTACGGAAACTGGTGACAAACAAGTTTATTTTTTAGTATCAATTTGCAAGCTGGATTTGTTTGATATTCTTAATTTAAGATCATTTTCTTTTTACTTTCAATGGGTTAATTACAATAACTGGCAATCATTTACTGCGAACGACACAAACAAAAGTTGAGTGCTTTCGATTGATATTTAATAACTACTAATACAAACTATTTGATGTTGTCATCATGCCAAAAGGGAAAATTTTCAGCCTCTTTTCCACAAATTTCAGTTCAACTTTATACAGACTTCATACAAATAAACAATTATTTGCAGAAATACAATAAACACAAAATTATATCTTATGGCCATTGTAAACAGAAACTCACACTCTTACAGATATCATTAATATGAACACCAACTTTATTCGCAAAACAAAAGGACATTGAGGAATTGTAAAGCACTCTAAATTGGATATAATTAACGCCAGCGTTTTCTTTTAGACTTTTGACTTGATGGACAGTGAAAAGATGACAAAAAAGTTATAATTAAAACATCTAGACAAATGTATTTTTATACATTTATAAAAGTTCGAAGAACAGTTAATTGAATATATTTTATTAACATGTTCGTTCGTTATTTTATACTCAAGAACTTAGCCTATTCACAAATATTATAAATGAAAATTTTTCACGTATCTCTACTTCTCGCTATCGTACGATTTTCTAAACGATATAATTGTCAAACTCTGCATTGTACATCTACAGGTCATTTAAGAGCACCCTCTTTGGCGTGAGCCCTTCCGGTTCCATTTTAAAGCTGCATGGACGATTTCGGTTGTTGATTTTTTTATGCGTGTGAGCTATCCAGCCATATTTGTTCTTATGACTCTGCATTGTTGCAGTTGCGTAGCCATTCGCAATTAGGGGTTTTTGGAGATAGTTCGGGGACACCATAGACACCAAGTATCTAACGCAGGCAACTATTTATTAAATCATAAACACTTGTTATTATGGCTTTCCTGACGTTCCAGGTTTACATCCGTATAATAACACATGAGTTGAATATGTTTATTTAAGTATCCAATGGCAAATGTTTGGGTTTCCTTTTTCGATTACGTGAAGCAAGGGATTTGCGTGCTTCCTGAATTCTATTTTCTGCAACGCTCTTACTCTGCCGTCTTAAGTTAGCAAGCTGCTAAGGTTTTCAACATCTTCAATGGCAGAGTTATTTAACATCGTTCACTCCACTGACTGATACCACTGCCTTTCTTAGGGCTTCGTCGTGAAGCACACGATTACTTGCACCTTCGTATGACTTTTTTATAATTAAAATTATTTTGTCTGGTATACCTCTCGATCTTAATATTTCCCTAACAAAGTCCCTGCTTAAGCAGCTAATGCTCCTTCAAAATCAATAAATGTTAAACCTGCTTAATGCAGCAAATGCTTCTTTAAAATCAATAAATGTTAAATTGTATGAGCCCTTTCACAAAAATGTCACGTTACGAACCAAGCAATAAATCTTGTAATTTATACCCTTTATGATCTTCTCTGTTAATTCGTTGGTGACGAAATCTTTTCTATTATCTTGTTTGTTTGTCTGCCTTCCATTTTTCTTCACGTTTTGTCACTTCCTTCATTAAAATCGTTCTGGTAGCCTTAAAACCAGCTTCCAAATACTTTTTAGTCACAGTGTCTTTAAGCCATTTGTGCTTAAAGTCTGTTCCAATTTTGTTGTGGTTAATGTCAATATCTTTTGTGCTAAATGCTTATATCTTTTCTAAGAATTTTCGAAATATATCGAAGCATGTTATCATATTTCTTTTTTGTCTCTCTAACATGTTTAAAATGTAGAAATGTGTCTAACTAAAAACTGCATTTTCTCGTGAAAGGTGCACTATCGTTTAGAATACCCATAAGCTTTTACCACCTTATATTTAGAAGCTACAGTTTAAGTTTACTATAAACACAGAAAAAAGTATTAGTAGTTTTTTTATCAATTAAAAAAATTATTTAAAAAGTATTTAAATTTAATTAATGTGATAATTGAATCAACAATGTTTTTTTTTGTAGAAAGAAAATTAAAAATATAATTTGGATTTAATTAACATTTTATTTGTTTTGAAATAAATTTTGAAATTAAATAACAAAAAATTATTTCGTTTAACATAAAATAACGTAAACTTGTGAAATTGTTGTTGGAAATTTTCAAAATCAATCAACACATTGTTTGAAACGGCAAAGTTTTTTGATCATTTTTTAATAAAAATTAAAAATGTCATTTATTGAAAAAAAAAAAATATTCAAAATATTAATAATCAATATCAAGGCGAATTCATACAAGGTAGTCTTATTTTGAAAACGTTTACAACACTGTAAAGTATTTTAACGTGGTGTCAAAAATAAAACAATTTAAACAAATATTTCATTTTTTTAATTTTAAATTGTTTGTTTTGTAATGTAAAAATTAAAAAAAAATTTTTAATTTCATAATTTTAAGCGAAACTTATAAAATTTAGTAAATTTTCCCCAGAGCCACATGAACGGTATATCATTTTGACACAAGGTTAGTAATCAGCTGTTGCTTACGTAGCAAGATAAGGTCACCTGGTGTTAATTCGCCTTGATCAATATAATCATTTTGGTTATAGGTGCTAAATCAACAAATGGGTTGATTGATTCTATAAATTTGGTGATTAGAAACAATTTTTTATTTTTTCACCAAATAAAGCAAAAATCAAAAAATTTCTCAAATATGAAAGATTTCGAATTTAGCACGTCATACAGAAATCTTATTAAAGAAAATAAGTTTTAATTAAAAATGTATTCAACTGTAACAAGTAAATTAAACGTTTAATTGGTACTAATAATTTGTTTACTGGCGCAAATTTTATTCCTTTTTTAATTAATATCACAAATTTTTTATTTGAAATAAATTTTTATTTTTTCTGTGTATAAATCATAATTGTTTAATCAAAATTAATGTATGCTTAATTCATACTTGGAAAAGAACTCGAAATGGAAAGACTTGCATCGCCAATTCGTAGCATACATTGAGTATACGCTACAGGCTACAAAGAAATTAATTTTCCACAAACTACAACAAGCTATCACAATAAAAATGTTTTATTTTGATAACAATAAAATAGCAACGAAAAAAATAATAATAATAATTGAAATATCAACAGTAACGAAAACAAAAAAAAACAGCACTACAACTTTTAGTTAAAATTCCAACAGTACGATGATTTTGTTGTGGAATGACATTGTTGTTCTCCACAGCCATCGTTATTATCACAATCATCTGTCGTCATTGTTATTATTGTCTTCCTCATTATAACTTACCTTCTATAGTTTTTTTTTTTATTTTATTTTCTTTTTATTGTTTTCCCATACAATTCTTGCTTGTCTTTGTTGAAGAGAAGATATAGAGTAGAAAATTAATAAAAAGGAAATGAAGGAAAAGGAAAAAAATTATATTGTACTAATAAAATAATAACCAAAAGAAAGGAAGAGTATAATGAGGGAAAAAAATAAAAATAAAAACAAATAAACTCATATGTAAGTGCAATAAAGTTAATGACATATCATTAAATATTCTCTCAATGTCAAAGTTAAATTAACACAAATAAACTTCGACAAGAAGGCTGGGAAAAAAACTGGGTAAAATAAAATTAATAAAATTTGTATGATACTACAGCACCAGTTATAACAATGACATTAACATCAATTCTCAATAATTAAAATACACTCGAAGAAAAACTGTGCAAAAATAATTTTTCAATTAAATATTTTTTTATATAAACAACATTTTCAGCAGCACTCGAAATGTTGTTGATATAAGTAAACATTTAATTCACTTGATTAAATTTAAATTAAAACTGATTTTAATTCTGAATAATGATTTAATGGAAACAATGGCGAAAATCCTTTCTATGTAACTCATGTTTAAAATATAGACAAAATAAAATGTTATTAAATTAGATTTGAAAATTTTGAAAAAGGGGAATAAATTTGAGGCTTTAAAAAAACTTCCAGATATTTTCACCATTCCCATGTCTGTTTTTGGGTTGACTTCGAGTGAAAGTGCTGAAACCTATAAGTACAATGGGTAAGTCTCTTCAGTTGCGTAAAATCTAGTTAATGTTCATCTATGACCTCGTTTACATGTAGATGAAATTTAATAATGTATAAACTTGTCTTTTAATTTTTAATACATACATAAGTTGGATTTCTTATAAAAGTTAAATATTGTTGTACCGGCAGTTATATTGTGGTTAAATTATTCCTCCATAAAGAAGCCACAGCCATGTTATGGTAACCTCCAAACATGTTATTGTTAATAACTAAAAATATATAGTTAACACTTATAATGATATTAGGGATGCCAATCGGGACTGGTTTTCGCAAATCCCGGGATTCGGGATTACAAAAAATCAAATCCCGGGATTCCGGGATTTTTCGGGATCCCGGGATTTTACGGGATTCGTGAAAATTAAGAGATAAATGCTTTTTATAGATATTTATTTAAAAAAAAAGTCTTTAAAAGAAGTTTACAAACAAAGGTTTTATAATTAATTTATTATTTTAAAGCTAAATATTACTTAAATTTGTAAAAATTTTAAATTGTGGCTTTTCTTATTTAATGACATATTTAATAAAAAATATGATAAAAAACATACGATATTAAACAATGTGTTACTTGATTCAATAAAAAAATTATTACCATTAAAGCTATACTATTTGATTCAATTACCTCAGTTCATTCAAGCTTAATTAAAAAATATTTAATATTCTAAATGAACAACGCAACAAGAAGTTGATTTATTTGTAAGATTCTATTGAAATTTTATTAAATGAATTAAAATAAATAATTAAAATTTGAATTCGAAATTAACTAAAAAAATCAATTTATTTAGTTAACCATTAAAATCTTATTTTAACAAAAACGCATTTTTATAACCACCACTACTTGCGGTAGGAATTATGTAATGTATAAAATACATTACCTAATATTCTGAAATCGCTCCATTAATTACCGTAGGTTCAATGTCAACTCTCGGAAAACACTATAATAATCATAACCCTGTAAAGAGTTAAGTTTAAATTTTGTATTTGGTGCACCAGTGAATTCTTTTGTGCATTTCAAAAACTTTTTTTTCTTTTATAAATTTTTCTTGTTTAATTATTTTCAGCACTTCTCGCGTTAAAATTTCTTTATAATTATTGGACACGCTTGAAAATAATAACAAAGTGTAAATATTTTCTTACGTTTTCAATGACAGTATTAACGGAATTAATAAAATAAATATTAAAGATCAATATTGTGTTCCCTATCCTCTCATGGGGAATGTCATAATGAATTTCTTTTTATAAAAAAAGGTAAAACACAAAAATTATGTTAACAATTTCGGGATTGACAAACTCCCGAAAATCCCGGGATTAAAAAATTTAAATTTACGGGATTCAGCGAATCCCGGGATTTTGGGATCGGGATTTCGGGATTGGCATTCCTAAATGCTATACACACAGAAAAAATCATTGTAAAATCAATTAAAACAAGGTTAATTTAACATTTTTTAATAATGATTTTGCTTCATTAGCGTTTCATGTTAATTCAACATGATTTTACAATAAAACAAAAATTAATATTTTTTCAATTAAAAACTTCCATTTGCGATGTTGAATTAACATTTTATTCTAGTAAAATTTAAGGGATAGTCATGTAAAAATTATGTTTAAATCCTTTAAAAATAACAGTATAAAATGTAAAAATAACATGAATATCATGTTAAATCAACACGAACTTACTTTTAAATTTACTATTAAATCATTTAGTATTAAAATGATAGCAATATTGAAATAACATGAAACCCTGTTGAAATAACATGAAATTTCATGTTAATTTGAAATGATTTCTATATTAAAATAACTTTAAAGCTTGTTTGCTTAGTAAAAAACAATTTCTATTTCATTCTTTTATTTACTAATTTATTAATATATTATTATTTTAGATACATGTAATAAAGTTTACAAAAACTCATTTCTTAAATATAATTTACCATTATAAAGTGGGAAAAGATATAAAGTTGGACTTGTGGACTTACTTCACAAGAAAAGTTTTCTATTATTTCATCTACTATTGCTGGCAAATCTTTTGGGGACAATTTAAAATTGCGATAAAAAAATGTCTTCCAATATAATATTTATAAAATCTCCACGAAACGAGTCGGTTAATTGACAATTTTTTTCATAAAAACTTGTAATAGCATTCCCTTTAAGGCTGTTTTCTAAAATAAATTTAAGGCTCTGAAAACAATAATATTAATAAATGGTAAGCAAAAGCGTGAATTTTTAAATTACCTTAGATAGCTTGGAACTCCCATCTGAAGTGCAAGGGGATGTTGTGCTAACTGTAGATTGATTTTTTAACCAAGAAACTACTTTATTGGCAATTGTTTCAGACAAGGTATCGTCATCAATGCCATACTGTAGAACAATTATTGAAAATTTAGCCAAAAATAAATTAATACATTATTTAAATTTCTGTCTTTACCTCACTTTTCCTCCAAATAAACAGTTTTTCTCGGAAACAAGCACGAAGGCCAATGGGTGGTATAGCTTCCTTTATGTCCTCTTTTGATAAGTATTTAAGGCTTACAAATGTAATTTCAGCTCCTTAGCAATAATTTAGTTTTTGTTAGAGAAATAAACAAAAAAATTAAAATATACTTACATACTTGTCAAATAAGGCTTTACTTCACTTAAATTAAAAGTTTTCAACAACTCGTCTAATTTGGAACTTTGATTTTGAGCCACCGGAATATTTAAAATTAAATTTCCGTCTACGTCGCTCTCGATATTAATAGTTTCTCCTAGAGAACCAAGGTTTTGTACTAAGTTTTCTAAATTAATGTTATTATTATTGTAAGCCATTATTACACTTTTAAGAATAAATTTATTCACTTTGTGTTTGGGAGTTTTTAATTCCCAAACTAATTGCTTAAGACAAACTTATTTCTCAATTCCTAAATATTTTTAAAAATCAATGTCTGAAAACCCTAAATACAAATTTACTTATTACATACTTACGAGAACGTACGTATATGCATATATTTTATATTCAGCAATTTGTATTCAGGTTTTTTCTGTTTTGATCATTGAGTAAATAATAACGGAACATTATTTTTTTTGGTTGTTTGTTTAAAATTCTTTAAATTCTTTTTTTTAATGATACCTTTGGTGATGTACATATGTATATTATATTATACCTACTTGTTAAATTGAAATTAGTTTTTAAACATAAGTAAAAAAGAAGTCGTAGTGACTACAAGCTTAATGGTATAAATTAAATATACCATAACTTAAGACGAATTACTTAATAAAATTAATATTACATTGAATTTACCTAAATTGAATATTTTTATTTAACCTGCTACGAACAAGTTTTCACATCGAAAACCTCCTACACATTTTATTGGTGCCGAAACCCGGGAACAGTCCTTGTGCTGACTCATACCCCGCAATACTTTTTGAAAAACAAAGAAGCTGCCGTCAAGCTACGGACACATACTTAATATTTCGTGTATAACTTCAAAGTAGAATTGAGTCAACTGCGGAGGCAATTGAAGAACAAAATTGTATACTTAAACATATTCAACGTATGGTCACAATATTCAATTCTAAAACTGCAGAAGCTAAGACCAAAGGATATGTACAGACAGTGTTAGATGATTTGGAACACAATTTTCGTGCGTTTAAGGATGGGCATGAGCAACTTATCTGTGTTCTGAGGGATAAATCTCTTCCTGAAAAAGATGTACCCTATATCAGTAACGAGGTTTATTATACATGTTATGATACATATGTCTCTTTCAAAACAATTTTATTAGATTTAATTTATGAGTTTGACTCTCCACAGACGCCAACCGTACACGCGAGTACATTTGCCACAGGCAGCCGGAACGAATCTTTTAACGCAGGTGCTCGACTTCCTAAAATCAATTTGCCTACTTTTTCAGGGGATTATTTAGACTGGATTTCATATCGTGACACCTTTGTATCGCTTGTTCTTACAAAAATTCAAAAGTTTTTATATCTACAAAGCTCGTGCACAGGTACGCCGCTTTCCATTATTAATGAGTACCCTACTGCTGATTCTAGCTACGATATCGCATGGGAGGCGCTTGAAAGAAGATTTCATAACGAGAGAAAAATCGTCGATCAAATTTTACAACGTTTATTTGCAATACCGCCTACCGTAGATAACGTACAATCAGTACGACAACTACTTGATACAACCAGAAGCTGCTTGTCTCAACTAAAAGCTCTTAAAATTAACACATCTACATGGGACTCAATATTAGTCTACCTGACGTCTCAAAAACTAGATCCGCAAACACGTAAAGATTGGGAATTATCACGCAAGACTAATACATCTATAGCGTCCATCGAAGAGATGCTTACCTTTTTAGAAACAACTTTCCGGGCACTAGAATGTGTTCGAGGGGAATGTAGTGTTAACTCAAATAAAAGTCTCAGCGTGCCTACTCAAGAAAATCGTCGTAAGCCAACAAAGGTTATTCGAACCCACACAGCAGTATCTACCATGTTGGATGAAAACTGTCCTTGTTGCAAAAAACGTCATCCATTATACAAATGCTTTAAATTCGCATCATTGTCTCCGAACGAAAGGAAAAATGTTATTAATCAACATCGGCTATGTAGAAACTGTCTTCGAACTGGACATCTACAAACTGCTTGCAAATTGTTAACACGATGTCAAAGCTGTGGTGAGCCACACCATACTGTGGTTCATAACGAGTTTTATTCTGGAAACAGTCCAAGCTTAACCCAAACAGCTGCTACTACAGAAAATCCGATTTTTGCCCAACCTGCTTTAACATCTACCCCTAATACAGCTACTGTAAGTACTCACCATTTAAATACAAACCAAATAATTCCAGCTTTACTTGCAACCATAAAAGTAGTTATAAAAATAAATGACTCAATGCATCATATAAAAGCACTTGTGGATCAAGGATCTCAAGTTTCATTTATTTCTGAGGAATTAGCACAACTATTACCATTACCACAGAACAAAACTCATATTGACATTTCTGGCATTGGTGGAACTAAATCCCTTACGGTTACAAGGTCAATTGATCTTAACCTCTATTCCACCTATGATCGGAACTTCGAATTGAAATTAACAGCTCTTATCGTGCCAACAGTTTCCAAATATGTGCCCCCAAAAGTAGCTATGAACTTTATTTCAGATCTTTCACATGTTTATCTTGCAGACACTAACTTCTTGCTATCAGAAAAAATTGACCTTCTACTAGGCAACGATGTGTATGGCGATATATTGTTATCCAATATGAATAGACTTGAAACTGGATTATTTCTACAAGAAACATATTTTGGTTATATGATTTCTGGATCCCCCAAATCAATTACACCATCTACATCTAGAGTTTCTGCAAACTTGTGCTCATTGGAAAATCAGCTGCGCCTATTTTGGGAGCAGGAGGAAATTTTAGATGAGAAGCCGCTTACACCCGAAGAAAAGCTACGCGAAACATTTTTTGAGGAAACGTATACTAGAGATACTAGAGGACGCTATACAGTACATTTACCTTGTAAGAGTTTACTTCGAGGGCAACCTCTTCCAGCCTTTTCTCACACGGACTATAACGCTCTTAAGCGGTTGAAACAGCTGGAAACTTCGTTCAGGAGTAAACCAGGATTCACTGTTGAATATAAGAAATTTATGACAGAGTATGAAGCTCTCATCCACATGAAAAAACTTGGTGAGTACCCCGATGCAATTCCGAAAAATGCTTATTTTTTTCCACATCATGGTGTATTCAAGGAAAGTAGCACTACGACAAAGTTACGAGTCGTTTTTGATGGTCGAAACAAAAGACTCCCACAGACTTCAATAAATGAAGAGTTATCAGCTTGCCCTGCGCTCCAAAATGATTTATCAGCAATAATCTCTCGTTGGAGAAGATTTAAAATTGGTTTCACAGCTGATCTAGAGAAAATGTTCAGACAAATTAGTGTTTGTAAAGAACATCAGCCCTTGCAATGTATATTATGGAGAGATGAGTCTTCCAGGAAAATACATGTATACAGCTTACTAACGGTGACGTATGGTACTACGTCTGCCCCTTACTTGGCACTCAGAGTGTTGCAACAATTAGCCAATGATGAAGCAACTAAATTTCCAGAAGCAAGCAAAATATTACGCTCGGACAAATATGTTGATGACATAATCTCTGGGGCAGATAATTTTGATGACGCTTTAAAGTTGCAACAACAACTTTGTGCACTTTTAGAATCGGGTGGATTTAACCTTCGAAAATGGAATTCAAATTCAAAACAACTGCTACAGTACATTCCAGAGGGGAATCGTGAAAGGACAGAGTTGTTTACCCTTAAGCAAGAAAATCTGGCAAAAGCTCTTGGTCTTTATTGGGATATTAATACTGATGCATTTTGTTTTACAATAAATTTTTTATTTTCTGAA
This sequence comes from Pollenia labialis, assembly GCA_949318255.1. NCBI lineage: Eukaryota > Metazoa > Arthropoda > Insecta > Diptera > Polleniidae > Pollenia > Pollenia labialis. The sequence goes on along the minus strand of OX439142.1, from coordinate 97,171,383 downwards.
ACAATAACAAAACACAGTTTGCTTTCAGATGCTGCAAAACTGTTTGATCCCCTAGGCTGGTTATCACCCACAACTATTAAGGCAAAAATTATATTTCAGCAACTCTGGAAATTAAAATTGGATTGGGATGACTTGATTTGCCTGACGATATTAACAACGACTGGGTCAGCTTTAGAAAGAAGCTCAAGTTCCTCGAGGAGATACGTATTCCACGATGGTTAGGATACAGTTCGAACAAATCAGTTATCGATCTTCACGGGTTTAGTGACGCATCTCAAACAGCATACGCTGCAGTTGTGTATGGAAGAGTTGCTGCAGAATCAGGTGAGATAGTTGTCAATTTGCTGCAAGCGAAAACAAAGGTTGCACCCTTAAGATCTGAATCAATTCCAAGACTAGAATTGAGTGCTGCTACGCTTCTAGCTCAGTTAATTTCTAAAATAAAAGACAACAGCAATTTTAATATCGGCCGCATCGTATTGTGGACTGACAGCACTATTGTACTCTCGTGGCTAAAATCTTACAACAAACGATTGGAAGTCTATGTGGCAAACCGCATGGCAAAAATTCAAAAGTTGTCAGACATAAACGATTGGAGATATATACCCTCATCTCACAATCCTGCAGATTGTGCTTCCCGAGGTTTATCCCCAGAAGATCTTCGAAAACACACTCTTTGGTGGTATGGCCCACATTGGCTAAAAACTGATGCTAATAACTGGCCTTGCTTTCCTGCTAATAATACTGGTGCACAATCCTTAAAAAACGCCTCTTCAAATGAAATTCACAACAACAATGTTAGTGCTCACCTAGCTAATATAAAGAAAACCACAGTTACAGACTACCCAGAAATTACTTGGAAGTTTTCAAGTCTTTCAAAATTAATACGTGTGACATCATACATTCTCCGATTTGTGGATAATTTAAGATGCAAAACTCTCAACAAAGAAATAAATACAAGCTTTTTGAAAACATGGGAATTAATAAGAGCTAGAAATCGTTTAATTAAGGTGACACAAGCCATATCTTTTCGTGAGGAAATACGCTGTTTAAAATCCAACAAACCACTTCCTAGTACAAGCCGAATTCTAAAATTAGCACAATTCCTTGATGAAATTGAAATACTTAGAGTGGGTGGCCGTATATCTCAAGCTGAGATTCCATTCCAAATAAAACACCCTATTTTATTGTCAAAAAAAAATCCACTGTCTCTACTTATCTTTTCAGAAGCTCATAAGAAGACTTGTCATGGCAGCCTGTTGCTGATGCAGTCCTATGTTTTACGTCATTATTGGATAGTCTCTGCACGTGATATAGCAAAAATGGTCCAACGAAAATGCATTGTGTGTTTCAAATACAAAACACAAACATGTCAACAGTTAATGGGCAACTTGCCAGCTGTGCGGCTCCAGCCAACCCGTGCATTTAAACACAGTGGACTTGATTGCGCTGGCCCAATCAACATTAAGAATTCGATGTTAAGAACTTCATCTACATCTAAGGGATATATCTGCCTTTTTATATGTATGTGTACCAAGGCTATACATTTGGAAGCTGTAACTAGCCTCAACGTTGATGCATTTCTAGCGGCGTTTCGTGGTTTTACGGCTCGCAGAGGTATCTGCACCGATTTATACTCGGACTGTGGCACAAACTTCGTTGGTGCGAATAAAGCACTTCAGGTCATTTATCAGAGAAATAAACTTGCGCTTCCCGAGCATCTTGTCGAAACATTAGCCAACCAAGGAACTAATTTGCATTTCATTCCCCCAGCGTCACCCCATTTTGGCGGACTTTGGGAAGCGGGGGTCAAGTCCACTAAGCACCATTTACGTCGCATTTTGCATGACCGCCATCTCAACTTTGAAGAACTGAGCACACTTCTTGCACAGATTGAAAGCATACTTAACTCCAGGCCTCTGTGCCCGCTGTCCACTGATCCTGAGGATCACAACGCACTTACGCCTGCACACTTTTTAATTGGTGAACCAACAGTCTGCATACCAGATGAAACCGTATTGGATGTAAACCCCAATAGACTATGCCGTTGGAAACAAATTGAACGCTTGAAACAACACTTTTGGGACAGATGGAATAAAGAGTATATGTGCCGTCTACAATCACGCCCTAAATGGAACAAAATTGTAAACAATATTAAAGTTGGAGATTTAGTACTCCTACTACATGAAAAAAGTGTTCCCGGCCAATGGCCTCTAGCTAAAGTTGAATCCTTACATCCTGGCCCTGACGGGTTAGTAAGAGTTGTTACACTTTACTGCAACAAAAAATATATCAAACGCCCAATTACCAAAATTTGTCTACTACCGATAAATGAAGTCACTTCGACAGACGATGTCATCGATCAGCAATCATCATAAAGAACCTAGGTTCTTGGCGGGGAGTATGTTTGGGAGTTTTTAATTCCCAAACTAATTGCTTAAGACAAACTTATTTCTCAATTCCTAAATATTTTTAAAAATCAATGTCTGAAAACCCTAAATACAAATTTACTTATTACATACTTACGAGAACGTACGTATATGCATATATTTTATATTCAGCAATTTGTATTCAGGTTTTTTCTGTTTTGATCATTGAGTAAATAATAACGGAACATTATTTTTTTTGGTTGTTTGTTTAAAATTCTTTAAATTCTTTTTTTTAATGATACCTTTGGTGATGTACATATGTATATTATATTATACCTACTTGTTAAATTGAAATTAGTTGTTAAACATAAGTAAAAAAGAAGTCGTAGTGACTACAAGCTTAATGGTATAAATTAAATATACCATAACTTAAGACGAATTACTTAATAAAATTAATATTACATTGAATTTACCTAAATTGAATATTTTTATTTAACCTGCTACGAACAAGTTTTCACATCGAAAACCTCCTACACACTTTGTTTTTTTGTTCTAAAACAATCGGCACTTTTTGGTTTTTTTTTGGATTTACATGAATTCATTTAATTTTTAAATTTTTCATGTTATTTTTACACTTCTTTGTTGTTATTTTTATTTGATTGTAGTGTTGATTTTACAGTGGTAAATATCGTTTTTAAACGAACCAATGTTAATTTTACTTGACAAACTTTGTTTTTTACTAAAAAAATGTTATTTTAAAAATTTTACACGGACCAGTGTTATTTTTACCTTGAAAAGGTTAAAATTAATGTGCACAATTTTATTAATACGTTAACAATTTAAAATTAACAACTTTTAATTTAAAATTAACATGTTTAACTGTTAATTTTATATGAAACAACGTAAATATAAAATTTTTTTTTTTTTTTTGGAAAAATTTACAATGACTTGAAATTAACATTTTTTCATGTTAATTTTACATTTTCTGTGTGTAGTTGTTTTCAATCATAGCGTGTTGCTTTTAGTAAGAGGGTTAATCATCGTTTATTTAAACCAAATTATTGTTATATTTAACCATAACATGTTTAGAGGAAACCATAATATGGTTGTGGCTTCGTGATGAAGGACCAATTTAACCATAATAATATGGTAATTTAATCATTATATATCTAAAATTTTTCGTTAAAAATAGTTGTGTTGGAAGAGACCAAATTGAAAAATGTTTTTCTCTGCGTGTGGACAAAAAATGTTCACCCTAAATGTATAAAAACTAACATAAATTTGTGGCGAAGTGCTCCGTTTGCACCGTTTGCACCGAAAATGACACTTTACCAAGCAAGGCTTCCTATCGGTAAAGCTTATTTGAATACGGTGAATTCAACGATGCTTGTCATTTTTCGTATTCGCGATATTCAATAGAGAGGAGAAAAAATTTCTTCAAAAAAAACGCAAAAAAACCGCGAAAATATATAACGAAAAATTGCGTTTAACAGACTTAGAACGTTTTAAATTGAAGAATGAACCCAAATGTAATAAAATATATCGTTTTATGATACTTTTGTTTTAAAATTTTTAATCCTAAATATCGGGAAAAGTAGCGGCAACGTTGAAAAACGGCTACACGATTCAATTCATTCTGAAACAAAAAAATTTAAATATATAATCCTGGATAACAGGTTTTGTTTGCAACTTTTCAAAAATATGGCTGAAGTTTACTGATTCATATATACATGCTTAGCGACCAAAAAATTAAAACTCATTTAAAATTAATTTGGGAGAATATCTCACATAATTAATTTATTAAATTCCTATAATTTTTTAAACCCAAAGTTTTTCAAAATTTCTACAGCTATCTTCACACCTTTTAAATATTTGACGTCCTACACGTAACCACTAGTTTTCTTAAAGAATTGTTTGCTTTTGCAAAACGTTTGGCTAGTGCAAACATTATTTCACGGTTTCTTAACTACACTATACATAAATACAATTATCATCTTAGACATAAAGTTTAGCAAATAAATAGAAATTGTTAAAAATAAAGCTTAAGTTTAATCAATTTGCAGGTCACGCTTTTTTGAATTTGATCGTCAAATATTTGTTAGGTCTGAACATGCCTTAAGTCATATCTATGTATTTTGTTGGTTCCTAACCTTCGTGAATTGTTTTGTTTTTATTTTTTTTATATTATTATAATTAACTGTTTATGACAATAACTAAATTAATTTTATATTTTAATGTATTCGAATTTTTTAAAATAGCAACTATTCGGAATATTCGAAAACCGATTATTGAAAAAAGTTGAATAATTGATCTCCCTAGTGGTTTGGTTTAAGAAAAATATTTCTTTATTCAAGAAAATTTTACTAAATACGAACAAAATCATTTTAAATGAAAATAATTTTAATTCGTTCTGCCAAATTGCATAAGACTTAAAATCGCTCTTTCGAATTCTTTTCATATGTCCAATATCACTACTGAAAATTTGTTAAATATGCCTAGAAATAAAACGAATTAAAATATTTTATTTAAATTAGGACAAATAAAGTTTAATAGGACTACAAATAAATCCATAGAACATTATGATTATCGGCCTAAAATTTAATATGCGTTCTATTTTAAGTATACCTTTAAGCTAAGATCCCTATATCGGCGGACATTTAAAAACATTGCACAATTTATTCTTAGGCAGTCCCATTATCGTCACACATTGTGACAATTTTTTTCGGTTCATATCGGCCAGAACTCAATTGCGACAATAATCGGTACAATGCGGTCACACTATCGTGCTATTTGGGCAAATGAAATCATATGTTTACTTGTTGGCAGACATTGGCCCCTATTATGAGTTACATTCGATAAACGATTTTCGCTGGCTATCGAATATCGACTATCGAATGTTAATTTTGTATTATGAGTTGGCAGCACCGTCGAAAATTTCGTTGTGCATCGAATTTTCCAACGAAAACAAATTTGCTTTCGACGGTGCAAATAAATGTAAAAAACTTGTTGAAAACTCTTTGTACATTTTTTTTGTGTTTGTATACCAAATACCATATTCTTTATCAGTTTTGTTCATTTTATGCAAGTCCAACGTCGTAAACAGCAATTAGAAACGCTCATATTCCGAATGGAACAAAATTCTTTTTTGACCAAATGATTTGCTGCAAAGTTCAGCATGTAAAAAAGTGGGATGAAACCCCACTGAAGCTAAATTTTTTGAAAACAATCATAATTCCGCCGTGGTCACGTTTAACTTTAATTTTATTTTTTAAATTTGTAAACAAAAATGTTTCATTTTAAGTGACAGCCGATCGAAATGTACTACTGTGAATTAACAAAATCACAATAGTAAATTTTTTTTCGAATGCGCGCCATAATACCAAATGAAAATTCGTTCGATCAGCTAATTCGACTGCTGTCGAAATTCGAATTTAGTTCATAATAGGCACCATTATTTTAATTTAGAAATTCGCAAAATTCTCTGTCTGAATATTCCATTATGTTTTCTAACAATTTTAAATAATACATTAATCTTTAATAAAAAATTTATTAAATTTTATTCAAACTTACTGCAATTGTTCTTTTTTTTGTAATTGTTGTTTTATGAATAGATGTTCGTTTACAAACCAGGGATGGCAACATCGATACAACTGTAATGCTATGGGTAAAGCGAATTGTTTTCTTTCATTTAACAGTACAAATGTACTATTTACCGTTTTAAAACATAAATTATAGATAAAACAAATGTAATTTTGGTACAAAAAAGTAAAATTTTAGTATCCAGCGGTGCAATTTAAAAATTTCGTTTTGCCATCTCTTGTATCGGCGCTGATTGGCGACTGTGATCGGCGCACAAGTGGCCGATAAAAATCGGTACATATTAAACAATATGATTGCTCCACATTGTGCAAAAGTGTGTTCACATTATCGGCGCATCAAGGTTAATTTAGATTGTCCACATTCAGCACAATATCGGCACAGATTGTCGCATATTAAAAAATTTTGACCGTTCACACTATCGGCTCATGAAATACGGCAAAAATTGGTACATTGCGCCGATAGTGGGATCGTAGCTTTAGAATAGGCTTGAATACGCCTAAGCTAGTAACAAAATTATAATATTTTTAGGTCGAGTCTTATACAAATTGGATATAAAGAAGCCGAAGATTCTTGGCCTCCTTCCTCCTGAGACTCCGTAATATTCCGAAAAAATCACTTTTAATCTTCATATCATTGCAAGTCCTTTGGAGGAAATTTGTTGTTTGCTAAGCAAATCCCGCGAAGCTTTACGCTTGTCTCCAGGGTCTCTGGCGGGAATCGAACCCGCAACCCCTGCACTGATAGACTAGCTCACTACCAGCTAGCGTACCGTTGTACCAACAAGACGGCGCAACATTACGTACAGCGAGTGAGACCATCACTTTGTTTAGTTACACGTTTATTGCTCGAATTATCTCAAGAAGTGAACTTGTGACTTGAATAACGTCGTGTTAATTGACACCTTTGACTACTTTTTTGGAGATACATCGAATCTCTAGACTATGCTGATAAACCCTCAGGGATTAATCAGTCAGAAGACAACATTCGAAGCACTTTTGACGAAATAAGAAAGGATTTGCTCGAAATTGTGGTGCAAAATTAAACCGATTATTTTTAAACGTTTTAGTCCAGAATATTTGTGAGCTTATTTTTAAAAAAATGTCTACGCCTACGTCTTTAAAAAAACAACACTGATAATAGAAAATGATGGATTAAAATTAAAAAAAAAGAGTTTACGCTTTTCCCTAACACGTATAAAAATCGTTATTCTAACATAACCGTGTACGGTGTTCCGTTTCCATTACCAAGCTTATGTCTAAATAGGAACTCTAACACCAAGAGAAAAATTACGATCTAAATTTAAGAACAAAATTCTTGAATTAAGATTGCAGAAATGTTTAGATTTCAATCTTGAAGTTTGGTCCTGAAGATTGACATTCTCAAATTAAAGCATAACTTCTTAATTTTGTCTTAATTTAATTTAAGATTTAATTCTTGTTTTTAAACACCAATGAAAGCGTGTTGTGTAATGAAATGATTTATTACCGCTGGCCACAGACTATTAAGATTGAAATTATTGGATTTTGAACGTAAAATCTTGATTTAGTGTACGTTAATGTGACGTTGCGTTGCTGATGGACCAAATAAAACTAACATGTCAGCTATTCAAAAATGTTATGTTTTTAAGTTTTTTGATAGAGCTAGCATTTCATTGACTTAGACGACGTTTGTTTTATATTTTTATAAATATCAAAAGCTTAAATTTACAAATTATATACATGCGTATGTACATTAGACTGATTTACCTTAAATGGGGAAAAAAAGTTAATGTGTTATCGCCCTGAAAATAAACTTTGAAATTTTTTATGATGATTCCCAAAATATTTGAGCAATAATTTCCCGTGAGCTTGACCGCGTAAAAAATGGTCTAAAAATTTTATTTTTCATGAGTTAGAAGCTTGGTACATTTCTTTTGTCCAATAAGTTGAAAAATATAATTAGGCTATTCACAAGGTGTGCTATCAAGTCATATAGTCATAATGTCCTAATTAAAATTTTACAATTGTTAAAAAAAATATTGTTGTGTATGAAACAAAATAAAAATTTTAATGCTGTGTTCATTATTTTGTCGTAATTGTACATTAAAGATTTACAGCCGTATTCATAAAAATTTATTAATGGTTAATTAACCAAATATAAGGCAAAATTGCTAAAGTTGTATTCATAAACGAAAAATAGTCTATTTAACCTTTAATAAACCCTTCATAAAGTAAGAAAATGTATTGTTCAATTTACCCTTCTTTAAACCAAAAATAAAATGATATTTTGATAAGTGTCTGCATTTTATGACATTATTTTTGTGAAATAAGTTCAAAAATAATGAAAAAAATGTTTAATTTATTAATATGGACATGTTAAATACATTTAACTAAATTTTTTTTTTTATTTTAGACAACCAATTTAAAGTTATGTATATGGGTAATTATTTAAAACATTTTTATATGATTTAAAAGAATATGTTCAGGGGAAAATACAGATATTATCATTAATAACTTATTAAATTACTGAAACTAGTTTTTTTTTTTGTTTAAACTAATGAATTAGTGTTCAAAAATATTGAAAAATATAGAATAAACAAATCATAATAATAGTGATGTTAATAAAAAGTAAACAAACTTTTTATTTGAATACTTTCTTATCGTATATTTTAAAAAGGATCAAACAAAAGTGTTTATGATACCTTTCGGCAAGATTTTGGTCAGAAACCAAAATAAAATGTAGTTTTATTAGATAAGAATAATTTTTAACTCTACAATTAAAAAAAAACTATAAAAAACAATTTAATATCGTCCCCTCAATATAACAATAGCGTATAATTTTTTTGGGGTTTTGAGAAAATCGTGTTTAAAGTTTTTGTCAAATCGGATGTCTATTAAAACTTCAATATCGTGGTAAATAAAAATTCTTCATATTGGATTTTTCGACGAATACATAATACCATTTATGTCTTTAATCCTTTAAGACCATCCATATGTCATTCAAAGTGCAAGTCCTCCATATAGGCTATTTTATTTTTTAAGGAATTCGTATGATGAATCTGAAACACTATTTTATTTTGTATGGTATACGCTGTTTTATTCAATAATTTTACGGTATTTTTATTAAAATAGTTGATCTCAAAAATATCAATTTGTAACATTATAAAACAGTGATTAATTCATAGTTTTGTTAATTCAGAGGCATTTATTCATTAATTTTCAATTTGGGTTATTAAAAACAAAAAATTATGACAAGTTAAGGTATACATTGCGTGAATCAAAAAAAAAAACTAGAAGTTCATTCGTCTTCTTTCTCTTCCTCTGCTTCATCTGGCTCATCAAACAATTTCGCTTCTTTCCACCTTGTAAGTTATAAAACAACGACTGCGAGCCACGACGAATTACATTCTTCTTGCACAAATTTTGGAGATCATGCAGCTTTCGATGGTCGGAATGCAACTATTTCTCAAACAATAGTGTATATTATTATAAGCTATTTTATGAGTTAAAGTTTTTATAAATTGTATTTTTTTTCTACAGACTAAAATGGAGTATATTGCGTATACACTATTATTCTTTTAACAATTTTGGAGTGGCAATTTCAAGCAAAATAGCGCATATGGGCTTACACACTTATTGAAGGAAAATTTTGAATAAGAAATTAATACACTATTTTTTCCAACGACATTTTGACCCACTTTTTGGAAGTAGAATTTGACGAAATTTTGACCAGACATAAAATCAATGATGCAGATTCTAAATATGCAATAGTTAAATAAAATAATAGCGTATGAGCACATACGCTATTGTTATATTAAGGGGACGATATAGAATATCATGTGAACCGAATAGAAGTTTCATGCATCACTAGCAATAAAATGGCAGCAAAATATAAAGAAAGTTGCCATACTTAAACACAAAATCGCCACAAACTGTCAATAGTAATAAAACTGTTAATGTACGTTTATGAATACAAATTTTTATAGGAGGTTTATTAGACAAAAAGCGTTTGATAGTTATTACATGCTTTAAGCTTAAAATAAGAACTTTTTATGAATATGGCTGCTAAACTATAAAGGTAGAAGTACATAACACGCGTTCATTCGTCGACGTTTTTCGAGCGTTTAAAAACTTTAGCGCATGAAAAATTGCAAGTTACACAACACGCGTTACAAAAGCCGTTCTTGTCAGCTGTTTTTTATTTGTTTACTTATTTGTGCATTGAAAACGGATTCGAAAGTAAATCAAGATTTATTTTATTTAATTTATTATATTTATATAAATATTGCATGTTTTTAAAGCTCTTCAATAAATTTTTCTTTCACGAATCGCAAATTTGTTAAATTTTTGTTTTTATTGTCAGCTGATTACTTGTCAAAAATACACAACTCGTTAAAAGGTTCAAAGTTAACCAACTTTCTGGGGTTAATGTGTCAAAATATTTTGCATGTAGCTTGTTCTATTAAAATACACTAGCTTAACTTTTTTAAACAGAAGTCTACAGAGGGCGCGAGTTACATCCTTCCCATAAAAACTATAATTACCGTCCATAAAATGTAGGGTGACAACAAAATATTAAATTACATTTTCATTCCCACATTTTATGGAGTGCAACGTAAGCAGTTTTGCGAACGTTGCATAGCTTAAAAATATTTTAAAATAAAATTTAAGTTAGTCTTAAGATTGTTGAAAATAAATAAAGATCCCTCTGAAGAGCGGACAATAAAAAAACTTAAATTGTTTTTATACATTTCTGGCGCCCAACGAAAGGAATCTTTTCTGAAGAAAAGATAATATTGGAACAGAAGTTTCATAAAAACCAAATATTTGAGTCGTACTTATATAAAAGCAAATATTTCCTTTATACAAGTTAAGCATTCTTAAAAATAAATAAATAACCAAAAAAAAAAAAAAAAAAGAAGAAAAAAAAGAACGAAGACATTCGCAACAAAAATTTCAATTTCCTAAAAATAAATAAATAAACAAATAATTAAATATCAAGTGAAACCCATGAACCGAAAAGACACTTTTGACAACAACCGAAAAATCAACATGGAGGAGGAACTACAACAAAGAGTCGTAGAATTGGAAACTATTCTTAAGCAACAAGAATTAAAAATTAATTTACAACAGCAGCAGCTTGAGCAACAATTACTGCAAATTAATACTCAACAGCAGCATGTACACCAAAGTCAATTGCAACAAGTTAATGTACATCAACATGAAGAACCAGTTCAAGTGCAGCAGGGAATTGTTTTTCAACCTGACCAAATCGTAAGGGAATTTAGAAGCATCAAACCTTTAAATGGAAATCATAATATAAGACAATTTATACAATCAGTGGAATCAACAATGGCTTTAGCTGTTAATAATCAGGCTTTGCTGGCATATGGGGTGAGAATAATTATAAATGAGAAGCTTGAAGGCAATGCAGGAAGGATAGTTAGAGAATTAGACAATAATGCCACTTGGGAACAGGTAAAGGAAAAATTATTGAGCAGCCTACAATCAAGAAAGACGTATGCGGAGATATTCAACTTCTGTAGAAGTGTTAAAGTGAGTAACTTAAATGAACTTTTTGATATATTTGTTAAGGCTAAATATGAAATTAATGAACTATATGAAGTAGATGTAAGAAAACCAATAGTCTATAGCCCAGCTTATGTGGACAGAGACTTAGTAGACCTTTTAATGGAGAAAATTGATGGACCGATAAGAGCCCATTTAGATGAACATGAAACATTGAATAATATAATCACAAAATATACAAAATTGAAACTTTTATATGATACTAGAGCTATAGCTTTTGCTCACAGAATTGATCTTAGAAACAGACAAAAATCAAGTTACAATAAACCCTTTGCTGATGTTAAGACAAACAATGGTTATCGTACACCTAAGGAAAATTGGCAAAATTTGAGGTCAAATAATTTTCAAAGCCAAAATGGCAGATATCAAAACACAAACAATAATTTTAGGACCGATAACATTCAACAATTAGATAGAAATTTTAGAAGTTCAGGTCAGGGCTTAAATTATAATATACATCTAGGGCATCAGAATATGGGTAATAGTCAGACAAGATCTAACCAAACCAGAAATTATAACCAAAGTAGACAACAACGTCAATCAAACTTCTCAGGTCAGGAAACAGAACCGATGGAAATAGGCACAATTCATGAGGAACGGGACATAAATTTTCACATACCGCCTCAAGGACCACCTTGCCCATAATAGTAATCTCAATAGGGAAGCAAAAAATTAGGTGCCTAATAGATACAGGCTCAACGACAAGTATCATTAAACAAAACAAATTAATTGATAACTATCCGGAACAGAAACTCGAAAGACCAATCAAATATCGAACTTTAAATGGACTTAATGAAATATATTCTTACTTGATTACACCTTTTCCCAAAGAATTCTGTTGTTTGGGAACACTTAGTTGGAAGGTTGTTAATTTTAAGAATGATAATTACGATGCCATAATGGGACAAAACTTCTTGAAACCACTCGGGGCAATAATAAATAGTAATCATGGTTATGTTGAAATTTTAAACAAAAATATATTTTTTGAGGAAATGAGTTATCCTTTTTATATCGACAATATATGTTCCCTAGAACCAATTTCTATAGAATCAGTTTTCGATAAGATTAATTTTGGGCATCTAAATAATGAAGAAACAAAGAAAATTACAAATCTTTTGAACGATTTCAAGGACTTATTTTATATTGAAGGTGATGAACTTTCGGCAACAACTGAAATAGAACATAAAATTATTACTGACACAGAAAAGCCTCTTTATTCGAAGATCTATCGTTATCCTCAAATTCATGAGGATGAAATCAGGAAACAAATAGATAACATGCTAAAACATAATATTATTCGGGAGAGCAACTCGGCCTATAATAGTCCCCTATGGATTGTCCCGAAGAAAGCCGATAACTCAGGTTCCAAAAATTGGCGTATAGTCATAGATTATAGGAAGTTGAATGAACATACAGTTGAAGACAAATTCCCAATACCAAACCTAAACAGCTTATTAGATAGATTAGGAAGAGCCCAATATTTCTCCACTATAGACCTGGCGAAAGGATTTCACCAAATACTTCTCGCAGAGGAGGATAGAAAGAAAACTGCGTTTTCTACTCCATTTGGGCACTTTGAATTCATCCGAATGCCTTTTGGACTACGAAACGCACCTTCGACCTTTCAAAGGTTGATGAACTCGGTGCTGAGGAATCATATAAACAAAACCTGTGTCGTCTATATGGACGATATTTTAATATTTAGCACTTCGCTAACAGAACATATTAATAACATCAGGGAAATATTCAAGACTTTAAGAAAGGCCCAACTAAAAATACAGATAAACAAATGTGATTTCCTACAAAAGGAAACCCAGTTTTTAGGCCATATGTTAACAACTAATGGCATCAAACCAGACCCAAATAAAATTTCAGTAATACAGAAGCTTAAACTTCCAACTACTGAGAAACAAATTAAATCGTTTCTCGGTATGACTGGATTTTACCGAAAATTCATTCACAATTATTCTAAGATAGCGTATCCAATGACGAAGTTTTTAAGGAAAGACGAAAAAATAAACACAAATGATCCTAGCTATATTACATCTTTTGAGAAACTCAAAGAGCTCATAACAAATTCACCCATATTAAGATACCCAAATTTTAACAAACGTTTTAAAATTGTAACAGACGCAAGCAACAATGCAATTGGCGCTGTCTTAACACAAGACGGTCACCCAATAGCATATGCTTCGCGAACCTTAAATAAACACGAAACCAACTATGCAACAATTGAAAAAGAATTGTTAGCAATAGTTTGGGGTGTAAAATATTTTAGGCCATATATATATGGGAAGGAATTTGATTTGGAAAGCGACCACCAACCCTTAAAATGGCTTATGAGCAAATATTCGGGCAGAGATATAAGTCCTAGACTACAAAGATATCTCATTGATTTGGGCGAATACCAATTTAAAATAGAACACATAAAAGGAAAGTGTAACTACATTGCCGATTTTCTTAGCAGAATTAACGTTGAGACAAATGAAATAAATACAACAGAACCAATTAAAGAGGATTTTGTATATAATGGAGAAACAAATAGCGAGGCAGATTCTTTGGAGGTACAAACAATACACTCACAGGAGGAGGACCACGGCGATGGTGTTGGAATATTGGAAACAATCGTAAATCGCTTCAAAATTCAGATCATCGTTGTGGAAGAAAAAGAAAGTAATGTCAAAACAATTTTCGGCAATAAAAGAATTTTTATAGATAGAAATGACATTGAGCAGGAAAATGTTTCTAATATCTTAAGAAGAGAAGTTACAAAAGGAAAAATTGGGGTATATTCGGAGTTAAATGATCATGATTATTACAAAGTGCAACAACAGTTGACTAAAGAGTTTTCTGATAGGGATAAATACAAAATAGTTAAATGTTCCTACTTTGCTAAGGACATGGAAAATGAGAATGAACTAAATAAACATATAGCTCTCTTTCATAAATACGAAAGCGGTCATTCCGGTATATTAGCTACTTATGAGAATATCAAACATAAAATATATAACCCAAATTTAAAAATGGCCATACATAAGATAATAAATAATTGTCATATTTGCTCATCGGCAAAGTATGACAGAAACCCTGTAAAGAAAAAGTTCCAAAGAACTGAAACACCAACAACCGTAAAAGAAATAGTACATGTGGACACATATGTAAATAGTAAGCAGTCTTTTATGGTTTTCATAGACAAATTTTCAAAACATGCAGTCTGTTTCCACATGCCTGACAGAAATAGTACAACTATAGTACAAAAACTCAGGGAATTCTTAGCAATAAAAGGTAAAACGAAAAAATTTGTGTTTGACAATGAATTCAATTCGAACAATGTCAGAAATTTCTTAAATGAAGAAGGAATTGACTTCCATATAACAAAACCAAATAGTCATACCGGGAATGCTGATGCAGAACGGTTAAACAATACCATAACAGAGAAAATAAGAGCACTTAACCTAGAAGAACAGTTACCAATAGAAACACAAATAATAAAAGCTATTAATTTCTATAATAATAGTTATCACAGTACAATAAAATGTACCCCTTTCGATGTAGTTAATAATAAAATAAACTATGAAATAATTAAGGAAAGAATGGAGAAGTATAAGGATAAATTGGATGAGAAACGAAACCCAAATAGGGAAAATTATGTAGAGAATAGGGAAGAAGGTTATATAAAAAACTACAAGGCTTTACGTCATAAAGAACAGCCCAAATACCGAAAGCATTCCTTGAGAAACATTCATGAATCTAACATTAAAAGACCGTTCAAATTTGCAGAAAATGGAGATTTCTCTGACAACGACGATATTGACTTTGAGTATTTGTCTGAGCGTTTAAAAAATCTTAAGGGCCGCTTTTTGAAAAATACAAATGATAATGATTAGAGAATTTTGTTGTTTCTTTTGTCTTTTGTAGATCATCTTGCTCTCGATGTTACTAATGTTTACAAGAAGTTCTGCATTCCTGCAGATTAATCAACTACCGGATAATAACGGTTATATCGACATAAAAGTTGATGATGTAGAGATAGTTAACACCACGAATACAATTGTCCATATTATAAATGTTGGCAAAATACTTGAGACTCTGAACCTTATAGAAACGAATATCAAAGCACTAGATGTAAGTAATAAGCAAGTACTCTTGAGTGAGATAGAAAGCATATACGAAAAAGTTCAGACTATAATTCCTAGGGTAAAGAGGAATAGAAGAGGCTTATTGAACGTTGTCGGCAAGGCACAGAAATGGTTGTTCGGGACTATGGACGACGAAGATAGAACCGACATTTTGGAGCATCTGTCAGCTACGGACGAAAATAACAGAAATTTAATAAAAACAGTAAATAGGCAAATAATTGTAAATGATTCATTTAATAAATCAATAAACAGTTTAAGGGATTCGATAGAAAAAGATAGAATAAACATTAAATCTGCATTTCAAGAGATTCGGAAAAGTAATAATGAAATTGTAAAAAGATTGTTATATTTAGACCAATTGTCAAAGTTGAAGGTTATTGAAGACAAAATAGAAAAAATACAAGACAACATCGCATCGGCAAAAAATAATTTTGTACATCCTAGTATTTTTACGAGACAAGAAATTGAACTATTTAAAATCGATTTTTATAAGTTAAAATTGTTGAGGATCGGTGTGATGAGTTTTAGTGAAGATTCAAATTATAGTTACACAATTGAGATCGTTAGTTCCGATGCCAAATAAAAATCACCTAGAAATTGATGAATATAACGTTAACATAGTTGAAATAAATAATATTGTGTTAGAATACAAGGAAAATACAATTCTAAGGCATTTAAAACCATCAAAACATTGTTCTCTGACAGGTAGCTGCAAATACAGATTCAATAATAAAACAAATATAGTATGTTTAGATGACGAAACTATTTTGTTGAAAAATGTAAGAAACGAAAAACTTGGGCAGACTTGTGACAATAGGAACTTAAGCTTATCGGGAAACTATCTAATAAATTTTAACAATTGTAATCTCACAATTTTTAATCAGACCTTTAAAAATAATAAAAATGTAATTTATGAAAAGTTTTTTTATCCACCGGACAAAATCTCTAACTTGACTCATAATGAAATAAAGTTTGAAAAAATTATGTTAGAACATACAAAAAATATTGACGAAATAAAAGAATTAAGATTTCATAACAAAATAGTATATGGACTTAACTCTACTGTAATAATATTAGTTATAATTATATCAATAATAATTTATACATTAAAAAGAAGAGAAAAAACAAATTTAAAATTAAAATTAAATGAAACTAAAAATATTACGGTTCTAAATACCGAAGATATTATAAAGAAATATCGTGTTGATAATGTATCAAAATCAGGAGTTAAGGAGCATGCCGAGTTATAAATTAATTATATCTTAAGTTGTGGTATATTATGCAATTCGATATATTGACGTTAATACTTATTTTATTTTGAATATTGTCTTTCATTGTAAGTAATGTTTTATAGTTGTGATACACTTGTATTTTCTGTATGCAGTATGAAATGTATGTATGCAAAACGAAAGTGTCTAATTTGATTTATGTTTTAATTTCACTCATAATTGTGGAATGTTCCTAAAGCACTTAAGCTTGAAGAATATTATTTGGATAAAATTACTAATTACTAGGGACCGGATTTTCATGTAGTTAAAATCGAGTTTTATGCTCATAAAACATACACTTAAAATAGAAAAATATGCGCTATAAATTTAAAAAATATGCACTTTAAATTTTTCTTAACACATTTTTTAATCATAAAAAAAAAACATTAAAATAACATAAAACCCCTAAAAATTCAGTCTCGTTGACGAAAATAAGGTACACCAAAAAAGCAGAAGTAAAATATAGTAAAACACAAAATATAAAGTAAAACAATAATGTAAATTAAGTCACTTGTTAGATAGAGATTTGAACCTTCATATAAAATTAATTAAGAAGAATACTCATTTTCATATACATTCATTTTCCACTACGCTGTTTTCGCAAAAATTAAAATTAAATATGCCAGCAGTTTGTGTTATTGTTCTGTGTCCTTTATATTTCTAAAAAATTTGTTTACTTAAGTTACTCTTAACTGCATACATTCTATTTATGAATTTATCAATTAATTTAATTTGCATTCTCAATGGATTTGATTTCTCTAATCTTACAATAGTCTCAGAGATAAATCCGTAATTTGAAGATTTAAAAATTATCCGAAATTTTATAGTTGGTAAATTAGTTTTTTTTCTGTACTGCATTACCATCGTTCCATAACATCCTTGAATTGTTCAAAATTTTCAGCATGATACACCACTGTTTTCAACCATTTTCCCCTCATTGTTGATACTTCTCCTAATATGCGACAAAACGCGATGTGCTTTGCAAAATATTTTCTCCCCATTTTTTCCCAAAAATGCACCAAAAATATGCAATGTCAGCAATATATGCAAAAATATGCATTTAAAGCAAAATATGCAAAAATATGCACTAACAAATCGATGCCATTTTATTTAAAATTTCTTGATTCGAAAAGATATTAAGTTTATGTTGACCTCAGACTGATGACAACAAATATGCATTTGCATAAAAATCCGGGCCTTGCTAATTACCTTTTATAAGATCAAAATATGAATTTACAACATACATATTAAGCAACAAATTACATACATTTCAATGATAGGAATTAAGAGATTTTTGTTCGTATATATATTAAGAAAAGGCAAAATTCGGGAGAATTTTAGCTAAAGGGTGGAGGAGTTACATCCTTCCCATAAAAACTATAATTACCGTCCATAAAATGTAGGGTGACAACAAAATATTAAATTACATTTTCATTCCCACATTTTATGGAGTGCAACGTAAGCAGTTTTGCGAACGTTGCATAGCTTAAAAATATTTTAAAATAAAATTTAAGTTAGTCTTAAGATTGTTGAAAATAAATAAAGATCCCTCTGAAGAGCGGACAATAAAAAAACTTAAATTGTTTTTATACATTTCTCGCGCGCACTAACGCGTGGTATGTACTTCTACCTTAAGCGCTTGCCCACAGCAGTCATATATATTTCTTTTAAATATTTTAAGACATATGACTTAACAACTTTATGACTACCTTGTGAATAACCCGAATATATATTTAAGAATTCTTTGATTCTGCATAAAAACATTTTAAAAATCTAACCACAGACTGGAGATAGAGAGATGTTTATGTCAGTTTTTGGATGCTATTCAATTCGATTAAAATGAAAATTAAAATAATTTAATCATTTTTGGTTCGATTTTTATTTCCAATACGTCGTTAGAAAGGTGTTGACCACCGCTTGGGATTTTAAGCAGCACAGAAAAAAAAACAATTTTGTAAACAAGAAGCTTAAATTTTTAAGTTTTCTTTTCTCTAAAAAATTTATGGGGAAAAGCAAAATTTAAAAGGAAAAAACTGTTTACTTTTTATCCACCATTATTTAATGCCAATGTAGAGGGAATTTTTATTCAAGTCCATTTAATTAAAACAATAAGGTAAAGTTCAATATATGGCTGAGTCGAATCGTATATACCCTTCGCAATTGTATTAAAAATCGTACCTTCTAGCTCATTGTTTGCTTTTGTGACGAAATTTGGATGAAAAAAAGGTGGTTATTTGTCTATAACACAGTAATTTATTAACCGGTTTAATTAATTCTCACTACCAGTATTCTTGATTTGTTAATACAAAACAGATAAAAGTTGTCTCTATTTTTGGGAGCTCAAACCATTTAGATTGGTTTTATTATTTTTGATTTGTTAGTTTTAGAAAAAAGGCACTGTACCACACTACCAGCCCATACCACATTAACCGCACATACTCTAACTTGTTTACTAGCATTTTATGATTGTTAAATTTTAATACTATAATAAATTTTTTTTTTTCGATTTTAATAATACTTTTAACTTATTTTTATTTTAATGTAGCCTTATATAACTGCTGTTATATGGTCTGTAACGGGTTAAATATATATAAATAAAACGTTTTGCCTTCACAAATATATGTTTTTTTTCGGTTATAAAATGGGGTTTTAGTGATTGCTAAGTGAATGTTATAAAAACTAAGACAGTGCAGTTAAGGGTTTATTTTGGACTAAACTCTCAATTTAAATTGAAAATGTTTTAATGCAGAACTGAAGAATTCCTAAATATCTATTATATTTGGCCACCCGTTGGACAAAAAATTTGAACCGAACTTTTTATTCTTGAAATATACCATATTTGGAACCTTTGGGTCACGGGACATTATCGCTAGACCCAAAATATGTTGGGAATATTTTTAGGGGGTACATTTATACCTTTTTTTTGAGTCGGTCTAATGTACATTCATAAATTTTGACACATTTTCTGTTTTCTTTTTAACACATTGCAACACGTAAAAAAATTTTTGTAACTACCAACCATTGAAGTCGACTGCAAAGTTAACATATCCGCAAAATTTACATATGAGTTTGTTTTACATAAGACCAGTGTTAACAGCAACAGGAAAAAAGGAGCTATATTGACTTGAAAAAAGCGCTAAACTGGTAACACTGAATAAGAAGTTAATATGTTAAAAGCTTCCTTTGTTATAGATATTTCTTTCA
This sequence comes from Pollenia labialis, assembly GCA_949318255.1. Taxonomy (NCBI): domain Eukaryota; kingdom Metazoa; phylum Arthropoda; class Insecta; order Diptera; family Polleniidae; genus Pollenia; species Pollenia labialis. Next base: position 97,151,236 of record OX439142.1, on the reverse strand, counting down.
AATAACCAAATTTCTTTAAATTACAAATTCATCTCACTTAACCACGTCCACTTCATGATGACAGCTTCTGATCATAATTTATAACGTTAATAACAAAAAAAAAGTCCAAATTAATGGGAAATAAATAAATATTTTGGAAAGCAAAAGCTTTAGGATGAGCTCCAGAGCAAAAACATATTTAAATAATATAAAAGTATTTAAGTTTATATGAATACAAGCATACATACATCCATACATACCCGTATTTTAAGCTGAATATGTGTAAATGTGTGCCTTCCCAGCGGTAAAAAGAATGAGAAAAGAGGCCTAGAAGGAGGCCTTATTTAACAGACACAAGTCCTCCTCGCCGCATTCTATACTCATATATTTCTTACACAGGTTGTCATTGGGACCAAGACTTTCCACACTACTTTCTTCTTTCAGGAATTCTAAAAGACGTTCAGAAGAAGGTCTTTTGTTAGCCCTTCTGATGCACGTCTTTAAGAACGCCTTTTTAAAAAGACTGTTAGAAGGCATTACAAAACTGTACAGCAAAATGGGCTTCTATGAAAGTACTCAAAGAATACATACAAAAGAAGTACAAATTGAATACCTATAAGAAAAGTGTTTTTAAAAGGACTTCTAAACATTTTATTTTTACATTCATGCCTTCATCGCGACCTTAGGACAACAAGGTTCAATTTGCACCAAAACTTCATATTTACTTATGACTGTAAATATGTACATACATGCATACAAGATCAATGGTAAAGGCGACCGTACACGACATGTATGTGTCATCTGACATGTCAAATTTCCCACTGTAAAATACATACATGTCGTGCGTTACCTTTTTAACTTTGCTTCAGTAAAAGTCAGACGCAAAGTCATCTGACAAAATTTCAATTAGAGCGTGCTCTATTTTCTTATGACAAACCATCTGACATCAGAAATCTATGCCGGGAAGAAACCGGCAGCGGTGTCCACTATTGACGGAATCATTAGCCGGCTGAAGTTAATTTTTTACAATACTGAGATATGTTTGATCATCTTACCATTGAATAGAATATATGTGAATATATACGTATATAAAAACCGTTTTATTATAAAATCCTCAATTGGTGAATTAAAAGAAAAAAACCGCCCACTACTTTGGTTTTTGCAATAACAATGCGAAAAAAACATAGACAATGTCAGAAGCAAATTACATGTACGTTTGTGACCGAATATTATAAACCTTATGTAAAACTGCGATTTTGACAGACATGCACAATTACATGTGACTTGAAAATTTGACATGTCAGATGACAAAAACATGTCGTCTATATGCTCCTTAAGAATGCAAAATAGGAATAAAAAGTAAAGAACCGCCGATTGGAAAAGCTACCACATCTTTTAATTCATATTTTTCGTATTAATTTTCCATTGAAAATGTCCTAGTTAGATTAAATCTATGTTTTAAATGGATTTTTTAAAAGTTCACAGCAAAAATATTTTTACAATTTAAAATAAAAAATTCCAATCTTCATTGATAAACAGAGTCCGCGAAATAACTTTTTTTTTGAAAATGCTATAAAAAAAACTACTGAATATTTTCTCAAATTTCTTTTTTTATTTGAAAGTACAATCGTTCCGGTTAATAATGGAAAATAATTTCAATCAAATGGCTGCCTCGGCTGGCCATGCAGTAGCCTACACAATCGGTCCAATTTTTAAGCACATTATCGATTGTGTGCAGCTGTATTTCACCAATGGTTTCACGAATGTTGTCCTTTAAAGCGTCAATTGTCTCTGACTTGTTGGCGTAACACTTATCTTTGACGGCACCCCACAAATAATAGTCCAACGGTTTCAAATCGCAGCTCCGAGGTGGCCAAACGACATCAGCTCTGCGGCTGATAATGCGATCTTCAAAAACAGGGCGCAAAACATCGAGTGTAGCTTCGGCTGTGTGGCACATAGCGCCGTCCTGTTGAAACCAAATGTAGCCAATATCCAACAACATGGCCCGCTAACGATCGCCATTGACTTTAACGGCCACTCCTTATCTATTTTCGAAGAACAGTGACTCGTTTGTGGTGCAACGGCTTTTCAATACGCATATATTGAAAAGCCGTTGCAGGGTTTCTGTGCCCCAAATGCGCAAATTTTGCTTGTTTACATATCCGCTAAGATCAAAATGAGCTTCATCTGAAAAGATAATTTTTTTGGCAAAATCGGCATCTTCTGTAGGTCAATCGCAGGCCCACTAAGCGAAGCGAAAACGCATATTTCCCAGCGTTGTTCAAGCGTAAACACAACCATATTCGTTCAGCGGAAGGATAAAACTAATTATCTGTCAAATCAGACATGAGCTAAGTGTTACCATTCACGAAATAAGCACTAGTTGAAAAAAACGTTAGATGGCGTACCCGTTACATAAAATATTTTTAATTTGTCAAGTAGATTTTTCAACTGTTCTCCAACATTTTTAAAAAAAGATTAACATCTTTCTAAAGGCTAGATTACACTGTCTCACAAACCTTACGTATTCCATAATACTTTGTGAGATAGAAATCTAAAGAGTTTTGTTGCGACTGTCAAAAAATCTAATTTAACATGACAGTTTGTAATCAAACCATCACACATAAAATAAATTGCAACCCTTATCCAATGAAAAGTATTATTGTTTTGAAATTTTTCAAAAAACGATGAAGTCGTATGGGAGTCAAAATTTTTTCTTTAATACTTGTCATTTTCATCACACATGCGTTCATACTATCAGACTTTTACATAATACTTGAGTTTTTGACATGTATTAATACAAAGTATAATAGTGTAAACTAGCCTTAAGCGTGATCTTGTTTTATTTTATAATAAGCTTTAAATGTTCGCATAAACAGTTGATTTTTTTTTTTTTTAAAAATACGATTGATCACAAAATTTTTTGAAACTTATTGCAGGTATAACAAACGATTTAAATGTTTCTTAAAAATTGATTGTTTGTTAAAAATATAAGTTATAAAAAAACTAATTGTTCCGTTTGGAGGTTACAGGTAAATGTTTTTTTTCAAATAACAATTTTACCCAAAAAACGCTTATTTAACGTCATTTTAATTATTTATGTTTTTTTTTAATATGAAAATACGATCTTTGGTTAGTATTCGATTAAACGCTTATTCAAGGAATTTTTTTTTTGGGATTTTCGCACGAAAAACCAATTTTAAACAAAAGATTGCTTCTAGTTTTCATAATCAGAATCTTTATAATCAAGAATATGAAATAGCAAAGATTTATTCATTCTTAATTTAAAAAGGTTAGGTTAGGTCGAATGGAAGACGAAGCATCAAAGATGCAACATCATACTTATAGAAGTGTACACAATTGTTTTTAAGTACGCTGGAGATCAGAAAAATATAAAAATTAAACTACTTTTACTCCCTTCCCTGGGAATAAAACTGAACCACTTCCTTTATCCCTTCTTAACCCTTATGTGTGTGGACAGGTACCTGTGTACCTATTGCATTTTCAAATCGAAATTTTTTATATAAGATTTTAGTTCATCATTTTTCTCCAAAGATCCTCTAAGTACCTATTCACCCTATTAAGGGTGCAAAAAGTTGCTGATCCCTAGAGGGAAGCGAACTGACACCAAAGTAGTCCCGTGATAGGTCTTTGGTGGTAGGGACCGGTTCCAATTCTAACACTTTATATGAATAAGACCTATCACTTTTACATGGGGTTGTCATTGGAGGGGGTCAATTGACACCATTTGACCAGTCACAGAACTAACCTCAATGAACGTGCTTAGTGTCAGTTACTACAATGTAGTATTATGTCAATAAAATGTAGTAGTTTTTTCATAAAACAAGTCCTAGAATTATATTCAAGAACCAAATTTTAAAAAGTACCAACAAATGTGTCACAGCACCGCTGTAGACTGTACTGTAATTCATTACTTTTTCTACCTTTTCGTTCTTCATAAACCAGTTAAGGGATTGGTTCTTCTTTCACTGGTCATGAGTCCTTTCTTTTTGTACTTGTTCTATTTTCACAAATCCCAGGACCAGTCTGTTGGACCAATTGACACAAATTTCCCGCAGGGATATTACAAATTTTTTTTTGGGTGTAGGATTTTAAAAAATATATGAAAAGGGGAAAACCAGAGTAAAATTCTAATATTATATCATTACCCATCGATTTTTTGTACAATACAAGATTTCTCATACAATTTGCATGAAGGTACCCAGGTGCCTATCCACCCTATAGAAGGTGTAGAAAGGAGTATAGAGGCTTTCAAAAAGGCCTGCAACTTGCGGTCCTTTCAATATTTACCGCTGAGTTTTTAAGAAACATCTGTTTGAGTGTGAGTTTTTATTATTTTTCCTAGACAATAAATCAAAAGCATATTTTCCATATTCGTATTATCTCTATATACATGTGTGTATGTATGTATGTAGTGTGTGTTTTGTTTGTATTCTATGGATTTTTTAAAGAAACTTTTTTTTAAATTTTTTTGTTCACTTTTAGTTTCTGTAGTTTATTGTACTGCACGTGACTCATTTCTGTTCTTATTTTTTAGTTTTGTTGCTGTTTTTGTATAAAACAAATTTTTCATTAATCCAAGTGAAAACGGATTTGGGTAAAAATAATAAGGATGGATTAAAGTACTAAAATAATTTCTTATGAAGATTTTGTTCAATCAAAAGCAGCCTTTGATATCACTATTGGGGCTGCAGAACACGAATATGGCATTCATTTATTTTTCTCACGAAGCTTTTTCGAGTAACACGCAAAATCGTGTTTGAACTGTTCAACTGAATTGTACAAGAGTTAAACTTTTGCAAAGATGTCTTTTCTCTCTCAGCCCATATCTATACGGTTTCGGTCGGATAAAGATTTACCGAGCTACAGGGCAATAAACTTGAAAAATATTTGATTATTATGTTTTCTCAAAATTTAGCATTTTAGTTCGTTCCAATAAAGCAATAAAAAAATATTAATAAAAATTATCAAAATAATTTTCGTGGGAATACAAAATTTAATTTAAATGATTTTGTTATTCGTGCTTAATTCCCAATTTTTATTATTTGATAAAAACACTAAAATTTATTGTTGATGGGATAAGCTATTCCAATGCGCATTTCACTGGTTGCTTAGGCCAGATCATCAGAAAACTTCATCTATAAAGATTTTACAAAAACTAAAGATATTAAACCAAATAAAACTGTTAAGCGTATAAGAATTACAGAAACAAAATATTTAAATGAAATATATATGACTGATGTGGGCAAGTGCTTATAATTTAGATTTATAATGCACTGTAACGACAAAATTATGAACACAGCATTAAAATGTTTATTTTGTTTCAAACACAACGATATTTTTTTTAAACAATTGTAAAATTTTATATAATGCCCTATGAAGATATGACTTGATATCACACCTTGTGAATAGCCTAATTGTATATTAACCTTTGTCCAGCGGAAAAATTTTACAACGTTAAAACGCGGTATGGGTACAATTGTACCCTTATATACTTAACACGGCTTTCCTATTAATATAATTAAATTATTCTGTTCTTATTTAATAAACAAATGATAGAACAGGCCCGTGGCTAAAAAAAACTTATTTTACGTACACATGTATACATTTTTTGCAATTATTTTCTTCTTTTTTTCTTACGACTTATATGAAGGTACAATTGTACCCCTTCAGCCTTTTAGGGATATCAAGTCAAAAAAGACTTATTTTGGTATGATATAATCAACATCTTTTTTTTTAAATTTCAAATATGCAATCCGTAATAAAAGTTTAGAGATGTCTGAAAATTTTAGATATCTAGTATTAACAAAAAAAAGTTATTGCAATTTAAAAACGAAAAAGGTACAATTGTACCTCTTCCGCCGGACAAAGGTTAAAATATGTAAATATTCACTTGATAACTCTTAGTTTGTTTGTGGTCTGTCTACGTGTACGAAGAAAGTTGACCGAAATCTTTTTGGAATCTTATAAAAATGTTGTCCTGATTCTGATTTACATCGTGACATAACTTGTAAAAAGAGAACTCGAAATTACCTTCTTCGTGTTTGAAAGAAAGAGGATTTTCGGGCACAGAGACAGAAAGTAGTAAGTGGGATTTTAGGAAACAACAGAAGCCATAAAGATAGTCATCTAATTCCAAATAAAATTTAAGTCTTTTATGCCAAAGCAATATATCAACTACTAAAAAAAAATAACTGGGATTTAAAGTCTAAATGGGTTTTCTGTTGAAAATGCGTTTTCAGTAACACTTTTTAGACTTGTTTAATTGTGACGAACAAGGTGAAAGATTTCACCGAGGTCTTGCAGTACTGGAAAAGCATTATCAGCGCCATTGGAATCACACCATGATGGTTGGGTAAATACTGCTGGATGCAAATTCGTGAAACATCATCGCAACATAAAATGATAAATCGAAGAGGAAAAATATAACATTTTTGATTAAAAATAGAATTAAGTAAACAAATTAAATTGTCTCTTAATTTAATCAACACAACCCAAGAAACAAAGATTTTTTATATTGATAATTTAAATATTGATGTTTTTGCTACTTTCTTATTTTTTTCCAAAATGTTTGAAACAAAATTGTCTTTAAGATGGATTTAAAATAATTTAAAACTTAACGGAAGGCTGAAAGAGGAAAAGGATATTTTTTTAACAGTGTAAAATTTGCGTAGGTTAAAAATCAATTTACAAGATTTTTGGAAACCATCCTATGAACTGCAAAAAAAACTGTGTTAAGCATATATCTTGAAAACGATTCTTAGGAGCTCCGATTAATCCTGGACAACACCTTATTTTTTAAGTTATTTTTAAAGTTAAAAATTTGTGAACAAGTGTATTCTATCACGTGAGTTTTCCAAACAAAGCAATTTAATGAAGGGCTCAATAGAGTTAAAAAAAGGATTAAACTAAAATTAGTTATATTATAAGTATTTCACAGAATATTTAACATATCCAAACAAAAAAAAATTCTCCACTTACAATCGCCATAACGAAAACGATGTAAAATTGGTTCTTGATAGAATACGCTTCAAGACGAAACCTTTAAGATTATTATGTAGGCAATCTTATAACCCATTTATTTCTTTAGACCATAGTCTATATAATTAAGTTTGTCACTTGCTTTAATAATCCCTATATTAACATATCGTAAACGGGCCATAAATATGAAAATATTGGTATGGTTCAATTATGTATAGAACAAAATATCGGCCAAATGGCCGCCGAGATTTCTGCGGCACACCTCCATCCGATGGTCTAAATTTCTGATGACACTGAGGCATAATTGAGGTTTTATGCTATTTAGCTATTGAATTATTGCTGGCTTATCGACGTACCCCTTTTCTTTTAAATAACCCCAAAGAAAGAAATCCAACGGCGTCAAATAACATGATATTGGAGCCATTGTTTCGATGGCTGTATGGCAATTGGCACCGTCCTATTGAAACCACATATCGTCCACATCCAAATCTTCCAATTCGGGCCATAAAAAGTTCGTTATCATCTCACGATAGCAAACGCCATTCACAGTAACTGCCTGACTGGCTTCATTTTGAAAAAAATACGGATCGATGATGCCGCCAGCCCATAAACCGCACCAAAAAGTTACTCTTTGTGGATGCATTGGTTTTTCGACAATCACTCTTGGATTATCATTTGCCAAAATGCGGCAATTCTGCTTATTAAAGAATCCACTGAGGTGAAAATGTGCCTCATCACTGAAGTTGATTTTCTTCGAAAATTGAGCATCCACTGTTGCCATTTCTTGTCACTATTCTTGATTCAATTGCACCTTGTAAGCGTGTAAATGCAAGTATTTATGCATTATGTTCATCAACGACAAGCGTGAGAGGTGCAATTGTTGGTCACGACGACTAGTTGTGGTGGACTCGAACAGCAGCAATATTTTATGCACTACGAGCTGTACGAGCATGCACTGGTGTTTTCACATCTCCTACAGACCCGGTTTGCTAAAATTTTTGCATGACCGCCATGCAATTTCCATATATGTCCCTTAGCAAAAAATTATTATGAACTTGACGTTAACTTTAAAATTTTTTGTTTAATTAACTTTTTAAGTTCACATTAATTTCTCTGCATAAGACCGATTAGATTCAAAATTCAATTCTTTGAGCCTCCTTCGTCTCTGTTTAATGCTCATAGTGAAAGCATTCATCATTACCAAATCGTAATTAATTTTTTGAAAAAGTACTACATTTGCCAAATAAAGTACTATTGTACTAGTAACTTATTCCTGGCGTGTGGTTTTATATATTTTTATGGTTATTTATTATGTATGTATATAACGTATGAGCATATTTAGAAGAATAATAAAAAAGTTTGTGCAAACACATTCAATCTTACTAACACTCTAAATTCTTTGTGTAACTCTTTCTTCCTTTCTCTTTTCACTTACTGTCAGTCCACCAAACTGTACTTATTTTAATCGGAATTTGTTTATGTATATTTTGTATATTTTTCAGTGCTAATAGTTTCGTGAGTTTGTTTAGGGTCAATATAAATTTAAAAACATGTATATTAATATATACCCTGCTAATGATAGCACTAGTCCAGTAACCCAAACGTATGGAAAAACATGGTCTATTTAACATTTCGATGTCCTAGGGCAGGACAATATAACCAATCTTTGGACTACAAAGGAGTTGTTTTAAAACTACTCCATTGTGTACACAAGAGGATTAGTTTCAACTTTGTTTAAAAACGAAAACATGTCGTAAAAACGAAGACATGTCGTCCCACTATAAACACTTTTTAACAATGACATGGTCCATGCTTGCATTAAATCGGGCCAGCCCATGGAGTAGTCCATTTAATCAAATTGGATCAGGTGGTCCAATATTATATGCAGGGTACATACACACACACACATACACACAAATCCTAACAAATGTAAACACAACTTCTCTTAAGTCCATTCCCTTAAATAACCGTCTGTTTATACCCAACAAACACAAAGGTTTAATTTCATATAGAAATTGATTTGAAATCAAACTCTTTCTCCCGTATTAATAAATGATTATTAAATTTAACAAATAGGAAATAAATGTTATTTTAAGGCAAAAAAATAAACTCAAAAATAATTTTTATTTCCTAAGGAATATTTAAGACTCAGAAAAATTTCGTTAATTTGAGGTTTTTAATAAAACTTAATTAATAAAAATTAATACATTTTTACGTAGTACATGTAACAAGGATTATCTTGGGTTATTCCTTTGCACGTAGCAATTCTCTTTTAGTTTGATTTTATTTAGTTTAAATTTTAAAAATAATCGTTATTTGCAGACAGTGATTTAAAAACATTTTTTTGCTAAAAGAAACTGTCTGCTTAACATTCGTTACCATCGTTGCTGCTGAAGGGTGAAATAGCATTCTCTCCTTCCTAAAATTTTGGCGAAACAAAATCTTAATTTTTCTTTCCATAATTCTCTTGACTCTTTGTAGCACCTCGAACATACAACAAACTTAAAATTACCCTTGTGTGAAAAACCACACAAAAGGAATCATTTTTACACGATAAACAAAAAAATGGTTAAGGTACACTAAAGGAACTTCTTGACCTTTCTAGCAATATCAATTAGGTACTGAAAACATATTTTTTGATTGAAACAATGTTTTAGTAACGAAATATTTCAAAAGTTACGTAAGTTACACTCATGTGTGGTTTTCCACACATGTGTAGTTTTAATGTAATTTGCTCTGGAGACAATATTTTCGGCCGGCAAGTGTGAATATTTGTAATATTGTTGCGAACTGCACGCAGTGTATGTTTTATAAAGTGAATGCTTATAATAAATAAACACAAGTTTTGTATGGTTTGTCGTTGGTCACCAATGGGATAAATACATAATTAATGCTTAGTAAATCATGACTTTGATTACAAATGAACTATGGCGTCACAGCAAAGTGGACAGACATTGCATATGTGTGAAAACCCACACACGACGGTAAGTAATGTAAGTTTTTTGAGGGTGATTTGTGGGTTAATCACAAATTTTTTACATTTTTTTTACATGAAACCCATTTGTATTGAATTTTCCTTTAATTGTAAAACACCTTTGGCTTAAGTCGTCATGTTAAGATGTTTGCATAGTGTTGCCATGCTTATTTTTAATTTGAGATTAAACACTTGGTGAAAATATGAAAACAAATTGATAAATCAATATATTCAAAAGACTATCAATTTGATTGCGATTTTTTGAAACAAATTATTAAAAAAGGTTTAAGAATAGTGCTTGATATAAAATAATAAAATAATTGAACGTTAAATATTTGACTTAATGTTTGCTGGGTAGTTTGTTATTATTTGTTTTTGTTTGTCTGTGCATTTACTAAGTCTATGGTGAGGTTATGTGCTTCACCACAAAGCTATTAAAAAAAACTTTATCTGTCCTGTAGGTTTTGTTTTTCATACGTTTCTTTATTTTCGCCCGCTTTCAGATTGAGTTGGTGTTGCTTTTTTTATAAAAAAAATATTGTGTAAAAGAAAAACAAATAGACCAACTAACTATAAACTAACGAACTAACTAACTAAAGTTATATTCGTACTTCCATCACGTTATTTTTGTTCTAGTTTATTGCATTAAATCAAATTGTGGTTTTATGCATTTGCCTGAGCTAACAATTTTTAACTAAAGGACTTATTAAAATAGATGTTGTGACCATTATTTAATATTTAATAGTTATAACACAATACACAAGCAAGCACACGTGCAAAACGTAAAAGACAGGGGCTTGAAGTTTATTTTTTTCCAAACAAGTATTAGGTTGAAAAGTCAGAGCAATTTAAAGTTTTGAGCTGTAAAACACAAACAATTTGTAAAAGTTTTATTAGGAGAATTTTGTTTGGGTTTAAATATTCGAGGTTACACTGTATTTAATGAAAGCTGGGTTGAAAATTAAGCAATTTATGGTTTGGTGTATAGGAAATTATTAAAGCAAATTAAAGATATCTTATATTTTAAAAATACAAAGTTGAATGGTATAGTAGTCGGTAAATGTCAAACATATAGTATAGTAAAGAATTAATATATTTACTTAATAACTGAGTTGAATTTATTTGATCGACCTTCGCCAATTATTATTTTATCCTGATTACACTGTGCTTGTTAAAAAAAACAGACAAGCCGGGCAAATAGCGTTTTAACAAAATTTGGGTACGCTGAATCCAATAGTGCTAACCGTTTTTTCAGGTTAACACTTGTTTTCGCGATATACCGCTATTTCGAAAATGGAGGAGGTTGCACAACATATATTCGCGTAACTCAAAACGGTTTAGTTTATTGAAATTACTAAAAAAAACCGAAACTCCGCAATAAAATTACCTTTAGCTAAAGGTGAACTTTTTTCTAAGATACGCAGTCGTCTTAGAAACATAATCCGTGGCACTGCAGGGGCCATACATAGAAATTTTATTAAACCGCCATATATGACCTTTTCCGAGAAGAGGGACCTAGTGAGTGAAAATTAAGTTTTGAAAAAAACGCACTTAAAGTTATTCTACACCCTTTTAGATACCATAATCCACTCTTAAGTCCAAACCCGTTTTTTGACACTGTTCAGATCAGAGCTAATTTATTATTTATTTAATACGATATTGTTATTACTTAGTATGTCATTTATGTAGTCCTAAGTAGTTAAAATTGTTTGCTTTAAATTTTTTCACTTGGTTTTCTTTAATTCTTCTTGCGTAGCTATATTGAAATTGTTTTGATTATTTTTTGCATTGTGAATTAATAAATATAATATTTAAATAAACGAGTTTTTAATATCATTTTGTCGCTCTTAAGCAAAGCATGGTTTTGTCTTTTTACTTAGTGAGACAGAATAGAGGAAACTTAATTGGTTTGTTATAAAAGTAAAATACATTGCAAATCAATTACAGCATTTTTAAAATCAAAATTCAAATAACTAATCGGGCTCATTCGGAGCAATTTTTTTGCACAATTTACGTGAATATTTGGCTTTTCACGTCAACAGACACACTAGGTCCCTTTTCTCGGAGAAGGTCACATATCTGAATGGTTGAAATTCTTAAATTTGGCCGCTGCAGTGCCGTGGATGCCCCTAGAGGGGTCAAACGTATGACCAACCCCACTTTATTTTTCATCTCAATCATTTATTTCTAATACACCTACCCGCTATCTCCATTCCTTAAGGGGGCTCCCATACAAATTGTACATAATATTATTACAGTAACGGACTGTAGTTTATTTAAGAAATATTCCGTTCAGTCATTTTTAAATAAATAAACATTTAAAATTCCAAGCAAATTTATTTTTAACTGATTCTAACAGTTATTCAAAAAACTAAGTGCATATTAATACGGATTTTCAGTTGCAGTTAATATTGTCCGTTGATTGAGTTAAATTCTTCTTTATGTTAAAATAAATAAAAATGTTATTTAAAGCAACGAAAAGTTCATTTTATTTTTACTGTCGAAAATTCAACACCATATTCCGTTAAATCAAATAAATATTCAGTTATTTTGTAAAATTTTATTGTCAAAAATTCAACACCATATTCAGTAAAAACGATTAAATATTCAGTTATTTATTAAAATTTTACTGTCAATTTTTTTCTGTCAAATTGACCCCATATTCAGTAAAAACAATTAAATATTCAGTTATTTTATATAATTTTACTACCAAAAATTAATTTTTACTTATCTATAAAAAATGATTTGCTTGTTTTGTGTAAGCAATACCCATTTTCTATTTGTTAAAATAATTTAGTTAAATACCTACATCAAATTTTAAAAGTAAAATAATTGCGGAGCCATATCGGTCATGCTGCTGGTGTCTTATAATTGAGAGTTCTTCTGAAAACAACTTGGTCAGTACAACAAAAGTAAAACAAACGTGTGTAACTGGGTAAGTAAATAAAAATATTCTCCCTCTCACGCTTATAAGAAAAACAAGCGGACAGGTGTCTGTCTGGAATATTTTAGAAATTCGGCTCTTTTGTGGAGTAAACGAAAATTTAATAAAATAACTGAATATATAATTGTTTTTACTGAATATGGGGTCAATTTGACAGTAAAAAATTGACAAGTAAAATTTCAATAAATAACTGAATATTTAATCGTTTTTACTGAATATGGTGTTGAATTTTTGACAGTAAAATTTTACAAAATAACTGAATATTTATTTGATTTTACGGAATATGGTGTTGAATTTTTGACAGTAAAAATTAAATGAACTTTTTATTAAAAATAAATGAAAAATAGGTAGACCGGTTTTTAATTGAACTTTCATTTATTTTATATTACAATTTCAGTTAATTTGACGTACAGAATATTGTGAGTGTATATATATTCGCGCATCTCAAAAAAAAAAAATTCGAAATTTTTGTTTTTTTAAAATTCAGAAAAAAAAATGGGAATTAGAAAAATTTTAATTAATTTAAGAAAAATTTTAATTAATTTAAGACTTTCATAAAACGCAATATTTATTTGGTAGCCCCGCTTAAGGAGTGGTGATAAAGGGTTAGTATGTTTTAAGTAAATGTTAAGGACAAACAATTAATTAAGGCCGTTCATACATTATATACCACTAGGGGTGGCTTCTGGGCATTTATGGGACTTTTGCTTTAATATATTTCTAGTCTGCATTGAAAATTTTGTATGGGAGCCCCCTTAAGGAATGGAGATAGCGGGTAGGTGTGTTAAAAATAAATGATTGAGATGAAAAATAAAGTGGGGTTGGTCATACATTTGACCCCTCTAGGGGCATCCACGGCACTGCAGCGGCCAAATTTAAGAATTTCAACCATTCAGATATGTGACCTTCTCCGAGAAAAGGGACCTAGTGTGTCTGTTGACGTGAAAAGCCAAATATTCACGTAAATTGTGCAAAAAAATTGCTCCGAATGAGCCCGATTAGTTATTTAAATTTTGATTTTAAAAATGCTGTTATTGATTTGCAATGTATTTTACTTTTATAACAAACCAATTAAGTTTCCTCTATTCTGTCTCACTAAGTAAAAAGACAAAACCATGCTTTGCTTAAGAGCGACAAAAGAATATTAAAAACTCGTTTATTTAAATATTTTATTTTTAATCCACAATGCAAAAAATAATCAAAACAATTTCAATACAGCTACGCAAGAAGAATTAAAGAAAATCAAGAGAAAAAATTTAAAGCAAACAATTTTAACTACTTAGGACTACATAAATGACATACTAAGTAATAACAATATCGTATTAAATAAATAATAAATTAGCTCTGATCTGAACAGTGTCAAAAAACGGGTTTGGACTTAAGAGTGGATTATGGTATCTAAAAGGGTGTAGAATAACTTTAAATGCGTTTTTTTCAAAACTTAATTTTCACTCACTAGGTCCCTCTTCTCGGAAAAGGTCATATATGGCGGTTTAATAAAATTTTTATATTTGGCCTCTGCAGTGCCACGGATTATGTTTCTAAGACGACTGCGTATCTTAGAAAAAAGTTCACATTTAGCTAAAGGTATTGCGAAGTTTCGGTTTTTTTAGTAATTTCAATAAACTAAACCGTTTTGAGTTCCGCGAATATATGTTGTGCAACCTCCTCCATTTTCGAAATAACGCTATATCTCAAAAACAAAAGCTTACCCAAAAAAAACCGTTAGCACCGTTGGATTCAGCGTACCCAAATTATGTTATAAAGCTAGGTGCCCGGCTTGTCGCAAAAAAAGTTTAAAATTCTACCACAGTGTTTTTAACTGTTTTTTTTTTTGGCTGAAAGCTTAAAATACTTTTTTTGTTTTAAAGAAATATTTGTGTTAAGGACTTTTTTCATGAGATCAACGATACAATGCTGTGCAGACCTTAACCGACTGACTTGCTGTACAGTAATATTTTTTATATTTTTTCATTACGTTCATAAAAACAATTTTTCTAAAATATGGTTTTATAAAATGCTATGCCAAAATTAAATCAATTTTCTCTTACTTATTCTATTTTTAAATTTAAAATATAGTTAACTCCAAAAAGGACCTTTAACTTAATCCTTTGTTCAATAATTTTATATTTTAACCCAAATTTAGGGTCATAAATCCTTAAAAGAAGAGATGATACTGGCTTTTGTCCATTGTGCTGTTTATGGTTGTAATATAAATGTGAGACAACATAAAAAAAAATACATTGACTCTTATAACAAACAAATCTCATAAGGAATCCCCAAAATCCGTACATGCAAAGTCATAAATAATATGACAAAAATATCCCATACAATTGTATGTTTGATAAAAAAAAATAATCAACATTGACCTCTTACTCATATTCACACTCAGATCTTAGTAAATAGAAATATATCTCTTTTAGTGGTTATAGATACATTTATGGGTATGTTTTTTATAGGTCTGGTTTTTTTTTGATGATATAGTTTTTGTTATTCAGTGACTGTTTATTTATTTGTTCTGCCCTCTTAATTTTGTTTTTCTTTTAATAAAAAGAAAAAACATTTAATGTTTTTGTTAACGTGGTTCATATTTCTATTACGTTTAAGATTGTCCACTCTTTAGTATTTTTAAGGAAATAACCTTTTTCAACAACCCATTAACAGATATAAAGGCATCTGTTTGATTTTAAACGTAATAATATCCTTTGCAAAAACATACATATATATAAACGCCCTTATGCTAGCTGGGGTTAGCATTTGTGTGATTATTTGTTGTAAAAATCACCTAAATGCGCCTTTTCAGTTCCGGGGGCAAATTACGGCATTCGATAGCGATCGAAATAACAATAAAATTTAAATGGAAATTTCTATCGATATCGAATGCCGTAATTTGCACCCAGTACTGGTTTTCATATATGGGATTCATATATTATTCATTGATTTGCTAAAATAATGAAAAAAATAAAAATTGAAACTTTCTTGTCAGCCAAACAAAAAAAAAGCATGGCTAAAAAAGAAGCCCAAATATTATTGACAATTTATGAACATAAATGTTAGTGCAAATTGTACTATATATAGCTGCTTTACACTATCACACAAGTCTTACGTATTTTGAAAAAAAAAAATACAAACCTGTCATGATAAGTTCACTCACAATATTCTGTACGCGAAATTAACTGAAATTGTAATATAAAAAAATTTAAAATTCCGTTAAAAACCGGTCTTCTTATTTTTCATTTATTTTTAAAGAAAAGTTCATTAAAAAATTCAACTTCATGTTCCGTAAAAACCAATGAATTTTTAGTTATTTTATATAAATTAACTATCAAAAAATTAACGAATATTCCGTAAAAAACAAAGGAATATTCAATTATTTGAAATAAAATAACTATCAAAAAATTACTGAAAATTTCGTAAAAACAAAGTTATATTATTAAATTCATTTATTTTCGATTACTCCACAAAAGAGCCGAATTTCTAAAAAAATACCAGACAAACACCGATTGTTTTTCTTATGAGAGAGAGAGAGAGACAGAGAGAGAGAATATTATTATTTACTTACCCCGTTACACACGTTTGTTTTACTTTACTGAACTCTCAATTATAAGACCCCATCAGCATTACTGCAAATATTTTACTTTGAAAATTTGATGTATTTAACTAAATAATTTTAACAAATATAAAATGGGAATTGCTTACACAAAACTAGCAAATCGTTTTTTATAGATAACTAAAAATTTATTTTTGGTAGTTAAATTACAGAATGGGCATTTGTTTTTACGGACTATTCAGTTAATTTTTTGTTAGTTAATTTATAAAAAATAACTGAATATTCATTTGTTTTTACGGAATTCGTGATTGAATTTTTGACAGTAAAAATTAAATGAAGTTTTAGTTACTTTAAATTTCATTTTCATTTAATTTTACATGAAGAAGAAATTAACTAAATCAACGGACAGGACAATATTAACTGCAACTGCAATCCGTATTAATATGCACTTGGTTTTTTGAATAACTGGTAGAATCAGTTAAAAATAAATTTGCTTGGAATTTTAAGTGTTTATTTATTTAAAAATTACTGAACGGAATACTTCTTAAATAAACTACAGTCCGTTACTGTTATAATATTGTGAGTGTTGTTATTGTTTTTTGAAAATGTTCAAACAATAATTAGATCAGGAAAGAAGTTTCGTAAAACACTTAAGACTTTGTGAGATACCGTATAACGGCCTTTAGCAATACCAGTTTTAAACGTCCGTGTTGCACATGTTTTGATTTTCCATTTAAAATTCATTGCAAAAGTTCTGGCCAGACTCATGAGTAAGTTGAAGGGTTAAAAAAGCTTACTAAATTGGCACAAAGTATATTCATAATACACAACCAAACTTTGCCAAACGTTTGACAACTTATGAAAAACAGGCGTTCACTTCACACAATTTTGTTGGTTTTTTTTAGTTTCGTGGAATTCGCTTTCATTTTTTAATTAATTTTTTTTAAAACTTCCCAAAATGTTTATATGTGGAGGGGGAAAAAATTAAATAACAAAACCAGCGATGATTAATGCAAAACGTATTGCATTTTTGAGGAATAAAATGTGTCATCATTAAAATTCCGAGTTGATCTATTAAAAGTTGGCAGATGCACAAAATTTTGTTATGAATTAACTCTGTGCTAACAAGTTGGCATTCTAGTTAGCAGCTCGTTGTACATAGTGTACAAACTGGGGCTAACTTTTTGTTATGAATACGGCTGAGTCTCTTAATCTGAACTTTCGCGGTAAAAGAGACTTGACGCGTTTTTATGTGTCTTACATTTAATTCGTTTCTTGTTCCTTGTGGGTCATAAATAAGTTATAAATATTTAACTCCACGAAAAAAAACTTCCTTTAAAATGAGTATACATACACCCAGAGAAAAAACATGTTTCAATCTGGTCATCATATTATGGTTGAATTTATCCTCCATCAAGAAGCCAAGACCATATTGTGATTGCCTTCGAACCATTAAATATTAAAAAAAAATTAAAAATAGTTTTTTGGAGGTTACCATTTTGAAAAATGTTTTTTTTTCTCTGGATGTATCGCTCATCGACTTCAATAGTGACATAATTCATATTTTTGAATATTTAGCGGTGACAAAATTTGCGGTATTGATAAAAAAGTGTGTACGTACAGGTATACAATTTTTAGCCAACAGAAAAGTTAATTGAGTCAATAAAAAAATTTTTTGCCTAAAATTTAAAAATTGCTACGTCATAAAAAATGGATAATTATGAATTAATGACCAAAAATATTAAAAAAAAGTATATTTACTAATTTACTTTGATTCAAATACTTTTTTATTTAATATATAGAAATGTAGTAGATGTAGAAGTTTGATAAATATTTTCATTGAATCAAATAAAAAATTGGTGAATTAACATTTTTTTTTTAACAAACGGTGTTGTTAAAAATATTCTTGAGATATTTTTTCTGTGTATCCATTGCAATGATAGACTAGCTCACTATCAACAAGCCAGCCGGAACACCACAAAATTGTCTATCATATTAAAATTTGCCACAAATAAATTAAAACTAGCTAAAATATGTCAACCTAGATTTTTAATTACTTGTCCATACTTCATCGTTAGTGTCATAAAAGCTTCTTTCGACAGTCAGTTTAACATAAATACATCAAGTAAAATTATTGACTTATGAATCCAACTCGGCCCACTAACGTTTCCATTAATCTTACAAGGTCCCAAATGGAGACCACTTTGCTGAACATCCTGCTATCTATAATAGAAAGTGGTGTCGGTTACCAAATGGTTGGATTGTCAATTTCACGCCCTTGAAAAAAATCATCAAGTTTGTAAGTTTTGTACACCATTATTATTTGTGTGCAATTTGGATTTTCATATTTATTAAAAGTTTACTAAATCCAGAGCGGCGCTGATAAATTGTGCAAATTTATAACGAACATTTCAATTAGGATGTGTCTATTAAGGCCGTTACACACAATCCCACAAAGTCTTAAGTATTTTTCGAAAATGCTTCCCTCATCTAATTATTGTTTGAAAATTTTCAAAAAACAATAACAACTTTTACTGCCTGTTTAATGATTTTGAACGTCAACGTTCGCATAGAAAATTTTATTTTAAGCAAAATCTATGCGAACGTTAACGTTCGAAATCGATGAACAGGCTGTGTTTGACAGGTTTGTATTTTTTTCAAAATACGTAGGACTTGTGTTATAGTGTAAAACAACTATTAACGGTTAAAGTTGTCTTTAAGCAAAAGTATAACATCACCCTTGGGATCTGGAAATTCTTAAATTGTACCGTTCCAATGGCAAAATAGTACCAAATCTACATAAATTGTAACAACATTCCGCTATCAAATAAAACAGCATACATAGTAAAAATTCATATCACTTTTTATTCAATAATAACAAAAACAAAACAATTAAGAACGTAAAGTCGGTCAAGGCACCAATCATTTAACCCTACACCACAGTATATAAAGACAATTTTCGATAGTGTAACCTATGCCCATGGGCAATCATGAACCCGCCAGAATTAAATTATATTAGGGCGTTAAGATTCATGTAAAAGCTCATTCGGCCAAATATTGTGCAGATATCTTCATCTATATGAGATTTGTTTGCCGTTAAGTAATTTTAGAAAGAGGGCTTATATGGGATCAATGGTAAATTTTTGCCCTACCAGCGCAACATTTTAATATGACATAGCAGCTATGACAAAAGTTATCGTCGCCAATTTTTACATCAATACCAACATTTATAAGGAAGTAAGTCTGATACAAAGTTGATCTAAATACCAACGTTATAAGATAGTTTATAGGCACAAACCCTGTTCCGAAAAGAAGTTTGTATGGGGCCCATGTGATATTATGAACCGATTTTCACTATTTTCTCTTTGTCTTTGTCCTTATGAATTGAAACCCATGTACAAAATTTCACCGATGTACCTTAAAGATTGCGACCTGTACTTTGAGCACAAGGTTACATGGTCAGACAACCAGCGGGATGGAGGGACATAGTTAAATCGACTCACAAAGTGATTCTGAGTCGATCGGTATACTATTTAAATCTTTTTAGTGTTCACACTATTGTGGAGTGGGTATTAAAAATTAGGAAGAATCTAGAATTTATCTTTTTATATTTTTTTATCAAAGGCTGACAAAAATGTAGATGCTTGGTTGATAGTGTCACCAAAACAATCCACAAAAGGGGCGATTTGTAGCCACTTGATTTCCGGCTTTCTACAGGAATACGAGTACGCATGTTCTTAATATGTAACCATAACATCAGAACATAAATTAGCAATAATTACATTTTTAGTAGTTCTGGTCAGGGCTGCAGATATAATTTTAGAAATTGAATTATTGAGTAGAAACGTAGTTAATCCACCTCAAAGATATTATGAAACTTCGTGGGTCTTTTTTTTAATCGTACCAAAAACGGACGAATTGTACCAATGTACCAATAAGAATTCTACTGTACGGTGTTTTCCGATAGTGGGTTTTATGTGGATCCTAAGCAGTGTTCGAAAATTAACAGAACATTATTTAGCATTCTGCTCCAACACCAAGGAACGATATCTTTTTTTTACCAGACAAAAAGGACGAACATTAATGAGCTGAACCGAACACAATGAAGTTTGTGATTTAAAGAAAAACCGAACGGATAACAATCTTGTCGTGATGTGGTGGCTTAAGCGTAGGCTATGGTTAATAGTTTATGCCCTGAAACAGTGTATGACTGGTCAACACTGCATCTGGTCATAAACTAGTAAACCCAAAGGCCTTCGCAACTAATGGTTATCCATCCTCTCTCCTATCCTCTTTCCCTTCATATTCCTCTGATCCCTATCCCTTCTCCCCCCACTTGTAAGGTTAAGGTGGTTGGTAGCAGTGCCGAGAACCTGAATGACTAGTTAGTGGTTAAAGAGGACTAGTCGCTAACAGCTCCCCTCCGGTGCTAGGACACGGGCCGGTTGTAAGTTTTTGTCTAGTCCATGTACGCCGTCCCTGCATGGATGGTCCATCCCCTTACGTGCCTACTCGTGGGAACAAAATGGAAACAATTGAACAAAATAAAGAAAAATTTTTAAAAAAACAAGATGAGAGAAATCTCTCATCTGAAGACGATCTTCTGGCCTCTAGTCAAGAGACCTTGATCGGACTCTCCGGCAGTGTGGGTGACAGCCAGAGCACGCCACTGCCCCCGAAAAGCCAAACAAAACTCACCCAACCGACCGTCAAGTCTGATGGACAACCGGGTGAGAAAACAAACATCAAAAAGAGGAGAAGTCCGGGTGATATCCTCAGGCAAAAGTACAATAAGGCGCAATTTATTCTCGGCAAGATCGCTAAGAACGCTGCGAACGGTACCCCACACGAACGCGATGAGGAAGATCGTGTTAAATATCAGGCTGTGGTAGAAGAGTACCTTAAGTTTAAGGACAACATGCCCAGCACATCTAATGTCGCTCGAGAAGGGTCCAAGCGAAATCGCTCTCAAGCGGAGAGTGAAAAGCCGCCAAAACGGAGGAAGATCCGAGATAACTCGATCACTCCGGGACCATCGAGCTCTGCAACCACTAGGAGACCCTTTAATGAGGTTGTAAAGGATCACCTACTGATGGCCTTGGCAAACTGCAAGACTGGTCATCTTACCCCTGTGGTAACAGAATGGGGCGCGATCGAGTCCAAATTGGCTGAGCTCGTCATGGAGCACGTCCTCACCAATGTGGATAGTCCTGCGCCTCGTTTTGACTCCGGTGAGATTCACCGGGGCTACAGGGTGATCAAATGTCTGGACGTCTTCTCAAAGGACTTCTTAGGCAAGTGTGTCGCTAAGATAAGCGATGCATGGGATGGCTTAAGTCTTAAGCTAATCCCCGCCGAGGAAATTCCAATGAGACCACGGGCAAAGATTTGGTTACCGAAGGTAAGCTCTGACGGACAGAAAATACTGGGATGTCTGAAGAGACAGAACCCCAGTATCCCGATGGAGGAGTGGACTGTTATCCGGGCCGAAGATCACGGGGATAACAGTACTTGCCTTACGCTTGCCATCACGGAGGAGGGCTCAACGGAGCTCGAGAAGGCAGGCCTGAAGCTTTTCTTTGGTGTGCGGGACGCTAAGGTAAAGGTGTTCCGCCCAACAAGCTCGGCGAGTGGTGAAAAGGATGAGGTCGAGGTCGCCCACAACCTGCTCACCGGTATGCAGCTCTCCGAGTCGGAGGAGAAGCCACCCGATGGCAATGAGAGTCGTGCAGATTAATCTGCAGCACTCGAGATGTGCTACCGACAACCTCGGGGTCCTCCTAGCCGAGAAGGACCTCGACATAGCGCTGGTTCAGGAACCCTGGACGGTAAACGGAATGGTGAAAGGGTTCCCGGCCAAAACATATAATATACTATACGCAAAGGACAAGGGTAGGCCAAGAGCATGTCTTGTTGCGAAAAAACACATTAATATTTTCTTCTGTTCACAGCTTAGCTCAGCAGACCTTTCAGTCGCAAGGGTCGAGATGGCGGAAAAAAGAAGCTTTGTGATTGCCTCATGCTATATGGCACATGACAGGGACGCCCCTCCGGACGAGGTGCGGTCGCTCCTATCCTCTTTAGGTGCCAAAGAGGACTTCATTCTTGGATGTGACGCCAACGCCAGGCACACCATCTGGGGCAGCAGTGAAATCAACAATAGAGGTGAGTGTCTATTAGATTTCATAAATACTAACAAAATTACTATCTGTAACTCCGGCTCAAGGCCAACATTTAGATTTCCTAGTTCAGGTAAATTCAATGGTTGGGAAGAGGTTCTAGATTTAACACTTATGAACGATAGGTCTAATTTATCAGTTGATAGGTGGGGGGTATCAAGCAGCAGGTCCTTCTCGGACCATAACTGGATACTCTTCGACATTGGACACGTGGTTAATACCGGGAAACTTAGCTTTAGAAATCCGAGACGTACGGACTGGGCTAAGTTTAACGGAATTCTTGAACGTAGACTCAGTAGAATGCCGAAGATTCGGGATTCAATCTCTGCACTCGAGGGGGTGGAGGAGACCTTCAGTGGCGCCTTGACTAGGGCGTTTGAAATCTCATGCCCCATCACGAGGGCCAGGAGGAGCTTCCCTCCCTGGTGGAACTCGGAACTCTCGGCTCTAAGAAGAGAAGCCCGTAGGGCTTTCAACACGGGTTATGCCAGTAAATCGTGGCAGGAATACCGCGAAAAACAGAGGGCATATAAAAAGGCAATAGCAGTCGCAAAGAGAAGTTCATGGAGGAACTTCTGCGAATCAATAGATAGCACCAAAGAATCTGCCAGACTTAGCAGAGTTCTGGCCAAGGGCCACTCGAACCCAACGTATGTCAAGAGGACGGATGATACCTGGTCGGAATCATCGGAGGAAACACTTGACATTCTACTTAACACTCATTTCCCCGGCTGCTTGGACGCTACTGATGGGGAACCAGCATGCGATGATTCGTTCTTTGAGATTGACGAATATATCATTTCGGAGGAAAGAATCCAATGGGCGATCGAAAGTTTTGCCCCATATAAATCCCCGGGACCTGATGGCATTTTCCCTAGGATGCTGCAGAGCGCACGGAAGTATGTCACTCCCTGGTTGAGGTTAATGTATAGACTCTGCCTATCCCTCAATTATGTGCCGGCTAATTGGAGGAGGGTAAAGGTGGTTTTTATACCCAAAATCGGAAAGAGTAGTCATGAGACTGCGGGGGACTTTCGTCCAATCAGTCTATCATCTTTTCTGCTCAAAACTCTGGAGAGACTTCTGGACTCACATATAAGACATCGACTGGAGGGTACATCACAACTCTCACGCAGTCAACATGCCTACCTCAGGGGTCGGTCTACGGAGACGGCGCTACACGAAGTAGTAGGGGCCATAGAACGATCACTGGAATATAAACAATTTACCATGGCCGCCTTCCTGGATATTGAGGGCGCTTTTAACAACGTCACGATCACTGCGATCGAACAGGCTCTGGCTGATCTGGATGTCCAGGAGTACATCATTAGATGGTTGGTGAGCATGCTGAGGTCAAGGATCGTTACATCATGTCTTGGCAACAGCGTGAGGTCAAAGAATGTTAGCAGGGGTACACCCCAAGGTGGGGTGATCTCTCCTCTGCTCTGGCTCATCGTTGTTAACTCGATTCTTACTGGCCTGGATAACAGGGGCATCAAGACGGTGGCCTATGCGGATGATGTGGTGTTACTAGTATCTGGTGCGTTTCTGGATGTGATGAGTGACATTATGTCCAGTGCGTTGGGGGCGCTCAGTAACTGGGCCGCTGAGTGCGGACTGGGAGTGAACCCAAACAAAACGGAACTGGTACTATTCACCAGAAGGACAAAAATTCCGGCTTTCAAACTACCGCGGCTGGGGGGTTGCGAACTTCCCCTGTCGAATCACGCGAAATACCTGGGAATCATCCTGGACTCGAAACTATCATGGAGATTAAATACTCAACACAGGGTTAGGAGGGCTACGGTGGCTTACTACGCCTGCCGTAGAATGTTTGGCACCAGGTGGGGCCTTAATCCTAGACTGGTCAAATGGCTATACACGGCAATAGTACGGCCCATTCTTACATATGGATCTCTGGTATGGTGGACCGCGACGAGCAAGAAATACATCGTGGTTCAGCTGGGCAGAGTACAAAGATCAGCCTGCATTGGAGCAACAGGCGCTCTACGCACTAGTCCTTCAGAGGCTCTGAACACTATGCTGCACCTTGTTCCAATTGAAATACACCTTATGGCCATATCCGTCAATAGCGCGGTCAGGCTCTCTTCATCGGGATGTTGGAGGGCGAGGACGTACGGTCATGCAGGGATCTTACGGAAGCAACCCTCATCTCTGAAACGACCAACGGACTACATGATACCCCGCATGGACTTTGATAGGAAATTCAAGGTCATATTCCCGTCAAGGCGGGAATGGAGCAGGGGTACTCTGGACGAGGAATACCGCACGAGGGTTTACACAGATGGGTCAAAGATGACTTGTGGTGTCGGCTCTGGTGTCTTCTCGGAGGAACTACATGTGAATCTCTCTTTTCGTCTGCCGGATTGGGCTAGCGTATTTCAGGCTGAAATATTGGCGATCAGGGAGGCATGCAGAACGCTATACGATAGGAACATCAGCGGCAAAATTGGCATCTTCGTCGATAGCCAGGCAGCTTTGATGTCACTGGAGTCATATAAAACAACATCCATACTCGTCAACCAGTGTAGGGAAGAACTGTCCAGACTGGGCAGTCTATCTGACATTACCTTAATTTGGATCCCTGCGCATAGGGACCATTATGGCAATGAACAAGCGGATGGGCTGGCCAAATCTGGAGCCGCTCTTGATATTTCACAGGCTGTGCCAGTCGCAACACCCCTGGGAACTATCAGGAGCGAAATCTTCAGGCACTATCTGGATATGGCTGACGACAAATGGAGGAAACTGGGTGGCTGTAAGGCTACCAAGGAAACGTGGCCCACATATGACATAGGTCGCTCTGAGCGACTTCTCAATTTCAGTCGGAAGGACGTGTCAAGACTCACGTACGTGCTCACTGGTCATTGGACGATCGGCAAGCACGCTATGAGACTCGGCCTCCCTTTCAATGAATGCTGCCGCAGCTGCAGGGAACCTGGAACTGAGGAGACAGTATTTCATCTTCTATGTGATTGCCCGGCGTTTAACTCTATACGACATGGACTGTTCGGGAATTACCTTCTACAAGGACTCTCGGAGATATCGCGGGTGGGACTCAACAGCCTGCTGAAATATCTCAACGCAACGGGCTGGCTCTAGCCACCTCAGCATTGCCCCTGGGTCAAGTTTTGATCGGGGGGCTCCGATTTCTTGACGAGTTGTGTGGTGTCAAAACGGAGCCACCGTCGGCTCTACTTGTTGCGCGCCGGGAACTGTGCGTGCTACCACGTTAACCAACCAACCAACCAAATGTTCTCATATTTTTGTTTAGTTGGATAAAAACAGTAATATTTTTGTGTTCGAAAGATGACAAACAGGGAAACGTTATTTTTTTAATGATTTACTACACAAACTGCAAGCGTTTGTGTTTACCACAAACCTACCAAACCGAACACTATGGAGCGTTATTAAGTGATTATATTCGAACACTGATCCTTAGATAAATTATGGACCGATCTTAACGAAATGTAACAGTGGGATTTCTAGTCGTATAAAACTTTATTACAATAAAGTTATTCGTTACGGTTTCATGCGTATTATTGTGTTTTCCTAGTGTTGGGCATTTTATGGGGCCTATGGTAAGCTATGAGCCGATCTTCACAAAATTTTATCGTAAAGTTTCCAGTCGAATAAAACGAATTTGTGCATAACTAAATGAGAAATGAGAGTCACTAATTTATGTTAGTTTTTGTAACAAAAATATAAATTTTAAGGGAGGTTGTTTTACATTTGGGATCATACCTCTTTTCCTACTAAAGCGATTGTACTGGATTTTAATTCAAGCTGGTTGGTGGAACTAGAAAGAGTTTTGGCTAAATCGACTTGGAAGTACTCAACAATCATAGAGTTTGAGGTCCTACATCCAGAGAAAAAACATGCTAAAATATGGTCACTTCCAACAAAACTATTTTTAAGGAGAATTTTTAAAATGATTTTTTTTAATATAACCATAATATTGTTATCGGTAACAATGTAATGGTTAAAGTAATCATCCATCAAGAAGCCACAACCATATTATGGTTGCCTCTAAACATGTTATAGTTACATATGACGAAAATTAGTTTTTAAATTTACAATAGTATTTTGCTCTATTCCAAGAGCAACATGTTATGGTTGAAAACCAACCATTTTATTTTAAACATACTTTAGTAATTAATAACCATAACATGTTTTGAAGCAACCATAATATGGTTGTGACATCTTGATGGAGAACTACTTTATCCATAATATGGTTGTTCATAATAACAATATGGTTAAATAAAACATAATATGTTTAAAATTTTCTTTAAAAACTCACCATTAGTGATGTTGAAGGGTATAAAAAAAAATGTATGTGGAGCGCCTTAAGGGCTACGCAAATAAAATGTTTTTAAAATCTTCAAACATCTATCGAAATCGTTGGACATAAAGTAAAGGGCTCCAAGGTATTTGTAAGGGCTACAAATTAATGTTAAGGACATTTAGAAAATGATCACACAATATTGTGAGCATTATACGTCTGTATACTATTTTCACTTAGATAGTATGAAGTCTGCAACTTTTGATGATTCAATTGAAAAGTTCATGGGTCGATTAAGAATAGCAACATAACTTAAGTTTAGTTGCGAGCAGAGAAATAAGGCAACGACGATCATGTTAAAATATACAATTTTTTTTATTTTATATATTAATACGAACAGCTTTGCCTACGAAAGTGGTTTAAATAGTTGAGTATCTTGAAAGCTCTATGATCCATTCTAGATGCTTATATAGATATATATGTATATTCTTCTCTCGAAATTTATTATAGAGTTTCATCATCATTTAAAACGAAACATGCATTTCTTAAGATAAATTAACAGTTTGTTAAACATTATAAATATTTCTTTTCCCCCAACTGTTTGTTTTCTAGCAGGCTTTTCTACTTATTTTACTGATATTTATTCTGATAAGTATCATCAAAACCTTTTTATAAAATTAGTTCGTTTTTTGCTTTCACTTATTTTTTATCTTTAATTTATTTTCAGATTGCTAATGGAGATACAGTATAAAGGTCAGTTGTCATTTTAAAATTCACAAACTCACACAGAAAAGCAAATTTTAAAGCACTTTTAAGTATAAAATGAGATTTCATAGAAAATGTCTTGTTTGTTTAACACTCAGACTGAAAAGACTAAAAAAACAAATTTAAAACGAAATAAAACAAAATGATTTGAAATAAACTAAATAACTTTACTTGCTTCATCCTGTAGCCAGTAGAAAGAAGATAAATGTATTTTTTTTACCAAATCCATGTTTACCATTCACGCTTGTGTGGCTGAGATACATACATTATTAATTCATTGATAATGAAGATGAAATCAACGAAAAAACAAACAAAAAATTGAATAAATAATTTTACTTAAATTTGGGCTTTAAGCAGATATAAATAATTTTGTAATTTTTTCTTTTTTTTAAGTGACAAGTAAAGAATTTAAAAGCTTTTGAGTTAAATCTAAATATTTTATTAGTATTTATTTTTTTTTGGTATAAGAAAACTTTAGGGCATTAACAGTGGAACAGGGGAAATTTGAGTTTACTAAAGAAAAATTGAAAGAAACTCAATGATACATCTACTTGCGTTTACGAAAATAATTTAAAATTTACAAAAATATTTTGTTATCATGTCTTTTAAGCCATAAATAATAACAAATAAATAATAGACCCTAAGGACGTTAATAAACCACTTTAATAACATCTTTTAAATGCCATTCCTATTTAATATGTTTTTTTTTTGTGTTTCTGATTTTGCTTTAAACTCTCAAACATATTGAATTCGGAAAACATTTTTATTTCTTTTATTTCTCGCATTTATCGTGCTTCATTAGACAAAATAAAAAAAATACTATAATCCTTATAAAATTTCGTTGAGCAATCTGTTTGTCGTTTTTTTTATTATTTGTTGCTTGTTTCTGATAAAAAAACAATCTTTAATAATCACCAATAATGGGACAACAAAATCTTGTTTAAAGCAATTTAGGTTGTATGTAAAATGTTAAAAAACCCGATTTTAAATATCAAATAAAAATTTTTTTCTTAAAACATGCTGTCTCAATAGCACAGAGACAATAGAAAAATAACAAAATATGGCAAAACACAGAGAAGGCTAATTTACAAAAAACGAGCTCAGAACTTAAAAACGTTTCAATATTTAAGTATTTTAACCCTGATTTGCGCAACAAGGTTGGCGGGTGCCTTTGGCGTTTTCCAACCAAATTTTCTAATTGAACTTGATAATCTGCACATCTAAAACTTCTAACTTTAAAAATAATTAGTACTTTTTCAGCCGTCTTGGCAATTTTTTTTTAATATACGTCAAAGACCAATAATGTACGCTTACTACCCTTAATTGCGCGCGAAGGTACCCGGTTGTCTGTACGGGTTTTATATGCATGGGAATGCGATCATTGTAAGTATTTAAGTAATGGTGTTTTCTTTTCTGACAATAATGTTCGATGTATGCGGGTTTTTGTTCTATTCTAAAAAAACATGCAAAAGTGTGATAAGTTGTCGTTTTCCTTTCTAAATATGTTGCAAAAATACATGGCAAGTTTGTTCCATTACTTACCTCCCAGTTATAATTGAGTGTGAGATAATACCCTTTTTATGCATCTGCGTTATGTACATTTTTATGCAAGCAAGTATTGTTCATATTAACTTGTTTACTTTTATTTAATAATTATTTTCTTTTTTGCGTATAATTTTTGATTTTTATTATTGAAAATCAGAGTTGCTAACGCTTATTGGAATGCAAAGATAATTTAATGTTGAAAATCGCTACAACCGTGGTGAATATCGCTTATTAGTACAAACGTTGCATTCAAGATTTAACACGCTAAATACATATTAGTGTTGAGTGTAAAACGTAGCTATTGTTTTGTTCCATTGTAATTTAGAAAAAAGTTGTAAAAAGCAAGGAAACGTACCACTTAAAATGCAGGCTTATATCATATTTCAAAATTATAAGCAGATCGAATTCACAACAAGTGGCAGCGAAAAGCCTGCTGACTTTTACAATTCGAACCAATTTGTTTCATAATATTTTATTTATAATATAATATTTATAAATAGTTGACATTTCGAGCCGTAAACATCTGCTGTTTCTGTGGTTTTCGTTTTGTTGTAGTATTGCTGCCACCGTATATATAAATTCAACTTGGTATATATTAAATTACCGTCGTTTTTTTAAGATAAGTTCTAATGAAGATAAGCTGTACTCATAGTATGAAAATTATTTAATGAACTTTAAACACTAGATCGTTTTTGATTTCACTCGAATTCTATTTCCCGAACATGGCTGATAACTTTTTGTTTAGCCACATAATTGTATTGATATTTGAAGAATTCATTAACTCTATTGCTTTAGTAGTAAGCAAAAATGTTTGAAACATTTTGCAACTTTCATCAAAATTTATTCTTATTAAAATTTTAGAACTAATGGCATTTTCTTTTCTGAGTAATATTCTGCATTTATTCTGCCTTTTACATTTCTTTATGTTCTCTTCTGAAAAATTTGTTATTTATTGTTTTATGCCGAAACTTATGTTCTTTTGTTAACGTAAAGTACTTGTGATACCCTGCCAAAATATGGGTAACTACTTGCAAAAATCGATAAAAATGTGCTAAGGCATTTTTGAGAGAAAAATAGTTCGTAAAACGAATGAATCATTAGCTGTATGAGATTTACACCACTGTGAACATAGTAAGAGGCATAATGAAACAACGATTAGGTTGCCTGGAATTCATCGGAATAATGAACGCGGATACTCCAGAATGAGAGACATTCAAGAATCTATATGGAAGAAAGCCTAAACGAGGAAGACTTAAAACTCCCTCGTGAATCAAACTGGATCGAAGCGCACAAGGAAAATTGTCCAAGCAGATCGAGAGCAACAACAGGTTTAATTGCCATCTACATAAGTAATTAAGGCCCTTATTACATACATACATACATACGGTACATGAAATTCTGTAGAAAGCCACAACAATATTACAAAATATTTATGAGTTTTTTTTTTTACTTTCAATGTAATTATTTGGCGTTGCGTTGTTTTATATAATTAGGGCCTAAGAATCTTTTGCCAAGCCCATTAATATTTTACAGAGTTTTTACTAGATATTTAGTGCAAAAATGCTTGTGTTCTATGTATTTTCCATTTAAGTTCCCGGGTGTTTTTTTGCCGCGCACATAAGGGTTTAACTAAATTAATTAAGTAACAGGTTCTTCAAGGTAATATCTACAATTGAAAATTGAAACCGCAAAGCAGTTTAATATTTAAAGCAAAAAATTTTTATAGAAATTTTCCCAATCGATTATAATTAACTATAGAAATTTTACTAAGCCCTATAATGCACAAACGGGTAACCGTGTTTCCACTAATCACTTCAGATATTTGCAGCTCAAAACCCAATACTAATAGAACATTGAAAATTAGCAAATATGGAGGTGTGCACAGAATTTTTCTGATTAAATATATTGAATGGTTAAATTAATTATTTTTAAATTTTGAATTTCTCAACAAAATATTTTCTTTGTGAAGGTAAAAATTTCTAAAAATTTTACTGGGGTACACCTGTACCCTGGTTATGTGTTTGTGTGATATAATTTTTTTTATGTTCGCTTAGTGTATGTATAATTTTCTTCATGGTACTAAAATTTCTGTTAAATAAGGAAATAATGGCACTAAATTATTACAGACGATCTAAACTGATATCCGGAGATGTCGGTTGTTGCAAGTTCGGGGCATTTGCTAATAACTTTTAATATGTAAAAATTTACGAATCGTTTCGTAACGCATGCAGTACATAACTGGTCTGAAGTCCTATTCACTGCTATGCGATCGGACGCTCGGATATTTAAAGAATAACAAATAGTAATTGATTCCCATAAATCGCTTGATTTTATCAGGTTTTGTATTTAGCGGCTTGTATAACATTTTTTTACCAGAAATTGCCAGTTAATCTGTTCATTTTAATAATGTTTATTATATTTACATATTTAAAAATGTCATTTGAAATAAGAAAATAACTGCAGAGGTTTATCCCAGGAAAGAATTTCCCATGTCAAAGAGTCATCGCCATAAAAATTAATGCAATAAGAAAATAATTAAAGGTACCTGTTTTGCCATAACGGCTTTTTTAATTTAAAACTCCTTGTCAATCGGTACACCTTAAAACATTGTTGCATATTCTTTTAAACGGACCCAATCACCTGCATTAAGGCCGACTTATTTTCGGTAATTTATTGCTGCGATTTGAATTTAAACGGATTTTTTCAATTCATCGTTTTTACAAGTTTCTAACAAGTTGTCATTTCCAATATTTTCATTACGAAGAGCAGCTTCAGTCTGCATTACAATCAAAATCATCAGAGGAGATACCTCCATCGACTTGGCTTTCTAAACAAGGCAGTGAACTGGTAAACTTGGAAAGCTCTGTTTTTAAACATTTACATGACATTTTCAAAAATCGACTAGAAAGAAACATGTTGCTGGATAATTTCATGTGTTTACTACATTACATAGCAACGTCTGGTGGTTCATCCAGCAAAACAGAATGCTTAAATGTACGATAGATGGTTAAAATATGTGTGCGAAAATAAACAGGCATCTTCGGTGGAGAGGTTGTTCACAACCCTTAATTGTGAAACTTTCAAATGAATCATTATGAATCGCTTATAAATACTGTAACTAAGAAAGTCTTAAAATATAATTGTCTTTGTGTAGTAAATCTTTTCCCTGTTTGTGATTTTTCGAACACAAAAATAATACTGTTTATATCCAACTCAACAAAAGATGAGAACATTTAATTCCGTTCGGTTTTTTTAAACCACATACTTCATTGTGTACGGTTCAGCTCATTAATGTTCGTCCCTTTTGGCTGGTAAAAAAAAACTTTTTTTACAAAAACAAAATACACATACGAAAAAACACAAAAAGCCAGCAAAGTAGTTTTACACAAACAAAATATATACAAAACACCCACACCAGCTGTTCGTGCTGTGGCCGTTGCTAAAATTTTGTTCTTGTTCATTTCTTTATCATTGTAAAAAAAAGAAACATTAAAGAACATTAAAATAAAATGTTTGTTTACAGTATTACTGCAATTGTTCTGTCTTTTAACGAAGAACAGAACACTATATAATGCTCGGCTCTTTCAAGAAAATAGTTCGTCTACACAAAGAAGAAAAAAAAATAGATATAGTTTCTGGGTGTGTGAACCGAACACTAAATAATGTTCTGTTTATTTTCGAACATTGGTTGAAATACTAAATTTCTTTTGTTAAACCAATGAATTTAAAGCCCGTGCCTAACATTGTTCCCCCATGGCATACCAAAAAAAAAGAATTTTAAAAAAATTTTCAACACTTAAAACAAAATCCTTAAAAATTTCGCACATTATTAAGATAATCGAATTGTGTTTCTTTAACTTAAGAATATTAGGGAAAAACTACAACAACATAGACAACAACAACAGCATTAACAACAATAAAAGGATAAATAAACATTTGTGTTGTGTAATTTGAACCCATTATATAAAATAATATGCATCATTTAGTCTAAATACTGGCAATAACAATTCACAGGAAAACAAAAACAAATTTAACAATAAAGAAGTTAAATTAAATTTTTTTTACTAATAAAATCCACACAAACACATTTGAGAGCTGAAGCTCATTGTTAAATTTAATGCCAGCATCATAAAAAATAAAATGATTTTGTCGTAGAAGGATCAACACAAATCTCTTTGATATTTTTAGTCAAATTGACACACATACAAAGCGAATTTGTATGTGTGTGTATGTTTATTTTAGATTATTGATACAGTATTGAAGGAAAACTGTTTGTCTAACAACTTCGAGTATTCAAACTCAATCCACGAGTTTTGCACCTAATGTTTATGGATGAGTATGTAAAATATTTCTATGCTCAGGTTATTTACCTTTTACTGATTTGAGGACCAGGATGAGAAAGAGTTGATGGATTCAAAGTAATAATAAATAGCCGCTTGGTTGGAACAAAACTTTGATTTATACAATATCCATACAAAAGCTTTCAAAATAAAGGCTTTGTCCTAAGAACGCCCTAAAATTTTTTTTTTTTTTTAATTTATAAAATTAAAAATTTAAAATCTTATTTATTAAAAAAAAATGTTATTTAAATTATCAGGCCTGTGACACATTCCGATCGAAATGGTTTTAATTTTGTAGTTAAAATTCCAATCAAATTTTTTTTAGTTACTATAAATTTAATTTTTATTACTCTTTTTAAAGAAAATAAGGAATTATTTCCAGTTTCAATCTCTGTGGCAGACCTGTTTATTCTAATTTGACAAATATTTCCAATTAAAGCGAAAATTTTACCTTAATTGTGATTTTTCGTATTCTTTAATTTTTAAACTATTTTTTTGGAATTTTGATAATAATTTTATACATATTGTGACCTTACGACAACAAGCTTCTATTTGCACCTAAAGTACCTGTACATGTTAGATAGAACCATGTCGTCCTAAGGTCGCGAAATGCTTACGAATTGTTTGTAAATACTGTGGTGTAGGGAATCATATCAGTCGGTCTCGATTATACTTTCGGACTTGCTTGTTTTCTTTAATAATTTTAAATTTACTCATGTTCCTTAGTGCTCTTTAGCATGGCCGAGATTCGATTTTTCTCTTATTAAAAAATGGTTTTTTGCTATGTACACAAAAAGGAAAAATTCGTAATTAATTTAAGTAAGAATAACATAAAAAGTACTTAAAATAAGTAAATAATTTAAAAATTTTTTTATCCTTTTAAATATAATTTTATATGCGAACGTTAAAGCTCGAAATCGATGAATAGGCTGTTACATTTTGTTCATAATAAAAAAGTAAAATAACAAGCAAAAATTTCCGATTTCTATTTTTCAACATTATTTAGTTAAATACAATAATTTAGTTAAATAAAGTAGAAAGATTTGGAAAACCATATCGAGCATGCAGCTGGTATCTAAGAATTAATATTTCTTCTATAAACAAAAGTCGGAATACAACAAAAGTGAAACAAAAGTTTGTTATGGGTAAAAGTAAATAATACATTTCTATCTATCTTTGGTTCTCTAAGCTAAGTGTTTAGGGTCGAATAAAAATTTTACTTTCTAATTTTTTCAAGTACGAGTCGGGTTAATTAAAGTCATTAAAATTAATATAATATAATAACTTTTATTTAAGTCAGTTTTTAGATTATTTTAAGAACAGGGGACTTGAATCAAGCATTCTGTTCTCGATTAAAGAAAAACCGTACACATAAAGTAAAACACACGGGATAAAATAAGTTTTTTTTTATCTACTTTAAGTACCAGTACACAGAGGGAAAATCGGGTAAAAAAATACCAAAACTGACACCATTCGTTGTCAAAATTGAGCCAACTACGTTTGTGTTCAATTTGATAACAGAT
The DNA here is from genome assembly GCA_949318255.1 of Pollenia labialis. Taxonomy (NCBI): domain Eukaryota; kingdom Metazoa; phylum Arthropoda; class Insecta; order Diptera; family Polleniidae; genus Pollenia; species Pollenia labialis. Next base: position 97,116,129 of record OX439142.1, on the reverse strand, counting down.
GGTGTCAATATGTTTTAACCACCTCGTTGTGATTTTGTCACATTTTGGTCTCATTCTGTCAACAAAATGTTAGTATTTTATCATCATAATGGTGTCATTCTGACAACATGCTATTATAATTTTTGACAACACACCGTTGGTATATTGACCCCATTAAGTTGTCATTTCGATAACACATTGTTCTGAGTATAGTAATAAATATCCCATTCTGAACCGAATCAATAAAAATATATAATGCATTTTTCTTATTTATTTCAATTTTTTAAAATAAAAATTTAACAAATTAACCTGTTTAATTTTAATAAAATGTACAATAAAAATTTTAAAAATACAGAAACTTCATTGTTAAATAGCCGATTTATTATAAATTTTTTGAATTGCTTGGCCTCTTTTTTCATCGTCATAAATCATTTGCACTTGCATTGTTTGTACATCATTTATATTTTTTCAAGAAGAAAATCTCCTTCACATCCCAGGAACATAATGCTTTCGTCAATGTTTATAATGTTTTTTTTTTTTTACAAAACAACAATCCTAAATGGGGATTACTTTCGAGAATCAATCCCGGAATTTCTTAAAATAAGTATAACATTCTTAAAGCAAGTAAAATAATATTGAACTTTTCGTTGGTAGTGCCACTCTGAGAGTAAAATTACAAAGTAAAAGTTTTAATCTCATATAACTTATTAGTCTCATCTCTCACTATTGCATTCTTAAATGCGTGCATACCTGTGTTTTACAAAGTTTGTTGTAGAAATTACAACAACAACCCACAAGTTGGAGCAAAACGATTTGCTTGTTGTGTGCAGAAACAACAAAAAGAACAAAACAAGACGAAAAGATATTATTTTCATGTTTAAAAAGTAAAATTCAGACTCTTGCTTCTCATTTAGTTTATATTTTCAGTTTTTAAAGTAAAAACCATATCGGGAATGAATCTGGTGTTTTATTGAAATTGAAATTTTACAAGGTGTAAAACTGGAAAGTAAATCAATAATAATACAATTCTTTGTCTAATTTCACTTTTGATTTATTGCAAGTAAGAATTCGGGATTGAACCAACTTATAATACTTAAATCAAGCGCATTTTGAGATTGATTCAATCTTAAGGCAAAACCATAATGTACTTAAGTTGACTTAAGGAAATGTGCGAATACATATTAAACTTAAGGAAACTTTTTGCTAAGTTTAATGAAACTGTCATTTGCTTAAGCAAGGTGCGAATCTAATCGCACATTCCGTACGGAATCAAATGTATTTTATTTTGTTTTTAAAATTCATTTGAGAGACATTTTGTTAATTTTTGACAGTAGGTTAAGCAAGGTAAGCATATTATGGTTAGGCCTTTAGTTTTATTTTAATCAATCTCATTTTCAGATGATATCAAGAACGAATTCAGGATTGAATATGAATAATATACGTATTTTGCGATTGAAAATCCATACTTGAATCAATCTTTCTCTACTTGATTTTAGATAATCCGTACTCAACGTGCTATTAAAACCGATTCGGATTGATTTGAGTACGGTTGGATTGATTTTTAAAACATTTTTAAAATGTATGCAATTTTTTACTACAATATTAAATTTCTTTTTTTTTTTGTAGCAACTTTTCGTTTTGGTGTTTTTAAAAATTGTATTAATTAGTCTCTTTTTTAAAAAACTAAAATAAATTTACAAGCTTAATTTGTCGCTGTCCTTCTTTATGTCATTCAGTATGTCATGTGCTTAACGTGAGCACATGCAAATATTCTCCACTGTATACATGAATTTCTGTTTATACACATTTTAATGTTTTATTTATTTAAAAAATATTGCGTTGTTATTTCTTCGTCTCCATTTGTCGAATACTCAAACATTCAGTCACAGCACTAGTGATGCAACAACACAGCAACCAGCATCGCCAGCAAGCAACAGTAACTGAAGTAGCAGCTTCTGTGTTTAAATGTTAGTTGTCGTATTAGCGTCAGCTGTTCAAACTAGGAATATCCATCTATTCATTCATTTATCCTTCTATACTTTAGCATTTTAAACGTACTCTCTAACTATCTTGTGGAGACTATCTGTAGGTGTCTGTTGTGTGTGTGTGTGTGTGTGTATGTTTATTTAAGTTATACAACAAAAGTAGATTTCATTTTATTTAATATTTAAAATTCTCAATGTAGAAAAAAGCAGATAAAAGTTTGTATTTGGTGCACTAGAAATTTGCATTGTTGTTATTTCTTTTGATTGACTTTAGCATTTTTAGTATTCCTCGTTGTATAGAAATCATCATCATAATAATGTAATTTAAATAAAATATATAATGTTTGTGAAAAGTGTGATCAAGGTTTGTTTTCTTCACTTACGTTTTGTTGGACGTGCAACAATACAAATTTTAAAAGTCATTAGACTTTATATTTGTATAAGAAAATACTTGAGAGGTTTTTGTGACATAAATTGCAGATTGTGATCAATATTAGAGAAATTGACAATTTTCTTTATTGCATTGTCCTGTGGTATACTAAAAGCGGAGTTCTGGGAAACAGCTTCAGAGAATTTGTTATAAAATTAATGGAAAATACTGAGTAATAGAAAATCGAGGAGAGTGCGTCTCTGTGCGGTTAAAACAATTTTAATAAATCTAAAAATTCGGTAATGTTTAAAAGCTATGACTGCTCTTAAACAATGAACATTGGCTCATTATTTCCTCATTCTAGAGCAATCCTGATATAAGAAAACGATACAGCAAAAAAAGTTTTTTTTCAGAATAGAAAATTTGTTTTAGATTATAAAAAAAAGCCAAAAACACGAATGTAGTTTATTATGCCTCCTAACCTCAAACTTAAAAATAAAACTGTCATTAATATCTTTTATTTATTTTCTAGAAAAGAGTTTACATTTCAAACCCTTTCTTTTACAATTAACCAAATTACTAACAGTATTTAGAAAAAGAAAACTTTATAATGTCAAAACTTTTGAGAAGGGACATGACGTTGAATTATTTAAAAATGAAAAGGAATTTATTTAAAACTTTCTTATTTTTAAACTTGCAAGCAAAAGAACATGAAACTTATATCTTTAATTTGATTTATTATGCAAAACTTTCGTCCTTAAAATAAGGTTTTATTAAGGTGTTTTCGGTCAGCAGTTAACACTTAATCAATGTCACAGAAAGAGTGATAAAATAAAAACTTTTTTCAGATTATTAATTTTTATAGATAATTTATTATCTTATTTTTTAAGAAAACTTTTCCAGCGTAAAAAATAAAGAAATACATAAAACATTTTTAGATTTTCATTTTGCTTTTGAGTTATTGCTGTTAAAGATCCTTTAAGGATAATAAAGAAGTTCTAAGTGTATAAATATCTACTTTATTGCAAAACTTTTGTCAAGAACCTTAAAAGGGCTTTTTTTACTATTATCGGTTTTTACATAAAAAATCTGAATGTCAAGAAAACCTCATAATTAAGACCAAAAAAATTCAACATTGCTGTCAACAATATGTTAACTTTAAGGCAAACACTATCAGCTGTCGCCACACATACAGCCAAATATAGACATCAACAAAACTCTCGACTTAAACTGAAGGAACTAAGAAAATTAAGTGAGAAATTTTCGAATCAAGTTTTTTCTTAAAGTCTATCATATGGCGAAAACGTATACCAGAGGCCATCAGACAGAAACACGCAGATAAAAACTTAAGTTTTAAACCAGGGTTTAAAAAAAAGTCGATAGCAACAAATGTCAATCAAAAATCGAAAGTTTGTGCCAAGAAGAGGTCAAAAACCGCTTTCGTTGAAAACAGGAAATGCAAATGGCGTTGAATCGACCACACTGAAGACATCAATAGAATTGCCATAGACTGGAAGAAGGGGATGCCCAGCTCACACATGAAAAGTACAGATTAGGACCGAATCAAACAGCGATGGCCAGAGTATGGCTTTATTAATATGGAAAATTTTCATAATTATTTATTTTAAGCCTTCACTTAAAATAATTTTGTGGTCGAGAAAATCCGACAAAAAATAAAACAATAAATTCAGTGTATTTATCAATTGTGAAAAACTGGGAATTTAGCACGTCATACGGAAATCGTATTAATAAAAAACAAGAAAGCTATACGTAATTAAATGAAAACAGCCTTCGTTTTAGTGCAATACAAAATTGAAAAAAAAATTGTGATACTCCACCCTATTGTAAGAGAATTGTGTGACGCTATGGACCGATTGTCATAATTTTCAATAGACTTGGTCCTTGTGTACCAAATATCATCAAATTATCTACAAAATTTTAACATGTACTTTGCGTGCAAAGTTTACTTAGGCAGCCAGCCAGTCGGTAGGGGGCGTCGCACGTTGGGTTGAATCGTGTTCAAAGTGGCGCTTAATTGATTTTTTAGAATTATTATTTTTTTATTAGGTTTGGTACCGGATAAAAGAAGACAAAATTCTACCTCACTAGTACTAAAATCGTTATTCTAAGTTGAATATTTTTCTGCAGTATACTGTCAAAGTGGATGCATTTTTTCTAATTTTGGATAAAGTGAAAAAAGTTAAATTTAAACACAATTAAAGTAATTTATTTTTTGCTAAAAACTTTTAAAAGCTAAAATTTAATGATGGAACCTTCAACTTCAGGTATTTAAGTATATGGATAAAAAAATTTTTTTAGATTATTTTTATTTTTAGTGTTTTTGTTGTTTTATTTTGTAATGTTCCGAATTTGGAGTATTTTCTACTTTTGATGGATAATAACTAAAAATGTTTGTAGTTGTTTGTTTTTAAACTTTATAATAACAAAAGTAAAATATTAAGGCTCTTATTTTAACAAAAAAAAGTTTGCGCATACTGGCGCGCCTTTCTTTAAAATAAGATTTTATGAAATAATGAAGATGATAGTGTTGATGTTGATAATGATGGTGATACTGATGCTGATAATAATGATAATGATGTTAACGATGATAATAATTTTGGTGATGATAATGATGTTCATGATGATAGTGATGAAGAGACTGATAGTGATTCTATTAAATATTTAATGTTGATATTTTACACACGTGTTTACTAAATATGAATAAATTTTTTCTTTTACCAAAAATTATTTTTCTAAAATTTTATATTTAATATTTTTACTTTTTTTCAACTTAGCAAGGCATAATCTTAAAAAAAAAATAAAAAAAAATATCTAACATTATTGCCTGAGTTAAGCGTCACTTTGATTGCAGTTCAACCCACTGTGCGTCGTTAGATCGACTCAGTAAGTGATTTTAAGTCGATAATGATACTTAAAGGTGGTCCTTTGAACAACATTTTTATGTAAAAAAAAAACTCAAAACGCGCTATCCAATATCGTGATGTTATTATAAATAGAAAAACACTTGCAGTAAGATTCAATACACAGAAACCCACATTTCTGAAACGACCAACGGACTACATGATACCCCGAACAGACTTTGAGAAGAAATTCAAGGTCATATTTCCGTTAAAGTAGGAATGGAGTAGGGGAATCTTGGCTAAGGAATACCGCACGAGAGGTTTTAACTATTGGGTCAAAGTTGACCTACGGTGTTGGCTCTGGGGTTTTCTCGGAGGAGGTGCAAGCGAATCTCTTTTTCCGTCATCCGAATTAGGCAAGCGTTTTTCAGGCTTAAATACTGGCGATAAGAGAGACATGTAAAACTCTGCAAAGCAGGAAGAACAGCGGCCAAATTTGCATTTTCTTCGATAGCCAGGTGGCTCTGATGTCACTAAAGTCGCATAAAACAAGGTCCATTCTCGTTAACTAGTGCAAAGAAAAACTATCCAGACTGGACAGGCCATCTGACATTGCCCTAATTTGGATGTCTTCGCATAGGGAACATTATGGCAAGTTGCAAAACTCCTAGGAACTATCAAAAGCGAAATCTTCAGAAACTATCTGGATATGGCTAATGATAAATGGAGGAAACTGACGGCTGCAGGGCTACCAAACTAACGTGGCCCATAAACGACATATATCGCTCTTGGCGACTTTTCAACTTCAGTCGCAGGGACATATCGAGACTCGGATACGTAATTACTGATCACTGGGCGATTGGTAAGCACGCTATGAGATTCGGTCTCACTTTCAATCAATGCTGCCGCAGCTGCAGATAACTCTTAAATGAGGAGACAGTATTTAATCTCCTACGTGATTGCCCAGTGTTTAATTCAACACGACATTAACTATTTGGAAATTATCTTCAGCAAGGCCTCTCTGAGTTATTGCGGGTGAAACTCGGCAATTTGGAGAAATAGCTCAAAGTAACGGGCTGGCTTTAGCCACCTCAGTATTGCCATAGGGCACGCCTGAGGTTCCTACTACCATGACGACTAAACTGTTGACTCTACTTGCAGCACGCCTAGTTGTGGGCGTGCTACCATGTTGACCAACCAAACAACTAACATTCAAAATATGAATTAAAAACAAACAAAAATTTTTCGCAGATATGGTTCAGGTGTTTTAATAAAATATTAATTCAATGGTAGCAAAAATCGTAAATCGTAGCCATAACTACATTTTATATATGTTGCAAAAAAGTGCCTGCATCAGTTGGATTAATTATGATAATTTCGAAAATATTTTATGCAATTTCCATAAGTATAAGTGTGAATATTTTGTGTGTGTTTTGCATTTATTTCTACATCATCTCCAACAGGTTTTGCACCTTGTTGTGACCCTTTAATAAATCCATCATAATGATTTGCAAACACATCATATGGTAAATATAGTTTTTTAAACAAAATTCATGCTCACAAACACCTGAACGTACATGGGCATGTGCATGTACATGTGGAAGTGCTGGGATTTGTATGGTTAAGGATAAAATACTTATTGCAAGCACATACATATTTACATATACTTATGAATATTATGTGTGTTTTTTATGTTTAACTACACATAAAAACCGATGCATCATTTACTAAACAGTTCCCGTTTGGTTTTTGTATTTCGGCGTATTAAATAAAAACGCATGTTGATGACTGACTGCAGGGGTGTTTAAAATTAAAGCAAATGTTAATTACGGGTTTTAAACACTCTATTTTTTACTGTCATTATAAAAAGTAATAATGAATTTTTTTTTTTTTTTTTTTTGTTAAAAATTACCGATATAATTTTTTGGTTTCGACGTTCTTGTAGGATTAAGTGCTTGTATTTAAATTGATTTTTACATTTTGTTATTTGGGTTACTGGTATTCTGCGAGACCCAAGTTTTTTTCTTTTTTGCAATTTTGGCCTTATATTTTAAAAATGTTTGTTCTTAAATCAATGAACATTTTTAAGATGTTTTCAAATTCGCCCATTTTTTTTTAAAATGTTTCTACTTTTTGGATTTTCTTTTCTTATTTTATGAAATTATTCCCTTTTCAAATTTCTCTGTTTATTTTATTTTCACATATTGTTTCAGATTCCTTAAATCCTTTTCATAAGTTAGCAATTGGTTATTAAGAGATCCTTATGTAAATTCAAATTTTTTGGAAAAACTTAAAGATCTTATTGTTCCAGTTTTATGAGCAAAACTAACGGTTTTGTTTAAAATTTTGCGTTTTTAAGACTTTTAAAATTAAAAATTATTTTCAGTATATTGTATCTATAGAATTATTCCTGTTTTGCACTTCTTTTATTCACAAGAAAATATTAAATTTTGCGATTTTCAAATTACTTTGACTTTAGATATTTTTCAACATTTATTTTAATAATTTTTTGATTTTTAATATTAAGGTTTTTTTTTAATTAAATTTTTTTTGCTGTTTTTTAGGATCTATTAATTTTTTTTTAAGGTAAACAACTTATCAGACATAATTACGAAGTACATTTTTTTAAGGAATTTTGGATTTATGCTAGTGATTTAATTGCTTTTTGATGAACCTTTATATTTTTTCATTTTATTCAGGCCTGTTCTGAAAATCTCTTTAACTCAAATCACGTGTTTTCAAATGACATGTGACAACTAAAATAACACGTGTGATATTTTAGTGTCTCGTTTTTGTGTGATCTTCAATTACTGAAACCACACCTAGAAACACAAAAACGGTATGATTTTCAGAACACCACAAAATCAGAACATGCCCGATTAAATTCTTACTTTTTCACAGATTTTATTTAATTTTCGCAGATTATAATATTTATTCAATTGTCAGTAAATTTCAAGAGATTCCTCCTGTTTTACCAGTTGTATTAGCCATTTAAGAGGTGTTCTAACATGAGGAAAATTGTGAGTCACACCTTAACATACAGTTTTTGGCACAACTTAATTTGAGATTTCTTTATTTAATGACGAGGTACACAATTGCGCAGCGCGTTAAGATTGTAGGAGCCTTTAACGAAAACGGGCGTTTATATCAAAATACATTTCGTGCACTTCGTAATTTTTTTGGTCAGTATAATTGACAAAATGTGTCTAAAATCGGAAGAATTGTGTGCAAGTTTTAGTAAGCCTAGAATTTTGTCCAGTTCGTTTGTGGACTGGCGGCATCATCGGGCGGTACTTCTTTCGAAAATGAGGTCGGGCAAGCAGTTACCGTGAATAGTGTCCTCTATCGCGAGATGATAACGGACTTCTTGTGGCCAGAAATTAAGAATATCAACCTAGACTATGTATGATTTTAGCAGGATGGAGCCAGTTGCCACACAGCTAACGAGACCTTTGCGCGAGAAATTTAATGGCCGTGTTATCTGACATCGTTGCGATATTAATTTGCCGCCACGATGATGTGATTTGACACCGTTTTTTAAGCATTTTTTAATAAAATTAGTGGTTACGTGTGGGACGTCAAATTTTTTTAGAAATCAATTAGCTCGAATTACAATAAATTAAATATCCTAATTGAATATCTAATTGCATTAGCAGAATTCAATTAGATTTCTAATTGTAAAGGTAAACCAATTTTTTTTGCTAATGGCAACTAATTGCAATTAGTTTTACCATTGGAATAAAAATTTCAATTATCTAATGGGAATTAGTTGAACTAATTCTAATTGTTTGATGAATTAGAGAATTTCACAAAAGAAGGTTAATTAGCAATCATAAGCATTATCTAATCATTACTTAACATGTATGTTTAAGATATTTTAAAGGTTCATTCAAAATAAAATAATAGGAAATTGGTTTTATACGCCTTTTTTAAACCCTTTTTATGCATAAGGACTTTTAAGTTGTATGTAAAATAAGACTTTAAACCTTAAATGAAAATTTAAAAACTAATCGCGAGTAGTTTTCTATTTCAACGGGTTTTTTGAGCTTATTTGGAGTATTTAAGAGGATTTTTATAATGGCTTTTATATATTTTGTTTTAGGAGTTTCATAAACTTTATTTGATCAATTGTTTATCTGATTTTTATATTATTTCATTGATAAGTTTAGGATAATTTGGGTTTGTACCTGGAGTATTTAAGAGGATTTTTATAATGGCTTTTATATATTTTGTTTTAGGAGTTTCATAAACTTTATTTGATCAATTGTTTATCTGATTTTTATATTATTTCATTGATAAGTTTAGGATAATTTGGGTTTGTTCCTCTTAGTTTTGTTTTGTTTTGATTTTTTTTTTTTTTTTTGCTTGAGCTTTGCCAATTTTTCTTATTTTCCACCATTAACAGTTGTTTAGAGTTTGGACTTAAACATTTGGCTAAGACCTTAAAAAATGCAATATCCCTAAAAGGATATATATGATTTTCCTGTGAGAAAGTCCTTTCTGCTTGAAAGGCTTGACTTGTATTATAAGAATTTATTTCAATGAGTTCCCCAACTGCTCTTCTATTTCCCTTCACTGCAAAATCGTAAAAATGTTAACAACTGCCGACATCAAGACCAACATCCACCACAGCTACCACATCATACTAACATGTGCGTAATATCATTATGGAAATATGCAAAAAACTATAAAGTCACAACACGTCATTCATAAATTCATAAATATGTAAGGCTTGTGAACACAAATATTCACACAAGCACACGGACACACACATACATATATACAAAGTAAAATATACTCAAAATATAACATGAATGATATCTGTTCCCAATTTGTTTGTTCAATGCACACATAATGACGTTAAAGCTGATGCTGGTAAATGTTAATGCATGATGTTGCTCCCGATGTTGTTGCCGATGATAATGTCTCGCAGCTCCCAATGCTACCACTACTACCTCTTCTCTTACTGCTCTGCGTATAGTTTGTGTATAACTGTATTTTGTAGCACTCAGTCATTGTTGTTGCTTTCCAAATAACTGAATATTCATTAAAATTGTATAAACATGTTGAAAATGATGGAGATAAATTTTATAAAAACTTGTTCGTATTCACCTTTATTTTTCCACTATCTTTCCCCGTTTTGGTTGAAATTAATAAAATAAAATTGTGCACTGCTTTATATGTAAATACAACTTTCCACTAAAATACTCTCATACGAATCAGATGTAAAAGTTCTTACATGTTAATTTAATGCAGCAATAAGAGAAAAAATATTTTTTTTTAATTAACTTGCGGTTGGAAAAAAACTCGACCATAACCAATTGAAAATTTTGTAATGCGTTTGATAGGTATTATTAATTTGAAAAATAGTTATTGATAGTTCACAAGAAAAAAATATTTGTAGGTGAAATTAAAATAACTAATAATAAAGTTTTTTTAATTAATCGTAATGATTTTCAACAAACAGTAAAAGATTTTTGATATATTTAATAAATTTCTCGTGTTATCTCATGGACGGCCCATGACCCTTTAAAGAAAATGTAATGCTTAGTGAAATGATTTAGCTGGGATCTACATTAACAAAATAACTCTAACCCAGCGGTAAAACTGAGAAGACCTTCTGACTTCAGGCCATTTAAAAGGCCTGCTTGAAAATTGTTTTGATTAAATTCCTATTCTTATCTAACTGGTAAAGAATGCCTCATAGAAGGCCTCGGCTCTTTGGTGTAAAAGATAAGATACACCTTCCACACTCGCTTCTATGAGAAGGGAGTAGAGAAGGAGTAACATTTTTTGTATTGTTTTTTTTTTGCACAAGCAAAAGCAAAACAATTATTTTTTTGATCCCGTTGCCATTCTTATGTAGCTGCTAAAGAAGTGAGAGCGGATGGCCTTTCCGCAATGACAACGTGTGTAAAAAAGATATGAGTATGGAATGGAGCGAGCAGGCCTTGTATACCCAAAAGAAGGAGTACAGAGGCCTTCTAGAAGGCATCCATACCCTTTCTTTTTCCCGCTGGGAATATACTACGCGTGATAATGTGTGTAACACCAAAAAAAATTGGTTCTATGCCCACCTTTTAGCACACCGAATCGACATAGCTATTTCCATCCGTCCAGCTGGATGTCTGTCCATATAAACCTTATTCGAAATAACATACATATGCGAATCGGCTCATAATTTCACATAAACTATCTTATTATCTCTATTAGATGAAAGAGTTTGCTGCGTGTGATCATATGGGCTACTTTAAAGGGATTTTGAAAAGAAATTAAGCAGCAAATCGTTTCGATGCTGGCCCTCTAAGTTGTTGAACTCTTGTCGATTTTTAATTTAACAACTAAAAAATTTGAGTTTACTTCTTTTCGCTGACAATTTAAACTTATAATCTATAATATGTGGGATACTTTTTTCACAACTGTGCACAATTTACGTTCTATGGTTTTAATTTATTCCAGATTTTTTTAAAATTTTTTTAAGAAGATTATTTTACTGGCACAGGCAATTTCCTACAATCACATTATTTGAAACCTGAACTATAAAGTGTTTTAAACCTAAAAACATATTGACTATAGACGAAAACCAAAAGAAAAGAGAGAAAACCCCTAACCTTTAAGTCAAAAACCCCTGACTCTATGATTGTGTTAGTAAAAAATTTATTTAGTGTGCTGTTGTTAATTCGCACGTAATATAAAAGATAATTTCTTATTTGGTTTTGATAGAGTTTCTACTCTAGTCATTTCCTTAAGCAAAAAGAAAAAAGAATTGTCATAACCTTTATTTTTCTCTCTTTCCGCTCATTCTTTAAAAAATTCTTTAATAGCCCATGTTTATGATTTATTTTAGTATTCATAATTAAAATTTATATTTAAACTCCTATCATTTCATATTAAAATAAAATGTTTATGACAACCTGCCAGAAGAACCACCAGCCAACCACTTGTTTAGACCAAGATGATAAGAAGCAAAAAAAAAAAAAGATAAAAAATAATAAAATAAAAATAATGAATTGTTTCAAGGAGATGAAGAAGTATTTTTTCAGCTTAATAATAACAAATGCACTCCCATATAGTTTGCGGTGTTTTGGTATATTTTTATTTGTCACACGCAAACACACACATTTACGAATTCAGACAGGTATACCTGTTTGCCCACTTGTATTTTTTAGTGTTTTGTTGTTGTCACCTCTTATATTCTGATTTATAAACAGTGTTCGAAAATGCACAGAACAATATTTAACGTGTGGTTCACACACCCAGAAACGATATCTAGTTTTTAAGTGTTTGTGTAGACAATACCGTTCGTAACTATTTTCAAGAAAGAGCCGAACATTATATTGTGTTCTGTTCTTCGTTAAAAGAGAGAACAATTGTTGTGATACTGTAGACAAACATTATATTTTAATGTTCTTTAATGTTTCTTTTTTTACATTGATAAAGAAATGAACAAACAAACAATTTTAGCAACGACCGCAGCACGAACAAATTGTGTGTGTATTGTGTATATGTTTTGTTTTTGTAAAATTATTTTACTGGCTTTCTTCGTATGTGTATTTTGTTTTTGTAAAAAATGTTTGCTTATTTTTACCAGCCAAAAGGGCGCTACACACAGCGGAAATGAACGAACACTAATGAGCTGAACTAAGCACAATGAAGTTTACGGTTAAAAAAAAACTGAACGGAATTATATGTTTTTATCTTTTTGTTGACTTGGTAAAGAACAGTATTTTTTTTTGTGTTCGAAAGATGATAAACAGGGAAAACGTTTTTTTTTTAATGATTTATTACTTAAACACTATTAGCGTTTGTGTTTTCCGCAAATCTACCCAACCGAACACTTAGGGGCGATTTTTAGTGTTTATTTTCTAACACTGTTTACAAATGTGTTCGTGTGCATGTTTAAGTATTTATGAATTTGTAGGTTTATTAAAACATTCTCACATGCAAATTTATACAAGTGCGAGTATTTTTTATGTACAGATTTTTTTAGATTGTTTATACAGAGATATTTATATGTATGCGGATGCGTTGGAGGGGGTGTGAGTTAATGTGTTTGTGTGATATGTAGATACAATCTAGATAAACTAACTGAAGTGCTGTTCTGGTGAGTGCTGACAACCATAAAGAAAGACACTCAGCCACCAAAATAAACTTACATACTATAAATTTGTTTCTGCATTGTTTTGTTTTGTCTTGTTTATTTTTTGTTGTTTCTATTTGTGGTTTCTGTTTTTTTTATTTATTTTTTAAATTTGCTTATTGTAACCAAGTATTATCAGAAGGGACAGACGCCCAAAAAAAAAGAAAGAATGGTTTGTAATGTGCTAATATTTATACCTCTAATACACTACTGTAAATGTTTATTACTGTAGTTTGGGTAGCTGTGTAAATGTTTGCATGTTCAATTTATGCAAAACAGGTAAGAGCGCTATATTCGGCTATGCCGAATCTTATGTACCCTTCACCATTATTGCGAAAACTTACACAAATACCGTTCTTTAGATATGAATAAATCTATTTTGTGATGCTTCCACTTTTCTAGTCCCACCCATACTTTGTCCGATGTTGTTTAAAGCCGTTTTACACCATCCCACAAAGGCTTTAGTAATTTACGAAAATGCAACCCAGTCATGATAAGTTGTTATTGTTTTTTGAAAATGTTTAAAGAATTATTAGATCAGGGAAGCATTTTTGAAAAAAAAAAAGACTTTGTAGGATAGTGTGTAACGGCCTTTAGGGATAACCACGATGCTTGTAGCTTATTTGCAAGCTTTGGCTATTGCCGTTCTCCGGATATACAGAAAAAAGGGATAAGAAAAAAAAACTGCAAGTAAATTATGGATAAATTTAGTGGCAATCGTGGCAGTCATTTCTGCTCATATCTCAGCCATTTGACCGATCTGGCTGAGATTAAATTACAAACTTAAACGATGTATATTAGGGTGTCCCAAAAAATATTTTCTTTATGATTTTCATTGGTGCTCAATCAAAATTTAAAAGCTTATAGGGTAAAGTATTTTTGGTTTTTCTTTAAGAATTTTCGGAATAGGTTTAGAGGTCGCGCAAATGGAGTTTTCATAAAAAACCGGAGTTTTCGGCCCATTTTTTTAACTTTACTGATAACTTGGTTAATACCACGGGTTTCTGCACTCCTGAGGAAACAGTTTTAAAGAAAAGTATCCAAGCTTTATTCCTGTGTGAAAAACTTATAAGATTTGGTGATGAGGTTACTCATTTAGATACCTTTAATTACAATTTTTCGTAATTTTTTCAAAAATTTTGTAATAACGCTTTACAACTTTTTAAGTTTAAATGAAAACGAAAACAAACTAATGTTGCAGTTTGAAAGACAAATTAATTCTTATTAATATGAATAAACAATTTTTAAATTTGTTCTTATCGTTCCTGAGTTATACCCGTTTTGACCTTTATACCCAGTATATGTTATTAAAAAATCTTTGCAGAATTTGCATTTTTGTCGGCGGTTTGGAGGGATCAAGGGCATCTATCATTTTTCCCACAAGCCACACATTTCTTGTTTTCACAAAATTCTATTAGATCTATTTTGAATAAAATTACACATTTTTTAACGATCAAAAACAAAAAAAAAAAAAAAAATTCTTACCGGTACGTCGACGAAAACTTTTATACATGTATGTGACGCGCAAAATATAAAGGGACCTAAGGGTAAAAACCGGGTTTGTTCAGGAGAGCCATTTTGGTGTACCACCACTTCATAAAACGCGCATATCTCTGGGAGGGAACACTTTTGGGGCATGGGATTGGTCTGATTCGATGCTCAGATGTTGTCCCCATCAAAAAATTGATTTTTTCCCCCTAAGGTCCCTTTCACTATGCGCTGCCACATATACAAGAAACTTTTCTATTTGATTCGTCGGTCAGCTAACTCAAAAAATTGTGTTATGTAAATTTATTATAGCGGAGAATACACATAAAATAGAAAGTGAAAATGACAGCATGTAACGATTTAGATCAATAAATGTCAGAAGTTAGTGACAGTTAAAACCCAACTATAACATTTTATGGAAATATACAATAATTATAACGAAAAAAGTATCACCATTTTTAAGGTAGAAACTATAAAAATAGTGTAACTCGGAAACTGTGGAACAAAATTCCATTTTTGTTTTTCTTAATTGTTTAGAACTTATCGGTATTTAAAATTGCGTCACTAGTTTTTATACCTTTCATATAAATTTGAAAAGAAATAACCCGTTTTTTACAGAATTTGTTGAAAAATTACAAAAATACTTAATATGTGGAATCGTAATGGACAAAAATATAGCCGGAACTTAAAGTTTTTGCATATTGAAATAAAGTTTGGGAAATTTTCTTTAGATATATTCGGTCAAAAAATTAAATAAACGTGTTTATTGACAATGTTATGAGTCAAGTTTGAAAAAAGCCCGAAAACTCAGATTTTTAACAAAGACTTGAATTGCGTGACCTCTAAACCTCTTCCTAAAAATCTAAAAAAAAGTTCAAAAATACTGGACCCAATAAGCTTTCAAATTATGCTTGAGCCTCTGACAAAAAAAAATTTTGGGACACCCTAATGTATATGTCACATAAGTAAATAACAACTTAGTCACATACTCGGACAGACGAACATCGTTAAATCAACTTCGCTTCTCACAAGGACCCAGAATATATATATGTATACTTTATGTAGGTCTTATATAAATATTGCAGAAATTATATAAAACACTATATTTTTTCTTTACTTAAAACTTTATTAAAAAAGGTTAAAATTATTAAACGTTAATTTTCTCAACGTGGTATCGGTAATTCTGAACATAACCAAAAGACTAAAGGAAAAAACCGGCCAGATCGTTATTATTCGATCCTGCCATTGAGGATGACTCTCATTTTTTTTTATCTTCGGTGAAGGGTATTAACAAAAGGACCTTAAGGGAGACAAAAGGAATTTAAAAATCGAAAAACATTTCATAATTAGAAATTTAAAGCTAATATTTCTATGTGAATTAGAATTTTCTTGTTATTCGAGCTACAACTAATAACATAAAAAGCAAAAAAAACTTTTGTTGCTAGCAGTGTTGCACTTATCTTCAAAATTTTTTAGTTAAAATGGCTAACAAAAAATGCTAAATCCGGCGATTCGCCGTTAAAAAATCATGTGTTCTCATGATATATGAAAGTTTGGCCTAAAAGTGAAATTTTTTTTATTACATCTATTTAACATACAATCTATTCTAAGATACCCAGCAAAAACTTTACTTACCTGGTAAGTTAGCAAGTAATGTTGGAGAAAAGTAAACACTACTTATTTTTCGGCCGAATAACTACTTATTTTTGTTCGTGGTGTCCACACAATTCAGTTTTTACAATACACTTACTAGAAGTCAAAAAATCACTAGTTAATAGACCTAATAAGTAGTTATTGAGTACGATACCAGTAAGTAAATATTCAGTACTGAACACAACACAACTAAAGAGTAGAGATTATATGTAAGCAAATATTCAGTAGTGAAAAGATGATGGACAAATAAAAAAACTGAGTGTATACTTTTTAAATTTTGTCTGCCGTTTAATAACGAAGTGTCCGCCATTAAGAATCAAAAGAGAATTTAACCACATTTTAGTTCTAACTATGATTTATATGACTTTTTTTAAAGGCCCAAAACTCATTTATTATTTTTTATAATTTAGTACTTTAGATTAAAAGCTATAAATATTTTATTGTACAATAAAATTATCCTTTTTTCTTTGTACTGTGTTTGAAAATTAACGTTCAAAAGAAATTAACTTCAAGAAAATCTCTACCGATATAAGACATTATTTTAAAGCCGTACAAAAGTGCAGGTTGGTTTTGCAAAAAACTATGAAAATCGTCAGTATTCACTTGAAATTTAAAAAAAAAAACTGAGTGCAACGTTTTTTCACTTTTTTTAAAGAATATATGGTCCGTTGCCCTACCTATTGATGTAAAGAAAAAAATTTACCTCATTTTGAGTTTAAGTCTCATTTTTGTACTTTTTCCGGAACACCAAATTGTACTTGTTTTTTATATGAAATATTTTAATTATGAAATATTTGAATTGTTTGTATCCTTGCTAGAATTTATAAAAAATTAAGGGCATCAATTTTAACATTATAAATAGATAGATTTGGTAATTTTAAACAATTCAACATAAAAAGTGTTGCCGAATTGAATTTAAAAAAAAAGGATTTATGACGGTTTGTCGCACAATATAAAAAGTGTTATGAGCGTACAAATGTTTAATCAAATAAGCTGATCTCGAAAACATCAGAATTCTTTGTAGTCAAATTCAAAAATGTAACATCAAGTTTAACGATGCACAGTTTGCTTATTTTGTACATATCGATAACATTTTAGTACAATTTAGGACAGATAACATTGTAAAATTCTAGCCCGTTACATTTGAAACGCATTTAAAAAAGCGATTTGCTTTTAAGCAAACGCTTCTTAAATCACCCATACACTCGAGACAGTACCTGTTTCTTTCAAACACTTTCAATACAGTAAAAAATTATTGTCTATACTCCTTGTATTTGAAAATTGCCATTTACAGGCTGCGGGAATTTGTGATGTTTACTTGTTTCTCGTGAAAAGAATTGTCGTTGTAATTTTATCCAAGAAATTAACATACAAAATATTTTGTGCATACATACCCCAAACTTAAATTAAGAAAATAAAGTATATGTGAATTTGTTATTTCCCCTCTCATTGCTGCCTCTATTTTTATTTGTATTTGCATTTGTTTTTTCTTTGCTTGTTTTAGTTCACACACTTAACTTAACTTCTTTTCGCACAGCGACACTACACTACAGTATAAAGTTTGAAACATTTTAAATTATTTCAATGTGTGTTAAAATGAAGTTGTGCAGTACAGATTACTACGTTATTAAAATTGGGCTAAAATATTTTCTATAAATGTATAAGATTTGTTAGGTTTTAAAAATCGGCTTAATAAATAAATTGTACCCCTTATCCCCCATAAAATACGCTTACGGAATAAGGATTTTGGCATGAAAATGACCATAATATATAAGTAAAGCAATAATTGGCTTTTTAATACTTTGATAAAGGTCATAGCCAGAATCGCTTTCGATTTGATTTATCTATATCCGTCTGACTGTCTGGTTGGATACGCATTGTGAACGAAATGCAGATCACAATTTTCGCTTGAGTAAAACCCTGTTTATAAAGCATATAATTATGTTTCAATCATTTAGTGGCATCACTTTTAATACTCAGTTTTGGCTTAAGGCTGAGTTAGACTAACGTTGCTGAACAGTAATTGTACCGTTCCACCGGTGGATATGCTGCGCCTCTTAGGGGGCATAGTTAAAGCACCTTGACGATTTCTTCCTCTTGGTGTTACATCCTCAGGGTTTATGAATTCGGCATTGGTTATTTATTAACATTGGCTGTTAAATGTACAGGCATTTTTCGGAATCTCATACATTTTAAAAACAGGTGAATGCAACCTAGAATGCGCTTAACCTTCAAAAGACAGTAAAAACACTGATCTCATTGGGATCCATTGCTCATCATTGTGTTCGTAGCTATACCTCAGTGCACTACAGGTGTCAGTAGCCCGGGTGACCGGCACTGGTCTGACTCCGTTTGTATGCTTCTTGCGAGAAATGCTTTCTGTCTTTCTGTATAATTGCCTGTACAAAAGCCTTGAGTTATTTAAATCGGGTAGCGCGAAGAGGTTGTGGCTTAAACCCAAAGTGGCGGGAAGGGTGGCGTACAGCGTGACATTTTTCAAAGCAGTGATGAGCTGCTTGTATGTTTAATTGAATACGGGTATTTTCGCCTCTTTTGCTTTTGTTGGTACTTTTTCAGTATTGTTGGACCTTTGACAAAATAATTTACAACACAACATGTATTAAATAAGCAAATGCATATTGTACACATACAATAAAAATGTGAAATATATAAAAGGCTTTAAATGGTACCTAAACCCTGTTTTGTGTATGCACATTTAAAAAATTATATATGTACAGGCACACGTATGTGCTAAAATACATATTTGTTTATTGTAGATTATTATACATTATAAATATTTTTACACTTACATAAAATACTAGTGGTATTCACACCGAACTTGTTAATTTGTTCATCGGTAGTTTGTTAGGAACTGTGAACGACCCCCTTTTTAAAACGTTGTTATCCATTATAAGAACAGTTTATGATACATTTGACGGAATTTTTGCAAACTTGAAATTTTGTTAACTATAATCATATATGTATACCTCCATGCGAAATATTATTAGTCTCGGTAAACTCCTTCTATTTTTGTACAATTTTGTTCTACATCAAAGTATGGCGCGCCGGTCTTAAACAAGATTTTATTATAAGAAAATCTCATTTAATTTTTTACACTGCAATTGCAAATAGGAGATTATTTTATTTATATTCAAATATTTACGTAACAAGAAATTTATTTATTTATATTAAAATATTTACGTAACAAGAAATTTATTTATTTATATTAAAATATTTACGTAACAAGAAATCATATAAAGCAAAAACTCCAATTATCGGAAAAGCTAAAAATATTTTATCGTAGAAGTAATTTTTGAAAGTAGCATTTTGAGTGTTTATAATTCTTATTTGCTTTACAGCAAAATCGACAGCTGAACATGGTAACGCCAAGAAAAGATTGGCAAAAAGTAAGAAATAAAGGCGATAAATAGGGAGGATGAAAGACTGGGTATTTGAAAATTTGCAAACTTTAACACTGCATTAGCTACAACAAATAAAGTGTAAAAATAGTAATGATATAAAACACAGAAAAAATTATTGCCGAATTATTTTCAAATAAAAGCTTGTTTGAAATTTTTTTTAATTTCTACAAATTTTTTTACTGATTCAATTAATATTTTTGTTTGATTTTTATTTAACCAACAAAAATGTTGACAACTATTCATAAATATAATATACGCGTTATTGGTTTAAAGTTTTCATAATTTTGTATGAAATATTTAACGCTCTTTAATGTTTTCGTTGTTTTGCATTTTTTATTTGATCGTAAGCAGAAGTGTTGCTGTGCAATATAAGAACAACAACACAAAACACATACAATCTATTTTTGGTAGCTTTAAAAAAGTACAACAAAAAGAAATATGATAAAATAGCGCAACGAGGTTATAAGTAAAAAAAAAAACAAAAACAATAGCAGGTAAAAAAAGGTTTCACTCTTTTTAAACAACAGAAGCAACAACGACATTATAAGAAACAAAATAAATTTTTGGTTGGTTTCAAAGTTGGTAAAAAAGAATGAAAAACAAAATCCCGTGAGTGATGAAGACAAACATTGTGTTTATAAACAAGACTTCGTTCAAAAATTATTCCAACAGAAAATGTGTCTCAAAGCAAGCCGACGCTCTACTTCTGCCTTCATCTTCTCCTTCAGTGATAGCTTGGGTGCGCATCAATGCTTGTGCAAAAACTTTTTGTTTGATTCAGCAAAATTATTTGTTTGAAATTTTTATGAATTTCGGTAAACTTTTTGTTTGATTCTATAAATTATTTGTTTGAAAAAATCAGTGTTTTTTCAATAAACAAAATGCAAATAAATTTTTTGAATATACAAATTTGTTATAGGACCGATTTCAGGCAAAAAATGTTTTGATTCTACAAATTTTTTGTTTGAATTGGAAAAATAATTTTTTCTGTGAATGATCTAATGTGATTAAGATTTAATTTTATTAAATTATTTATCTTTTAATTTTTATTATTATTATTATTAGATATTGTTATTATTATTATATTTATATATGAATTTAATTATTATTACAAGTAAATAAAAAAAAAACTATTCTGTCAACATTTTTATAGAAAAAAAGAAATATTATTTATTTTATTTTATTTATTTTTAAACTTTAAGCGCAATCCTGATGCGATGGAAATTCTGGATCTGGATCTTTAAAGCTGGGATCACATGTTTGCCGCAAATGCACCAATGTGACACAATTTTTTTTTTGTGCTTTATTGACGCACAATAATGAAATTGCACCAATCAAATATTATGAAATCACATCATTGACCTGTTTTAAACAAATTTAATTGCCACCGGTTGGTACAAAGCGAAATGGTTACAACATTTGCCGCAGCACAGTCACACACACGATTGTTCTTACTAGTGTTAACTGCAAAAACAGCTGTTGTGGTAGTTTTTTTATTTGTTTGAAATTTCTTGTTGGTATTTTTGTTGAATAGTTTTATTTCAATTTTTTAAGAAATTTCAAATATTAAAAGCCTGTTCGACAATTTCGTATGTTAAGGTTGCTGTTAATAGCAATAATTAAAAAAAAATGTAAATGCATAATTAATAAATACATATTTATTTTTATTAAATACTAAAAGAAACACAAAAAGAAAATTTATTAAAAAAAGGCAAATATTCGCGCGTATTGTGTTGTTTGATTGCCGCACAAGAACACAATAAATATTGGTTCATTTTTGTTAGTTTTATTGACGCGCGGTTGCATAGCAAACAGTCACACGATTGCCGCACCAGGGTTGCATTTGATTGGTAAAAGCAAGCACAATATTTTTCTCGATTGGTACATGAGCCATTTGGTTGTGCAGTCGCACGATTGGGGTATTAAAAAGTATGAAAATTGGTGCATTGCGGCAATCGTGTGATCCCAGCTTAAGAAAACTTCTCTCTGGTCCATACGTTAAAAATTTGTTGGTCTTTGCTATTAAAGCAGAATAAAACTATCTTGACGTTTAGTATAAATCCATTAAGCTTATACATAATTTAATTAATTGAAGAAATGGGTTACTTTCGGAGTGGTTACTCTATTTTTTACGTACGAAAAGGCATGAGTGAAAAATCTTTTTTATGACATCTAGAGCCGGAAATACGCAGTGGAGGGCAGTTATCCTTAAGAAGAAGTCCGAGGCGATTCGTATGCTTAATACCTTAATATACATATATTTCTTTTATTACGGGTTATCAGTTTCACAGTGTATTTTTAAGCAAAAGAGGGCTACAATAATTGGCCACTTCAACTATCGTCATCTGGGCATTATGCGAAAGAAAACTGTACCTAGGAAATATGGCCCCAAAATGAATATGAAAAACAGCCCCAAAATTTTACATGAGACGCAACAACATACAATTTTCGTTAAATTTTTTGGTGGTTTTTTTTCATTGCGGTGCTTTAGCATTTAAGGTGCAATAACAAATTATACTAATATCAAGGAAAACAACAATGACCCCAAATAAAATTATAATTCTTACTTTGGGGCTATTTTTCATTTACTTAAATATAATGCACATTTTAATTTTTTAGGGATGGTATCAAAGTCGTGAATTCTTATACAAAAATGGATAGAATCCCTGCGGCTATGCAGAGATGCCTTAGTTAACAAGCCGGTGTTTGTTATACCATAGAAGAGAAAATACTTTCGCTCGGCCGAAGTCCGACTTTGTAGACAGCTTTATCTAGCGAAACCAGTGTTCGGTATATCACAGAGGAGAAAACCATTCATATAATTTTTCGGAATATTAAATGCTTGGTATTTTAAAATTCGGGATTTTTGGAATTTTAAGTTTTGGATTTTTCTTTTCATACAACTTTCTTTGTGCGTTTTTTTTAATTTTAGCTTTTTTGGGGCAAAAATTTATTAAATTATTTGAGGTGATTTTCCATAGTGAAGAATTGCTCAAAATTAACGGTCATATTTTATTTGATGTTTAGGGCTAATTTTAATTTTTTGAAGTAATTTAATTTATTTTTGCATTAACAAAAAATAGTCCCAAATTTTGAATCTATTCTAATTTTTTCTTTGGCAGCGCCTAAATTGAGTGCTTTTCCCAAATCATCACTATTGACTTAACCCTTTGACGACCACGGGGACACCGGTGTCCCAACAAAAAAATATTGAATAACTAAATTACGAAAAAAAGAAAAGGTGCCTTTTTAATTTTATAGCCTATTTTGCTATATTTTTCAGCCAAAAGAAAACTCTATTGTGCGCCATTTTCATATTTAATGTAAAAATTTAAAGCCAAACAAAAACTTCTCTATACAAAGCAAAATCGCTTTCTTTTGTGTTATTGTAGTTTATAACACAAAACTGTGCTTAAATTCTGTCTAGTCCATAAACAAATTTTTTTTTTTAATTTTTGCTAAAGAACAATGCAAAGCATGTTAATGTTATATTTTTTTAGTTTTTTCACAAATACAATGGTGCACTAAAATGCGTTTTTTATGAATTTTAATGAAATAGTTAAAAAAAAAACGAAGACCACTTATGGACTCATTTTTAAGCGATAAAGGTACTTTAAAGTAAACGTTTTTAATATAAATTCAGAAAGACTTATTGGCTTTTTAAAGTACACTTTTTCTTTTATTTGGCTTATTGGACAATTATTGCCCTGAATTTCTCAGTTTTGTTAATATTTTTTTGTATTTAGCATTTTTTTTATACAAAAAGTTCCCTGTTTACGGTTTTTGTTAAGTGCATTTTATTTTTTACTTTAAGAATAAGAAAAAAAAAACTTTCTTGTTTTCTATGTTTTGCCAATAAATATCTTGTTGGTTTTTTTGTAAAAAAAAAACAAAATTTAAGGAGCGCAAAGTATCAGTTGTATAGAAGTTTTAAAGTGAGAGAAAGAGTAATAATAACAAACTTTATTTTTATCCAAAAAGTTTTCTTTTTGTATTTCTTTCTGGGATTTTGTTTACTTATGTAGAAGCAAGTTTATTTTTCTTTCTTGCCTTTAAGGATCAATATTGATGATATTATAAATACTAGCTTGTTGCCTTTGCAGCTGCTTTTCTTTTATTGTTATACATATTTTTTTAAACAATAATGAAGGGTATACTTAGTTTGCTATTCTTTTTGGAAAGATCTATTAAACTAAACAACAGCATATGTGCTGATTGGGTTACATTAGATGATATTTGTCCAATTGTTAATGATGCTTTTAAAGCTGTGACTGAAATTTCTTTATCAGTTCACACAGAAAAAAATACCAATGCAAAATTAACATGGAAAAATGTTGATTGAGAATCATGTTAAATTTCTGCAAAAGTATGCCCTTTATTTAAATTTATCATTATTTCATATTAATTTTAAATTAAAAATATTAAAATAATCCTAAATCACGCTTATTTAATATTATTCACTGTTAAAATAAATAAAAAAAATATTAAAATTTAAATAAATATGGATTCAATATTGAATCCATTAAAAAACTTGTTTTATATTAAAATCAAAAGTTTATCTTGTTAAATTAACATGCATACATAGTTAAGTATGTTAATTTTTTTATTTTCATTCCTAAAATATGTTATAAAAAGAAGACAATTCCCGTATTCTTTTAATTAAAATTATTTAGTTAAATAGTACATCAAGTTTTCAAAGTAGAATGATGACGAAATACATATCGGGCCATTCTGCTGATTGATTTGTTTACAAAGGAGACTATAAAATAAGTGAAACATGTGTTACAGGGGTAAGTGTTTTGAATTATTCTTAAATAAATGTATATGTTGTCTCTGAAGCTTCTTCACACCAATTAGTTTCTACATGAAATTCACGTTGTTTCAACATGAAATAACTTTCATTCAACGTGATTCGGATTGTTGTATAAATGACATTTTGCTCTAACTTTACTGCAATGTTAAATTAACATGAATTATAGTTATTTTAAAAGAAAAAAATGTTGTTCGCAAGCAATTATAAAATCAGGTTGAATTAACATGACACACGTATGAAGCAAAATCACCACCGAAAAATTTTAAATCAACCTTGTTTTCGACGTTTTTAACTTGATTTTTTTCTGTGTGTTCTAATTAAAAAGAAATGACACATGGTTCTATTTTAATTAAATCAATTTATATTTCAAGAAAATTATATTTTATTTAGTTCATTAGTTAACAAAAACTTTCTTTTATTTGATTTCCTTTTCCAAGTTTAGGGAGGATCTGAGTGCTCCAACAATAGACAGTCATCATTTGTACATTCCAGTAGCATTTATGGTGTTCCTCCATCGTACGCAGATCGTGGTAGAATCGTCTGGCCTGTTCTTAACTTAGATCCTCAATACTAGCAGCAAAAGAGTCCTGGTGGTTGACGCTCACGTTAAATCCAAGCCTTTGAAAGTGCAGCATTAGTTGTTCGACGTGGAAAGAACAGTCAGAATTTTTCTTGTTTCCCAAAAAATGATTAACTAGTCAAACTCATTCTTTTATTAACGATTTTATTAATGGCACGGCAAAAATGCCTGCTTTTTTCTGCACTCAGTTGTGGTCACATTCAAAGTCACTATCACGACTGTCAGTTTTCGCCTCAAAACTCTTAAGCTCCACTTGTGGTGCATCCACTTAAGCATCAGGTGATATCTTAGGGCTCAAAACAAGCCTTTGTGCCGCCTGTTTGCAATGATTTTCCGATGTGGCTTGATTTTTTCAGTTAATGCCGGTTATGTTCGCCAAACAAAAATAACAGTGATTAACGGATTCATTACAGATCAAAGCGGTTTGTACCGTTATCTATTCCTTTTTTTATTTGTTCACAAACGTAAGAACTCAACGTTTTGCATACCTTTGCAAAATCAAAATCATATCTTTCATTTCCAGCGGGTAACCATTTTTGTGCATCTCCATTAAGAACGATATCATATTTAAACGATATTTTTAAAACATATTCTTTCTGCAAATGAACAGAAATTATTTGGATCATTCCCACAAACTCGCCTTAACGATGCCATATAAAACTAAATATATTAAGAAAAACTAAATAAATTGTTAACTTACAGCAAATTAACACTGCAGCACAATGAATTTTTATTAAAAGCTATAAATGAGAGTATTCTAAACAATCAGTGACGTCAATTTAGTCAACATCATCTGATAAAAGTTTCAATTTTGCTGTGCAGTAATGCATTTGGGCGATTTCATGTCAAGTGACCCAATTTTGAAATCGATGTCTTCCGATTTGGATGAAATTTGCACCAAAGTTAGTCATTTAGACACAAATTTTCAACAAGTTTCTTAGTTAGAGGGGGTTAAAGTTTGACATTTCGTTTAAGCAGGTGTTCTTCCTCGTCCATGTAAGTTATTACCCATTGGTGTTAGCAAAATGTGTCCCAAGTAGCTTAGATAGCTATTTGATTAATCTTGTTTATGTTTTTTTTCCTTTGAGGTAGTTTTGGTTGCTTTTATGGCAGCGGGTGGCTTAATATAACAAAAATTATTTCTAGCTCAAGCTTCATCTTTCAATTTTTAGTTTTTGTACTGTTTTGAATTTTTTCCTATTTGCGTTTAAGTGTTTCTAAAACCTTCAAAATAAAACTTATCGTCGGTCACAGGTTGACAACTCTTAACTCGCAAAAAAATCGAATCGGGTTTTTGATGCCAAAAGACTGTGTTTGTCCTTCTGCATGTTCAAAACCTTTGCTTTCTTTACACCATCTTACAATAAATATCTCCTACTAATTTTGGTTTTTTTTATTTACTTCCAACACGGTTCAGTAACGGAGTAATAACGTTTTTTTTGTCTCCAAAAAGTGTGACCAACGTTATGCTGAAAAACAAGACAAATTAGCCCTTCTGACGGTTTGTAATATACCCAACCAACATTTTATACCTTCGATACTGTAATACCCACAATATGTTAATCCCAGGAATTAAATCATTTTCTGTTATAGAAATGTTTTTTTTATTTGTAATAATAATTAAATGAATATATATGTAATTATAATAATAATAATATCTAATTATAATAAAAAATAGATAAAGAATTTAATAAAATTTAATCACATTAGATCCTTTTATATCTTAACTAGTTTTACACTTAATTTATTGTAGCTGATGAGGTGTTTAAGTTTTCAAAATTATCCTCTCCAATGTATCACCTTTATTTTCTGATTTTTTGCCCATCCTTTCTTGGCATTACTATATGCAGCGGTTGGTTATGCTAATGGTTTCTTGGAAGGTGCAATATGAGACCGCCATTAATTTTCTAACCCCAATTTTTTCCTAAGTATTTTATCTGCCTTTCAATGCTGCTTTTTTACCGCACGTAATACTAAATGTAATTTTTATTCTCAAAATATCAGGGGCCCCAGAAATGTTTTCGAATCAGGTGAAAATATTTTGTGGCCATTCTCCGATATACCAGTTTATTTTTTATTTCATTGCACTGGACTTCAAAAAATGTGTGGAGAGGTGGAAATTATCAGGGAGTACCGATTTTCTTGAATCAAGTACAGAAATATTGATTCATGTACGGATTTTCAATCGCAAAATACTAAAATTATCCATATTCAATTCCGATTTCGTTCTTGAAATAATCCGAAAATAAGATTGATTTAAGGAAAACTTAAATTGAATCAATCTCAAAATGCGTATGATTAAAGAATTATAAAGTTGATTTTATCCCTGCTTGAAAAAAAAACTCAAAAAGAAATAAGAAAGAAAACGTTATAATGATTGATTAACCTACCCGTTTAACACCTTACAGAGTAATAAAACACCGGCATGATGCTGGTACATGGTTTTTACTTTAGAAATATTTAACATATTTAACCAAAAATATAAACAAAATGAGAAGCAAGAGCTCCCAAGTGTTTTTCTTTCAGTGTATATGATCTTAAAAAACACTATTTATTGTCGTTCTGAAGAAATTCGGAAATCAGTTTTTTAGAAACAGCGTTAAAGTTTAGAATTTGAAACTTGGCTTCAGGCTGAAAGATGCACATTAAAAACAACCATTTCAAATGTTCATGATTTTGTGAAAGAAATTTAAGAATCCATGACTTTTTATTCAAAGAGCAGTGATCATTTTTTAAGGATTTTAAGATACATTTCAAGTACACAGAGAACTACAAATATGTTCTTCAGGATGCCATACAGTTATTTCACATCAATAGCGACTAAGCAACTATATTCACAGTAGTTATTTAATACATGGAAGATGAAAATCTGGAACACAAAAGTATGCCAATTTTAACCGTCGACTTAAAATATCCCAGGAAAAACTTTTTGATTTTTAGTAATAGATGGTAGTTATTTCATACGTTATCTGGTAAGTAGTTGTCATTACAATTTTTTTTTACTATTTTTCACCAATTAAATCATTAATCAAATAAAAAATCTGTTTTAATTAAATTGTAATCAAATGAATTAAACGTTTAATCAAGTGAACTAAATGTTTAAGCAAGTGAATTTGAATATTTGTTTGATGGTGCTAATTTATAGTATGAATTAAACGATTAATTTACGTGATTAAATGTTTTAATAAAAACTGATTTTATTTTTGATTTTAAATGATCTCAGCAACTACTTATTCAGGGCTGTTCTGGAAATCGAAAACTCAAAACGCCGTTTTTTAATAAGATTTGTTTAATAAAAGAACTTTATGACGAATATCATACAAATATTTCTCTATTAAACAAAATTGTATAACAAAAATTATAAAAATTAGATTAGGAGTAAATTAAAAATAACTTCCAAATTTTTGCGTTTTCGATTTCCAGAACAGTAATCAGGAGTACTTCTATTATTTTCACTACTGAACATTTGCTTACTAGTTTTCAGCTCAATAACTACTTATTAGTTGTCGTGTGTTAAGTACTGAACAACGTACTTACTGGTAACGTACTAAATAACTACTTATTAGGTCTATTAACTAGTGATTTTTTTGGCTTCTGGTAACTGTATTGTAAATACTGAATTTTGTGGACAATTCGAACAAAAATTATTAGTTATTCGGCCGAGAAATATTACATTATTTTTCTATATTATTTTTTCGAACTTAAACAAATTCAAAAAAAAAAAAAATTTTTGGTGCTTCTTACATAAATTCAATTGATCTTTAAATAAAAAAAAAATTAATTTGAAAAAAAAAATTAATTTGAAAAAAAAAATTAATTTGAAAAAAAAATTATTTAATCTTTAAACTTATAAAGAGCATATAATAAAAGTTTTACAATATAATAAGTACGCCGTATGAAAAAGATGTTGGTTTAAGCTAAAACTTAAATTTTAAGTTTTATAATATAAGATCTACTTGCTCCTTAAAATTCAAATAACCTCAATAATGCTAAACTGATTAACATTGTGTTCAAAACAACCTCCCATTTCTTTGTTAAGTAAGCGGTGGGTAGAATCATTTCGGTTCAGCCCAATATATATTTTCCGCTTTGTTATTATCAATATATATATTTATTGATATAAGACTTGTTGTTGTATTTATTTTTATTAGATAACTTTTCTGATGTTATTGAGAAGTTTTAGCAAGACGAGAAGCAAATAAAGTAAAAAGTTTATGATAATATGAAAGAATATCAAGATATTTTAAATAGTTTTTATTTTATCTTTTATAATTACAAGATTATAATTCAAAAGATAAAGCAAAAAGAAAAAAATATGTAATGATTTCCAACTGCAAGAGACAAATTTTAAATTTAAATACGATAAGCCAGTATTCCTAAGAGACTTTATAGAGTGAAAAAAAAATGTCTGTTAAAACAGAAATTATTTAAAATCTTAAAGTAGATTAAAAGAAGGTAAGGATAAAGTTGTGACTCTTTAACTTTATATTAGATAAAAGTTTTGTAAAATGATAACAGTTTGATTCAAGTTTAATAATTAAAAGGCATTTAAGAACTGAAACCTAAAACTGTCAAGTTTCGTGTTGAACTGTATTTTGTTGCTGTCAAAAAAATATTTTTTCTTGTAATCCCTTTGAAAATTTAACCATATTCAAAACATGTTTCTTAGCCCATTTTATTCTTCAAAGAAATTAATCATTTGCATTAAAGCAGGTTTAATTTTGCCTTGTGGCTCATATTTAATAATAAATTTTGGATCCATTCATGTAAATGCAAAACGGTTATTAATAGCTACCTCTTTCTTTTCCAAATACAAGTAGACTTTTAGAAAATTTCCAACACTAAATGTCACAAAAACATGAAAAGAAAACTGACATGTTTGTAGCCTCAAAAAATTTCCATATTTTTTTAAGTTTCTGTGGACAAAATTGAAAAGGGTTTTTTTCGAAATAACCAAAAACAAATGGTTACTAAAAATCAACAGCAAGGACATGTCATACAATAAAAAGAAATTAATTATTTATACAATAGAATACATACACATGCATGGATGTTGGAAAATTAACCCAGCAAACACAGATCCTTAAATGTTTTGCATACACATTTTGAAATCAAACTCATTCCAAAACATTAAAAGCAAGAAATTGTTTTATTAATTATTTGAGATTTGTAATATTTTAAGAACTTCTACACAGAAACAGTGCTCGCCAATATTTTATCAAGTAAACAATAAATCAAAAATAAAATTAGTTTTACTTAAAAAAAGCACGAATAACACTAAAACTTAATTAAAACAATCCTTTCAAACTTTCAAATACAATCCCGGAATTTCTAAAAATCTTATATTAAAATATTTTTAAGTACCTTCTCGTCCACTGATTTTCATATTTTTTCTAAATTTTCAGGAATTAAGGTTTTAAAAAGAGTTTTAAATTTGCTTGCAAACACACGCACATACATGTAAAAATAGTGGTTGAGTCATTTGTTATTCTCTGTATAAACGTATTATGACAGGGTTACCGTAAGACATTTTGGAAAATAAAGTCACGTAAAAACGTCGTTTAAGAAAATAAAAGTCGGATAATTTTTTAATGACTTTTAACGAAGATTTGTGTTTTTATTTTTTACTTTGATAACATTTCATGAAAATCATATAAACTAAAAACGGAGATATGCACAATATATTTTTTTCTTAATTTTTGGAATTAAAGGGTTTTAAAAGCGTTTAAATTTATATTGCAAACATACGTACAAAGATAGGTGAATAGGGCATTTAAGCGATCTCTTAAAGTGTGTACGTTTTTACTGTAACAACGCACAGGTTCTCACGGAAGAAAGTGTCAAGTGGTCGAATTTCGGACACCAGGCGATACTAGTAAGAATAAAATTCTTGAACCAGGTACACTCACAATATTATTACAGTAACGGACTGTAGTTTATTTAAGAAATATTCCGTTCAGTCATTTTTAAATAAATAAACATTTAAAATTCCAAGCAATTTTATTTTTAACTGATTCTAACAGTTATTAAAAAAACTAAGTGCATATTAATACGGATTTTCAGTTGCAGTTAATTTTGTCCGTTGATTAAGTTAAATTCTTCTTTATGTAAAATTAAATGAAAATGTAATTTAAAGCAACGAAAAGTTCATTTAATTTTTACTGTCAAAAATTCAACCGCGAATTCCGTACAAACAAATCAATATTCAGTTATCTTTTATAAATTAATTGTCAAAAAATTAACTACATATTCCGTAAAAACAAATAAATATGCAGTTATTTTTTAAAATTTTACTGTCAAAAATTCAACACCATATTCTGTAAAAACAATTAAATATTCAGTTATTTTATATAATTTTACTACCAAAAATTAATTTTTACTTATCTATAAAAAATGAATTGCTTGTTTTGTGTAAGCAATACCCATTTTCTATTTGTTAAAATAATTTAGTTAAATACCTACATCAAATTTTAAAAGTAAAATAATTGCGAAGTCATATCGGTCATGCTGCTGGTGTCTTATAATTGAGAGTTCTTCTGTAAACAACGTGGTCAGTACAACAAAAGTAAAACAAACGCGTGTAACTGGGTAAGTAAATAAAAATATTCTCCCCCTCTCGCTTATAAGAAAAACAAGCGGACAGGTGTCTGTCTGGAATTTTTTAGAAATTCGGCTCTTTTGTGGAGTAAATGAAAATTTAATAAAATAACTGAATATTTAATTGTTTTTACTGAATATGGGGTCAATTTGACAGTAAAAAATTGACAGTAAAATTTTAATAAATAACTGAATATTTAATTGTTTTTACTGAATATGGTGTTGAATTTTTGACAGTAAAATTTTACAGAATAACTGAATATTTATTTGATTTTACGGAATATGGTGTTGAATTTTTGACAGTAAAAATTAAATGAACTTTTTCTTAAAAATAAATGAAAAATAGGTAGACCGGTTTTTAATTGAACTTTCATTTATTTTATATTACAATTTCAGTTAATTTTACGTACAGAATATTGTGAGTGTAAAAATAAGATTAAAATTTTCGTTTGTAGTGCCACTCTGAGAGTTAAGTTACAAAGTGAGCGTTTTAATCTAATAAAGCTTATCAAAGTTTTTTGTAGACACAACAAAAAAACCACACAAGAAGTTAAAAAACTATGTGTGTTGAAACAACCAAAAATAACAGAACAAGACGGAAACACATTATTTTCGGGTTTAAAAAGTTCAATTGAGAACTCTTGCTTCTCATTTGGTTTATATTTTCAGTTATTTATGTACAGTAATGCCTGTATTCACAAACATTTTTAAAATTTAATAAAGGTTTAACGAACAAATTTACTATGAAAATTATCCTTAATAAACCTTTGTTAAATTTAATAATCGTTTGTGAATACTGGGGTAAGTTTTTAAAGTTAAAACCATATCGGGAATATTGCTGGTGTTTTATAATTGAAATTCTGTATGGTGTCAAACGCGCATGTAAATCATTCTTAATAAAATTCTCCTTCTAATTTCACTTTTGGCTTATTTCAGAAACGAATTTGGGATTGAATAAACTTTATAATACTTGTATTAAGCGCATTTTGAGATTGATTCAATCTTAGTTTTACTTAAATCAATCTCATTTTCGGATTATTTCAAGTACGAATTGGGGATTGAATATGGATAAGTGAAGTGTTTCGCGATTGAAAAACCGTACATGAATCAATCTTTCAGTACTTGAGTCAAGAAAATCCGTACTCAACGTACTATTATTTCCGCTTCGGAATGATTTTAGTACGGATAGATTGATTTTTCGTTTGAGTATAGTGCTTGGAAGAAACATTTTTTATACTATTAAAAATTTCATGCAAAAAAACGTAATTTTCTTAAGGCTCTGTTAGCCGGGAGTAACAGTACCGTTGCAAATGAGCTGTTTCATTTGGTTGTATGTAAAGCAATTAGAACGATTATAGTTAGCACTAAGACGTTACGTCTCAATCTGTAAGAAATAGATTGGTCTTACTTTTTTACGGTAAGGTTAAGTTACTGTTACTCCCGGCTAACTGAGCCTTTAACCTTTAGTTTATGGTACGCTGGGTTAATGCCTATACAAATGCTGTACCGCGGCGAATTGTTTGAAATCAAAACAATTTTCAGCAAACGATTTTAATGCAGCCATAAGCCACAGGACAGACCATACAATTTTTTATAGTTTCATACACAGTGTGATGCTGTATTAAAATATCAACGGAAAATGTGGTTGTTAACTTCAATATTAAAAGGTTTATTGAGAGATAAAATTATTCGCAGTTCAGAACTTTTAATAGTTCGAATGAAATGGAATGACTTTAGAGGTGCTACTCCATTAATATTCCCGTCAAACTTAGGCAAAAGGTCTGAAATTATTAAGAGACACTCAAGTAGTAATTTCAAAATGTTAACAATCAGAAGAAATTCTCCAGAAGTAAGAAAATTTTGTGTCACACGAGCTAAAGCCGACAGGTGTTAAAACATGATTGGGCATATTCAATGAAGCCGTTTCAATATCAAATTGTAACTAACAATTAAACTGATCCACTAGGCCAATGTGAAGTCTCTTTCTCTTGATAAGGCTTACTACCCAAAGTTGCGGAAAGGGATATCCTTAAATTTTTGTGGTAGAATTATTCTTAGTATATACAGATGTATATGATGATATTTATATCAAAGTTTTGTGATTTGCCCGCCCTTGTGAGAGAGTTCGGGTTGACAGAAGACTAGGCCTAGGGTCTGTTGCTACTTAACAGAAACTGCTTTAATATTACCTAAAGCAGCGGTTTCATATTTATAATGCCCTTACATTCGAACATTTCATTAATGTTATTACAAGTGACATTAAAGGCGCAAAATTTTGACAACAATCTGATAACGAAAGTCATCTAAAATATTTGTCATATTTTATGCGTCATCTATGCTATGACTACAGTGACATCAATACAATGCCACATTTTGTGTATAGCTAATATTATGTTTATGTTTAAAAGGTAAATATGAAGCAAAAATTCCCGTATTGTATTTGTTTAAATTATTTAGTTAAATACATCAACTTTTCAAAGTAGAATGATTTCGAAAACTTATGTCAATCCCGATGACGAACTATCATTAAATGTCACTGAGACATCGCACTTATGACATTTTTTATTAAACTGACTCCGATTCGTCATCTCTGTGATTCCGATGTGATGACAATTTGGCCTAGAGATGTTAAGACTGACATCCCGATGATAAAAAGTGGCATGGTATCGAAAACGAAGACACTTGTCATAGTTCAAATGTCAAAATACATCAGCGCTATGACGCCTTTTCTATCAGTGTAATAGAATCTGTTCATTTAAGTCCGATACAACATTTAAAGCACTGTACAAAAATACAAAAATATAAACTCAAAATTGCATTCAAATTGCATGCATATCTGTTCCTACGCAAAACTTAAATAATTCAAGAAAATGTGTTTAAAAAAGAGTTTCCTTTAAAAAAAAAACATAGTTTTTACAGAAAAAGTATTTGGAAAGCAATTTATAGGGGTACGAAAGAACTTAAGACCCGCGCAGAGGTACAATAAACAAAGAAACATACATATTAAAAAAAAAAGATTTTTCCATTCCTTAAAAAAGGTACCAGTTTCTTTTTTTGTATAACATTTTCTTTTATAAAATTTTTTTATGTCAAGCAAAACAAAAAAAAAACACAGCGAAAAACTTTTTTGTGATTATTTTTTTTTTGTTTGCTTGCAAAAAAAAAAAAACAAAAAAAACAACTACAAGAGGAAACCGACAAAAAAATATAATAAAATCCAAAATATACTTCATATTTGTTTAAAAGCTTTTATTTACTTACGAGTACATCGTTCATCTAACAAGTACAATTTAATCGCAACAACTACAATAACTTTCAAGTATTTTAAATGGTATGACACTTAGCTAAATCTTTAAAGCACGAGAACAACAACAACGACAAACAAACAAACATAAAACATGGTTGAAATTTATAACCGCTAAAAACAGGAAAACTTGGTTCCTGTTGCAACATTCTTTTGTAACAATTCTTTGTTATTATAGTTATCGTAACTATTATCTGCTGCAAAAACTTGAGGAAAGTCATTTATCATTTTTATCTGACTTCGCCTTGAAGGGCACGAAAGTACAAAGACGTACATTTAAAATTACATATATTTGTTTTTTTGATAAGCAAGTTTTATTTTTATTTGCTTATTTTCTGTTATTTTTTTATTTAATTCCCTTTACACAGCATATCGATGTTAGTTTAATATTCATTTTTTAAGTCTGACCCAGACAATTTTTTTTTTTTTTTCAAAAACGAAAATGTGACAAAGATTGATTATTTTTAATGAAACGATTACAAGTGTAGGCCAGACAGAAGTAAAACGAATTAGATTTCCTTTTTTTCATTTATTTTTAAAAACATTGATTATATAAATGTTAGTGGAATCAATGGAGAGGTATTTTATTTCAAATAAATTAGGGATCAAAAAATACGCCTTTTTGCCGATAGCGGCGATACCATTTGTATATTGAATTTGATTTCAAGTAAGGATGGGCAAGTTGAAAAAATATATCGATATATATCGAATCGATATTTTTTTAGAGTATCGATATTTATTGTTTCAAAAATATCGATATATCGAACGTATTTTGCTGAATCAATTACCAAATTAAAAAATTCAGTATACCTTTGTACAAACATATGTATGATCAAATTAATTATATGTAATTACATTGTTACTTTTTTTTGTTTCATTTTATTTAAAAAAAAAAAAAAATAATAAAAACAAAAAAATTTAATCAAAACAAACAAATTCAATTATAACAAAAACAAAAGGGAAGAATACAGAAAAACCATTAGAAAAAAATTAAATTACGAAAAATTTAAATGGAAGTAAATAAGTCATGGAAGTACCAACTTTCCTTAAAATTTGAATTGCACCCCAAAAGTACCAACTGGTTTTATTCAAACGAATAACCATCAGATATGGACATCAGGAGCACTCTCTGTTTTATGTGCACTCCAGACAATCTGCTTCTTGTATTCGGCACTGCTTCTTATAAATGCCAATTATTTTAGATCTTCATATTTGTTTAAAAAAAACATATGATGCATGCAATGATTCCAATTCTTAAAAAACATATTGTTTGAAAAACGGCTAAAATTTTGAGTTCTTAATGAAGACTGACTTTAAAAAATATCGAATTCGATAGTCGTATTTCAATATCGATACATCGATATATCGGTATTTAAAATATCGGCGATATATATCGATTATTTTTTTTTAAATATCGATATTTTGATATATCGATATTTTTTGCCCATTCCTAATTTCAAGTTAAAATAAAACCAAGTAGGTAACTAAAATTTTTTTATTATGCAAAATAACAACTAATAATATTTTAAATTGACATAAATAAGATTTTTGATTAAGAAAGCAAGAATTCTCCACTTTTTCGAAGCTAGAAGATTTCCAAAATGTGTCTGAACCAGTGGTTATAATTTTCACATGGGACAGAAATCATTTGAAAACTTAAGTATGAACTTGTCATTCCGCAATTCAGAAATGAATGAAGATAAGCAGGAAAATCTCAAAACTAGCAAATACATATAAGATTTAGCAATAAGAGGTCGTTTCGCTTCTATGCACTGTGGCAGATTTCGGCAAAACCCCTAAGACTTTGTTATTTCTTTTCGTAAAGCAATATAACTTCCCAGCGGTAACAAGAAGTTGTAAAGAGTCCTAAAAGAAGGCCATATTTAGCAGATACAAGCCGTATTCGGTACTTATTATTTTTTAAACAGCTTGTCATAAGGAGCAAGCCTTTCTACACGCCCTTTAATAACAACTTCGTTCCCTTTTCAAAGAAGAGAGTAGCGAAGGTCAACAAAGAAATATAAAACTGAACAACTTTCTTTCTCCCTTCTTAAAGAAGGAAATTGCGAACGTGTACCGAATATATTGAAATATAAATTTATACCAGTGCCCATATTCTTTAACTCTTGCAACAA
The DNA here is from genome assembly GCA_949318255.1 of Pollenia labialis. Lineage (NCBI taxonomy): Eukaryota > Metazoa > Arthropoda > Insecta > Diptera > Polleniidae > Pollenia > Pollenia labialis. The sequence continues at coordinate 97,078,802 of OX439142.1, read as the reverse complement.
GAAACTTTTCGATTGAAATGTGTGAATTAAAACAAAAATCCAATGCATTGAAACAAAAAGCTATTTTTCTCACTAAACTGTATCTGTAACTTTTTTTTGGCGAGGACAAGCTGTCACGTAAGGAAAATACTCGCCAATTTAGAGAAAAGGTGTGTTTTTAACATTTTTGTACGAAAAGTTCGCTCTTAGGTCTGTCAAACTACCTCACGAATAAAAATGGGACGAGAAAATTTTGACTCTTAAAAACAATTAAAAATGCAAAATACTAAGAATAATAATAATATTTAGTTCTTGGTACATTTTTTTATTGTTTAATTACACGGTGCTACAGTATAAAAAAACTAGGAAAACGACATAGCGTGGGTTATTGGTCTTGTTGAGTACATAAAAAATTGTGTCAAAAAAATTCAGAAACACCCTCAAATTCAGAAGTTATTTTAAAAAAACCGTTTTCAGTGATGTTCGTCAACTTATCGACCTGTAACTCAGTCAGTTCTTGTCCGATTTTAATTTGTTTAACTGGTTTGGAAAGAAAACTAATAACGCTTTAAAATGACGTGCATTTAAGTTATAACAATTGTTTTTGTTAAGAATATCTACAAAAACAAACGAAAATTATAAACTTTTTTGATTTTAGGTGCTTTTCATTGCTTATTTTAATATGAAAGCTTATAAAAATTTATATTAACGTATGAAGAAAATTTAGTTCTTAACAAAACATGGTTTTAATTTTTCAAATCGGATAAAAATTGTATAAGTTATTCAACTTTTCCTTAACACCTGTTTTTAGTATTTTCTCCATTAACTATACAAGCAAATTTGTCAACTTAATAATTTGTTTGTTGTAATTTTACAGTTACGTTTTTGGTATTAACTTATGTGTAGTTTACAGAACACGAATTCAAAATTTTGTTTTTGTTTTAAATGTAAGTTGAACGGACGAGTAAGGCGCTCGTGTTCTGTAAACCACATATTAATAAGTTATTTTTAATCTGTCTTTATTAAAAAAAAAGAACTGGAAGATAATACAGATGAATAGGGTTTATTATGCCCTAGTTTTTTAAATCATTAAACAAGTTTAGAATGTTTTTATATGCAATTTATAGTTACATATACATATATATTTGGATAAATACATAAACTAATCGAATTTATTAAGCACAACGAAAAGTTAAATCTCTTTTTTTACTTGATTTAAGAATTTTATACTTATTTCATGAAATTCCGTGATTGCTATTCGAAAGTTTTGAGTACGTTTTAGTGTAATTCATATTTGAATTTTTAAGTACGTTTCGTACTTAAAGTAAACATTAAAAACTTGATTTACCCCGAGTGTTTTTCTTACTGTGTATTAGCTGTTCTGAACCGAGTACCTATATGTAGTAATGCTATTGTAGTGCTTTCGGACAGTGGTCGATTTTTCGCAGACCAAAGATAACAAATTGATTTTTGTCGATTCTTATAATGTATTATTTATGCTGGAAAAATATTGAATAATAAAAATTTAATTTTATTTTTTTTTTCATATATTTTTAAATTGGAAAAAATATTATTTTTTAAATCATCTACCAAAATATTTTTCAAAGTTTTTAAAAAATCCATTTATTACAAATATATTAAAAATAATCACATAAACTCTAGATTTTCAATCTATACAATTTATTTTATTAACATTTGTCTAAAAAAAACTATGTAAATGAACACTTAAAGACAAAAAAAAAAAAAAAACATAATGGCAGACCAGTACTAAACGAAAAGTTATCTAAGTAAACATACAGAAAGAAAACTGTTGGAAAGAAATTGCATGTAGAAAAAGATGTAAAAACAAAAACTTATAAAAAACTGAATATTTAGCAATTTTAGCTTAATTACTTTTTAATTAAATTGTACACAACTAAAGTGTATGTAGTAAAATTGCTGAATATACGTACCTTCCGTTTTTGCAGTATTTTCCCATTTTTTTCTTGTTTCCTAAAACAAACAGTAAAAGAACTTAATAGTTTAATTTTGTACTGAGGTTGAACTGAAAAAAAAAATAAAAGAATGGGGGAAAACAGAAAATATGCTTATCTAGACATGTATGTGTGCACATCCAACAGCACAATAAACAAATACAGACATTTGTTTATAATTTTTGCTTCAGTTTTAAAATTAAAAAGATACAAATTGGAATAAATAGAGAGATACACCAATCTGTTGGCCACTTTAAGATTTGTGTACTTAATTTAATTAAAAATTTATTTACGGTCTAGACTAATAATGAAATCAGACCCAATTTAAACGGTAAATGATGTAGTTTTTTACTTATGCACTATTGAAATTTCAAAGATATTTTTTTAGGGAAATACTGTTCTTGGAAAAGTAGCTTTTTCTTTATTAAATAAGCAGGTTATTTCTTAAAACACTTTACCTCACATAAACAAATTATTGATTAAACATTTGTTTTAATTCAAAAAAAAATTTATGTATATGATTAATCTTTTAACGCAAGGTGAAATAAATAATAAAATAACTTCGTTAATTTGTTTAAATTATAAGCTGGGCTAATGTAGTTTAAAATATGGTGTTTGAGTGTTTTTCTAATAAACTTTGAAGAATATTTTCTTGAAAACAAAAAAATAAAATTTAAGATAATCATGTAATTTAATTAAAAAAAAAAATATGACAACGTTTAAATTAAATGTTATGCACTTTCTTAATAAACCAAATTTAAAATTTAAATTAAATTAACTTGAGAAATCCACTTTTTAAGTAAATTGAGATCTTGGTGCCGTGTGTAGAGAAAGATACGCCTCGTCGACCAGCATGTAGATTTTCTTCAATTTGGGTCTTGAAGAGTGTTTTCCTCCCTAGCTGCCAGTATGAATTATCAAATGTTGTTTGTCTTCCCTGTACAATATTCTGATAGGGAGTTAGCAGGTAGGCATATTAAGCCGACGATATGTATTCTACAAAAGCAATACCTAGATCAATTTTATGGAAATTTAGTTAAAACATGTTTGTTGTATGTAGATGATAATTTTACAAAAAGAAATCATAAAAATTAAATTATATATGAAAATTTGAAAACTTTCAAATTACTTTGAATTTTTCCCACAGAAAATTGTCCTGTTTCATTTAATAAAGTATACTCCTTTTTAAAAATTGTTAATACATCATCTTACGTTTGGTTTCATGTGCCCCCTAGCATATGCCGCACATTATTACCAAAATTGAAGTCATGGTATACTACTGCGTATGAGTGATATAATCGGTAATGGCCATTTTGGTCTTTTCGAGCTCAAATAAGCTCAAATAAGTAGTTTATGGAAAGGATGAAAGAATGACCTAGAGATACAGATTTTATTTCACAACGAATAATTTAAATAGGTGTTTATGCTACTTCAAACTACAGTACTATCCTAATTTAGTTGAATGTAATATAATCTCAGACTCAATAATATTTTTAATAAATAATTTTGTTTAAATTTTTTACTTGGTATGTAAATATATTTTTGTGCATTTCAAATGTCATATTCCATATTCTTCTGTTAACCTCACAAAAGTATGCTATACCAATACATATAATTTTATTATCGTATGAGTGATATAAATTTATGTTTGTTAAACATACGTTATGTTACTACCGTATAGTAATGCAAGAAAGCATTTTCAATCGTGTAAAAGCACTTTGAATTTGGAAACCCCTATTTTGACAGCTCGTTTAATAGTGAAGTTTACCGCTATTGTTAATTAATAATGGCAATTTAGCTACTTTTTGGTTAATCTAGCGTTTTATCTCTATTTTTATTTATAATTTATGAGTTTTATTTAACAAGAAAGCTATCACTACAGTTCGTGACACAACGTTGATGCCCTTGCTTTGGTTTGGCATATCAGTGTAAAAGCTAAGCGAAAGAAAACGTCCCGCCTTCCGCTCTTGTTAAAGTACGGCTGTTAAATATTCCATGATTTTTTCCTGAGAACATGGAGACTGAAAAACTCGTCACTTTTTAGAAAACAATCAGCAAATCGGCACTTTGCTAATTCGGTAACAAACTATTTTCAAAATGACGATAACTCGTAAAATCTGGCAGCCCAGCCTGTATATAAAAATATGATGTGAGATAAGAATATTTTTACTCAAAAAAAAAAACAAAACAATTGAACATAAACTCTTCATAGGTGTTAATCAAACTGTTGGGTTTAAACTAAAGGTAAACAGCGTAATACTTTTAATTTACCTTACATTTACATACATAAACCTTTTTACACTTTTTGTTTAAGGACAAAAAAAAACACTCATTAGCAATTAAATAAAGAGAAAATGTGATTTATAATTTTTTTTGGTTGTACATTTTATTTATTTTGAAAAAAAAATTAACAAATATTTGCGATGTTATGGGTTTGTTTTGAGATAAAATCATACAAACAAATCTGCATATCAATCTGAACACATATACATAATACTAACACACAGGCACATAAAACGAAAAAAAAAGAATAAAAATATCGAAATAATCAAAAACTGTTAAACAAATATTTTTAAGGACCTCCCTTTTGTGGTTGCAGCTCGTTGTCGTTGTCCTGGTTTTGTGCAAATATTTTTAAATTAAAAAACTTTTGTCTATATAGTGCCTTTAAAGTAAATATATGTTTATATAAAATTCATACATATGTATGTAGTTATGTGTATGCAGATATGTTTATTGTGTAAAGTGTCTGTCTTTCTCTGAATAGAAAGTTTCGTTCAATTTTAATGTGTATAACAACCATTCATGCATTTTTTTGGTTTGTCAATAGATTTTAGTACCACAAAATAACACATTTATTTTTATGTCTTTTTCGGTTTTTAGTTTTTTTATTTGTTTATCTATTTTTTTTTTTTGTTAATATTTGTCATGCAATACCTGAAAACTATTTTAATTAATGTCAAGTGTATTGTTGTGTCATTGTGTGGCAACAGAAATTTTTATGGTGTTTTAAAAACCTGATGAAAATTTATTTTTAAACAGAAGCAAACAAATATTGAAAGCAGACAATGGTTTTCTATAAAAAAAAATACGCAGTTATTTGTTTTTTTTATCTAGGAAAATCTTTTAATATTTTAAACTTCTGCAGAAAGAACCTGTACCGGTTTTAAGGACTGGGAACTAAAATTGTCGGAAAAGAAATGAGTCGCTGTTGACTAGAGTCTAAATTAGTAGCACCGCAAGATTCTTATGAAATAAGGGCTGAATATTATTAGGCCCTCTCACAAAGCACGTTATGGCTTCATTTTATACCGAAGCCAAGCAAACTAACTAATGAATTTTTTTTACCGATTTCATTAAAAATAAATAAATCAGTGCGAAAGTAAACAAAAATATTTTCATAAATAAATGAATTAATTAAAAACAGAAATTGCGGTAAGAAATGTTTCTCTTCTAAACATTTAAAATATCGTTTTTATCTAAAGCTTAAGATTCGGAGGGTGCGTTGAAATAATTTTAACAGCAATTACACAGCGTGGCTCAGAAGCACATGTACATTGTTCAAATGATAGATAGCATAGAATTGGCTCAAGACTCAATAAGAGTTGCAAAGGGTAGACTAGCTTTTTGCCAAACTTAATTTAACATCCCTTTGTTTCAGTGTATGACGAATTCAACCATGGAAAGATACAAATTTGAGCAGAGCTTTAAGATTGTTTAAGCCTTTTACGCAAATGGGCGTTCTAATCACGATTTGCAAAGGGTAGTCTAGTTTTTTGCCAAAATTAATTTAACATCCGTTTGTTCCAGTGTATGACGAATTCAACAATTGAGATGTAAAAATTTGAGCAGAGCTTTAAGATTGCTTAAGCCATTTACGCAAATGGGCGTTGTAATCAAAATGCATTTCTTTTGTCAGCGTATTCGACGAAATGTGTCCACAATCGGGAGAATTGTGCGCAAATTTCAGCCAACCAGGTCTGTAGGAAAGAAGTCTATAAAGAGTGACTGTTTGGTGTGGTTGATGGGCTGGCGGCGTCATCGGGCCTTACTTCGTCGAAAATGAGTTTGGCCAAACAGTTACCGTAAATAGTGTTCGCAATAGCGAGATGCTTACCGGCATCTTGTGGCCATATATTGAGGATATGAACTTGGACGAAATGTGGTTCCAACAACCACTTGCCACACAAACAATGGCTCTTTTGCTTGAGAAATTCAACGGACGCCACGATCAAGTGATTTGACACGGTTGGATTTCTCTCTTTGGCAACATTTAAAAAACAAAGTGTACATCAATAAGCCATAAACAATTAAAGAGCTTAAGTATAGGATAAGCCAGCACGTCAACGACATTAAACCTCATTTATGTCACAGACTCATTGAAAATATGGACCATCGGATAGGTATGCAACCGAAGCCGTGGCGAGCATTTGGCCGATATTTTGTTTCACACATAATTAAAAAATATTAAGATAATAAAGACAAAAAATATTTTGTTTTATCTATAATAAATATAGCGCGCCCTTTACCCAGCAAAAACTTTACTTACCTGGTAAGTTAGCAAGTAATGTTGGAGAAAATAAACACTACTTATTTTCGTTTGAGGTGTCCACAGAAAACACTACTTACAATACACTCACTAGCAGCCAAAAAATCACTAGTGAATAGACCCAATAACTAATAAGTAGTTATTGAGCTGATGATTAGTAAGCAAATATTTCGTAGTGAAAATAATAGAAGTAATAAGTAGTTGCTGAGGTCATCACTAGTAGGTACTTATTGAAGTTTTCAGAATTATGACAACTACTTACCAGGTAACGTATGAAATAACTACCATCTGTTACCAAAATTTAAATTGTTTTTCCTGGGTTAGTTACTCAAGCGTTCATTGAAATTTTCAAATCGGTGAAAAAAATTAAAAATTATTAAAAAATAAAAGCTGAATTAAATGATTATTTCTTCTCAAAAGTTTTAAAAATTATTGTTGAACCACAACTTCAGATTTTGAGGATGTTTAGCAAGATCATTTCAACAACAGTTTCTAGCAATCAAATTCCATAATATAGAACTGGATGCATATCTTACTTCCTTAAGAATCCAACTCAAGACGAACTTGAATTATTTGATTCAAAAGCAAAAAAAAAATATGCATACCCACAAACTTAAGCCGAGAGACGTTGAAAAATGATTTTGCACAACTAAAAAGTTCATAAAAGAAGCAAAACAAGTTCTTATTGCATCGACCCGCTTCGAGAAATCTGAAACGCATGAAACCATATATACGAGCACGGTAAATTAGCCGAATGCGATCTAAGGCAAATATCCATGGCACCAAGATTATGCTTTGAATTTGGTAGAATCGCGCCAGATAATCACATGCAACCTCTATCGAGCGGATTGTGGATCATCTTAACGATATTGCATATTTTAGTGTTACATTCTTAGGGACATAATCAGATGCAGGCAATACCATTGATTTGACAAAACTCTAAAACTGACCGATCTCAAGAGATCTTTACAATCTTTTTAATCGCGACTGACCAGAGATTATTTGCTGGTTTCCACGCGAGTCAGTATTAATTGGGGGCTCTATTAGAATACTTCTTGCGGGAAATGCATTTTATCTTGCAGCAAGAAGATTGTCTTTGCGGTAGTATCGCCATTCCGTTGAAAGGACTCTTTCGGGGAGCACGTGGTGGTTGCCGCTGGAAACGATACCCTGAAAATTCCACTAAATGACTAATTTTTCATCACTGAGAAAGTAATATCAGTAGGTGCCACAGGCCGTTTAACACTCTAGTGCATGTGTTAAGTATTTTGACAAAAATACATCCCAGATCTACTTATTCTAATAACAACTTAGAAAACCAGGGTTGTATTTTCAAATTGTATAAAAAACTCCCGTAAAATGCGACATGAAACTAAAGAGGAAGACTTTAAAACTCTTAAGAAAATAATGATTTAGCAGGAAGGCCACAGCCGGATCTTAGTTTTAAAAAAATTTCTCACAAAAAAGTCAGGAAAATTTTATAAGTATCCAAAGTTCAAACTTAACTAAACCATAGAAATATGAGTCAATTTTGAGGAAATCTAAAGACACCATTAATACATCTCAAGGTGTTTTTTTGCAAAGTTTGAGTTAAATTCTCAGAAAGAGTTAGCATGACACATTTCTATGTTGGAATTTTTTTGAATTGAGTATAATTTTCATATGCATTTAAAAATCTCTTATCTTTGCTAAAGAAAATTGTAACATTAGATATGCATTTCAAAAGATTGTTGTTAGCAAGTTTAAACTATTTATATACTCGTACTGAATTACGTTAAACACATACACTCTTAACCCAGATTCTATTAAATTTTCTTGGCATGATTTTTGCCGTTGGTAAAAAGCAAAGATTTGTGCCGGTGAAATGCTAACATCATTTAACACTTAAGCTCTATTTATAGAAAAAATGTGTTACATTTCTTGTTTTTTTAAGAAAAAAAATTCTGTGAAATAATTAACTCATTGAAGAAGTAGAACGCTAACTAATTGAAAAAGTTTATCCACCGTATTCATAAGCAATTATTAAATTTAACAAACCTTTATTAAGGAAAATGTTCATAGAAAATTTGTTCTATATACCTTTAAAACATTGAAAAAAAAATTGTGTGTATACAGGCATTTAAATCTAAAGTAGTTTCTATTTTCTTGGTATCGATAATAATTTAAACAAGAAGTAGCTAATACAGGGTTGCCGTTGAAAATTTCGAAAATGTATCAAAAAAAAAAAAGGTAAAGGGTCAAAAAAAGGTTATTTTGAAGAAAAATATGGTCAAGTTTATTAGTATGTATTAATTAAATACATTAGACTAACATAAAAGTAATTAAAGATACTTGAATTATAAATCAGCGTTAAAACTTACAAAAACCTTTGAACATTTTTATTTTTTTTTTAGAGTCCATTCTTCCAGCTCCAATTCACGCAAATTGAGAGAGGAATGCATGGACTCACAAGTTTCTATTTTAAATTTATTTGTAAATAGTGTCCGTGGACGCTATGACACTGGACTTTATGACATGCTACAAATTTGTATATGTATGTGCACAAAACTCATGAGAACTTTCTTAAGGAATATGGAAACTTGTACTTTTTTTCAAAAATGTTAAAAAAGTGTCATAAATTTTGTTTAAATGACACAAAGGGATAAATTAAAAAAGAAGGCCACAAAAAGTGTCACTGGCATGAAAAAGGGTCAAAAGTGATACTTTAGTATTACAACGGCAACGCTGAGCTAATAACAAGAATTCGAGTCGGAAAAAGCCAATCAATTGTAGTCGGGAATGTAAGAAAAGATAAACCCACTGTTTATTGTTGTTGTTTTTTTTAAGCTTTGATATCGTTGTAAGTGAGAGTTTAGTGTTTGTAATTCTCGTACGCTTTACATTTTTATTTGCAAATTATTTTTAGCTTTTCTAAAGTTGTTTGAAAAGGTTTCCTGATGTACTGACCTAATAAAATGAATTAGCCCAACATTAAATTTCAGTGTATTTATCACAGGTAAGAACTGGGAATTAAGCACATTTAAATAAAATCCGAATCTCTGATACCCTCCACCGAATATGTATTTATTATTAATTTATCTTAATAAAAACAGACCTCAGCATTAAAATTGGTTGCGGTTTAGACATATTTAAAATAATTAGCCAACGATCAGAAAGTTTTATGATTTTTTTGGATAATGATTCCTGCCAATTTAAGCCGAACTAAAATGATTTCAGGAGGGGTATTTGTATTTGAGCCATGGCAAGTTACAAACCAATCATCCCAAAATTCTGCAGAGTGATTTCTGGTATAAAAAAACATAAATTTCAAAACAGCAGTGATATTAGTTTTAGCGTTTACAGTGAATTTCAGAAGGCTGCATAATATGGGATCTAAGATAATTTATGAACCGTATATTACAAAATTGCATGAGATTTTTTCTGCCCATATGAAGCTAAGTTGGAGGAAATTTTGCCGCAATATTTATATCTACTACGGTTTTAGGCGTATTTTAATCATTTACCAGAGCAGGTCTTAGAGTAAATTATGGATTGATTTTCACGAAATTTTACAATGTGATTTTTTAGTCCTACAAAACTGTGACGTTATGATAGCAGTTTTTTAAGGTTTTAGGTGTACTAAACTGTTTTCCGGTAATAGGGTTTATTTATTTATTTGAATTTTTGAAAAATTTTTTATCATTCCATGCATTGCTCCACCATTTATGTTAGTTTTGTAGAAAAATTATCAATTTGTTAGGGTGGTGGTTCCACATTTTGATTAATGGCTCTGATCCTACGGAACCGGGTTTGCTGGATTTCAATGACAAATTGCTTAGGATAACAATAAGCAATCTGACACCAAGTTTGTTCATTTCTTTTAAGTTTTCCGAAAGTGAGCGTGTTTTCAACAGACGGACAGATGGACAGTTGGGGCAGACAGACGGACATGGCTAAATCGACTTAGAATTACTCAAGGAGCCAGAAAACTTTATGGGGTCGAACATGAATAGTAAAAATGTTTCAAATGGAATGACAAACTTAGTATACCCTCTTCACAATTAATTGTGGCGGAGGGTATAAAAAGAATAAAAATATTTTGCAACCTCCTCATTCATAAAAAATGTTTCATTTTTATTAAACAAAATTTTTAAAAAAAATGTAAAAAAAATCGTAATAGAAACCTGACATAAGCAGGGCAAAAATTCTACCGATGTGTTAAATGCCCATATCAATGCCATTTTTAAATCTTATAGTGACCTGTAATTACTCCTATCATAGTCCTTTAACATCAGTAGCCTTTAAATCTGCTTTGTTAAGTAATCTTAATACTTATCATTTAATGAAAAGAATTAAATCAAATGAATGAAATTTTTTGACTACCAAGAAAACCTTTGTTAACAAAATGAAATGGTGTTTTCTTTTCTACAAAAAAAATGTGCATTTTTTAAAAAAAAAAAACAATTTGGTGTCTTTTTCTTAAAAATTTTGCTCCCGAAAAGGGTGGCTTGTTTTATTCTAAAAAACTCATGCTTTTCGGGAGCAAAATTTTTAAGAAACAGACACCAAATTGCATTTTTTTTTTAAAAAAAGCACATTTTTTTGTAGAAAAGAAAACACCATAAGTGTTCAAACAGAACTAAGTCGAGACCAAATTTTCCATACATTTTTACATAAAATTTATCAAAGAAAGCCGTCGTAAAATAAATTTTTATTTAAACGAAGGATTGCTGTTCGGTTTTAACCGAAACCGAAACCACGCTTTTAAATGCCTTTAAACCGAAACCGAAAACCGACAAGAAAACTTCGGTTTTAGCTTTTACTTTAACAATATATTTATGCGTAACGAAATTGCAAATTACATTGATCTGCAAGGTTTTTGCCACACGGTTTCTTTAACTATGAAGTTTAGCTTAACTTTCAAAACAGATACCGAACCGAAACCACGGCTTCACATTTTAACGGTTTTCAGCAAACTCTAATTTAAACACTTATCCTGTGGGTTATTATTTATTTGATGTAGTTGGTCGCGCCTTTACATACTATTTCAATAAATGCTGTTAAGTATTGTCTAAGTTATATGGTAACATTTTGTTGCAAATCATTTTTACTTTTTGGTAGTAAAAAGGACTTTTTGTTCTCTTTAAAAATAGCAATCCAATTTTAAAACAAAACAGGCTAATACAAATAATAGTTACAATATGTCGCCTTAACAACAATAACTTAAGATCAATAAATACAATTTATTTTGTAATGAAATAAAATATTTAAATTGCATTTAACATAAAAATAAATTTCGCACTTGATCAACAAGAGGGTATTAACTCAAAATTAAATTTTTTTTTGCTTATTTTTTGTATATTTTATGTGCATAATAAATAAAAAATTGTTTTGCTTTTACTCAAAATTCTAAAATTTTAATTTAAACACCCTTTTGGTGATCAAGTTGTTTTTCTAATTAAATAGAATTTAAAGTACCCTTCAGTGGTATGTACTAATGTATTGGACTCTTGTAAAGAGCAAAGAAAATAAAACTTTTATGTAAAATAAAATATTTGTATTACCCAGTATCCAATGATGGAAATCAATACATAAGAAATTTAATTTTTTCGAATTTAAAAGGAAAAGTGTAATATTGGCATTAGAGTATCCACTCGATCAATCATTGTTCGATTAATCGAGGCACTTTTCCGCCATTATTTGATCGAATAATCAAAATAGCTAATTTCGAATAATGAATAACTCGAACAATTTGTGTCATTTAATCGATTAAGATAAATATATTTAAAAAATCTACTTTTTTTAAATAAAAATATTGGCTTTGTGATTTCTAACTATTTAAAACTAAATTACGTATTCTTAACTTCTACATTCATTTTCATCACGCAAACTTTTGGGCATATATCAGACCCTTTTTAGATGTTGTTGTGCGAGAGACATATTATTTATATCATCATAGGTATAAACGTCAAATTCCATACGTTAGAGATTTGGCACTTTAATAGCACATTTGTCATATATATTTTACCATTTATATTAAAAAAGTGTGTAAATTAAAGGAGATTACAAAAATTTACAAAATACGCCGGAACTAAAAACACAAAAATATAAGAAGTGAACAAGAAATTGTCTTAAAAAATATGAGCTCAAGCCTATATTAAATACCCACATTAAGTTAAGCAGGCGGGACACAATTGCAAATTATAAACCGAAAAAAATATTGGTTCCAGCCTGCTAATAAACATAACTGTACTAAACTTTGGCTTTCAGATAATTTTATAGTCTGTTAAGGGCCAAATACACATTTCAAATGCTCGTTCAGCAGGCAAATTCACACATGTTCACTGATACTTCCATAGCGCTGAATAAGAAACACCTGACGTGAACAGACCCCTTCAAGCCGAATTAGTGTAAATCTAATTTTGTTTTCCTTAATCTTGTTTCGGCCTTTTTAATGTACATGGTCCGCCAAATAACTTTTTTTTTTTTTGAAAATGCTATAAAAAAACTGATGAATATTTTCTCAAATTTCTTTTTTTATTTGAAAGTACAATCCTTCCGGTTAATAATGGAAAATAATTTCATTCAAATGGCTGCCTCGGCTGGCCATGCAGTAGCCTACACCATCGGTCCAATTTTTAAGCACATTATCGATTGTGTGCAGCTGTATATCACCAATGGCTTCACTAATATTGTCCTTTAAAGCGTCAATTGTCTCTGGCTTGTCGGTGTAACACTTATCTTTGACGGCACCCCACAAATAATAGTCCAAAGGTGTCAAATCTCAGCTCCGAGTTGGCCAAACGACATCACCTCTGCGGCTGATAATGCGATCTTCAAAAAGAGGGCGCAAAACATCGAGTGTAGCTTTGGCTGTGTGGCACGTAGCGCCGTCCTGTTGAAACCAAATGTTGCCAATATCCTCCTCTTCAATTTTTGAGAACAACAATTCGTTCAACATGGCCCGATAGCGACCACCATTGACTGTAACGGCCACTCCTTGTTCATTTTCGAAGAAAAATGGCCCAATTATGCCTCTGGACCAAAACCCGCACCAAACAGTGTCTCGTTTTGGGTGCAACGGCTTTTCAATGTATGCGTGCGGGTTTTCTTTGCCACAAATGCGACAATTTTGATTGTTTACATATCCGCCAAGATCAAAATGAGCTTCATCTGAAAAGATGATTTTTTTGGCAAAATCGGCATCTTCTGTAAGTCGATCGCAGGCCCACTCAACGAAGCGAAAACGCATATTTCCCAGCGTTGTTCAAGCGTATACACAACCATATTCGTTTAGCGGAAGGATAAAACTAATTATCTGTCAAATCAGACATGAGCTAAGTGTGACCATTCACGAAATAAGCACTAGTTGAAAAAAACATTAAATGGCGGACCCGTTATAAAAACTGTTTTTTTGCAGCCGAGTTTTTTTGATTTTTTATATTATTTATTTAATTTAAAAGTTTTAAAACTATCTTCATAGCACATTTCGCTCCTTAATTACAACAAAGTCATATCTCAAAACAGAAAACAAACCTGGCAAAATGCGTTTAAAGTTTTCAAAATTAACCTCTTGATACAGGTTTAATGAAATATATTCTGCTTTAACTTCGGTTTAGTTTGAGATATAAAACTGATATTATTTTTACATATAAAAAAGGTAAAGGTAAAAGGTTGCTAAAGTAGCTTGAAATTTTTGATTTTTTGAGTATTTTTTTATTGTTTAAAAAGTTAAACTGCCTGTTTGTATTATTGTTTTTTTCCCATTGGATAAAATTATTTGAATTATTCGAGTCGTTTGAACAATTTAAAAACCCAACTCGATTAATCGAGCAAATTTAAAATTCAAAAATCGATTAATATCTTACTCGAACAAAAGCAAAAGTTAAATAATTGGATACTCTAATTGGCATATAATTCAAAACATTGACATTATCTTAATTTAAGCTATTAAATAATTAACTAGGTATGAAAGCCGGTTGTCAAAAAATACTAATATAATGAGTGAGAATGTATTAGTAAAAATGTTATCATTGGGTTAGTATGAAATAAATATTCCACACACTCCCAGCAAACAGAAATTTAAGATCCGAAAAATAATATCGATTTGACTTTAATTTTATAATGAAATTTCTTAATTTTTGGAGAATGCTAAAAGCATTTAAATCAACAAAAAAATTATGTTATAATTTAAGATCCATCGTACTTAGAAGAGCTATTGACCCAAATATTATCTAGATAATAACATCTGTATAAGATTTTTAGGAAGACGTTTGTATTTCATTTTTGGTCAATTCTAGGCCTACATGACATGACGTAGAAGTTATCGTCACCAAGTTTCATGTCAATACCAATGTGTATAAGGTTGGAACAACTTAATAATGATAACTGTGAAAACATATTAAATTTCTTACAACCATACCATGATAACTTTCTTCTCGTGTAGTCATAATATGCTTAAGGTGCAAACAAAATAACTTTGCTCTAATAATAGTTTAAATAAACTAAAAAATATCACTAAAACATCGTTTTTTTCTGCATTTATTTCATAAATAATGCGATTTGACAAAAAAGCCCTACATTTTGGAGATTATGAAATATTTGTATGATTAACCCTACGAATATATTTAAGTATCAAATTTCTCCCTACATCTGACAATACTGTTCGTAGAATAAACACACGCTGTTCGTGTTGCGGTTTGTTCATTTCTTTATCAATGTAAAAAGAGAAACATTTAATGATATAAAATATAAAGTTTGTCTAAAGTATCACTACAATTGTTCTGTTTTTAACGAAGAACAGAACACTTTATAATGTACGGCTCTCTCTGGAAAATATTTACAAACGGTATTAATGGTCGTGTTTGTCTACGCAAACACTAAGAAAATATATATCAGAAAATATGTATCAGCCGAACGCTAAATAATGTTCTGTTTTTTTTCGAACACTAAAATAAACTCATTTGAGTTGTTTGGACTCTAATAAAATTCGATACCTATGATAGTGTAGGCAATAATTTTCGAATATTTTAAAATTGTTTTCGAAAATAAACAACGAGAAGAAAATAAAAGTTTCCTATTTCCACCACATAAAAAAACAGGCTCTCTCTCTTCATCTCTCTGAAAAAAATTTATAAAAACATTGATTTACTTTCAAAACAAGTCTAACCATTTTTGCATACTGGGTAGATTTTGTTTAAAAAAAGTACTAAAAAATTATCTCTTGCAAATTTAAATCTTAAATTGTAAAATCACTGCTAAACAAAAACTGAATTTCAAGCTTATTTACAACAAGATATACACATGGCATGAATCAAAGAAACAGGCGCAGGTCCTTTATTTTTTTGTCTGCCGAAACAATAGACTTTGTGTATGTGCATTTATGTGTAATATTTTTTTTGAAATTTTTTTTTATTTTGTATGGCTGAGTGCGCAATTTTGTTTTTTTTTTTTATTCATGTACACATGGCATAAAAACTCTTTTCTTCAAATTCTATATAATTCTATATGTAATTTTAAAGTACACAAATTAATAAAAAAAATAGATAAAAATAATGTTAAAGTTTTTAATGCAAAGGCACTTTGGAACAAAAATTTAAGATAAACACAAATTGTAGTAAAATGTAAACAATTGAGGAAAATTATATTAACGTCACAGAGCGAAAATTATTTGTGGCATGGTGTCAACACTGAATCTTAAAACGCCAGTGAAATTCAAAAATTCCTACTAATTGGAAAATAATTATTGATACTGCAGTAACATTGCGGCAAAGGAATTTATTTGTTTTAATTTGAAACACGAAACGTAACATATCTACGAACATTTTTTTTATTGTAAAACAAGATTACAACCAACGATATAATTTTATTTTTTTTTTTTTAGTATTTATTTGCAATCTATTTTTCAATAATAAGCAAATTAATTAAAAATAAATATTCACAAGAGTTTTAACTTACATTAAGGTTAAAACATATTTACATATGTGCTCTTTACTCTGAGTACAATTATCAGTATGCAATTGTTTATATGTATACAATTTTGTTTTCTATATTTACATATTTACAGTAACTACTTTTAATATTTACATGCTTATTTTCTGAACGGAAGGTCAAGCACATGGAGCCTTTTTAGCCTATGTACTTCCTCGCTATCATCTATTAAACTAATAGCAAGGGGGTTAGAATGGTTACTAAGTCTTTCAAAGTACCTCGAGCTATACACATTTATTTCATTTTTAATCTTTGGTATAGATTAATCTCTGTGTATCGTTTCGTTAGTTACAAACCATGGAGCATCTACTATCATTCGAAGAGTTTTTGATTGATATCGTTGAAGTATTGGATTCCGTATGTCCATATCGGTTTTAAAATTGTTTTGTATAAAAGTACCTTGTTTTCTAAGCTTAGTTCTGATTTTCGACCGAGCAACCAATACATTAGCTTTGTTTTAATATTAAGGTAGACCCTTTTTGCTTTTATGTGTTGCTTCCATGTCAGCCTTTTATCAAGATGCATGCCAAGATATTTCACACAATCAGTTCTTGGAATTTCTTCATTGTTTAGAAAAATAGAAGGAGAAATGTTCTTTCTTAATATATAAGTAATGTTATTAGACTTTTCTGTATTTATTGAAATATTCCATCTTTTAAACCAGTTCGATAATCGTTATATAATTTGTTGCAAATTATTTCATCACAATTAGTTGCGAAGAGGGTATTTTAAGTCGATTTAGCCATGTCCGTCTGTCTGTCCGTCTGTTGAAAACACTCTCACTTTCGAAAAACTCAAAAGAAATGAATGACCTTATTGTCAAATTGCTTATAGTTATCCTAAGCAGTTTGGGATTGAAATCCAGCAAAATCGGTTCAGTATGATCAGAACTATGAATCCAAATTTGAAACCACCACCCTAAAAAATTGATAATTTATTTATTTTATTTTATTTATTTATTTATTTGTGACAAAAACTAATAAAAATGGTGGAACAATGCACGGAATAATATAAGATTTTGCAAAAGTTAGTTTTATTCGACAAGAAATCACACTGTAAAATTTCGTAAATATCGGTCCATAATTTACCCTAGGCCCTATATAAACCCTACTCTCGGAAAACAGTTTAGTGCGCCTAAAACCGTAATTAATTATTGCATCACATAAAATTTATTACTTCACAGTTTTATAAGACTAGTAGTAACACTGTGAAATTTCGTAAAGATTGGTCCAAAATTTACTCTAGGCCCCATAAAATAATGCTATATTAATAATGCAATCATAACAAAATTTGGCACATCACAGTTTTAAAGGACTAGATATGACACAATAATTTAATAATTTATTTATTTAGAGGTTAATTCAAAAAAACTTTTTTACTTGGTATTTAATGACTTTTTTTGGGAATCGTTTTCATTGTTTGTTATTTCATAAGGCCTAATTTCGTGTCGCCGATCGCGAATTAATATTTAAAACCTGGAAGGAAAAATGTGTTAGCTTATCGTTACTTTTTTTACTTAACGTTTAGTTTTTGAACTTAAAGTAAAATTATGCTTTTGTTCAATATTAAGTTTTACTTAGACTAGTTCTAGCATTAACCATTTGTTGAAGTATGATTAAAAATTAGTTATCCTGTGTTAGTTTTAATCTGTAATTTAAACGTATTTACATACTTTATTACTAAAATGTTTGTAATTTTAAATTCAAACCGTCGTACAGTGGACAATATAAGGTGTTTGCTTTTCATAATTGATTTTTGCAATGTATGAAATTAACCACAAAACAAATTCTGTCGTAATGTTAAGATGTCAAGCAATAATTATTAGCAAAAATTATAGTTATTTTGTCAACATAAGTATTCGAAAATGGCGCCAGAGCAGACTACTTTCGACTTTAAAGATTTGGGGAGATAAAATTATACCATATTCAATATTTTTTATATTTATATTTATTTTTTTAGGATTGTTATAACTTGTTGGAAAGGGGTTCTTGTTCAGATTTTATTTTTGTTATGAGCAGATTTAGCAGATTTGAAATAAATAATTTTTCTTTTTTTGCTCACCTACGCAACTTTGACTTGGACTTAAACTGTTGGCGCCGTTTGCCGCAGATCTAGTTATAACACAAAATTAAAGACTAACTTATTACCTAAAAGGTATATCAAAACTAGCTAACTTTTCGTGCCTTTGAACAACTTGCTTTCAAAAAGGTTGAGGAACTCAGAAATTTAAAAAAAAAATTTAATTAGTTTTAATGTCTTGGCAGTTTTGCATTTCCTATTAAACAAGAAAATAATTTACTTTAAAATCGGCTCAAACGATTTGGTTTTTCACAAAAAACAACGCATGTAAAAAATTTATAATTTTAAGTGCTCAATTACCATTGCAAGTGGTAAGAATCCATTAAGTGTTACTAAGTTTTAAACAAAAAGCTACAAGTTTTCAGAAGCAGAACTACTTTTATTAAAAAAAAATTCAAAAATCGGTAATACCAGAGTTTAAAATTCGCTGGCAGAAGGCGAACAGAACTGTTAAAGTATTTCTTGAAAGACAAGAAGATTGGTTAAATACATAATTTTTTGTTACTTTTCCAGCAACAGTAAATCCTTAAACTCTTTACAGAAACAAGGAAGACCATGCGGCTCTTATCAGACAACGTCCAAATCAACAACAAAACGTAAGTATCCTTATGTAAAAATAATGGATTATAACGCCTTCATTATGCGTACACCCAAGGTCTGCGGTCAATTAATGAAATAGATGAAGCAAAAATTAATGAACTATTGGGGCCTTTTTCAAAAGCCAAAAAGAAGGAGGTTCTAAAAACTCTGGAAGAGTCTGAAATTACTCAAGTACTTGATGAATTTATATAAATATAACAAAAACTCAATACATATATTTAAGAAATCTTTTTTTGGGAAGAAAATTTCCTGAATTTTCACCATATATAAAATTCAGAAAGCAAAACAAAGTTGCTATCCACCCCCAGCATCAAAAGAATTTAGAAATACGTATGCTAAAGCAAACTCTTTTCAAGATCTACTTGATCACACAATTGCAATGAGAAAGAAAATTACAATTCTTTAGAGATTTACTCTGTAATGTAAATTGGGGTGAGATGGTTCGGCAAGACAAAGTGAATATAAACAACCACTTTCCGAGGAATCTAACATAATTTCTATTAAAATTCTATTTAATTCTAATGTATATGAAGATACATGCTATACAGTATACCGGGTGGACCTCCATACAAAAAAAAAAGTTGTGTCAGTCACCCCCTAAAATGAAAGATATGTCAATCAAGTTTCTAAAACAGGAAAACATTTTTTTTCCATTTAAAGTCCGATCTTATCATATCACATATCGTTGATCATGGCTTGACAGTGGCTTCATTTTTGCCTTGGGTGACTTTTCAATCCGACTTCAAACTCTGGGCGCCACTTATGCCATCTCGGATCCTTCCCCCAAATGTAACTTTTTTTAAACGTGCCAAAAAAGTCCTTGTAAAACTAAGTATATCTAGATTTTATTGTACTCACTTTTATGCCACGTCTCAAAATTGAGCCCCTTTTTTCTTTTTCACATACATATTACATTAAACCAGGTAGAACACAATACGAAAATCAATACAAAAATCCACCAGGGGGTAACTGTCACAACGTTTTTTTTCGACCCACCCTACTACTTATACAGTTTGGAAAAATTCAGCATACTTATTTTATTTCATTGTAAATAATAATTATTAAACTATTTTGTACCGAAAACGAATTCAATTAATCACCAAAATAAAAATTTAAAATTCATACGCATTTTTTTTTTGCTACCAATGAAATTTTATTGTAATACTACTGCAGCTGAATATTTTTTTAAAATACGTAAATATTGGGGCTTGAAAGTCTACGGGCCAAAGGTTGATAATTTCTAAAAAAAAATTTAGGCTAAAATGCTACTAACAATGTCATAACATACATAAAAACACCCTTTTTCTTGTTTTAACATATAACTTTTATATAAAAACGCAAAAAATATATAAAATGTGTTTTTAACCGATCGTAAATTGTTTGCTTTTTGCGATTTTTAAGATTGAAAACACAAATAAAAGCTTAAAGTCCCAACTGTTCAACAAAAATAAAAAAAAGATTCAAAAGTTACAGATTTTTGAACCGAAAATTACCAAAATGCTCCACTGTGCGTCGCAAAATTTTATACCAAGTGAGTGTCATTGGTAATTAATTATAATAATTATAATTTGTTATGAACAAATCATATCAAAATGTCGCCGTTCTACATGATACAAGATACAGGAGAATATTGAGGTTTTTTTCTTTTATTTTAAATTCAATCATATATTAAATCTTATTTTAATTTAACTTATTTGAAGAAATGGCAAATAACAATTCATGAGATCTATTAAATGAGTTTAGCAACGTATTGAACGTTAGTACTATCGACAACTACAGTTTGTCAGTTGAATGTCAAACTGTTTTGTCATATCTGTTCAGTAATTTTGGCAAGCCACCATTAACCATTTTACGCTAGAACAAAGCTTCCAAAATGTGAAAATTTACTTTAAAAAAAAATATATATCCATTCGAGAAGTTTAAATATCATTTCGTCCATAATACGAAACTCATTTCTGTTAAAGTGGCTAGGTTAGGTTAGGTTAGGTTTCATGGGCAGCCATCGAGAGACAGCTCACTTGGGTCCTCCATTAGTCCCTTTGTGATACCCAGCGCGAATGCTTATCCTATAACGTAGATGGCGTCACTGCAAAGTTCAGCCAATTCGCCTTCCTAATGAAGAGAATAAGCTATTTAAGTTCTAGCCCGGATAGATCCTCCAAGCAGGCAAACACCGGTTTCCCGAGGTATTTTCCCCTGATGCGCCGTAATCCACGGCATTGACAGAGAAAGTGAAGCTCCTCCGTTTTGACAACTTCTGCAGTAGTCGTTGAATTCCAGATCCATTCTTCCATCTTGAGTTCCCACCAGCCAGTGCCCAATTACAACCGATATCACTGTCCAGATTAGGACATTGAACCTAAGTAGAGATCTAATTTTTCGTTCATCATATCCAGGCCACAGTGTCCTGGATATCAAGCAGATGGACTCACAGGCCCACCGCGTCTGTGCAGCTCTATAAGACTTGCGCTTGATAAGTGATTTCCAGTGAGCCATTGGAAGGCCAACGAAATGATACATTAATACGTCATCCATAAGATCACCTTGTTTGGTCAGCCCATCTGCTACCTGATTGCCCGGGCACTCTGAGTGCCCCGGTGTCCATATAATCGTTACCCTTGAATGCTTCGCAATCTCATTCAGATATCCGACATTCTAAAGTTAACCTAATTGTCGTATAGAAACCCACTAGGGAAGCAAAGGCAGCCTTGCTGTCAGTAAATATATCTCCTGATATGCGATGATACCCAAGCCAATTCGCCGCCCGCTTTATAGCCGAAATCTCCGCCTACAGGACACTACATCCATCCAACGTACATTAAAATTTACTCTAAAAATTAATAAAAATTTATCATGTAACCCGCAGCAGAACCATTTGATACCAACAAGACCACAAAACTTACCTCTGACTCTGCACACTAGCCACCTCGTTCGAGCGATTCAACGCATCTAGACTACTTTTTGTGTGACAAAGTTAAGTCTTTAGTTAATTCCGGCAAACCAGCAACTCTTCAACTCGCAGCCGCGGCGGGTATATCCCAGAAATTATATTTCTGATAATAAATAAAAAAAATCTCATTCCACTAATATTTCTGCCTTGTATTTTCATTTTAAGTTCTCATGCAGCTTAAAAAAACACCGTATATTTGAGTGTTAGCTTTTACCCAAAAATAAAACTTTAAGAAAAAAACGCTATTTAATTAAAATTAAATATTAAATTTATTTGAAAATCTGTTAATCTCTTAAGCACACAGTTTTTTGCTTTAAAAACAACACAGCCCCGGGCGTATACTTAATATTTAATATAAATAAAATATTAATCATACTCTTCTTTATTTAATATGAAAATTTCCTTTTATTTTTCGAAAAAAAAAACGTTATTTATTAAACATTTTTAATGCCAAATAATAAATTATAATAAATTTAAATATTTTTAATTTACTTTGTCACTGAAAGATTGTTTCTTTGTTTGTTCGTTTATTTATTAGTCTAAGAGAGCGAGTATTGTATTACCAATCAAATTGATTAAATATTTGTTTATTTGTTAACTTCCTTCTGTTTATATTGGTTTCTTTTCATTTTCTTTTTCTTTAACTTGTTATGTCGACTTGTCGATTTTATTAAAGAAAGTTTTAAGGCTTCTTCTTCTGGCCACAGAAACATTTACATCATATTTTCACTTCCGTTTCTTATGGCCAACGCATTTAAAATGGTAACATTTGTTTGATTTAGGATCACAGACAAACCAATAACATTTTCCTAGTATTTCTAAGGGAGTGAAAGTTTTTATGTGTGTGTTTGTAAGTTGCCAAACAATATTGTTTACTGTCAAACTCAATTTAGTTTGTGGTTTTAAGAATTGTAACAAAAATCCACAAACAAGCACATACTTGCATTTCTATTGACGTTCGAATAAAAACCATAAAACGTTTTTGTTGTTAAATCAACAAAATACAGTAGATATTAAAGAAATAGAATTACAAATTTTACACCATTTTTATTTAACATTTAAAAAAATTTCTTAGATTTTAAATTGAAATGATATTTTCAGTAATTTGTCTGTTACTTCCTTTAAGAAATAATTTTTTTTTTCTTTTTTTGCAAAAGATTTTTATGTAAAAATCCCCACTGTATTTTCACAAACTTTTGCACACTTTTATAGTCAGTTGGTTAAAGAGAAAGTTTTCTATAAATTTTAGCGCGCCAAGAAATTTATTGTGCTGCAATAAATAAACGCAAACCGTTTTAGACACATTGAAACATAGAAACTTTAAACACTTACTTAACTGCACATACTTCCATACGTATTCACACACACATACCACACACAGTTTTGCCCTTGGAGATCTGCAAAAAGCTATTAGGTCTAGAGGGTAGATAAATTCTAATACCAAAAAATGCGAAGAGATTTGGTACTGGCAATAATGGATTTTGTGGTTGTTTCTGCTTCTAGGTTTTTTTTCCTATTATTTCTTTTTAGTGGGCTTTTCCCTAAATATAACCTAAAAAAAAGGATAGAGGCTGTTGTTATGAAACTAAAATTGTAGAGAAAAAAATCGTTCAAAGTAAAATTTTGAAATCCTACTCGAAGATAAATGTTTTAATTTGTAACAGAGTATGTTTGAACACATTAAGTACTTTCGAAAAGAAAGTTAATAAATAATTTACTAAAAGCAAAAACAGGGCTAAAATATGTGCTGAGATTTATTTGTGATTTTAATGAATATATTTTTGTTTTACAAATTGTACTTGGGTTAAGTGTTTTTGTAACCATAATAAATATAGAGGAATTTATCTCAATAAAAAACTTATCTATTCCAAGTTAAATGTTTCGTAAAAATGTTCACGAAAAACTGAAAACATTTCTTGGACTTGGGCAGTTCAAAAAGCAGTGTGGCAAATGAAAATATTTAAACAAAAATTATGTAGATAGTAGACGGTCTCCAGAAAGCCACCAGTTCGAAGGTTTGGAGCCTTAAAATAAGAAGCCTCTAGAAATTTATGCTTTGCTGGGGATCTTTTTCCTAAATCTTCTGACAAAATTAAATGTCGTTTTTCTGCAATTATCAAAGTAATTTCTGGAAATACAAAATTTTTAATTAATAAGATTTTGTTTGTCGTGCTTTATTAGTCAAATTATTAAAATATCATCAGGAAATATTCTCCTAAAAAGTTTTAGAAAAACCAAAGATATTAGCAAACAAAACTGCAGAGTGAATGAGATATGCAAACATTCAAAAAATACACAACATCCGACGAAGTACTGGCGCAAAATTGATTTATTCATATCTTTAGAACGGTATTTATATAACTTCCGTTCTTATCACAATATGGTGTAGGATATATAATATTCAGCATAGCCGAATTTATCAGTCTCATTCGTTTTTCAAATAAGCTGTTTGAAGCTTTGTATTTTCATGGAAAATAATTTAGTAGTTTTTCACTTTCATTTATTTCTCATATAAAACAACTTTTTAATAAAAAAAAAACTAAAATTATTTTTACTCTGCTCTTAAGCCCCCCATCCATATCTTACCAAAAATAATTAATGTTATTTTATGACCAATTATATTTAAAAACTCAAACAAAAAGTGCAAAATAAAAATGTATTTATAATTCCATTTTGATGTTTTAAAAGAAGTTAATTACATCATATTATCAGCTTTGAATACTGAATAATTTTATAACTTTGTTAACGAAACCAAAAAAGGGAAACATTTAAAAACAGAAAAGCAAACAGTTTTTGTTTCCAACACAAACCACAGATACTCTTTGTGATATGAACAACTCAAAGGCAAACTCAGAATTTAGTTTGGTTTAGTTATTTGAACACTTTTTGTGGCATGAGTAGGTACTTCCTTAAGGAAAGGCTTTTTGATTTTAAGGTTAAAAATAGGAAATATTAATTATCAAAAAAGGAAAGTTTCCTAAGAAAAAAAATAGAATTTTTAAAAATATAATAATTATAGAGGTCAATGAAATTCTAAAATTTTGATTTTAGATGGATTGTGGTTTATATTTTTCTTATTTATACCTGCACCACAATAGTGCAGAGGGTAGTATGCGTTCCTGATTATTGTATAACACTGGACCTAGTTTTTTAGTATATCCATCGAGTGGGAATAACTTTCTGAGTCGATCTAACGATATCCGTCCGTCTGGCTAGCTGGTTGTCGGTTAATGTTGCCTTCTACGCAAAGAACAGGTCGCAATTTGGAGCAAATTTAATGAAATTTGTACCGACGCTTAATTTTTCACAACAACGAGGCCTACTGAAAGTGGGGAGAAAAGGTTACAAATCTTCTTTTCCGAATAGTCTCTGTGTCCATACACTATCTTTTTTTATTGGTATTTAGATTTAATTGGTCCACATATATTATATTGCAACATAAATCGCCTTATTAAAACATTTTTAAAATGGGTCCATATTTCACCATATCTTCTCAAATGATAAACTTTTGATTAGGATTTGAAAATCATAGAATTTTCAACATAAAGGGGATATTTTTTCAAGCTAAAAAACGCCTTTATTTTCAACTTGCTTTCAAACGTAATTCTCAAATGTTTTTTAAATGTGGATTATAATACAATGTGGAACAAAAATAAAATTATTTTTAAGTTAAATTCCCTATCTAGCTAAAACATGAAATATTGTTCATTCCGAACTCAAACTCATGGAAAACCGAAATACTTGGCTCCCTTTTATTTTGAGGACTGTAGCACATCGATCATACATTAAACTTATAACTTCTTCACTTTTCCGTTTTATTTTTTTTATTCGTATTCTAATCATTGTAATTACTCACAAATAATTTGTTCTTTTCACAAGAAATAAATCGTTCACTTGTAAAACACATTTAACCACGAATTAAAAATTTAACTATAATCGCCATTTTTAATGTTTACATTTATTTTTCGCTTGGCAATACAAGTTGAATTTTTATTTGAATTTTAAATTTGCAACTTATTTGACATAAAATTGATAAAACATTTGATGTCAAATGTTTATTTTCAAATCATCATCAATTTGAATTTAAAGGTTAAAATCGAACAATTGAAAAACGTTTGAGAATTGTGTTTGATGTCAAGGGATAAAGTCATTTTATATCAAAGGTTCGACTTCGTGTTTGTTGGGCCAAAAAAGGGAAATTATTTTTAAATTGGGAAAATTATTTATTTTTCAACTTGCTTTCAAACGTTATTCTCAAATGTTTTTCAAATGTCGATTTCATTACAATGTAGACGTAAATGAAAAATATTTTTTTATTTTAAATTCATTATTTATTTTAATAAACTGTCAGCTAGTGATGGACATTGCAAAAGACATCGATGTTTTTTTTTTGATGCAACGCATCGCATACAGCCATCGATGTTATATCGATATTTCCCAAAATACATCGATGTTTTCTATACATCGATTGTTTTTGTACCATAATAGCTAGATATTATTATAAAAAAAATTGAGTTTGTTGACCTTTCCTTAGTTTTATACCTTGAATTATAATCTGGCTTAGAGAAAAAGTATAAAAACTCAAAACACGATTTAGTTTTTGTATTTTCTTTGAATTTTATTATTTCGATTAAAATTACATACATGTGGCTATAAAATTATAAAAAAAAATGTTATTTATCCTAATACTTCTATCTTATCATATTTTGTAAAAAGAAAAGTTTACGTTGCCTTTTGCCACTCAATCTGTTTCTTTGTTTAGTCATCACTTGTGCCGCTTGCAAAAATAGTCTTTCTGAAAAAAACCGATGTTCCCACCATCGTCAGACATTCAAAGGTGATTTAATGTAGTTTTGTTAAATGAGATTTTTAGCCATTTCATGTTTCCAATGGGTTTTTGTTCACTCTTCCACGTCACTTTACCGCAAATTAATTGTCAACAATTTCTGGATTTTCGACACAACAGCGCTTCAAGCTATTGCATTTTTTGAAATGTTTGCAAGAGCAGTAGGGGTTACATGTTCTATCACAAGTTATTCTACAACAACTGATGAAATATTAAAATTCATACAATAAAGTTCGCTTCGATTCATCGATGTTCATTTGATGTTGGTGAGTTAAAAAACAGCGGATTGTTTCGATGTATCGATACCTTGCATCGAGGGTTTTTAAAACATCGTTGAATATCATCCACCACTACTGTCAGCTTAACATTCAGCACCATAGCTGAGAGATAATAAAGTGTTCTTTCCGTCTTCAAATTCTTTTGAGGATTGTCATGGCGTACCACCGCGACCGTACAACAAACTTATTGTTTCTTCACTTTCATGGTTGATTTTTATTCGCATTCTTTCACTTTATTATTAATTTTTTACTCAAAAATATTATATATTTTTTTTCAACGAATTCACTTCACGTAACATATAGTTTTTCTTTAATTGTAAATTACATTTAACTTCAATCGTCGTTTTGAATGTTTTCATTTCAATTTCGCTTAATATTGCCAAGTTTATTTTTGATTTGCGAATAACAATAGATAACAGTTCGATATCAAATTGAAAAAACATTGCATGCCAAATGTTTATATTCAAATCATTATCAATTTAAATTCAAATGTTAAAATCAAACAATTGAAATAGTGTTTGATGTCAGATGAGATAAAGTCATTTCATATCAAAGGTTTGACCTCGAGTTTGTTGGGAAAGATAAACACTTTACACAACGAAAAATTATTTTTTTATATTTATTGTTATTTTTTTAATAAAAAAGAGCCAATAAATAAATTAAGATTTACAAACAAAAAATTGATGTTCAGACAATATTCGGCACAAGGCCCTCTTATATCCTACTCTCATAATATAAATTTAGTTTGATGGGTACATGATTGGGCATGGGTTCCAAATAGAGTACACTCTTAAAAATGTGTCTGTCTGTTCTTAGGCGTAGGATATCAAATGGTCGGACTATGATAATTGTTTTATATTTTAAGTGTATAAAAGATGCGTTTTGTTTCCTTTATAATAACTAAATATACAATTCATATTAAAAATACTACAGCAATTTTCGGCCTGAAAACTATTAAAATGCAAAAAAAATTTAGACAATTGTGCAAATAAAAAAATAGTTTCATAAAATTGTTTAGCTATAATTTTTCTTTATGAAAATTGTTTTGTAAAATAGCTGTGGATTTGTTCTTTTTTTTGGTACCCTACATTTCTGTCATGAAATATCAGGCAAAATCTTAATAATGTTCTATTTAAAGCTAAAAATGGAAAGTTGAAATAAGTGGAAAAGCAAATTATTCCAAAGATTTCTTAACCCTTCTGCATTCTCTTGGTTGATATGAACCAATTCAAATAATTTTTTTTTCATTATGATGACACAGTATCGACTTAACATTTTATTTTATCCGAAACGGCAATAAAAATTATTCTAAATATTAGATTCTTGGTAACAGTTGGGTCAAATCGACCCCAAAAGAAAAAGAGAATAATTCAAACACTGGAACTACTCGTTGTTCTTTAAACTCAGAGTCGTTACGGTGAATAGATTGTTGTAAAGTTCGATTATAATTTCTGGTCTACAAGTTAATTTTGGTATCTTGCAGAATGTATCTACATTCAAATTTTCTACTAAATTGTAGCTGATAATTTTTTCCAGCTGTAGGGTACCAAACATCCCAATCTGACCATTTTTCCCACAGTTATTTTTAATAAAAAATTATTTAACAAATAAAAAAGAGATAAAGTGGTAAAGAGAGTAAAAAATAACTTGATAACACAAACTATTTTGTAGTTTGTTCTTTTTTTTAATTTTAACAAATTTATGAGGCAAATGCGAACAAAAGCAGCAAAAAAAACAAAATAAAAGAAAAAACAACAAAAATTATCTACAACAACGACAACAAATACAGAAACAGTTAGAGCTAAACTTTATGTTGGTCTACAAAAATATTTAAGTTTTATTATTGCAAATGCTGCTGCCGTAGCCGATGTCGTAGCTAAAGCAGTTGCTACAGCAGTAGCAACAACAATTGTTTGTTTTGGAACTGTACGCAAATGTATGGATGGCATTTTACTGCTTAAAAAACAAACAGCATGTGGGTCACTACCATCATTTCCTATATTATTTTTATTATTGCAAGTAAATTTTTTTCACAATTTTCATTTCGTTTCCTTTTTCTTTTTTTTTTTTTTTTTTTGTTAAGCATTTTTTTATTTAGTGATATTTTATGTAGAGCATAAAAAAATTTGTTGTAAAAATATACGAGTTTTTAGTTGCAGAGTAAAAATATTAAATTGCTAAATTGAAAATAGGAAAAGAAAAATTTTTTTTGCTCCTTTTAGTTAATAATGTAACAATATAAACTGCTCTTAAATATAATGCAGGACACTGAATATAAATAATAAAAAAATTATTTAATTTAACGAAATGAAAAATCAACACATAATTTTGGGAGCCACAATAAAAATATTGCGGTGGAAATTGTTGTTATTTCGTTTTAAATAATTACAATATTTTGGCAGTAATAATAATTTTATTTTTTTTCTTGTAATAGAGTTTAATTGCTATACTGTTATTATGCATATTTGTTGTATATTTAAACATTTAAGCGTTTGCTACTGACATGAAGTTAATCGGGGAATATGAGTCATGTTTTTTTATAGCAAAATTTAAATTCTGTTTTCGAGTTGTATAATGTATTAAATATGTTTAAACGTTATACGCAAACACATTCTTACTGCTGTATTTAAAAAACAAAAAATTTATATTTTAAATGTATTTAAGAACTGAATTTCCTAAAAATAGATTTTAAATCCAATTTAGAGTTAGAACTATATGTAACCTTCTCCGAGAAAAGGGACCTAGTGTGCCAAAAAACGGGTTTGGACTTAAGAGTGGATTCTGCCACCTAAAAGAGTGTTATGAAACTTTAAATGCCTTTTTTCAAAACTTAATTTTCACACACTAGGGCCCTTTGCTCGGAGAAGGTCACATATTTTTTTTATTACTGAATTTTTTGAAAATATATGACGACTTTATGTGGATAAAATTTAGATTTTGCTGTATTTTCGAGAAATTTATGATTGTGGGTTAAAATTTTATACCATTTTATATACTGATTAGAAGATGTGCAGTGACATATTAGTATCAGGCGAAGAATCAGATGAATGGAACCCCCAAGGCAATAGAAGAAGAGCCAGACCCGCTTACACCTGGACGTGATAAATCGAAAGTGAAACAAACTCAATTGGAAAGTCCATAACATGTTCGGAGGCAACAATAATATGGTTGTGTATTCTTGATGGAGGACTAATATAACCATAATATGGTATTGGGTGACAATAATATGGTTAAATTTAAAATAATATGCTTAAAATTTTCTTAAAAAATAGTTTTGTTGGAGGCGACCGCATTTTTATTTATTTTTTTCTCTGGGTGTACAAAGTGAGTAAAAGGCCAAATAAGCGACATACGAGGCTTTGCCGACAAATCTAAATTTGACGTTTGTACAGAGTTTCCTTCTAAAGCTACCGCCAATCTTGTCTGTCAATTAAGAACTTTTCTTCGAAGCCTAGAATTCAATTTAGAAAAAATTTTCAAAATTTAGTATAATACTATGTTCACACTTGAGTTTTTAAACGCGTTTAAGCAAAATGTTGATTAAGTTAATCAAAGCCGTTCACATTACATTTGAGATGATTAAGATGACAGATGATTAAGAAAAAAACAAAACAAACAAATTTATATTTCCTTAAAGTGTTAAAAATTGATAAAAAAAATACTTTTATTAACTAATCACAAGATTATTTTAAACATATTAATGATGAAATTGTAAAAATTTATGAATTATTTAAGGAAAAAAATAAAAACATTAAGCAGAAATCGTGGCCGGTTGTTCAGTTTATGTTGGCCGATTCTACATTACACTCAGTTTGAGGTATGTTCAGTGGATTCTATGTGATTAATGAAGTGATTTAGTTGTAAACATGTCAATTTGAAGTGATTAACAAATCACTTCAATGTATGGGAAATCATCTCGATTTTGAAGTGATTGGAGCTTAATCCCGTTTGAGCTGCTTAAACGCGTTTAAGAACCCAAGTGTGAACATAGTATAAGGCCAAATCCTTAATCAAAAAGGGGCGATTATTAGTCCATAGTTTCAATTACCACCTAAACCAACGATCATCCAGATATTTTCGACAAATAAGCCATTACTTTATAGGCTTTTTCGATATATGTATGAACAAAAACAAATATTCAAAAACAACACTTCGCACTTGATCAACAAGAGGGTATTAACTCAAAATTTTTATTTGTTCACTTTTTGAACAAAAAAAAATACTCACGTAATATTCATATAAAAATAGATAATGAAACGGTTGATTTAACAATTATTTTTCTGTTTCATTTTTAATCAAAAATAGTTTAGCTTCTTCTTCTTTCTTTTATAAACTTTTTGTTTTATTTTTTTAATTAAAATTTTAATAACAATAAACTTCTGCTTATCTGAACAATTTATGTATACAGCACTACATACAAAACAGAAACTTTAATTTCGATACTGTTACAACAGAGTATTTTCGACACCTAAATTAACTGTCATTGTATTAAAATCGAATTTGTATTTCATGCTGCAAGTTGCACTGCACTCGTGTCTTCTGATTCCAAATATTTATTTATTTGTAATGAAACAATTGAACACGAATGAAGGGAAATCTTGATAAATTCTACTTATTGACAGTACAAATATTGTTGTCGTTAGTTTGCTGTTTATATTGTATTATTGTAATTGTTGCTGTTGTTTTAAACCAGAATTACAATCTAAAACACACACTAATAAAAGATGTTATTGCAAGTAATAATTGCTTATCATAATTAAACTTATTGTTGTTGTTGTTGTTGGATTATTTGTTATAACTGCATACACACAAAGGATTTAATAAGAATTAATATGTGTATATAAGTTTGTATGAATATGTGTGTTCTTATGCTTCTTATTCGTATTGCATTTCAATAATTATTATAATTAAATAGAAGTTTTGTTTTACAATGTTGTAGGAAATGGGTTATAACAGACTAAAACGTAGGAAGGGATTGCCATAACTTCGAATATTAATTAAGTTTTGAAATATTTTGTGATTAATTTGAAAACGTTTTCTGATAAATTATGCTATAAGAACAAAAGTAGAAGTACGGGAACGCAAGGCATATCTTATTGTAAAAATATTCTAGCATTTCCCTGTTTATCATCTTTTGAATACAAAAATAATACTGTTTTTATCCAATGCACCAAAAATATGAGAGTATTTTATTCTGTTCGGTTTTTTCAAGCCACAAATTGTATTGTGTTCTGCTTAGCTCATTAGTATTCGTTCGTTTCTGTTGTAATTAGCGCCCTTTTGGAAGGCACAACATTTTTTACAAAAACAAAATACATAAACGAAAAACAACAAACTGCCGGAAAAAAATTTTTTTTTTAATTTTCACACAATAGTTTTTTAAAACGGAACATTAGAGGGTTAAAACGAAGACCAAAAAATCGTGCAATGTATTTAAACTGGGTTTCGAAAAATTAAAAAATTTCAAGGCCCGGAATTTCGAAAATCCGTTTTACATACATTGCTCGAACTTTTGGTCATAGAAGAATTGTAGTGAAATTTGATTTTCATAAAATATTCTTTGAAACCTCATGATTATAAAAATTTAGTGCATAACTATTCTTTAAGGCTGGAATAAAATTACAAACTGAGAACACCTTTGGGGCATTCACAAGGTGTGCTATTCATATAGTCATATCGTCATAATGTACTAAATAATATGTTGCAATTTTTAAAAAAAAATACTGTTGTGTTTCAAACAAAATAAAAATGTTAATGCTGTGTCCATTGATTCGTCATAACTGTACAGTAAAAATCCTAATTATAAGCGGTTGCCCACATCAGTCATATATGTTTCTTGTAATTGTTTTAAGTCATATGACTTTATAACTTTACGACTACCTTGTGAATACCCCAATGGTTTTATATTTTCATGTTATATTAAAAACGAAAAATTTATGAAATTTAAAAATTATTTACAACCAAAATAATTTTCGTGGGAATACAAAATTTAATTTAAATGATTTTGTTATTCGTGCTTAATTCCCAATTTTTATTATCTGATAAAAACACTGAAATTTATTGTTGTGAAATGAGCATAGTGTTTTTATCAGATAAAAAAAAATTGGGAATTAAGCACGAATAACAAAATCATTTAAATTACTTACAACATTTAGAATAAATATCAACCATTATGAATTAGACGGCCATATCTAATTTGT
Organism: Pollenia labialis; assembly: GCA_949318255.1. Taxonomy (NCBI): domain Eukaryota; kingdom Metazoa; phylum Arthropoda; class Insecta; order Diptera; family Polleniidae; genus Pollenia; species Pollenia labialis. The sequence continues at coordinate 97,045,379 of OX439142.1, read as the reverse complement.
CTGTGATTTTGCGAAAAGTTTTTTAAAGATCTCTGAGAATAGGAATACTTATATACCTCAAATCCTTTTTTGGTGGGCATTTAAATTAATTTGACAATTTTATAAAGTTTTCAAATTTATCAGAACATTATTTTAAATATTTCGAGAAAGTTTAAGAAAATTGAAATGCCTCTACTTTGATAACAAGATGAAATATTAAAATTTTTTCCCCCAAAACGTTAATTTTCATAACAATAGAAAGTATAAAAATTTGAATACAGTACTTACTTTTCCTTAGACCACAATAACTTCTCCATATTTCCTATAAAAAAAAGAAGAAAGTTAAAAAGTAAGTTTTGTTAAAAAATATTTTACAACTTTTTAATCGAACTACTTGAACATAAAAGATGAATCAAGAAAAAATGTAAAAAATAAAAGACAGTTTTCTTTTGTTATATACGAAACATGATAAATAATATTGAAAAAAGGCAGTCACTAAAGTACATATTTATTTTTTTATATAGTCATTGTTTAAATATGCCACAAAAACTTATATTATGCTTTAAGTTTAAAGCAGTAAAATGGAAAAATATATATTTATACATGCATAAGAGAAAGAAAAATTATTACACACAAAAATTTATTAAGTATATAAGAAAATTTTAAAATAACATGCAACATCATAGATTTACAAATTTATAACTGAAAAGCACGCAATAATGTTGTATTTTCTTCATTGTTGCATTAAAAGAAATTGTCATTTTTATATATAAACAGTGGGGCAGAGTAGGGTAAACGATCGCAAGTAAATGTAATAATTTTGATTTTAAAATTTAAAAAAAAATGTTTAAAAAATATAAAAAATTCACAAGAATGTAAACATACTAATCGTTTTATGTTGTAGACTAATTATAATTTTAAATAAATATACGTATCTGTTGTATTAAAAGCAGAACACTTTTGCATAAAACAAATAGACGACAGCTGTGAAAAAGATTTTCCTCTACCAACAGCACCTCCGTGTGTAAACGAAACGAATACAACCCGGTGCAAATTTGAGTCTATAATCCGGCAAGATTATAGTTCTATTGCAAAAATGCTAGCAGCATCTTTTGTTATAAGCAAAAGCATTTAGAAATAATCCTCCCTCAGACCAAGCTCATGGAAATGTTTTGAAAATCAGCCCTAAGGAGCGATTTTAAGAATATTCCTTAACGCAACTTTGTTAAGTAAGCCACAACATCTATGCGAACCCCGTCGTAAGTATGTTTTCAACGCAAAAGCGCAGGTTCCGCAAACACAATCTTCCTGAAAGGCAGGAAGCTTTTCCTGCAAGAAACATACTAAAGGAGGCATAAACCAATATTCAGTGGGGTGTCGTGCCACAGGGGGCTACTTGATTTTTTAAAATTAAAAGTTTTAATTAATTTTTATCAAAAAAGCGCCAAAATAGTCTTGAATATATTTTAAGTAGTTACCAAAAATTTTAAACAAAACAATAAATTGAAGAATCGTTTTTAGTAAGGGAAAATTTGACGTTCAATTCAAATGAGGTACTCGTACAACTACAGCTTTAAGTAGCATTTACACTTTTTTTTTTTAATTTGGTCACTGTTCATATAACTTTGCAGTTCTTGTTAATCACTATCAATATGATATTTCCGTCTTTTGTATATATGGTTGGATCTAATTTTAATCATTACTCGGTAGTATGAATTACTCTATTTCATGTATTCAACGACATTCATGACATTTAAAGTCCTCTCAAGTTGAATGTTTGAAAAGGGATATATTATTATATTTTAGTATAACTAAAGCTTGAGGTCTCTTTTATTTTTATATAAAAGTTTAAACTTTTATTTAACCAATATTTCGGCACTTCTTTGACTGGCTTCTTCAGGGTTTTTTCTTCCTTATTTTATAAGTTTTCAACAATTATCAAAATAATTTTCGTGAGAATACAAAATTTAATTTAAATGATTTTGTTATTCGTGCTTAATTCCCAATTTTTATTATTTCATAAAAACACTATATTTTATTATTGATGGGATAAGCTATTCCTATGCGCATTTCACTGGTTGCTTAGGCCAGATCATCAAGAAACTTCACCCATAAAAATTTTAGAAAAACTAAAGATATTAAACCAAACAAAACTGTTAAGCGTATAAGAATTACAGCAACAGTTCTACTTGTAACAATATCAAAGTTTAAACAAAATCACCAACAATAAACAGTGAGTTTATCTCTCCTAACATTCCCCACTACAATTGATTGGAATTCTTCCAACATTAATTGTAGTTCTAATTAGATTAAGAAAAAACAAAATAAAAACAAAAACAACTCGCTTTATTGTTTTCGTAAACAAAATATAAAGCGGGCTGGCTTAAATAACCAGTGATATGCGCAGAGGAATAGCTTATCCCATCAACAATAAATTTCAGTGTTTTTATCAAAAATAAAATTTTGGAATTAAGCACGAATAACAAAATCATTTGAATTTTCAACAATTTTAACAATAACTGACATATTAAAAAATTGTTTAATTAAAACCAAAAAAAAAATCAAACTTGATCTCAAGGCGAATTCATATTTCAGGTGGCGTTGAAAGCACAGCTGTGCTACTTTTTTTTCTAAATTAGAGAGATGAATGTCTAAAGTTGCTTGTGGTTTTGACATATCGACAAACGAAAGCAATAAATAAAATACAATGTTGTGTTTTTTGTGTTGTTACTTGTTGTAGTATCGACACCAATGTTTACATGAATTCGCCTTGCTTGATCTATACAATATAAATAAATTTTTAACTTCCGTTTTTTTTATGAATTAAGTGTCCATAAATTTGTGCTACATTTTCAGTGTCAGACTTAAAATTAATTCTCGATATTTAATATATTTATAGGAAAACTATAAAGTTTAATAAATGGATTATTATCAATTGCAAACTTCGATGTTTTTCTATTAGGACGTTATTAAATATCTATGAAAGTTTTCACATCGCGATTTAACAAGAACAAAAATGTGACTATACCGGTGAAAATCAAAAATGCGCGCTAAAGGGTCTTAATTGCAATAATAAAGAAGGCCGAATTTCGTTTTTTAGCTTAGGGCCAAACATCTTTTTTGCGTTTTAGGTACATAGGAAAGGGCTAAATCAGGCTCAACGGGTTAATATGGCTTTGTTCGCTACGACGCACAGTGCTTTGTCCCCATATAACGAAGGGACATAAATAGAAGGAGTTGTTAGAAATTTTTGAAATTTGGTACACTAGCATAAAATAGGTTAATTAAGAAAAATATGAATTTTTGGAGAAATCGGTCCAAGGACACGCCTACCTCCCATGTGTCCTGAAATGGAAAAATGTAATTTTGGCTTCAAAAATGCCCACAAAACTACAAAAAATGGTCATGCTGATACACACACAACTAGCAACGTGTGTGTATATTTTGATTTAAATCTGAACAAGTACTCAAGGTCCTGCCATATATCCTTTTTCTTAAAAATGCTATAACACTTACAAAAATTGTCCAATCGTAATAAAATTTGGTGTGAAAATTGATATTTGTTAGATATACATATATGTATGCCAAATTTTGGTAGAATCCGATTATTAATGTAAAAAATACAAAAACATCATTTAATGAAAAATGAGTTAAAAACGCATAAAATGCTCTTGCAAAACTAACAAGTAAAAAAGTATAATCGGTCAAGCCCGACCATGTGATACCCTAAAGCATAGTATTTTAAGACAAAGTTCCTAGGATGTAATCTATTTGGGACTCATGGGCAATCATGGGCCCGACAGAACAAAATTATTTTGTGAGGTTAAGATTCGTTTTAAAGTTCTTTCTGCCGAATATTATTTAGATTATTTAGACAGCCAGCCGGCCGGACGGATATTGTTATATCGACTCAGAAAGTGATACTGAACCGATCTAACGAATTATTTTGAATTATTTCTTAAAAAAAATAACGGCAGTAAGTCACATTTTGAAAACATTCTTTAAACGATGAAAAACCAACGTCATCTGTGAATTTATCGTCATCTTGTAGCGACAAAAGAAACAGACACAACTGTTATACTAATTTTTTTAATTTATCTTGTCAATTTATCTAATTCAATAGTTTATATATTTGGATTTATTTCTTATTATGTTCCTAGTTTATTTTTTTTAAACAAATTTAATCTATGAAATCTTTAGCAAAAATCACGAAAATAGCATTTTTTTAAATAATTTTTTTTTCAAGTTGTGGTAAAAATTTTTTAATTGTTTTTTTTTTGTAGTTATTAGAAAACAGTCTAAATATTCGAAATCAGAAAAAACCCATAGACGATATTTTTCTTTTTTTTTTAATAGTCCATCAAAGTTAAGAAATGTTTAGAGATTGAGTAAATAATAAGCATTTTTCAAATCAATAAAAAAAAACTTTTGAGAAAATAATTCAATACAATTTTTTTACAGTTAGCTCTAAATATAGTTAACTACTACAGAAAAAAATTTTAATCTCGTGCTTTAAAAAACAACAGTTTTCCTGAAGCATGTAAAACTCAAGTAGTTGTTTAGCCATTTTTACTATAAATTCTTAAACTTTGGCGCCCTCTAGCGCCGCCAAAAAGAGTTAAATCTTAAAAATTCTTCAAAATTTATTTGAATTATTTTGTTATCCATCGATCTGTACATTTTGAAGTACAATATAAGACTTGTTTTTTTTTATATTTATGTCTATGGGCCACAGCACTGTGCGACGTACATAGGACAAGCTATCTTAAGTTCAACAAGCAACAAATTAGAACAGTTTCCTCACTTATAACTGAGCGCTGGCCGGTACGTGTAGAATGTGGTCTGGAATTCAATTACCACTGCAGAAGTTGTCAATACATTTTTGATATTCTCTGTCAATGTTCGGGGATTCAGGATATAAGAAAAATAAAGGATCAGTAGGATCAGTCCCTATCTATTTGGAGGATCTTTAAAACTCATTGATTGGAAAAAGAATTGATTGTAATAGTGTTGTCAGCGAAAATTTGTGATGGCTACTTGTGCATCGTATTGGGCGGATGTATACAAAGAATTGCTTATGCAAAACAATTGTTATTGAAACATTATCAATGAAATTAAGTTACAAATTAAAAATAAAAAATGTAGAGCTTTTTGAATCCACTCTTTGTGCTGTGTCAATTTTGTATTCCCCTAAATATGTTTGAGAGTATTTTTTATACCCGCACTGTTACTGTGGTAATACTCATACGTGAATTGATCGGCTTCACTTCTCCTCAGTGTTTGTTTGTTTGTTACAGCGACACTACAGTATATAGTTTGAATTTTAAAGTTTTTTAATTACTTAAATGTATGTTCAATGGAATTGTGCAGGCCGAACAAACACCATAATAAAGTTGCCAGATATAACAACCGTAGGACGGTTTAATCCCTTTACTCAGATAAAATCCCAAACTAATTTATGGTGGTTAGTTAAAACAAAGATAAGCGTATTATGGGAACTCTGACTAAGTTTCCCTCCGATTTAAATTCAGAAGAATAGAATTTATGAAAATAAATTTACCGATATTCGCAACCTAAAAGCCTTATCAAATTTAATATTATTCTAGGAAACGGTCTAAGTTAAAAGTTAAAATTATTTTTCTCTATAGTTACACCGTGCTATAAACATATTTGTCCTTATTTGCTTGTAACAACATTTTTTTTATTAAAACAATAAAAACATACTAAATGATTTTAAAATACAAAACATACTTTCTTTTTCCTCACTCTAAAAAAAATCATTAAATATTCACGGTTTCATTTAAGTGAACTTTAGTTTCTATAAAATTTTCTTTATAAGTTATTTAAAATACAAAATTTTAACACACCAACTCTCACACATTTCCTTTAAAGCTTTAGTACCAGAACAGACAAAAACAAAACCAAGAAATATGTCTTTGTAAAAAATCTCAATGATTTTTCATACTTAAACTTTTGTTGTTCCAATTTTTTTTTTACAAATTATTTTTGCACACAACTTCTTTCCTGCCAAGTGTAGTTTTTTTCTAGTTCATGCTGATTCACCTACACACTCTCTCTAACTCACGCCCTACCGCTTCCCGTTCGAGTTAATGTTTTGACCCATTTTCTAAGCATTTAACGTAATTTTTAGTAGAGGGTAAACAAAATTAAAATAAATGTTAAAATCAAAAACAAACATTTGAAAAGAAAGCAAAAGAGAACGAAAAAAAACTTCATATATAAAATTATACCTCGAGCAAAGACACATCTCCTTAAAAAAAGGACTCAAGACAATGGAAGACAAATAAAAACAAACTGAAAAAATAGTAGAAACAACACTAAAGCAATGAAAACAAACCGCAAGCGGTCTAAAAGTAGACACACTTAACAGCACAGACACAAAGCTAAAGAATACAAACAAAAACATGATGGAAGACGAAGAACAAGGAGATGGAGAAGATAAAATATAAACCAAGCGAAATGAAATAGAGAAACATTATTAAATGTTACAATGCCAAAAGCAACAAAAAAGATACAATTTTGCTAGTACGGAGAACGGTAACGAAGACAAAAAAAGCTTATACTTTAACCAGAGTTCAGGAAAATTCATATAAATCGTTGTTAAATTTTCCACGCACCAAACAGTCACTTTTTGTGGGGGCATTGGTTTTTGGACAATCACTCTTGGATTATCATTTGCCCAAATGCGGCAATTCTGCTTATTAACGAATCCACTGAGGCGAAAATGTGTCTCATCACTGAAGAAGATTTTCTTCGAAAATTTATAATCCATTGTTGCCATTTCTTGCTTGTCACCATTCTGACATTTGACGACGGTTGGAAAGGTCGTGACTTTAGTTCATGAGTCAATTGCACCTGTAATCGTGCAAATGCAAGTTTTTATTCATAATGTTCATCAACGACGTGCTTGAGAGGTACAGTTGTTGGGTACGACGACCAGTTGTGGTGGACGGCTCTTCAGCCACACTATCGCGAACAGCAGCAATGTTTTCTGCAGTACGAGCAGTACGTCTCCTACAGACCCGATTTGCCCAAATTTTTGCACGATTTTTCCGATTGTACGCACATATGGACGATTTAATTGATTGATTTAATTGACCGAAAAAATCAGGAAGTGCCTGAATAACTTTAGCGCGTTGCTCGGCGCCAAAGAATTACATTGAAAGCAAAAACAATGTCATAAATATTTTGTAATTTTGTTGTTGCTTTCTATAGTACAACTCATTCCTGTCAATTGAACAATATTAAATTTGGAGATAGTAATACGTCCGCGTATTCAGTAAACAAAAATGTTGGGCAAAGTTGTTCTTCTCCCAAAAAAGATATTACTAGAATTTAATAAAGCTGAAGGATTAACAAAATATACCGAAAACAGTCATAATTCCACTACCCAGGAAAAACTTTTTGATTTTTAGAAATAGGTGGTAGTTATATCATAAGTTACCTGGTAAGTAGTTCTCATTATAATTGTCATTATTCTGAAAACTTCAATAAGTATTTACTAGTAATGACCTCAGCAACTACTATTATTTTCACTACAGAACATTTGCCTACTAATAATCAGCTCAATAACTTCTTATTAGTTAAGTTGTTTTCAGTATTGAAAATTTACTTACTGGTAACGTACTCCTTAATTACTTATTAGGTTTATTAACTAGTGATTTTTTTGCTTCTGGTAAGTAACGGATCGGCTACTGCATGGCCAGCCGAGGCAGCGATTTGAATGAAATTATTTGAATGAATTATTTATAACCGGAAGGATTGTACTTTCAAATAACATAAGAAATTTGAGAAAATATTCATTATTTTTTTTATAGCATTTTCAAAAAAAAAAGTTATTTCGCGGACCCTGTATATTGTAAGTACTTACAATTCAACTTACTCGTTAATAACTAGATATTTTTGACTTCCAGTAAGTGTAATGTAAGTACTGAATTCTAAGGCACCTCGAACAGAAAATAAGTAGTTATTCGGCCGAAAACTAAGTAGTGTTTACTCTATCCAACATTACTTGCTAACTAACCAGGTAAGTAAAGTTTTGGCTGCGTACTTAATAAAAAATTAAAAAAAGGCATTTATTCTAAAAATGTATAATAATTGTCTTTTTGAGGATATTGATGAAGGGCATCTTGGAAGAATGCAATACTAATAAAAAACACCAGATTATTAAAAAAAAATAACCACAAGAACTTGTTGGTATTTTGTTCTTGTAAAAATATTTTGGTTTCTGTACCAATCGCGTCGGTGTGGTTTTTTTGTTGAATACACTTTTCTTACGTAGCTAAACTTCTTTGAAAAACACTAAAAAAGTCATGTTTTGATAAAATTTATATATTAATAACGCATATACATAAGTATAAGCAAATGCGACAGTATGTAAAGTAAGAAGATGTGTTTTATTGTTGTTTTAATAAGACGTTATGGTTTTGCGCCAAATTATAATGCCAGTTTTTGTAAATTCAATGTAGTGCTTTAAACAACGAACCCACCTTTGCTGTTGGTCCATAAACCAAAATGTTTTCACAAGAAAAAAATATTTGTCTTTTAAACGAAAAAAAGCTGACCCTTTTAGTGGCATCAAAGAATATATTTTACAAAAGCAAAACACATTTTAGTTCAAGTAACTAACAAATAATTTTACAAAAACAAAACACACAAAGCATATCGTGTTGGCCTTAGGGAAAAATTTCCAGCGCTTTCACTTTTTAGGCCTAAAAGAAGGTTTACAACTGTATTTTTAATAAACTTTTACTAACTCCACTCTGCCTTATATGAACAGCGGCCTGATTCTGGCAGTCGTGATCGAGTAATTTCTCGACTCGTAAGCAATTTATTATCCAATTATTTCAGCCAATACTGAACGATCGGAATTATTTTTTCAGTGTTATAGAGCATTAATTTGAGTTTCACAATACTGAAAAAATAATTTCGATTCGTTAAGTATCTACTGAAATAAAATTGCTTTCGTATCGAGAAAGTACTCGATCACGACTGCCAGAATTAAGCCCCAGGTCTATTAGTTCGCAGTTAAAACTTGGCTTACTTTTTCAAAATGAATAGCTTCTTTCACTTATTATTTAGTAGCTTTCTTCTATATCTACTTCTATAACTAATTTTTTCTGGTATTATGTAGGTAAAAAAAATAATGGCTTACTTTTTAATGCATTCGTTTTGGGACTTCCCTTGTAAAACTCATTGGTTACTCAACACATTATTTTGTAGGCGAAGTTTTTACTGGATAGTTATGTTTGATTGTGTAGTTGGATTCGCATTGTTAGCAACAACAGTTACACTGGGATAAAGCTTTATTCTTGATTTTTTTAAGAAGGCATTCCAGAAGCCTTTAAAGTAATTGCAAGAAGGCAAGGCTTTGGTCTCTAATGTCCCACCGTGTAAATTAGAAATACAGTTGGAATGCGGCTGTAAAACTTTTTATCGTCAAAAGGCCTTCTATACTGACTCTTTACTTCTTCATTTTCCCGCTGTAAATGGTCAGGCAAAACGTGATTTTTTCCTTATGAGAAATTTGAATGTGAACTTGTTTAAATATTTCATATCTGACAAATGCACATATGAGTTTTTTTTTTTTGTTTGCTCCTCCTCATGAGAATAAGAATGCAACAAAATTATTAAATGTTTACACTCGCTCATGACTATAAAATAAGTGAACGTTTCGGTACTCTGCTTTTAACGAAGACTAACCCACTTTCACGCGAGAAGTTGTGTTTGTAAACAGATACCCTGCAGATACTAAAGTGGTCTTTACATTGCATATCTAAATTCTTATTTCTAGATTTAACGCTATAAGTTTTAGAAATATTTGAAATTTGTGTTTCCTTTGAATGTTTACTGTAGGCGCAATTGATTCTAATATTAATTATTATTATTATTATTATTATTATTATTATTATTATTATATTTATTTAGTGCTTTTCTAATACAACAAGATAGATTATCTTATAATTAAAGTATTAGAATCAGAAAAGTTAGTTTTAATATATGTTGGTGTCCTTATTTATAAAATAATTTAGCAGATATAGTAATAATAGATAATTAGATCAATAATTACATTTAATATAGAACTTAATTAGAGTACATAAATATTTGAATTTTGCAATTAAGTTAATTATTTCGAATGCCATAAATGTTATTGAAGTTATTTTTAAATTTAGTTGCGTTGGTTGAATGTTTTAAAGATACAGGAAGTTGGTTCCAGAGACGTATAGAATATATAAAAAATTGTTTCTCAGTAATTAATGGAGTAGACTGTTAACTATACCCCATTACAATTTTTTATTTATTTTGCTATGCACTTATGAAAAGTAAGCGGACATTAATTTGCTACCCAATAACACTTACAAAAATGCAGTAAATAAATTAACGAAAATTTGATTTAAAAAAATATAATGGACCCCGGGATTCCCTTGCTAAGAAGCAGGTTTTTATTGGAGAATACTATAGAATAGATATGTAGAAGGCAATAAGCCGCCAACCAGAGGATTTTTTGGGGAGAATATATTGAATTTATTGAGCTGATTGTGGCACTCGCCAGCAGTGTTGCCAGGCGCTGCACAAAAAGGAGTTGATAATATTCCGAAAAGATAGTAACAATGAAAAGGTACTTTAAGAACCCAACAAAAAATAAAATCGTTAACAACAACTTCTTATACACAAATATTTATTTATATTTTTATGTAGATAAACATTTTTTGTTACTATAATTTTAGAGGTATGATATAACTGCATAAAATAAATGTGTGCAAATATAGTTTCAGTCTTTGAAACATGTATGCATGTATATAATTGTATGAAAGAAAAATTAATTCCATCATCATCAGAAGAATCAGCACTGAAATTGACATAAATATCACATGAGTCTAATAACTTAAGGAGATCATCAGAAATTTCCAAGTCATGGCAACATTTATTTCTTTCTTTTTAATGAAAATTGAATATTCAATACCGCATTAGGGATTTTAACTTTAAATCTATTTCTATATTGTGTCTTTACACTTTTATTTTCTTGAGCATATGAAAAGCGTTTTTGATTTAGTAAAAAATTATAAAATGGCTAAAAAAAAGACACGAAACTAAAATCAAATTTTTGAGTCTAAAAGAAAATGAAGGAGGCTGGATAAACTGGCAACACAGATTGTCATCTTTATGTGCATTGAATAAAGTTCTTCTTGTGTTAAAAATGTATTGCTTTTAAATGTGAGTTCGCCTTATAAAATGCATGCCTTCCGTATGCGAGATGGTAAGCAAAACTTTGTAATATCCCTAGAGGGAAGCGAACTGACACTAAAGTAGTCCCGTGATAGGTCTTTGGTGGTAGAGACCGGTTCTAGTTCTAACACTTTATATGAATAAGACCTATCACTTTAACATGGGGTTGTCATTGGAGGGGGTCAATTAACACCATTTGACCAGTCACAGATCTATTCTCAATGAACGTGCTTAGTGCCAGTTACTAAAATGTAGTAAAATTTAAATACAATGTAGTATTATTTCAATAAAACAAGTCCTAGAATTAAATTTAAGATCCAAATTTTAGAAATTATCAAAACATGTGTCACAGCACCAGTTAAAACTGTACTGTAATTCATTACTTTTTCAACCTTTTTTTTCTTTATAAACCAGTTAAGGGATTGGTTCTTCTTTCAATGGTCATGGGTCTTTTCTTTTTGTACTTGTTCTATTTTCACAAATCCCAGGACCAGTCTGTTGGACCAATTGACACCAATTTCCCGCAGGGATCTTCCTTACAAGCCTGCTACGTTTGTAGATCAATTTATTTTTTGCATTATAACTACGCATTTTGCAATAATTAAAACTTCGAATTTTTGTTAGGGTAAGTATCGTCTGCAATAAATTAATAGGAAAAATACTACAAACATATCGCACTTGATCAACAAAAGGAAATTAACACAACATTTTTATTTTATCACTTTTGGAAAAAATCTACAAGTAATATTCACATCTACCTGACATGTAAATGTCATGCTATTTTGTACACTTTTTGGTAATGAAACGGTTGGTTTACAAATTCTTTTTTATTTGCTTTTGATATTAAATTAAAAGTTGTTTTGCTTCTACCCTCTTGTTACTCTAGTGCGATATATTGTGCATAGCCAGATATGATATATCGAGTCCTATTTTAGATAATATCGTAGACGACAATATATTGAAATTTTGTTTTTTTTTTTTTTTTGCAAATAAGTACTCGTTAAAATTATGAACAAATCAATAGACTTTGAATTTGTACCGTTGCGAAGAAAAATCCCATCTAAATCTAAATAAGGTATTGCATTGCTTAAGAATAAAATAATAAAAACCTTTCTCGTGTAAAATTTCGATATATATGCTATCGTCTACACACAAAATGTTCCTTTTGGAAAAGAAACTTTGGGGTAGGTGTACCACCATGGTGGTCCTAACTCCTGGATGACAACCAATGAGTTTATCAAACGCACCTGTGTGTGAGAGCAACCATCATACACAGATACCATGTCTGAGTGTATACCTCGCCAGAAATACACAATGGCTCCTTGTTGAGGAGGCGAAGCTATAAAAACTCCGATGTTTTTTTGGTATGCTGGAAGTTTCTTTTGAATAGCTACAGCATTTAGGAAGAGTAGAAAAATAACAGCCCTTAACACTGACTTTTTAAGATCTTTCATTCCAGAACTTTGGATAACACCCACAACCACCTTTGTCGCAGCAGCGTCCTCAACCAGACCTGTATGTTTGCTTCAACATTTTTTAGGAACTGACTGCCTACATCACTAAATGTGAAAGAACTCATTCCTTAAAACAAATTCTAAAAACTTTGTACTTGTGCTAAAGAAAGCGTTTTTACGACATCGTGAAATTGGCAGTTATAATGATTTATGAATGGTTAATTGTGTTATTTTAGACATGAAAATTAGCGCTGCGTTAGTTAAGTCTCATTTTTAGGTTTGCATAGTTGTGCTCCTTCTAAGATGTTTCGAATGACTTTTTCTGGTTTTCTTAAACTAATTTAATATTTTATTTTAGAGTTCGGAGAGGCTTAACCCTAGTCCTTATACCCGGATGCAAGTGTGGCTAGTATTTATCTTTTAATAACGTACCTCCTAAGCCTCTTAAGAATTTTTGCTGAAACTCCGGATCTAGGAAGATAGTGCAAATCTGCGATGGTTGTCACCTCAACTACTATTAGGTCAAGCCATTGAGGAGCTATGAGCCTCCAAAGACGAGACCGCCAAAAACGTATACCCAAGTAGAGGTGTACTTGGTGTGATTTAAATGCAAATTTCTGAATTGACTTTATAATCAAAAAAATTTTTGATGTTGGTAATGTAAATTTATGTTTTAAAGTATTTAAATTTTGTCCTCCATATTGTGATTTGGTTGACATTTTAGAGTACACAATGTCAATAAAAAAGTGTTGACTTTTTATGATGTTCACAAAGAAGGCTGCTGACAGTATCCCGATCACATTGTATTCTTATGACCACCTTAAATGTTCGCAAAAAATATATTTAGCTACAAAATAGCATTAAAAAATTTATTTTTCTTCTTAAAAAGAAAAAAAAAATCGAAAAACATTTACTGGCCATGTACATGTGCTTGGGTATACATTGGGTTAATGATATTCATACATTCGTGGCGTCCAATTTAAATCCCTGCTACTTGAAAAAATGCTTTCACCGAAACTGTCTTGTAATATCTACACTATTTGGCTTGCCGTCTGCGCAATACCACAGCGAACTAGAGCCCAGTCCCGTACCACGGGAGCGAAATTATAAAAATATCCTACTTATTCTTTTTGGTTCGTTTTACAAAAATAAATCTTTAACTTTTAGTCTTCCTAAACTTCCTAACAGTAGGCATAAAATATAAATCGTGTATTATCAATTTTATAGTCGCTAAATTATGAAGAAAACTATATGAATACTTATTATCAGGCAACCAGAAATATGCACTAAGAAAACCCGTTTTATGCGCATTTTATATGCAGTAAAAACTTGAAAATATGAAAACTGTTAAAAATATGCCCAAAAAAAATTAAAAAATTGCTTATTTAAAAACATATTATTCAACAACTTAATAACAATTCCATTAAATAAAAACAATCCTAAAATGAATATCGGTAAGGCCCAAACACCATAGTATTTACAAATGAATTTTCGAGATTTTTGGGGCGATTGTCACCATTCCCATAGACTTCGTCCTTTATATAATTAAAATGTATTTACTAAATTTTATCAAATTATCTACAAGATTTCAACTTGCACTTTGCACACAAGGTTAACATGGATAGACAACCAGCCAGACGGAAGGATGGACATCGTTAGATCACTTTAAAAAGATTGGTCCAGATTTCTATGTATGACACATATCGCCAAAAACCTACATAATTGCTTTTTCCTTTATTTTTGCTGATTTATAAAAGTTTAAAATAACATTTATCCGTAATGACAACCTTCTTTGTCTTACAATTTAAAAATAAAAATTAAATTTAGATAATGAAATTGCAGTAACACGTTGGGTTTCAGATAGAAATTTAAAACATAAAAGCCAGAATTTCGCAAAAAAAAATTGTTTTTATTTGATGCGAAATATGCCTTAAAAAGGCAAACTTTGCGCAATAAATCTTAAAAATGCCGCAAAAAAGCTCTTTTAAATAAATTATGCAAACGGTAATATATGCACTAACAAATCGATAACAAAATTCAACAAAAGCTCTAAAACGGATAAATATATTGTTTCTGCCTTCATTGGTCGCACAAAGAAAAACATGCAATTACATATTGATGGTGTCCCTGCTTATTATCCACTTAAGAAAAAAACTGTTCCAAAATAGCACAAGAACTGCAGGGTACTGACACAAACAATCTAACGCAAAAAAAATGAACGACTGCCAACTTATTCACGTTAAGGAATATACATTTAAGCCAAGCAAAGATGAAAGATAGACGTTAAGAGATTATAGAAACTAACAGATTGTTATGTGTTTATAAAAATAGCAGTTTAAGGTCAGGTATTTTTCACGGGTTTCGTTGCCACACATACAACGTTCCTTAACAATCTTAGACCTTTCATCGAAAAGCTTGTTAATATTTATCAACCCTAAAAAGTCTAAATGTATCCTTTGTAACTCTTTGATTTATTTTTCATTATGAAATCCAAAAACTTAAACGTTTCGATTCAATGTGAAATTAGGGTTAAGAAAATCTTTAAAAAGTTATGTTCACATTTGAACCGAAGGCAGCGGATTCCCCATCCCTGGTTTCTATTTTGAATGATGATATGCCCTAAGACAAATTGACAATGTGAGGCGCACCTAATAGTTGTATAAATTTTCATTACAATTTACTTCATTGCTAGCCAAAGGATAGCTAATGCAAGCCTCGTAACAGAAATATACAAACGAAAATTCTGAAAGTGCATAGAAAATATACCTGAAAAATATTGAAGAAATCAGACTATTAAAGTATAAAAGGTTTGTTATTTAACTTAGAATACACATTCGAATAGATAATATGAAAATTTATCAAGTATTATATTTTAAAATTTTCTTTTCTTTAAACTTGTAAATGTACTTAGTCGAATCGTTGTTTTCTGTACGCGGTTTTTTACTTATTTTTTTAATTAAATAATTATTGTGCAAATTAAATATACTGGTAATAGAAATAAATAGTTATTTATAACGTTTTGGAAAGTAACCAAAAAGGAAATTGCTTTTCTTTCGTTAAAATATTTGTGTATTTTTCTAGTTCTCTTTCCAGCCTTTATAATATCGTCAAGTTGTTTGAATACTTGGTTGATATTTGGCGCTAAATGCCGAAGCCACCCAATAACTACACTCCATGAACCGAGAAATGTAATCGGCGTTTTCCCTGGGAATACCAAAAAGGTGTGTGGATCCTTGGCAGGTATTCTGGAGCTGTAGCCCTCAAATCCATCCTTAAATAAAGTCCACACTCCACGAAAGGTGTTCGGCGGTTCGTTTAGATAACCATAGGACGTAATCGACGTTTTTTTATATGGGAGACTTCATGTCAAGTAAACCAATTTTGAAATTGATGTCTTCAGATTTGGATGAAATTTGCACCAAGGTTAGTCCTATAGGATAGAAATTAGGCATACATTTTCAACAAGATCGGTCAAAAAGTTTCTGAGTTAGAGGTGGTCGAAGTTTGTCATTTTGGTCATACAGGTGTTCTTTCTCATCGATGTAACTTGTTACCTATTGGAGCTAGCAAAATTTATCCCAAGTAGCTTCGATAACTATTTGATCATTCTTTTGAGAACAGAAATTTTTGTTTTTTTAAACAATTTGTTTAAATTTTTTTTTTTTCAATTTAAAATTTTTTTTATTTTTTTTTTTTTGCAAATTTCATCCAAATCGGAAGACATCGATTTCAAAATCGGGTGACGACATGAAATTCCCCATATATTTTCTAAAAATTTTTTGGAGGGCCAACTACAAAAATGTTTTCTTAAAATTTGCAAAATAGCCGAATTGGTTCAACTTTGAGTTGACATGCAACTAGTGAAAGTAATCGAAGTAAAAACAACTTTATTATGAAATAAATTCTATCTTTAAATTTAGATTTAAATCTTTGAGTCATAAATTTTAAAGTTGTGTATTTCCCCTGCAATATTTTCACCTCCACTGTAAAATTATACACTCATTTATTTTGATAAACGCAAACATGTCGTTGTAATTGTTCATGCTGTTGTTGTTATTGTTACTATTGAAGCTTAAAATATTGTGCCAAGCAATAGTTTCTTTTTTTATTGTTGTATCTGCGTATCTGTGTTTCTATGTTTGTAGTTTAATGTTCCTGTTTTCCTATTCTAAGTCATATTGACAATATGTTTTGCTCTGCTTTGCTTTACTCTTCTTATGCAGGGACAATGCATTTTTTTACTATTTTTCCATCTTTTCTAGATTTAATATTTTCTCTGTTGTTATATACTATCTTTGGGTTTTGCTCTTCTTATATACATTTGGTATCTACTCCATGTAAACTAAACATTATACAGTAGGAGTATGTCTATGTGTTCAAGGAATATAAAGCATTGCACACACCTTAATGTACCAGAACACTTGCAAGAGTATTACCACTATGCACTAATACATGGTAAAGACCTTTTAGTGCTTAAGAAACATATAACACAGGATGAAAAATAAATAGAGAAAAATCACGTTTGTTGCCATTCGTGTTGTCAATAATACCCGGAAATTTAATGTGAGTGCATGAATGAAATACAAAAATAAACTAAAAAAAAGAAAACAATAAAAATAAAAGCACAAAATGTTGGGAGAATAGACGAAACAGAAAAAAAACTTGAGAAGTTGAACAATAATTCTAGAAAATAAGCCAGGTAAGAACCTTCTACGACCACACAATAACCCGAAATAATAAAACGTTCTACGGAAGTATGACTAAACAGAAGCACAGTGTTTTGAAAGAAATTCGCATATTCGTATAAAATTATCTTAAAGATATTTTTTTAGCAGAAACATTTGACCTTTACCCAAGTAAAAACTTTTTTAACACAACATGCACTTCAGCGGTTATGAATAAACATGATGTTAGGAAAAACTTTTGTAAGGAAATACGGAATCTCTTTATAAATATGACCTTGAATTTGGGGGTTTGCTTTCTTTTATGTTTTTATTGTTGGAAAGATATATGATTTTTAATGTTTTGAAAAACTTCTAGTGATGTAATGCACTTTTTTAAAGTAGCACTAGGCTACGGAAGTATATTCTCGTAGTTGCCATAAAGTAAATCTCGGATTAAATTTTATTACAATTTACAGTAGTTCAGAACACTGGGCAACACATGAAATTGTGTAGACTGTTGTTATGTGCACAACAAGGTACTACCAAATTTTCCTATTGAAATTGATAATCTGCATATCTGAAACTTCCTGAGACCACAGAACACAAAAAAATTTTGCAGTCTGCGTGGGAGGCCAATGTACTCTTAACACCCTCAAATGCACACCAAGTTACGTGGGTATATGTACATGTTTTTTATTGGAGTGCGGTCATTGTGAGTAAATATTGTTAAGTTGTTAAAAGCTCTGCATAAGCAATCAAATTCATATAAAATATAAATGATTTTGTTATTCGTGCTTAATTCCCAATTTTCATTATTTGATAAAAACACTGAAATTATTTTATATAAAATATATAAATTTAAACTATTTTTTCATGAAATAGAGAAACAGGAACATGGAGTAAGCCAAATGCTTTTGCCTTTACTGCGACTGTTTTCATTTAATGAATCAGAAATAAAGGCAACAGTTTATTTTTGTCCAATGACAAATGAAGATGTCGAAGTTACAGCACAATCTTATGGCTTTTAATATCTCAACTGCAGCTTTTTAAATGCTGATAAAAACAAAAGATATAAAATGTTAGTGCAGATCTTTCGAGCTGTTTGTACACATTGGACGACTAATGAAACGCCTGGGGATATAATATATATATAAATATTGTAATGAAAGTAAACTATCTAAGAATAATGTAAAATAATAGTTAAAGTTATCATGACAAATGACTGCCAGCAGTCCTCGTTGGCTGTGAGTGTTATACGGCAAATCCCTCTGAAAATATCGAGTAGTTGCGATTGAAACATGTAAGGGTAACCTGTCCGTCAAAAATGCCTGGGTTCGAGACTCAGGTAAATAAATTTTAATTAATTTCATGTTGTAAAATTCCTTTCTTTATAAAAACAATTAAATGAAAATTAAATTTGATGAACTTAAGCATAATTAAATATCACAATTTGGATTAAAAACCATAGAACAGTTCAACAAAATAACCACAATACTAATGATTAACGAAATAATTAAATATTTCTTCATATTCAATAAAAAAAAAATATTTGAATCAAAGTATACAGTATTTTTACAACTCTTGTCCGTTTTTTTTATTGCGAAATGCGCATAGGAACTACCTTATCCTCCCACAATAAATTTATCAAAGAATAAAAATTGGGAATTAAGCACATCACAATTGAAAAATAAATAAATAAAGATTCGATAAATATTTTGTTTGATTTATTCAACATTTCAAACAATTTATTATAACAACTAACATAAACCTTTTGTTGAAAAAAATTATTTTGGTCAACAAATTGTTTTATTGACTCTATAAAATTGGTTGTTGACTAAAAATTCAATTACTATACGTTCAAACTTTTTTATCAATACCGCAAAAATCGTCATCATAAAAAATTCAATAATAATTTGAATAAAACATGCGATTTTCGTATGCAAATATCAATTTTGTTTTTATGTGTTGAGAAGGACTCAGCTTGGTCTGGTTATAAGCGAGGAAAAACAAAGATATTGATTGTAACTGCAGAAAAATAAACCCAAATAAAATATTGCGACGAAGTGCAAGCACACAGTTATAATATCGATGTAGTAGAAAAATTTCCGTATCTTAGATCCGCTGTACATAAAACGAAGGATAGTGCTTGCGAACAGGTATTATTGTGGACTTAGCCAGCATTTGAAAAGTTAAGCCATCTCTAGGAAAACTTAAATAGCTCGCGATTCCCGTGCCAAAGCATAAGTACTTGCAAAAATGTGTTAGGTATTTATGAGAGAAAATAATTCGGAAAAGTTACGGGCCCTATGCCTTGAAAAAGGGTATAGACAACAAATCATTCAGCCTTATTCCGATTGTCGTTGTCGTAATCACACAACCAGTGTTCTTTAATCTCTTACAAAAAATGACTTGATCGATTACGACAACGATAACCGGAATAAGGCTGATTAGTTGCGTTAGGTTTACACCGCTGTGAACATCGTAAGGTGCGTAAAGGTGCAACGATTTGTACACATCGGAAAGATGAACGCGATCCTTCAGAATGAAAGACAATCGTGAATCTATATAAAACAAAGTTGAAATGGGGAAGATCTAAAATTCTGTGGTGAATCAAACTTGAGACAACCTACAAATGATCGAAGCTAATTGAAAATATTTTTTAAACAGGCCCTGTTGGTCTCGGCCAGGTTGCTATGCCATATAAATAAGTAATTAAGTAATTTTTGCCAAGCCCATTAATATCCCTGTGGAAAATTTGTGTCAATTGTTCCAACAGACTGGTCCTGGGATTTACGAAAATAGAACAAGTTCAAAAAGAAAGAACTCATGACCAGTGAAAGGGGAACCAATCATTGAAGAACAAAAAGAAAGAAAAATAATGAATAACAGTACAGTATTCTAATACTAACACCTAACACGTTCATTGAGAATAGATGTGTGTGACTGGTCAAATGGTGTCAATTTACCCCATCCAATGGCAATGCTATATAAAAGTATTCATATAAAGAAGAAAATATAACCGTCCCTATTACCAAAGACCTATCACGGGACTACTTTGGTGGCAGTTCGCTTCCATCTAGGGATGTAACAGCGTTTTAACTAGATATTTAGTGCGAAAATACTTGTTTTCTACGTATCTTCCATATAGGTACCCGGGTACCTTACCGGGCAATATAATCTGTTTTTTGCCGCGCACATAAGGGTTTAATTTAGAGTGCTGATTACGATGGCGTCATAAGTTTTTTTAACAGCTCTAGTCTTAAAGAATGGCGACATTTTATATGTGCGTTATTTTCACTATTGTTTATATTTTTCGCTAACATAAATTACAAACTTTCAAATATTTTCAGGATTATAAATATACAACAAAATGTCAGGATATCTAACTTTATTTGCTAGTAGGATGTTCAAAATTATCAGGGGTGTGCTGGAAATCGCAAACGTAAAACGCAAGAATTTTAAAAGTCGTTTTTAAAAAAGATTTTTGTAATAAAAGAATTTAATGACAAATATTTAACAAAAATTTTCCTATTAAAGAGGATTTTAATCCAAAAATTATAAGAATTAGGTTTAAAGTTTATTAAAAACAACTTCCAAATTCTTTCGTTTTGCGTTTGCGATTTCCGGCACACCCCTGTATGTTTTTTTTTTAAATTCTCTCTTAAAACTTTAAAAAACTAATATTTTAAGCCCCAGTTTTCAATGCATTCACAAACTAGACTTTCCAACGAACTTATTTGATTAAAAACAATTTCCAATCCATTAAAGGCGTCCTAAAATATTTAGAAAAGAGCTTCACATTTTATCTTATTTTCTACATGTTTTAAATAACCAATACCTTACTTTACATTGTGGTTACGTTACAAAAAAACGCGACGCAAATTGAAACGACACAAAGTGAATTGTGAAGTTTTATAGCAAACCATGTAAAGATTGAAGATAGGTTCCAGGGTTACGAAAATACTACTTTTAAAAAGACAATTGAACATATAAACTTGTCTAATAAACTTACAAACGCATGTAAATAAAATAATAAAGCTCTATCAATAAATAAATTAGAAAAATATTTACCTTTTTTGTAACCAGAAACAACCCGTAAAAATTTATTTTTATCCAAATTTTCATATTATTCGAATGTGTATTCTAAAGCTACGGGCTACTTATTAAATATTTGACGAAATAAGCGTAACCCCTACTTTTGTTAATAGTTATTGAGATTAAGCTTGATCTTAAAATCACAAAATAAACTAATTATACTACTAGACATAGCAACAAATTGTTGTTTGTAAGATGTGGTATTATTATCAAAATAAATATTGGAATTGAAGGAAATGATTATTTAGTTTTCTTGTTGGTCCCGTTTTTTTCGTCAAATATTTGATAAGTGTGACCGTAGCTTAAGTCAAATTATAATCCTCTTTTGTTTAATAAATGTAACTCAACGTGAGCAACAAATTCCCAGATTCTATTTATTTTTATCTTGAAAAAAAAAGCAAAACGTCACAAAAAGCACAACACACTAGTTGAAACTGAACTCTAAAATTAGAAAAACAAAGTGAAAATAAAACTGTTAAAATTGAATTGATTTTCAGTTAGAAAGGGAATCCCCAAGTTCTAATGACATGTCGAAGAAAATTTAAAAAACACATCAAGACTCAACCAAACGCAACTTCGAAAATCTAACGACGCACAGTGAAAATTAGTAATAATTCAGCAGCGACGCAACTTCGAAAAAACGGAAACGAAACGACGCAAAGCGAGGTGTAGTGTCAAAATGTTTATTCTCTTCACATCAAAATTATATATACATATTTTTAAAAATATTATTTTGCACAGTCATTGTATATTCGTACAAAATATTCATTTGAAGTCAATGTACAATATCTCAGAAAAAAAGGTGGTAAGGATCAGTTATTTTAATTTCAGAAAATTTACGTAAAAATGTTTTAAGGACTAAACTAAAAACACAAAACTTTTAACATCCCTGCAATAATCGTAAGATATCCAGATATATTTAATAATGCGATCCTTTTGAACTCAAAGCAATTTATTATTAATACGATTTCAGTATGACGTGCTAAATTCTCAGTTTTTCATATTTGATAAAAACTGGGAATTTAGCACGTCATACTGAAATCGTATTAATAATAAATTTTGTATTCCCGGAAATAACTTTGATAATAAAAGCAATTTTTCTGTGTTGATTAATAATTCAGAAAGTATTTAAAGTTTTAGAGGACCGTTTACGGACCAAATAATTCAAAAAAAGTATAAATTATGCAAATAATCGTTATCACTGTATCTTAAAAACTAGACGTGGAAAGAAAAAACTATAGTTTTTTTGCGTCATTATAATGACGCAATCCATCGTCATCAGCAGATTCAGATACAAAAGGATCAGCTATTTTTATTTTGGAAAATTTTAAAAAGCTCCGTTTTGTTATGCTGTGTAATAAACGCACTTTTTAATTGGACAGTTCTGCATTATAAACAATTAACCTTTTCTTTTTTGTCTTCTCTACTGACCTTTGGAAAAACTCCAAATAAATTATCCATTCGTAAAACTCTTATTGGTGGGGAAGAACTCGCGCGTAATTTTAAGGGCAACCGGGTCGTCCTTGCTCTTTTGCTTTTCGTGCGTTTTGTTTCGCATCAGCTAATATTTTGGCATCGTATTACTATATCAATTGCTGCTTTACCCTACTTTTTTATATAAAAAATATAAATAAAACCAAATAAAACTCGGATATGACTTAGTGGAGTACCATATACATCAACCACATCAACTTTGAATCGTCAAGTCTAACCTTTTTAGTGGTGACCGAAAAATATAGTGAAAAAGGGTTTATACATGACCGATCTCGCCAATTTTCCATTTTCCTTTTGTTTTTATATTCGTTATATACTAAATGAATTTAAGTTTAAGGTAAAGAACAATAAAATTGAAGGCACAAAACTGAGTGCATATGTACAAACACGCAGGTTCAAAGGAGAATTAGCAAAGCCCGGTTCAGCCAAACCTGGGGTCTAATCACCGCATTCGATACTATCGTATCGAATAAACTATCGAATGTTTTTGCATACGATAGACACTGACGTATCGAATGAAAACTCGAGAAATGTAATGTCGAGTTACTCTTTATCGAATGCTACTATTTCAAATTCAATAAATTCCATTCCATATCGAAGTCGTGATACCAAAATAAATAATTTCGATCAATTTTGCTCGATATCGCATGCGGTGATTAGACCCCTGACTTAATCAGATGAATAATATGAAGTTGAACGTTAAGTTCAATCGATGATATTGGTGGAAGCTCCTCCTATATATATCATATTTTTTATACCAAATTCGGCTGACTTCCCTATTTACAGTTTTAAGTTTCATAAGCAAATTAACAAAATGTTATGTCATAATTTTTCACTTTTATTGTATTTCCGGACAACCAATTGTCACAATACAAAGAAAATATTGCCAACATTTGAAGTTCTGGAACTGAATAATAAAGTTGTAGATGTAGCTGAAGCTGACGAACACTCTGTAGCGCAATATTATAAATTTCGAATTCTGCGCTTCAGCTGCAACGACTTCTACAACTAAGTACTCTGTTGACACTACTTTGAAACTGCCATTTTTAACTTATGAGAGCTTGCAGCGCTATTCGTAACTGCAACATCTCCTAGTGTAAGCATGAAAAGAAGCTGAATTACCCGTTTTGAGAACCAGGGTTACGTAGTTAATGAACCACGAACGATTGTTGCTCGACATGATTGCAGTGAAGAAGCTGTGGATGCTAAACGAGAAAGTGATCATACGGATCGTTTTGATTATTGCTGCGGTGCATCTGTTAATTTGATTGTGCGATGAACGGCTAGAAAATGCCATTTCGTCAGTCGAAATTGAACTTTTCGATTTAAAAGTGTGAGAAATGAAACAAAAATGCCATAAATTGAAATAAACAACTATTTTTCTCACTAAACTATGTCTGTAACTTTTTTGGCGGGTAATAGCTGTCACGTAAGGAAATAACTCGCCAATTTGCAGAAAAAGTATGTCTGTAACATTTTTGTGAGAAAAGTTCCTGCTTTGAACTGTCATCTGTCACAAATAAAAATGGGGCGAGAAAAAATTTTAAAACTAAAAACATATTTTTAATAAAATGCAAGGAATATTAATAACAATACTTTGTTCTTGACACATATCTTTTAATTGTTTAATTATTGTGCTTTTAACATTTTTAAAAACTATTCAAAGCTCATTATCAAACAATAATTAATGTTTGTCGCACAATATTTGGCATAACCGACGGTTAAATTTTCGCCACCGTCGTTAAAAGTGTTGTTAGCCGTCAACGATATGTGCGACTGGCGTCCTCAACGTATGCAATGTCACATCGGCTTTGAGTGTAATGTTATGACAAGTAAAACGTTACGACGTAATTTATATTGATAGTTTTCGACATGAGTTGCAGACACACTTTTCGAGAAACTTTGGAATATTTTGTTTCGCATCTTTTCGACGTGAGAAGTTCTCACTAAAGTTACTGGTCTCTCTACCACAAAAAAAAAAAAGTGACTAAGTTGAAAATTATTTTCTAAAAATTTCTAAAAAAAAAATGATCTTCATAAAAAGGCCTACAATTTCGATTTGAATCATCGATTTGTCGTAATCTCAAATAATTTAATAATTTTTAAATTCTTTAACAGCCCAATTATGAATAAAAATGCCCCGGGAGGTTTCTCCGTTCCCCATTTTTCCGTTGTAGATTCAATTGTAAAAATGGGAAATGAGAAAAAACTCCCGGGGAATTTTTATTCATAATTGGGCTGTAAGTCTTTTAAGTCCAAATTAAGTAAAGTTATTTTTTCTTACGAAATCTCTTTAAAAACTTAAGACAAAAAGCACTTTATTGCACTAATAAAGACACTGTTCTTACTTTAATAGACAGACACTATGTATCAATCTTATAAATGAAGGAGAATAAAATTTCATTTGATTCTCTGCTGGAGTATTCAACATTCACATCCGGTATCTATTGTTTAGTTTTAGATTACAACGTAGAAATGCAAACATTTTTTTGTTATATTATCTGTATACAGAAATTCCTAAAGGACATGTTGTGAATGTTTAGAGAAAATTTCTCAATAAAAAAAGGAAGGTATTCCTAATGCAATAGTTGAAGTTAAATTAACAAATATTTATTTTATGCCGGTTAAAAATTAAATTATGTCGTTATAAATCGGTTAGCTTTTTTAAGATATATTTACAATATCTAAATCTTTATTGAAGTTGATGTATGTAAATAAGGTACATACTTATAAATACATTATTATCATTGGTTTTCCTTTACTACCGCTAAAAAGTCACGGGAAAAGATCAATTATGTTATATTTATACTCCTTGTCTCGTATTAAAGAAATCCAATTCATTATTTTATTAATTGAATGACCTTTTGGAAATAACAACTTGTAATTTTGCAATTATATAAGAAATGAATATCATTCGCTTAATATCTGTGGGAAAGAGAAAAAAAGGGCTGACGTTGGCATAAGCCAAAATTTAGTTAATGGCACTTTTAAGATCTTCACGTTCAAAAATATTCATGGGCAAAGTTGCAATTATTTTTTACGATGTTTAAATGAAGTTGTAGCAAAAAGCTTATTTTTTAACGTGAAATCTATGACACTATGAATTTTTAGGAATAGAAACTCAAAAAAAAAATATTTACCACAGAGAAGTGGTGATGAAATTAGAATAGAAGCAAGGCCCATCTATCAGGTCTGCTTACTTGTACAAAAACAAAAAACGATTCTTTTTAGTTGTCAAAAATTTACTACCACATATACAAAGCAAAAGGAAAAAACGTGTATGTGTGGCATACCATAAACGTATACATGCACATGTTAGCAAAATGTAAACAACTTTTGACAACTAAAAAGAACATAAACAATGATCATCAGGCTTCTTGCGCAGACCTTTTCAATAGGCCTTGAATAGGAGTAAGTTTTCGAAAATCATATTCAAAGTTTGATTAAAAAGCAAATGTTTTTAAATTTAAGTGTACTTAGAGCAAAAGCCTAGTACCGAACAATGTTAATTTTATATTGAGTTTGGCGTTTTACTTTTGTGTGAGAGAGAGAGAGTAATTATTTTATTCGGCAGGTAGGTTAGTTAGGGAGAGTTGTCATTATTTACCCACGTAATGTCGAATTAATTAATTTGATTTTTGACGTTTTTTTTTAATATTGTTTCCTTATTTTCTTTTGTTTGACATTATATGGGTTTTGAAATTGAGAACGAAATTTCTAATGACTATACCTTGTGCTTATTCTAACATGGTACATATCAAATTAAACAGAGATGTCATTATCTTTCAATTTGCACATAAAAGTTGAATGAGCTGCCACATAATTTTTTGTTTTTGCATTAATATTGCAACGAGTTTTTTGCTGACTTATTATTAAATAAAAAAAAACATATATATAATTAAAAATATTAAAATAACTTTTATTTTTTCGTCCATTTTCTTATTCATTTCATTTGAGCAAAAAGGACAAAGAAAGTCATTTGGGGATTTAAAAAAATCGGGGATTTTACACATTTTTAATATATTTTCCATTTTTTAATTATTTACGCTTATTTGTCTTTTTTGTTTCGTTTATAAAATAACAAAAAAAAAAAATACTTTTAACTTTTATCTTACTCTTATCAGCAACGAATATGCTGTAAAGGGTCCTAATTAAGACTAATAAACTTGTATTATTATTCAACAGTAAGTGTTTTAGGAATGAGGAATTTTAAAAAACAATATTAAACCGTTGACAACACATATAATTTTTGATTTTTTAAAGACAATTTTTTAGCACACCCAGTTGTCCATGTCTTCAAGACAACATCGACGACGCGTACAAGACCCATAGTAAATCCCTGACAACATGTTGGCGACAGCCCATGCAAATCGTCGACGACTTTTTCGAACAAAGGGCATCATGCACATTGTCGTTAATGACCATATGGGTAACAATGTGGTTAGAGTTGTCATTGGCGACTACATAAACGCCTTTTTTCTCAATAAAGTACTAGTCAAGACACATTTAAAAAGAATTAAAAAAAATACCGAAACCAGTCGCTACAAAAAAATGTAAAAAAATTTTGTACTTAACATTTTTATTTAGTAGTTTTTGGGAATATAATTTTTCTTATTATTGGTAAAAAAAATTGTAAATTTTGTCAGAAAAAAAACCAAAAAAATATTAACCTTTAAGGTTTTGTTTGTTGATTTGGGGATTTTAATTTTTTGTATTTTGGGGACAAAGAAAAAGGTACCTGGCAGCGCTTACCAAGGAGTACTATTTTTAGTTTTGACGGAGCGCTGATGAGTATTTAAGAAGTCTGCTATCATATTAATGGAAAGAGTAGTAAATTTTGTGGTGAGTCATTTAGAGTTGTGCCTGAAGACAAGAGTCAAAGCTCGATATTGCCTTTAATTGCCAAATTACTACACAATATTAAAAAGAAATTAGTAAACTTTCTTTAAAAAAAGGTTTTTTTACTGTGGAACTCAATTTGATTGAATTACAACTTTGTTCTCTAACACAGTTTTTTGTCTCGTCTGAACATTTTTGAATTTTATGTCGTGACTATTTATGATTTGGTCTGCATTGTGTACAACGTAATTCTTAAATACATTTATATCGGGCCTGAATGCAACATTGAGTTAACATGACCACAATATAACTGCTTTTTTCATTTTTCCAAAGTTACCGTGTATTCAATGGAAGACAGAGGTTCTTAGCTAAATTGGCTTCCTTTTAAACATCACAAAAATTCCAAAGTAAAAATCTTAAAAGAGCATTCAATTCAATATTTTCAGTTCCAACCGTGTAACATGGCAGGGGAAAAACTTTCCACATACATTTAATTACAATCCTCTTGAGGATTCTTTCCTAAGAGAAAAACTTAAAACATCAAGTTCTTTCTATTCGCCTTCCAAAAGAAAACAAAAGAAAACGTAATTCTTGCTTTGCGGATTCAATAACCAACCAACCCATTTTTTTTTTTAGATTTTGCTTAACAAAAAGTTTCCTCTTGTAGTTTGTCAGGCTCTCACTCTAACTAATCCTCAGCTGCATAAAATAGAAGTGCAATTGTTGTAAGTGTGTTGGTAATGTATATAAAAAATATGCCTCCTTTTTATAATATTGTGTTAATTTTTAATGAGCAGCTTTCTTTGTCTTTTTCATGTTCAGTGTTTTGTAAAGTTATTTTTTCTTTTCTTCACAGTCGTGGCTTTTTGTGTTTCTTGTTGCAAGTTTGCGTGTTGTTATCTGTGATTGCAATATAAAGTTGTTGTTGGTGGTGCTGTTTTAAATGCAGCAGTTAGTTGATGGCGCATTTTTGCCATTATTGTTTGGCTGTTGTTCTCTAAACTTTTTTACATCCGGTTGATGTTCTGTTTGAAGGTTTGTTCGTCTTGCAGTGCTGCTGCTCCTTTTTTATGTTTTGCTGACTGATTTTCTATGATTATGTTGCTGGGGTTTTCCCGTTGTTGCTGCAGGTTGTTGGCCATTATATTGCATCCCCTTCTTATGTAGTTTTTTGTAGTCCTTGTAAGCATTAAGTTTACGTATGTCTGTCTGTTTGTATTGCTTTGTTTTAGTTTTTTTGGCCTAAATAACAACAATATTATTACTGCTCTTTTCTGTAAGAGTTGCTGGTATTTTTGAAACTCTTACAAAGTTTTAATTTTTGTTTCTTGTTTTCATAGTCAAGCATTTATTTTACGTCTTTACTTTACTTTAGTTTCATTTAGTTAAGTTCACTTGAAAGCGATTTCATATCCCTATTAGATTGTAGTTTATTGCTTGGTGTGTCATGAATTTTGTTTTATATTTTTTTTTTGTGTCCGAAGTTACCTCCTCATTTTGTATCAAGTTTTGTTGCACATTTCAAAGCACAAACAATAACAACAATAGTAATAACAATTTTAACTTTTGTTTTAATTTTCTTATAAAAAACATTTTCCCCCCATGAGGAAGTCTTTAAATGTTCACCATCATTTTATTGCCCTCTAGCCAAGCTTTATGTAAGAGTTGGGCCAGAAAAACAATAACAACAAAAAGTGAAATTAAAAGGAGCAACAACTACAGAAAACAAAAAATCTTAATGAAATAAATTAAGTGTTTCCTGTTGGTTACTTTACACACGGGAGATTTACAAGAAAGAAACAGAATTGGTTTAAAATATTTATAGCTGGCGAAAAGAAATAAGAACTAACTTCTTGCTTGCAAATTTTATTTTGATTGTTATTATGATCTTAATAAAAAGCTAAGCAATTTGTTATTTTGAAGGTAACAAGTTGTTAACTTTGTGAGAATTGAAGCGAATAGACAAACACACCTGTTTTATGAAGGATTTTTCCCAAAATAATTAGCAGATTATAGAAGTGGGAGATTCGTTTAAAATAATTAAAGTAGTAATAATTTTTCACTCAGTAGTCTGGGTATACATACACAGAAAAAAATTCCAACAAATCAATTGTGATATTGAATACCATATTCGTCAATACAATTAACTTTTTAATTGAAAAGGCACCGAATTTGTAAATATAAAAAAAATAATTTTGTTAATTAAAATTGTTGAAACTCAACAAATATTTTTAACAATGAGTTCGTAATATTGAAACAAATATTTGTTAACAATTTAACATTAATTTTTATTAGGAGTTTGTCATATTAAAAAATATTCCATTGTAAACTAATTTGAATAAGAAATTGTTAGTGGTTTTTTTAATTTTTTAGTAAAATATATTAAATGTCGCATTACAAATAATTTTTTCAGTAACAGACTTATCCCTGGATGCACTAGGAAGTTTCGACATTACAACAAAACGAATTATTGGCCCCATTGTTGGTAACAGTTGAAATACTAAAACAAATAAAAGAACCGTTTAAATTTCTTTATGAATCATTAAATAATAACTTTTGATTCAGCTTCTCTGTACTCGAATATCCTTTATTTCTTTAAAGATTTTAACACAAAATTATTTTTTTTTTTTGTATTTTAAGCTTTTTGACAGAAAATAAATTTTTAACTATGATTTAAAAAAAAATACAATTTGTTAATGTGACAATTTACAAACATATTAATCAAGAAAATTGTTAAAAATATTAGAAAAATTTTAAAAAATTTCTTCAATTACTTAATAACTTTTGTAATTTTTTTTCTGTGTACAATCACAGCAAAAATTACACAGGTCAACAGCAAAAAAGGGCTTGAATAACCACTATATTTTTTTGATCCGCTATAGTAACCTAACTGCAAAAAACATAATTTTTAAAATTCTATGGTAATGTTTTTTTTAAAAAAATTTTTTTCAAAAATTTGAGATTTTTAAAGAGGCTGCTCCATACATCTTATCGTAGCTTTTGAACGACGTACCCGATTTTGTTATCCAGTCCCTCAAAACATTTTAAATTACGCCAGATCTAAGTTCCTCGAATGTCATTTTTAAATTTAGCAATTACTTTTGGAGTTATTAAGTGGCAAAAAAAATTTATTTTTTTGTTTTTT
Source organism: Pollenia labialis (assembly GCA_949318255.1). Lineage (NCBI taxonomy): Eukaryota > Metazoa > Arthropoda > Insecta > Diptera > Polleniidae > Pollenia > Pollenia labialis. The sequence continues at coordinate 97,014,462 of OX439142.1, read as the reverse complement.
TATAAAATTTTTGATTTAAAAAAATTCATAAAAAATTTACATCAACAAATACCTACCAGTTTTAGTACTTAAGCTTAAAGCTGCATGAAAAAATTAAAAAATAATTAAAGTAATGGATTAAAAAAAATAATGTGTAATAAAATGGCAAAACTTTGTGATTTTTAGCTCTACACAAAAGAGCGATAAAAAAGGTCAAAACTAGGTACTTTCAGTTTATCGGGAATAAAACAGGTATTTATTCATGGATTTTTATGAAATAAAATGTATTTTACTTCTAATGCATGCAGCTTTAAGCTTAAGTACTAAAACTGGTAAGAATTTGTTGATTTAAATTTTTTATGAATTTTTTTTAAATCAAAAATTTTATAAAAAAACAAAAAAATATTTCTTTTTTGCCACTTCGGCCTTAATAACTCCAAAAGTAATGGCTAAATTACAAAATGATATTAAAGAAACTTAAAGCAGGCGCAATTTAAAATGTTTTGAGAGACTGGATAACAAAATCGGGTACGTCGTTCAAAAGCTACGATAAGATGTATGGAGCAGCCTCTTCAAAAATCTCAAATTTTAGAAAAAAAATTTTTTTTAAAAAAACCTCTCAATAGAATTTAAAATTTGGATAATATTTGTACTACTGGAACCAAAATACATCAAAATTGAATAGTGGTTTTTCAAGCCTTTAAAATTTTTTCGATTTTGTTGTCTTGTGTTATCAGTAGTATTTAAACAATTAAAATATTGTTAAAGAATGTCTTTTGATTAAATTAACAAGATAATTGATTCAAAGATTTTTTCGTTGAAAGAAAATTTACAACATAATTTTTATTTAAATAACATTTAAGCTGATGTAAAAACAATTTTTAAATAAAATATTATTTAAATAACAAAAAAATCTTAATTGAATTTGTCGTTTAAAATAAAATAATTTAAACTTGTAGGTCTTGCGACCGGCTGATTTTAGACCATACAAGAGCTCCAAGGAAATCCAAAAGCATATAAATATCCCTGTGTTTCTTTAGTATCAAGCAGGCCGAAAATCAGGCAGGATTTTATGTATCAATAAAAACATTTTAAATTTACCAAATATAAAAACTCAGATAAAGTTTGTGTCTTCAAATTATGGGTACTATTGTGATATGAGAAATCCAGTCCATTGAGAAAGCAAATTAAGTTAATCCATCAGTAAGAATTATGCTGTGGAGGGTAACTTCAGTTAACAAATTCGTGTTTAAATTGATAAAGCTTTTATTAAAAATTATGGATTTAAAACAATAATACAAAATGCTGGCATTTTTATTCTTAATTTTAACGAAAACAGCGCAGTCAAATGAATATACCACAAAGAAACTATCAGCATTAAATCATGCACCTATCACTTCCTTTTTCTTTACTTAAAAAATGCAATAAACTTTACTTTTGCAAATATTTATTTTTTTAAATGTAGATCCAAATAAATATTTGACAAGTGACTTAAGTTTTACTTTTTTTACATACAAAGATGTACAGCTCACAATTTTTAAGAAAACTCAAGTTTTGTCTAAATGACAATAATTATTTTATCTTTGGTGAAAATATGCCAATGGGCATATTTCACCCACTTTAGCGGATATCAAACTTGACAACCTACTTGACGATGCGATTACAGAACAAGGAAATAAGAATATTAAAATTAAATATATAGCCAAATATGTAGACGACATTTTGGCGATAACTCGCATAGAGGACAAGGACACAATGCTGTCAACTTTTAACAAACAACACCCTAAGATAAAATTTACTACTGAGATTTAGAAAAACCGAGAACTCAAAAATTATACGAAAAAATAATACGATTCTGTCTGATTGGTACTCTAAAGAAACATATTCTGAAAGGTTAATGAACTACCACGCTACACAACCCATCAATCAAATTATCAATACGGCAAAAAAAACCTTCATTTCTAGAGTATTCAATCTAAGTGATACACAATTTCATAATAAGGACGGAATTAACCACAACAAAACTGCAAACACAGAAAAAGAAGAAAACAAATTTTACAGTGAAAAATACATACCTGGGTTAACCGATAACAATAAAAAACATCTGTTTTGCATACAAACCCAATTTGATATTAAGCACTATTTTTTGTAGAGTTGAGGCGCGCATTAATAAACAACAACAGAGTAACATTGTATACGAATTACAATGTCAATGTCAATGGAAATGACACACAGAGATGTGAGCTAATTTATGTAGTACCAACAAACCGCTCACTGGACACAAGAATGGGAAAACACAAGATGGACATAATGCGTAGAAGAGACAACAGCACTAGCACAACACATCCTGCATACTGGTCACACAAAGAAAGAAAGAGATACACAATTGAAAGCCTTAGAACACAACAACAAATTAAGAAAAGAATTAAGTGTGACCGTAGCTTAAGTCATACGACAGAGCTTGTGAATTGAACAAATAATAATGTCCTACTTTGGTATGCGTCACATGAGTATTAATTATTTAAATTATTTTTTTTTTGTATTGAAAAAAGTTTTAAATTAAAGAAAGCATTCGAAAGTAAACAATTATTAAATTTAACAGACGCTTATTAGGGAAAATTTTCATACAAAATTTGTTTTAAAAACTTTTTTTAAATTTAAAAATTTTTTATGAATACGTTTAAAATTCATAAACAAAAAAAGTTTAACAAAATTTTTTCATACTTACATTTTCGCTTTCCAATTTGCCAAAATTATTTTTATTTCATAAAAATATTTACTGAGACAGCCTTTCAATGGTAGGGTTGCGGGTTCGATTCCCATCAGAGACCCTGGTATCCTTCACTACCACAGGCTGAATGTATCGGTTGCTATTGCTCGCTTAATTAAGTTAAGAATATAATTTGTAACTCTTAATAAATAACTCTTAGTCATAAAAATATTTCAGTTGTATAACAGGTTTATGAAACGAATTTTCTATTAAGAAAATAACGCAGAGGCGTGGTTACGGCAACTACACTATGTTTATTGTAACAATATATTGTTGTCGTACACAAATAATTGTTATTTTTTTTATTTAATATCAGCAATATTATAGTTACTGTAAACATATCAATGTTAATCGCAAATATAAATTTGAGTATTGTTGACTGAAAAAAATTTTACAAAAACTAAATAATGATAGCTTTGCAAGCATATTATATTGCTCACAACCATTTCATGATATTTAATAGTCATAACATGATCAATTTCTATACATTTCTCATAATAAGTTTAAGATGCAAGCAAATTATCTTTACTATAATAATATTTTGTAAGCGCCATTTGTAAAATAATTTTTTATCAGTTGTGTCGTTTGTTTTACATAAAAAAACATTTTTAAGAAATTTAAAAAAATAAGCAAATTGTATTTAAATTAAAAAAAATTTTTAAGTGCCACAAAATAAAAAATCGATGCAAAAAAATTTAATATTTTTTTTTATTGTTGTGACAGCACCACTGTATCGTAATGTGGTTACTTCTAAATTTATTATGATTAGCATGGAAATAATATGATTAATTCTTCACTAATAATGATTAATATGACAGAAATATGATTACTTCTTAACTTATTATGATTAACTGGATAATAATATGATTAAGGGAAAAATATTATGATGTAATATTACGAAACTATTTGGTCATAATATGATTCATAATATGTTTTTCTTAGAATATGTTTACCACAACCATGTTTTTTTTTGTGTGTAGAGTGACTTGTGATTTGTGACTTAAAATCTCCCACTCCGTTTACATTAATTTTTAATTATAAAAATTGTATGTATAATAATTTCTGACGCCACCGGCGGTACATTACAAAATCTCCTTAATTTTTCACACAAAATTAATAATTGCCTAATGAGGCCACTCAAACATAATCCATTCTATTAATAAAAAAAATTGTTTTCTAAAAAAAAAAAAAAAACAAATAAAAAAAGTAAAGCAAAAGCAAATAATCCAACAGTTTATTCAATTTAATTATATTTCTCGTAAATGTGCGTGTGTTGGTGTTGCTGAGTCCATGTAATGTATCATATTTTGTAAAAGGATGAATATTTCAAAGCTGAATAATGTCCTTTATAAATATATAAGTTTCTTTAACTGGGTATTTACTATCTGTCTAAGTCTTCTTATTGACGCCCTTTGTTCAAAATGAACTTTTATATAATTAAGCGATATGCACAATTTCAATTCATTTATATAAATAAAAGGAAACATATATAAGTATATAATATATATATAAGACTTCTTATTATAAACCATATTTTCCTTTTTGCGTATTTTCTTCTTTTTTTTTTTTTTTTTTTTTTGCAGCTGTTTTCTATTTAGTAGAAGAGCAAAATACAAAAAAGGGATCCGAAATTACGACAGCTTTTTTTCTTTTCAAATTTACTGTCAAAGATAAATTTTCATTATAATTTCTTAATTTAATCATCTTTTAGGCATGAAATTATAAGTAATTTAAAATAAATTTTGCGGCCATTTAAATTATTATGGTTTGTTTGTGTGAGTGAGGGAGAGAGAAATTTAAATTGATTTATAAAATCTAGGATCTTAAAATTTTTTTTGTTTATATAATATTTTTAAGTCTTTGGATACCATGGATGGAGGTAGTGCACCAATTTTGCAGTTTTAACTCACTCTTAGTGATAGTGCAAAATTATTGTAATAATTTTGTTGATGTGGAATAATAAATTGCAGCAAAAATGCAAATAAATACTTTAATTGCAACTTTTTCTTCACTCATTTAAGTGCAACTAGAAATTTTGCACTAAACTTCAAGAAACAAACAACTTGTTCATTCATGATTAAATAATTATTATTATGCATAGCATCACAAAAATTGAGGATCATGCAAGCTCACTTAAGCTGATAAAAAATAGTGCAAGCTAGTTTATTTGCAGTTTTATTATTATTGTTCCATTGTAGTCTATCTATGCTGGGACGATAAGGTGTATGCTTATCTAGGATGCGACAAACATCTGATAATACCGGGCGCTTTGGGGTCTAATGATTTCAAGGAGTCCCATGCACTTATAAAATTATTACAGTAACTGATTGTTGATTATTAAATTCGTTTTCCGTACTGTTAAAATTGCATAAAAATATAGTTATTTTACGTTATGTAGTTGGATTTTTTGTCATTTAAAATATGGATGGGCAAGTTGAAAAAATTTATCGATATATATCGAATCGATATTTTTTTAGAGTATCGATATTTATTATTTCAAAAATATCGATATATCGATATATCGAACGTATTTTGCTGAAACTATCACCAAATTAAAAAATTCAGTATACCTTTGTACAAACATATGTATGAACAAATTAATTATATGTAATTACATTGTTACTTTTTATTGTTTCATTTTATTTAAAAAAATTAGTAAAAACAAAAAAAATTAATCAAAACAAAAAATCCAATTATAACAAAAACAAAAGGAAAAAATACAAAAAAAACCATAAGAAAAAAAAATAAATCACAAATAATTTAAATGGAAGTAAATAAGTCATGGAAGTACCAACTTTTCTTAAAATTTGAATTGCACCCCAAAAGTACCAACTGGTTTTAGTCAAACCAGTAATCGTCAGATATGGAAATCAGGAGCACTCTCCACCCCACATAATCTACTTCTTGTATCCGGCACTGCTTCTTATAAATGCCAATTATTTTAGATCTTTATATATGTTTAAAAAAAAACATATGATGCATGCAATGATTCCAATTCTTAAAAAACATATTGTTTGAAAAACTGCTTAAATTTTGAGTTCTTTATGAAGACTGACTTTAAAAAATATCGAATTCGATAGTCGTATTTCAATATCGATACATCGATGTATCGGTATTTTAAATATCGGCGATATATATCGATTATATTTTTTTTAAATACCGATATTTTGATATATCGATATTTTTTGCCCATTCCTAGTTTAAAATATATTTTTTAAAAGTAAAAATTATTCAATTTTACGGAATATGCTGTTTAATAAATAACAAATTTAAAAATTAATGTAAGAATCATTTGTTTTAAATGAAATGTAAATGATCCGTTTTTCAAATGAATTTTAAGTTTCATAAAATGAATTTTCGTTTGGATTTAACTACATAATTTTTTGAGTGTGGGAAATAAAGTAAGAAATCAAAGATTAGCAAGGTTTCCCACCACTACACCAAAATATACAAAGGGCGTTCTTTTAAGGCAACGGTAGCTGACAGCCCCATTACCCTAGGACCTGAACAGCTGACCAATCATCTACTTAGCTGCAACAACAACCGATTGACGAAATTAATATAAGGCAAAATTAAAATAGGTCTGATCGATACTCCAATAACAAGGACAGTGAAATCTTACATGTATCGTGTCTTCCCAAACAACTGCAACACATCGTGTAAGATGGAGTTGCGTTGTCGAAGCCGTATGCCTCCTAAGGAGTTAATGGAGAAAAATGGATTTATTTTTAAAAAACGAGTTAATATATTTTTTTAACATAAAATCTCTACAGCTTAGTGTTACTTAAAGCTAAGAGAAATTAAACATTCACTTAAACAACGGCTATTTAATAACACTTGGATAACAATGTTCACCGCGTGATGCGACCTTAACTTGAAAATGTCTCATATAACAGTCACCACTCTATGCTTGATTAAGTGCTTCATGAAGCTGCGCCTAAGCTTCCACTAAACTTTTTAACCCTCCGACGAGCGGTAACTTTTTATTCGGTCGTTGAGCGGTAAGGCCCGTAGGGACCTTATATGAAAATGCATTGAATTTTGCTAAAATTTATATATATTTTAATTCATTTTGATGTTATTATTTTGAATATGCATTTTAAACATTTTTTTTAAAAAATTTAGTACATTTTTAGTCATTCATATGAAAATTCATATAAGGTCCCTACGGTCGTTGAGCGGTAAGGTCCGTAGGGACCTTATATGGAAATGCATTAAATTTTGCTTTACAGAACAAAAATAACTTGTTAATAGAAAAATTGTTTAATTTAAATCTGATAACTATACAGGAAAAATACAGACTAAGTACACGGACATCAATAGCCCCTAGGATATACGGATTGCCGAAAATACACAAAGAAGGAACCCCACTCAGGCCGATTTGTTCATCTGTTAATTCACCAGCATATGGTTTATGTAAATATATGGTAGGCATATTAAAAAATCTTACGAAGGAATCTAAATACAATGTGAAGGATGCAATAGAATTCAAATCAAGGATCAATAAAACCAGAATAGAAGATGACGAAATAATGATTTCATTTGATGTAGTGGCTTTATTTCCGAGTATTCCGGTCAATCTTGCTCTCCAAACAATTGAAGAAAACTGGAATATATTGGAAAATTACACCAAAATTCCAAAAAAGCTTTTCATGGATATCCTTTCTTTTTGTATCAAAGATACAAGATATTTCAAATATGAAGATAAAATATATGAACAAAGAAAAGGTATGCCAATGGGTTCACCAGCATCACCTGTAATTGCAGATATTATAATGGAAAAGCTTCTAGACTTTTCAGTAGATCTGATGGGAGAAAAACCAAAAATTCTCACCAAATACGTGGATGACTTGTTTTGTGTTATCAAAAGGAAAGATGTGAATGATGTGTTAAGAATTTTAAACTCATTTAATAGACAGATTTGTTTTACGAAAGAAGAGGAAAATGGAAATAGAATACCCTACTTAGACTGTGTGGTTCTTAGACAAAACAACCTGCTTAGGACAGACTGGTATCAAAAACCAACATCGTCTGGAAGACTCATAAACTTCTACTCTAAACATCCTAGGCGAATAATTATTAACACTGCCACAAATTTTATAAGACGAGTTTTAGAAATTAGTGATGACTCTTTCCACAAGGATAATTTTAAAAGAATAATAGACACGCTAAAGAAAAATGAATTTCCTATAAAAACTATTAAGGATTTAATCAAACATGCAAAATCAAAAAAACTCGGTAGCAAAGAAGAAGAAAAATTAGTTAAAATATACAAATCAGTAACGTACATTCCCGGATTCTCCGAAAGGCTTAAGAACTCTAACATATACAACAAGGAAAAATACGAAATAGCCCTTAAGACCAATAACTCTGTGTACCAATTATTCAGCAAACCAAAGACGAAACTTGAAAAGGAAGATAAATCAAACTTGATTTACAAAATAAGCTGTGAGGGGGACGGGTCCAACATATGCCCAAAAGTATATGTAGGGACTACGAAATCAACACTCAAGACAAGATTATCAGGACATAAATCTGATCACAGAGCTGTAACAAAACCAATTGAACAAAAAACTGCCCTTGCGGCCCACTGTACAATAACAGGACACAAACCAAATTTCAATAATGTGAGCATCTTACAAGAAGAGAGTAACTATGCCAAGAGATACACACTGGAAATGTTACATATAGTAAACACACCAGCAAACTTACGTCTCAATTACAAGACAGACACCGATAAGATTTCGCATATATACAAATACACAATAAACAAACACCGACATAGAAAACAAAAATAAGACAAGAAAAATATCAGTTGATGAAAATTTGACGAACAGTGAGGACGTGTCAACTTTTTTGTAGTTTAAATTTGACAGTGTTTTAAATGTATGTATTGATTAGTGTTACGTTATAAAATTTAAATGTTAACTATATGTGTATTTTGTAGCCCCTGAAGATGACCATCGATGTATGGTCGAAATATCGGATTAGAAATAAAAAACAAAATTAAAAATACAAAAATTTGTGGATTTTTTATTTATAATTTTAATATATGACCTTAAGCCAAACAAAAAACAACAACAAAGATTTTGCTAAAATTTATATATAATTTAATTAATTTTGTTGTCATTATTTTGTTATTATTTTGAATATGCATTTTAAACTTTTGTTTTAAAAAATTTAATACATTTTTTAGTCATTCATATGAAAATTCAAACAAGGTCCCTACGGACCTTACTGCTCAACGGCGTACTAAAAGTCTTTAAAATAAAAAATAAAATACTCTGCAAATAAGAAATCTCTTGGAATTAGTATTAAAACACTAATAACACCCCAATAATAGAAGTCATAAAATATGTGGTCATTCTCCCCATCCGTTTTTAAATGGCACTTGTTTAAAAATGTAAAAAGTCCACAGGGACCTTACCGCGCGGCGGAGGGTTAAACTAAATGTCTACATTTTAAGCATAGCGAATATTTGCTATAAAATTTTCTGTTAATTTTTCTGAACAGATATGTTAACACTTATAAAATTATAACCAACTTATAAGATAACTTATATCTACAACTACAAATATTACAATTCCAATATTAATATATTTTAGAGGAATGTAAGAAAAGATAAACTCACTGTTTATTGTTGGTGTTTTTTTTGGCTTTGATATTGTTACAAGTAAGACTTTGAGTGTTTATAATTCTTATTCGCTTTAGGGTTTTATTTGTATAATATTTTTGGCTTTTCTAAAATCTCTAGAAAAGGTTTCCTGATGAGCTGGCCTAAGCAACCAGTGAAATGCGCATAGAAGCTAGCTTTATCTCAACAATAAATTTCAATGTATTTATCAAATATGAAAAACTGGGAATTTAGCACGTCATACGGAAATCGTATTAATAATAAATTTTAACAACTTGTTAGCTGCCACTGTTAATTAGCTATTTATCAATAACTATTTACAAGTACTTTATATTCTAAGTACTTCTCATCTTGATCAAATTCAATCAATTAGTAAAAAAATATACAAACTTAAATGTTAGAGTTAAATTCCTAATAAATAATTACAAAACTTTGGTTGCTAAATTTAAGCCCATATAATTAACCTGATTAAAATTGAACAATTCGAAAAGGAAACTAATGCGATTAAATTTAAAGCTATTTAATATTGATTTTCAAACAGAAAACATATAATTACGTAAAGAAATGAATTGAGCCACGGTTTTTTTTAATTTCTATAAGTAATTATAAAAATTATAATGAATTTGAAATTTCAATTATTAACAAACTAAAATTTAATTTATGAAAATTTGCTTTAAAACAACCAAAAATGTGTTAAGAAACGTTTTATAATATTTCATTAAAAAATGCATACAAAACAAACAGTTTTGGAAAAAAACCCATGTTCGTTTCATAATATTTATTAAAATATTTAATGCATTTGGAAAATAGTTTTTATGTATGTAAAAAGCTAATTTTTTTTTTATTTTAGTTTGAAAAATGCTTTAAAGTATAGAAAATTATTCTTACACTCACAGTTTTATACAAGTTCTTATTATTTAAGGCAATAATTAAATAATTTTTTTTTTAATTTTAATTACCATGGTTAATTAAACTCGCAAATTGTACAATTTACCACTAATGAACATAAATTTTCTTTCGTCTGCTTTGTTTAACTTCTATAGCATTTTTCTTAAAGCATTTTTTCCATTTCCTTTCATATTTTTTAATTGGTTCAACAGTTGCCAAAGTTAAGCTATTTATACCCTACACTCTACTTAAGTGGTGAGGGTATTATTGGTTTGTGCTTAGGCCCACCTTTATGTGCATCGATCTGACAAAGTCCATCCGTCTGCTTCTCGATCCATGTAAACATTGAGCACAAAGTACAGGCCTCAGGTAAATATCCCTCTAAAAACTGTAGCCTGATCGGTCTAATTTTGCTAGGGTATTCATTCCGTTAACCGGTTAACGGTTAATTAATTACTACCCGATTAACTGATCGGCTGATTTAAAATTGACAATTTTCGATTAACGATTAAAAAGGTTAATTACAGTCGATTAACCGATGTAACAAAATTTTTAATTTTTTGTAGTATCATAACATATTTCTTGTGTTTTAGTTATTTGTTTAGTCTAATGTACAAAAGGTATGTCTTTGGAAAATATTATTATAAACGATATTCCAGCTAGCAAAGGCTGTTTGTTAGACGATTATGTTTTATATTCCACTCCTAAAAGAATCTTCTGATGATTATCTGACGATTAACAAAAAATCTACATATTTTTTATTTATCACTTTTTTAAACATTTTCTGACCTCTCGTCTTTTAACCTTGAAATGAACTATTTGCGACTCTCTGTAGGAGCCGTATAACAATTACTAAGCTTCCTTAATAAGACCGTATTTGAAACATGAAAATTATATTGCCATTACAATTTCAATACAACAAACCGACCTAAGGATATGGCAAATAAGGTTTTCCAACAGGATGGTGTTGAATTCGCAATCTTAAGGTTTTTTTCACGAGTTGTTAGATATTCCCTGCATGAGTCTAAAACGATTATAGACATGCCTTCTGAAACACTCATTAGATAATTTTTAAGCTTCTTCCGCTGTGTTGTAGAAGTATCTCACAGAGGAATCAGCTTGTGTAACAGTTTCTCCAGTGCAAGGAATCTTCTACGATTGAAAATTGCCCTCGTCGACGATTAAAAACGGTATTGAGGAGAATTCACAGTAGACTCTTACACGATTGAAAATGCTAAGTTGGATAATTTCTTCTACAAAGTGATACCCTCTTAAAATACAGTACAAAAACAGAAACTAAGGAATTCGGATAAACTTTTTTGCAAAATTTTCGGTGCTGAGCTTTGCCAGGATGAGTCAGAAGATGATTTAACAACTGTCGAAACTCTCAATAGTAACACAAACAATTTTTTAACCGAAATAATAAGTAGTGTAAAAAATTAAAAAAAAAAAAAATTAAAAAGGACTCTAATGACGTAATGGAAGATTACATATGCTTAGAGATATCCAGGCAAACGACTGAGAAATTATTTATTCTTTGGATTGGTTTCGATTTCTTTAACGTCAACGCTGATCGTTTAAGTTCAAGAATTGTTACGTGTTGTTTTTTAACATATAAAATCCAAATAATAAATAATTTATGCATATTTATTTATTGAAATTACTTTATTTATAAAAAGAAACACTGTACTGATCGGCTAACCGATCAATAACAAAATATACCCGATTATTTTCCGATTAAATCAACAACTCGGTTAATTAATCGAGCGATTAACCGATTAAAGCAAAAGCCCCATTAAATGAATACCCTAAATTTTATTTTTTCTATACATTTGGAGATCGGCAAGATGCACATCTCGATTACACTGGGTCACGAATTTTCAACAAAGTCGTGACTAAATGAATCTGACGACTAGTCATAATGTAAAATTATCCGCTGACTCTGAATGTGAAGTCAGAATGACCAAAATAGAACAGTTTTCAAGACATTCCAAAATAACCGTTATTGGCGGTTTTTATAAAGATGATGTTACTTTAATAAAAGTATTTTCAAACTTATTCGACGGATTTTTTATTCAAAGACAATGAAATTACTAAAACAACCACGTACGTTTGTAAAAATTGGTGACTACGTTACATTGGGCCAAAATTCAAATTTCAAAAAAATTTAATAATTTTTTGCAATTTTGCTTTTTCACCTGGCGTTTACATTTGCCAGTAGCAATACATGCAATCCTTTTCACTAATACATCCCAGCAAAAAAGTTTTTCCTAATACATGCACACTTTAGCAGACAGTAAAATTGGACAGTGATTTGACATTTGCTATCAGTAATTTGAAGTTTTGTTAGCAAAATGAAGAAAAAATCCAAAAGTAAAAAAAAAAAATATATTCTGCTTTAATTTTTTATGTTTTATTTAAGTTGGTTTAAATTGGTTCACACAAACTAGTTATTTTAAGTTGTTTTTAAATTTGTTTAGTTAATACAAAAATCATTTAGCTTAACTTGCTCTACAACATTCACGTTTGACTTATTTTAAAAAGTGAACTGTCTTAACTACTGTTAGTAGTGTTTTTGGCAACTTATATGTATTTTCTTATTGTCTTGCCAGTACTGTCAAATGTAAACGCTGTGTTAAACTTCCCAATATAAAAAAATTATCTTTTATAAACAAAATAACATTTCAAGTAATTTAATTATCTTTTGTTTCCGGCGGCAGTCAAAAATAAAAATGTATCAATCAATTTTCATTCATTTCATGTTGTAAATTCAATGAACTTATAGCAGGATTAAAATATCATAATTTGGTTTAAAAACCATAAACAGTGCAATAAAATAATCACAATATTTATTGTTGGTATCAATAGTTAACTAAATTAAAACAAAAACTTCTTAGTCTGCTTTTACACGTTTCAACTTTTGATGCTCAACTCTTGTGTTTTTAGGAGAAGAATGAAGAAAGGGGATTGGTACGGAGATGCTTGTACTCGGTCAGTGCGCTTTGTGTTTTTATTCGTTAGTATATGCGCAAATATGGCTGCTTGTAAGTTGTTTCTTTTCTTTTTCTCTTTGATTCGCTGTGCATAAAATTGTTGTTGTTTTGAACCTGATTGCTGCGTGTGATCATATTGGCATTTTCAAAATGCATCAAAAGATGAAACATGTTAATTCAGACTTAAATAGATTATATTTTAACTTTGTGAGTGTCGATTCAGAATTAACCATAAGTACCACATAAACCCCATCGCTAAAATCGCTGTAAGGCGCAAAAGATTTCATACGGCTGTTAATACATAGGAACACTCAAAATATTATGTAGTTTAATTCAAACGAAAATTAATTTTAAAAACTTAGAATTCATTTAAAAAACGGATCATTTACATTTCATTTAAATCAAATGATTTTTACATTGATTTTTAATTTGTATATATTAAACTGCTTAGTCCTTCAAAGTGAATAGCTTTTACTTTTAAAAAATATATTTTAAGCGACAATAATCATGTAAATACGAAAAAACATTATTTTTTGGTAGTTTGTTTTTTGAATAACTAACATATTCAATCAATCAGTTGCTGTTGCTAGATGGTATTAAGTAAAAAAATATGACTTGTCAGATTCTTAGCCAAACACAATAATTTTTTATGGTTAGTAAATGATTGCCCATGAGTCTCCAATGTTGTCCATAAATACAGTAATGTAGGACTTCACATGGTCGGGATTGACCTGCTACAATTTTTTGCTTGTTTAGTTTCTCATTTTCTTTTAATTTTTCCTTTAAAAAGGTGTCATAATATTCATAACTTTTATTATTAATAAAATCTAAAAGAATTTGTTCAATTATGTGTATGAGAATTTTGACATAAAAACTGAGAGAAAAAAAACTGTTACAAAAGTAAAGTAAAAAGTTGTTTGAAGTGAGTGTACGAGTATTTAAAAAAAAAGTAAAATCTTAAAGTAAAACTTGTAAAAAGAAAAAATTATGGTAGAGCAGAAGAAATTAAACATGAACTTACACATACATAAGAATTTATATCACACATACAAACATATACAAACATAAACTTCAGCGAACATTTGTTAAATAATTTAAAAGATGTTACTAAGCTAAGACTTTTTTGAGTTACTTTGAGCCCTTGAACGATTAAAAAGTCACTTAAAAAGAGTTCGACAGAAACTGACTTTAAAATGACAGGCAAGTGATTAGAACAACGTAGCGAAAAAGCAGGTAAAAACGAACTCTTGCATACCAAAAAATAAAGTTTTTTAAAATTATTTCAATCGTGCAAATGAATTACAAAATACGGCTAATAGATGATAAAAATTCGTGTCAAAACTAATAAGCAAAACCTCAAATGTTAACTGCGGTATTTGTAAAAATATTTTTAATATAATAAAAAATAATTACCAAACAAATTTTTTATGAAAATTTTATTAGACGCTTGTTTAAGCCCTTATTGTGTGAAACGCAACGCCAATAATTACATTGAAAGCAAAAACAGAGTCAAAAATAGTTTGTAATTTTGTTTGTTGTTTTATATGTTTTAAATGTGTTTTTAATTTTTAAATTTTTAACGCTGTATATCTTGTGGCGTTGAACATTTTAAAACGCAATATATTTATAAAGGGTGGTTAAATTTTAAGTGAAGATGTTGATTTTGAATAAAACACAAATTATTTAGGATTTTATTGTCATTTCTTTTTATTATAATAATATTGGTATGGTTCAATTATGTATGGAACAAAATATCGGCGACTTCGGCGGCACACCTCCATCCGATTGTCCAAATTTTCAAAGACGCTGAGGCATAATTAAGGTCCAATGCCGTTAATGTGCCGAATTATCTTCTCCTTTAGCTTTTGAATTGTTGCTGGCGTATCGACGTACACCTTTTCTTTCATATAACATTACCATTCGTCTAAATGTAGCAATTCGGCTTATTCACGAATATATTGAGGTGAAAATGTGCCTCATCACTGAAGATGATTTTCTTTGAAAATTGATCATCCACTGTTGCCATTTCTTGCCTCCATTCTGACCATTGACGACGTTTGGAATGGTCAAGAGGCTTAAGTTCTTGAGACAATTGCATCTTTTAAGCAAGTAAATGCAAGTCTTTATGCATAATGTTCATCAACGACGAGCGTAACTGGTGCAATTGTTAGGCACGATAACGAGTTGTAGTGGACGGCTGTTTAGCAACACTATCGCGAACAGCAGTAATATTTTATGCAGTACGAGCTCACATTTTTGCAAGATTTTTCCGATTGTCTGAATAACTTTAACGCATTGCTCGATTGTGTATCTTTCTATGCTACAAATTGAATTAGTCTGAAATTGAGAATTCTTGACAAAGAGTACAAAAAAACTAAATTAAGGAAGAACATGTAAATCAATTTAAAATAGATAATCATTCAAAGCAAATTTTAATCTACCAAAGGTTAAATACAATTTGGTTTAAAGATTGTTGTTTGACTATTGAATGCCAGCAGTCGTCGATGGCTGCGTGTGTTAAACGGCAAACCCCTCTGAAGAGATTGAGTGGTTGCAATCGAAACATGTAAGGGTTACCTGTCCGTAAAAACGCCTGGGTTTGAGCCTCAGGTCAGTCAGAAATGAAAAATTATCAATTAATTTTAATTAATTTCATATTGTAAAATTCCTATCTTCATAAAAATAATTTAATGAAAAATAAATTTGATGAACTTTAGCCTAATTGAAATATCAAAATTTGGATTAAAACCCATAAATTGATCAACAAAATAATCACAATTTTAATTATTTTTAAAATAAATACCATCATCATAGATACCACTTTCTTCCTACAAAATGATCTTTTAGACGATTTTATTAATTCACAATCTCCGAAAAATATACTTGATTATATACATTTTAGTTTATTAAAATATTGTCTGGGCGTAGGTAAATGTGAATGTGTATATTTTTATTTTTTATTTTGTGCATGTGTGCAAGAAATATCTGTGTGAATAAGTAGAAAATGTTTAACTACAAGTACTTTCATAAAAGTGAAAGCCTACATAGTGTTTTAATACAATTTATGTTCTCATGATTGTTCGAATGCACAGGACAGGGTATGTCAATTTGGACTACAATTTTAGAAGAGAGATAGAAAAGGGGTGTGTGCTTTAGAACAACATTTAGACAGATTAAAAACTTTGGCGTTATGAAAAGTCCATGTTAGTTTAGACTATAAAGAAACAGTAACACATTTTTTTAAGTTATAAAAAATATTAGTAATAATATGTTTTCTTAACAACTTAACTTTTTGCCGTCAATCAATGATTCCGCAGTTATTAATATTAAAATATAAGTGGTTACAAAAACAAGCTGAAATGAGATTATGTATCAATTTTACCTTTCTGCAATCCCTGGGCCAATATGGCCAAGTTTTACTTGATGATACAGAATCGACCTTAAATTTTACATTGTACTAAACAGAATGGACATAAATATTTGACAGAAAATAAAATAACAAAGTTCTTTGCTTTCCGTTCGAATACAAAAAAGATTTTTATAAACATTCGTAGCCTTACTTTGGTTAATGGCACCCAGCTTAATTTTTGACCCTAAATTTTATTCAACAATAAAAAGATGGTCGTTTATTTCTTGCTTTGCTATTGTATTAATTCACAGAAAGAACAACTTTCGGGACTTATTAAATTTTTTATACTTACTTCAAGTACGAATAATGAATAAAAACGTACTTAAACAATCCTTAATGGGACTTCTTTCGAAAATCAATCCCGGAATTTCTTAAAATAAGTACAAAATTCTTAAACCAATTAAAAAAATATTAAACTTCTCGTTGGTAGTGCAACGCTGAGTGTATAATAACAAAGTGAGCGTTTAAATCTCATTTAACTTCTCAAAGTTTTTTTGGAGACACCAAAACAACAACACTAGGGAGATCGAACGGTTAGTATTCGACCGGTTTTAACCGGTTATTTTAGTTTTACCCAAATCGAATATTTTAAAATTACGATTTTTCGAATACCGAAATTTCAACAAACAGATATCTGGTCGTGTACGTACCTAACAGTTATCTTTTCCAATCCGGTAACACATTTGTGGTAATTTTAGCGTTAAGTTTGTCTACGTGAATTAACTATCGAAAATCGATAGTGTAAAATACACTAAAATTTAACCCGCAGGAAAGAAACACGTTTTAAAATTATGAAAACTATAGATAGAGCTTATTTATGTTGTTAGTGAGAGGAAAGACTTTAGGCCCAACCATAATATGCTTAAGTTGGCTTAAGCAAATGTGCGAATACTTGTTAATTATGTGAGGCAAACCATATTCAACTTAAGAAAACTGTTTGCTAAGTTTAATGAAACTGTCATTTGTTTAAGCAAGGTTCGAATCTAATCGCACATTAAAACGTTTTTTATTTGGTTTTTGTGTTTTTAAATAGATTTGAGAGACTTTTTGTTAATATTTGACTGCAGGAAGATTATTCCACATGCGAACAGTGGGGGAAAAAACGAATTCTCTATGTAATGCGTTGTACGATTCGCCTGCCAATCGACCACAGAAGGATGGCCTCTTGAGGAAAAACGTGTATTACGAGCAAACGTACGGGTTTCGGGAACCAGAACCATAATTTCGTCAGAACATATCCCATTGTAGTAACGATAAAGCAGGCAAATACAACCCACATCAAGAAGCTCCAAAATAGACTTGGAAGCACCGGCCCACACATGAGAGTTGTATTCCATACGCGGTCTGATATAGGTGGTATAAACAGTAAAGGAATCAGATGGAGTGAAGTGTACCATACACCGTCTTTAAAAATCGAGGCACTTGAATGCTTCTTTCGACACCTTGAATATATGTTATGTCCATCGGTCATCACATTGTATGTTCATACCCAGAACATCAAGAGATTCTGATTCCTCAATAATTATACCACCCATATATACAGATGAGATCTGTCGCGCGTTTGTGCGTCAGCACGCAACATTGGGGTTTTCGGGCATTAAAATCGACCCTATTTGCACGACCCCATTCCGAGACTATGTCAAATTCTCGGCCAAGCGTATAATTCATATTTTGCCTCATACCACCGACATCGAATACGCTTGGTCTGCATTCAAATGAGTACGAATGGCAAAGGTTTATTAAATTCCTATAACTTTTTAAAACCAAAGTTTTTCAAAAATTCTAAAGCTATGTTTACACCTATTAAATATTTGACGTCCAACACGTAACCACTAGTTTTCTAAAAAAAATTTTTGCTTTAGCAAAACGTTTGGCTAGAGCCAGGCGCGGATTCAGGGGGGGGGGGAAATAAGGAAATTTCCCCCCCCTAAATTATAAAAATATGTTTGGTTTATCTCGATAATACAAGAATTCCAAATAATAATATTTTTTTATATGCACAAAATTTTAGGAAATCCCAGAAAGGTTTTTTTTTGTTTTTTTTATTGAATCTAACGAAATTTTCAATAAGTATCCAAATCTTAATTCTAATAGTTATTTATTAGATATTTCCAATGAAACATCTAGTTTACTGTATTCAAATACTTATTATTCTACATTCAATCCCAGCAGGTGCCATCTATTTATATCCAAGGAATAAACGTTTGACTTGAAAATGCGTGCGGTCGAATTATTAATAAGCTTTAGTATATGCAATATTTATTTATATATGTGTTATATGAATCAAAATTCTATTCGATAATATTTGACGAAAACACGGATTTGTCGGGGAAAACCCAGATTTCCTTATCTAAAAGATATTTCAACATACAACAAAAAGTTGTTAGGAAATCATTTATTGGCTTTGTTGTAAACTCATTTGAAGAGGCTTCAAAGGATATTGATAATGTGATGTATCAATTGATGCGAAGGCACTATCATCAATAGTTCTAAAAGTTTTGACAAATTTTAGTCTTGACCTAAATAATTTTGTAGGAAATGGAACAGATGGGTGTCCTCCGGCGTCAGCAGAAAATGGAGCTGTTATTAAATTCTGGCCAAATGCAAAATAAACGCCTTGCTATTCCCATAAATCAAACAAAGTGCCATTAATACAATAAGTTGTATCATTTGTTAAAGAAACGACAAATTTTTTTAAATATAATCATCCCAAGCGAAACGCACTTTTAGCAAAGTATTTGGTTGGACCGTCACGACTCAATTTTACACTTTGCAACAAGTGTACATCATATAGTAGAGGCTTTGGAAAAAATATCTGAGTAGAAAGGTAGAGATACTTCATCAAAAGCCTCATATAAAGGAACTCGCTTAGTACTTTTGAATTCATTTACGGAATATTATAGTTATTGTATCACAGCCACTTATTATCATTTTACATAAGCACGATATAGATCTTCAAAAAGGATCAAGCCTTATCAAAACTTAAATCATGTGCCTTAAAGAGAAAAGAAATGAAGCCGAAGAACTATGTAAAGCGATTTTTAAAAAAGTTAAAGTTATCTGCGTTCAAATCGAGGTTCCAATCAAATTCAAAATGTTGAAGATTACTACCAAATTGTAGGTTACATTCCTCTTATTGAATTTATTTTAGAAGATCTCAAAACACGTTTCACAATAGATAGCCTAGATGTAGTGAACATACCTAAACTTCTACCTCAAAGTGTAATCAAGTCAAATACAGACACAAAACTTTTAAAATCACAACTAACTGATGAGCTGATTATGTTTGATAAAAGAGATAGATAAACACCTACTAACATCTAAACTTGAGTCTGAACTGTTGCATTTGCAACAAACATGGAAAATATCTGAAAATAAACTGTGATGAAGATATCTACCGAAATTTAAGAAATATATTAAAAATTTTCGTTTCAATGCTCGTCAGCAGGGCAAGTTTGAAATGGCACGAAAAATGGTTAAAAATGGCTGGCAAAATGGCACGAAAAAGTATAAAAAATGGCACGAAAAATGGCAAAAATAAACATGGTATTTAAGAAACATTTATTTTATTAAGTTTTTATTGTAAGTACAATAGTATATTTCTTCAAATTGTCAAAAAAAAAAAAAAATTGGGGGCAAAACGGAAGAATTTGGAAGTTGTTTTTAATACAATTTTAATCTTATTTTTGTTATAAAATTCTGTTTAATAAAGAAATATTTTTATAATATTTGTCTTAAAATTTTTTTATCAGGGAAATCTTATTAAAGAACGACGTTTAAAATTCTTGCGTTTTGAGTCTTCGATTTCTAGAACACCCCTGATAATCTTCTGTTATCACATAAAACAGTTCTATAAATGAAAAAACACTCTTTCAACATCGCAAGATGTAACTGGAGCATATTTTAACAATAAAAGTTCAGATGGAGAAAGGTTGTCAATCAATTCATCCGTCTTACTTTAGTTAAAACAAAATTGTGAGAAAATCGGTTAAAACACTTTTTTAAAATTTAAATGCGAAGCCCTATAGATTTTTCAGGAGTATTGAATAATTTACTACACGTATTACGATCTCAAACGTTTTTTAAACTTTTTAACAAAATCTTTTTTACTGACATCTTTTATTATTTTCCTTAGCACTGTCAATTAAGCCAAAGCTTTCATTCATAGAAATCCCTTTCGTTTGTAACTTCAAGAGGCTTGAGCAGATGCATTGAAAGTACTTTTTACGTCCAATTTTTGCATTATTCAGTTAGCATTTCGAATAGATTCTGCCTTATATTCGCTAAGCTTATTTAAAATTTTTTTTCTATGTTGCAAAAAGGTATTATTTGGCAAGCTGGATTAAAAATTGATTTTTAAAAAAATAATTGAAGAAATGGCAACAATGGCATATGCCATAAAAAACTTGCCCTACTCGTCAGTAATGCTACGAGAGAGAGATCATTTCCTGCCCGTCGTCTAATAAAAACATGGCTCAGATCAACAATGACAGAAGAAAGACTGTATTATCTAAATTTGCCACACGAGGAAATCATAAATTGCTTATTAAAAAAAATCAATTTATAATGAACTGATCTTATATTTCATTTAACCTTATTGTTGAGCTTTTTTAATATAATATACACACATTAATTTTAATAAACTTTTAAAAACAAAATTTTTACTTTTTTGCATCAAAAAAAATTTTCCCCCCCCTAAGGCTCGAGCTGGATCCGCGCCTGGCTAGAGCAAACATTATTTAACAGTTTCTAAATAAAATTATACAGTCATCATCTTTAGAATAAAGTTTAGTAAATAAAAATTAAAATATTAAATTAAAAATAAATCTAAGTTTTTTCAATTTGCTGGTCACGCTTTTTTTGATTTTATCGTCAAATATTTCTTAGGTATTTTGTTGGTTCCTTCCCTTCGTGAATTGTTTTGTTTTTGTTCAAATTAACTTTTTATTACAAGAACTTGGAATTTTCGAATTAAAACCGGTTAAACGATTGTTTATTTGAATATCGGTTTTTGAAAAAAAGTCGAATAATCGATCTCCCTAAACACCACACAAGTAGTTGAAAAACGATTTGCTTGTTGTGTGTAGAAACAACAAAAACACCTGAACAAGACGAAAACACAATATTTGTATGTTCAAAAAGTAAAATCGAGAACTCTTGCTTCTCATTTTTCCGTTATTAAGTTTTTAAAGTAAAACCCGTATCGGGAATAAAGCTGGTGTTTTATAATTGAAATTTTGTAAGGTGTAAAACTGGTAAGCAAATCAATCAAAATTAAATTCTCCTTCTAATTTCACTTTTTGTTTATTTCATTCGTACTTGATTGAATCAACTTTGAAATACTTGAATCAAGCGCAATTTGAGATTGATTCAATCTTAGTGTTATTTAAATCAATCTCATTTTCGGATTATTTCAAGTAGAAATTCGGGATTGAATATGGATGAAGTTAAGAACTCAACTTACTATTATTTTTTATATTTTATTTATATTTTAGGAAGTGGTCTAAATAAGAAAAGTAGGTTTGGAAAGGTATGAATGGCAATCAGTCCCCGTCTGATACACTTAGACCCAATGATCCATTCTAATGCCTTGGAAAACCACTAAAGAGAACTACCACCGTTGAACCAAGCCAAACTATTATTGATTAAGATTTAACTTATATTTTGATTAGAAAATTTTACGTAACCCTTTACTGGTTTACTATTATTATTAAGTACTTTTGAAAAGATTTGTTAAACCTCTTTTTTACTTATAACTCACACTCTTACATATGTAGTTACAAACCTACTTAACAGAAACACACACACATGCCCAGATTCATAGACACTCATAGACTTACCTAAACATAGACAATTTATAATAACTAAATATGGCAAGCAAAAGCTTCACAAAAATTTAGTGTCATGAACGCGGTGGCTCATAAAGAGATACATTTTTTAATCTTATGAAAAATTTGGGAAACATGCTTGAAAGTAGTAAAATATTCCTTTAATACAATGCACGTAAAATTCAGCTCAACGATTTCGGAGAATCTGTTTCATGCAATAGATTAGAGAATCGTAATTAGTATTTAATTTTATTAAAAAAATAAATGTGTTTTGTCTTGAAATTTTCAGTCGGTTGTTTTCTGAAACTTCTAGCCAATAGTAGCAATTCTGTAGAAAATTGTGATTTGCAAAACCTTTGACAATTTTATTCAGGATTTCGTTTAAGAAATATAATCTTATTGCATCACCCTCTATTTTTTACATTTGATATTTTAATGTGAGTTAGTGTCATGTTTTGTTGCATTTATATTTTATCATCCATATGGTTTCTGTACACATTTAACTATTACAAACTATTTCCTTTATTTTCATGATTTGGTGCTGCTGTCTTCTTCTTCTTCTTGTTACTCACACACCCATGAAATATAACAGATACAAATACATTAAATAAGAGTTAGAACGTATTCACAGATAGTAACCTACTACGGCATAAAATAAGTATTAAACCGAGCATTTAACTGATGGCAGGCTTAAAAGGACCTTAATTCATGTCCTTAGATATAATAACCCTTTCAGTTTTTTTTTTTTTTTTGTATGAAAATTCATTTTCGATTAAAAAAGTTTATGAGGGATTGAAGTTTAAGGTTATTCTGGTGAGTCTTAACAAAGATCGATTTAAATAATTTTGAATAATTTCTAAAGGTAAATAAAATAATTTAAAATTCAACATTGCTCGTCAATTTAAATTAAAGGTATAATTTTATTTTTTATGAAAATAAAATAATTAATTTTATTTACTTATATTGTTCATTTAATGTAATATTAACACATACATTAAAAATATTCCCCTGAAAAAGTCAACAAAAAATTGACGAAACGTTGCGAAAAAATTTAATAAAAGGTGTTTAATTTACATTGATAAATTTTGGTCCAATTAGCTTACCAAAAACTTATATTTTAAACATAAAAAAATTCGATTTTTTTTAAGATTTTGGAAAGAGACAAACCATTTAAGACCAATTTTAAATTTTTGGCCAGGTATACCTAAAATTAATTGGTGCTCACTTCTAGATAATTCTTAGATTGTTTTTTAATTTTAAGAGCGGGAAATACATAAACGGCTTCAGACATATTTGGGTTTTCATATAAATGCTCCATTTCCAGCCACGTACATACGACCAAGAGTGATAACAAATTAAGTTAATCTAAATAAACTGAATACAATAATTACAGCGAATTTCGAACCGCCAGTATCACTGGTTAAAGATTGATGTTTGACTGTTAGCTGGCAGGCACCGCAGTGATGCAGAGGTTAGAACGCCACAGAATTCTGATAAAAGAAAGTGGTGAATCAGGAAACATGTAAATTCAATGTGAGTTCGATCCCCTGCTCAGCCAAGAATAAAAATTATCAATAAATTTCATGTTGTAAAATTCCTTCCTTCAGTAAAAATAATTGAATAAAAAGTTAATTTGATGGACACAAGCCTAACTAAAAATATAAAAAAAAAGTCATACCTGAACCAAACTTGCAATAAAAATTAGTAGTAAACAGGCCTTCTGGAAGCCCTTATTCCTCAAACACATGGCCTTACTGCCTCATTCCTTACTCATACATTTGTTACACACGATGTCCTAGCCAGCTTAGTCCTTCTGCGACCCCTTCTTCAGCAGGCCTGATTAGAGACCTTCTTCAGCAGATTTCATTGTAGGTACCCCTTCCATAAGACCTTCCTGAGAAGTCAAGCTAGCATGGGTATTAAATCTTAAAAAAAGTTCTAGAAAGTTCTTACAGAAGACCTTATAAATGAAGACCTCCAAAAGTTTACCGCTGGGAACCTTTGATCCTGGCTTCACCGCAAGCCTTTTGGATAACGTACACTCAAAAAAAAAATCAATCCATCCGTACTCAAATCAATTCGGAGCGGTATTAATAGTACGGTGAGTACGGATTTTCTTGAATCAAGTACAGAAAGATTGATTCAAGTACGGATTTTTAATCCCAAAATACTTAAATTATCCATATTCAATCCCGTTTTCGTACTTGAAATAATCCGAAAATGAGATTGATTTAAGTAAAACTAAGATTGAATCAATCTCAAAATGCACTTCATTCAAAAATTATAAAATTAATCCGAACTCGTACCTCAAATAATCCGAAAATAAGATTGATTTAAGTAAAACTAAGATTGAATCAATCTCAAAATGAGCTTGATTCAAGTAATATAAAGTTGATTTTATCCCGAATTCATGATTGAAAAAAACAAAAAAAAAAGAAATTACAAAGAAAAAATGATAATGATTGATTTACTTACCCGTATTACACATTACAGAATGATAAAACACCAACATCATGCCCGATATGGTTTTTATTTTAGAAATCTTATGTACATATTTAACCAAAAATATAAACTAAATGAGTAGCATGAGTTCAAATTTAAAAAAAAAACTTTGAAAAGAAATTAATTTTCAAAAGTAATCCCATTTAGGATTGTTTTGAGTACGTTAAAGTGTTATTCGTACTTGAATTTTTGAGTACGACTCGTACTTAAAGTAATCCCAAAAAAACTTGATTTATCCCGAGTGTTTTTCTTTCTGTGTAGTTCAAAATGGTGATCAACTTGAATCGTAGTAGCTCGATATATGATATAGGTGTCTCTCTCTCTCTTTCTCTCTCTCCATCTTTCTCTGTAAGAGTAAGCATTTAATCGTACACAAATTTCATATTGTTGTTTATCTTGATGGCGGCTGCCAGGTACTAAAGGACTCCTGGGAGAAAGTTGAAATAGTAACACAACCAAACTAATTGCTTGACCTAAGTACATGAGTTGTGATTGAAGGCAGCTGCCATTGGCTTCTTCCTCCCAGGAGTCCTATGTTACCTGGCTGCCGACATTCTCACGCAGCTCATGTAGTTTTCAAGCACAACTGCAATCAACGCGTTCAACGTTCTCATTCAAGAATCATTGTTTTTTGTGTGTGCAGTTGAGATAATGATTTTATATCTAAGCAAAAGCAGGCTCGTTTATGTGACCGTAATTATGTGTATAGTGTGCGCAAATTATTTCAGAACTTGCTCAAACTCGTAATGATTTAGTCGCAGCCGATGCACAATATCACAATTCTTGCATGAAGAAATTGTACACAACGTCTTCAACTAAATAAAGCAAAAAAAGAGGTCCATATGAAACCGAGATTGATTGTGCGATGCAGTACATTTATTCATATCTCGAAGAAAGTCAGTTTTCTCTGGACGAACTAATTATCGTCCACACATTAAAACATTGAAAGCACAACTGTTAAAAAAACATGCTGATGATGATTAGTATTGTGGTAATTTTGTTGAACTATTTATGGTTTTTAATCCAAATTTTCAATATTTATAATCAGGCTTAAGTTCATTAAATTTAATTTTCATTAAATTATTTTTTATGAAGAAAGGAATTTTACAACATGAAAATTATTTAAAATTGTTATTGATAATCATTCATTCTTGACTGACCTGAGATTCGAACCCAGGCGGCTGGTTACCCTGACATGTTTCGATCGCTACCACTCGATCTCCTCAGTGGGATTTGCCGTCTTACACTCGCAGCCATCGACGACTGCTGACGTCAATAGTCAAACATCAATCCTTAAACCAAATTGTATTTTAACCCTTTGGTAGAACGTAATTTGCTTTTTTTTTGAATGATGATATTTTAATTGTTGCTACTGCCAATAGGGCGCCTGTGGTTTGCTTTCGAAGAACAGGGTTTTAATTATTGACGGAAGCTTGGTGCAATATAAAAAGTGACAAGATAGAAGAACGTAGGCGTATTGTAAACTCAGCAGCAGTAATTGTTACAGAGGATATTCGGTATTTGGTGTGCGAGACAAAACATTATCCTCCATCAGACAATTTTTTTCAAGATGTCGAATCAGAGAACATCTGAGCAACTTTTGATACTTCGAATTTACTTTTTTTTAATTTTACACTTTTCTACAAGGACTATGAGAATTTTCATATAGAAATTGGAATTGCTATGGGAACTTGGGTAATCGAGAATTAAATTTATTTCCTTTACTCGTTTTAATAAAGTAAAACAAATTATATAAAAACCCATTTTTACTGATGAAATATAGGTGATTACATATCGTTATCTGGAACGCAAAACGCCCTAACTAACCAAACTAACTAAAAATCGACTTTTTTTTGATTCTGATGTATTGTATCAACACAATTGTCCACAAAATGGAATCCTTAGGCCAAAATTTGCGATTTGCCCTAACAAACAATTTGCATAATATGCAACATTATCAATTGTCAAAACAACTGATGAGTTTTGCAAGAAAATAAATTATAAACAGTTTAAGGCGATTAATCAATTTGTCATTTTAAATAGTTTTTGCTTCTCCTGTAAAATTTCAAAATGATAGATGGGGCCTTTGCGTTTTAGGTGACTTTATAGAGCTTGTTTAAACGATTAAACGAACATGTAAAAGATTTCTAACATTTTGAGCTTCTTATATAGAAAAGCAATTTTTGAGGGGGGAAAATTAAGTGATTTATGCTTAAGAAAAAAAGAAAAAGATATAAGAGATCTTCTGATTTTTGGTCAGTAATATGGGTGATTGCAGATTAAGATTGTTTTCTATACTTCATACGTATTAACGAACGTATAAACGATTTATACTTTTTCTTGCCTGTGTAATCACAATCTGACCTACAATTTAACGTTGTAGTCTCCAAAGAACTTTCCAGTTTATACTCATACAACTTACAAATGAATCTTTTTACAAGAAATTCACACAACTATAAACTAAAAGAATTACAACTACAAAAAAAGTTTATCACACATGAATTTTTCTACTTGTTTTCTTGTTGCACTCAATGGATGCATAAAGTAAGAAATAACTACTTCACCGAAGCCGTGAGCAAGTGAATCCATGCAATAGCAGTCAGAAAACTCTGCAAACGTTCGCTCATTCGTTCATTCATTCAATCCTATAAAAATGATTTCCAAATAAAATTGAGCGCAACCAAAAAAAAAAAAAAATAAGTGTTTGTTTTTGTTGTTTTCTCGGCTATATTTACTATTATTTCCTTTTTAGTTGCACTTTGCCTTCCTTTTCGTTTCATATATTTTTGTTGCGGAAAATCTAAGAAAAAGATTTCCTACAAAATGCCGTCGTATCATTTTTTTTTTATAGAGATTTCATCTTTTTTATATTTTCTTTATAAATATTTAACTAAGGACACATCCATGCATACACGCCGTACAAAGGAGAGAGGGAAACTGTTTAGATTAGATCTAGATAAAATTCATTTCGTATTTTTGTGTTTTTGCAGATGGATTGATGGATGTTGTCTGATTAATCAGCAAATAAATTATGTCACAGAAGAGATTGTATTGTATTTTCTTGTTTAGGAATTATATATAATTTTGTTGTCATTAGATCTGACAGATTGATGAAAAAGAAAATAAAAGGCAGAGCTTGGAAGAAAAATGCTAAAATTTACTTTAATCATTTGCTGCATAAAGTCGTCATCTTGTACAGCAGAAATACTTAGAGATTATTTGTCAAGCTTAAAATATTGAGAATCAAATATCAGTGATCATAAACAAAATAATTATTTTGTTGTTGTTTTCCACATAAATTCATATTGAATTTTTAAATTGTAAGCGCTGCATATCTTGTGCCGTTGAAAATATAGAAAGCAACAAACAAATTATGACAAATTTTTGACATTGTTTTTGCTTTTAATGTTATTTTTGGCGTTGCGGTTGCGTTTTACAGAATTAGGGCCTTAAAGTTTTTCATATAAAATACTCAGCTTCTAGCCAGAAATATGGGTGATTACAGATACACATAATTTCTCTATTTGGCGAGATTTTTCGCAAATATAAGCGATTAAAAATTTTGAAAAATAAGGGTGATCACAAGTGAAGCTTTTTTTTTTGATTAAACGAAAATATCGGCAATTACAGATACTTTAGTTTGTTGTAAAGTAACCTAACTAACAATGTTGGACTTGAGATACATAAATATCAAGAAACCCAAAGCTTTTAGAATTACCAATGTTAGCAGCGATAACACCATGTTACAATTTAAAACATTTCATTGCATAGAAAGTTTCTGCATAGCGAATGTTGCCGCCGAAACAGGCGTAAATAACAGACTCAATAAAGCGAGAGCGGCATTCGAAAGACAACAACAGAATATTCAACCCATGTGCAAAGTCTAGTCTGTTTTACGGAAGTAATACCTGGTTAGTATTGATCAGCACACGCAAAAGCTACAGGTATTCATCAACAAGTGCCTCAGAATCATATGCAGAATATTTTGGTCTAACAACATTACTAATGCGGATATCTGGAACCTTACCAACGAGGAATCTATAATAAAGCAAATAAAAAGTAGGAAATGAAGGTTGATCGGCCATACAATCACAGGAGTCCTAATAGTATAGCAAGGACGGCATTAGAGGGGAATCCTCAAGGCCCAAGAACCCGTGGTCAGCCAAAGAGTACATGGAGATGCACGATACTCCAAGAACTTGGACATGCGAGGTAGCAAAAATAACTGCACCAAATCGTGTAAGATGTAGATGCTTTTTCGAAGCTAAATGCTCGCAAAAGGGGTAATGAAAAAGAAATTATTGATATGAAATATTTTGAGTTTTTTATACTCGTATACAAATAAGGGTGGGTACAGGTTAAGCATTTTTTCGATTTTAGCCATTTTTAGGAAAATTTTAACGTTTAAAGATTTTTCATATAAAACGAGCTTTTTGGTCAGGGATTTGGGAGATCAGAGATCAAGTTTTTTTTATCGGTTTAACGTAGTCTAAATTGAATTAATTCAAGTTTTTCATATGACAACTCGATTTTAAGCCAGCAATATGGGTGAGGTGTATTAACGAAGATTCAAAGCACTAAAAATATTTTAAGCTTTTTATATGTGAACTTGACTGTTGGTCAGATATATAAGTGATTAAGTATAAACTTGTTTTCACGATTTGACGCGTTGTAATTAGATATTTAGATTTAAATCTTTCTTAAGTTTTTTAAGAATTAAACAAATAATTATTTTTTTTATGAAAACTTGGTTTTTGTTCTGTAATATGGGTGTTCCCTGAACTTGAATACTGATCGTCATCTTAGCCCCTGGTGTCTCCTCAAGTTAGTATTTGTCATTTCTAACTACGAACGTCACGATTTGAAGACCTCGATTTTTGGGTAGACGCTGGTTAATTAATTTTGCTTCTCGCTAAACCTTTTCCTCCATCGTTATCGTTCCTGTTTAATATTTTCTATAGCTTGTTTTCTTTTCTCACTTGTTGGTATAACCGTTTCTGGGATTTCATCATTATGTATAGCTAACATTATGATTTTGAATAACATCAATTAGTTTTTAAATCGAAAATTGACTCACTTGGTGTAAAGCCTGATGTTTCAACAGTTGATTGACTACTGTAGTTTGTATAAAGTGACGTACCAATCTTTCGAATATTTAGAAGTTGTACGTACACTCAAAACAAAAATCAATCCATCAGACCAAAGTTGATTTAATCCCAAATTCGTTCTTAATATAATCCGAAAATTAGATTGATTAATGTAAAACTAAGATTGAACCAATCTCAAAATGCGCTTGATTCAAGTATTTTAAACTTGATTCAATCCCGAATTCGTTCTTAAAAAAACCTCCATTGAAATTAGAAGGAGAATTTTATTATGATTAATTTACTTACCCGTTCAACACCCTACATAATTTCAATTTCAAAAAACAAGCATCATATCCGATATGTTTTTATTTTAAAAACTTAATGTTCATCTAAAACTGAAACTATAAACTAAATGAGAAGCAAGAGTTCTCAATTTTAATTTGTAAACCTGAAAATAATGTGTTTTTGTATTGTTCTGATGTTTTTGTTATTTTTATACACAACAAGCAACTCGCTTTTGAACTACTTGTATGTTGTTATTGTAGTGTATACAATCAACTTTGATAAGTTAAATCGCTCACTTTGTAATTTTGCACTCAGCGTGACACTATCAACGAAAAGTTTAATCTTTTTTTACTTGATTTAAGAATTTTGTACTTATTTTAGAATATTCCGGCATTGATTTTCGAAAGTTATCCCATTTAGGATTGTTTTATTCGAACAGGAGTTTTTGAGAACGGCTCGTACTTAAAATAAGTATAAAAAACTTAATTTATTCCGAGTGTGTAGACATAACAAGAGAGTTTGGTTGACTCGTTCACGTGCACTAGCTTGGATGTTTGTAAAACATTCTTAATGTATTGAATGCAGTATCTGTTCGCGATTATAAATTATGCGTATGATAAAACCCAATAAGCTGGATAGCTTGTTTATATAATAAGTAACTGAAAAAGATGCTGTACCTCAAGCGATCTTTGCGACTATACATTTGGTAGAAGCCTCGGAGAACGAAAATAAATGGGTGTTACTTCGATTACTCATTACAAACGGTCCCAAATAATCCATATACATGTATTTGGCGAAAAGGCAACGAACTATTGAATTCTAAAGTCATGGTTTATGTTTCTTTCTCGATTTCAAGCCTTGAAATGAAGAGTATTTAAAAATAGTTTATGCTTTTTATGTAGAAAAATCTCTCGATATGGTTTGTGGTGTTAATACAGAAAATCTCTTTCTATTTTATTGTAGGCACAAATAATCTTAAAACGTACTTTTTCTCCAATTTTACTTTGTAACCCATTTATACCAATACATTCACCGAGCACTGTGCCTGTGTATCATGTGTGGCAAATGTCTATGCATTCATGCTGTATGCATAAAATCATAGACACCATGATTCTGTGTCAGGTTCTTTTTTTGTTTTTGTATTAAAATGTTTTTACTATAAATTTCAATTCATTCAACAACCTCTTTTCGTACGTAGAAGTATTTTAGGAAAACCTATGTACTTATATTTCTGTACTTTAAATAGGGAGTTCTACACACAAACATTCATACATGCAAATGTAAGTATGTCTGCTTATATTTTACGATAATACGTAATGTGTTGTGCATATCCCCTTCAGATATAAATATGGGCACATAAACGTTCACACAAGTACTTGAGTCCCGACACATGTACATTTTTATTCTACATAATCATTTTATTTTGAACACAATTCCGTTCTCTATTTTGTTAGATTTGGGTTAACTTCAAAGTGTAATAGATTATGAATAATTTAAAAAGGGTTACAATGAAAATATACAGTTTGCACTTGTAATATGAATATGAAAATATATTTAAACACTCACACACACACACACACACTCACAATAGCTTAGAAATATATTTTTGTTTAACTAGAATTTTTATTGGATTTTCTTTTACAAAAGATCAGAATACAAACATTTGTTACTAGAAATATCTTAACAAGAAAAAAAGCTAAAAGGATGTGTAGGAGCATTAAAATTGTTTTATTTACAAATTTCTATACAAAAACTTTTAATCTGCATAAAAATATCAAATTTTATATTTGTTTTTCTCTTTCTTTAATCCATAAGGAATTTAACTTTTTAGTGTTATTAAAATTTATTAAAGTCTGTATGAGTTTTTTTTTTCATAGTTACAAAACAGGTTGACTCTGATTGAAAATCATATCGTATTCCTCAGGGTATAAATTGTAATGGAATATAAATTAAGAGGTTAAATTAAGAAAACGTAAATATTATTTTACAACATACGTAAAAAGAGATTTTAATTTTTCTTTTCTGATTTGTAGTAAATTAATAAATATTTACAAGGTATGGTCGCTTAAGTTGTACTGTACTTATTGACAACCTTTCAAGAGTGTTCCCTTTTTGGATCCACCAGGACAAAATTATGTTATAAGGCTTAGATTTATAAAGAGTAATGTTTGTTAAATATTATCCAGATATTAACATCTGTAGGACATTTTTCGGACTAATAGTTAATTTATGGGCGGGTCTTATAAAACACTTGAAGTCAGTTTTAGAACATTTTCGGAAGTTATATTTGTATAGCAGCTGTACTCAAATATATTTAATCGATTCTAAAACAATTTCATAACATTATTAAGGTGTAAATAACATATTTTTATGCCGAATTTAGTCTTAATATTGATATAGTGAGATGATTTATTGGTATAAAAACTCTATTCCGGAAGGAATTTTGTTAGAGGGATATGCAAAATTATGACACCCTTAAGATACTAAAACGTATGTAAAAAATTTAATCAAATTATCTTCGAAATTTCGACCAGTATTCTGCGCACAATATTTCAATATACATTTAGACAAGCAGCCAGCGCACAGACGGATTGAGAAAGTAATTTCAAGTCGATCGGTATACTAAAACGTGGGTCTACAAACATCAGCAAAAACGCATAATATCCTTTCCGTTTATGGTCACATAAGAGTGCTAAATTAAGCTGTGCCATTTCTTATACACCCATAATTGTTTTTAAAATGTGTACATAAGTTGTGGAGCAAATCCGATATTGGTGTAGGTCCCCATAAAGTTTAAATTCCAGGTCGCACAATAATGTCTTACATGTTCTCTATTTATGATTCTCAAAAAACATTTAATCGAAACGTTATTTCATTTTTTCTTCGTACAAATGCCATCTAAAAATTCGAATTTTGGAACGACATTGCCTAAACAAAACAAGTAAGGGTTTTGAAATTTGCCGAAAATATATATATTGGCATCAACTTTATCTAGTGCTATTTTTTTTAAATCGGTTTATTAGAGAGTTTAATTGTGTCACAAGCAATTTTATGTCTTTTATTGCAATAAATTAATTTTATAAAATTTGGCAAAAACATTTATGCGCTACGCAATAAGATGAGAGCAAGAGATGCACTAAGGTAAGTAAAGTAATTCTTAACAAGTTTTATAAAAGAAAAAAAAAAAGAAAATTTCAAGTGTCACGACACTCCCTTACTACGAAGCAGATTCGTAAGGGAGACTTCTAAAAAATAATAGTCAAAGATATTCAGTGTGTAAAGATGATAACTACGTTCACCAGTTTTAAAATGCGTTGAATAAAGCGCTTTTTGTGTCAAAAATGTATTGCTTCAAAGTTGGAACTCACCATATAAAATGCATGCCTTCCGTAAGCGAGATGATAAGCGAAACTCTAACATTTCACGCTTCGTTCAAAGTTAAATTTTTTATTGGAATATAATCGGTGTTTTTTTAACTGCATAAGAACTTTCGATATCGATAACTATGGTTTGGCACCTGAGAATGTTAACTGTGTTGACATATCTAATCAGTAAGGCTTAGAAAGTTTACACGGAAAGAAGATTATTTCGTTTCTTAAAACAAGAAAATCTAATTTCTAAAATAATTTATTGATTTTATCTTATTTTGTTCGTATTTAGTAAAATTGTCTTTAACCAAGCCAAACATATCTTTGGAATAAGTCATTTTTGGCTTGGAAGAGAATAATGGAAAATGTTCTTAGTTCAAGCTTCCAAATTATGGAAATTGACTTAATCCGTTCGCGAAGTTCATAGAGCACTTCGTCCATATTACGAAGCCAATTTCTAATTAAATGACTACGTCAATTATTTAAATTGCTGTATTTCAAGCAAATACAGTCCATGAAATTACCATGAAATTACCTACCAGATTATATCATTCCAACAATATTTATGACTTTTATTATCATTTTCAGTTCACATACAGCTAAAAAAAACACCCCCATGCAATTTCGCCTTTTTTAAATAATTTAAGCGTCCAAAATTTGTTCACATTTTATCACTTTATGCATTTAATTGCAATCAGATATTTAGTTTAATTAGATCCTTGCTTATTAATAAATATTCATTAATTTAATTAGTGTTAACTTACAGTTTATATTTAAAAGCTGTATAAATTATCAAACGTTTAATGCACACTTTAAAGTTTAAACTTATAAAAGGTGGTTAAATTTTTAAGGGCCGATGTTGATTCTGAATAAAACACAAATTATTTAGGAAATAATTGTCATTTGTTAGTATTATGATAATATTGGTATTGTTTAATTATGTATGCCACCGCGACGTCGGCTGCACACCTCCGTCCGATGGTCCAAATTTTCAAAGACGCTGAGGTATAACTGAGGTTCAATGCCGTTAATGTGTAAATGTTCATCATTTTGATCTTGAATTGTTGCTGGCTTATCGACGTACAACTTTTCTTTCAAATAACCCTAAAGAAAGAAGTCCAAAGGTGTAAAATCACATGATCTTGGCGGCCAATTGACAAAGCCACCAGGTGAGATAACACGGCCATTGAATTTGTCGTGCAAACGAGCCACTTTTTCGTTAGCTGTGTGGCAAGTGGCACCGTCCTGTTGAAACCACATATCGTCCATATCTTCCGATTCAGGACATAAAAAGTTCGTAATCACCTCACGATAAACCGCATCAAACAGTTACTCTTTGTGGGTGCATTGGTTTTTCGATAATCACCCTTGGATTATCATTTGCCCAAATGCAAGGTGAAAATGTGCCGCATCACTAAAGATGATTTTCTTTGAAAATGAATCATCCACTGTTGCCATTCCTTGCCATCATTCTTACCATTGACGACGTTTAGAATGGGCAAGAGGGTTTAGTTTTTGAGTCAATTGCACCTTGTAACCGTGTAAATGCAAGTATTTATGCATAATGTTCATCAACGACGAGGGTGAGGGGTGCAATTGTTGGGCACGACGACGTGTTGAGTTGGACGGCTCTTGAGCCACACACTACCAACTGCAGCAATATTTTTTGCAGTAAGAGCTGTACATCTCCTGCAGACCCAGTTTGCTCAAATTTTTCCACGATTTTTCCGATTGCACGCACATTTGGACGATTAAATTGACCGAAAAAAACACGAAGTGCACGATATGCATATTGATTTAAACGTCCATTTTCATAATAGGCCTTAATAACTTTAACGCGTTGCCCGATTACATATCTTTCCATAGATCAAATTAGTCTGAAAATGAGAAATGTCCAGTCATATGCAGAGAAAAACTTGACGTTTAGGTGGGGCTCACATTCAACATCGGCCCTTAAAACGTAACCACCCTTTGCTTGAGGAAAGCCAGTGCGTTTTAAAAAAAATTTGTGTTCAGATTAGATCAAAAGTATTTGAAACTTATTTAATTTTTTTTAAACCTTGATTTTTTTTTTTGCAAAATGTTTTTAATTTTTTTTTTTAATTGTAGCCCGTTTTTTATAATATTGGAATTATAAAAAAAAAACACTTAAAATGTCAAAATATGCATTTAAAACCTAGATACGCAAAAGTATGCATTTTCACCAAAATATGCAACAATATGCAAAAACAAATCGATGCCATTTTAACGCAAATTAAATGATTCTGAAAGATGTATCGTTCTAAAGCTACGGTCAGACTTGGCAAATATTTCACGAAAAAAACGTGACCAGCAGGTTAACTAAAATTTAATTCCAATGTTTGTTTTGATTATGATACCACATTTTACAAAAAAATATTTAAATGGTGTTTTGCTATGGGCGGCAGTGTAATTAAATCATATCAAACTAACTACTTACAGAGTTGTGGTTACGCTCATTTGGTCAAATATTTAATAAGTGTGACCATAGGTTTAGACAATCGACAAAAAACATGCATTTGCATCTCTAATAATAACAGCATTCGTTAGTTTTCAACCATAACATGTTGCTCTTTGAAAAGACGAAAATACTATTGTTAATTTAAAAATAAACTATTGTCGTATTTTACCAAAACAAGTTAAGGGCCAACCATAATATGGTGGTGGCTTCTTGATGAAGGACTAATTTAACCATAATATGGTTATCGGTGACAGTAATATCCCAATAAAAAATGGAGCTTCCTACGAAGCAGGTTTGTAAAGGAGAAACATAAACGTTTCGCTTGCCATTGCGCTGACGGAAGACATGAATTTTGTATGGCGAGTTCCCACTTTGAAGCAATACATTTTTGATACATAAAGCGCATTATTAAGCGCATATAAAAATTATTGTAAGTAACGATCGGCCTTAAACACTGAATGTTTTGATACAGTTATTTTTAAGTATTCTGCCTTTCTTCTACCTTACTGCTTCGTAGTAAGGGAATGCCGTAGCACTTGAAATGTTGTTTTTTTATAAAAGTTGTTGAGAGTTCTTTCACTTACTTTACTGCATTTATGTGTCTTATTACGTAGCGCATAATTGTGCGCTTATTTTTTTAAAGTACCATTAGTGCTTCGCAAAATGATAAAAATTTTCATTTTATGTTATGTACATAAATATGTATGTTTAAAATATTCTTAAAAAATAGTTTTGTTGGAGGTGACCATATTTAAGCCTGCGTGTATTGTTATATAAATATTTGCACAATTTAAAAAAAAAATGATGAACACTATTAATACCATAATTTGAATCAATAGTTCTTCATCGGGATACTCTAATACAGGGTGACCCAAAACTACCGAACGAGTTTGAATTGCTTATAGTTTTTATTATAACTTTTTTTTCTTTTCAGTAGTTTGTAAAGAAGACTTGGGGAATTTAAAATGGTGCAGTACATAATTGAACGACGTGCCCACACAGAAAAAATGTTTGCAAAAAATTATTCAATTAAATAATTAATTGGTGTACATTAATTATTCAATTAATTTTTTGTTTGCAGCAATTAATTTTTTTAATCAAAACCCATAAAATTAAATGTTTGTGTATATGTGGTCTTTTTTTTTAGTTTATGCAATTAATTTTTTAATTGACTAAATTTGTGTCCCATGACTCGAAAATACAAATCCGTTAATTGATATGATCAATTCCTTTGCAGGGGCAAAATTAGTAAAACATTTATTTGTCTGAACGAATTGTTTAATTAAAGTTGATTTTCTATTTTTTCTGTGGAAATTGTTGAGCTTTTTTTTAAATCAACGATCCTTTGTTTAGCCGAACTATTTCGCGTACAAGTGATTTTCCGTTCACCGGATTTAACCGCCCAGACTTTTTTCTTTGGGGTTATTTAAAAGGAAAGGAAAACATTAATAAGCCTAGAAAAATCCAGCAATTAAAAAGCAATATACGCGACGAAATAAACAACATAACACCTGAAGTTTTGCGAAAGGTTATGGAAAATGTGTAAAAGAGCACGAAATTGCGAAGCAGAAAATGGCCACCACTTGCGAGATATTAGTTTTTATAATTAAACTAAAAAAATTCCCCATTTATATACTGTATTAAAAAAAAAAATAATTATTTCTTAAATAAAAAGTTATAACGAATTAAAACCCCTTCGTTAATTTTGGGACACCCTGTATATTTAAGAAGTTGCATTTTAGCATCCAAAGATCATGCTTTAAATTACCTATTCCCATACATAAATACAAAGCATTATGTAAAAGTTTGATTGTGCATAACATTTCATATCGTACTTGATATACAAGAAGGTATTAACTCGAAATTTTTATTTATTCACTCTTTGGAAAAAATTAACACGTAAAAATAGAAATATCATGCTATTTTGTATTTCATATTCTTTTAATATTAAATTAAAAATGGTTTTGCTTCTACTGGAAATTTTTAAATTTTGACTTAATACCCTTATGTTGATCAAGTACGATATGTATTTTATTGAAACTTTAATAACATAAAGGAATTACAGCAGTTTATTTGACTTTGACGCACAAAAGTTAGACGAACCATGTGGATGTTTATGTATGAACCTATTTAGATGCCTATTAATCCCTAGAAAACACGCCTCAGTATCAAATCACATGTGAGTGTATGAAGCGCAAAGAGTAACATATACGCAGCCAAATACGTACACATATACCACCATAACACAAACATATGTCTGTTGTTTTGGAATCCTATTGAAATAACTAATGGTATATAGTAGAGATGAGCGATATTTCCGTACCTGTGATTTAATCACTGTTACTGAAAAATCACGAATCACAGTTGTGACCAAATCTGTTAAGTAACAGGTACTTGCTAAGTTGTTATTTTCTTATTTTGTTTCATACACAAATTTATGATATTTCACTGTTTGTGTGGGTAATAGCGTTTCTTGCACTCATGAATGTAATTGTTGCTATTTTTTCTTTTGTTCTCTCTTCTTCCTTTTTAGAATTTTTTTTACAGCCAATGTTTATTTGTTCAAGTATGTCCAACTAAACAGGTGATCGTTTTTGTTGCCTTATTTCTTTGTCAAACTCCATAACAAAAAATTTTCAAATATCCTAGAACAAAAATAAAAGTTGTGATCACAATCACAGTTTTAAATAACAGTGATTTTAAAATCACGTTCACTAATCACGATGTTCCTTAAAAATCACGGGATCGCTCATCTCTAGTATATAGAACCTTTTTTTTCTTTTAGCAGAGTGTTGAATAGCAATTACTTTGCAAATTCATTGAAATAGTGTGGGTGACAGGATCTAACGTGGTATGTACTTTGTTGCATACACGTGTATGAATGTGTTGAAAAGTTCATATAAAAGGGAATACGAGTATGTGAGAAAGGAAGTTAAAAAACATGTTGGCACTTGCATGTGTTTGTTCGTTTGTATGTGCATTTAAATCCAAAATGCAATTTAGAAAGCAATTTCATGTTATGAATGACTGAAATGTTATAGTGACAACTGGTAACTGGATTAATAGTTAAAGTCTCTATGGCAACACATCCTTACACTGATACTTTAAATATTTCAAACAAATATATATGTCAAATTGTATTAATTAATGTGTTTATTTGTAAATTGATATCATAAGAGTTTAAGTACAATGCATATGGAATTAATTGTCATTTTGGAAAGGTATTTTAAGAATTTAAATGAGTACAACTAAATATTCAAACGGCAAAATTATTACTTCAAATAAAATAAATAAAAGGTGCACTCGTCGCTCTCTTATAATTTTTTTGCGCACGCAGAAAATACCAAATTGTTAAAATTTTCTCCAAATAATATAAAGAAAATTTAAGGCACAAATTTTATGTCGAAGTATATACTTCATACATATTTGGTAAACAAGATTTATTTTAGTTTCCAAAATCTGCTATAATTCTCATTATTTTTCTTTAACAATCAATTTAAAATATCACTTTGAACCCTGTATTGTAGACACGAAAATCAAAAAATTACAAAAATGTATCTTGTTTCTTAAAAATATCTTACATTTTGTTAAAAAATTGCAGTGTTTCGTTCAAAATAAACGTTTGTTTCATGAAATATAATATCATGAAGAATACGAAGGCGGTCCCAGAATTAGCCGGCCATGCGCGTTAATGGCGGCAGTATCTAACAAATATTACATTGATGGAAAGGAGCAGCCTTATAAAACATACGTTTTGAAATTTAAAGCGCCACGTTGTTTCGTATTTTTTTGTTTTTTTGTCCAAAACAATAAACAATCTCAGTGAATTTGTAAACATGAAAATACATTTTTTAACGTTATGTTTCCTTTAAAAGGTCTCAGGACAACCAATATTAATGCCGATCTTGGTTTCACTCTGGTTGCGTCTGCCCTTTTGTGTACGTAGTCGTAGACGCCAAGGCGAACACCGTAGTGGTCAATCAATTCTGGTACCCTTGCCAGGTTACCAACATTTACAAAAATGAATTGGATGATCGTTGACTGAAGGCTCGTGAGCTGGGGGCAAATTACGGCATTCAATATCGATCGTAATTTCCATTTAAACTGTATTGTATTATCGATCGATATCTAACGCCGTAATTTGCCCCCTGATTAAAATGGTAGACATTTAGAAAGCTTCACGCTGCATATTGCCTGAAATCTGAGTGCAAGGTAGGTACCGCGTTTGCTCATTCATCCAGAGATTTGACTGTCAATAAATTTAAGTTCTAATTGCTTCATCAATCACCTTCAAACTCCCTCGAATTATTTTCTATCTCCAAACTTGAAAAATAGCTTGGTGTTAAAATATTTGTTAACAATATATAGGTTGATGACGATTTCAAGGAGCTATACAATTTTTATTATAAAGGCTAAAGGAAGATGACAAATAAAGGAAATGTTTTCCAAATTAGTTTTGTTTGCTTTGTTAGGTAGGATAACTTTGGGACCACCCTCGTATCCTGTAGAAGATGCAATAATATTCTGTTTGATATTATCAAATATTTATATTCAAATATTCTTAAAATATAATCTGATATTTTAATTATGTCTTAACGCAATTATTTTTGCATTAAATGCAATTTAAAAATGTTACTTTAGTAAAATGATATACACAGGCACAGTGAGCATTGCACACATTCCTGGAAAATATTAAATGTTGTCAAATTAAATAAAGTATGTTAAATAAGTTAGTGAAACTAAAACAGCCGCTAGAAAAATTAGAACTTTATTTAGACATTTTTAAAAGTTCTTATACCTCAGTCTATCGTAAAAAAATAGTAAAAATCAGCAAGTCGTTGCGGAAGTATTTTTGAAATCGACTCGCTGGCAGAGTTTTAGATACCTTTAATAAAAGTTATTGAACTAGAAGTTAATGCTAGGCCATACAAGATACACCTGAATTATAGTAGAGTGGAGTTATAGAAGAGTATAAGTAGAGTAAGAGTAGAATAATAGTGAGAGCAAAGGTAGATTAAGGTAAAGTTAGAGTAGAGTTATAGTTGAGTAGAATTAGAGCAGAGTTAAAGCAACGCTAGAGAAGGGCTAGACTTAGAGTAAAGTTAGAGTAGAGTTAGATTAGAGTTAGAGTAGAGTTAGAGTAGAGTTAGAGTAGAGTTAGAGTAGAGTTAGAGTAGAGTTAGAGTAGTGTTAGAGTAGAGTTAGAGTAGAGTTAGAGTAGAGTTAGAGTAGAGTTAGAGTAGAGTTAGAGTAGAGTTAGAGTAGAGTTAGAGTAGAGTTAGAGTAGAGTTAGAGTAGAGGTAGAGTAGAGGTAGAGTAGAGTTAGAGTAGAGTTAGAGTAGAGGTAGAGTAGAGTTAGAGAAGAGTTAGAGTAGAGTAGAGTTAGAGTAGAGTTAGAGAAGAGTTAGAGTAGAGTTACAGTAGAGTTACAGTAGAGTTAGAGTAGAGTTAGAGTAGAGTTAGAGTAGAGTTAGATTAGAGTTAGAGTAGAGGTAGAGTTAGAGTAGAGTTAGAGAAGAGTTAGAGTAGAGTTAAAGTAGAGTTAGAGTAAAGTTAGAGTAGAGTAGAGTTGGAGTAGAGTTAGAGTAGAGTTAGAGTAGAGTTAGAGTAGAGTTAGGGTAGAGTTAGAGTAGAGTTAGAGTAGAGTTAGAGTAGAGTTAGAGTAGAGTTAGAGTAGAGTTAGAGTAGAGTTAGAGTAGAGTTAGAGTAGAGTTAGAGTAGAGTTAGAGTAGAGTTAGAGTAGAGTTAGAGTAGAGTTAGAGTAGAGTTAGAGTAGAGTTAGGGTAGAGTTAGAGTAGAGTTAGAGTACAGTTAGAGTAGAGTTAGAGTAGAGTTAGAGTAGAGTTAGAGTAGAGTTAGAGTAGAGTTAGAGTAGAGTTAGAGTAGAGTTAGAGTAGAGTTAGAGTAGAGTTAGAGTAGAGTTAGAGTAGAGTTAGAGTAGAGTTAGAGTTGAGTTAGGGTTACAGTAGATTTAGGGTTACAGTAGAGTAGAGTTAGAGTAAAGTAAAGTTAAAGTAGAGTTAAAGAAGAGAAGAGTAAGAGTAGAGTTTCAGTCGAGTTAGAGTAGAGTTAGAGTAGAGTTGGAGTAGACTTAGAGAAGAGTAAGAGTAGAGTTTCAGTCGAGTTAGAGTAGAGTTAGAGTTTAAGTTTACTAAGAGTATAGTAAGAAAAGAGCAGGACCCGTCATGCCATGTGTTCTTTAAAGAATGTGTGAAAGTCTTCCGACTTATTTAGACGACTAAAACCGTAAATCTAGAACTGAGGCTTACCTAAAAACAACATACATACATGTCTTAAGTTTTACCAACCGATGTATAAGACGTATAATAAGATGCTTCTGGCCAAACACCATAAGTAATATAAGTAGATCTGCTTATCACAACCAAAAGCCAATCTAATACGACAATCTTCGAAGAAAGTTTTGATGGATTGGGCATACACTGAAGTAGTGGGGTTAGAGTAGAGTTATGTTAGAGTTAGAGCAGATTTCGAGTTAAAGTTGAGATTAAAGAGAGTAAGAGTAGTGAAAATGTTTAAGGAGAGTTAGAGAAGAGTGAAGTCAATATTTAAAAATTATTAGCTAACCATTTCATTTCCGAAAAATAAAAATTCTAAGCTTTGAAAAATTCCCATTAAACTTATTAAATGTACAGATTATAC
Organism: Pollenia labialis; assembly: GCA_949318255.1. Taxonomy (NCBI): domain Eukaryota; kingdom Metazoa; phylum Arthropoda; class Insecta; order Diptera; family Polleniidae; genus Pollenia; species Pollenia labialis. Next base: position 96,971,580 of record OX439142.1, on the reverse strand, counting down.
CAAAATTATATTTAAAACGAATTTCCTATTTGACATCTTGACTTTGACTGGCAAAATTAGTAAACAGGGGTTAACTCTTATATAATACTCTTTAGCTTTAGTAACATAGCAAAGTCCTTGGATACATTTTAGTATTCTTTATATAATTTATCTATCAATATTAAAGTACAGATGTATTCACTTTGTCAAACACATTTATACGGATACATGTTTAAGCAATATGTAACTGTGGGTTTGTGTGTGCTTAATAGTGTAAATGCCATTGTATTGAATAATTTCCTTGTTTGTTTGTGTAAATATAGGTCTGTATGATGAAGCAACAATTTGTAATAAAACCAAAATCCTTTGATGCCAAATATCTAATACCTTGATAGTGTAACCTATAATCTTGACTAATGATGCTACCTGAATTAATTTCATTGATGTTAAAACATAAATCTTAATGTTAAAGCAACAAAAAACAACAATATATTATAAATTTATACACAAAGACAATACAATCCCAGCGGTAAATATTGAAAGAACCGTAAGTGGCACGCAGTTTTGCAGGCCCATATACTCCTTTCAAAAGTTTCGTTTCTTAGGGTAAACTGCATTTAGAATATTTATAGCTGCTAAATATAAATATTTTTAGAAAGTCATTCAAAAAAATTCATTACCCATTCGCTACTCCCTTCTTTAAGAATGGAGAAACGAAGCTATTAAGTTTAAATTTTTTTCTTTTAGTTACATTCCTGACTCCCCTCTTAGGGAAGGTAAAGAAGTTGTTCCATTCTTATATATTTTGTTTGTCTCAGTACACGGATCTCAGATCAGCTGTTCTGTTTTCTTTCCAAGTTTATATACTCTTACGTAACCGTAACGTTGTTTTGCGTATGAACCTAATACATTTAAAGTTTTTCTCCTTTTTAACGTAACAGCTGTTCAGGAATTTCGTGCTTGTTAACGTTATGGATAAAGCGAACATTCTATCAAAAATAACAAAAGCTAAAAGACATTTCTCATATTCCCTTTTTTAAGTCCTTCATCTGAAAGCCTTTTAGAATGTCATTATAAAGAAGGGATTATGGAAGGGCTTGTTCCAACTAACAACCTGTTTAAAAAAATGGAATGCTGCAAGAACTGCTTGTGCCTGCTTAATAAGGCCTTCTATTGGGCCTTTTTACTCATTCTTTTTACCGATGGGATATTCTTATTATACCCACAACACAATAGTGGAGAGGGCATTATGCATTTGTGCTGATGTATGTAACACCTTAAAATATGGGTATACCGATCGACTCAGAATCACTTTCTGAGCCGATCTAACGATGTCCGTCCGGCTGGCTGGCGGGCTGTCTGGCTGCCCATGTAACCCTGTGCGCTAAGTAAAGGTCGCAATTTGGAGATAATTTGATCACATTTGGCTAATAGGTTCATATTGGCACAAGCCAATATCTCCGAAACTATCAAACCGATTTTAATGAAGTTTAAAACATAGATAGATCCATATTTATATGGACACGTAAGCATCATTCTCCATGGGTCCCGAAAAGGGTGCACTCTTGTAAATGTGTTTTAAAATACTGTGGTGTTGGGCATTATATAGTCGGGCATGACCGACTGTACTTTCTTATTTTTTGTTTTATGTTTGTTTTGTAAGTATATGTACAAATATTTTATATTGAAGTGACAAAGAAAATTATATAGAATCTTATATTTATTATAGAGATGGCGTGAGTGCTTAAGAAAAGATTAAATTCACACTCATATACAGGAAGAGATACGAGGGAATAGACAGACATGAAAATGTTTTGTCACCCAGACCAAAAGAAACACAAAAGATTTATGAATGTCAGAGTTAAAACCTACGAATGGCAAATGATTTAAAGTATTTTTTTTATACTTGATGAAGTTTTGTGTTGATATTTCCTTAATAAATTTGCGGATAGAAAGTTGATACTCAAATTTATAGATAAACCCAGCAGGAATTGAATGCCTTAAGTATAACAAGTGATTTTTTGCGGACAAGTAAAAGACATTTCAGCTCTTTGCCAGCAGATGGTCTTAATACAAACAAAATGTTTAAGGTGTACTCTTAACTTATAAAATCTTAAATCCTTTGAATTTTGTAACGATATCAGCAACAAAATATTCTCTGATACTGGGAATTTATGTCTCATGTTGAGTAACATTTATTTTACAAATTTTCATATTATTCGAATGTGTATTCTAACTCCAATTACAATCCTCAAAAGCTTTTATACTTTAATGGTCTTATTCCTTCAATATTTTCCAGGAATATTTTGTATGCACTATCAGAATTTTTGTTGGTATATTTCTGTTACGAGGCTAGCAATTAAGTAAATTGTAAAGAAAATTTATACAACTATTAGATACCAGCAAAATGTAATGCATTTTCTGGCCCGGATTATTATTTGACTAAGAATACACATTCGAATAATATGAAAATAAATTCTATGATACTTTAGGAAAATGCTGAGAAAGTGTCGTATAATCTTGTATAGAAATCTATTTAATATTTCCATTTGGATACATTTATTTAAACATTCTAATTCTTCAAGGGTAGATGAGAAAACTCACTTGGAAACAGCCTGTACAGACATTAAACAATTTGTCATTACTATACCTGACATAAGCGTTTATTGCCTACACAAACGAACACAGAAATGCCTACATTTACACCTTCAATTCTACTTGCACCTGGTTGAATATGTCTGTGTATACGAATAGATGTAAAATGAATGTATAAACAATAAATGTTTATGTGAGAAAAAAATTCAATTTAAAATCTTAACAATAATAATGTAGATCTACTGACTCAAAGTTTGTTTATGTGTTTTTAATCGATTATTCGATTAACTGACAAAGCAAATTATTAAAGAATTGCTGCTAAAAAATATGTCAGATTTATGTAAATGGGGATAAATTTATGATTTACTCTACAGATTGGTTTTTAATGTGAAAAAATTTTGCATAATTTTCAAAATGTATAAATAAAGTTAAAAAAAACTAAGTGCTTTTCATATAAATTTTACTACACGTTGAATAACATGTGTTGTTAAAACCGCACATAAGAATTTAATTACCTAGATGTTAATTGGAAACTTGAACAATTTAAAGCATCATCTGAAGTTGAAACCACAGTAAAAAATGTCTACTTCATACCACTGTTGGGATCTGACAATTCTTAAATTGTACCGTCTCTATGGCAAAATTGTACCGAATTGACATAAATTGTACCAAAATTTCGCTTTAAAATAAAAATCACACATAGTAATTCAAAACACTTTTGTATTCAATACAAATAAAAACATAACCATTAAAAAAGTATAGTCGGTCAATCCCTATCATTTTATACCCTACACCACAGTATATAAGGATAAATTTTCGAGAGTGTACTCTTTTTGGGAACGATGGGCAATCATGGGTCAGCCAGAACAAAATTATGTTAGGAGGATAAGATTCATGTAAAAGTTCTTTGTGCCGAATATTATTTCGATATCGTCTTCTATATGAGATTTATTTGTCCTTAAGTGATTTTAGGAAGGACACTTATGTGGGACCTATGGACAATTTTGGACCTACCAGCACAAAATTTTTTATGGAAGTAGTTATCGTAAAAGATATTTTAGCCAATATTTATGTCAATACCAACATTTATAAGCAAGTAATGGCATTAAAAGCCATTCCAGGAGTAATAATTGTATGGGAGCTATTGTGAACTATAGATTACAATAAAATTTGTTAAGATGATTTAGATTGCAATAAAATATATTTGGCCCTAATTTTTTTACCATTTTCAGTAGGCTTCGTCCTCATGAATTGAAACCAATGTGCAACATTTCATCAAATTACTTTAAAAATTGCGACCTCTACTTTGTGCACACACACACATCAGCACAAACGCACAATATCCTCTCCGCTGGGTATACAAAGAAAAGAAGAAGCACAAATTGATCTATTTCTCTATTTTTGTCGAAGGCAGACAAAAGCGTAGACATTGTCACGAAAACAATCGACAAAAGTGGCGATTTGGAGACACTTTCATCAAGGCTTTCTACAGGGATACGAGTTCATATACTTGTGTAAGTATGAACTTAATATCCCTGCAAATAATATTGGACCACCTAATCCACTTTGATTAAATGGACTACTCCATGGACTGGTCCGATGTAATGCAAGCATGGATCATGTCATTGTTAAAAAGTGTTTGTTGTGAGACGATATGTCTTCGTTTTTTAACGACATGTTTTCGATTTTAAACGAAATTAAAACTAATCCTCTTTTGTTTACAATGGAGTAGCTTTAAGACTACTCATATGTAACCCAAAGCTGGGTTATATGGTCCTGCCCTAGGACATCGTAATGTTAAATAGACCATGTTCTTTCCATACGTTTGGGTTACTTTTGGACTAGTCCTAATCCCTTGTAGGCTACACTTTACACGCGTGTTTGGACTAGTCCTATTATTTACAGGGATGTTAGTGAACACAAATTAACAATACTGCAATTTTTGGTAGTTCTGGTCAGAGCTGGAGATGCATATGTTTTTAAGACTTTTTTATTAAAAAGAGAAGTTAGTTAGTCCAACTCAAAGAAATAATAAAAACTTCATGGGCATTTTTTTAAGGTGTACCAAAAAAGGATAAATAAAGTTTCGATTGTACCAAATTTAGTACAATTGTCCCACAAATCTTATCTGTGCTTCATACACTCGGCCAAAAATTTGTTAAGTTATCGAATTTTTTTTTCCTTTAAAGGTTTTTTCAATATTTTATAGTTAAAAATATTTTTCAATTGCACTAACAAAAGTAAATTTTATTTCACCCTTTATTTTTAAATATATAAAATTAAGGACATGTAAAGGATGTAAAGGACATTTGTAGCCTTTTTCCTAATGCAAATAAAATTAAACGAATAACCGTCAAAAAGCTGCACTTACATTTTGTTTTTGCTTTTCTTTTGTTTAGCACAGAGAAGACATTTTTCATATTTTCCATTCTTAAGGTTACTGTAGATAAGGTGTAGTCAAGGCAAGCGAGAAAATTGCTAGCAGAAGCAATTTGTAAAAAAAAATCCCAGACAAAAAATTCCAATTTAATAATTTCAAAACGCAAAATAAATTTCAGAAAGAAGAGTGATAAGAGCTAAACAAGTAAATATAATTTGATAAGTGATATTTTCTAGACATGTAAAGAACTCTTCTAAAAGAAAAAAAATTAATTGTCATCGTATGGTCGAAATTGTTTGAAAATATTAATGAATTCTCAAACTAAGCAAAATTTTAACAAGGCCTGAGGTTCAAATTAAAAGAAAAATTCTCTTAATAAAATCGTTATCCGAAATTAAAAATAAATATTTTGTAACTTAAAATTTATAAAAAAAAACCCCAAAATGTCTTAAGAGTGTCTGCTAAACTTTGTCTAGTAAAAAGTTAGCTTCGGATCTAGTTTGCTAAACTACAATTTTCTAGTTTCATAAAGAACAATTTTTGAAAATATACTTTATGAAGAATCTTACAACCATGTCATAAAAAGTTGTTATTGTTTTATGAAAATTTCCAAACAACAATTAGATCAGGGAATCATTTCGTCAAAATACTTAAGACTTGTGCAATAGTGTAAAGTACCCATTAGCAATTATTGATCTAAAAATAAAAAAAATTTGTTATAACCCTAGAGGGAAGCGAACTGCCCTGCGGAAAATTTGTGTCAATTGATCCAACAGACTGATCCTGGGATTTGTGAAAATAGAACAAGTACAAAAAGAAAGGACTCATGGCCAGTGTAAGAAGAACCAATCCCTTAACTGGTTTAAAAAGAACAAAAAGGTAGAAAAATTAATAAATTACAGTACAGTCTTCAACGGTGCTGTGACACATTTTTTGGTACTTTCTAAAATTTGGTTCTTGAATTTAATTCTAGGACATGTTTTGTTAAAATACTACTACATTGTATTGAAATAAGATCTGACTGGTCAAATGGTGTCAATTGACCCCCTCCAATGACAACCCCATGTAAAAGTGATAGGTCTTATTCGTATAAAGCGTTAGAACTAGAACCGGTCTCTACCACCAACGACCTATCACGGGACTACGTTGGTGTCAGTTGGCTTCCCTCTAGAGTATTTGCATGTGTTTTGTCGATAGTCTAAGAGTGATGTCGACCAATTATTTTTCATTGAATTTGCGTTAAAATGGCATCGATTTGTTTTCGCATATTGTTGCACATTTTGGTGAAAATGCATTTTTTTTTGCATATTTTGGTTTAAAATGCATATTTTTCATATTTGAACATTTTTGAGTGACATATTTCTTAAATTACCATGTAAAAAAAAGTTCTTCAAAAAATTTCAAAATTGTATATAAACATTTTTCAATTAGACCTGACAGACCTGCAAATACTAGGAGACGACAAATTTGGGACGAGTTGCATCATAATGGTGTGTCCTGGAGTGAGATGAAACTGCTGTGTAATGATAAAATACAATGGAGAACATTTGATGCGGCACTATGTTCCACTACGAATTAATAAATATATAATAATTTTCCTTGAATCACGATTGCAACGTTTGTATGTATGCAAAATCGTTACATACTTTAACTTAATATGCTATAATGGTCGTTTGATAACTTATCTATTGCTGTTAAATATCTTTTAAATTGCTATAATTTTGATACAAAATAAAATTCTTAGCTTCCTTGGCAACACCCTGTTTTAATGTTCGCAATTTCCTTGGAAAGTTTGAAAGAACAATACGCTACAAATTCTTTTAAATACCAAAGGAATTCAAATTTATCTTGAAAATTATAAATAACAAACAATTATATGAGAAAACCAAAACTGTTGATAATTTATGAGCGTTGAAAATAACAAGGTTAAATGTCAGTGAAGAAAACAAAAAGCGGGAAAATATTAAAAACTCCACATCACAAACGAAAAAAAGTTCAAAACTGTTTTTGTTCAGCAATCAACCATCAGACATTCGCTTACGTCGAATACAAAATGTATTTTTAAAGATGCCTTTTAATAAATTATACCAACCACGTGACTTGGATATTTAAATAAAATGATTTTCACTCTTTTATACACGTTTGTGTTAATTTTTTTCTTTTATTATTATTTTTTCGTTTTTTCGCTAGGAGACTCCGCGTTATTTGGATTCACTACATAAATAATAATTTGCTACCGTTTCTTAAACGGAAAATTATACTTTTTTTTATTTCGCTTTTGTTAAAACATTTCTGTTATAAAACAATATTTAGAAAAGGGTAGTTTTAAAGCTGACAACGCACAGTGGTAGAAAATGGCCAATTTAGCGTCACTTTAGCGAAATTTTAAAATTTAGAACATGGCAAACTTTATTTGTCTTGAAAATTTAAAACCCAAAAAAATGGTTTGCGACCTGTAAAAAAGAAAATGTCCATTATGAAAGTGTTTTTTCATATGTAGTCCAATTTTGTAGGGAATAAAAGTAGGGTGGATTCGAGTGAATTCGGTTTACGGTTTGTATAGTTTGCTTAAATGGGTTGTTATCTATGTCTAGTTTAAAAATTGGCTGCAAGTTTTTCTTTTTCTGAACACCAATTAAAATAATTTTTAAAAAATATTCAGCGGATTTAGTTAGGACCGAGATGAAAAATGTAAATAGAGAGTAAAAAAAATGATTATACTAAGTTTAAAATTGTTTTATATTTTACATAAGACTAAAACAAAATTAAAGAAAAACTTATACAACAAACAAATCTTATACTTTAATGAATTGGTTACATTTAAATATATTTAAGACTTGAAATGTTAGATCGCAGAGCCCTTGGGGACTAAACTTGTCTCTCTGATATTAATTTAAACCGGATCCACTCCTTTAATGAATCAACCGGTTGGCTGCGTGGGAACACTAACAGCCAGAAAACATAGGTTAGGTTAGGTTCCATGGGCAGCCATCAAAAGACAGCTCACTTGGGTCCTTTATTGGTCCCTTTGTGATACCCTGCGCCAATGCCCATCCCTTAGAGCAGTTACTCAGATGGCGTCACTGCAAAGTCCAACCACTTCTTCTTCCTAGTGAAGAGAAGGAACGATTTTAGTTCCATCCCAGATAGATCCTCCAAGCAGGCAAACACCGGTTCCCCAGGTATTCCTCCCTAATGCCCCGCAATCCAGGGCAATGACAAAGAAAGTGAAGCACAGCCTCCTCTTCCTCCTCGTTTTGACAACTTCTACAGTAGTCGTTAAATTCCAGACCCATTCTTCCAGCATGTGTCCCCACCGGCCAGTGTCTAGTTACAACCGATACCGCCGTCCCAATCTGGACCCTGCTGAACCCAAGTAGAGAGCTAGTTCTCCGTCCATTATATCCAGGCCAAAGGATATCGAGCAGGTGGATTCCCAGAAAACATAGGTCTCATGGCAAACGGTGTGACATGGTAGCACAACGGGAACTAATTAATGGACCCACCTGAGCTGTGCTTGATCGCGGCTGCCAATGAAACCTAACCTAACATACATTTAAATATTCAAATATGTAACTAAGTACATAAAAATGTATAAAAAAAATTGTAGTTACACATTTGTATATTTTTTTGCAGTACAAAGCACCGCTAGACTAGCCATTTCCCCCACTGTACAACGGTAGAAACCATACATCGTTAAGAGTTTTGGTAGCAAAATTGACTTCCAAAGAATGCCAGCCATTATTTTCGAGAGGAACACAAAATATTATTTTTAAAATATTCTAAATAAAAGGGTTACATTTTTAAAAAGGTAGATTTTACTTTGTTTCATTTTTTTTTGTTGCTTCCACAATTGTTAAGTCTTTAAATGGTTGGTACTTGTATTCATTTGTGTTTATTTTTGCCTCTTGTATATTTCAGTTGATGCGTGTTTGTATGAATGTGATTTCATAATAATAGCTAATTATCAACTAATTGTGCGGGGCAATAAATTTTTTACAGCCACTTATGGTTATGATACGCATTTATTGTTAAATTTTCTATACAAAAAAAAATGTTTTTATGTTCAGAGTATTATTCTTGTTGATTTGGGGAATTGACATGTGTTATTCATACTTTTTTTATATTTAATAATGAGTTTAAAAGATAAAAAAAACTGTAATAAATTTGTGAAATTTATCAGACGGTTTAAAATGTTGTTCAATGTTCCATTAGTTTAATTTTAGAGTGTTTATTACACTCTCCGAGAAATTTTAATTTCTACAGTAAGTAAACTCAGTGTTCCCATTTTAGCATATTTTCTGCTAGATTGTGCAAATTAAGTTGGCAAAATGCATATTTTTCTTGAAAAAATATGATAACTGCTTTTAAGCATATTTTCTTGTTCAAAAGCAGATTTTTTTAGCATATTTTTAATTTTTAAAAAACCAGAATCTTTTTTGTAAATGTTGTTTCAAACTGGCTTTCTATACATATTTTCAAATAATTTCCTATTCAAATTATTACTAATTCTTCGTTTTTCGCATTATTAATAATATATTTTTTTAAAAATAAAATTTTTAATGGAATATATACAGCCCAATTATGAGTACAAATTCCCCGGGAGTTTTTTCCCTTATCGAATTTTTACAATTGAATTTACATAGGCAACATAGAAGAAGGGCGAAAACTCTCGGGGAATTATTATTTATAATTGGGCTGATATTAAAATTTCTTTTTATTTAGCAGTTTTTTTAGCATAATATTTGTTATACAAATTCACAGACTTTCAGCATATTTTTTTTTGTAAAAATTTAACATATTTTTAGAAAATTCAATATATGAATTTTTTGCATACTTTCTTCATTTTACGATTGAGCAGATTTTTTTAAAGTTTTAGCATAGTCTCATCAAACAGTTATGGCAACACTGAGTAAACTTCAACCCTAAAAAAATTTATTGAGTACCCTGAAAAATTTATTGACTTCAAAAAAGTTTTAGATATGACTGAGAAACTGTCTTTAATTAGAACTGTATTTTTATACCCTTCACCGAAGGTAAAAGGGTATATATAAGTTTGTCATTCCGAGTTTAATTTCTACAATATTGATCCTACACCCTATAAAGTATATATATTCTGGGTCGTTATGAAAAGCGAAGTTGATTTAATGATGTCCGTCTGTCCGTTGAAACGGGTTTTCCGAAGACCCCATATATGATGGGGCCAGGTTATTATACATTTATGTCACATATGGTCCGGAATTATTTGCTATTGAAATTCAAAAAGATCGGTCCAAAAGTGGCTGAGATATGAGCAAAAAACCACGACTACCTCTAATTTTTCCCAAAAATCAATTGTGGTTGTTGTATTTTTATTACTTTTTGCTGTATATCTGGGGAACGGCAAGAGCCAAAGTTTCCAAATTGGGTACATACATTTAGGTTGTCAATACACACCATCCTACAAAATGTGGGCGGGATTGGAGAAGTGGGCGTGGTACCTCCCGTACAAAATAAAAATTAAAAATTTTATAAAAACCTACATTTTATGGCTGCCATATGTCCTATGGAAAGGACTTATATACCAAAATATCGGAAATTTTTAGTAGAACATATTTTATAAAAAACTCGGAAAAATCGGTTCAGATATAAAATAAAATAAATAATTTTTTTTTTTTTAAATACCGATTTTCGGGAACCAAAGATCTTTCCGAGTCCAAGTTTTATAACGCAAGGAAATGGTAAATTTCTTCTTAAAGACGTCGGTATATAAGTCTTTCAAATCGGTTTAAAAATGGCTGAGTTGTAACCAAAATCCAAAATAAACTATTTTTATACCATTCACCGAAGGTAAAAGGGCAAATATAAGTTTGTCATTCCGTTTTTAATTTCAACAATACTGATCCTACACCCTATAAAGTATATATATTCTGGGTCCTTATGAAAAGCGAAGTTCAAATCCGGTTGCCTCTTATTTCTTAGGTCAACATTCATACAAGATTTCTTTGTTCTGAAAATGAGATTAAAAGAGATTTTAGGGTGGGTCAATTCTGCAGAACATTTTTTATTATAGTATTAAAGGCTTTTGGCATTTGTATCTCAGAATACTAACAGAACTGTCACGAGACGGAAGATTTTGCATTTTTTTTGTCTCTTTCTAAGAAAGCTGCCCTTTGGCATTTCTCTTTGCATCATCTTTTATGCCGCAATACAATGAATACTAATTTATTAAGTTGAGATTTATTTGCAAAACTGTTGTAATAATTAAATTTTAAGTGAATGAATACTAATTTATTAAGTTGAGATTTATTTGCAAAACTGTTGTAATAATTAAATTTTAAGTTTACCACAACACGAGTAAATGATATTTAAGTAAGTAAGTGCCGGTTCACACATGTCAAGATTGACTCGTCAAGTCTTGAGTTTTTAGGAGAGAGGGGAAAGATGTGGCATTCTCTTTTCCCTTCTCTCCTAAAAGCTCAAGACTTGACGGCTAAAACTTGAAGAGTGTGAACCAGCACTAAATAACACTATAAAACAAAACAAATTTACTAAATAAATTTTTTTCTGCACAAAACAAAAGTTTGTGTTGGACAAATGCATTTGTTTAACGTGGTTCCAGTTTTGTTATTTTTGTTTTGATCACGCCATTTGTGTTGATTGTTGCGGCCTGTTTTTATACATTGCCACTTCACTACCAAAAAAAGCTTTCTGTCTTTTTCTTCGAAAGCTGCCTTCGCAACTGATTTGATCGCTTTTCACACGTCACTTTTTACAGTTCTGTTAGTATTCTGTGATTTGTATGGGAGCTATGGTCGAATATGGACCGATTCCGATAAAATTTATTGTGATGATTTAGAATGAAGTTAGATATTTTTGGGCCCAATTTAAACTATATAATAAAGCTAAATGGGCTTAGGTTAAAAAACAATAAGATGGTTTATGCACAAACAAGAAAAAAAAATTCAAACGTACTTAAATTAATCCGAAGCGGTATCATTATTACGGTAAGTAGGGATTTTCTTGAATCAAATACAGACATATTGATTCAACTTCGGATTATTTTTGTGCGAAATACCTAACTTGTCCATATTAAATCCCGAAAATGCGATTGATTAAGGTAAAACTAAGATTGAATCAATCTCAAAATTCGCTTGATCCAAGTGTTATTTGTTCGGGATTAAATTTGTGCTTGAGATAATCCAAAAGTAAAATTAGATTGATTCTAACCTCAAACATTTACCCAGAGGCAGAAGGATAATATTGAGCTATCTACTTTAAAATTTTATGAACATATTAAACTAAAAATATAAACTTAATAAGAATTATTGCTGAAGATTTTACTTTTTAAACGATAAAATAATACTCTTTCTTCTCGTTCTGTTGTTTTTGTTGTTTCTACACAAAAATCGTTTTTTACCTACTTATGTGGTGTTGTTGTGGTGTCTACAACAAACTTTGAAAAACACAAGCGTATGTACGGATAAAGAATGCAATGCTGGGAGACTAATTAGTGTTACTCTCAGAGTTATACTACAACTTTTTTAACTAGGTTTAAGAATTTTGTACTTATTTTAAGAATTTCCGGAATTGATTTTCGAATGATATCCCATTAAGGTTTGTAGTACGACTCCTACTAAAGTAACTATAAAAAACTTAATTAATCCCGAGTGTTTTTTCTTTCTTTGTGACTAAAAAGACTCTATTCCAGAAAGAAGTTTGTATGGAGCCAATGTGAAATGATGGACCAATTCTTACCATTTCCAAAACACTTTACAATTAAAATTCATCAAATTATCTTGAAAACTTTGACCTCTACTTTGCGCAGAAGGCTAACATGGACAGCCAGTCGGACGGAAAAATGTTTCTAGATCTAATGAAATTTGTATTTATAAGCGATGAAGATGCTATGCAACTTCTTTTTAGATTAGTAATTCAGAGTCCGAAAGAAATTTCGCAAAGCTTTCGATGATTTTTTAACAAGAGTTGTCAAGAACCTGTGCTAGTTAATGCTACAGCAGTTGTTTGAATTTAAAGAAGTTTTTTTTTTTGCTAAGAATTAAAACTAATTACAAATTCACAAGTTTCAGTCATAACTTATTTCTGTATTAAGTCTTGAAAAAAAAAAATATTATTTTTTTAAAATACCATAAATGCAAATTAATATCTTACAATTTCAGTACTTAGTTTGCATCTTAAAAGTTACCTTTACATGACACTTCAAAATAAATCACATACTGAAATAAAAAAAAAGAAAAAAAAAACGTTTTAATTAAACTTGAATTATTTCTGCTTTCTTATCTTTACAGACTTTACAATTGGCTGCAATGCCACAGCTCAGCAAAGTACATGTGGTTAAGGAAGAAAATATTTAAAGACATGTCCTTTTATTGCTTAAAGTATGATTAAAGCATTTTGTATGAATGCCATTATTTTGGTAGTAAATAAATCAAAAACAGTTGCCAGTGAAACGGCAACGACTATAAAAACAATAAAAGCAAGGGCAACATATAACCAAGAGATACCCACCTATAAAACTGTAACAACAACAGCAACTTATCATTGGCACTACCATCGTATATTGCTACCATTACCCTTAAAAGGACAACAGCAACACCAACAAAATTATATAAAGTTTTTACACATAAAACAAACATAACCACATTAATATAGTCAACTGGAATAACGGAATCAGAGTGTAACTGAGCAGAAACGCAGTATCGTATATTTCAAAAATAGATGGCCTAAAGCAGCACGCCTTAAACGAGAACAACGATAACAACATCAGACGACAACAACGGCAACACAGAAACGAGATTGTTAAAGGATATCAGGAGAAAGAGTAAAAGTTCGAAACTAATAGAAGTCATAATACACAAATACACTCACACCGTGATATCATAATGTCCAGCCATTCGGGTACAATTGGCCGCAAACGTGGTGGCAGCGGTAGTGGCGGAAGTGAATATTATTTTAATGGTGGCGAACATGCCATACGACGCCAACGTTCAGCTGAGTGGCACAGTAGACATGCCTACAATAGCAGCAGTGAGGATGAATATCAGAATACGGGTCAAGCGTCAGCATTCGATACACAATTGTTGGCGCAGCTTTTATTGCAAAGTCAGCAATTGGCAAGTAAGTTATTTTGTCCTTTAGTTTAGTATTTAGTCTTAAGTCCATTTAATCCGTTTGTAGTCTTGTAAAATAAAATATGACCGTAGCTGGTATCTGGTGTCAGTGGTAAATGTTTGAATGTTTGTGGATATTAATTTTTTTTTATTTTTTTGCAAAGAGATAAGGTCTAAGGATGAAGGTTAAAAAAAAGGACTTTAATGGAAATAATTTAGTAAAGTTCCGAAGAAGTCGACTTTGTAGAGCCTTGCATTATTAAACAAGATTATCTTTATATCTAATTAAGGCCTAACGTAAAATCAATTGGCGTCTTTTGGGTGGCTTTTTTAACTTGAACCACTTTAATGCTCAGTTCCAAAAATGTTTACTCTTTCAAGAACTTGTTTCTTCCTTTATAACCTTAAAATATCAATTTGTTGTTACTAAATCAAGTTTCCTTTCATTTCTCTCATCATTTTCTTAACGCTTACGTAAAAAATATGATGATTCGCTCATTAATTTCTTGCAGGGAAGTAAATCTATGTTTATTTTTTGTTAATCGTTAATCAGTTTTTCAACCAAATTTTTACTACGAAAAAATTTTTCACACATTTTAGGAAAAACTTCCAACGACTTTCTACCTAATTTTAAAAAGCCTTTTGGCAACATTTTACTAAAGAACATAATAGAGATTTTTTAAGCAAAATGGTCAGAAATGACTTAAAATTTTTCTGATCAAAAGTTTACCAGACAATATTATATCAGATTTCTAAATAACTTCATGCTTAATCAAAATGAATCAAACTTTCCGAGAAATCTGTTTATACTTCTTAAACAAGTTTTTAAAAATAATTATTAATCAAAGTCACTTAAAAAGTTTTTGCTAAGCAAAAATACAACATTTTTCTGAAAAAGTTTTACCACTTACAGACTCTTTGAGCAAGTTTTTAACAGACTGAGTTGATGAGATACTCTAAACGAAATTTTAGTATAAAAATCTATTAGATCCTGCGAATAAGTTTTAAGTAAAACAAGTTGATTAGAATCACTGCTTTATTTGAGCACCCATTAAACATCTGGTAGTTGCTTTTTGTTTAGTTTGCTTTGAAATTTTACTATGTGCAAATTGTTGAAATTTTTAATCAAAATAATTGTTTTATTCGTCAAACTCATCGTGCACTTCTTCCATTTTATGGCGTACATAATCATCCTTCAGAGCGGCTAATTCGAAGAACAATAGATCGTTTTCGGACTACATTTACTGTTACTGTAGCCGCTGTACAGGAAAGCATTCAAGATGATCCTAATTAATCAATTCGTCGCCGTTCTCAGCAACTGGTGTTGTGTCCTTCCACTTTATGGAAATCTTACGAAAGGATATTGGCTTAAAAGCTTCCAAGATTCAACTTGTGCAGGAGTTAAAGCCAAACGACCATCGTTTGCGCCGCAAACTCCGCGAATGGGCTGTAGCACAAATTGATATTGATTTTAAATTTTATTTTAAAATTTTATTTTCCGATGAAGCCCATTTCTGGTTGAATGGGTACGTAAATAAGCAGAATTGTCGCATTTGGAGTGAAGGGAATCCACAAGCGTTTGTCGAAACATCATTACATTCACAAAAAATTACTGTTTGGTGCGCTTTATGGGCTGGCGGAGTCATTGGCCCATATGTCTTAAAAAACGATGATGGTGAGAATGTTACTGTCAATGGTGAACGGTATAGGAACATGATTCGAAATTTTTTCGTACCTCAATTACGTGGCATTAATCTTGCTGATATAAGGTTCCAACAGGACGGAGCCACATGCCACACAGAGGGCGCTACAATTATTTACTCAAAGAAACTTTGGATGAAAAAATAATTTCATGTAATTGCGAAACTACTTGGCCACCAAGATCGTGCGATTTAACCCCATTCGATTATTTTCTTTGGGGCTATGTTAACTCACTTGTCTTCGTCGATAAACCACAAACAATTGAACACCTGGCAATCAACATTCGAAGAGTCATCGGCAAAATGCAGCGGCAAATGCTTCGAAAACTTGTTAACAATTGATGTTCCAGATTGCGCTTTCTACGCGCCAGCCGTAGCACCCTCATGACAGAAATCATATTTAACCTTGCAAGGGGACTCTTCATTTTGGTACATCTTACATCTACTGATTGAATTTTTTATACCAAAAGAATTGGTGCAATTTCTTGTGTTTCATGGTATTATGGTGGAAATTCATTCAGTAAATTCAATACAGTGTACCCTACTTTAAAGGAATCAACTTGCCGTATCTGTAAGCAGGGCAAGCTTTTATATTCGCACATAAGATTCAAGCAGAGAAGTTAAAAAAAGGTACAAAGAAATATTCTCTATTGAGGCGATTAGAGATTCGTTGATGGAGTCGGGAGTTAAGGACTCTCTGGTAGATAGGATAGTCTGCATTAGGGTGGCCGAAAGTTATATGGACAATTTTTTTTTCGTATTTTCACTTGGCAAACCCCTTAGATTGATTCCAAATTAAAAAAAAAATAATATATAAAAAATTTTAGATCGTTTGCATAGTTATTGGGCGTGCCTTGAGCCCACAAAGTTTGCTAAAAATGCTATTTTTCTCACTATGTGTCACTTTAATTGTTGATAACTTCAGTAATATTTATTTTAGAGAAAAACCTTATTTACAAATATTCTAGGGCTATATCTTATGAACAATGTTGCTCTGTATCAGTTTTCTTTAACATTAATATTTGATCCAGAAAAAGCCAAATTAAAAAATAACACCGAATATTCACATATCTACGCATTCTTTGCCTGGTGATTACACTACGTGACAAATTTTCAACAAAGTCGTGACCAAATGAATCTAATAGCTCTAATTTTCCCCTGAATCCGAATATGAAGTCAGAGTTGTCAAAAGTAGAACCGTTTTTGAGATATTCCAAAATAACCGTTATTGGAGTTTTTAAAAAAGATGATGTGACTGAAATGCAAATATCTTTAAACATTTTAAACGGACTATGTATTTCTTTCTTTTTATTGAGATGTAACAAAAATACTAAAATAACAATGGATTGCTAGTGAAGATCACTGATGTTATACACTTTTTTGAAAAGTTCTTACGCAGTCCGAAAAAACCCCTATTTTTCTCTACAAAAATCCCTACAACTTTCAAATGATAATATATCAATAAAATAAATCCATTTGTATTAATGCATATAAATTTTATTTAAAGTTGTTCCCAGAAAATATTTGGATGAAAATTTTTATAAAAATCACCTGAACAAGTCTTCTCAGATAATTTTTGTTGATTAACAACTGATTTATCAGTTGAGCGATTGAAAAAGGATTCATATATAATTCATTGACGAAGAAATAAAAAGATTGGCGAAACTAGAAGCCCAAAAATTATTGTCAATTAATGAAAACAAATTAAATTACGAATGTTTTCTTCTTTTATTTCCAAGATACCTATAACTTTTGTTGTTTTGTTCAAAATAAAATTTGTTCAAATAATCAAGAGCCATAATTGTGCTGCTTTTATCGGAGAACAAATTAAAAACATGACGATTAAAAATTTATTTAAAACATAATCAAGAACTTTATAATTAACGATTGAAAAACTAGGTGATAAATACTCACTAAAAATTATCAAACATACCATTAAAGTGGTCAAAAAGAGATCAGAAAATTGTATCACAAGTTATTCTTTGAGGTGATTCATCGCTAGGGTACCATTTTCTCACACTCACTTTACTATTTCGACTTTACTCCAAAACGTTTTGATTCCTATCTTTTACATATGTATTATATATTTCTTGCTCTAGAAAATAAGGTACAACAGATCTCCTTTTTTCTAAAAGAGCTTATCACAAAATTAGGTTAAAATCAAAGCTGAAATGACGGCAAGCGATGACTCAAAGAAATTTAACAATTTTTATTGCTGCCGTATTTACAAATTTATTAGTATGGTATTACAAATCGAAAAAAGCTACCAAACGTATAGTTTTCCAACATTACTGAAAAGTCGCTACATTATAATGATTTAAAAAAATCTGTCGTTTTTTCCCTACGGCTATTTTTTTAGAAGAAAATCCCTACGAATGGGGATTTTTCCCTACGTATAAAATCACTGGCAAGATTGTTCAAGAAATGACAGAGCTACAGGGGTCAAAATTTCAAGCTTCATTGACAATTTTATGATTTTGTTAAATTTTGCTCTTTTCAAGTTATACTTTTTAAACTAATGATTTAAAAATCCTAATGTTTTATTGCATGCGACATTAGATTTTAATATGAACATTTTGCGCACAACAAGACATAGATTGGTACAAAAATGACAAAGCTGCAGAAGATTTAGTAAATTCTGAAGATGATTTTCTTCGAAAATTAATCACCCACTGTTGCCATTTCTTGCCACCAATCTGACCTTTGACAACGTTTGGAATGGTCAAGGGGCTTAAGTTCTTGATACAACTGCACCTTGTTAGCGTGTAAATGCAAGTATTTATGCATTATGTAAATCAACGACGAGCGTGAGAGGTGCAATTGTTTCGCACGATGACGAGTTGAGGCGGACGGTTCTTAAGCCACACTAAAACGAATAGCAGCAATATTTTCTGCAGTACGAGCTGTGCGAGCATACACTGATGTTTTCTCATCTCCTTCAGTTTCTATGCGCATTTTGCTGGTTGCTTTGGCCAGATCATCAGGAAATCTTTACCCAAAAAAACTTTAGAATAGCTAAAAATATTAGATATGCAAACAAAATTGTAGAATTACAAGCTCTCAACATTATTGTTTGCAACAAAATCGAAGCTTTAATAAAATACTAACAATAAACAGTAAGTTTATATATTCTTACATTACCCATTCCAACTGTTTGGAATTCTCACAACATTAATTGTATTTGTAAGTAGGTTAAGAAAAAACAAAAGTTAAATTTATATTTTTATTTTTAGTTTTCTAAAGTTTATTTCTTGTTAAGTAACTGATTAAAAAATAATGCTTTTTGCTTAAATTCTTGCGAAATTTGCAAAAAAATAACTTTTAAGAACAAACAAGTTTTACACTTGCCCTGGTTTTATAACGTTTTGGTAGTTTTCTATACTTTTTGGACTATTATGGCCAAATAATCGTGATTTTTTTATATCTTACGAAACAACACTGGTTTTTGTGTGTGTGTGTGTGTGTGTCCAAACGTTTCTCACATAAATATCTATGAAATAAAATTGGATTAATTCCGTATTTATTTGAACCAAAAAATAAAAAAAAAAAGTGTTCAGACTTTTTCATTTTCTATATGAATTTTGTGCATAGAGGAGGACAAAATTCTTCTCTCCTTTTTTCAATTAGCGATACTGTGATAAGAGGATTTCCACAGAGATTAAAGAAGTGATGGAAATAATTTAATTTTTTTTTACATCTATTTTATACAGTCTATAACGTATTTTTTTATTCATTTAACCGGCTACCCAGTTTCTGGATGGTGGCATGAGAGAGATAGAATTCACAGATTTTAAGGTTGAGTTCATTTGCAGTTGTACATGAAAGGGCTTAAAACAATTAGTTTCAGCTTTGTAAGTTTTTTTTTCTTAGAAACTAAAATGATATAAAAATTAAAATTTAACAGAGTATTTAGCTCTCGGAGATAGGAAGTGGTTCCTTTTATATACAGAGAAGGTTTAGTATAATTATACACTACAAATAGGGGAAATATATTGTGAAACGGTTTAAATAAGTTATATTTGTGTTGGAAACCCATTTAACATTCTTTTTATTTTTATTAGGAAAAATAATTCAAATGTAAACAACTAAAAAAAAAAATTAAGAATTTGCGTTTAGTTTCACAGTAAATTCTTCGTAGTAAATTTCACAGACATTAAGCTTTAAAAACACTAAATAAAACTAACAACTCTCTTTCATAAATTTGTTTGTATAATTTTTATTAATATTCCTATATTTTGTTTCAGACCTCGATCGCTATAACTCTGATTTCGAAAATGAAGAACATTTATCTGCACGACTAAATGAATTTCCCTCCTCGTCGAATCGTGATGCCTCATTGAATCCCAATGCCAGCCAATCATTTTTACAACACCTACAACAACAAAAGAGCACCGAGCTCTGTTCGCCGCTGAAACAAACATCTACTGCCAATTTGCATACGCCCACAACCGCAACTACAGCCTCTACTGCCAACAATAAATTTCTTAATAATGCCAATATGGGGTTTCTCCCTACGACAACACGTAGTACAAATCCTTTTCTAAATTCTAAATATGATTCACAATCAAATTCCGATTCTCTAAGTGATCGCGTTTCGTTTTCGGGTAGTTCGGCGATTTTGGATCGTTTGCAAACCTCTAACGACTTTATGGCTAGCAACGGTACAGCGGTACAATCGGTTATGAATAATGCATTTTTGCTACCCTTAAGTTCGACGGCGAATAGTTTAAATCCGAATTCAACGCGTTCACATCGTTCGAAATCAAGTCGTGCCGGTGGTAACCGCGGTACGAGTGGTATGACTTCGTCTAGCAGTGCTACGTCTTCCAATAGTAATGCTACTCCTCACAATGCTAGCAATCGTAATGAACGTGATAAATATAAATTGCAACAGTTTCAAATGGAATTGCGTGAGTATTCCGAATCTAATATTGAAAGCTCAAATGCTTCCGCTTTAAATGGTGCTGCTGGCAATGGTGGTGGTAATAGTCAAATTGATGAGTTACATATGTCGGGTGGTGAAGATACAGAGCCACCACCAGAGCCAGCACCTCCAGAAATTCCACCACGTACACAATCGCTTTTAATGTCGCTGCGAAAGCATTCGGAGTATAAGTTGAAATATGAGGAAAAAGGCGACCAAAAACATGAGGAATTTATACCAACAAGTCAATTGCAACAGCTACAACAACAGCAGCCGCAACCGCAGCCACAAGTTCATCAACAACAAAAGGGTAAGTTTATTAACAGAAAAAAGCTTATCGTTTTATTAGAACAAAATAATGGGAAAAATTTTTATATTAAGACTAACATAAGGGTTGAAAGCTTTTAGTAGCATTTGTATAAAACTTTCTTAGAAGCTTATTCATTATATACTTAAGCTTTAAAATATGCATTGAACTATGTTAATACTAACAGCGTTGGCTGTATTTCTTCCTTAACAGCTTTTAAAAGCTTATGAATGTAAATATGTCCAATGTTATGTTTAACATTTGTGATAATTATTCCTATGCTTTTAAAACTTTAAATAAGTACTGGTAAATGTTAAACACATTAACTTATTAGAGGACAGTACAATACGAATAAAATGAATTTTTTCTTAATTTAGAACATTATAATTTTCACAAAAACAAAGTCTGGGCACAAGGAAATTTTAAATACTTTAATCACATTTTTGATTTTTGCAACTCTTGAAACGGAATATACGTGCACTCGCGATAATAAAAACTCCCCAAAATATGAACACTTACTTTCTTCCATTGACTACTATTAAATATGAACTTGTGCAAAAGCTTTAAAATATGAACAACTTATTATTGAATTTTTAACAAATTTTATCTACCTACACAGTGTTACAATCGAAATCAATTTTGACTGCGTAATAACTTGGTGATTTCCCTAGCTCTCTGCTTTAAAATTGTCTTCAGTTGTTAATCAAAATGTTTTACATGCTCGTTTTAGTTAGTGCTCACATTAACATGGAATTCTATAAACATCTTTAGATATAATTTTAACGTGAGAAGTTCTAAAATTATGAATTTAAAAAATCATAATTTTTAAACTTTCAAAAGAACACCCAGAAATTTTAGAACACTGAATGTCAATCGCAAATATGAACAATCTTGCAAAAGTTAACTGGCTTTGTTTTAATTAGTTTATATTATCGCGAGTGCACTGTAATAAGTTTTCATATTTTAAATTATTTTTAAGAAGTTTTTAATGCTTTATTCGCGATATACCTGGGGTTTACACAAGTTAGTAGTGCTGCCATTATTTTTTTTACAAAAACTGAAAATTTCCAAAAAACAAACCGTTTTTATGAAAAACAACTGCTCCTTCAAAAAATTTAAAAAAAAAAATATCATAAAATATATTTCTGTATTTTGAATGTTTTAAATTTTAAGCTCCAGAGTCGCCAATTATAGCTGATACAGTTATGAAGGAATAACTTGACAATTCTGTTGAAAAATTGTATATTAAACCCAAAATAATGATGTAGATGATATTTTCTGCATTAATTGCGAATGCGGTGTAAATACCTTATTGGAAGCATTTAATGATTTCAGTTGTTATATTAATTTCACTTTGGAGATGGAATGTAATTCAAAATTAAATTTTTTGAATACTTTAATAATAAGAAGGGGTAACAATTTATTAATAGATTGGTATCAAAAACCAACCGCATCGGGAAGAATTATAAGCTAGTTTTCAAAACATCGTAAACAGATTATTATAAATACTGCTAAAAATTTAATTCATAGGGTGCTGACGAAAGTTTCACAGGATGAACAGTAGTCGAATTACAAATATTGTAAGGGACCAGTGTTGCCAATTTAGCCATTTAGTGGCTAGATTTAGCCATTTTTCACCCTGTTTAGCCATTAAAAAATGCGTTTAGCCATTAGCCATTTTTTTAGCCATTTTTCAACTTGTTTAGCCATAAAATTTTTCTTGCCGTTTTGCTTTTAAAAGAATAATTTTTATTATATTATAAAAATTTATAAAAGCAAAATAAACATTTTTAACAATTAAAATGCCTTTAATTTAAATCACAACTTTTACAAATGTTGAAAATTGCTATAAACGATGATGATGAAACATCTTTCAAAATAAAGGAACAGTAGTCCAATATTAAATTTAAAAAATGGATCAACACAAACATCGGTGTTTCTTTCTGGTTACAAATATTTCAATAAAGAGATGTAGGCCGCACAATTTTTTTTTTGAAATTTCAGAATTTACTATAAAGTTGCTTAAAGTTGCTCTCTCTTCTATGGTCTAATACTGAAGTAGAGACAGTATTTCGCCAAGTAAACAACGTTAAAAGTAATTTGAAAAATAGGTTACATTTAGCAACCATTAATTCGATTTTATCAATGAAATATTTATACCAACACCACAATAGTGGAGAGGGTACTATGCATTTGTGCACCTTAAAATATTGGCACTAAGCCCACCTTTTCGTAAACCGATTGACTCAGAACCACTTTCTGAGTCGAATAAACGATGTTTGTCCGGCTGGCTGGCCGTCCATGTAAACCTTGTGCGTAAAGTACATATCGCAAATTTGCAGATCATTTAATAAAATTCGGTACACAGGTTCTAATCAGGTGTAGGGTATCATATAGTCGGGGTTGACCGACTATATTTTCTTACTTGTTTTTTATTGTAGATCTGGGATCAAAAGGTTGGGTTAATGTTGTCGTGATTACTATTTACCTTCAAATTATTTAAAACTAATAGGCACGAGTGATTCCTGTGAGATGAACAATAACGACATAAAATTTATCGATGATTTTATTTTTTAAATATCTTTCAAAATATTAAATAACGTTTATTCTTATTTAAGAAATTGATCTTAACTTACAATTTCATCGTAAACAACTTCAAATGAATTATTTCTGTTGTGTTATTGAATATTAATGTGTTTTTATTAAAAAAAAAAAACTTTTAGCCATTTTTTAGCCCATTTTTAGCCATTTTTAGCCATTTTTGGTCACCAAGTTTTGGCAACACTGTAAGGGACAACAGTTTTCCAGAAAAGCTAATTTATAAATTAATTAATCAATATAAGGAAAGGAGTAAAAATAATACAATAATTACAATGGAACCGAAAATATACAAATCGTTATAATACATACATCTAACATATCGGAAAGAATTAAGAGATCAAAGATCGTTGACACTAACAAATATAAAGTGACATTTAAGGCTTACAGCACTCATATTTATCGCAATGTTGTTGAAGTTCGTATTAAATATGAAGTTTGATTTTATTCATCGTACTTATACTTAGCAACATTTATGTAGTGGTTCATTTAGATCAGGTAAGGGCAACACACATACCATTACATTTATGCTTGTGCGGGAAGTAGCAGAAAACGAATGACGCTCATCAGCAAGTGCTGATCTGCAACTGTTATGTATAACTTTGACGAAATAACAACAAAGCAACAGCAGAACGTACACGAAGAAGTTTATTGTGTACATCAGTGTTGCCACTTTATGGGTAATTACCCGAATTTGGTATAATTTTTACTGTCGTTGGTAGAGCGTGGGTTAATTTTCTCAGGTGTAATTCAGGTGTTATTTAAAATTCTTACTTCAGATACCCAAATAAGATTAAGATCCGATTTCAGTGATGACATTTATTTCTTTTTAAAGTATTGTTGCTAAAAAATGTACATACAGTCTTCTGAACCAAAATCTCGGTTTCTTTTTAATATAAGACTTTAAATAATATAAGACATTAAATATATATTTTCAAAAGTGTGGTAATGAATGTCGCAAGATGGAGCCTGAAGTTTATTGAAAAAAGCTATTTAAACTAAAACCTAGCCTGGGGAAAGATATGTTTCAAATATCCAAACATATAATTTATTTTATATTTTACCTTGCAACTTTTTAATGCTTTAGTTTAAAGAATATTTAACGCCCTAACAGTTGAAAAACTGAATTACGAAAGGGACAGTTGTATAAAACACTGCAGGCATTTTGTTTACCAAATAACGTATAAGAGGTGTAATATCGCACGGCCTTGAAGTCTAGTTGACAGTTTATTTTCTCTAATAATGATCCTCTTTCAATGAGTTGATTGTCTTTTTGCTTATTTGTCTTTTTATTAAATAAAACTTCAATTTTATATCAGGTGTAATTTCATTTAAACAACAAAGTTTGTAGAGTACAAAATAAAACTCAACTCGCGAGTCGAGCTGAAAAGAATTGTTCCCGAGTTTTATTGTTGTGTGTATTTTTTTAAGCTAAAAATATTTTTGTCTTGTTAATTTCTTTGTAAATGTCGATAAATGTGCGTATGTTTAAATGTTTTATCAAAGACACCCAACAACATCAGCACATGGATTAAAAGTAAATTAAGAAAAAATACATTCATTGATACGACAAATATTACGTTGTGGCATCATAACTAATCATTAAATAGAAAAAGCAAAGAAAAGGATTCATTTGAAAGAATGCAATCATGTAATACCTTTTGAAAATATAAAAATTCTATGGAGAAGGTAAGGTTAGGTAAGGTTAAATGGGCAGCCGTCACGAAGATGACTCACTTGGGTCCTTATAGCGGTCCACCATACTATTCCCCGGAGGTCACTGCAGCCTCGAACCACCGATTCCCTGCAGATCGATTCAGTCCCACATTGGACATATCGTCCAGACATGGCAATTCTGGTCTCCCAAAATGCCTAAGCCTAATGCTCCCCAGACCGGGGCATTGGCAGAGAAAGTGAAACACCGTCTCCTTCTCCTTCTCATCATGACAACTCCTACAGTATTCATTAGAGGCAAGACCCATCCTCCTATCATGAGTCCATATCACCCAGTGACCCGTAATGACCAACATCACTGTCCTTATCCGGTCCCTACCGAGACCAAGTAGTACGCGTATAGTTGGTTTAGCGCATTTCAAGACTCAAATTGAAAAAAAAACTACATGCTGATCGACGAGGCGTATATTTCTCTAGCACAAGGCATTAAAATTTCAATTTACTTAAAAATTGGATTTAGCAGGCTTGCATATTAAGCCGACGATAAGTTTATGTTTCTTTTCTGATTTCTGAGAAAATTTCAAAAAAGTTTTCTGCTTTTGAGGAAAGTGAATGAGGCCGACCGATTTATTACAAAACAAAAAAGTACATTTTAAAATTAAGACCATTTTCGATACCAATTGCCAATTATTAATTTGGAAATTATGGTTATTTAATAACAGCGGTGAATAAGGCACAACTTAAGTTGGT
The DNA here is from genome assembly GCA_949318255.1 of Pollenia labialis. NCBI lineage: Eukaryota > Metazoa > Arthropoda > Insecta > Diptera > Polleniidae > Pollenia > Pollenia labialis. The sequence goes on along the minus strand of OX439142.1, from coordinate 96,945,563 downwards.
TGAATATTGTATGTTCTTATAACAATGTGTGTCCGGAAAACATTCGATTTAGCGTGAAAAAATTCCATTAATTAGGTTTGTTTAGTATTAAAACTAAAAGCGTCGTCGTACAGTAAGTGTTTGTGTTTTGAAGCACTGTAGTTAAGAGGAGGGGATTTGGCGATTTGGTAAAAAGTTTAACTAAAGTGGTTGCAAAATATTTCTAAAGCCGAACAAAACGTTCTCTCTTGTAGCGCTAAATAAATTTTTTTGCTATTGGTTTAACTGCAACAACATTTTATTTTAGTCTTACAAGCAAAATTAATTAAGAAGCTCTCAGACAAATTCTCCCTACATAAACATTCAATTTAAAATTTCTAAGACAATTATTTTTTCTTAATATCAATGGGTTTATCGTAATTGCGATTTAACTACCGCAAAACAACGCGGTAATTAAACAATTAAAACATTAATTTAGTTCTTAGAATATGAACGAAACAACACTTGAACACATTCTAAAGAAATTGTTTATTGAGCAGATTAATATAATTGTTACGTTTGTTGCAGATTATTTAATTGCTGATGCAACAGTCAGATGCAGTGAAAGTCAATCTAAGTCAATTGCATCCACCAGTGATACACAAAGTCAACAGGGGTGAGTTTAATTTAATTAAAAATTTTTTTTTGTAGCAAATAAAAGTATTAAGTTTCATTAAGCTAATAACGAATTGTAATTTTAATTTAATAAATATGTGTACGGAAAAATGTATCTTTAAGATTTTGTTATTAAATAAAAAGTTTTATTAATAATGCAATTGTTATATTTATTATAGAAATTATGTTTTATATAACATAATAATACTATTTACAATACGTATGCTTTTTATAGATTTCTTTTATACATTTAGTAAAACATTCGATTATTATTTGTTGTAAGAGATAAAGACAGATTTAAAGATAACCCAGAGATCACCTGTTACTTACGAACATTCATTAATGCATTATTGTTAAACCTAAAATCTATTCTTCCCACTAAACTCACACTTTTAAAATATATGAGCATTAAATGTTTCTTAGTGCTTCCTCATAAGATTTCGCGTGATTTGTAAGAAATAAATATTAAGTAAAAAGCTTGAATTCATTTTATATCTACAATAATATCATCTTTACAAAACAACAATATTCCTTTTATACAATTCTGCTTTCTTGGGCAAATAACAAAAAACAAACGAAACTTAAAATAAATTTCTTAAGCTTTTTATGATCCGATACGTGTTGTTGTTTTAAACCATTCACAACTGGCAGGCTGGCAGTAGAGTAGCAGAGCTGCATCATCATGGTACTTATTTATCCTTGAAGTATGACTGTTGTATTTTATTACCTTTGTTGTATTCTTATTTTGCCATCTCCTATCATAGTTATTGTTTTGTTTGTTGTTAAGAAACACAAAGACAAACTGCTAGAACAAAAAATTATAAATAAAACCTTTTATTTGAAGCAAAGAAAACTGGAATGAAATATCTGGATGGGCAAAAAGGAAGCAAAGAAAATCTAAATGCAGCCAATTGTTGCATGAATTTCATACAGTTTTCTATCACATGAGGGACAAGCCGAATTAAAGGAGCAATTTAAAACCGAAGGCAAATTACCAAACCGATTCTTTGCAATATTAATGCAGCTTCAAGGTGCAATCTTTTTTTTTTTTTTTTGTTTCCTTGAAGTCTTTTGTATAATTAATACTGCTAAAGGCCTGGTCAAAGGTACTACTAGAAACCCTAATAAGGCTTTCCGAGTTATTTTTTTTTTACATTTAGATCCAAAAGTGAAATATAATCTACCGGCTATAAATATGAGTTGGTTATAATCGAACCTGCAGAAGTACAATAACACTATAAGAAACATTTGTTGTTGAAGAAAAACTAAGATACAACAGAATTCAGAAAGAATGATCTTAACTTTGTTCTTTTTTAAAGTCTGCTACCTGCAATTATTTTTTAACTTACAATTTTAACACTACACAATTACAATTTCAGAACATGGCTCTACGGATCATGTACTAACATCTTCATAAGTTTACGACCCCTCAATACCAGCTTTCGTTGTACCAGGTGGTTTCTGGACAGTTGCTATAAAGTTTACACCCAAGTGGCAGATGAATAAAACGACCAGATTTTGGAAAAGAAAAAAGATGACAGTAAGAAAAATAAAACAAAAAAACAGATGGCGTTGCTAAGTCTGATTAGTAAATAAGCTGATTATTTTTTGCTCGTTTGAAAAAGGAAACAAATTTTGCCTGAATATTTTTGTATAAAGTTTTATAGTGATAATTTCCAGGCTAATTGAGTGCGGCGTATCTAATTCGTCTTACACCACCTTAGTTAATGAGCGCGTGATGGGACAAAAATCCTATGAAATTTCTAAGTTATGAAAGTGTTTACCTCGGAACTAATGCAGCTGAAACACTTTCAAATACAACCAAGTAAAAACTTCGCATACAAAATAATGTATTAAGTAATCAGATAAAGACCACTAACAATTCTACTAAAAGTACCAATGAATTTTTCTAGGGATGTCCCAAAGTAAATTGTATTTGAACGGCTCATTTCCACTACAAAAACATTTCTGAATAATTAAATTTACAGATTTTATACTTTTTCTTATTTAATTTTTTGTTTTTCTGGTTAAAAATTACTTCACGGTTTTACTTACTTTTGTAGTTTTAGTTAACTAAGGATTGTATGTGACATTTTTTATTCGATATTCGGTAAGTGTTTTGGTAGGGCTGTATGTGACGACTCACAACTTTAAGCTTGCGAAAAATTTTGTAACAAAAGGTAAGGCATTGATCTAAATTGCTTTGATGGATCCCAAGCAATATAATTCACTTACTTTCATCTAACTAATTTTATCTAAGTGCTTAAAACGGCAAATAATTGCAAAAAAAAGCGTAAATTTTGAATTTGTATACTCTCTACCACAATTAGTTGTGAAGAGGGTATACTAAGTTTTTCATTCCGTGTGAAACTGTTTTAATATTCATCTAAGACCCCAAAAAATATATCTAGGTCATAGATTAATTCTAAATCGATTTAGCCATGTCCGTCTGTCTATCCTGCTATTTAAATCAAGCTCACTCTCAAACGGCTCAAAAGAAAATTGTTTCTAGTTTCCCTAAGTAGTTTGGGATTGAAATTGGGTCAGTAGGAAAAGAGTTATGAATTAAAATATGCAACAACCACTCTAAAAAATTACTATTTTGTTACAAAAACTAGCATAACTAGTGGCGAAATGCACATATTGATATAATATTTTGTGCAAATTCGTTCTATATAAAGACCACTCCGGTAATATTCTAACTGTAGGTGGAGGGCATCAAAGATTCATCACTCTACCTTATTTTATTCTATTTTTTTTTTTTAATAAAGTTGAAAGTTGGAAACCTTAGTATGTAACGCATTTGAGAGTCATATGACCTTTGAAAAAGCAGCTTATATATAGATTTATATAAAACTTTTAAAAATATTTTGGTTTTAGCGGTATTTAAAAAATTCCGCTAGTTTTAATATTTAACGGTTTCTAGCGGTTTTGAAGTTCGATTTGGCGGGATATATTCAAAAAGTTGCCAAAAGTGATTACAATTCATTGCTAGTTCAAAAGTGACTCAACTTAAAAAACTTAATTTTTAAGAAATCGAAAAAACTGTTTATGACCTAAAAAAAAAGGTTAAAATCAAGTCTTTGGACCATTTAGTAGATAATCGATATAGATTATGATCTAAAAAGTTGTTTTTTCTAGATATTTATACACAAGAAAATTAAAAATTGTTAGTTGTCATTTTTGATGATGTATTATTTGCACAATTTACCGAATTGTTTTGAGTTGTGTCACTTTAGCTGAATTCTTTTCAAGTTTTGATACTTTTGCCAAATTCTAAACTGACACAAGTTTAATTAATATAAGCTCCAACAGTGAAATTAATAAAGTGTCACAATTCAAATTAAGACTATCTAGACACTTTTATCAATGGGTTTTCTACGAATCAATCTTCGTTGGTTACATGGATATAGGAAAAGACGAGATGCTTCCTCATTGATGTGGCTTTGTAATTTTATGTAACGATTGACTGCATACTTTTTAAAAGTGGAATTTATACTTTCAACTCCCAAGTCTCGATGAAGGTCTTTATTCCTTATGTACCACACACAGAAAAAAATACCAATGTAAAATTAACATGGAAAAATGTTGATTGAGAATCATGTTAAATTTCTGCAAAAGTATGCCCTTTATTTAAATGTACCATTATTTCATATTAATTTTAAATGAAAAATATTAAAATAATCTTTAATCACGCTTATTAAATATTATTCACTGATAAAAAAATTAAAAAAAAATATTAAAATATAAATAAATATGGATTTAATATTGAATCCATAAAAACCTGCTTTATATTAAAATCAAAAGTTTATCTTGTTAAATTAACATGCATTCATAGTTAAGTATGTTAATTTTTTTATTTTCATTCCTAAAATATGTTATAAAAAGAAGACAATTCCCGTATTCTTTTAATTATAATTATTTGGTTAAATAGTACATCAAGTTTTCAAAGTAGAATGATGACGCAAACCCTATCGGGCCATTCTGCTGATTGATCTGTTAACAAAAGAGACTACAAAATAAGTGAAACATATGTGTTACAGGGGTAAGTGTTTTGAATTATTCTTAAATAAATGTATATGTTGTCCTGAAGCTTCTTCACACCAATTAGGTTCTACATGAAATTCACGTTGTTTCAACAAGAAATAACTTTCATTCAACGTGATTCGGATTGTTGTTTCAATATGAATGACATTTTGCTCTAACTTTACTGCAATGTTAAATTAACATGAATTATAGTTATTTTAAAAGAAAAAAAATGTTGTTCGCAAGCAATTATAAAATCAGGTTGAATTAACATGAAACACGTATGAAGCACCACCGAAAAATTTTAAATCAACCTTGTTTTCGACGTTTTTAACTTGATTTTTTTCTGTGTGCATGGATCGTTCACCATTTTACGTAAAACTTTATTTTGAAAGCGGTTTATTATATTTATGTTGGATTTCTGCTCACAGCACCACAGTTGGATACCGTAAGTCCAGATGGCAGCTACTTGTTTGTAAATTATAAGCTTATTGTGCAAAATTAGATCTAATTTAAAATCAAGAAGGTATCTTAGTTCTCTGTATTTCATCCCAACTTGAGTGTGTTTTTTTATGTGTTCTTTCCTCTGCAGTTTAGCGTCGACGTTCATGACAATATATTTCGCAGTGTTTGAATATGAAACTTCAACATTCAACACAAAGATACATTGATATTTTTTAAAGATAAGCAAGTGTATTGTGCATAGTTTAAGCATATGAACCCGAAAAATAAAAATTTTGAGTTGCTGTATAATACGTTATAAGAAGTAGTTACGTAATTGCTGCTACGTACCGCAAATTGTAGCGAAGAAAGCTACTAAATAATGAGTAAAAGAAAATATTAATTTTGAAAAAGTAAGCAAAGTTTTTACTGGGTTAGTTTGTCTCCATTTGATTCTGAAAAAATAACTGATGATTGTACATTTTTTACATTAAGTTGTTGGATCAAGTTTTGAAAAGTTTCGATTTCAAAAATCAAATGAAATCTCTTATAATTATTAGTCCAAATTTAATAACAACTTTTTGAATAATCAAATAAAAAAAATGTAACTGAATTCATTCGTTTTATTTTTATGAGAAATATCTATGCAAAAATTTGAGTTTCTGTTGGAAGATATACAAATTATCTTTTATTTATTTATTTTTTAGTAAAACACAAGAAAAAAAATAAAAATGTGTTTTGACAATTTTCTGAAGTTTTTTTAAATTGAATGCAGATTTTGAAGATTTTTCATTAAAAAAAAATCATTCAATTTTCCTGATGCTGCCTCTTAAAGTTCTGGTAACAATGGTGATAAGGGATGGGTAAAAATTACCCGGCAATTTTATTAATTGCTTGTTGTTTTAAAAGCGCACTTTTCTTCTCTATGCTGTTATTAGTAGCTGGAGCTATTAAATTCCTCTAAGTGTCTTTTGATACAATCTTAAGCAATCTTATCCATATTAAGGCGACCGTACACGACATGTATTTGTCATCTGACATGTCAAATTCCCCACTGCAAAATACATACATGTCGTGTGTTACCTTTTTAACTTTGCTTCTGTAAAAGTCAGACGCAAAGTCATCTGACAAAATTTCAATTAGAGCGTGCTCTATTTTCTTCTGAAAAACCATCTGACATCAGAAATCTATGCCGGGAAGAAACCGGCAGCGGCGTCCACTATTGACGGAATCATTAGCCGGCTGAAGTTAATTTTATACAATACCGAGATATGTTTGATCATCCTAACATTGAATAGAATATATGTGAATATATATATAAAAACCGTCTTATTATAAAATCCTAAATTGGTATCTTTGAATTAAAAGAAAAAAATGTTAAGATGGCTAAACTATTTTAGGGCGCAAACAAAAAATTTCATGGCGGCAGCAAGCTGTTTATAAACCGAGCACTACTTTGGTTTCTGCAATAACAATGCGAAAAAACAGAGACAATGTCAGAAGCATATTACTTGTACGTTTGTGACCGAATATTATAAACCTTATGTAAAACAGCGATTTTGACAGACATGCACAATTACATGTGACTTGAAAATTTGACATGTCAGATGACAAAAACATGTCGTCTATATGCTCCTTTAAAGTTGGGCTTTAAATTATATATGTATATTTTTGTTGCTCTATAATAATAATATAATAATTGTATTAAAACTTAAGAAATGTGATCGTAATCTTTGAACACGTGGACCGATTTTGCTAATTTTCTGAGAACATGCATATCAGCAAAAAATCTGGCATCTTGGACATCGGGTGTGAGTGTAATCGAAATTTTCCCAAGTGATAGATGGATTCTCATTAAAAATTTAATTGCGCGTTAAATGAATTGTTGAATAATGAATTGAAAATTTGAAGCCTCACTAAACATGAGTGATAGTGATGTTAAAAAATTTTGAACTCAAAAAAATTAGTTTGATTTAAAAAAAGCAATCAACTTTCCTGTTCTTCACTCAGTTAAATGCAACTTAAAATTTTGCATTAAATTTTAAGTTAAAATTGATTTGTGTTTATTTTTGTGCCCTTAATTAAATCTCAAGACTAAACTTCATAAGGAAAAACCAAACAGTAAAGAAAAGGTACACTCACCACATTATTACAGTAACGGACTGTAGAGTATTTAACCAGTATTCCGTTCAATTATTTTTAAATAAATAAACATTCAAAATTCAAAACAAATTTATTTTTAACTGATTCTAACATTTATTCAAAAAACGAAGTGCATGTTAATACGGACTATCAGTTGCAGTTAATATTGTCCGTTGACTAAGTTAAATTTTTCTTTATGTAAAATTAACTGAAAATGTGTTTTAAAATCAAAAAAGTTCGTTTAATTTTTACTATCAAAAATTCAACCGCGAGTTCCGTAAAAACAAATGAATTTTCAGTTATTTTATATAAATTAGCTACCAACACATTAACTACATATTCCGTAAAAACTAAGGAAAAAAGAGTGCAAATTAATTTTTTGCAGTTTTATTTAGTGATAATGCACTGCTGATTTAAATCAATATTTAGTGCACTACCCCCAACTATGGTATAGTGTAATATTTGAATTTTTTTTAAATTAATTTTGAAACATCTATAAAGATGTTTTTAAAAAAATATTAAGTAGACTTAATAATTTGTAAGAAGACTTAATTCAAGCTGATCTTAATTAACCACAGGAATTAGATTTTCTGGTCACCCTACCTTTGTATTAAAAATTAATGTAAGTTTGCTTTTTCAGCCTTATCGTGCGGTTATCTTATAGCGCATAAGATAATGCGTCTATTAACTCCTCCATGTAAGCTAAAGCTTTCAATGTTTGCTTTTAATTAGCTTCTATTGAAGAGCAATACCACACAGAGAAATCTTTTAACCCACGAAACGGGGAAAAGCAGTACCTAACCGTCCCTTTTTAAACTCTCCCTACCTGCTATTGGGGTCAAACCCATAGTTTCTGCTTCTTCCCAAAGAAGTCCCACTAATAACATGTCCAAGGCCTTTCCTACTAGAACTGTTTTAAGCAGCGAATTTTAAATGTCTGCAAATGTTAAAACACACAAGGGCTTGTTTTATTAATTGCAACTTAAAATTCAACGTTTTCCCCTTTTTAAAAATAAAAATTTTTTATATAAATTTTATGCAACCTTTTAGATCTTTAAGGTCGTATCTAAGCTAAACTTTATTCGGTGAAACTTCCTTTAAATTATTTGAAATGATGCAGGACATAAAGCAAGACAAAAAAAACTCGCATATACAACAACAAAAGTAATAACACAATTGCATGTAATGCATTCTTATTTCACAACAACAGCAGCATCATACTCATTTGTTATTTTTTTTATATACATGTACTTTTTCTATTTTTTTCTATTGTGTCCTGCTTTCATAAACGAGATCTCTCGAATACACCTATTTGTATATACAACTAAACAAAACTTAAGCGTGTCTATCTTGTTACTCAAAAATATGTTTAAATTTTTATGAAATAAGAAAAATTCTATACATTTATTTCCTGGTATTGTTATGATTTCCGTGCATTGAAAGGACAAGATATTTTTTAAACTAAAAGATTATTATTATTATTTTTTTTTTAAGAAAATGAACTTTAACATATTTCCCAAATAACCCATACCCCAAGCCGGCTGACCCAGCTCTTAAGTGCCTGTACGAGTATTAAAAAATAAAATTCTAGGAAAAGTTTATAAGTTATTTTATTCGTTTGTAAGTGTGTTTGTAAGTCTACCAGCCAACTACATACAAAATTGTCCGTTGTAAGTCCATTTTAGAAAGAGATTCTTTTGATCTCAACATGATGGTTATTTAAATGGTTTTGTATTGTTGTCTTATAAATTTTATAATTTTTTAAACTTTTTCCTTGTACAAAACTGGTAAATAGTATTGTTGTTCTGTTTGGTCAATTTTTTCATTAGAAAAGTTTTTGTAGAAAAATAATGTTAGAAATTTTTTATCTGGTTTATTAATAATTTGTTTCTGTCTGCTTATGATTTGTTAAAGTGTAGCAGTATGAGTTTGAGAACAATTTTACCTTCTTTGACATTTTAAATTAGTTTTTAAAGAAAGAAGTTTTCAGACAAGCTTTCATAGATAGTGAAGGTTTTTTTGTTCGTATTAATGAAAAAGAAAATTAAAAAACATTTTTAACTCTCCCTAAATAGAATGTGATCTGTGGTGAATTATTAACCAATCGTCATAAAATCAGACATCGCACTTTCTAGACATATGAAATAAACTTATGACGAATTATATGAATAAAATATTTTTTGAGAGTGGGATTTTTATAAGGCATTTTTTTGCAAATCATTCTCCTAAAGCGGTCTCTTTATAAAAATTGTGTGATATCCGCAGGAGCGGATATCCCTGGATGCTTCTGCTTTGTATAAAATAAGATTCTCATCAGCTGCGATCTTTAGGAAACACTCTGACTTTTAGCCCCAATAATATCGAGGTATTGACTACACCAATCGCCTTCTGCACGACGATTATAATTATCAGGGGTGTGCTGGAAATCGCATACGCAAAACGCAAGAATTCTGAAGTTGTTTTTAATAAACTTTAAACCTAGTTCTTATAATTTTTGGTTTAAAATCCTGCTTAAGAGGGAAATATTGGCCTAATATTTTTCATAAAATTCTTTTATTACAGAAATTTTATTATGAAACGACATTTAAAATTCTTGCGTTTTACGTTTGCGATTTCCAGCACACCCCTGTATACCAAATTTTTTAGTATTTTTGAAAAAATATTACATCGTTTTCAATAGTTTTAATTAAGGGATTCCAGGTCATTATTAGGGGGAAGTAGAAAATCACTGTTTTATAAAAAAGTTTGAACCGATTTGCAGAGCAAGTTTTTAAGTTTTCTGCTTGAAGTTGTACTTTTTCCAGGGTTTAAAAAACTGCAGCCGAAACCAAAAATTGTGGAATACAAACCGATAGTTCCTGTAAAACATTTCGTCTTTTGGGTTGGTTTGACAGCGACTGTTTACATTTAATGAAACAGAAATAAAAGCAACAGTTTTTTTTTTGCCCATGGCAAATTAAGAAGTGGCAAAAATGGTAACTACGAATTCTGTGGGGGTCTAAGAAAAAATCGAAATAATGCTACCAAAGTTTGCTCTAATAAAGACATCAAACGAATATGTTCGAAATATTCCGCCTGATTACGGTTGGCGTTGGCGTAAAGGCCTTTGTTATATGTTACTTTAGTCTATTACAAAAGATGGCACATGCGATTACGCCGACGCCATCCGTAATCAGGCCGATTAATTAAGTTTGGGGTTTTTTTTATATACAAAATTTAATAACATTTATTTTATAACGCCAATATTTCGATACAGCAATTGCATCTTCATCAGGGAAATAATTAAACAAAAACATTCTAAATATCTTGTAAACCAAAAAAATAATTATTTGCTTCTTTTGGGTAGCCTTAGTGATAAATTACCCAATTTCTGTTTTTAAATTTGTATTTCCTAATTCTCACAAATACGTTTTATACATACATAATTATCTGGGTTGGAACCATATGCCCGAAACTTAAATCCCTGAATTCCAAATCCATAATTTAAAAATCCCGAATCGCCAACTGAAGGTTCTCTGCATAGTCGGGCCTCGGCCGTGCGCAGTTCCGAACTTGCAAGCTGAAGTAAGCGAAGCCGGTGTTTTGTATACCATAGAGAAAAAAAAACATTGTTGCATAGATGATTAAGATAGCAAAGCCGAAGGCTGGCTATGCAGATAAGCCTTAGTTAGCGATTTGAGATTTTCGAAATTGTAAAGATATAAAATATCAAATACTGAAAACAAAAATAGATCTGACAGCCGTTATTGTTTACTATCTCATTGAAGATTTTTTCAAGTTAAGAAAATTTTAAATTGCCCAAAAATGTTCTAAACTATAAGAAAAATTAATTATTGCCCAAAATTCGCAAGAAAAGTGGGTTGGTTACATTTCTTATCACCCAAATTTGAATGGACAATTTTTCACACGTTGCTTTGGGTAATTTTGCCTACAACCAAAAATGAACGAGAACGACAAAACCAAATTTTTTATCACAAAGGAAGACAACGCCAGACTATTTTATATTTTTGTGTAGAATAAAATCAATGTTCTTTTATTGTATTCTTTTTAGTTTTTGTGTTACAATATACCCAATCTACTAGAAGAAGAAGTTTGGGGTAAGAGAAGAAGAAAAAATGTCTCTCAATGCAGCTCTTATTTCCACAATTTTTGAGTACGCTTTTCGTTGACATTGGTATTCCACAATATCCCAATTTTAAGAAGGGAAACAACTTTTTGACTAATGGCCAATTTTCAGGATTGATATTAAAACACATTTATTTTTAAAATCGTTTTAAATACAAAATTCTCTTCTTCACTAAAAACTTAAGTGGAACTTAAGTCACCGATGTGGTACACTTAATTTCAACTTAAGTTTCCATTGTACGGTGGCCTCAATATAACAACAATACAACAACAACAGGCAAAGCATTAACAGTCAGCTGTTTTTTCAGACCACCTTGTTTATATTTTTTTTTTGTATTTAGTAGTGCTACCATACTTTTATCTTAATTAAATAAGACTTTTCAAATAAAACTCAAAAAACCAATCTGTATTTAAATACGATTTAAGTTTTTATGAATATTAACTTAATATAGATTTAAATACAATCCTAAAATTGGGCATAAGTGAATTTTTATTATGATTTGGTGTGTGTGTATATATAAATGCTTACATATTTGTATTACTCGCATTTTATTTAAAAATGTTATGAACACAAAAATTTGCCCTGCTAATTAGTTTAAACACACATAACATACAAACATATTTATGCTTCAAAATTCCGTTGGTCCTCTTGTGCTGGAAACACTTTATTTCCTAAGCTCTGCAATCAATCAAAGTGACTTTAAAAATCATTACCTCCAGGCAAAAACCAATGCCGACATAATCTTTTAATACCTCCAAAATAAACTATACAATATTTATGTGTAACTCTCTAACTAGGTCTTATCAATATATTATTTACTTAAAAGAAAGCCCAGCCGTTATTTCGTCTGTATTATTTACCAAGAAAACAATTGAAAAACAAAGAAAATAAGAAATGAAAAACCAAAATAACAACCACATAACAAGTACCATTATAGCCAAAAAAAAAAAGGATTTATAAGGCTAAGGTGGATTAAGTGATTTTTATTTCTTCTTTTCATGGGGCTTAGGAAAAACAAAAAAAATTCTCACAGACTTGCATGTATACAGGCACTTTCCGCAGAAAAACAACACTTTCTATTCCAATCAAATGTCTAGTGATTAGAGAATAAACACTTGTATACACTCACAGCCTTTACACACTTTATACCAAAAAGCCCAATCAAATGGTAGAGTTTTAAATGGATAAAATTGGCCAAAACAAATAATATGCAAGAAAATAAAAATCAAATGTTTATTTTCACAAAAACAATAACAAAATGTTCAAGATAAAAGAAAATCCAGTTACAGACGTATCATCATCACGAAAACTGTATTTGAAAAATAAGAAAAAAGGAAAAAATAAACAAATAAACAATCACTAGAATTAGTTGGTGGCTGTTTGGTGTCCTGTTATACCTCAAACTGCATCGAGGGATCGCAGACATGCATTAATGTGTGCGTGTGTCTAAGTCATACTCCAAGAAGATTAATGTTATGTCTTTTTCTGTAATCCTTCTAGTTTAAGTTTAAGTATAGCTAGTATACTGTTCTACTCACCCTCTCTAATGTTTCCATTTTTGCTAAATTCATCGAATCCTTTCGTAAACCAAGTTTATGAACAGTTAACCACATTAATGCTTGAGAGGATTCAAATCTTGTTTTGATGCTGCACACATGATGCTGTTGATGTTTTTGTTATTGTGTTCTGTTTATACTTGTTTTATATCTTTTTTCATGCTTTGTTTTGACAAACGCTTTTATTGTTCTCATCGTGGCAATTGGTCGTTAGGGGCAACAGTTGTGGTTATATAGAAGGTATGACGGAAAAACAGCAATTAAAACCGCAAATGCGTCGTAGTTGTTGTGAAAAAAATGTTGTTATGAACGGATATTAACTAAATAATTACGTTTGTATGTTAATATGTATATATATACATATGGGTAATTCCATGTCAAATCGACCAAGAGTGGGACACGACCTCTTTCGATTTTAATGAAATTTGGTGAGAAGGTTTCTTATATCCTATTATGGAAATATTTTTTTTTTTCAAAAGTTATGTCATAATTTCGGAGAATTAGCCAAATGTGTTGAGCTTATTTCTTCAATATCTCGAAAGCTACTTTACATACGAAGATGATTTAAATGTAATATTAAAGAGAATACTTGGGGCTACAAACCATATATTCTCCTAGAAGGATTCTCCTAGATGGGTCAAATGTATGACCCACTTTATTATTTATTGTAGAATTTCGGTTTTTTTCGTAATTTCAATAAGCTAAACTGTTTTTGAGTTACACGAATATATGTTGCCCAACGTCCTACATTTTCGAAATACCGGTATATCTCGAAAACACGAGCTAACCTAAACAAAACGGTTAGTACCACTGGATTTATCGTGCCCGAATTAGGTTATAAAGCTAAGTGCCCGTCTTCTCTTTTTTTGCAACTAGCACAGTGTACCTATTGCTCAAAATTACAATATTAAAATTCGTTTTAAGATTATTTTTTAAAGGTTGCGAAAGAAAAAAAATCATATCTTAAAAAAGAAAAAAAAAACCTCCTTCAAAGTTTCAGGATTTTTAAAGAAGAGTTTGAGGTATAATATTAAAAAAAAACAAGCCAAATAAAAAATAGGTTTTTGACTTAGTCCGTTTGTTAAATTTAATATTTTGCAGATAATTTTTTCAATACATGGTTTGTAGCCTCAAGTATTCTCTTTAAAATGACATTTAAATCATCTTCGTATGTAAAATGGTTTTCGAGATATTGAAGAAATAAGCTCAACACATTTGGCTTATTCGACTAAATTTTGACTTTTTGAATATGACATAACTTTTGAAAAAAAAAAATTTTAATTTTTTTTTTGTTCATATATGTTCCTAATAGCATAAAAAGAACCTTCTCACCAAATTTCATTAAAATCGAAAGGGGTCATGTCCCTCTCTTGGTCGATTTGACATGGAATTACCCATATGTTAACGAAAAGAATTTTTGTTAAATGAAATAGTCCTTGATTTTAGTGTTAATAGACATTGAAAGGTTGTGAAATTAATGTCAATGTCTAGACATGATGAAAGATATGTACATGGAGTTAGTAAAGGTTTTGCCAAAAAAAAATTAAAGGTTTCCCATAACGGTCGGATTATTTTTTATGCATAAATCCCTTATAGTGCTAGATGCGGATATGCCGAATCTTATATACTTATTACAATGGACCAATAATAACAGAAAGTTATACAAATGCCATTATTTACATATAAATATATATATTTTCTTCCACGCCCACTTCTTCAATACCACCCTTATTTTGTCGTATGTTCTGTATTCATATCAAAATGCTTGTACTATCTTATTTGGTAACTTTGGCTCTTGCCGATCTCCATATATAAAAGACGGACATCGTTAAATCAATATTGCTATATACTCACTAAGGTGGTTTTTCAAAATCGATTTCGAATATCTAGAATTATGCAATTTAGTGTTAAAATACAATTGCAACGAAACATGGCGCTACTTCGTGAAAAACAGTCATTTTCTAAAACTTTGGGGCTCTTTAGGCACGGGAAAGCAAAGTCCGATTGAGCTTAAACTTTTACAATTGTATTTTAACACTAAATGGAACATTTCTAGATGTGAGCACTTTCAAATTTCGAAAACAAAATTTTTGCCATATTCACTAAAACCACCCTAATACTCACAATAGTTTGTACGTAAAATTAACTGAAATTGTTTTTATAAAGGAATTGTTATAACCTCCACCACAACTTTTAGTGATTAGGGTATATTAAGTCTGTCATTCAGTGTGAACGGTTTTAGTATTCATCTAAGACCACGAAATCACGCTCACTATCAAACGACTAAAAAGTAAAGATAAATATTGGTATGAAATTATTTCTAGTTCCCCACCAAAATCGGTTCCGTAGGAAAAGAGTTATGAATCAAAATTTGGAACATCCACCCTAGCAGCATAAACAGTGGCGGAATGCACATATTATTAAATGATTTTGCACAAATTCGTTCCATATGACTAAAAATCATACTGATAGATATTGTGAAGTTCAGTCAATAATTAACGAATGGACTCATATAAAGACCACTCTGAAAATATTATATAAAAATGTCATAAAAACACATTTATAATGATTTATGAAATGAAGACGATTTTGACCGAGTATTGCATATTTTCTAACACAATTACCAACAATAGAAGGATGCGAAAGCTGCTTTAAGTTACAGTTGTATCTTAATTGTTTGTTTAAAATTTTTTTTGTTACACTTTAAAAAATATTTTGCATCCCTTTTTTTCGTTTTTTGGTAGTGAAATGGCAATGTTTAAGAACAGGCCGCTACAATCAACACGAATTGCGTGATCAAAACAAAACTGCAATCTATGAGCATTTCGCTGTTTGCTTACGCCAGATAATCAGGAAACGTTCTCCAAAAAAATTTTAGAAACGCCAAAGATATTAGCAGAGTAAATGAGAATTGCAAACACTCAAAAAGTCTAATTTGCAGCGATATCCAAACTTAAACAAAATACCTGCAATTTATCTTTTCTTACATTCCCCACTAAAATTGTTTGGAACTACAATTAATGTTGGGAGAATTTAAATTTCAGTGTTTTTTATCAAGAATAAAAATTGGGAAATAAGCACGAAAAAAATTACTTTGACAATTTTTATTTAATTTTACATACAGAAGACTTTTACTTAATCATAGGACAGTATTAACTGCAATTGAAAATCCGTATCAATGTGCACGTAATTTTTGAATAAATCAGTTGAAAATTAATTTGTTTGGAATTTTGAATGTTTATTTATTTAAAAAGGACTGAAATTTTTTTAAATAAACTACAGTCCGTTACTGTAATATTATTGTGAGTGTACACATTTATCATTTATATGTATTTATTATGTCTAAAAGAAGCGAAAAAAGTCTACCCATTCAAAAAACTACCCTGTTATTTTCGATGATGGGTATATAAAAACAACAACAGCATGGGATTTTATGAAAAACATTAAAGACAGTCGTGTTTTTTTCTCATATCTCAGACATTTATGGACCTATCGGGTTACATTTCAACAGCAAAGTTTAGCTTTACTTTTTGGCAGAAATTTCTTTACTTTAGAAACCCACAACAAAGATATATTTTTTTGACAGGTTTGACGTGTCAAATGTGTACAACTTTACACTTTCATATTAAAATAAAGAACGCCCACTTCAACATGAGTGAAATTTTCAATTTTTTCAATCAAAAAATTCTGAACTGAATACCCTTCTAGGATTCTAAAAACTTTATATACATTTGTTTCAGTTTGATATAAAAACGACACCTAAATGTATTTAAATTATATTAAAAAATTTTTTACATGAATGTGAAATATTTATTTTCAACATTTTGCTCTCAATTGCAAAAGAAATATAATTATTTTTAAAATCAAATCAAGTGTACAAATATTTTAAATTACAAATTTGTATTTACCAAATATTTAAGCCCTTTTTTTAAAAAATTTATCGACTAATGAAACTATTTAAAATAAACTCCATAATTTAAAGAAATAAATTAACCTTTTTGATGGTCTGTAGATAAAGAAAATAGAAATTGGTAATTTGAGTAATTTGAGTAATACAGTAATTAATGACTTCATCGGAATTTTCTTTAATAAAATTGTATTTTATATATTGTTTTTTTTTTAAATTATATTTACAAAACGGATCGATCCCAGCTTAAAGGATAGTTCCGCGATCTCACAAGTCGCACGTATTGTAACATCAGGTTTTATCTGACATAACCTTAAATCGTTTACAAAAGAAAATAATATACTGTGCCCATGTTCTATAACCCTCGCGTCGAGAAATTTTTCGATTGAAATGTGAGAAAATAAACAAAAATTACATAAATGGAAACAAGCAGCTGTTTTTCTCACTTAACTGCGTCTGTAACATCCCTAGAGGGAAGCGAACTGACACCAAAGTAGTCTCGTGATAGGTTTTTGGTGGTAGGGACCGGTTACAGTTCTAACACTTTATATGAATAAGACCTATCACTTTTACATGGGGTTGTCATTGGAGGGGGTCAATTGACATTATTTGACCAGTCACAGATCTATTATCAATGAACGTGCTTAGTGTCAGTTACTAAAATGTAGTATTATTTAAATACAATGTAGTATTATTTCAATAAAACTAGTCCAAGAATTAAATTCAAGAACTAAATTTAAGAAAGTACCAAAAAAAATGTGTCACAGCACCGGTGAAGACTGTACTTTAATTCATTATTTGTCTACCTTTTATGTTCATCATAAACCAGTTAAGGGATTGGTTCTTCTTTCACTGGTCATGAGTCCTTTCTTTTTGTACAAGTTCTATTTATCAAGTCCCAGGACCAGTTTGTGGGACCAATTGACACAAATTTCCCGCAGGGATATTGGCGAGTATTAGCAGTCACGTAAGGAAATTGCTCGCCAATCTACAACAAAAGTGTGTCTGTAAAATTTCTGTGAAAAAGTTCCCGCTTTAAACTGTCAAATAAACTCACGAATAAAAATGGGGCGAAAAAGAATTTTAACATTAAAAAACATATCAAAAATTCTTAATGCAAAGAATAATAATATTTTGTTCTTGGCACATTTTTTTATTGTTTAATTATTTGCTTTTAACATTTTTATAAAATATACGAATGTCTTCAAAGCTCGTTGGGAAACAACAAACATTAAAGTCGCACTTTGCATTATTTGGTTTAGCCGAAGGTTAATTTAAGCCGCCGTCGTAGAAAATTTTTAAATTTTAGTAAATTTTGGTCGCCGTCAACTATATGTGCTACAGGCGTTCTCAACGTCTGCAATGTTACATCGGCTTTGAGTGAAATATTATGACCATTATACCGTTACGGCGTATTCTCTTTTGATACCTTTCGACATGAGTTACAGACACACTTTTTTCTAACGTTTCGAGAAACGATGGAATATTTTGTTCCACATATTTTCGATGCGAGAAGTTCGCACTGAGGTTACAGAACATGGCTACTGATTTATATTTCTGTATACTTTTAATTGTAGTTCAGTTAATGAAAAATTTAGTTTTTTTAAATAAATTTATTTTATTCTCTATTTGCCACCACAAACACAAGCTTGCAAAACAACTGATGTCAGATGGTTTGTAAGTTCAAAATATAAAATTTTTAATCAGCAAATTCGAATTAACATCTCCAGGAGTATTTTTGTTTTCTTTTACACGACATCAATGAATTTGGGAGTGGGGAATTTGAAACGTACACTGCTCCAAAATCGTCGCCTTAGACCAGCCTAACTATACTTGTTGAATTACTGCGGGTTTACACACGTCAAGGTTGACTCGTCCAGTCTTGAGCTTTTAGGAGAGAGGGGAAAATAAATGTCATTCTCTTGTCACTTCTCTTGTAAAAGCTCAAGACTTGACAAGTCAAACTTTACGTGTGTGATCCGGCACTTACTGCAAAACCTAAAAAAGTTCGAAACGTTTTCTCCCACTTAGGTTTTACGCTGATATGTCATACATAGACAAGAGCGTCAACGTTGTGTCACAAACAGTAGTGCTAACTCACTTGTTTAATAAAACCCACATAAACGAAATAAAAAATGGAAATAACTTATCAACAATAGCGGCCAACTTCATTATTAAACGCGCTGTCAAAATCTCTCTGGTTTAGGCTTGGCTGTTGCATGCAGTCTATAACTGACATACAACTGACATGAAATGCTTAACATTAACACTAATATGATGTAAGTGGTACGTATAGACTCATCATGTAAGAGGTTTTCTCATGTTATAACACCGTTTTTAATGCAAATGTTTTAACAACACTGTTGTAACCACATGTTATAACAGCAAATCATGTCAGCTGTTGACGGGGAGTTAAGGGCCATATAAACAATGTAAGCCGTTTGACATATTAAACATTTTTAATAATTACACATTTGTTTGTTTCACTGCATAACTCCATAAATAAAGTTTAAAATTGTTAAATTAAACAATGAAAACTAATTAATTACTCACCGATTACAACTGCATATGTAGGCATGTATTATTATCTTTGCAATTTTGATAATTTGTATTAATGCCTACTTTTTTAGTTCCAAAATATGTACCTATATGCACTAATTTTTCTTCAGAATTTATTAAACTATCGCGCAAACTATTTAAAACAACAAAAACCATTTTGAAGTTAACAATTTAAAGTTTAAATAAGTTGATTCGCAGTAAAAGTGTATACGTTAACATTAATACATATATATCCATACTTATAAAACTAATAATAAGCAAATTCGTAACTTATTTAGGTACATTACGTTTTGACTAATTGAGCCATAATTCATTTTCAAATACTTTTGAAATAAACGACCGAACAAAAGAAATACAAAAAAAAAACCGAAAAACAGAATTATAAATTTTTAAAAGCTTTTTGTAACACTTTTTTAACTTAATAAATTAACACTTTTTTAAAATATTTTTAAACCAAACTATTAAGCAACACTTTATTTATATTTTAATGCAAAAATATTTTAATATACTTAATTTAATAACACAATAAATTGGTTTTAAAACAACAATTAATCACTAATATCGAATTACGCATAAAATTATGAATGGCCATCGGCCAACTAAAAGGGAATTAAAGTAAATTCTTATTGTTGCTGTTGTTGTTATTAGAACCAGGGCGAATTCGCCTTGATTAGAATATTACTAAACAGAAACAGGGACGTCAGAATTGAAATGCAAGAAGACAAATTATTCTTTTTGTTGTTTTTTTTTGTTTTAGCATATGTGATCAGCGTTGCCGTAGAAATCCTAAAGTAGCAATTTAACCTTTTTTGAGAGCCTTGCCATTTTTTTTTCTTTTTCAATACTCCCTTTTGAATCATTTAAAATCAATTCAAGGCACTGTTTATACCGTGTTCAGATATACCTTTTTTATTGAGTCAATATTCAGTTTATTGACATAATTATATTTCTGTTCACATATACACAATTTAGCTAACTCAATTTATATTACTACTACACAGAGGGGAAAAATACGTTTTAAAATTGTGAACCACTTGTATAAATTTGGGAACGAAGTTTGGACAGTTTTTTTGTGAACACCTGTTGACAAATTAAGAACGAACTGTGGTCAAATTAAGAACTAAATGGTATAAATTACCGCCTGGTTACAAATAGTGAACGAATCGTTCTCAAATTAAGAACAGAAATTACCAAAGTAACATGCGGTAACAAATCATGAACAAACTGTCCTTAGTAAAAAAAACGTTCCGTTTACAAATTAAGAACAAACCGTTCATAAAAGGAAAACATAAGTTGTCATCTGCTTTTTTTAATTTATTTTTTAATTATGTTTTTAGTGTTTTACAAGTGCGGTCATTTATAAAAAAAAAAAAATGGAAAAAAATTAGTGATCAAAATATATTGAACGAAGTCAACAATATGTTTTATTTAGATGTGGTTCAAAGTTATGTTATAGAAAACTCTGTCGTAAATACTGAAGTAAGTTCAATTCCAGACAGTAATGATGATGCCAGCGAATAATTTAAAACCTTCCTCAAATCTATTGATCTGGAAGTTGTTTTTGATTACTTAAGAGGTTAGAATGAAATACTACAATATGGTTTATTAAAGTTAAAGTGATAATATCCCTTGTTTTCAGCTGCACAAGTCACCTTTCGGAGTTTGCCGTATTTAAAAGAAAGGACTTAAAAGACAAATTGTTTGCATGGAAAAAAATAGAGGTAATAGTATTGTTAAATCCCCATATATGTTTTGTTTTAATTGCCTGTATAGTTAGGAATCGTCGATAATACTCTCTCAATGCCATCTAAAGTAGAGCAATGGCTTAATCAAAATGATGACAGCACAATGTCTCCAAGTTGTGCCAATAGTGGTAAAACTAACAGCAAGGTATGTCAAATTAAAATAAAATTATTGCTTAGCAAAAAGGCAAGGCAATTTGGAATGTTCAAATAAAGGAAAACCCCTCAGCTGTGAGCAAACGCATGAACTTATCAATATATTTGTAAAACCAACTTTCGATTTTTTTAGTCTCCCATTTCATTTATATTCAATAATTAATTCGAAGTCATATTTTAGATCTAAGTATGTATAACTTCTTCGTTAAACTTGTTAAATAAAACACTAAATAAGAAAATTAAATAATTTTGTATTTCTTGGGTTCACAATGGGTTAGACATTTAAGACCGACTCGTTATCAATTTGAGTACGGCTGGTTCACAAAAAAAGGACGACTCGTTCTCAGAAAGCGAACGGATTGTTTTAAGAAGGAGAATGGTTCGTTCATAGAAAGAGGACGGTTCATTCTCAAAAAGAGAACGGTGTGTCCTCAAAATAAGAACAACTTGTTATCGAATAGAGAACAGTTCGTTGTCAAAGTAAGAGAACAGTTCGTTGTCGAAGTGAGAACAAATTGTTCATAAAATTTTGAACGATCGTTCACAAAATGAGAAAAATCGTGCTTAATTCACTTTTGTCAACGAATGGTGTCAATTTCGTTCTCTTTAGAACGGTTTTTTCCCTCTGTGAACATACAACATTCATCGTAAACAAGGATGCACATGTTTAAGCAAAATGTAAACAACTTTTGACATCTTTAGGGAATAACAAACATCTTGCTTTTGTGCAGACCTAATGGATGGGCTTTTGTTTTGTTGGAGTTCCAGTATCAGAATATCAGAATATCAGAAACTTTGTTAAGTAAGTTGTGTTTCGCTCACTTAACACACTTGTGACAGGGTCGCATTTTAATTTAACTCAATTTATATAACAATTTCGTATTAATTGAGCAATAACTAAATTGCAATTTCATATGGATAATTGAGCTCAACAAAGTCATTAATTACGTAAAACATAAAAACAAATATATATACATATGTTAAGATGTACAAAATAAAGAAATGCATATACACAAACAATAGAAATGTGAAACAAATAAAATGCTTTTAATGGTATCAAAACCTTATTTGGTGCATACACCATAATGCAATATATGTACGCTAAAAAAAATATATATGCTAAAATACAAATTTGTTTATTGCAAATTTTAATATAAATATTAAATTATTAACGCTTTTTACATACACAAAAAAATGTTTTAATACCATTTAAATCACTTGGTACTTTTTCTGCACAGCGGTCACCATTTAAAAATGTTTGATTCCCATCACTGTGTGTATTGTTTTATGTACACAATTGCTTTTTGTTTATGTATGGGAAAAACATATGACAAGTTATTAAATGTTCTATTAGTGCACCAACGTGCTTACATTACGGCGCGGT
Source organism: Pollenia labialis (assembly GCA_949318255.1). Lineage (NCBI taxonomy): Eukaryota > Metazoa > Arthropoda > Insecta > Diptera > Polleniidae > Pollenia > Pollenia labialis. The sequence goes on along the minus strand of OX439142.1, from coordinate 96,922,891 downwards.
ACATTACGATTAAAGCAACGTTCGCCTAACTGGGTCTTTACTGCCATACCTAAACAAGTGCGAAACGTTTTCGCCCGATTAGGTTTTACCCTGATATGTCATACATAAACAAGAGCGTCAACGTTGTGTCACAAACAGTAGTGCTAACTTACTCGTTTAGTAAAACCCACATAAACGAAATAAAAAATGGAAATAATCTATCAACAATAGCGGCCAACTTCACTATTTAACGCACTGTCAAAATCAAATTTTCAAATCGCATAGCAACAGTTAAAAAACGCTTTCCACTCTTTTTTAGGTTTGATTGTTACATGCAGTCTACAACTGACATGAATTGCAATGCTTAACATTAACACATATATGATATTAGTGTTAGGTATAGATTAATCATGTAAGAGGTTTTCTCATGTTATAACACCGTTTTAAATGCAAATGTTTTAACAACGATTTTATAACATCATGTTATAACAGCAAATCATGTCAGTAGTAGACTGGAAGTTAAGGGCTATATAGACAATGTAACATTTTTAAACCCTATTTCCACAAACAAATTTTTAATAATTACACATTTGTTTGTTTCACTGCATAACTCCATAAATAAAGTTTAAAATGGTTAAATTAAACAATGAAAACTAATTAATTACTCACCGATTACAACTGCATATGTAGGTATGTATTATTATCTTTGCAATTTTGATAATTTGTATTAATGCCTACTTTTTTAGTTCCAAAATATATATTTGCACTAATTTTTCTTCAGAATTTTTTAAACTATCGCGCAAACTATTTAAAACAACAAAAGCCACTTTGAAGTTAACAATTTACAGTTTAAATAAGTTGATTCGCAGTAAAAGTGTATACGTTAACATTAATATATATCCATACTTATAAAACTAATAATATGCAAATTCGTAACTTATTTAGGTACATTACGTTTTGACTAATTGAGCCATAATTCATTTTCAAATACTTTTGAAATAAACGACCGAACAAAAGAAAAACAAAAAAACCGAAAAACAGAAATATAAATTTTCAAAAGCTTTTTGTAACACTTTTTTAACTTAATAAATTAACACTTTTTAAAAATATTTTTAAACCAAACTATTAAGCAACACTTTATTTATATTTTAATGCAAAAATATTTTAATATACTTAATTTAATAACACAATAAATTGGTTTTAAAACAACAATTAATCACTAATATCGAATTACGTACAAAATTATGAATGGCCATCGGCCAACTAAAAGGGAATAAAAGTAAATTCTTATTCTTGCTGTTGTTGTTATTAGAGCCAGGGCGAATTCGCCTTGATTAGAACATTACTAAACAGAAACAGGGACGTAAGAATTGAAATGCAAGAAGACAAATTATTCTTTTTGTTGTTTTTTTTTGTTTTAGCATATGTACTCAGCGTTGCCGTAGAAATCCTAAAGTAGCAATTTAACCTTTTTTGATGCGCTTACCACTTTTTCTTTTTCAGTGCTCCCTTTTGAATCATTTAAAATTCAAATAATAAAAAAATTCAATCAATAAAATATTAAAAAAATTAATAAAAATACAAGACTGAACTTTTTAAGATTTTTATTCCTAATATTTATAGAATGAAATTGTATACATTATTTTAAAAATGGTCCCTAATTTAAAGACATAATTATAGAATCAAAGGATTTTGTCAACACTTTTAAGTTAGCAGTAAGTTATGTAAATGCCAACAAGTGAATGTTTCTGTAATTTTTTTTATTTGCGGGTAGACAGAGAACAAGTGCTTTTTTATTATTTTCTTAAAATATATTGTGTTGCTACACTGCAGGGTTTTCCCCAAATTTACATACATTTATTTAAATTAAACCCATTTGTGCAATGTTATTAAAACTAGTCATTTTATTTCTACATTGAGTTCTATATACATATCTTCATACACATGTATATAAAAAGAGCAACGTAACCATAGGCATTTTGCAACAATGCTTATCATTTCAAAAACTTCAGAATCAAAATCTTCTGATTCATCAGCTTATACAATTTTGCTGTTCATGTTGTTGATATTAAAAAGGTTTCGGATTTGAGAAGATTAAAAAAGAAGAGCTTTTAATAACTTAAGCCTAGTACTCTGTTCAAAATTGTGAAAAATGTTGAGCAACATTAATTATTCCACACGAAAATTTTGACATGCATCAATGATACCTATCATGCGAGTTTGTACAATTTAACGTTTTAATTCATGCAAAGTATGCGACATTGTTTTGCGTATGTAAACAAACTCCACATGTATTTTTTTTTTTAATAAAAAATTTTTTAAAAAAGAAAGTAAATATGGATAAAAAAAACTGTTACCGGTTGTGTTATTTTAATTTTTTATTTCTTATTTAATAATCAGTTCATACTTTTTTGCGTTTGCTTAAAATTCCACGTGAAATAAGTGCAGCTTACATTATTTCGCAGTTGTAAAAAAAATGTTGCGAGAACAATTTCGGAACTTTTTCACAAAATGAACAGAGTACTTCTCTATCAACATTTTTTCATAGATATTCCGCACAAGTTTTTTTCATATGCGTTTTGACAGCATTTCACGTGAAATGTTGAACAGAGTACCAGACTTTATACTGCATTCTGTTGCGAATTTTAGATTTGGTTGTATTAATTCTAGAAAAGTCTTGTCAAAACTATTTCAGTAAGCTCTTGAAAATGTTTCCAACTAACAGCTTATTGGTACAAAAAAAATCTGCGTACCAAAAAAGACATAAATTTGCATTATAGCTATATATCATTCCCAATAAATCCTCAACGAAAAAGTGATTTTTCGCTAAAAAAAAAAAAAAGTTACATGGCGATTTCAGGAAATATTTGTCCGCAATAACAAAATAAGTCTCTATTTTGATACAAACCCTCAACCATAAGAATGGTACTGTACTATAGTCGTTGCATATAGTCGCGGTACGTACGGTGCGGTACGCCAGCTGATTTTTTTTCTTTTTGCTTTTTTGCACTTACAAATACTGTAAGTAACATAACAAAATTTTGACATTTCCTTTTACAAACCCAAAAAAAAAAAGAGACCGTTTTTTATACCCTTCACTTCAGGTGAAAAAGCGTATACATAAGTTTGTCATTTCGTTTGAAATTTCTACAATATTGATGTTCGACCCTATAAGGTATACATATATGTTCAGGGTCGTTATGAGTAGCGATATAGATTTAACAATGTCCGTCTGTCCGTGTGTGTTAAAATGCATTTTCTGATGTCCCCAGAATGAGGGGGACTAGGTTGTAACATATTTGGTTCATATATACTCCGTTAAAGCTTTCGAAATTCAGCAAGATCGGTTCACAACTGGTATTTGAGAAAAATCACGACTGCTACTAATTGTTCCCATAAAATCCCTTGCTGTTGTTTTGTTTTTATTTTTTACGTATACTGAACATGAAAGTACATTATTTGTTTGAATAGAGAAATTTGTCTAGACTCAAATACTTTACGACTTCATTTGTAATGGCCTTCGTGGCTGTGTTGCCTTAGCGGATGCTAAAGACATCGAGTATAAATTTTTTTTTAATTTTGTTGTCCTAAAAACGATTTTAAATATTTAAGATAGCATAATATTTATATTAACTGCAATATATGCTGCAATATATATCTCTGGTATAGACGGAATAGTGTTAAAATAATAGGCAATGTTGCATATCCAAGAATAATTCGTTGCTTGCTTTTTATATTATGACGACGATGGCAGCCTACATCGCGGTTCACCATTTTAATGTTTATTTTATTTTTTTTTGTTAAAAAAAAGGTGGAAATGCGGTACAAATTTAAAATAGTCTTATAATTTGATCAGTTTAAAAAAAGTCTCACATTTCGCTGTCTACCAAAAAGGGGTAAAATTTGCGACTCTAGTCGAGCAGCGATAGCACTGCATGTTTGTGGGAAATTGAATAAAGACTATAAAGCAGTGTGGCAATTTTTGCTGCAAAATTTAGTATTCAAAATTTTGATTTAGCTGCAAAATTTTCATTATTCATTTTACTTAGCTTTATTAAAAAATATCTTTAGCTTTATTTAAAAAATTTGGAAGAACAGAGTTATTGATATAATCAATTTTTTGTATAAATTATTATAAGCTAGCTTTTGCCCGTGTCTTCGTTCGCGTTAAATCTAAGTGGTCGATTTAGCGCCTTTTAACAGTCGAAAAACCGCATATTTTACCCTTAGCGCCTTTTTAGGAAAAAGCGCTAAATTAGCGCTTTTATGTTTCTTGTTTTTGAAATTAAGATACGCAAATTTTTTTGTACATACTTTTAGTTTCATACAATAAAATCAAGGCATATTAAAAAAATATTTGTTTTCGTTTCCCAGATACTTAAATGTATAATTGATACTAACATATCGAGTCCTTACCGCGAAAATAACGTAAGCGACATCATTGTAAATTATAAAAAAAATTTTGAATAAATTTTAAATATAAACGATAGATATTTTTTTGGTAAAAATAACGTGGCTAGCGATATATGATTTGTATTCAATCTTAAAGACGTTATAAAATGTTGCACAAAATATGAAAAGTTATTACATTTTAACTTAAATAATACATACTTTTTGTGCTGCATATACCATTTATTAGACTAATAATAAACTAAAGTTGGTCAAAGTATTTCTTAAACAAACGCAAAATTTAAACTACATAGGGTATCATCGGGTGATTACTGGTTTGCCGCACGGACAAACATTTTTTGAATAGAACATGAAGCATATAATAACAAAAAATATTTTTTTATTTTTACATTGGGAATTTGCTGTATAGCACAAAAAGTGAGGAATGAAGCAAAACAATCTTTAGAGAACTCTTAAATTGTAGATATGGGGTAACGCTAGGGCTCGATATTAAAAAGAGAGTCCATTTATTATATACATTTGATTTATAACTTATTTTTTTGTAAAAATGTCCCATGCGTCATATCATCAGACGATATGTACTATACATATCGAGCCGTTTTTTTATTTTATTTAATACGAATTTTTTTTAAATTTGTCTTTTATGATTAAATTGACCGTGCTATAAAACCGTAACGGTACCTTATGTGGCCATGGAATTTTTGGAGATGATGCAACCGTTGTCAACAATGTCATTTATTAAAAAAACGAACATTTACAATGATGTCGCTTACGTTATTTTCGTGGTAAGGGGTCGATATGTTACTATAAATTATACATTTAAGTATCTGAGAAACAAAAACAAATTTTGGTTTAATATTCCTTGATATTAATGTATGAAACTAATAGTATGTACAAAAATTTTGCGTATCTTAATTTCAAAAACAAGATCCATAAAAGCGCTAATTTAGCGCTTTTTCCTAAAAAGGTGCTAAGGGAAAAATATGCGACTTTTCGGCTGTTAAAAGGCGCTACATCGGCAACTTTGCTTTAACGTGAACGAAGTCATGTGTAAAAGCTAGCTTATTATAATTTATAAAAATATTGATTGTATCAATAACTCAATTCTTACAAATTTTTTAAATAAGCTAAAGACATTTTTTAATAAAGCTAAGTAAAATGAAAAATGAAAATTTTGGAGCTAAATCTAAATTTTTAATGCTGAATTTAGCAGCAAAAATGGCCACACTGCGTTAAAGTCTTAATTCAATTTCCCACAAACAAGCAGTGCTATCGCTGTTCGACTAAAGTCGCAAATTTTACCCCTTTTTGGTGGACAGCGAAATGGAAGATTTTCTATAAACTGATCAAATTATCAAACTATTTTAAATTTGTACCGCATTTTCCACCTTTTTTTAACAAAAAAAAAAAAAAAAAAAAAAAAAACATTAAAATGGTGAACCGCGATGTAAACTGCCATCGTTGTCATAATATAAAAAGCATACAACGAATTATTCTTAGATATGCAACATTGCCTATTTCATTATTTTAACATTATTGAGTATGCTGACGGGCTATACCAGAGATAGATATTGCAGCATATATTGCAGTTAATATCAATCTTATGTTATCTTTAATTAACCCCAGTTTTAGACCAAAGTTAAATATTTTAAATCGTTTTTAGGACAACAAAATTAAAAAAAAATTTATACACGATGTCTTTAGCATCCGCTAGACAACACAGCCACGAAGGCCATTACAAATGAAGTCGTGAAGTATTTGAGTCTAGACAAATTTCTCTATTCAAGCAAATTATGTACTTTCATGTTCAGTTTACGTAAAAAATAAAAACAAAACAACAGCAAGGGATTTTATGGGAACAATTAGTAGCAGTCGTGATTTTTCCCAAATACCAGTTGTGGACCGATCTTGCTGAATTTCGATAGCTTTAACCCCCCCATGTCCCCCTGATTCTGGCGACATCAGAAAACGCGTTTTAACATATTTCGCTACTCATAACGACCCAGAACATATATGTATACCTTAAGGTACGGTCACATATGGCAAACATTTGTCAAAAAATATCAATTATTTGTTTGCCCTAATCTGACCACAAAATATATTTGAGGGGCAAACAGAAAAACAGCTGATTTTGGGCAAACAAAATTATTTGCTAGCAAACAAAAATGCTTCTAATGTGACCATTTAACATCAAATATTTTCCTCGATTTTAGGCAAATAAATATTTGTTCTTACAAAAATTTTGTTAGACCAAACAGCGGCAAATAAAAAATCTTTAAAATAAAAATTATTGAATAATATTGAAAAAATTAACAGAGAGTTGCGCGGTAAGTAGGTTTCAAGATGTTACAAAATGCATATTTCTTAAGTAAATAGGTAATTTATTTAATATGTTTATAATATATTAGCTAATGTTACGAATTATGCATTGCAAGAATATAAATAGATAAATTTTTTGAGAGTGTACCAGTTTGGGGTCAGTGGACAATCATGGACCCGCCAAAATAAAATTATATAATGAATTTAAGATTTATATAAAACTTATAAGTGTCGAATAATTTGCCGACATAGACATCTTTATGAGATTTTTTCGTCTTGAAGTAATTGTAGCAAGTGACCTAGAACCAAATCTCGGCCTACCAAGACAAAATTTGGAAACGTACAAGCTATTATAGAAATTATTTCCAAAACCAACATTTATAAGATTATTATGACATTAAAAGCTATTTAAAGAAGTTGTATTTGGCAAGTTGATAATAGGTTGTATATGGGCACAAGGACTCTTTTTATGGGGGCTATGTGAAATGATCGACCGATTGTTTCCACCTCTTATGACAATAAAAACGTAAACATCAAATGTCATTACTATCAGGTGTTTTATTGGTACCGACTCGTATTGAAAACGAAAAATTTTTTTAATCCGCATAATTCAGAAATTGGTTTTCTGAAATCCGCATGTTTTTGTGTATTCGAAGTTCTTGTTCAAAAAAAAAAATTAATGATTTTTTCTTTGATAGTGTAGTGTAAATAAGGTGACTACGGTTTATATATTGGGCTATCTTAATAATGGCGACGATTGCCGAAAAGAGCAACAAAGATACGCGAAAATTGCAAAAAATTTGCAAAAAAAAAAGCGATAATTTTTCATATTTCAAACAAGCCATAAAATTGATTAAAAGTCCCTAAAACTATAAGGAATGGCAAATATTCGATAAAAATGGCTAAATTGGCGTATATTCGCAAAAATTTGCAAATAGCGGCATGATAGCAAAGTTTAATATTTATTTAAAATCGTTAAAGCTGTCAAAAATCAGAGGAAACAATTGCATATATCGCGAACATTCACGAAAAATTGCAAACTTAAAAGCAAACCCAAAAATTAATTTGAAATGGCTAAATCGGTTAAAAAACATAATGTGGAAAAAAACAAAAAAATTACAAAAATAGCGAAATTTCGCCAAAATAATTTATATTTGAAAAAAGCCATTATATTGATTAAAAGTACCTAAAACTATAAGGAATGACAAAAATTGCTAAATCAGTGGAAATTTGCAAAAATTCGGGATATTTATGTGAAATTACATATTATTTTCATTAAATTGAATAAAGAACCTTTCAAGCTAAAAACCAAAATTATGTTTTTGATAATAATGTTCTCACATATAAGAATTAAAGTCGATTCGTTTTACTTTCGCTATCCCATAACTACTCTAATTTAAAACGAATAAAAACATGTGGAATCGCAGAACACAACAAATGCTGAAGTAATCCATTTTCGAGTGAATTCGGATTCTGGAACACACCCGATTATCTCAAAAATTGCGACATGTACTTTGCGAATAATGTTAACATGGACAGCTAGCCGGACGGATAGACATTGTTATATCGATTAAGAAAAGGATACTGACGAAAAATAAAAATGTTGGTCGCAAGTTCGACCAAGCAGTTTGGATTGAAATTCAGCACTTTTGGTTCAGTAGGAAAAGAGTTATGGAGCGAAATGTGAAACAACCTCTCGATAAAAACAATATTTATTTACAAAAACTAACGTAAATTGGTGGCGGAATGCACCTTTTATCGTTTAATTTTGCACAAACTCAATTTATATGCCTAGAAATCATATAACAAAATTTCGTGAAGATCGGTCTATAATTTACAATAGATCCACTGTCAAAAACACTTTATTGCTTGCGTCTAAAACCGTAACAAATAATGCTTTAGCTTCATAATTTATGGTAATTTAGTTGTACAAGACTAAAAACTACTTCGCCAAATTGCCTTTATCCCTTTATTTGTTATCTTAATCCTCTTTTACTTTTAAAAATGCTGTTCTCGCTCTTCTGTACCATAAAACATTAAGTTTCAATATTTTGCATCAAAATGTTAATTTTTAGTTTAAATGAAAAGTAATTTTATTTATTTAATTTTTATTTTTGACAATTTGTTCAAATTTTTATTTTTAGGCAAATATTTTTATATGTGAGCACAGGGCAAACATGTTTTCCCATTTTTTATTTGAAGGTATTTAATATCTGTTTGAACAAACAAAAATGGGCAAATAAAATTTTTATTTTTTTTATCAAATTTTAAAAAAATGCCGGCAAACAAAATTTGTCTAAGATCAATATTGTAGAAATTTCAATGTGTATATGCTTGTTCACCTGAAGTGAAGGGTATAAAAAACGGGGCTCTTTTTGTTGGGTTTGTAAAAGGAAATGTCAAAATTTTGATATGTTACTACAGCGTTTGTAAGGGCAAAAAAGCAAAAAGAAAAAAATCAGCTGGCATACCGCACCGTACGTAACCGATATATTATTATACCGCGACTATATGCAAAGACTATAGTACAGTAGCATTCTTATTGTTGGGGTTGTTTCAAAATATAGATTTTTTTTGTTATTTTGTTATTGAAAATCCCCAGGAAATTTTTTTGTAGCGAAAAAGCACATTTTTTATACCAAGAATCTGGTAGTTGGAAACATTTTCAATAGCTTACTGAAATAGTTTTGAATATGCCTTCTTCACAAACAAGTAATGCTTGTGTTGAACAAGACTTTTCTAGAATTAATACAACCAAATCTAAAATTCGCAACAGAATGCAGTATAAGTTATTAAAAGCTCTTCTTTTTTCATCTTCTCAAATCCGAACCCTTTTTAATATCATCAGCCTGAAGAACTAAATTGTATAGGCTGATGAATCTGAAGATTTTGATTCTGAAGTTTTTGAAATGATAAGCATTGTTGCAAAATGCCTATGGTTACGTTACTCTTTTTATATACATGTGTACGAAGATATGTACATCGAACTCAATGTAGAAATAAACTGACTTGTTTTAATAATATTGCACAAATGGATTTAATTCAAATAAATAAATGTATGTAAATTTGGGGAAAACCCTGCAGTGTAGCAACACAACATATTTTAAGAAAACAACAAAAAGCTCTTGTTCTCTGTCTACCCGCAAATAAAAAAAATTTACAGAAACATTTAAACACTTCTACATGTGTGTTAAAGTATGTAAGCAAGTTCAAAACAAAAACACTTCTTGGCATTTACATAACTTACTGCTAACTTAATAGTGTTGACAAAATCCTCTGATTCTACAATTATGTCTTTAAATTAGGAACCATTTTTAAAATAATGTATACAATTTCATTCTATAAATATTAGGAATAAAAATCTTAAAAAGTTCAGTCTTGTATTTTTATTAATTTTTTTAATATTTTATTGTTAAAAAGGGTGAACAAGTATCATGAATTAATTTTAAATGATTCAAATGGCCCATCACACACTAGACTAATTATGCTGGCGTAAAATGGCAGTTTGTAGGCAAGCAAGGTGAAGGGAATGGGTTTTCGTTGGCGTAAAGTTTCAACCGGCTTCAACCCCGCACAAGCAGCACAAAACTAATACATGGACATTTTCAAAAACAAATGAATGCAAAAAACACAAATCCATACAAAGTTTTCTACGTGTACACATTTTATGCCAGATAATTTTACTACAGTGTGTGATTGATGGAACAAAAATTGTTCGCTTAAAAATTAGTCTAATGTGTGAAGGCTCAAAGGGAGCACTGAAAAAGAAAAAGTGGTAAGCGCATCAAAAAAGGTTAAATTGCTACTTTAGGATTTCTACGGCAACGCTGAGTACATATGCTAAAACAAAAAAAAAACAACAAAAAGAATAATTTGTCTTCTTGCATTTCAATTCTTACGTCCCTGTTTCTGCTTAGTAATGTTCTAATCAAGGCGAATTCGCCCTGGCTCTAATAACAACAACAGCAACAATAAGAATTTACTTTTATTCCCTTTTAGTTGGCCGATGGCCATTCATAATTTTATGCGTAATTCGATATTAGTGATTAATTGTTGTTTTAAAACCAATTTATTGTGTTATTAAATTAAGTATATTAAAATATTTTTGCATTAAAATATAAATAAAGTGTTGCTTAATAGTTTGGTTTAAAAATATTTATAAAAAGTGTTAATTTATTAAGTAAAAAAAGTGTTACAAAAAGCTTTTGAAAATTTATAATTCTGTTTTTCGGTTTTTTGGTTTTCTTTTGTTCGGTCGTTTATTTCAAAAGTATTTGAAAATGAATTATGGCTCAATTAGTCAAAACGTAATGTAAATAAGTTACGAATTGGCTTATTATTAATTTTATAAGTATGGATATACATGCATATGTATGTAAATAAGCAGTACGTGCATTATTTGATGTTAACGTAAACACTTTTACTGCGAATCAACTTATTTAAACTTTAAATTGTTAACTTCAAAGTGGCTTTTGTTGTTTTAAATAGTTTTCGCGATAGTTTAATAAATTCTGAAGAAAAATTAGTGCAAATACATATTTTGGAACTAAAAAAGTAAGCATTAATACAAATTATCAAAATTGCAAAGATAATAATACCTATGCGGTTGTAATCGGTGAGTTATTAATTATTTTTCATTGTTTAATTTAACAATTTTAAACTTTATTTATGAAGTTATGCAGTGAAACAAACAAATGTGTAATTATTAAAAATGTTTAATATGTCAAACGGCTTACATTGTTTATATGGCCCTTAACTCCCCGTCAACAGCTGACATGATTTGCTGTTATAACATGTTGTTACAACAGCGTTGTTAAAACATTTGCATTAAAAACGGTGTTATAACATGAGAAAACCTCTTACATGATGAATCTATACCTAACACTAACATCATATTGGTGTTAATGTTAAGCATTGCATTTCATGTCAGTTGTAGACTGCATGCAATAGCCAAGCCTAAACAAGAGTGGAAAGCGTTTTTTAACTGTCGCTATGCGATTTGAAAATCTGATTTTGACAGTGCGTTTAATAGTGAAGTTGGCCGCTATTGTTGATAAATTATTTCCATTTTTTATTTCGTTTATGTGGGGTTTATTTAACAAGTAAGTTATCACTACTGTTTGTGACACAACGTTGACGCTCTCGTTTATGTATGACATATCAGGGTAAAACCTAAGCGGGAGAAAACGTTTCACACTTGTTTAGGTATGGCAGTAAAGGCCCAGTTAGGCGAACGTTGCTGTACTCGTAATGTACCGCACCGTAATGTAAGCACGTTGGTGCACTAATAGAACATTTAATAACTGGTCATATGTTTTTCCCATACATAAGCAAAAAGCAATTGTATACATAAAACAATACACACAGTGATGGGAATCAAACATTTTTAAATGGTGACCGCTGTGCAGAAAAAGTACCAAGTGATTTAAATGGTATTAAAACATTTGTTTGTGTATGTTAAAAACGTTAATAATTTAATATTTACATATATTAAAATTTGCAATAAACAAATTTTTATTTTAGCATATACATTTTTTTTAGCGTACATATGTATATTGCATTATGGTGTATGCACCAAATAAGGTTTTGATACCATTAAAAGCCTTTTATTTGTTTCACATTTCTATTTTTTGTGTATATGTATATTTGTTTATTTTGTACCTCTAAACATACATATATACATACATATTTGTTTATATGTTTTACGAAATAAATGACTTTGTTGAGCTCAATTATCTATATAAAATTGCAATTTAGTTATTGCTCAATTAATACGAAATTGTTACATAAATTTAGTTAAATTAAAATGCTACCCTGTCACAAGTTTGTTAAGTGAGCGAAACACAACTTACTAAACAAATTTTCTGACATTTGGCAACTGAAACTACAACAAAACAAAGGCCCATCCATTAGGTCTGCACAAAAGCCAGATGTTTATTATTTCCTAAAGATGTCAAAAGTTGTTTACATTTTGCTTATACATGTGCATCGTTGTTTACGTTGCATGTTGTATGTACACAGAGGGAAAAAACCGTTCTATAGAGAAGGAAATTGACACCATTCGTTGACAAAAATGAATTAAGCACGATTTTTCTCATTTTGTGAACGATTGTTCACAAAATTTTATGAACAATTTGTTCTCACTTCGACAACGAACTGTTCTCTATTCGATAACAAGTTGTTCTTATTTTGAGAACAAACCGTTCTCTTTTTGAAAACAAACCGTTCGCTTTCTATGAACGAACCATTCTCCTTCTAAGAACGATCCGTTCGCTTTCTGAGAACGAATCGTTCTTTTTTTGTGAACCAGCCGTTCTCAAATTGATAACGAGCCGGTCTTTTATTTAAATGGCTAACCCATTGTGAACCCAAGAAATACAAAATTATTTAGTTGAGTGTTTTATTAAACAAATTTAACAAAAAAGTTATACATACTTAGATCTAAAATATGACTTAGAATTATTTATTGAATATAAATGAAATCGGAGACTAAAAAAATCGAAAATTGGCTTAACAAATATCTGTTTATATTGATAATTTCATGCGTTTGCTCACAGCTGAGGGGTTTTCCTTTATGTGAACATTCCAAAATTACCTTGCCTTTTGCAGATTTGCTAAGCAATAATTATATGTATATCCTGAAATAATTTAATATTTCAGTTATAATTGACATATGTAAATATTGTAATTTGATTATTTGACATACCTTGCTGTTAGTTTTACCATAATTGGAACAACTTGGAGACATTGTGCTGTCATCATTTTGATTAAGACATTGCTCTTTTGTATATGGCATTGAGAGAGTATCATCGTCGATTCGTAACTATACAGGCAATTAAAACAAAACATATATAGGGATTTAACAATAATATTATCTCTAATTTTTTCCATGCAAGCAATTTGTCTCTTAATTCCACACGAAGTCCTAATGGCGGTATTACTTCTTTTAAATACGGCAAACTCCGAAAGGTGACTGTGCAGCTAAAAAATAAAGAGATATTATCACTTTAGCTTTAATAAGCCATATTGAAGTATTTCATTCTAACCTCTTAAGTAATCAAAAACAACTTCCGTATCAATAGATTTGAGGAAGGTTTTAAATTTTTCACCGTCATCATCATTACTGTCTGGAATTAAACTTACTTCAGTAGTTACGACAGAGTTTTCTATAACATAACTTTGAACAACATCTAAATAAAACAAATTGTTGACTTCGTTGAATATATTTTCTTCACTAATTTTTTTCCATTTTTATTTTCTTAATAAATGACCGACCGCACTTGTAAAACACTAAAAACATTATAAAAAAATAAATTAAAAAAGCAGATGACAACTTATGTTCTCCTTTTATTAACGGTTTGCTCTAATTTGTAAACGGAACGTTCTTTTATTAAGGACAGTTCGTTCACTATTTGTAACCAGGCGGTAATTCATCCAATTAAGTTCTTAATTTGACCACAGTTCGATCTTAATTTGTCAACAGGTGTTCACAAAAAAACTGTTCACACTTCGTTCCCAAATCAATACCAGTGGCTCAAAATATTAAGGACAGATCGTTCACTATTTGTAACCAGGCGGTAAATCATCCAATTAAGTTCTTAATTTGACCACAGTTCGATCTTAATTTGTCAACAGGTGTTCACAAAAAAAATGTTCACACTTCGTTCCCAAATTAATACCAGTGGTTCAAAATTTTAGAACGTATTTTCCCCTCTGTGTAGTAGTAATATAAATTGAGTTAGCTAAATTGTGTATACATATGTGAACAGAAATATAATTATGTCAATAAACTGAATATTGACTCAATAAAAAAGGTATATCTGAACACGGTATAATCAGTGCCTTTAATTGATATTAAATGATTTAAAAGGGAGTATTGAAAAAGAAAAAAAAGTGGCAAGGCCCTCAAAAAAGGTTAAATTGCTACTTTACCCTAGGTCTACACTAAAGATAATTATCTCAGCCAGTTGGCAATAACGTCGGCAGAATAACAGAGCAATATTTCTTATTGCTCAACTTATGTTAAAGGCATGGGAAAACGTATTTATGTTAACTCATAATTTGAAAAAAATCAAGAAAGAAGGTGCAGTGTAAAAAAATGGCGGTATCTTACAAGAATTATTATTATTAATATAAATTCTTTCTTAATTTGTTTGAGCTTGAGGTCATTTTTAATACAAAAATATTCATTTTATTAATTTTTTTTTTGTTAATGTAAAATTATTATTTTCTTATAAAAAAGAACTCGAACTTAAACAAATTAATATTAATTTTAACAATAAAGATCGAAAAAATTATAATTTTTGCAATTTTATTTTAGTGTTTATTTAATTTTTTAATTTAATTACATATTTTACTACAATTATAATTTGCTGAAATTTCAAAAACTTAATTTCTTTCTCACACAATTTGCTTCTATTTTTTTTTTCTTTTTTGCTTCTTTCTTTCAACTGACAACCAAATTGACGTTTTTTGAAAGCAATAATTGTCAACGAAAATGGACTAACAATTATTGCAACATAAATTGTTAGCAATAAATATGTACAAAAATTGCTGTCTACATTAAAGATAACATAATTTTGACAATTACTGCAATATATGTCGCAATAAATATCTCTGGTATAGACGGGCAGTTAGGTTTACTACAGCAACGCTGAGTACATATGCTAAAACAAAAAAAAACAACAAAAAGATTAATTTGTCTTCTTGCATTTCAATTCTGACGTCCCTGTTTCTGTTTAGTAATGTTCTAATCAAGGCGAATTCGCACTGGTTCTAATAACAATAACAACAACAGCAACAATAAGAATTTACTTTTATTCCCTTTTAGTTGGCCGATGGCCATTCATAATTGAGTGCGTAATTCGATAGTAGTGATTAATTGTTGTTTTTAAACAAATTTATTGTGTTATTAAATTAAGTATATTAAAATATTTTTGCATTAAAATATAAATAAAGTGTTGCTTAATAGTTTGGTTTAAAAATATTTTTAAAAAGTGTTAATTTATTAAGTAAAAAAAGTGTTACAAAAAGCGTAGAAAAATTTATAATTCTGTTTTTCGGTTTTTTTTGTTTTTCTTTTGTTCGGTCGTTTATTTCAAAAGTATTTGAAAATGAATTATGGCTCAATTAGTCAAAACGTAATGTAAATAAGTTACGAATTTTCTTATTATTTGTTTTATAAGTATGGACATACATATGTATGTAAATAAGCAGTACGTGTATTATTTGATGTTAACGTATGTAAACACTTTTACTGCGAATCAACTTATATAAATTGTAAATTGTTAACTTCAAAGTGGCTTTTGTTGTTTTAAATAGTTTGCGCGATAGTTTAATAAATTCTGAAGAAAAATTAGTGCAAATACATATTTTGGAACTAAAAAAGTAAGCATTAATACAAATTATCAAAATTGCAAAGATATTAATACCTATGCAGTTGTAATCGGTGAGTTATTAATTATTTTTCATTGTTTAATTTAACAATTTTAAACTTTATTTATGGAGTTATGCAGTGAAACAAACAAATGTGTAATTATTAAAAATTTGTTTGTGTAAATATTAAAAATGTTTAATATGTGAAACGGCTTACATTGTTTATATGGCCCTTAACTCCCCGTCAACAGCTGATATGATTTGCTGTTATAACATGATGTTATAAAAGCGTTGTTAAAACATTTGTATTAACAACGGAGTTATAACATGAGAATACCTCTTACATGATGAGTCTACACCTAACACTAATATCATATTAGTGTTAGGCCCAGAACAGACAGACGGTGAAAGGTAACTGCAACGAAACTGCAACTTCACGTTATTTTCGAGTTTCATGTGAGTTTATGCCATAGACTCCCTTGAGGGACCACACATGACGCGACCATTTTGAGACCGGTTTAAAATGCATTGGAAATCAGTTGCATTGAAACCGGCGTGCAGGAAACTCGTGTTTGCGTTTCATCTCTTCTCAAAGAAAATCGAAATGATTGTGATAATTTCATTACATTTTGGTACAATTTAGGTTGCAGGGTGTGTGCAAAACGATTGAAACTAGTTTCAAAACAATGATTTCTAAAGGGTTTCGTTGCAGTTGCGTTTTACCGTCTGTTCTGGGCCTTAATGTTAAGCATTTCATGTCAGTTGTAGACTGCATGTAGCAGCCAGACCTAAGCAAGAGTGGAAAGCGTTTTTTAACTGTCGCTATGCGATTTGAAAATCTGATTTTGGTCGCTATTGTTGATAAATTATTTCCATTTTTTATTTCGTTTATGTGGGTTTTATTAAACAAGAAATTTAGCACTACTGTTCGTGACAAAACGATGAAGCTCTTGATTAGGTATGACACATCAGCGTAAAAGCTAAGCGGATGAAAACGACCTGCTCTTGTTTAAGTATGACTGTAAGCAGGCCTGCAATATTTGCCGATTTATCGGCATTTTGCCGATTTTTTGCCTCTATTTTATCAAAGTTCTGATTTGCCGATTTTTGTTCAAAAAATGCTGAATTTTGAATAATCGACTAAAACATGGAATTTTTTTTTTATAACTTATTAATTTTGTGCAACACCTGTTAAATTTTTAAAATTTTATTTAAATAATGTTCAACTATGAAGAATGATAAATCTAAATCCAAATAAAATAAAACAATCTATTGGTTTGAACACAATCTTTTTCTATAAGGAAAATAAATATTTGAGTTTAAAAATTAATAGACGCTTACAAAGGCGTAAGGGTAAGCTAAATTTATGTTCACTATCAATAAAATTAATTTGAATAGAAAACATATTCTTCTGGGATTATACGGAATTAAGGAAAAGGAAGTAAATTTTCTAGCTTTTTGGCAAAAATTCTGATTAATAGACTCCAAACTATTATCCATTATCGTGATTTATTGATTCAAGTATCGGTATCGGTATTCGTTACTTCCCTAGTTCTAGTTGTCATAAGTACCAAGTCTATTGGAATATAATTTCACACTTTCTTCCATGTTTTTAATTCCATTTGATGCTAAATTTTAAATTCTGGTCGATGTTTTAAAATATTTTTTCTACAAAAAAATTGTTTAATTTTTTTTTAATGCTATTTGGTGTTTGTGTCTTAAATATGTTTTGCTCTCTAAAAGAATAGCATGTGTTATTCTAAAAAATGCACACTTAATAATGACATAAACCGTTGACAGTTCCCTGTAAAATAGGTGATATCAGTTTATATATGGGGCTATTTTTATAACAGCTCCGATTGGCCAAAATTGCAACACAGCTACGCATAAATTGCAAAAATAGCGAAAATTTTTTATGTATCAAACAAGTCATCAAATTAGTTAAAAGTTCCCAAATTTCTAAATTATAGGAAATTCGCAAAAAGTTTCTAACAGCAGCATGATATCAAAGTATATTATTTTTTAAAAAACTTTAAAGTTGTAAAGAATCAAAAAACTTACAGAAAAACATCGCTTCTATCGTGAACAATGCTAAAATCCGCCTAAATTGCAAAATTGGAAACCAAACCTTAAGTATATTATATATCGGCTAATAAAAACAAAGTGTCGGAATAAAACATAAAAAGCGTTACTGCCCGTACTGCCAGAGATAATTATTGCAACATATATTGCAGTAATTGTCAAAATATTTATTGCCGCCAATTTATGTTGCAACAATTGTTAGTCCATTTTCGTTGACAATTATTGCTTACAAACGTCAAATTTGGTTGTCAAATGAACAAAAAGATGCAAAAGAGAAAAACAAATGGGAGTAAACTAATTAAATTAAAGACTTAAATAAACACTTAAATAAAATTACAAAAATTAATTTTATTAATATAATTATTTAAATTAATTATTTAATTTTTAAATTTTTTTTTATATAAAAATAATAATTTCACTTGAACAAAAAAAAATATTATTTTAATATAATAAAAATACCAAGCTTAAACAAATTAATAAATGTTCATTTAAATAATAATGTCGAATGAGAAAGAATTTATATTAATAAAAATAGTTTTTCCAAGATAGCGCTAGTTCTTACACTGCATCTTCCTCCTTGATTTTTTTCAAATAAGCATAAGCTGAACAATAAGAAATATGGCTCTGATGTTCTGCCGACGTTATTGCAAACTTGCTGAGATATTTATTTTTAGTGTATGCCTGGGGTTAAACATTGTTAGTTTTAACGGTTCGAACTTTCAATCATTCCTAACCAGTGTGGCCATATCCAAAAATATATTACAGCTAAATCGGCTTTAAAATAATGCTAACAAAATCCTAAACTGCCAAAAAATAATGCAAAAATTTAAATTGTATTACTTTTTTGTTATTTTACTTAATACACCTTTATACATGATTAAAAATTAACAATAAAATATTTATTAAACAAAAGAGTCTTAAAACTATAAAAGAATTTAATTTCAGTCTTTATATACGTTCATAAAAAGCTTTCAAACAAAAGGAACCATACCAATCGTGACGAATGTTCGCTTCATTTTCATTTATTAGTATTTAAACTCTTTTCTACACAAAAAAGTTAATATTTGTCTTAGTTGACCACTCTGCATGTAAATCGTATTTGTTTTTCTATTTCAAAAGTTATGGTATCTCTTGTCGATTCCAAAAAATTTTTAAAATCGTAATTGAGGGAAAAAATCAGCCTAACATGAACTTAACGGATCAAACTGATCAAATTTTAAAACTATTTGATATGAAGGTCTTTTAAAAGATTGTACAGTTTCTATAGCAAAAGAGTAGGGATTTTTGTATGGGCATTTAACAAACAAATTTTTTACAAAAATTTACTTGAATATTCTTAAATTAATATGTAATGCCAAAAAATGCCAAATATTTTTTAAAAAAATGCTAACTGCTAAGTAAAAAATTTGCAGCTAAATCGGACAAAAAAATGCTAAGTTTATCTGCAAAAATCAAAACAAATTGATTCGAACTGTCAAAATCAGATGGCGTTTCGACACCACCTGTAGTTAAATTCGTCTTGCGTGCACCTTTTCAGAAGTTGCTAGTTTTCGTGTAGAAAAGAACGCACTATAAAATTAAAAAAAAAGATAATTATATGTGTTTGCTTTTGACATTTAGTAATCGTTTTTAAATAAAAAGGAATTTATATAAAAAACAAATTAAATTTGTATACAAATATTTGCTTTGGCATACAGAATTCGCTTACCAAATAACTGATTAAAAGTTCTTAGTTCCATCACGCAGTTTTGGTGCAAGTTTTCTATAATTACTTACCCTTCACTTTCTAGTAATTTTTATAACCATTATATACATTTTCATATTGATACCCTTCACCGATACAGTAGAATTCGGATAAGCGCACGCTAGTTAATTGAAAAAAGCTTAATAACAATGAAATATTTTTCCGTTTTAACGAACTTCAAAGCACTGTTTTTGCTTAAAATACATTGAAATTTTAAGAGGTTTTCATTAAAACAAAATTTTTTCTAATGTTTATATAATACAAGAATCAGCAAGTAAAAGCTAAAAGTTAATATTATTTGAATAATTCAAGTGTTAATAAATGTATTGTAATTCCATGAAAATTGTTGACATTTTCATGTCAAAAGTTCAAATTTATCTTCAAAGGAATGGAAAATTGTTCGTAGATAAATTTAAATTTTAACAGACGTATGAATAATGAAAATTTGGCATGAAGTTAGCAAAAAGTTTATTCATAATACACTTACCAAACTCTGGCTAGCGATTTGCTAAACGCTTGTTAACGAGCTGCCAACTTGTGAAAAACAGCCGTTTAATGTGAAACAATTTTGTTGGTATTTTTTAATTAACTTTTTTTTTTAATTTGAATTTTTGAGTAATACAATGTGGCATCATAAAAATTTAGAGTTGATTTTTTATGAAGTTGGCAGAAAGTTCGTAATGAATTAACCCTTTGCCAACAAGGTGCTAAACTTAATCGGCATTCTAGTCAGCAGCTCGTTGTACGTAGTGTACAAACTGTGGGTAACGTTTTATAATGTATACGGCTGTAAGTCTATCATAAATACTGAAAATCTTGTACTAAAACCTTAATATCTACTCAAACTTTGAAGCTTAAATTTTTAGTTTAAGTATCCTTAATTGCATTTATTTTTTTTTCACTTAAATTTAGGTTATGAACGTGCCTTTTTCAATTCTTTAAAAACAATAGACATACGTTATGTTTATAAACTTCTTATACCAACCAAGAGATAAAAAAAATACTTATTGACATTAGCAGGTTTTCCAAATCATAATTTGCCAAAACAATTGAAATATGAAATGCATTCTTAGCAAATGTCAGCTTTCGGAACAGCCCAGACAAATATTTCATGTATTTCAACAACGACAAATAGAAACAGAAAAAGTTTAACAAGTAAGAGTGCTATAATCATCTTTGCCGCATCTTGAATACCTTTCATCATTGGAGCAAGTTTTTTAAGTTTCACATCTTTCCACAATTCTTAGGGCCTTTTGTAGAATAATTTCATATTTATCCTCAAAAATTATATTTGAGAAATAACTTTAAGATTTTTTGCTCAAATACATAATAATAGAGAGCTAGATTTTAACATATAAGCTTTCCTTTTGAGATCACATATGTCAAAAACTTTTTTTCGGGAAAATAAATGTAAAGAGGCTACCTGAAATAATTGGTAAATTTGCCTTATTTCAATAACAAACAAAGTTTAAATAAAAAGAATATTTTAGCCAAATCAGACTTAACTGAGTAGTTTTGAACGGCGGATAACGTGCTAGAATCCAAGTTGCGGGAAGGCATTTCAGTATCGGAAATATAGAAATAACAAACGGTATGACCAACTTATCTACCTTCACCATTTCCACCTGTGGTATAAAGGGTATAAAACATCAAAAACAGTTGTCTAACATTTATGAGTTCTTTTTAAACTGGTCCACAACGTGTGTGAATAAACGAATTATACATTTTGTGGTTAACATTCACTTACACACACTACGATTCGATTTTGCGAAGGATTACACACATCTACCATACACATATCACAATACAATATACGTGGCTAAATATTCAGTAAAGAATCTTAAACTAAGCAAACTGTTATTGTGAGTACATTTTTCGGACTAAAGCACCATAATCCCTGTAAAAAACAAACTGAATGAAAACATGAAAACAATTGAAATGAAAAGTAAAAGGCTGTGCAGGATAAACACATTCAAACTAGATGTTTATAAAGAAGATGTAGTAGAAAAGTACGTTCATATCTGTTTGAGCTTTTTGGTTTGCAAAAGGTAATTCATTACAATAATCCTACCGAATAAGCAATAAAAATCAAATGTTTCCACTTGTAATCGAGTCTATTTTGTTTAGGCCAATGCTTTTGAACAAGACTGCAAGTGATTTTCTTTTATTTTTTTTTTGGGGGGGAAGTAAAACGTTTTATGCTTATGCAGAGCTATTTTATTTGGCTAATGTGAATAACACTGGGTAACAAGAAAAGTTTCCTAAATTCACAGTGGATACTTTCTGAAAAATTTGAGAATAAAAAAGATGATATGTATAGTTCATTAGTGATATTTTTTTTGGTAAAAAAAAATTAATTATTAAACCTAAAATTTTCTAATGACCTGCCCCGTACGGTATGTTTCTTTTAAATTAAATAATTTATATCTTGAGACAATCACAAAAAGATAAGCGAAATAATTCGAACAAAAAACACAATGAGAGGAATTTTAATGCGTGGTAATTAGGGAGATCGATCGAACAGTATTTGCCCGGTGTTAACCGATTATTTTAGTTTTGCCCAAGTTGATTTTTTTTCAAATGTCCATTTTTCGAACATCGAATTAGCTGGTTATTTTAGTAATGTGTAATTTATATAAGTTTTCCTTACTTTTGTTATAAATGTACCCATAATTTAAGTATTCTTCTAATTGAATATTTGGCAAACTTAAACTTTTTATAAAAAATGTCAAAAAAAAATCTAACAAAAGTCAAAAACATTATAAGCAATGTAAATACAAATCGCTTATATAGGCGTGTGTTCTTGTAACAAAAACCAAAAACAATTCCAAATACTACAAAAAAAGTTCAGCTTAAAAAGTAATAAGCAATTTGACAGTATTCTAAATACTTTATATATATCTTTATAAAGATGTCATCTCTGGTGATAATATCAAACTGATTTAAAAGACAATGGTGCTTAAACGGCCCTAAAATGATAAGTATGGTTTAAATGAGATTTGCTATTTGGAGTACAATTTTGAGAAGGCCTGTAAAGATTTTAGGATATCAAATGCTAAAAAAAGTGATAACAGAACGTTGCATTCGTTTTACCAAAAACTTTATATACGAGGTTAGGAAGCATATCCCAGCAATTTGAAAATTTTACAAAACGTTGCACTTTTTAGCGTTGACAACATACATATTAAGTAATCGTAGTAAAAACGATGTATTTGTGTTCGGTAAACATTTTTTTTAAAAATGTAGACACTGCTTCAAAACTAAAAAATTTCTTGGAAATTATTAGGAATTATGAATAAAAAATCGATTTTGAGTCATGCAAAGACTTAAATACAAAAAAAGCCCTAACTTGGTATCAGCAAAGTGTTAAATAAATTAAAAACAGCTGACAACAAATATTTTTATAATGAGCGTTGGTAACCTGCCATTTTTCATGCGCTTTTGTTTTCAAACTCACGACACTCGTGTCCTAATAACCGTGTTGGGGGCTGTCATTAAGCTTCGTAAACAATAGTCGGTCATTGCAAATTTTCGGTAATTGCAACAGACCAGATTTTTTCAAGCTAAGAAAATCCAGCTCGCACTGTACTGCTTTAAAACTGTTTTTTAGCCAATTCAAACTCAGCTAATGATGATTCAAATGATTTGGATGATATTATTTTTATTGAAGATAATAATAATACATTTAAAAAAGATTATATACAAATGTGAATATATTTATTATTTATTTTTAATGAAAATGGTCGCCTTTTTTAAATTTTGGAGGTATTTAATATTCGGCATAGCCAAATACAACTTATGTTGTGTTAAATTAAATTGTAAAAATGGCTTAGTGCTTCTTAACGCTTTTTTTTTATTCGAAATAGTGCCTTTTAGTGCTTTTTTAAATATTAGAGTGATTTTTGCTCTCAAAAAAATTGCCATCACTGCTAATAAAAAATGCTAAATAAATTTTTTTTTTTCAATATATGGTTTGTAGCTCCAAGTATTCTCTTTAATATGACATTAAAATCATCTTCGTATGTCAAGTAGTTTTCGAGATATTAAAGAAATAAGCTCTACCCATTCGGCTAATGGGCTAATACTTTTTGAAAAAAAATTTTTTTAATTTGTTTTCGTTCATATATGTTCCTTATAAGATAAAAGGAATCTTCTCACTAAATTTCCTTAAAATCGGAAGGGGTCGTGTCCCACTCTTAGTCGTTTTGACATGGAATTACCCATAAAATAATTAATACAATAATAAAAATTAGTAAAGCAGACCATACACGATTCAATTCAATTGTCAACTGAGTCGGTTGTTGTCCAAATCAAAGCGTGTATGGCCTTGTCAGTTGATTAGTTTGACGGTTGTCGAGTTGGTTGAAGAAAAATCAAAAGATTTTGATAATGCCGACTCTCGAGAAACACTTACTAAGTACGCGTAAAACTATAAAAATAAAATTTGGTCAGGCATACTTTTATAACACTCTAAATAACTCTTTCAAATTTCGTATTGATATGCCCATAATTTACCAAAGGTCCCATATAAAGCCCACTGCGGAAATATTCTAACTGCGTTTGCAAAGGGTATCAAAGATCAATATTTTTGTCCGGACAAAATTTTTTTTATATTGGGTTTGACGTCTTACATTTAAGAAGGATTGAGAAATTATTTTTTTCGGCAAGTTTTTTCTTGAATTGGTTTAAAATTAATTTTTGTTCAGAACGAATTGAACTGAGTTGCCACTTTTTGCAATTTTACATAAAAGTTGATATGATTGTTTTTTTTTGCTGAATAATTAAATAAAAAAATATAATTAAAAATAATAAAATCACTTTTCTTTTGACGTCCATTTTCGATAACATATTTTTAGAAAACAATTCAGAATAAGTTATTTGCCAGTTGTGCTGCCGTTTAACATCTGTAAACCATATTTGTTTTTTCGGACAAATTTTCCAAAATGGGTATATCGTTCTGCAGAACACACTCATTAAAAAAATTATTCTCCAGACCAGTGTTGCAAAATTAAAATTTTGAAATGGTTCTGAACTTCAACTAAATGAGTATTTTTCCCATCAAATGGTACTTTTTTTTTCAAAAAAATAAAACAATAATTTATAAATATAAAAGGAACTAAAAATATTTTATGGGAATAAATTTATCTAAATTTTTAATATCAAACAGTATTTATATTTGAGGTATACATTTAAATAATGTTTCTGTTGTACATAAGCGTCAAGCGCCCCATCCATAATATTATAACTACAACAGCAACTACCAGTTGTAAACGATTTCTTCCTTTGCTTTTTACATAATTTTGCATTTGAAAATGTGCGTTCAATTGATGCTCAGAAATGTGGTATCGATTAAATATCAAAAGCAAATTGTAAAATGTCAGCAAACATAAGTTTCGTTTTTAATATTGGCTACATTTTTCCAAGAGAATTTAAGTATATTCAGTTCTCAAATGCTTTATTCCTGAAAGATCCGCTAGAACACGGAAATGAGAATGGATATTATTATAACATTAATAGAAACAGTATTATGCTATCGGTTTTTTCCAGGGACCGTAACGGTTATAAGTGATATCAAAAAAGTTATTTTATAACAGTTATTTTAAGAATTAAAAAAAAACTCAATCTTTAACAGTTTTTTTTCAACGTAAAAATAAAAGGTCGAAACAAACTATTAAAAATGAAGTTTTATTTTGCCAGCTAAACTCATTTTAGGAGTTTTATTTTTTCCGTCTAAAATAAAACTTATTTTAGGAGTTTTATTTTTTCCGTCTAAAGTAAAACTCATTTGAGGAGTTTTATTTTTTCCGTCTAAAATAAAACTCATTTTTGGAGTTTTATTTTTTCCGTCTAAAGTAAAACTCATTTTTGGAGTTTTATTTTTTCCGTCTAAAATAAAACTCATTTTAGGAGTTTTATTTTTTCCGTCTAAAATAAAACTCATTTTAAGTTTTATTTTTTCCGTCAGAAATAAATTTGCATATTAATACAATTTATTTTTCACTATGTTCATTGCAAAAAACTGATTTTTTTCAATTAACAAAAATTACAACTGATCACAATCAGTTGTCTTAATAACAACTCAACTGAGTTGAGTTGTAAATCGTAATAGCGGCCAAAATATAAAAAGAAGTGCTACTAAAAACCCTTAAATATAAATGTAAGAAATACCGTGTTAAAACAGGATTGGGTGTACTTTGTGTAAGTGTCAAATCTTTCACCAAAAAATTTGGAAAAAATAATGTTTGTTAAATTAAACAAATAAAAAATGTCTGTTAAAAAAGAAGAAAGTAAACAAATGAATTTTAATTAAGACAAAAAAATTAATCTCTTCAAAAGAGTTTTATTTTATGAGGGCGAAATGAGTTTTATTTTAGACGAAAAAAATAAAACTCCTAAAATGAGTTTTACTTTAGACGGAAAAAATAAAACTCCTAAAATGAGTTTGACTTTAGACGGAAAAAATAAAACTCCTCAAATGAGTTTTACTTTAGACGGAAAAAATAAAACTCCTAAAATAAGTTTTATTTTAGACGGAAAAAATAAAACTCCTAAAATGAGTTTAGCTTTAGACGGAAAAAATAAAACTCCTAAAATGAGTTTTATTTTAGACGGAAAAAATAAAACTCCTAAAATGAGTTTTATTTTTGAAGGAAAAAATAAAACTCTTTTTTTAAGATCACCACAGATTCTGAAAGAGCTCGTCAGCTCGAATCTATTCATATATGACACTATAAGTCTCCGTTGGCACTAACATGAAGAGTTGTTATGTTTAAATTTTCCGAATAACTGTTATTTACGGAAACAATATTTTCTGGAGTGAAGCTGATTATCATTTTGCAGGTTTTATTTTCAAAATAAATAAATTATTTCGCAGTTTCTTTTACTTTATAAACCATTTCCTTAGCATTGCATGTTTCTATAAATATGGTTTTCATTTAAATTTAAATTTTGCACCAACATATTATCCAATGCATCCCTTTTTATAAATTTTCTGGCGACTTGTAAGAACAAATATCCCATTCTGGAAAGCAAAATATGACTCCAGGCGTCCACGCTTTGCATTTCAATATTAACGTCATTAATTGTTTTTTTACAAAAAAAAACCACAACATAAATTTTGCAACAAACACATGATGACCAAAGCCTGCTATCGAAATAATCACATCACAGTTAAAAAGCTCAATGGATAAAAAAGTACTGAAAACAACGCGGGGGTACAGCAGAAGTTTTAATATGAAAAAGTACTAAAAAAAGTACCAAAGTACTGAATTTTTCAACACTGCTCCAGACAAAAATATTGTTCGGACCGCATAGATCAATCCACCTTTAGTAATTTGATTTTAAATCCAAATTTTTTTTTAAATTTTCTCAAAAACTTTTAATGAATTCAACTGCTGCTGCTCACAACGTTACCCAGTGCTTAACAACTATAAACTTTCAATGAATTTATCGTTTTATTTTTTATTTCTTTTAAGAAGATTTACTATATCTTGTTATTGTTCCTAATATTGTTTCTATTGTTAAATTTTTTATGTATGTTGTTGCTATTTTGTCTGTGGCCATGAAAATGTTTTTAAAATTGGCACTTAAAAAAGGAACATACTTGCAATAATATTACAAACGTCGTATGTTCCATGTACGAGTGCATACATAAACTCATGTAACACATGTCATAAATGTTTCCACAGACAAGTTGTCTGTATAGAAATGTTCTGTAATAAAAACACAATCAGACTTTGATATTGTAAAAACATAATACTTGCATTTGTTGTTCTAGTCCCCGAGATTGGCTGGCTAGCTAGTGCTCGTAGAATTGTACATGATACAAAATATAATAGAATTAAACATTTCGTAACATTAGAACAAAATACATACTTAAGATTTTGTACAATATTAAACTTCGTTGTTGATTTTTATTGATGTTTTTTTTTTTGCCTTCTTTTTGTTAAAGTTTATATGAATGAACAGGGTAAACCTGTTCAATATGCAAATTTCATTACATTACATTACACCATAAGTTAGAAGTTCTCTGTACGTACTTTTACAAAATGTATGTATGGATGTATGTTTACTAATATAAATCTATTTGTGCTGTTTTCATTGTCCGTTTGTCTGTCTGGTAGTGCTAAGGAGGTATAAGTTGCATTGTAAATCGTTTTTTTTTCCAACTCCTGTGATATGAATGTTGCATGTATTTTGCAACATCGATATATGTATGCCATTTCTTTTGGCCATGTTGTTTCTATATTTCACTACAATATGCAAACACTTGTTAAATATCATTGGCAGTTGTTATCAATATTGACCAGATTTTATTGGCAAGAGAAATGGAAACAAAGAAATAAAGTAGAGAAATAATTGAAAAAAATAAAGCCCCTCATCAAGTATTTGTTTGGTTAGAAAAAGTAGAAGCCACAAATATATGCATGACTATACACGGAGATTGATGTGCACATTTTTCTGCTTTTTTGTTTGAAATTGTGTAATTAACAGTGGGTGCATCAAAAAAATTTCATATGTTTTTGGTTATGTTAATAATATTTCTTGCACTTTTGCTGCTTTTCCTATATTCATAGCGGCAGTTATGAATTTAACATCAGCAAAACTAAAGTGTTTTTTAATCGTATGCGGGAGCCAGTTCTATTTATTTAGTGTTTGTGTATTTATGCACAACCGTTTATAAAATTCATTAATATTTTCAAGGAACTTACGAACATTATATAGTGTTCTGTTCTTTGTTAGAAAACATCACAATTGTGGTTCTGTGGACATACATTATAATTTAATGTTCTATAGTATTTCTTTTTTACATTGATAAAGTAATGAGCAAACACAAAATGTTAGCACCGACCACAGCATTGCATTGTGCATATGTTTTGTTTGTTGAGTTGGATTAGTACAGTATTATTTTTGTGTTCGAAGATGACAAACAGAGGAACGTTTTTTATAATTTACTTCACAAACACTTTTCGCGTTTGTGTTTTCAACACATCCACCGAACCGAACACTAAAGAACAGTATAGCTTTACATGTAACGCTAAAAATCCTAACTTATCAAAAATTGAAAATCAAACAAATGTCGTCAAAATATTTTGAAATTTGAGGTTTTATTAGCAAAAAAAAAAAAAAAAAACAAAATGCACTATCTGCAAAAGATTATGTGGTAAACGCTAAAAGCCCTAACTGGTGGTTTGCATAATATGCAACATTTTTAAAACAACTGCTAGGTTTTACAAGAAAACTTAAAGAAAAATAAATTATAAACAGTTTAAGGCGATTTATCAATTTTTAATTTTAAATAGTTTTAAAAATGTTAGATAGGGCCTTTATAGTTTCCGGTGACGATACACAGCCATGTTCTCGAAATCAAAACCACGTGAAAGGGAAATCAAAGTAGACTTAAAATTAAATTTTTGTTAAAATTAACGTTACTTTTCCTGATTTCAAAGGGTAGAGCAAAGTGGTTCTTAAAGTATTCGGAAATATTGTTATGAACACGGGAGAGTTCTTAAAATTTGTTCTATTTCACGTGATTTTGATTTACAGAATATGCCCGATAATGTTTATTCTTATGTCTCAATTTGATTGCTGTTGAAGGTTGTAATGTAGAACGATTGTTTGGTTTAATTAGCCTAACTGAAAATTTTTTAACAAGGTTTCTTTCAAATGTGCTAAATTTCCATTTTTTCCAAAAGATTGCACATAAAAATCTCCTTGTCTGGTAGTGATAACTTTGCTTTGTGTAGTTTAAGCAGTTCCACTGTACATTGGACTTTTGAAATCTTGCCACTACATGCATGTATGGATTTGTCTAGAACTGTATGTATTCGTTTTACATGATTGTTTTTATTGATGATGATGTTGATTTTTCCAACACTTACTGATTATTTATTCCATCCCTCTCCTCATTTTTCCCTTTAAGCCACACATTTTAATCTTGAATATAAGAAAAAAAAATTATATTTTTTTTAAATTTTTTCTTTTGCCTTTTTTCAATAATAATCATTTTCAATTCAGAAATTTTCTAATCGGTTTTTGTTTGTTTGTTTTAATATCATCAATAATACAAGCAAAAAAAATATTTGTTTGTTTTATTCCCCTTTTTTACTTTTTGCCAGTAAAAAAATTAATGTTTGCTTTTAAATGTCTTTTACTTACTGCTGCTGACTTAAGTGGCAACAACAGCCAACAGCAGCATCATCAACTTCAACGTCAGTAATTGATAATATGAGTTGCTGGTTATTGTGGTCTATCCATCGTTAGATTTAAGTCTTTATAATTGGTATTTTTATGCTTCAATTGTTTTAAGTAACTCTCATATCACAGAGTCAAATATATTTACACATACACTCAAGTAGAAATGTGTTTGTTTCTCTGTGCCTGCCTCACTTTTAACATATGGCATAAATTACAAATAAACCGATAATCGTATATTTTTTAATTTCCATAGTTATTATTTGGATCAATCAAACTTACTTCATATGCGTACAAACATGCATGCCTTTATACACTCTGCCGACCCACAATGAGTTTATACTGGTTTATAAATTTAGACGTAAAAATGTTTGTATGTCTGCATCTATATTACGTACAAATGCTGTAAGTGGCAAGTATGTAAATAAGCAGATTAAATGATTTAAAATGGTATTATTATTATGTTTTGTTCACAAATATGTATTTTCTTAAATAGGATTAAATCAGAGAAGTTTATTTTTTTTCTTTTCTTTAATTAATAATAATTTCATTGGAAATAGTGATTAATGGTGGATTAGTATACGTCATCTTTAAATTTAAGATATATTTTTTAAATGGACTGTAGGAAGTGAAAAGATTTTTATTTAAATTTTCTAAATCCATAAAGTTTTATGTGAATTTTCATAGGAAGCAGTTGCAAAAGAGGCAAAACATGTTAACACTTATATAAATTTAGTTTTACAGTTGTACAAACTAAGGGGTTCGGTCGATAAATTCTTGTTCGATTAATCGTACAATTGTAGACGATTGATTGTTTAAATAATTAAAAATTGCTAATTTCGATTAAAGGATTAATCGAAAAATTTATACCGATTAATCGAATGATAATAAATCATAGTATTTCTGTTAAATGTTCGAAAAACTCAATACACTCAAACTCTTTCACTTACATTCACACAATTTTTGTACTTTCAGTTAATCGGCTGTTTCCTCGATATAATACGTATACACTAGCGTGGCAGTTAGTTGTATGGATAACTTTTTTTTTTGATTTCTTATATTCTCCCCCCCAAATCGGTTCAGTTTTATGTAAAAAAAAATACAATGAGATAGAACACCTGTATGGCAAACTTTGACCCCCTCTAACTCTGAAAATTTTTGACCGATCTTGTTAAAAATTTGTGTCTAAACTACCATCCAATAGGACTTACCTTGGTGCAAATTTCATCCTAATCAGAAGACATCGATTTCAAAATTTTGTCACTTGACATTAAATCCGGCTTTTATATATTTAAAACGTATATAAAAAGTTTGGTATTTTGTTGTTATTTTCTTAATTATTTTCTAAAATATTAATTTTAGCAAAAAACTTTCTTCGAAGCTAATTTTGTTGACTAGAAGAGCTAAAATATTGCCATATATCATATTCTTGTAAAATGTTGTTTTTAAGAGATAGTAATATGCAAACAAATTACATTTGCATAAATGGCTTGATGGCAAACTTTGAGGGGCGGACGCCCCCCCTAAAACACAATTTCTGGCTACGAAATTTTTTTGTATTTTTTTTTACATAAAACTGAATCGATTTGGGGGGCGAGAATCTAAGAAATAAAAAAAAAGTAAATAACGGCCACCCTAGTATACACTACTTGCAAGTAATTACTTGCATGTGGAAACGTAGGGATAGTGAGTAATTCAGCATATATTTTTGTTACATTTTATCACCACAATTTAGTAATTCATTTTACAAAAGAAAAAACGACAATGTTATGTTTACTCAAAGATTTATATTAATATATCAGGTATGTTCTAGAATGACCGTAGGTTTTCGTGGTTTTGCAAAAAATAATAGACACCTAAAGAATAAAGTATATAAAATAGAATATTTTTATGAACTTTCATTACCCCTGCAGGGTCGTTTTTAAAATTTGCTCGATCTTAAATACACTCCATTTCAGTTTCTAGAACACTCCCGTGTTTTTAACAAAATAGTACTTGCGATTCTCTCTTTAGAATGAGTTTAGTTTAAAAATATTGTACGAAAGATAAATCTAATAAAGCTAAATGTAACAGGTGTCCAAAAATGCATTAACGTAAATGTTTTTCAACAACTTCACTAATTTACCACTAACACAGTGACTATAACACAATGCTCCACCAACAAAATCAAAGGGGCTACAAGTGGTCCAATGAATAAATATTTAAAACAAGACACTTCGATCGATTCTCTAGAGGAAATTATTTGCAGAAGCATAGCAGAGGATGGAATGTCCGGGAAAAGTTTAACAAAAATCCAAAATGACATTGACTCTTTTAAAATTCAAGTGCCCGAAAGTGAAGCAACAATTTGGAGCTACATTGACAAGATTTATTTAAAAAATAATGTTTGTTTACTCAAGTACAAATTTTTTCTAAAATTATCGAAAAGAAATCTTGTAATTTATAAAATTTCTGGATTTAGAATTATTCGATTAATCGATTAATTTTAATATTTTATTCGTTTAAACGAATAAGTTAAAAATGCCAAATAAATATTAATCGTTTAATCGAACAAAAATAAAACTCGATTAATAGAACACCCTGGTACAAACTAATGCGTCGTCATTTGACCATTTGCTTATTGTAAACAATTTATATCGATACCATCTTTTAGGAGATATTTTTTTAACATAAATTGTTTTACCTTCTTTTGGAATGAAAAGTGTAGTTTTGTTGCATTTATTTATTAACAGACTGAGTTCCAATACAAAATAAAACTTTGCAATCAATATCAAAAATATATTTTCAAGATTATCGATGGACAGTTTGATTATTGTGTATGCAACGATAACAATTTTGGTGAACTGTGAGACAGATTACATCAGCTCTATTAACAATCTCGTAAATTTGAGATGCCAAATTTATCCAAATGTAAATATTTTCTATGAATTGTGATGACCTCCTTGGTTCAGTTTGTATTTTTGTTTAAAAACATTGTATTACATCAGAAATCACATATGGGCACTTCCACATAGAAGCTCTCTTTCTGCGAAGTTAGCTACCGCAAAATTATGTGTATGAAGTTAAATTTCGAAATTTATTGCATAACAGAGCTCTGTTAAAGCTCTAACATAGCACTGTTAACCATATAGAATTGTGATATATGTTTTCAAATTGGAATTACACCTACATTTATGGATCAAATGGACTGGAAAAAAATATACAGCTTAACACACATCCCACTTATCAAAAACTTTCATTACTTTAGGTATATAATAGGCCTTTTCATGTTTTTTTTAATGTTTTAAATTTACAATTTCTCTGGAATATTTTCCCGAATTCCAGGAAAACGGGAGGAGATGGGCGGATGAAATTTGATGGAATTTGTGGGCAAAGTGGACCTTTATGAAAATTAATAATCAGAAGCTTAAAGGTGTTGCGTCTTTATACGAATTTTTCAATTTTTCCATATTTTCAAATTTTGAATTTCACTGTTAGATAAAATCCAGGAAAACGGGAGGAGATGGGCGGATGAAATTTGATGGAATTTGTGGACAAATTGGACCTTTATGAAAATTAATAATCAGAAGCTTAAAGGTGTTGCGTCTTTATACGAATTTTTCAATTTTTCCATATTTTTCAAATTTTGAATTTCACTGTAAGATGAATTCCAGGAAAACCGGAGGAGATGGGCGGATGAAATTTGATGGAATTTGTGGACAAAGTGGACCTTTATGAAAATTAGTTATCAGAAGCTTAAAGGTGTTGCGTCTTTATACTTTAATTGAAAAATTCGAATTTTCGTTTGTATATTTTATTATATTAATAGAAGAATCTGTGAGAATTATGCTAAAAACAAAATATTGGCGAAATGCTCGCCACGGCTTCGATCTCATGACTCTAACCGATGGTCCAAATTTTCAATGACTCTGAGACATAATTGAGGCTAACTGCCGTTAATGTGCCGAATTATGTCTTCCTTTAGCTCTTGAATTGTTTTTGGTTTATTGACGTATAACACAGCCATTGAAATTCTCTCTTCTTGTTTAGTTGGCTGTGGGGCAAGTGGCACAATCCTGGTGGAACCACAAATCGGCCAGGTCCATATCCTCCATTTCTGGCCGCAAGAACCCGTTATAATCTCGCGATAGCGAACTTTATTCACGATAACTGCTTGGCCGACCTCGTTTTCGAAGAAGTACGGCCAGATGATGTCGACGCCCGTTAACCGCACCAAACACATTTTTCACATTTCCCACAGACCTAGTTTGCTATTGTGGACCCATTTCGTCGTTATACTGACCCGAAAAAATCACGAAGTGCACGAAATGCATTTTGACGTGAACGTTAATTTTCATAAAAGGCTTCAATAATCTTAGCGCGCTGCTCAATTGTCTACCTCTTTATGGTTAAATTTGTCAAACACTGAAACCAAGAAATGCCAAATTAGGTGGGGCAAAAGACTTGACGTTAAGGCGTGGTTGGACCACCCTTTACTATAAACATTTTTCTTTGAGAAACAATCTAAAACGCTTGGTGGCGTAACATGACAAAAAGTATACTTTTTTGTGAAAATACCCATATATTCTATAAAAGCACAAGTTTTTTGCTATTAAAAACGTAACAGTCAATGCCGGTTTTCAATTTAGTGTTGCATATTTCGTGTAAATAAAGGCTATGGGTTTTAAGTGTTGCATTTTTACAAGAGAGTAACAACCCTGCGGAAAATTTGTGTCAATTGGTCCAACAGACTGGTCCTGGGATTTGGGAAATTAGAACAAGTACAAAACGAAAAGACTCATCACCAGTGAAAGAAGATCCAATCCCTTAACTGGTTTATGAAGAACAAAAAAGGAAAAAAGGAATGAATTACAGTTCAGTCTTCACCGGTGCTGTAACAAATTTTTTCGTACTTTCTAAAATTTGGTTCTTGAATTTAATTCTAGGACATGTTTTATTGAAATACTACTACATTTTATTGAAATAAAACTACATTTTAGTATCTGACACTAAGCACGTTCATTGAGAATAGATCTGACTGGTCAAATGGTGTCAATTGACCCCCTCCAATGACAACCCCTTGTAAAAGTTATACCACTACCATATTGCAAATGCTACGATGCATGGCCTTTGCACAAGATTATGAATAGGGCTATTGTAGAATTCTGACGCTTTCGAACTCAACCACAATTTTCTCTGGCCTGTCAGTAACTCACACAAAAAAAAAATCACTTCAGGTCTATGACCTACACCGTTAAAAATTTTATTTTTATGTGGTCAACTCTTTCCCACTTTTAGCGAAAAACTGTTTTAATTTTAAATTATTGTTACAGTCATAAATACTTTAGAAACATATTTCATGGTTGGTCTCTTAATCATGCAACAATATCTTTTTCACATATTTCTTACTTAAATAAAATATGTGACAAATATTGAGTAGGCTATAAAATATTTCCAAGGAAAACAAAGTAACACCATTATTTCTTAACTAGAACTGAGTAATAAATTACAACCTTTATAGGTACGAATATTTCACAACAATAAATCCAATTCAAAGATCTTGCTTTAACAAAAACCAATAAACAGGATTAAAAAACACAATATTTACACATTCAGATAAATATTTTAAATAAAATTACATAAAAAACATTTATTTGTTTTTAAATACATATTTCTTTAAAAATTGTCTCCTGCTTACAATTTTACCGAAATACCTACAAAAATATAAATGCAATATATCAAAATTTGATACACTAAACTCAAATATCTGTAATACCCGCACACAAGATTCATGCAAACCAATAAAAATACAAGAGAAACGGTTCATAAGCACACAATAACTTTATCCTTGTATGAAAATTGATGAGTTAAAGAACGAAATGAATTATATTGTCAGGCGGACAACATGTGGTGGAGGTTATTGTAGATTTTTTTCGGCGACAATATAACATACAAAATACACTCATACAAAATGTTATAGCAAAAAAAAAAAAACAGTTCTCTACCAAAGCAAGCAATACATCATTTTAAAGCTACAACAACAGCGTTGAACACCAAGTGAATTAAAAAGTAAGATCAAGCAAACAATCAAGCGGCCAGCCAACCAGTCACAAGCCAGTCTTCGCAACAAGATGACTAAAGGAAATAACAAAGAACATGGAACGTGGAACAAATAAACGCCAAAAACTAGTTTTTTCTTTAGACTTTGATAAAGTTACTTAAAACTGGCTGGAAACAGCGCAAAAATATAATAAAGCTTAAACAAACAAATACTTTTGTAAGAAATGCGTACGTAAATGAATTATAAAATCAACTGCTGAAGTTGTTGGTGGACAAGAAAAGAAACAAGAACAAAAGCGATTAAAAAAAGTCAAAGTTTTGTTTGTAGGTGAAAAGAACTCGATTTGGCGCTACAGTAGATTAAAATGATATGCATTCTTTAAAAATATGTCAACTTTTTTCTGTCAACTAATTTTATAACTAATAAAAATTTGTTGGTCGTGCTTAATTCCCAGTTTATAGATTTAGTTTGTCATGCTTAGTTCCTAATTTTTTTTTATTCTTCATAAAAACCCTGACATTTATTGTTGGGGGATAAGCAAGTTTCTATCCGCATTTCACTGGCCAGAACGTCAGGAATCATTATCCCAAAAAATTAAAGAAATTGAGAATTGCAAACACTCAGAGTTTTTATCAAGAATAAAACAAATCGGAAATAAACCCACAAACTAAATCTTATTAATTAAAAGTTTTGTATTCCCAAAAATTACTTTGATAATAAACTTGCAAGTGCACGGCATAAAAAAACTGAACTGGCAAGTTGCTTTATTTTGATTTTCTTGCGAAAATAATAAAGGAAATTGTTTTTGTTTTTATTTTGATTTTGATTTTTCTTAACACACACCCAGAGAAAAAATATGTTAAAATATGGTTACCTCCAACAAAACTATTTTTAAAGATCATTTTAACAATATTTTGGTTAATTTAACCATATTATTTTCACCGACCAACATATTTTGGTTAAATTAGTCCTCCATTAAGTAGTCATAACCATATTATGGTTGCCTCTGTTTAAAGCACGACAACCTAATTGTTATTAATTAAAAATTTTGTATTCCCGAAAATTACTTTGATAAATTATTTTAAGTTAGTTAAATTTAAACGAAATATTGTTGGTACAAAAGGTTCTATTTAAATAGTTGAATAGTTTTTTTCTTTTATAGACCAGCAACCTCCAAATATTTATCATATTTTTGTTATTTCAGCACAAGCTTCCTGAAAGACATGACATTTTTATACGCACCTAAAGAAACAATAAGGGTTAGCACGATTTGAATTGCATTATTATGATTGATCTCATACCGGTTTTTTTGTGCAAATGTGCTATTTTTCTAAAATATTATTTTTACAACACAAATAATTTTTAGCAAATCAAATTATAGAACATACAATATGGACACTTCCAAGATTGTAAACGGGACATTCGCACACGTTTATATTGACAAAACTGTAAAAAACAACTTGATTTTCATTTTTTAAATTAATGATTATTTTAACTCTCAATTAGCTCTTTAATTTCCGCAAATTAAATTTTTCGCCTACTGTCGTGGTTTCCGAGATAATTGCAAAAAACCAGTGATTGTAAACGGGACAAAAAACGGAAGTGGGTTTTAAGGGGTAACCGTTTAAACAGTGATTTCTGCGAAACCTGACACAATATTTTATTGGGATTAATTTTAAAATGTTGCGTACTAAATTAGTACTACTAATGTGCCCTAAAAATGGTTTCGATTTCAAAATAAAATATGAATTACATTTTTTTAAATAAATTGTTAAAGAAATTGTAAACGGGACATTGTAAACGGGACAATTTTTCCACCATGATTTAAATTTTTTTTTATGTTGCTATTTATAATCCTTTATATAAGAAACTTAATAAAAATTGTTTTTCAGATCATAAATATGGATTAGATTAGAGTATTGTTGTTCCAAATGCATTTTTTTCCATTTTTTGTGGTTGACGTTTTTTTGGAAATAGCCATATGACGCTTAGGGTGTCAAATGTTATTGTTTACATTTATTTGCCAAAAAAAGATTGCGCACTTAGACATACAACAAATGTTCTACTACGCATCTACGTTATCATAGAATGAAAATCAGAGTTTGTTGTAAAAAATGTAAGACGTACACAAATTCTATGTCGACGTCACGCAAAAAATAACTGCGCAATGCGTAATCTTGTTTATTTATCATGATTATTTTTTTTAACTTAACACTATTTTTGCTCAAGTTTCTTTTAGTACAAACGAAGTCGAATGAAGAAAATTGCAAAACGTGCATTTTGTTGTTGTGTTGTGGAAAAGTTTTTATTTTTTCGTACCTTTGCATCGTTGCACTACCGATCGTGAAAACTCTTAATGTCAAAGAAAATTCCACAATGTTAATCTTAAAAAAATACAAAATAAGGTGTGCTGAGGTGATAAAATCTTGTATGATATAAAAAAATATTTTTATCACAACCAAAAATAATTACAACAACTAACAAAACACAGAAATCAAAATTCTGTTATTGGTTACCTTTTTTACTTTAAGTGTTTCTGCATGTATTATTCATTTACATCATACATCTTCCGTTAGTCAGAATACATTGCGAACAAAAACAACAAAAAAGCAACA
Source organism: Pollenia labialis (assembly GCA_949318255.1). Taxonomy (NCBI): domain Eukaryota; kingdom Metazoa; phylum Arthropoda; class Insecta; order Diptera; family Polleniidae; genus Pollenia; species Pollenia labialis. The sequence goes on along the minus strand of OX439142.1, from coordinate 96,884,133 downwards.
ACAAAAAAAGATGAAACATATTACACTGATATATTACACATGTTCTATGATCCCGACAGATAGACAGACAGACCAAGAGACCGATCGACATCCATGGCTTGGACTTAAATGATACATGAAGCATGATCAGACAAGTAAACAACAACATTGAACATCAACAACATTATGTAATTTATGTTAAACAACCTACGTACACAAGGCCAAACAAGCAACAACATTAAACATACATTTTTGTTTTTGTTGTTTTTTTTTTTTTGATTTACTAAAAAGTGTGTTTTTTAAAGAAAAACCTAAATGTTGTAAGCATTTGTGTGCAGCATTGTGAAGATATCGCTTCTTGGTCAGCAATAGAAAAATCAGTTGATGTTGTTGCTATTGTCGCTATGTCAAAATAGTGGTTGATTGGTTTGAGTTTTGGTGCGTGTTTTTATAAATTGTAATAAATTGATACTTTTATGTGAGACGAAATGTGCCAGTAAAGAGCCTGTAAATATTTCTTGTTTTAAGGGGTTTGTTTTCGTTTTCAATTTTCATTTCAACGTTAGTTTTTAAGGCTTGACTTTATAGGTAGTTTTTTTCACAGTGAATTTGAGTGCATGTTTTTTTATTAGAGAATTCATCGTGTGTGAAGACATTAATAAATATTTATTGAGGCCTGGCGCTTGAACACTGGAAAATTAATTAAACCCCTTGCTTTGAGTTTAGTTTTGAAATTACCAATTAATTTAAAAAAATGTTTTCATTTTTCTTTGAAGATGATTTTTTTTTGTTCTTAAATGTTGTTTTTGCTACTCAGTCAAGGGAAGCTGATCAGCAGCTGTTTTATGTAATTTTTACAATTAATTGCAATATTTCTTTTGCACACTTTGTCTAGTTAAAAAATGTTGCAAGGAAGAAGAATTGATCAGATATCTTAAAACGAGCTTAAAATAAAATAGGATATTAAGTTAAGGCCAGGGATTATAGATGAATTAAAAACGTTTAAGCTAAATTAAAATATTAGAAATAACTACAAATATTGTAAAAGAATAACCTTAATTGTTATACCCACACCACAATATTGGAGAGGGTATAAAGCGTTTGTGTTGATGTTTGTAACACCTTAAAGTATTGGTCGTACACTGAAAAGAAAAATCAATCCATTTGTACTAAAATCATTCCAAAATAATGTCAGTGGTACATATTTCCTAAAATCAAGCATGGATTATTCAAGTGTTATTGTTTAAACTTATCTTGAATCGTTTGACTTAAGTAAAAGTGGGATAAAAGTTGCAATTTAAACTGTGCTTGATTCAAGAATTTCGTAGTTGGTTTAGTCTCGAATTCGTACTTGAAATAATCCGAAAATGAAATTAAAAGAGAATATGTTTACATATTTATTTAACCGTTACGCATGTTTGTTTCACTTTTGTTGTGTTCCATGTTGCCGTTGGACATTTTCTAAAAGGGCCAAACAAATGGGATTTTCCGAAAAAAGAGGTCACAAGGTAAAAAAGAGTCAGGTTAAATAAGAAATGTTTACCAACATAGGCATTGCAAAAAGTGCTTTTTATAGACAACAAATAATACTAAGTTTTTTACAACGGTAACGCTATGCATATAAAAGCTGTTTGCGACATAAACGTTTTTTCTACTTACAAACGCTGTTACAGCAGTGCTGCCAAAAATCCAAACGTAAGTGTTTTTTAAAGCGTTATTTAAAAAAACCATTACAAATGTATTAAGAGCGGCGAAAAAAGATCAAAAACTGATACTTTAGTATCACAGCGATAATGCTGGTTGTTTTTCGCCCTTTGTTGCCAAAAGAACTCTTAATTATAAGACACCAGCAGCATGCCCGATATAGTTTTTTTTTACTTGGACAATTTTGTGTATTTATGTAAATAATTTCAACAAATAGAATTTGGAATTTTCGATTCTTATTTAACTTTTAGAACATGAAAATAATGTATTTTTTTCTTCTTGTAATGTTGTTGTCGTTTCTACACAAAATTATTTTTTTTACTAACTTTTATAGTGTAGTTGTAGTTTCTAGAACAACCTTTAACTAACACATGCGTATGCACTCATATTGGTTTTCGAAAGTTATCTCATTTTAGATTTTTTTAAGTACGGTTTAGTGTTATTCGTGCTTGAATTTTTAAGTACGACTCGTAACAAAAGTATGTAGAAAAAACTTGAATTTAGTACGAGATTTTTCTTTCTGTATATGGACTCATATAGATGAAGATATGTGAATTATATTCAGCATCTTTACTTCATAACATAATATTGCTCAGGCGGGCCCCTGATGTACATGTGTCCCAAATTGGATACACATTCGAAAATTTGTTTTTTAATACCGTGGTGTAGGCGGCTTCGGGTGAATCAGTAGAATATGGTGAATGATGTTAAATTTTGTCTCAATTCATGCATCCATGGTGATGATCTTCTTCATCGAGAATTCTCTATTGATTGATCGTGTTGCAATAGATTTTTATATTTCATCTAAGTAACACACAACCTCTATTCTTTAATCTACTACAAAAAACTTAGGCCTTTACGCCAACGCCAACCGTTATCAGGCTCAATATTTGTACATAGAATTTGTCATGATAAAAATTATTCCATTAAAAAAAGTTTTTCTAACATTCCTCCAACTATAAACGATTTTATCTCATACATTCAAACATATTGTTTGTCATCACGTTACATGTCACATTATAATATGACATATTGTTTTTGATATGTCATGCTGTTTTTTCACTTATTGACAGAGCGAGCAAATGCATGTTTTCGAATAAAAGAATACAAAGAAAAGTGTTGAGTTCAACTGCACACCAAGATCATAAAGATATTTTCAACTCATTTACCCAAACACACAGTTGATCAGATGTTCTTTCTGATCCTTAATAACTGTCATTTATATGAATGACAGATATATCTCCCCGTATGCAATTTAGCGTAAGCGTCTTTAATACTTTTTTTCTGTGAATGTGCGTCTGGTTGTGTCGCTTTTGTTGATTTTATCATTTAATTTCAACTGATCCTGTTATTATTGCATGACTGCATTATTCTTGAGTACTCCTTTTGTTTGGTTTTATAAATCGCTTTTGTAAAATATTTTTGATTATTTCATCACTTGCTTAATAAATGTTTGTTTTATTTTTAAATAGTGGATTATTAATGACCCCTTTTATGTGTTTTACATTCTGCATACAAAATTTATTAAATGCGAGAAAGAGATGGGGTCCGACCAAAGTGGTACTGTGGCATGTGTTATTAAGAATGTTTGGTAGGAATGTACAAAGTGTTGATTGTATGATTGATGTTGCAATAATGTTACCAAAGTGTATTTCATTGTTTAACACTTATATTTATTGAGTTTTTTTTTCGATTTCTTTGAAATGAGGAAGTTGTAACAAGATTGCTAGAAGTTGATGTACTTTTGTAGAAGGAAAATTGGTTTTATATTAATTGGATTTGGGGATTGTTAACTCTTGTTTTGTATATTTTTCTAATGCATTCACAATTATAATATTAAATTAATTTTAACCAAGTTTGGACTTAATATTCGAATTAAACCGATTGTTAATTTTTTTTAATATCTGCAGATCGCGTATATAGGACGGTTAACCATATTAACGAATTATGTCTTAATATATTATTTAAATAGTGCCTTTCTGAATTCAAAACCGGTTTCGCGAAAGTTTTTGTAGTTTCTGAAACCGCACCAATTTTTTTTACAAAAATGTACACAATAAATTTCACTCTTTGTTTTATTTTCGTAAGAAAAAGTAGCTTTCTATTTTTGTTAAATAAACTCAAAGAAAATTAAAATATTTTCAATTATTACCTTTTATACCAATCTTAATATAGAAACTTTCATCTCAACAACAAGTTACACAAAACACAACAGTTAGTATGCGCATGCAGCACAAAAGCTAGTTTTTAAAAATAAATTAAGAAAACAAGTGGCGTTTACGGCAGCAAAAAGCAATATTTTTCACATTCAATTAAGTAATAATGACTTCATTTATGAAAGTTCACAAAATTTTACATTTTTCTTCAAAACACATACCGGAAGCAGTGTTGATATTACAAAAATAATTCTATTGGGCACATTTGAAGACTTTTGGCATATGCGCCAAACTAATAATGAGCTGACGAATTGTCTTTAACATCGAAACCTCTAAAAACCAAACCTTGTAATCGAAGGTTTTCAGGGAAACCAAGTTTTTCAAAAAATTTTACCAAAATCCTTTATTTCCCAGCTAGGATTTTTTCTAATTTTGTCGGGAGAAAATAGTACCCTTCCCGCGACTCTACTTGAAGAGTCATTTATGATTCGTTTTTTTTTTATTAGTTAAGCGACATTTTCGACTCTTTTTTTAATAATTTTTATAATTGAATATTAAATCAAACACTGTTAAATCATAAGCGCGAGTCATTTTTGAGTCGTTTATGGTATTTCCAGTACGATTCGTACTAAAGTAAGTAGAAAAAACTTTAGTACGAGTTTTTTATTTTTGTGTATGTAATTTGTTTAACGTCCAGACTTTTATTCAAAGAATGAGATATATTTTGCAAACCGTTGTAATTAATTACAAGAAGTCACTTTATTAAGTATGTTGCAAAATTCGTAATAATTTAATGCATTTAAGACTTTTTATTCAAAAGTATTTTGCATCGCTAGACACTTTTTTGCCAGCCTGTAAAACCAACATCGAAGACAGGAATGGCAACGCTTATTCTTTGAACAGAACCGCTGTAATGCAAAGCCATTACACGCAGAGAAAAAATATGGTTGGGCATGGTTAGGGAAACAACACTATGTTTAATATAACAATATATTGTTGTCGTACACAAATAATTGTTACGTTTCTTTAATATCAACAATATTATAGTTACTGTAAACATATCAACGTTTATCGCAATTATAAATTTGAGTATTGTTGAACGAAAAATAATTATTTTTTTAACAACTTAATTATGATAACTTTCAAAACATATTATATTACTCACAACCATATAATGATATTTAATAGCCATAACATGATAACTTTCTATACATTTATCATATTATGTTTAAGATGCAATCAAACCATTTTTACTCTAATAATATTATGTTAGCGCCATTTGTAAAATAATTTTGTATCAGTTGTGTCGTTAATTTTATATGTGAGCGGTTAAACAATTTAAAGATAAATTCCCATAAAAAAATAAGCTTAAAGAATTTAAAAAAATTAAAATATTAGCGGAGTTCATTCAGTTTAGTGATTTAATAGTGCAAATGGAAATTATCGTAGTTTTTTTGTAAAATCCAACAACAAAACACATAGAGATTTCGTTATATTTTATAAAAGTGTTTTGATATTTCTGTTGTTTTCTTGGGCAACTGCGTATGTCTTAAAACAAAATTTTCAGGAGAACCAAAAAACCATTCTAGATTAAACTATGGGATAGGTATTGTGCACCACGTTAAAATACATCTTTTTTCAAAATTTTTAGAAACATGTAAAGAGCAATTAAAATTAGGCAATATGGCATCAACATCTCCAAATCGGAAAAGAAAAAATGGACAAACGCGGTTGCTTATGAAAACAACCGATTTTGGATTTTCTCTTTTACAAGCCTTTTATTGAACTCCGCTATTTGATTTACATTAAGAAAAATTGTTAAAAGCCACAAAATAAAAATCGATGCAAGAGAATTTTAATTTATTTTATATTTTTATGACAGTTATGAAAGGTGCTGCATCATAATATGATTGCTTTTAAATTTATTATGATTAGCATGATAATAATATGATTACTTCTTAGCTTATTATGATTAACATGACAATAATATGAATAATTTCTTAGCATGCTATTATTAACATGATAATAATATGATTGCTTCTTAACTTATTATGATTAACATGACAATAATATGATTGCTTCTTAACTTATTATGACTAACATGACAATAATTTAATTACTTCTTGACTAAGTATGATTAACAGAATAATAATATGATTAAGGGAAAAATATTATGTTGTAATATTACGAGTATATTTAGTCATAATAGGTTTCAATAATAATCATAATATGGTGACTACAATCATGAATCTTATCATAATATGTTGCTCTTAGAATATGTTTACCACAACCATGTTTTTTCTCTGCGTGTAGCAACAATTAATAAATTTAATACGTAGTGAATTAGGACTTCATATAAAGGTATTTTAGAGATGTCTGTTTATTGCAAGGTATATCATTCTTTATTTTGTAAAATGGGCATAAATTGTTTAATATTTGCCTACAGTGCAATTTCTCTTAATGAACACTTTCCTTAAGCGGATACCCCTTTTCGATGGACACTGTTTCGTGCCAGGACAGTGTTCTACTGGAAAGCATTAAATACTATTGAGACGAAATTCCCCTTTAACATATATAAATGGTCCCTTTGATATCCGCTTATGAGAGATTTTACTGTACATACATTTAAAAAATCTTATTTATTTCATGCATGTAGCTAAATTCGTGGTTAGTATGTATTTTAATTTAATGGAATGTTCATCGATTTCGAACGAAGACTTCGTTCGCTTAACTTACATATAAAACAAAAACAAATTATAAAATATGGTTTTTGTTTTATATGTAAGTTAAGCGAATGAAGAAAGTCTTCGCTCGAAAATAGATGAACAGTCAGTTAATGAAAATATTTTGCAACAGCATTAAATGTTAAGCGTATTTACATCGATGTTACTTATTTTTGAATCTTTCATTTTAGTCAAGCTACAGCTATTAATTTTTCATATATTAACATTCATTGTAGAACTTGATTTTACTTTATGCTATAATGTATCACACTTTTCTAGAAAAGTTAATAACATGCAGTGTTTGTAACAACACTATTTCTCTATTAGAATACAGAACATAATATTTTTTTTGTTGCTATAAGTATAACACATACCTTACCACAATTTGCCAGAAAAGTTAACAGCATGCGGTGTTTGTTACAAAACTATTTCTCTATTAGAATCCATAAAATTTTTTGTCACAAATTTATTGCAATATTTTTTCACTTATAATTTATTTATATATTCATTCATTTAACATTTAAAACTTTTTTCCCATTTATTATTTTTGGGTCTCATGTTAAACATTTTTAAATTATAATTTAACACTTTGTTATATTTGTTTGTGGTTTATTACATTCTTTACAGAATTTCCCTTAAAATACAATCCACAAATATTATTATATAGAGGAATTTCAATGTTACAATTGAACATCATGTGAAATTTCTTTTTTATAGCACGAGATTTAACAGAAATGTCTTCCTTTCGGTGCCTAACGAATTTTTATTCCATAAAATGAATTGTGGACTCTCTATTTTTGAGATACGTTTGCAGGAAGAAGGAAAGCATATGTTAAAATAGCCTTGACACAAACCATTTTATATTAACTGGTCTAAATGAAAACTTTTACGTTTTAAGAGAATTTTGTGTAACATTTTTTCATTATTATGCTTAAGAATTAAAAGAAAATTTAAGCAACATACTTATATTCTTTTACGTTTATTACTAAATCACCCAAATTTTTTATAAACTCGTCGAATTTTTTTTAAACTTTTTTGCCAAGAAATTCATACCAAGCAGACTAATAAAACTGAAAGGGAACAGGAATATTAAACGTGTATTTGTTGATTTTAATTTAATTTGAAGGCAAAAGTTTAGGAAAAAATATCATAGTAGGGAACGGCATATTTTGAAGATTTTATTCGAATAAATTTTTATGTAATAAAAAACTATGTATTTATTATAATTATTCTTCAAAAAGGCATTTTCCTTTATCTTTGTATTTTATTATTTAGTTTCTTCTTCTTTTCATGTAAATTTTTGTAGAAATTAATTTTTTTTACCATAACTTTAAACTTAAGAGAAGTTAATTGCAACATAACTGTTATACTAGCTCTTAAGTGTTATTAATTCTCTCTTTTATGTTTTTGGAGACATATTTTACTTCCGATTAATACTCTTTTGAATATGTTTAGCTTTCTCTGCTTGAATTTGAAAATAATGTAAACAGATTTGTTTATATTTTCTCTGTTTTGATAAATAAACATGTTGCAGTGTTTCCCGAATCCAAATTCAATTTTACACAGACAAAGCAAAACAAAGTTTGTGTTTATTATCTAGTGAGTAACGCTGGCTGGTTAACTCTTTCCTTTTATATATAATTTAAATTCTTTTCGTTAAACAGATCGAATAAAAAGAGAAAAATTTACTTCTGTATACGAAATAATATTAAGGCGAAATTACACAAAATTTAACAAAAATGTTATGATCCAAAAATAGTTTAAGAACTAATTTTTTCTCGCATTTTTGGATAATTACACAAAAATCGGCAACATTGTGTTCTAACAGTGATAGTTAGAGAGATTTTTTTTAATGGAGAGTTTCTGCTTAAAAATAATTTACATGTAAACAGAGCAGAATAACTGCAGAAAAAACTGTTAAATATTTTTCAGATATTTTACAGTTTTTGTTGGCAATAAAATGATTGAGGGAAAAAGGTCCAAAACTTCCTTTTTCTTTGTAAACAATATGTGTAGAGTTTCTCTTTAAAAATGTAAATGTAAACAAAGTATTTTAATTAAAGAGCAGTTATAACAATAATTGACTTTCAAGAGTGTTCAAAGAATATTTGTAGCATAGAGTTCATTTTAGTAAAAGTATTGCAATAAATATTAAGAAAGAAAAGAACAAATTTTAAAATTTTATTAAACTCAAAAAATACCAATTATTTGTATTTCTATAAATAAAACGAAAACATATTAAATTTACTTCAATATTTCTTAAACAGTTAAAATACAAAGCAACAGTGTTGTGCAATCACTCCCATATTTTGGAATTTGTGTGTTAAAAGTTAAATTTTTTAATATCAGATACTTTATTTCAAGAAGAGTTTTAAACGAAAAGTAAACAACACCTTCAGTTTGTTGGAACTGCAAAGTTTCTTAAAAAAAAAACAATAACAATGTGTGTGTTTTATTTAGCCGGTACATGCGTACATTGTGGCCAACAACTTTTTTAACGCTCTCTAAAACATTAATTCTAGGCTCTCCTTACAATTTTCTGCCTCATAAGAAGAATATGTATATAAAGAAAAGTACGAAGAATTATATATTAAAAAAGAAGCCTAATAAGATTTTTGTCTTACTAGTTGGAGAATAAGTTAAAAAAAGTCCTTAAAGTAATAAAGCAAATGATAATAAAAAACAAAATTTGTTTTAGATTTGCTTATGACCGAGAGAGGGCCAACTAAAATGTGAGAGTAGTATGTAAAGGTGAGAGTTATAACTCTACAATATTTAACAGATACATGCAACAAAGTATCTGCTTAATGATAAAAAATTTATGCTTTCGTTTGTTTTTATTAGTTATTTATTTTTGCTTATGAAGTCAAAAATTTTAAAAGGATTTTAAATGAAACAAATTCATATTTTGTTACTCAACAATTTTTGTTTTAACTTTTTATAGTTGGTATTTTTATATACAAATTTTATGTTTACATATGGTTCCCTTAATGCTGGGAGAGCCAGGGAACAGGAAACCTAACGACAAACGATTAACAGTATGAAGATAAACGACAAACTCTCCGCAATTGGTATATTTTTTTTCATATTATTGTTGTTGTGTCTTGTCTACATTTTGTTACTTATGTTGTTAGTGTTGTTCTTGTCGATTATAACGAGCAATTTATTTACATTTTACTCGCGCGCCGCTCCAACATACACTGATTGTTGAAACGAATTCAGTTTTGTGTTATTCGTCGGTACGTTTAGACGCGTCTATATCCGCAGGATTACTATAGCGCGCGTTTAAATGAAAAATTTCATGGTATTTTAAATTAAAGCACAAATAATCCAAAGAAAATATATAAAATTATCCAAAAAAAATAATAGTTCTTTATAAATGTAAACGACTAAAAATTTTATGAAAATCGATTAAAATCCAAATAAATTTCATAGAATATTACGAAAATTTATAATAAAAAAGCACAAAATCATTTAAAACCCAAAAGTTATAAAAATTTTGCTTAAGCATTTTACAAAGCCCTTGAACGTGAGTGTTTCTGGTGTACAAGTGTATTGCAAAACAAAAAAAAATTACTTGGAATTACGTTAAAGAAATAAAAAGTTTTAATAAAAAAACCTAAGAAAAAAGAATATCCAAATAAAAATTTCTGTCTTCATTTCAACTCTACATCAGCAAGCCGATTTCCACAATTTAAGGAAAAAGCAAAAAAAAATTATTTGCTATACTACAATCAAATAAAATGTAGGTCGAATCCTTAATAATTTTCATAACAATACGACAACAACATTTTACATTCAACAACAAATACAAACAAATCCTGAAAACAAATACAAATACACTAAAAATAATTTCTATCAAGAAAAATCTAAAAATATATAAATTTTAACCCACAATATTCTCAATAACTTTTGTTACATAAAAATATAATAAATCTGAAATTTTTTAAAAATATCTATTCACACGTAAAATTCTCTATATTATCCTCCACATATAAATAATAACAATACGAAGAGAATAACAGAAATATACTTTAACATTTACACATACAAAAAAAAAATAATAAAAAAAAGAAAAACGATAAAATATAAAAACCAAATACTAAAAACTTATATTTTATACATGGGTGTTATTAACTCCCATCTCTGGAATTTACTACGATTTTTGTTTTCTAAAATGTGTTGAACAAAATTTTGCCCAATATTTACAAAAAAAATTACCTAGAATTTCCATTTTAACTAGATTTTTAAAATTGAAAACCTTTTTGTACATGTGTTGCTGGCAAGGTAAAGTCGCAATGTGTGAGTGCATGCAAAATAATTTTGCAACTGTTAGAAGGGTCAATTATTTTTGTGTAAAAGTATGTGTGTGTATATTTTAGAAAATCATAAGCCCCCCTCTTTTTTACCAGTTTATTTGTTACAATAATTTGTTGCAATTTTAGATTACTCCCTTTCTATATGCAGCACATAAAACACTTTAGGGGGTTTATGGGAGTGTTTGGTAACCCAGTGAACTGTTTAGTTGTAAAATTAAATGATCACTTAAGTTATTAAAAATATAGAAAACTTAAATTAGATTAAAAAAAAAAAATACTTTCTAGTCCAGTTAGAAGAAATCTTATTGGAGTCTTCTCCCAATTGGAAATACTGTTTATCTAACTGCTTAGCATATCCCATTTTTAAATTTAATAACAGACAAGTTCTTTATAATTGAGGCATAAATAAATCTCAACAAAATTGTTTAATTTTTTTGGAAGTAATCAGAAGGTTTTAACAGTGCTCATAAAATAGAAATACAAACTTAATTTAAAAGATAAAATACTACAACATTGGAATCACTAAGTGCAGAAAGGAAACTACTGACTGATTGCTAAGAAAGAAGTGTAATCTGAGGCAACATTAAATTTAATTAAGTTCTCTCCTCTACGAGCTAAGAACATAAAACTTGCATTTATTATTATCAGGAATATGCTCTAAAACTCGTTTTAAAAGGCAGTAAAAACTTGAAAACATGCCCAGAAAATTGTTAAAAATATGCCCCAAAAAATTCAAAAATTACTAATTTGAAAACAAAATAGTCATGTATTTAATAATATTTTTAATTACTACAAGCAAACCTAAACTTTTCATCGGTAAATCCCAAATACTATAGTATTTACAGACGAATTTTCGAAATTTTACGGTCGGCAGTCATGGTCTCACAAAACCAAAGTTATCTTTAGAGTTCATATAAGAGTTATTTGTGCAAAATATTTTCTAGATATTAACATCCATATGCGATTTTTTTTGTCTTAAAGTGATGTTAGCGAAGTTGAAACTATTTAAGGAAGGGAGCTTTGGGGAAATGTGTACCGTTGCGAAAAAAAATTAATTTGCAGTAAAATATTTTTGGGGCGAATTTAATCTAAATACCAACATAATTGGATGGTTTACGGACACAAAGAGTCTAATTTGGAAAGAAGTTTTTATGGGGCATATTTGAAATTATAAACAGATTTTTACCATTTACATAGACTTCGTCCTTAGTACAATTATAATGTATTTATCAAATTTGATAAAATTATCTACCAGATCGTTACTTGAACTGTCCGTCCAAGGTTAAAATGAACAGACAACCAGCCAGACGGACGGATGTACATCATTAGATCGCTTTAAAGAGTGATTCTGAGTCGGTCAGTGTACTAAAAGATTGGTCCAGACTTCTATGAATTACAAAAGGTATATATTTGCTCTTTCTTTAAATTTTGCTTTTATATAAAATTTTAAAGTTTAAAATAACATTTATCTTTAATGACAACCGGCTTTGTCTTAAAATTTTCGAGTAAAAATTAAATGTATGTATATGACGAAAATGAAGCAACACGTTGGGTATACAGATAGAGATTACGCAAAACATAAATAATTTTTAATTTAATTTGCTTCGAAAGCTCTTGTAGGCATTTAAAAAAATTTAACATGTATCAAAATAAGCCTCAACCCAAAAATTTAACATGTATCAAATTAAGCCTCAAAAAATGCGCTATAAACTTTAAAAATGGTGCAAAAAGGCGCTTTTAACTAAATTATGCAATAAAAAAATGCTACAAAAGGTAAAATATGCAAAAATATGCACTAGCAAATCGATGCCAAAACTCATAAAAAGCTCGAAAACGGATAAATTATATTGTTTCTGCCTTCAGTGGTCGCACAAGGAAAAACATGCAATTGCGAATTTATGGTTTTAATGATTTTTATTAACTTCACTGTTTTATTTGATAATCTCAAAATAAATGTCTTGAAGTAGTTTATTTTCTGCACTTAGCGATTCAAGAATTTTTGCATTTGCGGAACCCGTTTATTGTAAAACATATTTACAATATCAAATTATTATGTATGTTTTTTCGACCTTTTTGTTTTCAATAAGCAAGCGAATAATTGAGCTCAAGGACTTAGTTTTTAATAAATTTTATTTATTTATTTTTATGTATCAATATTTCGTAACCCTTCGGGAAACATCTTCAGTACAACATCTTCAGAGTACAATAAAGATCGGATTAGCGGGCAGTCGTGTAATGACCGTATATTGGTACTCTAATTAATAATAATAATTTCTTTATTTTTATTCTTGAAGATGTTTCCCGAAGGGTTACGAAATATTGATACATAAAAATAAATAAATAAAATTTATTAAAAACTAAGGCCTTTAGCTCAATTATTCGCTTACTTATTTACAATATCTTTAAAAACCTAATTTCGTAAAACCCTTTAAACACTGGGTCAAAATAAAAATTTTTTAATTATTGCCAAAAAAAAAAGTAATAACAATAAATTTAAATGCTCTGGAAATCGAAACCGAGTAAAATTTAAATCGATTGAGATTTTCAGAAATTTAAATCGGTGGAGATTTTGGAAAATTACCGTAACTTTTCTTGTTCTTAAGAGTAGATCTAATGCAGATAAGTTTTACACATAGTTAGAGATATATTTTTTTCCTTATTTATTTATTAAATCTTCATACATTTATAATAAACTTAAAATAATTTATCTAGTCTTGTTCTGATAATTTATTTTATTTCCTGACAGCAACGAACGAAAATTTTCCAGATCATAGTTTCTGTTCATATATACGGGTTCTTAGCGCTCTTCTAATCAGATGAGTCCTTCAGTATCTGTTCTTTTTAAGCAAGTGTGGTTGGAATAATTTTAAATATTTTGGGCCAGTAAGATATTTTACCTTAGCCTTTTAAAATATTTTAGTTGATAGTTTTTAATCATAGTTTTTAATTATGTGTTTTTTAATTATGTGTTTTTTAATTAATGTTTTTGAGTTTTTAGCATGCCAAGAGGCGACTATGATTATTTAAAGACGTTTATTTTGGCGTCTTTGAATTTTTTGGTTTCCAAAACATGGCTGAATAATAAGAATTAACTAAAAACATTTCGCTTTTGCTCCCAAAGGTATGCAATTACTTAGTTTTTAACAATTCAAGGTTATTTCTATCTAGACGCCAGAAGATTTATAGCTAAATTTTGTTTTAAAATTTAATAAGACAAGCTTAAGCATTCGTTTATCCAAAACAAAACAAAATCTAAATAACTTTATAAAATCTGCATTTGATCTTAAAAAAAAAAAAATTAGGAACTCCCAAAGGTATACTTTAGTTTAATTTTAAATGTAGGAAAATATACTAAAATATGCAACAACTGAATTAAGGTAAATAAATTTACACTTGTAGGGACAATAAATGAGGAGGTCCACTGTTAAAGTTAAATTTTTTTTTACTGAATAATATTCTTCATACTAAAATCCTTACAGTCATTGTTTTAACGAATTTATTTACTTTAAAGTGGATCAAAACGCAACTATTTAACTTGAATTCGTCTTTTTTTTTGGTTATTAATCCGAAAATTGTAAAATAGGAATTGTTCCGTTTTGTTATGAAGCTTCTCCAATGGTGTTTTGGTACATAGTTTAATATTTATTTACAGAATTTTCCTTAAATTGGCTTAACTGTAAGCAGTAAAAATCTTTAAGCTAAAAATTAGTCCCACTCTTGGAAAACATTAATGTTACTAAGGCCTTTTACTTAACGGATTGGAATATAAGCATTTGAATTTCGGAAAGCCGCCTTGTATGCTGAGTTGGATGGTTTTGCAGTTTTATTACCAATGGAATCTGTAAATCCCTATAAATATTTTCATTTATTATATACCACGCGCTCCGGTCGTGGAACTAAGAATTTTTGCTTGTGCGGCCTATATAAGCTCGATACTGCTAGCCGTTCCACATAATGGGATTCCAAATGTCTAAATCGGTCTCAAAACGGCTTTCTACAGGATGGCTTCATATTCGAAGTTAAGTTAAGCTCTGTCAGTAATTAACAAATTAAGTCTATAGGCTGTCAATTTCAAGTAAACTCTCTTGGATTTTATGTACCGACGAGCCGTCTATTCAAAAGTATACCAAAGTGTGTTATAAAATCAGACTGGGGCATTGTAACATTATTATGTGTTACAGGTGGATAAATGTCCTCTCCTCTGTTACAGGTGTTACAGGTCAATTTTATAACCAAGTTTCTTGTTGACTATGATAGTCGATAAGTTGATAAAAAGCCACTTGTGGGTTCACATGCGAAGTTAGAATAGCTGTATCATCCGAAAATGTGGATATGGTCGGTTTGTCGCTTATAGTCAATTCGGAGGTGAATATTAAATACTTCCCTGTGGAACACCAGATCTTATCTTTTATTCTCTTGTCACAAATAATTTTTTTCGCTTACTAAATAAACCGGTCTGATAAATATCTCTCTAGTAAATTGTGAGTCAACAGTCATTTGATTTTAAAAACCAGGCCTTTATGACATGCCTTGCGAAAAGCATAAGTTAACCTGTGAAAACTACTGAACATTTTTTTTAAATTTAAAGTATTTTCTTATCTATCCAGTCAATCGATTAATCTATTCTACAGCTCCGTTATATTAACATAAATCAAAGTAGTGGACGGGAATTATATTCCTGTCATTTTAAGAAAGGATAGCTTGCAATTGAGGTTCGGTTTTTGAATATCTTCGATGGACAGGAAAGTAAGCTAATAGGTCCTTAAGATAATAGTAGAATTGAAGCCTAGCTCGTCTTTGGCTTACATTTTTTATTGAGACATTTTTCAATTTGTAGGAATTCTATAAAAAAGGCTGCATTTATGTCCACATTAGGTGATTTTGTATAAGAAAACTCTTTTCTTAACTCCTAGAAGTATGCAACATATTTTTTTTACTATATGAGAATTTATTCAAAGAGGAATTGGCATTAAAATTAGTTTCAAGTTTAAAACTAGCACAACTTTTCATTGTCAAACGATCAAATTTAACCTTAAGAGTTGGGATTTTAAAGATACAAGAAACTCTTAAAAGTATACAGCTGATTTTGAGTTTTAATTTAAAAATCTTCGTTTAAAAAGCAATACATATATAAATTAAAGCCAATTTGTTGTTTAGCAAGGAATAGGACTTCACATTTATACAGACATATTTTTTTTTTAATTTTCTGCCTTTATTCTCAGGAGTGTTTATTAATTTTTGTTTTTAGAAAATTGTAAAAAAATAAAAAAAATCGAATTTGAGAATTATTTTTTTTATAAGTTACTTTTTGGAAATATTAAAGGTTGGATCAAGCAAAAAGTATGTGAAATATTGAAGAAATAGGTCTATTACAAAAAATGCTTTATAAAATTTAAATTTTATTTATTTACTTATTTAATAAGATTTACAAATTATATTCTAAACCGAGCCATAGTAACGTAGTTTAAAGCTTATTTCTGAATTATAGTCCTTTAATTTTATTTAAAATACAGTTTTTTTAACATTAAGTTTTTAATGTAAGTTAAGCGAACAAAGTCTTCGTTCGGAAATAGATGAACAAGCAGTTATTTGTTATTTGTAATTTGTTTTTTATTTTTTTTAAACCAGCCTTTTATTTTCAAAGTAGTTTTTTGCAAAAACAAAAAAGATTCCAAAACTTCTAAATGTAGGCAACAGTCTGAAAATTTAACCGACTTATATTTCTTTTTGTTATCGATAGTTTTTTCTAGTTTTAGTTTCTATTTTAACTATTGATTTGTGAACCATTCTTTAAGTTAACATCGTAAATTCAACTTAACTTTTTGTTTTTTTAAAAATTTTTTTATTATTTTAAATTTATTGCAAACAAATTCTACTTCTTTTTTGTTCTTTCCCGGACTCTATTTTTTAAACGTTATAATAAAAATTGTTCATATGACTTTAAAATATTTAAAATGTTTGACTTATCTTGCTATTATTTCCGGTACACTGATAGAAAAGGCGTCGTAACGCTGATGTATTTTGAAATCAGCACTAAGATAAGTGTCTTCGTTTTTGATCCCATGACACTTTACATCATTGTGATGTCGGCCTGAACATTACTTGGCCAATAGTCATGCGGTGAAATTATGTCATCAATAGGATCAAACATCGGCATCACCGAAATGACGAATCGGGGACACCAACAGTAATTCCGATATGGTTTTCGTAATCATTTTAGAAATAGATTATGTGAATTTTTGCTTCTTATTTTACTTGAAAACATTGTTATCAATACACATAATATGGAATCGAATTGGGGGGTCACTGTATAGAGGACGCATGAAATATACCAACAATTTATGATGACGTTCGTCATTGGATTGATGTCTCTTTTTGCCTCATTGATGCCATTTGCAATAACTTTGATGTCACAATTTTGATATAAGAGCTTCAGCAATATGAAAATGCATTTTTCTACGAGTGTAGGCTAGTAGGAATTAAGTTAGTAGCGAGGGTGCGAGCTCATCTGCTTCACTACAACGGGCTAAAGGTCTGAGTTATTATTGCTTAGTTAATTTAGAAAGAATATAATTGGAAAAAAAACTATAAAAATATTTCCTTTCCCTTAATATACAATACGACTTTGAAATGATTCATTTAATTTTGAATTTTTTTTCTACTAACAAAATTGTTAACTGGTTTATAAATGCAATATTTTATATTATACCAATACACACGTATATTTTGTATGCATATGAATTATTATTGTTATAAAAATACATTTATTGCACATTTAGAAAAATACACGTACGCTTTTTGAACAAAACATAAAATTCATATTCAAACAGATAAATGTCTCTAAAGCTTATTTCATTTGTTTTAACAAAAATATAATCCAATCTAGTCTAAAACACATAAGTATTTGTCTTGCAACTATGAGTGAATTTGTGTGTTTCTGCATTTGCATAAAAATGAATTTTAATTTAAATAAATAACAATCTCGATTTGTTTTTTTTTTAAATATTATTTATCATGTTTTATGTGATTATTTCAAATAAACTTGAATTGTGCTAAACAAAAAGTTTTTAGAAAATTTTATAAAATTTATATAAAAAATTTGTGAAGCGGACAACCCAATAAAAAATATTTTTTGGAATTCCTTTATATTTCGCATAACTATAGTTCTAGTAAGTTGCTATGAATAATTGTAGACTCAAAAATTTTAAGTATAATAATTGTAAAAATGTACAAACTTAACTAACCAGCCTACATAAACAAGCGCCTAAAATCCTCATTTGCATAACTTTAAACTTATGAAGAGCACATAATAAAAGTTTTACAATGTAATAAGTACGCCGCAGGCTTATTTCGGTAAAAAGAAAATTAAAAAATTAGGTCAAAGTACGGGGGAAAAAAAGGTTTCCTGATGATCTGGCCAAAGCAACCAGGGAAATACGCACTAGCTTTTCCTCAACAATAAATTTTAGTGTATTTATCAAAAATAAAAATTTGAAATTTATCACGTCAAAAAAATTTTAATAATAAATTTTGTATTCCCAAAAATAAGTTTGAGATTATTAAAATTTAAACTCGTTCTTTCCTGTCTGTCAACAAACCAATAACCACATGTACGGGTGTAAAGAAATTTGCGTAACCTTTAAACTTATAGATGTCCCACAATAAAACTTTTACAATATAATAAGGACGCTATAGGCTAATTTTGGTAAAACAAATTAGGACGAAGTTAGTTTAGTTGCACTGTTAACTTTAAATTTGATATTTTTTAGTTAGGCTTGAGTTCATCAAATTTAATTTTCATTAAATTATTTTTAATGAAGGAAGGAATTTTTTTTTTCAAATTAATTTTTTTTATTTAAAGATTAATCGATTTTCTTTAAGCATCACTTAAAATTTTATTTTTGGTTCGAAAACATAATTTGAAGAAACATTTTTTTGAAAACGGCAACACTTTGCCAACCCGAAAATTTATTAAACCCTCATTCCAATTGGTACTCTTAAGTGGCCTAAACTAAGCACTGTCGTGAACGTTAGATAACCGCTTCTTTTAATCTAGATTTATTAAAACACTCCTTTATATTGTTTGCCAAAACTCAAAATTTTAATCATTTAGATCTTTTTTTTTTAAATATTAAATTTTCACAACAAATAAATCCATTTCTCATAATCGGTCGCAATAATTTTGTGCGTTTTAATATAAATTTCTATACAAAATAAAGTTACAACTCATCATATTTTCTCTGTGCTGTGTGGCACATCTGGCCGAACAACATGACAAAAAATTTTGTATCTCGTTGTAACATGTGTGTAGATAGTATCGTTTTACACTTCAATGAAGAAGCCACTTTAAAAAAAACAGCGGGCTAAATCAGTAACATTTTTTAATACCTGTCTCAGGCGCTACAAAGAACATACACACACTTATGCGACTCACTTATGCTTCAATGGTCTTTATATATTTAAGAAAGAAAAAAAAAGAAAGAAAATCATTACGGCAGGATAAAGAAGATTAAAACAGCAACAAATTTAAGTATCTTATAAGCACTTTCATGAAGTTGAAAGGTAAAAAAGTACCTGTTTGGTTGAGATAAATAGTGCGGCAGACGAAATCTGAAATAAAAAACAGATGTTTTTTTAGGAGAAAAGTTAGAGGAGGGCGAACACATCCTTGCTTTGCTGGTGAAAAGGCTTAACTCTTTTTTGATTAAGTAACATAAAGAAATGAGAAAATAATTTGAGGTGAAGAAAATTGTTAAAGAATTATACGTCACTCTGGAAGTAAAAAAACTAAATAAGACTTAATTTCAATACAGCAATACAATTGAAATAATATCGGAAAATAACAGGATGTCATTTAAAGCCTTATAATGCTAAATTCGACCAGATTTTACTACAAAATCTGTATTTGTTACGGGCTTAGTCGTATTAAAATAATTTCGAAGAGTGGCCTTTAGATCAACCTCAAGGAAATTTGGCAAAGAGATTTCTAATCTTAGCAAACCATGACAGACGAAATTTTACCGAAATAGCACGATTCGTTACAGCTAAGGCGTGCTAAAGTGTTTTCCGATAGTAGGTTTTGTATGGGACCTATGGTAAATTAAGTGCCGATCTTCAAAAAAAAATTATGTGGTATGATTTCCACTTGTATAAAGCAAATTTGTGCAAAGTTTTATAAAAATCGATGCATTCTGTCACCAATTTACTTTACTTTTTGTTGCAAAAATATCAAGATTTTAGGGCGGTTGTTCCGCATTTGGGTTCATAACTCAATTTCTACTAAAAAGATTATACTGGATCAGGATAAGGATGTTCCAAATTATGTATTTTTAGATAAGAAACTAATGATGCCATCGAAATCAGCACTCTCAATTGAACAAACAACAATGTACAGAAGTCAGGAGTGTTGACCAGTGTTATTATTTGAGTTGAGATTAGAATAACAGATTTTGCTAGATTTTAAAAGGATCATGTTTTTTCTATATTAAGGATTGCTTGCTAATGGATTTTCTCCATTTAGTAGAAATTTTTGATTTACAAAAAAAAAATCTGATAACCCATTTTCTAGGTATACTAAAGGTCATCTTTCAAGGCGTTTTATATAATGATTTATTTCAGCAACAAAAGGTGGGGATACCGATAAATATGAGAGTTACTGATGGTCTTAATATTTAGTAAAGACGGGATATCTAAAGCCGAATTTAAAAATACAAGTGTTCCTTTTGGAATAATGATTCTTTTAAAGTCAATTATGGCAGAAATAAATTGCATATTAATGAAGTTTCCTCGAGTTTTTTCTAGCTAATTGTTTAGTATTTAATTTGTATAGTAGACTCATGATAGAAAAAAAATAATTTATGCAACGACTATTCCCTCCGCATATACTCTCCCTCTCAAGCGAGATTAAAAAAATAATATTAATTATGAAAAAAAAGTTTCATAGTACTTTTTGTATTTGAAATAAGAATTATTTATTTTTTTCAAGAAGTGCAGCAAAGCTCGTCGTGTGTTCTTAGCTTTCACTGAAATTCGCATGCAATATCTCTTTGCTGTTCTTGGTCGACAGTTGTAATAATCTTAATTTTAGATTTTTGGTTTTTTGTTTTCTCATTCCAAACCTCCTCAAAATATTTAGCGTAGTTGCCATTTACAGCCATGTCACAGAGTTCAATTCCGTTCGGAATGATTCCGTTCGTAATCAAATAAAACATATTTGTTTATTAATAGAAAATGCTTTTTGAGAGTTTGTTGGTCTTTCAGATACAGAAAACTCCCATTCCGTTCATGAAAACAAAAATGGTTTTATTCCGAAAAGTTTTTTTCGTCATTTTCTAAAGATTTTTCCAAACGGAATTGTACTCTGTGACATGGCTGCTAAATTATTTTGATAAATGTAAGATGAACTGTAAAGTTCCTACTTCTCAGTACTCATTAGGTCGAGTGTTTCATCTATAGAGTACTAAATAAAAGATTTTTGCTGTCCCCTCGATCAATTAGTTCTTTGAACCCTGGGTCCCTCTATCCGGAGTCTACTGTATAGAAATTAGATACATTTTATTCAAATTAAATGCTGTAAACTCTTTATTTAATTTGACCAATAGTAGCTTGTAGAATACATCATTAATAAAATAAGCAAAACATGTAGATTAAGAGTACCACTTTGTTTCTATTTTATCAATTTTAGTTAACTAATCCCGCCAAAAACTTACCGATTAAAAAAACCTAGTTTAAACATTTTTATAGCTAAATCTCTTAAACTATAAGGATTTTCTTAATAAAGTTTTTTCCCAAACAAATTTGTCTTTATCCCTGCTGAGGTCTATTAATAAATATGTGAGCTTAAACAACAACAAAATAGGCTACAAAAAAAAACAATAACAAATTAAATTCCTCTAGGATATTTGATGATGTGAACGACATTAACATGACAGGACAATATAAAGAAATAAGGAAAATATAAATAACATGACAAAAAAGTGCAAAAAAAAGAAACAGAAAACAAAATCTGAAAGGCTGCGGAAGTTTCCAACCAACATGAAATTGTAAAGAAAATCCATTAATATTAAATGAAGCCAGGTAATACAAACATTAAAATAGATAATGTTAGCTTAAGCTAGAATAGCTATAATAACAACAACAAAACAGCAGAAAATATACGGATTTTTATTTCTTATCAAGATAAATGTTTTTTGAGGCTTTTCATGTAAACAAAATAAAGAAATATTTTTCTTAAATACTTTTTATATTTCACACTTTAAATGAAAATCCCAAAAAAATTTCAGCAAAAATGTGAAAATGAAACATAAAGAAAATTTTATTTCCATTTTGTAGAAAAAAAGAAAAGAATCTGCAAAGTTGTAATAAAGAGGTGTATTTCATATGAACTTCAAGGTGTTCGTCACTCATTCCTTACAAATCTTTCAAGCCAAGGGAAGAGAAATTCATCACACAATTATAAAAAGTTACAACGAAATTTAAGCAAAAAAAAAAAAAAAAAAAAACATTAAAGAAAATGAATGAAGTGAGCAGGAAAAAAATTCAGGCACTTGAGATGATTTATGATGTTGTGTTAAGGTTCTACTGCTGCTGCTACTTTTTTCCTCACTCAATTGTAAACGAAGATAAAAACAAAATAAGCGGAAAAAACAGTTTGCTCTTATGGCAAAATGGAAAACTCAAGTGTCAAAACAGCAGCAACAACAATAATAACCATGAGGCACTCTCCTCCTAGACGGACAGACAGACAGACAAACAGACGGATAAAACAGTTAAAGCAAAACAAGGATTCAGTAATTTAGCAAAAGGTGTGAAATGAGAAAAGATAAGATAATATGTGTGCTTACAAGGCAAGAAATAAAAACAACAACAATATCAAAGAAAAAAAAAAGAGTTTGGCATCACCAAAGGAAGGAGAAAAAAATAACAAGTAGAAAAAATACCTGAGAATTAAGACAAATGTTGAGTGGATTCTTAAATTAGCAGAAATTCATTAAAAGTTTTGACATTTTTAGAATTGGAAATTTATTTAATGCATCTGACATGAAACATTCACATATTTACCTAATTTTTGCGGTTTTTAGGTTATGTTAATTTATTCTAGAAATTTAAAAAATGTTTTCCAATTTTCAAAATTGATTTTTCTTTGTTTAACGAAACCCTTTTTACTTAATGTAAAACTAAAAACCTTAAACTTTGTTCACATTTTCACTTAATTTAAACTTTTAATAAAGAAACCGTTTACTAATTTTGCCCAGCACAAAATAAAATGTATTCACAAATTTTTTTTAAACATTTTTATAAAATGTTCATTAAATACTAAAAAAAATTATTATAAGCGTCATTTAAATTTCATTCAAATCAAGGCGAATTAATGTTTCAGGTGGCGTTGAAAGCACAGCTGTGCTACATTTTTTTCCTAATTAGAGAGAGGAATGTCAAAAGTTACTTGTGTTTTTGACATATCGGCCAACCAGTGTTGCCAAAACTTGGTGACCAAAAATTTTTAAATTTACGGAAAAAATTGCTAAAAATGGACTAAAAAATGGCTAAAATTTTTTGGAAATAAAAACACATTAAAATTCAATAACAAAACAGAAATAATTCATTTAAAGTTATTAACGATGAAATTGTTAATTAATATTTTGATAGATATTTAAAAAATTATATCATCGATAATTTCGATGTCGTTAATGTTCATCTCAAAGGAATCACTCGTGCCTATTAGTTTTAAATAATTTTAGGGTAAATCATAATATATAGAGAAAATTTTGCTGCCAATGTTGTTGGCGCCCGACTTGGGACCAACTCACGAAGAGGTAGAATAGGGGGTTGGTAGTGTTATATCAATAAAAAGGGGGGAGACTTACCCAATACGCAGACACACCTGCTTTGGTTCGAAATCCGGGGTAATCCTTAGTGGTGGTTGATGGTGATTTCCTCAGAATGTTGGCGCCTGAACAGAGATACCGGCGCACCTGTTGTGGCTGAGGGATATGTTAATTAATAAAAAAAGAAGGAGGCCTATTGCCTTAGCTTTGGGTGAAATAAAACAAACGTTTTTTCCGTATTTTTTTTGATGTTTCAATTGTATTTTTCCACTTTGTGTGGAGGCTTGAGGTTTATTATGTATGTTTTATTTTTATATAAATTAAAATGAAAATTTTTTTTTTAGTTGTTCTCTTTTTAAGTAGATAATAAGTATGTTGTTTGTATTTTGTGTTTATTTGCTTATAACTTCACTTCACGATTTTTTTTCCAATATTTGGTTACGCACTTGTTCACTGCTAAAGAAGAACTGATCAAAAGCCAAAGCAACAAGACGAATGTTAGAAGGTGGCTGCATAAAACAGCTGTGGAGTTGCGGCCATCAGTTACATCTGTCTGTACAACATTAAAAGTTGCCAGATCGTTTTCGCACCTAAACATCCCGCCCCCCTTGCTTTATTGCAATAAAACAACGAGGGCCGGTGTGCTTGGGTGGATTATTTAGAGGGAGGTGTGCAAAAGGTGAAAGAAGTGCAAGTTAAAGTTACAATACAATTAAGATATAATAATTCAATATTAAGTTTCAGAGGGGTTAGTATAAATTCATTAATAATAATACAAAAAAAAACAATGGTAGAGATGTGGTGTCATGCAGACGATGATTTCCATGGAATCAGGCAAACTTGCCGATAATGACCCATCCCAGGGCGGTGTCTTGGGCGAGTGGTGTTGAACCCGATGATGACGACTGCAGACCGCTACGTATCAAGCGAGGATAGACGTCTGCTCCCAGGATGACGTTAACGTTATTGCCCTCAAAAAATTCTGGGTCTGCCAGGCGTAGGTTACGGTAAGTGTCAGAGACACTTCGGTCGAGTTTCTTTGCGGGGATCTTTTCTGGCAGACTCGACGATACACGAGCCCTGATCGTGATGGAACCTGCCTGGTCAAACCGTGCTCGTATGGAAATCTGGCACCATTTCTCGGACTCAAACCTCTCAAACGGCAGGTGGTACCTATCCACCAAAAACGTGGCGATGGAGCTCGTTGCAGCGGCGGGGTTGATGAGACCGCGGACTAGTCTCCAGCCTTCCGTGAGACGTATTTGGAAAAGAACGGTGGGGGTTACGGTGCGAGCATCAGCTAGACTGGCGTTATTGGGGGTTCTGGTAATAGCCGGGGGGTGAAGCAGAGTGTGGTGGTTACCATTACAGCTTTTGCATCTTTCCATACTGCGGCATGTTGGTGTAAGGTGCGAATGCCCAAGGCAGTTTCTGCAGTACCGTTGACGAGCGACCACATCTTTTCGGTCGGATACTGTCATGTTAAGGAATTTGATGCATTTGCGGAGGGGGTGATCTTTGCGGCAGATTTTGCAATCGGGGGTTTTAGCCTTAAAACGGTCGACGGCTTTGCGCTCTTCGAGGGGTGATGCGGTTTCGCGGCTACGTGGACGCATAGTTTCTGGAATAAGAAAGATATAGGGGAAAAATATTAATTGTCAAGCGGACGGAGAAAGCGGGAGTAAAACGAGTTTGACAATAGGTCGGGTCACAACGCCGTTGGCAGTACGTATTTCAGCAACTCTAACTCTATCATCAGCGCCATGAAAAATCTTTTCAATGCGTCCTAGACGCCATTGATTAGGGGGTAAATTGTCGTTTTTCACCACGACGAGATCGCCGTTGGAAATATCTCGCTGGGGGTATTTCCACTTATTTCTTTTGTGAAGCTCGACTAAGTACTCCTCCTTCCAGCGACGGGCAAGCTGATGATGCAGTATTCTCAGTTTTTGCCACCGATTTACATAACTAATGGAATGGCTTGCTAAGTCAGGTTCAGGGGGAGCTAAGAGGGGGGTTCCGATTAAAAAATGACCCGGGGTTAAGGCGCATAGGTTGTGTGGGTCGTCATTCATCGGACTTAGAGGTCTGGAGTTCAAACACGCCTCGATGCGTGCGAGCATGGTGCTGAACTCCTCATAAGTGAAGCTTTGAGTATGGCACAGTTTCTTGAGGTGAGACTTACAACTTTTTACTCCAGCCTCCCAGAGTCCGCCCATGTGGGGAGCACCAGGGGGGATGAAATTCCATTTTACCAGGTTAAAACTATCTTGCGATAAAAGGCCCTTTTGGACAAGAGAAAGAAAATGTTGTGTATCCTTCTGAAGTGAATTAGCGGCGCCCACAAAGGCGGTGCCGTTATCCGAATACATAGTATGTGGTGTCCCACGTCTTGAGAAAAATCGGGCGAAAGCGGCTAGGAACGCTTGTGTTGAAATATCTCCGGTAGCCTCCAGATGGATTGCTTTGGTGGCAAAACATACGAAAACCAGCACGTAACCTTTCGTGACCTTGCACCCGCGGCCCACATAAGACTTAATGGAAAAAGGGCCGGCGAAATCAACTCCTGTATGATAAAAGGGGCGCGTCAAACTTGTGCGCTCGGGGGGTAATGCAGCCATGATTTGCTGACTAAGCTGATGTTTTTCTTTTACGCATTTGATGCATTTTGATAATGTGAATTTTATCAACGTTTTTAGTTTAGGGACATAATAGTGAAGTCGCGTAAGCCGGTGTAAAAGTGCATTTTGGCCATGCAGTGAAAACTTATGTAGATAAGTTAAAAATAATCGCGTAAAGCGTGCATGGTAGGGGAGTATAATTGGGTATCGTTCGTCGTAACTTAATGTAGGGGAGAATGCTAACCGCCCGTTGACTCTCATTAATCCTCTAGCGTCTATAAAGGGGTTTAGGGTTAAAATAGCGCTTTTTCGTGGCAAAGGTCGGTTTTCAGATAAGAGTGCGTACTCCTCAGCAAAATGAAGCTTTTGACAGACGATTACCAGACGATTTTTTGCGAAAAGTATTTCTTTGGCTGAGAGCTCATCTGGCGGTATAGTATCAGATTTTAATTTGGACCTTATGCGATTGTAAAAACGAAAGATGTAGCAAATAACTCTCAGTGCTCGCGGAAGATTAGAGAATTTATCGAGAATATCGTGATTGTCGACTAGTGCGGTAAACGTCCTAATTGTTCGTTCTTCTTCTGTGGTATCAAATTCGCAAGTACTCGATGGCCAGTCGGCAGGGGGGAGTCTTAGCCATGCAGGACCGTGCCACCACAAGGTATTTTTAGA
This sequence comes from Pollenia labialis, assembly GCA_949318255.1. Classification (NCBI taxonomy): domain Eukaryota; kingdom Metazoa; phylum Arthropoda; class Insecta; order Diptera; family Polleniidae; genus Pollenia; species Pollenia labialis. The sequence continues at coordinate 96,857,129 of OX439142.1, read as the reverse complement.
CAGTTCGGTAAGTGTAGTGCCTCGCGAAGCTATGTCTGCTGGATTGTCTTTCGAATCGACGTGCGCCCATGCATCTTTCCCAACCTTTTCAATAATAGACGAGACTCTATTTTGAACGAATGTTTTCCATTTATGAGCAGGTTTTTTCAGCCATGCTAGCACGATGGTCGAGTCGGTCCATAGAAAAAGTTTATAGGCGATGAGTTCAAGTTGACCTTGAATCGATTCCATCATAGTTGCCAGCAACTCTGCCCCACACAACTCCTTACGGGGAAGTGAAACGAATTTTACTGGGGCAACTTTAGTTTTTGCTGCTAAAAGGTGGGTAGATACTAAGCCTTGATTTTCAGCACGTATGTAAATTGCTGCCGCGTATGCCTTTTCCGACGCATCGCAGAAACCGTGCAGCTCAACATTATATGAGGGGTCGAAGTCGATAAAACGGGGGATTTTTATTTGTTCTATTTTTACATAGTCATCGAGAAAATCATGCCACTGCTGTAGGGTACTTGGATTTAGATCTTCATCCCAGTCAGTTCCGTCCTTCCATGTCTGCTGCATGATGATTTTGGCTACGATTATTTTTGGTGATAACCAGCCCGCTGGGTCGAATAACTTTGCGATTTCTGACAGAACGCATCGTTTTGTGGTTAAGTTGCGGTCGGGATTAGACTTTAGTTTAAAATAGAAGTAGTCACTTCCAGCGTTCCACCTGAGCCCTAATGTTTTTGTTGTACTAGAGTCAGAAAGCTTTAGAAATTCCCCATCTAACAAATGTGTGACCGGTAGACCTTTTAGCAGGACTTCATTGTTCGCCGTCCATTTACGGAGTGTGAACCCAGCAGTTTCAAGGACTGTTCTAAGGTCATCACGAATTTTAATTGCCGCTGATAGCGTATGGGCTCCCGAAAGTACGTCATCGACGTACATGTGATTTCGTAAAATCTTTGTGACATTAGGGTAGGGGGTTTCATTTTCTTTGGCCAGTTGCAGCAGAGTTCTGATTGCCAAATAAGGGGCACAGTTTACACCGAAGGTGACTGTATTTAACTCGTAGTCTTGAAGTGCCTCGTTAGGCGAGCTTCGAAAGACAATTCGCTGAAAGGGGGTGTGCGATTTATTAACGGTAATTTGGCGGTACATTTTCTCTATGTCCGCGTTGAAAACGTATCGGAAAAACCGCCAACGCAATACTAAAATCATTAAGTCTGCCTGTAGGATGGGGCCTGCGTAAAGCAGATCATTAAGGCTGACGCCATTCGACGATGGGCTAGAAGCGTTAAATACCACACGCAATTTGGTGGTGGTGCTATCTGGTTTAAAAACTGCGTGGTGGGGCAGATAGTACGTGTCGCTTTCACCAGCCATAGGGGTCACTTTTGTCATTTGACTTAAGGTAGAGTATTCGGTTATTACTCGATCATATTCGGTTTTGATTTGGGGGTTCTTAATTAATTTTATTTCGTTTCGCAGAAATTGAGATATGGCGCTATTTCGCGATTGTCCCATTTTGAGATTTTCAGGAAACTCTCGTTTAAAGGGGAGTGATACAGTATATCGACCGTCATTAGAGCGGTATGTAGTTGACTCATACAGTTCCTCACAGTATAGGTCCTCCGGGGATGACTTTGCTCTTCTAGGGACATCTTCAAGCTCCCAAAAACGCTGAAGTTGGTTATTTAGGTCCACGGCATTAAAATAGGACAATACGGCATCTCTACACCGACTTCTAGCTACCTTACCAGTGATGATCCAGCCAAAAACTGTTTTCTGTGCTACCAGGGATTGTTGGTTGTCCCATTGGAGGCCATCTTGAATTATTTTTGGGTATACGTCTCCACCTAAAAGCATGTCAATCTCCGCGCATTGATGGCGATATGGATCCGCCAGCTGCAGCTTTGAAAGGTTGCCATTACTAAGCGCAGTCGGGGGGTAGTAGGAGAGTTGACCGGTGAGTTTCTTAACAACAAGTACGTCCGAATGTATAGCGAATGACCTGTCAATCGGTGAACCAATTTTAAGATGACATGTGTGCGTCGAAGTAGCGTTTAACGAATCGTTTAACCCATGAATTTTTGCCCGTGATGGCCGAGTCTCAAGTCCGAGCTGAGTTTGTAATTTCTTAGAAATGAAGGATGCCTCTGAGGCCGAATCTATGAGGGCACGGACGGTACACTTAAGGTCGTCCTTGTAGACATCTATTAGCGCGGTGCCAAGGACAACTGCAGATGAACTATCTTGTAGTTGTGTAGAAAAAGACCTAAATTCAAGATTTCGTGCTTCTGCTGAGGTAGAGGGGTTCGTATTCAACCTTTCAGGGGGGGTATTTGCATTATGATTCTCAGCAGTAGGGGCGTTAGAAACCGCTTGAGGAGGAGTAGGTGTTTTTTCTTGGTGAGTGACTCGATGTAGTAGTGAGTGATGTTTAGCTTTACACACATTGCACACGTAACGACTTTTGCAGGTTTTATACCCGTGTGAGGTACCTAAACAATTCGTGCATCGCTTTTGGTGTTTAACCGTGTTGTATCGTGCGTCAACGGACATAGCAAGAAACTTAGCGCATAACCTTAAGGGGTGACTTTGGGCACAAAGGAGGCACGTACCAGCCTTTGCTGTGGAAACATTAGTGTTGAAACTTTGCACTTTCTTACTCTGAGCGTAATTGGATTTATTATGACTATTGGATTGCTGCGCTTTATTTTGGTTATGAGGATTCAAAAATGTTGATCGTATATCCGCGACGGATTCCAAAGTCTGAAATCTAGAGGACAAAAAACGATCTAAAGCTTCCCAGGTGGGCATGTTGGATGAATTTGGCAGGGTTTGTTCCCATAGGTTAAGGGTAACTTCCGGGAGACAAGTTGAACAAATGTAGACGAAAATTATGTCCCAGCTTTCAGTCTCGACTTTTAAAAGGCGCAGATTACTAATGCAGTCATTAATGGTCCGTTGCAAACGTCTAAGGTTGGGACCTGTTTCTTTGGTAATGGGGGTTAAACCAAAAAGGGATTTCATTTGCGCATTCACGAGAATTCGTTTATTCTCATACCGATTAACTAGGTTTTGCCACGCCATTTCGAAACCGTCGTTAGTCATCGGACACGTTTTGAGGAGTTCTCGAGCTTCTCCTTCTGTCTTTTTCACTAGATGACACATTTTCTCAACCGGCGATAAGCGGTTGTTTTGGCGATACAAGGCCGTGAACATATCACGAAACGTGGGCCAGGATTTGTAATCGCCACGAAAAACTTCGGTATCGCATGGTGGTACCGATATATGTGCGGAGACATCGGTCTCCTTTGGCCTAGTCGCAGAGCTTTTCCCAGCTTTGGCCCTTAAAGACTCGCAGAGTTCAGAAATTTTTGCTGTGATTGCCGCATGAACATCAAAAGTTGCGTAATACCGTTTGGTCAAAACCGCGATGTCTATTTCGGCTTTTATCTCCTCGTAATTATCTATTGCTGCTTCATGGGCGGAGTCGTAATTGTCCCAGAGACGATGAATTTCGTTTTTTCGTACCTCCAAGGAGTGCAGCGTATGAGACGCTTCTGGCAGCTCATTAAAATACTTTTGAAACTCCATAACGCGATCGGAAGATCGAATAACCTTTTTGACCAAAGACATTGTGGCAGAAATTTCGCGGAGGACGAATTATGGGGGTAATAGTATGAAGAGGGGATTTGAATACAATTGTGGTGAAAGTGTAGTAAAAGTTAAGAAACTTCTCAAGGGTACCTCGTAAGACAGCAATAATTAAATATGTAGATATATCGAAAGTCCAATAGTAGAGAGGCAATGTAAATTCAAAAGCGAGGCTGCTTCGATGATGATGAGTGACACTTCGTAAAAGCTCGCCACTATTTCAATTTATATTAAAAAATTTTAGAAAATTTTCAATGGTGCTTCGTATAAGCTGCCACTAAATATGGGTTTTAATTTTTGAAAAAATTTTCAATGGCACCTCGTATAGGTGACCAATAAATATATGGGTTAATAATTTCAGGAAATTTTCAATGGTGCTTCGTATAAGCGAGCCACTGAATATGAATTTTAATTTTGAAAAAAATTTTCAATGGCGCTTCGTATAAGCGGCCAAAGAGTAGAGGGTTTAATAATTTTTTAAAAATTTGCAATGGCGCTTCGTATAAGCGGCCGATGAACAAAGGCTGTAATAATTTTGCAAACTTTTCAGTGGTGCTTCGGATAAGCGAGCCACTAAATATGGATTTTAAGTTTTGAAAATTTTCAATGGCACCTCGTATAGGTGGCCAATAAATATTGTTTAATAATTTCGAAAAAATTTTCAATGGTGCTTCGTACAAGCGAGCCACTGAATATGGTTTTAATTTTCGCAAAATTTTCAATGGCACCTCGTATAGGTGGCCAATGAATATATAGTTTAAAAATTTCGAAAAAATTTTCAATGGTGCTTCGTATAAGCGAGCCACTGAATATGGGTTTTATTAATTTTGCAAATTTTTCAATGCCGCTTCGTATAAGCGAAACACTGAATTGGGGTTTTAATAATTTTAAAATTTTCAATGGCGCTTCGTATAAGCGACCAATGAAAAAAAAGGGGTTTTATCAATTTGCAAAATTTTTCAATGGCACCTCGTATAGGTGGGCATTGAAATGGGTTTTAATCAAATAAATAAATTTTATTAAATTTTCATAATAATTGGGGTTAGTTAAATTTGCATGTGTGTACCAACAAATTAAAAAGCAAGGTTAATTATAATAAATAATTGTTATTTATTTATTGGTATGACTATTCTATTCTCAATCTAATAAGAACTTTTCATATTAATTTTTCATTATTCGTGGTATAAGCTAATTTTAGGTTGACCCTCGTATAACATGTAGCTTATGTACTTCAGCATCTGTTTGTTATGTGAACAAATGTGTATATCAAAATGTTTATACATACATACAAATCATTTAACTTCACTAATAACCCGCTGTAAGTTGTTGTTTTGTTGTTGTTTGTTATACAGCCATACATACATACAGGTTGATCTTTCGTTCTTCTTTATTCAAGTTCAATGTCAATTGACAAAAACAAAAACTTGCAGAAATTTTGTTCCTATATCCAGTGCAATGTTAATCAAAAAAAACCCAAAAAACCTTGAACAAGCGTTTTTTGTTTTTCCTTATTGCATGTAATGCGTATTTGTTTTAGCAACGAGATCAACTGTTGCTGATGTCAAGGGACATAAGTATGTATGTAGGTATGTATGTTGGTTGGTATGTATGGATGTTTGAAGCTATTTTTTCTTAGCCGTTAGTTTTTGTCTTCTTCTTTTTATTTGAAAAAAAGACAAACGGTTATTTGCACCAACTGTTCAACTTTTTAATTTGGTATGCAGCAAAAATGTACACACATGCGGGGGTTAGTAGGGGGTAATAATTATCTTATTTTTCCAGATTTTTTAAAAAAAAAGGGTGAAGGGCCGGGTTATAGCGGACCCGGATCCGGTTCGAAGGACCAGAATGTTGGCGCCCGACTTGGGACCAACTCACGAAGAGGTAGAATAGGGGGTTGGTAGTGTTATATCAATAAAAAGGGGGGAGACTTACCCAATACGCAGACACACCTGCTTTGGTTCGAAATCCGGGGTAATCCTTAGTGGTGGTTGATGGTGATTTCCTCAGAATGTTGGCGCCTGAACAGAGATACCGGCGCACCTGTTGTGGCTGAGGGATATGTTAATTAATAAAAAAAGAAGGAGGCCTATTGCCTTAGCTTTGGGTGAAATAAAACAAACGTTTTTTCCGTATTTTTTTTGATGTTTCAATTGTATTTTTCCACTTTGTGTGGAGGCTTGAGGTTTATTATGTATGTTTTATTTTTATATAAATTAAAATGAAAATTTTTTTTTTAGTTGTTCTCTTTTTAAGTAGATAATAAGTATGTTGTTTGTATTTTGTGTTTATTTGCTTATAACTTCACTTCACGATTTTTTTTCCAATATTTGGTTACGCACTTGTTCACTGCTAAAGAAGAACTGATCAAAAGCCAAAGCAACAAGACGAATGTTAGAAGGTGGCTGCATAAAACAGCTGTGGAGTTGCGGCCATCAGTTACATCTGTCTGTACAACATTAAAAGTTGCCAGATCGTTTTCGCACCTAAACAAATGTGAAAGAAGCTTTATTGTTCTAATTTTGAATATTTTAAATCGGCACTTACAATATGTTTCCTTAAACCTTTCAAACCTAAAGTAAAATCTTAAAAAAAAAAATTATATATATTTATAAAATATTGATACACTACTCGTTAATTGAATAGGACTGTCACTCGTTGTTAATCTCTTTAAAGTTTCCTAAAATCTTTGCAACCGTTTGCACTGTTTTCATTATAATAACTGGCTCTTCGAATAAAATAGACTGAAAGTGCCCCGTTTTATGTTTTTTTCCATTTTGTTTTGTGATTCCCAAAAATTCATGTACTTGTTGGCGTCACTTGAATAGGAGCTACAGAAGCCAGATGTGTCTTCCTTTTTACGAAATCAGTCAGGCTGTGGAAAATATGAAAGGCCGACCCAAAAGTGCGCTTTTAGCTGTTGATAAACGTCTTATACTTAGATCAGCATCGAATTATCACGACTCAGCTGCACAAACTAAGGCCAAAACTGTGCTTCTGCAAGAATTGGGATAGTTGAACGTATAATTTCAAGAGCATCGCATTGTCAGCGACTTAAAATGAACAAAAAGCCACCCTTACACAATGCCCGTCAATAGGCGCGCTTAGAGGTTTGCCGATCTCACATGACGTGAAATAAAAAGTGGCACTGCTTTGTTTTCTCACATGAAAACAAATTAATTTAGAGGCACCAAATGGATTTAATTACTACTTTCACTATCTCCGCATTATTTGGAGCATCAATTAGATCGGCTATATAGTCGAGTGAGAAGTGTGGTGCAATATTTTCTATACTGCACTTGCGAACTACAATGTTTTTCAACCAGCATGACGGTAAATTGCTATCTATGCATGTGGAAGTGCTGCAAAAAGCTTGACCACTCTTCATTAACTTTTTCGTAGACGTGTAATGAACTTTTCCGCATGACTCACCTTACCTTAACATTATTAAAAATTGTTGGGTGTTGTTGTCTCGGATTAAACTGGGCCCAAAACGTCGCAGTCGTGTTCGAGTGACTTTGTTCAAAATGTTACTTTTTGAAATCGTTCAAGTCAAACAAGTTTTTCTTATATATGTAGTGAAAGTGCCTTAATTTTGGGCAAAATGGTATATCTCGAAAAGTCGAGCTGATAGAGAAACATGCCGATTAGATTTAAAATCAGCGATCTCTAATTAGTAGGAATTTGGAATTTCAGGCCGCAAAGCAAAAGTTCAATGTTGTTCTCTTGAGTTATTATGACCAAATGAAAATTCCCAAAAAACTTATTTATATATTTATATTTTTACTATTTTTCCTTTTTGCAAAACAGAAAGAAATGTTTTTTTTTTTGATTCCTTATTGTTTAAAGTCTAAGTGGTTAGGTGGTTATGATTGTGTTTGTGATGTCATTGTTGTTGTTGTTGTTATGTTTTCTTTTATACCGACACAGCAGGATATTATTTAGCATGCAACACTTGAAAAATTTTCTGGATAAAATGGCAAAACAAAGAAAAAAAAATGATTTTAAACAAGAAACTTAAAAAGCGGGAAAAAAACACTCAAAAAGTCAAGTGTCTGTGGTTGTTTTTGTTCTTGTTGTATGTGTGACATGAGCAAAAAAAAAAAAACAAACAGAACTTAATACAAGAATTTGCCATATGTATGTTGCATGCAAAAAAAACAAAAAATCATAAGATTAACACTTGCAACACTCATACCAACATACTTTTAAACAAAAGTATCAAATCAAGTTAATTTTAAAAGAATAAAAGAATTCACAAAAAACTTGGAAACAGGAACACAGAATTCTTTATATTATTTTAAAAACCTTGAAGAGACGGGATTAGTAATAAAATCGTTATAGGGAATAATTTCAAGTGAATAGTTTTAGGCAAAAAACTGGTTTAAATATTGAAGTTGGAGTTTGCATTAGTTAAACAATTGCGGCATTCACAAGGTATGCTATTAAGTCGTATCGTCAAAATGTCCTAAATAATTTTTTACAATTGTTTAAAATAAATGTTGTTGTTTCAAACAAAAAAAAAAATTGTAATGCTGTGCTCATTGATACGTCATAACTGTACGGTAGAAATAAAAATTATAAGCGATAGCCCACAGAAGTCATATATATTTCTTGTTATTATTTTAAGACATATGACTTTACAACGTTATGACTTCGTTGTGAATACCTCAAATATATTAAGCCTAACTATATACTTTCGCTAGGCTTAGGTAAAGGTAGGATTATATCAGCCGTATAAAAAGTGTTCCATTATTAAAAAACCTGTACTTTTACCTTTCATGATGCACCTTGCTTTAGCTTATGGCTCACTTAAGGTTAAAGTAGAGTTGTAATAATGAAACAATTTTTGTACGGCCGATAAAATCCTAACTTAACCTATTGGTAATTTGTGGAAACGGGCATGATGTATTGGTTAACTAATGTGAACTTTAACTTTTTTATGCATACGACATAAAGGGCTAAAAAGTCAGAGCAAGTTAGGCTCTCTTTTTGGTTTAAATTGTGTTTAAGCCAAATGAGTTTCATACAGAGCGTACGGGCTAAAATTTCATTAAAATCAAAAGGGTTCGGATCCCACTCTTGGTCGATATGACATGGAATAACCCATATTCAACTCAATTATGAATACAAATTTTCCGGGAGTTTTTTCCCTTTTCCCATTTTTGCAATTGAATATACATATGAAAAATGAAAGAAGGGAAAAACTTCATAATTGGGCTGACTAGTAAAAATGGAAAAACTCCCGGGGAATTTTTATTCATAATTGAGCTGATTATTTTGCAATTTTATTTATTTTATTGCGTTGATATAGGAATTTTTCTCAGAATTGCATTAAACAGAAAATTCTACTAACATTTTGTAAAATCCATAAAAATAATACTTTTGGATTATCCTCAAAAATTCGTAGTTAACTTTGAAATTTTTAAATTCATTTTAAAAAAGGGAAAATTGTTTAAATATATTTTATTTCATAAAAAATATTAATCTTCGAAATTTCGAACTTCATTTCGATTTTTTTTTACTAATTTTTCTGTATTATTTATTAAATTAAATTAATTTTTAAAAAAGAAAAATTGTTTAAATTCATTTTAATAAAATATAACTCAATGTAATTTCATTAAAAATATTAACCGAATTTCATTTGAATATCATTTACTTTTTGCATTTTTATCAAAAAAAAAAAAAAAAAAAACATTTCATTAATATTTTGCCTTTCGTCGTTTTTAAAAAATTTACATTAAGTCAAAAAACATTAACTTAATTAGATAAACTATTATTTATACAAATATTTTAAATAATTTTTAACCCCATTAACTGCAAAGTTGTTGTTAACATAACTGTAAAGACCTATAATTAGTAAAAACATTAAAACTTTAATTATAAAATCAACCTTTTTTGTTACATACTATATCTAACACGCACTCTACCCAAAACAAATTTTCAAATAACACCTTATTGAAAAATTCAATTAAATTAAACCGGAGAAAAATGTGACCAGGACACACAAAAAACCAAACTCCTAAATATTACAATGACGTCAATGGATAATGATCTGATGGAGAAAAAAAAAACACCCTGCTTTAACAACCCAATTCAGCAGCTTTTTACAGAACTTATAGAAGAGATTCAAATTAGACATAAGCCGAGAAAAAAAATCAACCCTCATTTTCAATTAAAAAGGTTTAAAACCCCTCATTTAATATCATCCGTTTTATTGTCTATCCATCCGTCTGTCTGTCTAACCAATTGCCAGTTATGCCAATCGAAAACTGTGGTCAAACAAACCCAAACCCGTAAGATTTTAATAAAATATTTACATTAATAGGAAATTGAAAAAATAAATATGTATACTGAATCTGTATTTGTATAAATATTGTTAAATAAATATTTAATATTTGTAATGAAATAAAAAAAAGAAATGTAAATACAATATTATTATTTTAATAAATATTAAAAACAAAAATGTTCATATTGTTTTGTATTTCATAAATTGTATCTGTATTTACATATGCCGATTGTGTAACATCTGGTTTTTAAAGATTTTATTAAATTATTTTGTTTCACATTTATTTACATTTATTTTAGTTTTAATCCGAAAATTGTAGCTTTAATCACATTTTTGTGTTAAAAAAAAATATTGATTGGCGCCAAGCAAAATATTTTATTAGCAAATAAAACCAATATACCCTTTCTGATGTGATTTTTGAAGTTCGAAAATTCGAGACTAACAGGGGTGTGCTGGAAATCGCAAACGCAAGAATTTGAAAATTGTTTTTAATAAACTTTAAACCTAATTCTTATAATTCTTGCTTTAAAATACTCTTTAAAGGGAAATATTTGTTTAATATTTGTCATAAAATTCTGTTGTTACAGAAATCTTATAAAAAAACGACGTTTAAAATTCTTGCGTTTTACGTTTGCGATTTCCAGCACACCCCTGTATGTTGGATTTTCTAAATCGATCAAAAATCATTTATATATGAAATATTTTGTTTTAATGAAATTTTTATCCATTGTCTTTTTTCTTTGATTAGCAAAATTTTCGAACGTCCCAGAAATGTTAAGGATTCAAGCTTCTTGGTTCAAATTTTAAAAACATTCTTCTTTGACATAACGACATGGTTTTTTTAAAATTTAGGAATTCGAAACTAAGTTAGAATTTTTGGAACATACTTATGAAGCTGATTTGAAGCTTACAATGGGAGCAAACATTTCATATTTTTCTTATTTCTTTCCAAAGTATTTCATATATTTTCCTTGAAAAGTTGTTGCGTTATTATGAACACCAAGTGAAATTGTTGTTAGCATTGTGTACGAGGCTTAAAAGTTCATTTACTAGGGCTACTTTAATTGCAAAGATATTTCAATAAGTGCTAAAACTATTGTTGTTTTTTTTTTTGTTTCAAATAAATTTTTTATATGATTCAAAAATTCGAAATTTATTTAAAATATTTAAAACATCCAAAAAGTTGCTTGACAGATTGATTTTTTTAAAATTTCCAAAATCACTAAATTGTAATTTTCTTAAATAAAAATTTAATTAAATCGCTAAAATTTATAACCGAATTTCAAAAATCTCAGGGGCCAACAACAATATTGGTCGAAATTTCCATTTCAGTTGTTTTGAAGATTCGATCCATATCGTTTGCCGTAATTCGGCCCCGGATTTTTCTAACTTCTCAAAATTCGTTACAACTTTGGCATTTTCATTCCCACCAGCACAACTAGTGGTGAATGGAGGTATTTAAAAGATTGCCATTCTGTGTGAAACTTTTTAAAATTTTTCTTAGACTCCATACAGTATATGTATTCTGGATCCTATGTCGATTAAGCCATGTTCGTCTGTCCATCTGTTGAAATTACTCTCACTTTCAAAAGACTCAACAGAAAAGAATAAAATTAATGTCAGACTCTTTGTAGTACTCCTAAACAGTTTCAAATTGAAATCCAGCACAATCGGCTCAAGTAGGAAAAGATTTGTAAACCTAAATGTGAAACAACCTCCCTAAAATATTTGTATTCTTGTTACAAAAAACTAGCATATTTGTTGACGAAAGTCCCCGATTCTCATTTAATCTATGACTAGAAATCATTCTATTAAACTTTGTAAAGATCGGTTCATGATTCACCATAGGCCCCATATAAAGCCCGCTTTCGGAAACACTTTAGTACGCTTCAAACAGTAACGACATTTCGTAGAAAAATTTGTAGAATCAAAACATTTTTGTCTGAAATCTGTCCTATAAACAAATTTGTATATTCAAACAATTTATTTGCATTTCGTTTATTGAAAAAAAACACTGATTTTCAAACAAATAATTTACAGAATCAAACAAAAAGATTACTAAAATTCATATCAATTTCAAACAAATAATTTTGCTGAATCAAACAAAAAGTTTTTGCACAAGCAATGGACGCGCACCCAAGCTATCACTGAAGGAGAAGATAGATGAAGCAGAGCGGCGGCTGGCGGCTTTGAGACACATTTTTTGCTGGAATAATTTTTTAACGAAGTCTTGTTTATAAATACAATGTTTTTTGTTATCACTCACTGTTGCTGTATCCTTTTTCCTTGTAACCACAATGGCAGCACACCGACTCGAAACGTTTTTCGTCATCCTTTTGTTTTTGTATTTGATGTATTTAACTCAACAGTTTTAAAAAATTGAATACGGGATTTTGTTTTTCATTATTTTTTACCAACTTTGAAACCAACCAATAATTTATTTTGTTTCTTATAATGTTGTTGTTGTTTCTGTTGTTTAAAAATAATGAAACCTGTTTTTACCTGCTATTGTTTTTGTTTTTTTTTTACTAATAACCTCGTTGCGCTATTTTATCATATTTCTTTTTGTTGTACTTTTTTAAAGCTACCAATAATAGATTGTATGTGTTTTGTGTTGTTGTTCTTATATTTCACAGCAACACTTCTGCTTACGATCAAATAAAAAAATGCAAAAAAACGAAAACATTAAAGAGCGTTAAATATTTCATATAAATTATGAAAACTTTAAGCCAATAACGCGCATATTATATTTATTAATAGTTGTCAACATTTTTGTTGGTTAAATAGAAATCAAACAAAAATATCGATTGAAAAAAAACTTGTAGAAATTAAAAAAAACTTGTAGAAATTAAAAAAAATTTTAACAAGAGTTTGTTTGAATATAATTCGGCAATAATTTGTTCTGTGTGTACTAGCATAAATTGCAGTAATATTTGGTATGCCATAGTTTCATATGATTAGAAACCACTCTGCCAAATTTTGTGAAGATGGGTCCTTATTTACCATATACCCTATACAAAGCCCAATCACTTTAATCCGCTATTTCTATTTCTGAAACAAATCATGATATTACGAAACGAATTAACAGGTGAGGTTTTATGAATATTGGCTTACATGTTTTAGATATCATATAAAGCCCACTCCTGAAATTGTTGTACTCTTGATGGAGGGTATTAAAGATTCGCCACAGCCGAATATAGCACACTTACTTGTAATTTTGTATTTTTATGTATTTTTCAAAACTCGAAATTAAATTAAAAAATTTAAATATAAAAATAATAACTTCATAGAATTTAAGGTTATTTGTATATTTCAACATAAGTACATGTTTTTATAAAGTGTTTTTTATCCAAAATTAATTGCGAACTTTTTAAACATTTGAAAATCTAGATCTTTGGTCAAATTTATATTTAAATTTCTGTTAATCTTTTAAACTGCAAATATTTTGGAAGTTTTAAGCTTTAAAACATTTCTTTGTTTATATGTACATATGTATATGATCTATGGGTATTTCCACATTAAAGTCTACGTCTTGTCACGTTACTCCACCAATCATTTTAAATTAATTTTTAAAGAATAATTTATATTTTGTATTCTGGTATAAAACGATATTAAGTGAAAGAGAAGAAAAATTTGAACAACATGGTGGCGTATCGTAACACTTCTGTATTTAGAAGTGCCAATATACAAAATTAATTTCTTATGTTTCGAACGTTCAAAATTTTAAATTTTTTTAGTTAAATTATAACTGTCTGTTCATCGATTCAACGTTCGCAAAGAAAATTATTTATAAAACAAAAACCAAATTCGAAAATTTGTTTTTGTTTGAAATGTGATTTTATATACGAGTGTTAATGTTTAAAATGGCTTATATGTATTAGCTATTTTCCAGTCTTTATTAGTATTTAATTTTTCCAAAATTTCGAAATTAAATTCGACTTTTAGTAAAATTTTGTTTAAAACTCGTCATTGATATTGAAATTTACAAATCTTTTTATTCTTTCACCCTAAAACACATTTTGTTCATAGTTAAATCTTTCGAAATTAAGATTAACAATTTTTAACAAATCTAAATTAAGATTTTTTTTGGATTTGCTAAAAACTGGTTCTTATACTTTATTTATTTATTTATATGGTTTCTCTTTAGTTTTCTAGATTTTGTTAATTAAGTCCGAATTTTTTAAACATTCATTAGTTAAAACAAAATTTTTATTTTTTTTTTAATTCTTTTACTAAAACCTTTTTTCAATACAAATCTTTTGCTGGGTTCTTTCTTCTCTATTGCCTGTATTAACACTTATGAATTTATATCTTACAATTTACAAATTTCATTTAATTTTTGTAAGGTTTTAATTGCCTATAAAATACTATAATTAAACTATAAAAAAAACATTTTATTTCTATTTTGAAGTTGAATAAATGTGTAAAAAAAAATACTTTATTACAGTCATATAATTCAAATACTTCTTCCTTTTACACAAACTCTAAAATGCAACTCAGCTGTTTACAAAGACGGGAGATATTAGCAAATATAACACTCAATGGGATTAAACTTAAGTGATTTCCTGTTGGCAATTTAAAATTTTCCTAAATTAGTACAACAACATAGAACAAACCGCAAAAATGCTACTACAAATACATATTATATTCCACACACATCCATACACATCTCCTAACAAACGAAACGTAATACAAAAAGACGAAACAGATATAAAAAAAAAATAAAAATACATCGACATAAAATAAAAGACAAAAATAACTACAAAAAACAACAACCGCGCCATTCATAGATATTTAATTAGTGCAACGAGTAGCTTTGGAGTAGAGATACACTTCTATGTAGATACAATCTCTAAGTAGTAGTACTCTACCGCTCACTCTATATAAAGTTGTAGTATCTATGGAATACTACGCTTAAGTGTGTATTCCATAGTTACATATAAACAACAAATAAAGATACAACCATACAAATCTATCTAATATTGTAAAGTACCATCACATCGAGTAGACTACAGTAGAGTATAGTGTAAACAGAATCATGCATACATTCGTCCCAACACAAGTAGAGAAAAAGAAATAAGATGAAAAAATCGTAACTTATAAATAAAAGAAATGCTCACTCGTATATGATATAGACTTTTAGTACATTCAATACAAGATATAAAATAAACATGCAAATGTACAGATACAGCAAAAAAAAAAAGAGAGATTAAAATTTAAACGAATAGAAACAACCGACTGCGACTATCGGTATTTTACATCATCATCAGCCAGCCATCCTTCGTCATAGTTTAACTCCTCTTACTCTCATCCTTTTCCCTAAATTTATGGTCGGCTATAGATTTCCAAATAGTACTCGTAAAAGTTAGAACGAATAGTGAAAGGGTATATAAATCCTCCTTTAGCTCTTATTTTTTTTTTATCTAAAGCTCAAAATTTCATTCTGTCTAACATATTTGGGCCTTTTATTGTGCAGAGTATATTTGTGTATTTTTATAATTGTTTGAAAAGTAAATAAATTGGCAAAATACATATTAAAAAAAATGTATATTTATCAAAAAATAAAAAAAATATTCATACACTACAAATGAGTGAGATAAACTTAAGTGAAATACATATGACGACGGTTTATTTTTTAAGAAGTACATTAAGATTGATGTTTTGTTTTAATTTTTATGAAAGCAAAAAACGTATTTTCAAAATCAACAATTCATTTAAACCGCATGAGAAGCATTGAAATTTATACAAACTGTGCCTGCCCCACAATTTCGAACGAAAATTTCGTTCGCTCAACGATGAATACTATATTTTTTTTGTGATCGGAAACACCTTGTAACAAATATATTCCTAATTTTTGCAGCATTGAAAGTCTGATAGCTTTTGAACCCTTGAGTTTACAAAAAAATCATTTAATCAATTTTTTTTTGCAGTTTTATTTGCTAAATACGTAAACAAATTTTCACATGTAATTTATTTGGAAAAACTGAAAGTCGTTGAGCATTGCGTAGTATTAAAACATTAAGTTGGTGTTGTTGGAGCACTTTTTTAAGGCTACTATATATTTTGAAATTATAGTCTTCAGAAAAACAAGAATGTTTTTTAAAAGCACCATAAAATGTATTGATTATTCTAAAGAATATTAAGGATTAAATATATTTTAAATGTGCCGAGTAAATATTCCGCACAACAGAGAAGTGTGCAGCTTATCAAAAATTTTTAACAAAAAAATCTTAGTTTTAGCATCCAAAATAGTCAAAAACAACAATTTGTAAAGTACAAATTGCTCTTTATAAGCTATTAAGAGTGATTAGGCACGTTCAGATTGCATTGATATGTTTAAATAAGTTGCTCGGCTTTACCGTAGCTTTTACTCTGCTGAATATTGTAAGTGAAAAATTAGGAGTCCCTGTAAGTTAATCAAGAAAAAAATTCTAGATTAATTTCGAATATTCGAACAAAATAAAAACCAATTAAAATGTAATGTAAGTAATTAGCCTTGAATTAATATGTATAAATAAATATTACAAGAAATTAAGAAATTTTGCATTTTCAGCTTTATATTCGAAGTTAGGTTAAACATTTTCGAACATGGTTAAAATTACTAGAAACGACATGAATGCAAATAAAGAATTCCGTTATGCCCAAATTGAGTGATTAAAGATTCTTTTTTAAATAAAACTTGTCAATTTATCTCCAAATTGTTGCTTCACTTTCGGGTACATCGATTTTAAAAGAGTCAATATAACTTTGGATTTTTAGAAACTTTTCACGGACATTTTCTCCTCTGCTATGCTTCTGCAAATATGCAAATAATTTCCCCTAGAGAATCGATCGAAGTATCTTGTTGAAAGTATTTATTCATTGGACCACTTGGAGCCCTCTTTGATTTTGTTTTTGCATCATCATCCAGTACTATGTTGTAGTATTGTGTAAGTGGTAAATTAGTGAAGTTGTTGCTGCCATTGTGAACAAAGCTTTATACCGCAAATTTAAAAATATTTTCCCTCTTGCTAAGAATTCAAACTAAATTTTTTTTTGACGTACTGCCACAAGTACAAAAGATATAATCAAAATTTTTTATTTTGAAAGGTCAATAAAACCAATTTTCTATGGACATTTGAACCTTAGATTAAAATTTTTGTAAAATATATTAAATTTTAAGATTTTAATTAATATTTGTTTATTAAACTATTCAATTTATCGTTTTTTATATAATAAAAATTTTGTTGTAAACATGATTATCCACAAAAAAATATTACATTTTACGAGAGATTTTTGTGAACATTGCTAAAATTTTCCCCATACAAATTTATTTATTTATAACCTATTTGTTGTGTAAAGAACTTTATGGACATTTTACCGAATCAAAAAAAACCTGTGTAAACTTTTAACCATACTCCTAATACAATATTAAACATAAAAAATGTTGTATTTCACTTTTATAGGCAAAAATATTTTCGTTTCTTTACAATGACCCCTTGGAGATTAACCTAGAAAACAAAATATTATTACCAGACCTACTACAAGCGATTATTATGTTTTATGCTTTTTGGTTGTAAACATGTATTAAATGATCCTTTTATAACTCATCTTACGGAAACACTGCTTCTTTTTGTAATGCTTCAACTTCGTGGTAACTGTTTTATGCAAATGTGTGCTTGTGTGATAGGAAGTTTTTCCTCTTAACCTTTCCCCCATCTAAGTAAGAGTTTAGTAGTATTCGTAAATTTGCTCGCTTATGCTCGTTTATTGTTCCTGTTTTGCAGCAATAAACGTGACTCTCTTTTTATGTGTTCATACCCACACCAAAATAGTGGAGAGGGTAGTATGCGTTTGTGCTGATGTTTGTAACACCTTAAAATATTGGTTCTTTCTAGTACACCGATTGAATTAGAATAACTTTTTGAATTGGTGTAATGATATTATTCCGTCCGACTGGTAGGACACGCAAACCTTGTGCGCAAAGTAAAGGTCACAATTTCGAAGATTATTTTATGAAATTTGGCACATATTTTCTAATTGTTACAGCGAACAAGCCCATTTGTTGAAAATAGTCAAAATCGGTATATAATATCACAAAGTCCCTATACAAGCTTCTTACCGGAATAGTGTTTTTGTACCCATTCACGATTTTATTATGTTGGTATTAAGATTAAATTTGGTCCAAACTTGTTTTATTGCAATCAGTCCATATTTGACATATGTAGTTCCCAAAATAATACTCCCGAAAATAGCTTTTAATGCCATAACTGCCATAAATGTTGGTATTAACATTAAAATTGGCAATACAAACTGCTAAGAAAGCTACTATGTCATGAACAATTTTGTCTTGGTAGATCTAAAATTAACCACAGGTCCCATATAAACCCCGATCCTAAAATATCATTACATGATTGCCCATGCATCCGAAATAGGGTACACTCTCACACATTTGTTTTTAAACACTGTGGCAGAGAGTGTAATATGGTCGGTCTTGACCGACTATACTTTCTTATTATTTCCTTATGTAAAATTTAAGTGTTGTATTGTTTTTCTTGCAAAATAACAACCATTTTTTCGTTTCTTAAAGCATAAACGTTTTCCTCTCTCTCTCTCTCTCTCTCTCTCTAACACTCACTTTAGGGGTTTTCTTGTTTTACTGTTAATAATTTTCATATTTAAACAATTTTAAATGAAACAAACACGCAATTTTTGTGTCCCATATTATTATTGCTCCCATTATTGTTTTTGGTTTTAAAAGTGAGTGAATAAGCAAGTGAGTGTATGCGTGACGTCTTGAGCAAGTGTGAATGCATGTATTAGTTTGTGTGTGCATGGCTTTGTTTTTCATTATTATTATTTTTGTTACTGTTTTAATAAATTAATGAAGTACTGGTTGGCGCTTAAGTGTTATTTTTTCTCTTTTTTTATTATTATTATAATGTTTTTGTTTGTTTTTTGTTTATTTTGAATTTTTCTTTAAATTTTTTTTGGTTGTAAAAATAATTTATGCTTTTTGTGCGAGAGGTGGTAGCAAACATCACAATAAAATTGTTATAATATTTTATGAGTGGGTACAAATATTGGGCTTGCTGATGTCTTCTAGAGGCAGGAAATACAATTTTGTTGCTATTGCGTTTTGTAAAAATGAAAAGAAATAAACAAAAACAAAATTTTTTTTATCAACTAACAAATATTGTAGTGTTTGTTTTTTCTCTTTTCAAGTGATTTAGGAAGTGTTTGCTAACATTACGGTTGGTTAGTTGATAAAAATCAAATTGCTTAGTAGATTTTCCCTATTTTCAAAAAAAAAAAAGGGAAGAAAATTGTTTCTCAACACACATAAAGCAACAACAACGCTGAGTTCTCTTACATTTTCCTTTTAAGCTAAGTATGTACCATGTATATAAATATTTGTTTGTGTCTATTATTTATTATTTATTAACAGGGTGTCTTGTTTTAAAATAACATTTTTGTGCGCCCGTTCGTTCATCCATCGACTCATCCTTTTTCATCTGTCTAACTGTTTGTCTTGTTTAGCACGAGTGCTTTGTCATAATTTTTATTTATTTTCTTCTACATTTTCAAAACAGTTTATATTTTTAGCCTCACAAAAACTCCTTTCCCATTCTGCTCTTTTTCGTATTTTCGTTATTTTTTCTTTCCTCATCCATAGAACAATTATTTTATGAAGATTTATATTCTTTTTCTGTTTCCAAAAGTATTTTATAGCTTTTTTTTTTTTTGAAAATATTTAAACCTTTACATTTTTAATATTGTGGTTGAGTTTTTCGGTTAAATTTCGTTGAAATATTCTTGTAATATTTAATTGGATTCCGCTACAGTTGGTGGGAAATTTATGTTATTTTTTTTTGATGAAAAAAAATATAAATATGAATACTGATTATGTTGTTTAAAATTTCAAAATAATTTTATTATTTTAATTGGAATGAATATAAATTATAAAGGAAAATAAAAACAAATATGTATTAATAAAACATGTGTTTAACAAACATATTTAAAACAATATTTATGGATAATTATTTTTATTAAGCACAATTTAAAATATTTATAATTTTCCTGCTTGGTGTTCAAATTGGTACACATTTAAAATGATTTTAAACTTTCGAACTGAATTTCGAGATTGAATTTTTACAGTGTAGCACGTTGCACAATTTTTTTTTTAATTTTGAGCTTAAGTTCAAATTTAAAATTTTGCAAAATATTCAAAATTTATGGTTACAAATTTTGTAGAAAATTAATTTGTAGTTTAAGTTTGAAACATTTTTTGAAATATTGTAAAGAATTTAGAGCCAAGCCATTTCGAACTTTTTCAAATTTATTTTTAAACATTTTTTTTTGTTTTATAAAAAATTTTTTTACTTTCTGTTCCTTTTATTAATCTTTTAACACCTCTTAACCGTTCATTGGCCAATTTTCATAACAAAAACTTTTTCAAATATATTTGCATAAAATACAAAAAAAAAGTTAAGTCGGTGCAAAAAAAAAAAAACAAAAAATCAACAAAAGACGCAACTGCAGCAGCTATTCATTGGCTAATCAAAAGCAAACAATTTATAACCCAATAAATTGAAATAAAAAGAAACTTGCATGCTCAAAAGAAAAAAACCCCATAAAATCAACAACTACTTGAACATACATATAAAAAATAAAAATTGAAAAAAAACCTCCTCCCTCTACCAGCTTAACATACATTCCTATGCAACCCACTAAAAGAACTTTGTTTGATTTAAAGATTTTTGTGTGTGTTTTATTTTTTTGTACTTTGTAGTTTGTGAAAGGAATGGAAATTATCTCGAATTTAAACTTTTTTTCTTTACATAAAAAAACTTTGAATTTTTAAGACATACAGCGACAAGAACAACATCAATAATAAGAGAAACAAATCAAACAGACAACGGAATAAAACTATCAATTTGGGAATTAAACTCTACTCAATTGAAACCAATTTAAGCTAATCATTTGCTATTATTATATAACAACAACGCAACAAAGCCTATGACTAGAAGAAGAGAAAAAATAACAAAAACACACAGAAGAAACACTTAATTAAAAATCAACATAAAAGTAGAGTAAAAAGTTGGATTTTGAGGAATTGTATCTAGGAAGTATTCAAAATGATGATGATGATGATAATGATTAAAAGTTTTTATGTAAATTCGAAATATCTTAAGAATAGGACACCCTCTGTACGAGTATAAATAAATAAACAGAAATATTCAAATGTTGCAGCTGAAGCACAGACAGCTTAAATTGTTGAATATTCTCTGTAGCTTAAGATAAGGAAACATATGTATCTATGCTATATACAGTGTCGAAGAAAATAAGAGGGACACATGCAATCCTTAATAGCTTTTTTTTTAATTTTTATTTAGTTTTTCATAATTAAGAAATAAAAAATTATATAATTAGCTAAAGCTATTCAAATTGTCCATATCAAAAGATAAAAAACTCAGTCCCTTAAACTAAAATTCAAATAAAAGAAACTTATTCTCTTTTTCTCTATAGTTTGCAATAACCGTGAATTATAAGTAATTCTAGTCAAGAAACATTGATAAAAGCTCTCTGCTTTAAAAATTAGCATTCCCATCCCAAAACCCAGATGTTTTATTTATATTTTACAGTAAGTTTCATCGATAAAAGTTCAGTCCAACATTTTCTATGACGCATTATTCGGAAAGAAGATATCGTCTCTATTTTTTCCCGACACTGTACATACAAGTTATTAAAATATACTTCTTTATTTAGTTGTCCATGGAGTAGAGTAAATAAATGATGATGTTGTTGGAGATGCTTTTGAAGTGTTTACTCAGGCTTGATATTAGCTACAAAAAAAGTTTAAATAAATAAAACAACGAGAGTTAAACTATCACTGATTGTAAGCTTTGTATAAAAATTCCTTTAATGATAAATTTAAAAATAGGAATGACAACAGTGGCCGAAATAATAAGAAAATGATATATTTATGCTTTATTTAGGCGTTGAAATAAAATGTAATTGTGGACATCAAAACTCTCAATAAATTCAAAATGAAAAATTTTTTTTATCAAAATTTCGAACATTACTTCGAACTTTAGAAACAAACTAAAAAAAATGCTTAGAAGCAAATCTAACAATTAATTTTTATGCTAATTAATTTTCATTAATTTATTTGGACCTTTAATCAATTTTCCATTACATAAAAACTAAAATTTGCCGACAGTTTTGAACTTGCAAACTTAATTTCGAATTTGCAAAATGTTATTAGTTAAGTTAAACATTGTTATTTGACTACTTTTTAAGTAATTTAAATTTTAAATGCATTCTAATAAATGTTAATAAAAAATTTGAATTTTCGAAATTAAATTTAATTACATATTTAAAATTACTAA
Source organism: Pollenia labialis (assembly GCA_949318255.1). Taxonomy (NCBI): domain Eukaryota; kingdom Metazoa; phylum Arthropoda; class Insecta; order Diptera; family Polleniidae; genus Pollenia; species Pollenia labialis. Next base: position 96,834,824 of record OX439142.1, on the reverse strand, counting down.
AATAATATTAATTTCTAGCAGGTTTTGTAAATTGATTTAAAGCTTCACAAAAATCAAAACTTAAAATTTATGTTTTCGCACTTAAATTAAAATTTTCTATATTTCTAAAATGTATTCTACTTAATACAACTACTTTTGTTGCTTTTGATGTAACTAAGATTTAATTTTTTGATGGCTGGCCTAAAAAAAAGACTTTTTTAAAGTTTTGAATTTTCGAACTGAACTTCGAATTGTCGAAATTTGTAAACATAAAACAAATATTTCTATTTTCACTAAATTCTTTGAAAAATTTTTTTTTATTTTTTTATTAATTGCTACCTAAGTAGTTTAAAGTTTGCATTTTAAAAAAATTTTGTTTTCAAAATAAATTCGAATTTTTTCAAATATGTACATAAATTAAGAAAAATATTGTTATTCATTTTATTATTGTAATTCTTAAGTTTTTTTTAAATTTGACATTTTTTAAACCTTTAATTTTTAATAAAAATAATTCGAATTTTCGAAATTACTAATTTATTTATTTTCGAAATTGCTTCAATAAAGTTAAGAGTTCTTTTTATTTTTAAATTTTAAAACTTTGTGTCTTTTATTTAAATTTAGCACATTTTAAACTTTAATTTGGGTTTTCGAAATTTTACAGTTTGGCTTACACTTAATTATTTTTAGAAAGTGGGAATTGTTTTTTTTCATAAATTATTTTAATTATAATAACCATTCTTTCGAGTGTGCTGATATGAGCTGAATTACAATTTATAAAGCTTTTTGCAGTAGCGAAATATGTGAAATATTAAGAAGCACATTCGAAAAAATGGTTAACTAAATTATTTTTGTTATATATTTATAAAATAACGTGAATTTATTATAACTTTCTTTTTTAAGGGAAATATATATTCATTTTCGAATATTTATTTGATTTCCTTTATTGCGTTTATTTTGATGTCTAATTCGCAACATGTATTTTTTCACTTGATAAAGTTTAATTCTCTTGAAAAAAAATTAAATCAAATTTGTTTAACAAATTGGAAATCAAACGAAAAAGTGTTGGAAGTTCAAAGGTTTTTTTTTAAGAGCCGTAGTTTTTAGATGTGCAATACGTTTTGCAATTTCTTTTTAGTGTTAACTCTTAGAAAAAAATCCTTTTGTTTTTCTTTAACATCAATAAAATCCGCCTGTTTACATTTTATTATGACAGACTGTATATCATTCTGCGTTGTTACCATTATATTTCTTTAATTTTTTGCAATTGTCTGTGTTGTATTTTTTTAAATACCAGAATTAACTTTTTACTTATTTTTGTTGTTTATACTGGGGAATGTTTTTTTTCTTCTCTTATTTGGTTGTTCATTCATTTCACATTTTATTTTTTTTTTAATATTTTTCAGTTAATTTTTGTTTGTTTTCATTTTCTGCTTGATTGAGTGCTGCTGTTAGTTGTTGCCGCTGATGTTGTTTTTATATAGAGATGGAATGGATGGATATGTTTGTTGTCTTTTGCGTTTATTTTTGCTTGAATAATTTTAATATTTCATTAAATTTTCACATATTTGTATACAGTATACGAAACTCTGAGTTGTTCATATACTCACACGTATACAACAAACAATCTCATCATTTAATGATTTTTGTTGCTGTTGTTGCTGCTAAAATAATAAACAACATACATATCTTTCAGTCAATGTTGGTAGCAGCTTAAATACTGCAACAACTTCTATAAAGCTGCAACAACTTCACCATGCTAAAGCAGCAGCAGTAACCCAACTTTAGCAATCTCTTAATTCATTCGTATTTGGCTTCATTCATTTTCCAACCATTCAAAAGATATAATGACAAATGTTTTGCTAAATTAAGAATTCTATAGAGTCAGGAGTACTACACACTTGTACTTACTAGGGATGCCAAACGGGATAGATCTTACCAAATCCCGGGATCCCGGGATGTTTCGGGATCAATGTGTTTTTTTTCGTATATAACTTTTTTAAATAAACAACACTTTATTTATTTATGTTTGAATTTTTAAAAAAGAAAAATAAAAAGAACAATTCATGAACAACTTTTTTTATAAACAAAAGTTAATATATATATTTTTTTTATTTTTAAAAAGAAAACTTAACAAAACAATTCATTTTATATAAAAATTTTAAATTATGTAACCCCGTATTCATAAATGATTATTAAATTTAACAACGTTTATTAAACGAAAGTTTCATAAATAATTTGTTTTGTAAAGCTTTCTAAAGTTTTAACAAATTTTAAATCTTCAATATTTGTTAATAACTACTTTTTCGACAAAAAAATAAAACACATGACTATACAAAATAAAAAGCATGACGTCAACATGAAAGAAAGAATTATGTCAATAAGACACGAGTCGTATGAACTCAGACTTACTTAATGTCAACATAAATTTATTAGACCGATAAATTGTCCGTTAACGATTTTGGGTTTCACAATATACCGACAAAAAACATTGTTTTCAGTTGGCAGCACCTCTCAAAATACAACTTTTATAGTTGGGCGTCAGCTGATTGATTTTATCTGTACGGCAAATACATAAAAGGAAAATAAATAATTGGCAGATGAGTGCTGGTTAGCTTTGCGACAGAATAGAAAACAAATGAGACATTGAGAAAACCAAATTTCTTTAATGTGCAGTTTTTCGTTGGCAAAAAAGATAATCGTGTAATGAGAAAACGGCCAGAAGATAATAAATAATTAGAAAGTAACTATAAAACTTCAATAAAAACTAAAATTTTTATACATATAAAAATTTTTCATACATAAAAGTTGTAAAAATTTAAAAAGTTGTTAAAAAATAAATCCCGTGATTCGGGATTATTTGTCAGTCCCGAAAAATCCCGGAATTTGGGGATTCGGGATTTCCGGTTTGGCATCCCTAGTACATACTAACTTATAATAAATAAGTATAAATCTGTATATTGTCTATGCCAGCAACAACAACTACAAATAGCAACAGCATCATCATCATCAAAATGTTAAAAAAGTATTAAAGGAGGAAGCTAAAAAAAAAAGAAGAAAAAAGTTCGAAGTACAAGTATGTTTAAAATTAAACGATGCCTGCCTTTTGCAACTGTCGCACATCTACCATGTAGCACCTTCAACATTTTTATATAAATATTTTTTTAATCGCACTGAAAAATTTCTATATTTTCTTTGCTTTTTACTAGCACACACTATCCATAAAAAAACAAGTGCTTAAGCTGCATGCTTCATGTGGCAAGTACAAGGGGAAAAATTAAATCAAATTATAACAGAAATATGACTCGAAACAAAGACAAATTAAGTGTTGTTAAATAAAAAAGGAATTCAAGGAATTTGTTATACATTTTTTTTTGTTCATAAAATTATATGATTTAAGTTCGAATTTTCGAAATTGTTGCAAAATAAAGAAAGATATTAGCACAGGAATTTGAATAAAAATTGTTAAAGAAAAAATAAAGTGGTTAAAAATTTAAGATGCTATTTGGAATCAAGAAAATCAAACTTGACCAAATATTATGAGAATTTCGAACATGTGTAGCTAAAAGCATTCAAAATCATTTAAAACAACTAAGAGTGCTAAATTCGACAATGGCGAATCTTATATCTCTTCACCAAGGTGCATAGTTAAAAAGTTATATAAACACCGTTCTTTGAATATTAATAAATTTATTTTGTACTACGCCCACTTCTCCAATCCCGCCCCAATTTGACGAATGTTATCTACTGATTGCCAAGATTCGTGTTCCGAATTTTTAATCTCTGGGTACCCAGTAAAAAATGGAGCCTACTGGTAAGCAGCTTTGTAAGAGAGAGAAGCACAAGACCCCCTTACAAACCTTTGATGACTGATTGTGTTATAAAAGAAAATTAATTTCTATGTTCGGTAATATTTCGGGAATGATCGTAAACACATTTTAAAATCATTGCAATGCAACCTGCTTCCATGTAGGGGTATAACAGAAGCACTTAGAATATTGTTCGTGATTTTTTTCTTAAAAATAATGATTTTAATTTTTCACTTACAACTTGCTTACTTATAAGCGATAATGCGAAATTATTCAATCATTTTTATTTACCTAAATTAAAAATTCTCTTAAATGTTATTCGCTTTTCTGGTGCTTCTTAGTAGTGTGTAATAGTTAGCGCTTATGAAGCTTTCGTGCTTCTAGAAAGCTAAACAAATTTTACTGGGTATTGTCATTCTTCAGATGTATGCGAAGTTCCACGCTTAGTTCTCCAACTCCGCCCACATTTTGTCTTGAGTATTGAAAACCAAGAAGCTTGTTAGTAATTTGAAAATTTTGGTTCTTGTCATTCTCCCGATATACATAAAAACAATAAGAAACAACAATTGATTTATGGGTAAAATTCGAATCAGTCGTGTTTTTGTTGCTCATTTCACAGCCATTTATGGATAGATCGGGCTAAATTTCAATAGCCAAAAATTCTGGACCATGTGACATAAGAAATAAATAACCTTATGTTCTCCATCATAACTCCGGGTTTCGGAAAACTCATTTCAACGGACACACGGACACAGTTAGTTCAAGTGCATTACCATTTTAACTACTACAAACGGAATTACAAGCGAAATGCCAAACTTATATAAATTTACACCTTCGGTGAAGGGTATTAAAAAACGTTAATTACCGAATACTAACCTCGAGTTTACACATGCAACCTCTTTCTTTAAAAGAAATAGCCGATTGGCTGTAATTACAAAAACTGTGTGTGTGTGTGTGTGTGTGCATTAGTGAAAAAGTCCAAGTGTAAAGAGTTTTCCGAACTATGATTTGAAGGAGTAAACCCCTACAATTTGTAAATCAATATGCAGTAATTTTTCTCACTATAAGCACAGTTGATAAAAGTTAGTAAAAATTCCTTTAAAACTCAATTTTAAAACAAATAAAATTTTCGAAGGTTTTGTAAATACGTGAAATAAGAAATTATCTCCCAAAATTTTGTGGTAATATAATAACATATGTGTTTTACGTATAAATTTAACTATTTTACTAAAATTGTAATACATTTTCTAATTTTAGTGATGCTAAAAATTTTTGTATAAAATTTTCGTTAAATCTCCACAAAAACTTCTTAAAGTAGTTGATGGTTATTTCAAAACTAAAATTTTTAAAAACGGTATAAATTACCAATAAATTTTTATAAATTTCATGTTGTTAAATTCCTTGCTCCATAAAAAAAATAATTTAATTAAATTGTCTAAAGTTAAAGTAAATTTTCTTCTTGTTTAAGTTTTTATACGTTTATTTGAATTCTTCATTTTTTTTAAAATAAAAAAATTTAGTTTTTATTGAACAATTTTTGTTAAACTTTCTTTTGGCACAACTTCAAACAAACTTTTCAATTATTTGCAAACCAACACTTTCGATTGGTCAAGTTTTCTAGATTTCGTTTTTCCTTAACAAATCCACCAATAACAAATTGTTAACTCGACAAAAACATGTCACCAAAATTTACACACAAACGAAAAAAAAAACAAAAAAAGTCAAGAAGTAATTTTAGAAAAAAAAAATTAAAAAATTCCTTACATTATTTAAAGTTTCTTGAGCAGGCAATTTTTGTATAATTTTGTTTCATACGCAAAACCATTTTGTCTTTTTATTTTCTGCTTACAATGAAAATTATACTCAAGGGAATTTTTATCTTGTTGTTGAGGCAGAGTGAGAAACAGAAAATAAATTGGGCTGGGCATTGGGCTGTACAACTAACTTTTCAATAGAAGAGTGGCAGGCCGGGCCATCATTCGAACAGGCAGTCGTATTAAGAAGGCCAAAAGAAGATGGTGCCAGGCGGAACAAGTACAACAAGTTTTTATGGAACACACACAAACGCACACTTATTGGTTATCTAACTAGAAGAACTTTTAAGTTTAAAATGTATTTAAATTTTTCTCTTAAACTAGACAAATTTTATTCATTTCTGTGTATTTGGAAGGGAAATGAAGAACGAAATAAGGGCAATTTAATATTGTCAATGTCTTTGCATTTTTTTAAAAAAGTATGTATCCATACAAATTTTCGATTTTAAGAATTTATTAGAAATAATTTATCAAAAAGTTGGGTAATCTCTATTAATGTTGCCCTCTCCATTTGAAATTTGAAATTCATTTTGTTTTGGCATATTTGTCTATGTTTTATTACTAATTGGTGATTATGAGAGGAAATTCCAAAATAAATGGATGTTTAAAAAAAATAAAAAAAAAAAAAAATGCGTAAAAGAGAAAAGCAAACGAAATGGCTAGGAAAGCGTTAAAACAATAATTTTTTTTCCAATTTTTAAGAGCAGCGTCTGCTGTCATTCAGATTTTCAAAATGCCTTTGAAGATTTATTACCCCAAAAGAGTGGGTGGGTTAGTTAAACAAAATTTGTCAAGCCACCACCACACCAACAACTATATAGGACCCCATAGTTTTCTAACACGTATCTAAATTTTATAATTTCCCAACAATTATTATAAAAAACATTTAAAATTATCTTTTTTTTATTAACTCTAATAAGTATTTTCTAACAATAGTTATGTTTTTTTTTTTCATTATTTTATCTACCAAATAGCAATGATTCCAAAAAAAAAACAATCATTATTATAAATAAATTTTTATTTCCAGTAATATCAGAAGCAGTAGCAGTTCATATTTCATTATCATTGTCTAAAACACGCAAATAAGTGATTTATAAATTTTTTTCAGTCCCTTTTTTTTCTCATTTTTATTGCAAAAATACTGAAAAAATACAACATTTATCTTTTACAATATAATTTTTATTTAATATCATTTTAATGTTATTTTTTTCTTACTTCCATTTGCTACCATTGGTAATTTTACTTGCTACTTGTACATACAGTAATTCTCAAAACTCTGGAAAAAATCCTATAAATGACCTCAATTTGTTGTATTCTGTTATGAACAGTATCTCTGCAATAGTACAACTCTACCACGACCATATAAACAGTATTTGTTTAGCCATTATTTAATGTTTTTAAACATTATCATTATACGGAGCAACAAAAAAAAAAAAAAAATATTATAACAACAGAAATTTTTATTAAAGTAAATAAATTATATTTTGTTTTTATTTTTTTTAAATTATTGCTGCTGTTGTTGTCGTTATGAATTGGCAACTTCCAAATAAAAGCAATAACAAAGCAAAAAAGAAATAACCTAAATTTTAAATTAAGTACCAGAGTTATAGAGGCGTTAAAGGGCGTCTTTATTTTACACTTCATTTTTGGAGGGATGAAAAACCGTAAAAAAACTTTAAATATTTTAAACGTTTTAAAGGTCACACAAAATTGTTCCCTAAAGATTTTGCAAGGAATTTTATTACAGTCGAACTTGTTTTTGTGCGTTGGATAGAAACAGCAAACCCCTTAAAAAATCGTATAACACTTCACGATTAGCGATAAAGAATAGTTTTAACAACACACCTAAAGCCAGTTTGCAGGATGAGCTTTGCACTTGCATCAGACTTTGTAAAGGGTGTCCAAATTTGTGGCATCAGCGGTCAAGGAAAATCGGTACGGGGAGATGATCCAAAGATTTTTGTGGCAAAAATATATGATTTATACATTAATAACATGTGGTTTCAACAGAATGGTGCCACTTGCCAGGCAGGAAGATAACTTTTGAACTATTTAAAAAAAAGTTCGAAAGTCGCATTACTTCTCGTAGAAGAGGAGTGAATTCGACACCAAGATCGTGCAATTTGAAACTTTTAGACTATTTTATTGTGGGATTTTTTAAGTCTAAAGTGTACCGCAATAATCCAACAACTGTTCAAGACAACAGTTTATTGAAAAACGTGATTGAGAATTTTGGTAAAAGCTTGGAAGCCTGCCGTGACAGTTGGGGGCGGGGGTAAGTTAACCGATATCATTTTTAACCGGAACCTTTTTGTAATAAACTGAAATAGAAATATTTTAACCCTTTCGGTTATTCTATGCCATATGGCATGGTGCTTTTTGCAAGCCCCTGTTTGGGGCAAAATAGTTAGAAATTAATTTTGTTGATAATTTTGTATTTTTATTTAATGCTTTTTATAGAAATTGAAAAATAAAATATTTTGATTGGTACACCCAATGCATTCTGATAGCCCAGAAAGCAAACATGCCTTTCGAGATTTGTAATTTAAGAAAAAAGGTCACTCTGTAATTTTGTAAATATTGTTACGAAAATAATGTTATTTTATTACTTTCCATACGGTTTTTAACAGATTATAATTGCCTTAATAAGTTGAGAAAAAGTTAGATCCCTAGTGTTGTTCAAAGAAGGTGTCCGATTTTTTTAAAATCATTCTATGCCATTTAGCATAGATTTTATTCAAAGGAAATTTTTTGTTCAGTTGATCAGTAAATGTAACGTACATTTTTCATTTAGCTGGTGACAGTCAAAGCGAACGCATCTTAAAAATGCCTAGTAAACTAAATGCTGATCAAATTGAAAATATTTTAGTAGATTTCGATAACTCAGACTTATCTGACTTTGATGATAAAGAAGAAGAAGAAAATGATGTCCTGGGGACGTTACTGGAAACTTTAAATGACAATAATTCTTTTTTGATCGGAAAGATAACAAATCCGAATGGGAATACTGATTTATTTGAAAAAAATTTAGACTCGGAAGATGACTCATTAGATTCAGATAAAGCTTTAAAGGGTCACTTCGAAAAAAATTGTTAACTTCAGATGGGCAAGGAGAGATTGGAATATTCCTAGCTCAGATTTTTCTGAAAACTTTTCTAAAGAAGATGTGAAAACTCCCGTTTTATATTTTTCTAAATATTTTCCAAGCGATTTTATTGACAATATTGTTCAAGCAACAAATCAGGCCTAACTTATAAAAACTGGAACTGCTGTTAATGTTGTAAGGGAATAAATTCTGACATTTATTGGCTTAGAAATTATTATCGGAACAATCGGATATCCCCGTTTATCAATGTATTGGAGCAGTGCTACTGAAATACCAGCCTTTCGAAAAAAAAATGACGAAAAGTAGGTTCCATTTAATACGTTCTAATCTAAAGTTCGACGTAGAGGACAACTCAAACGACAAACTTCATAAAGTTCGACCACTTTTGAATATATTTTTAAAAAGGACTTATGAAATTCCAAAGGAGGAGAACTGTTGCTGTGATGAAATGATGATTCCGTGCAAATCAATAACTGGGTTGAAGCAGTATATGCCAAAAAAGCCTATCAAATGGGGAATAAAAGTATTTTGCCTATGTAGCTCTAATGGAATGGTATATGACCTCGAAATATACCAAGGTAAAAATAAGAAATGTCAAAAGCATTTTCCCCTCAATTTTCATTTCGTACTGCTTTCCCAATAAAAAATAGAACTTTCAACGAAGCGGGCTTATAAGGAAAAAACGTGAAAGTTTCTCTTACCGTATAGCGCTAAGGAAGACATAAATCATATATGTTGATTCATTTTCGGCACAGAAAGCGCTTTATTTAGCGCATAAAGAAATTGGTGAATTTAACGATCAGCTTTTCACACTGAATTTTTTCTTACCGTTATTCTTTAATATGCTTCCTTATAACCATGCTTCGTAACAAGGGAATGTCGTGGCTCTTTAAATTTAATATTTTTTTTTTTATTTTTTTTAAGAATTCGATCACGTACCCTGTATGCCTTTATGCATAGCGCATAAATGTCCGCTTATTTTTTATCATTTACTATTAGTGCTTCACAAAACAAGAACATTTATTATTAAGATGTTGTCTTAACAGGATGGCGCTACCTGCCATACTACGGTCGTATCTATCAACTTATTGAAATTAACGTTTGGCGAAAAGTCGCTATTGAGAAATGGACCAGTGAATTGACCTCCGTTGTCGTTTGAGATTTGACTAATCACGGGTAGTTCTTGTAGGGCTACGTGAAGTCATTGCTTTATGCTGATAAGCCATCACAAATGTCCGCTTTGAAGGCCAACATTGCTCGTATTATTTGCTACATACGGAAATGATCAAAACAAATAGTTTTAAATTGGACGACCAGATTGCGATTCGCCTCTATCATTTCTTACAACTACCAATTCTATGGGGCTTAAAAAAAACATAAATATTCCATATTAAATTTATCAAATATTCACTGTAAAGAAAATATTAAAAAAAAATTTTTGTGAATGCTGGGGTTTTAAACTTAAATTCAAAAACCGCTTAATTGCAAACATTTTCTTTTTAATTGTTATGTTACCATTTAAGTTTAGAATTAAAAAAAATTATATAAACATTTTTATTGACATTTATGTGCAAACATTTTGCAGCCAAAAAAAAATTGGGACATAAAAATAAATTCTGACACAAAACAAAAATATTATGAAAATAACATGAAATTATGTTACTCGTATAAAAATAAAATTTAGTTTGTAAAATGTAAGCAAAAGTTTTTTGGCGTCAATGAAAAACCTCAGCCAAAACCTATTTGGCTTAAAGCCATCACCACATTTAGCTAAAATATAGAAAACAGGAATTAAACTCAGATAAGCCAAAAATTTAGAATATACATTCGGTACAGTGTAACATGCACTTAACGGACACCTTTCTTAAGCAGACACAGTTTCCTGGTCGCGGCTACATTTTGAAGAAAAGTACTGTGTTCTTTGGAGAAGACATTCTCCTTATACGGACACACTTTAATGGCCCCTTTGATAACAGGCCATAAAAGATTTCACTGTATAACAAAACTTTAAAAATATTTTTCTTCATTACAAATAAAGTTTGAACATTAAATAACAGAGTTTTTTCTTCTTCTAAACAGGTGTTTGGCTTAAAAACTAATATTTCCGTTCATTAATGATTTTTTGTTTTTATAAAATTCTTATCTTAAAAAACACTCCCTTTTGTTGTTATTCGATAAAAAAAAAATCTCATTTCAAACACTTCAAAAACTAATCTTTTATATAGTGAAGCGGGTATAATGCGTTTGTGCTGATGTATGTAACACATGCTTTAATATAGCGATCGACTTAAAATCACTTTCTGAGTCGATCTAACGATGTCCGTCCATCCAGCACAAAAGCTGGCCAGTTGTCTATTCATGCAAACAGTGTGCGAAAAGTACAGGTCGCATATTTAAAGATAATTTGATAATTTGATTTGATAGATTGTTACGAACGGCTTAATTTTTACAAGCACAAAGTCTATTGTAAATGCTGACAATACATATCCGCTACACAACTATCTTTCCGGCATAGGGTCTTTGTGCTCATAAGCTATCTTATTGTGTTGGAGTTTAGATTGAATTTGGTCCAATCTTATTTTATTACAATAATAATCATTTCACCAAATTTTATTCAAATCAGTCCAAAGCCTCCATACAAACTCCCGATAAAGACTCCCGAAAAGAGCCAATAACTTCCTTGTAAATTTATAAGTATTGATATAAAATTTGGTGGCAATAACTTTTATAAAAGCAGCAAAATTGTATGCTGTTAGTTCAAAAAGTCTCCAAAGGTTCCATATAAACCTGGTCTCTAAAATAGCTTTAAGATAAAGAAATCTCATATAAATGTAGATTTTTGGATAATATCCGTCACAAAGAATTCTTAACCCCATAAAATTATTTTGTTTTGGCGGTTCCATGATTGCCCATAGGTACCAAATAGGGAACACTCTCAAAAATTTGCCTTTATATACTGTGGTGTAGGGTATCAAATGGGAGGGCTTGATTGAATATATTTTCTAACTTGGTTTTTTTAAGCATATCTTGACTTTTTTTTCAAAAAATTTTACATAATTTTATTTATTTTAATTGAACTTTTGTGTCATCTCATTTTGTGTGACAAAACATTGTGTTCTACTACTCAGCGCTTTATCAGTTTCCTTAACAAGAATCTAATAGAAAAGTTATTTTGTGTTATCAAAACATGGATTTTCTATTTCTGTTCTTTTACTCTTAAGCATCTTAACATCATAAATATTTATTCAGACAAACATTTTTAACTACTTAAAGTATTAAGAAAATTAAAGTCTTATAATGGGCTTGTTTCGGCATTGTCAAGACTTTTATATTTTGTATGATGTGATAAAAACAAAGTAACATATGATACATACTTACAACTTGGGAGGCAGCAACATGAGTTTGTCATTAAAAAAAGTTAACAATTTGTTTTATTTTTTGCTGCCGTTGTTGCTTTTGTTTAGGGTTTTAATAATTTTTTATTAATAAATATTTAAATAATTTAAAATTAAGGTTTAAAGGGTAAATAAAAATTTTGTTATGGATAATAATAAACAACTGCTTTGTGGGAAAATTAAAACTAGTTAATCCTTTCTAAAGTAATTTCACACCATCATGTCGATCTACACGCAGAGAAAAAAATGATTGACGTCTGGTTAAAAAAACATATTATGATCCCCGCAATGGCAACAAGCAAACTATTGTTGTTTGAAACCTTGTTTATTTATTAATCGATTAATATTAAATTATTGCTTGTTAACAATGAAGTCTTTACCTCTCTTGAAACTTCAAATATGGTTAAATTGAACAATATTATGTTTTAATAAAATAAAGCTTAAACCATACAATTAAAAATATTATTGTGACTTTTACCATATTATTGACACCAGCAATAATATTATGGTAACACTCGTCCATTTAGAACCCATAACCATTTTCAAATATGTTATGGTTGGTAGTAGAGATGAGCGATCCCGTGATTTTTAAGGAACATCGTGATTAGTGAACGTGATTTTAAAATCACTGTTATTTAAAACTGTGATTGTGATCACAACTTTTATTTTTGTTCTTGGATATTTGAAAATGTTTTGTTATGGAGTTTGACAAAGAAATAAGGCAACAAAAACGATCACCTGTTTATTTGGGCATACTTGAACAAATAAACATTGGCTGTAAAAAAATTCTAAAAAGAAAGAAGAGAGAACAAAAGAAAAAATAGCAACAATTACATTCATGAGTGCAAAAAACGCTATTACCCACACAAACAGTGAAATATCATAAATTTGTGTATGAAACAAAATAAGAAAATAACAACTTAGCAAGTACCTGTTACTTAACAGATTTGGTCACAACTGTGATTCGTGATTTTTCAGTAACAGTGATTAAATCACAGGTACGGAAATATCGCTCATCTCTAGTTGGTAGTAACAATACTATGTTTGAAATTATAATATTTTAAAAAATTGTTTGTTCGCAGCCAAGAATGAAAAATTATTAGTAAAACTTTAATTCGTTTCATGTTGTAAAATGCCTTTCTTCATACAAATAATTTAATGAAAATTAAATTCAATGAACTTTAGCCTGATTAAAATATCAACATTTTGATTAAAACCCACAAACAGTTAAATAAATTAACCAAATGGAGTATCAGAACATCATAAATTAAATCTGGAGTTTTGCGATATAAAATCTTGCAATTGTCATAACGTGGCCGCATAATATGATTAACCTTTTGATTATATTAACCATATTATCGTCCGAATTAACAATCATATGGTTAATTTTGCCATAAAAAGTGTTGACCATATTATGGTTGTTTTTGTACATAATATGTTTAATAATAGTAATATTAATATGGCAACTATTGACCAAAATATGGTTAATTTTGAACCAATTATGGTTAATTTTGACCATATTATAATTGATTTCGGGCAACTTATTCTTAATTTTGAACACATTAGGGTCATATTTATTGTTAAAATCCAACCTTAGCTCTTAGAATATGGTTTCATCCAACCATATTTTTATTTTGCTGTGTGAAATAAATTTTGGAAGATTACAGGAGATCTAAAATTGCCAGTTAAATACAGCATTAAGTTATAGAGCTAAAGAAACAAACATATGTAGATTCCAAAAGTGTTGAATTTTTTTTCTCCAATAAGTATTTGTTTAAGTGATACATCGTGATTAAACTTTCAATTGACTCTGTTCCCTGGTACCAGTAGATTGTTGTAACAGAAAGCATTGAATTTATTTAAGATTACAGTCCCCTTGCATGGACATGAGAGATTCTACTGCATTTCATTTAATTTAAGTCTGCTTTTATGGCTAAAAAATTTATTTTAACAATTTTATGTCAGATTTCATAAACAAATTTGTGAAAAGAGTTAAATTTTATCTGTTTTAAAAATCCATTATCTGCCTTTAAAAATATTTAAATAAAATGTAAATTTTTGTCTCCAATAAAACGATTTTGTGACATTTTCTAACTTCTTCCACCTTATTCAAATTTTCTTCGAAAATCAAAAGTATCTTTTTTAAGAAATATATCTTTTTGTTGATTTTATTATCAAAATAAGAACAATATTTTTTTGCGATTCTTTGTTTGCCAAAAGGCCTTTATTATAATCACATTTGTATACATTCGTTCAAGAACGTTTGCAAAAAGTTAAAAAAAAAGAATGAAACAGAAAAAAGTGAAAATTAAATGTACACAATGTCGTATTTTTTGTAGAGCCTCCTTAACATTTAACATTGTTAATCGTAGAATTTTTTTTGGGGAAACAGAGTTTCAAAAGAATGGAAACAAATAGCCAAGTGTTGAAAAAATTGCAAAATTATCGTTGGAAAAGATTTCATAGAAAATTTTTTTTTTTTTTAAAGTGCAAAAGCTTAATCTATATATATATATATAAAATTGTAACGTTACCGACTGACTCATCATCGCATAGCCTAAACGCCTAATGCTAATAACTTGAAATTTGGAGCAGAGATTGTTCACTCCCCAGATAGATCCACTAAGACGGGATTTTATGAAATTCGAATGTTTAGGGGGTCAAAAAGAGTAAAAAACGGGAAAATTCGGTTAACTTATATCTCCAAAACTAAAAAAAATAAAAAAAAAAAATAAAATACTTATCGTTGTTCTTTAGAAAAATAAGCGGACAGGTGTCTGGTACTTTTTTAAAATTCGGCCCTTTTTGGGAGTAAACGGGTAAAACCTGAATTTTAGTTCTTTTTTGACACCCCATCTATCTTTTGAACCAATAAACATAGATACAAAGTAAATACCAAATTCGTATCTTATCAAAAAAATACGAATACGAATTTGGTATTTTTTCGAAATTCAAATATTTAAGGGGTGAAATTTGTAACTATTTTAGGTACATTTTTTACAAAACATTTTTCTCCATTCATTGACATATTCGTACTAAATTATGGGCTCACACTACAATACTAAAATGTTTATACTTTAATGGGGTATTTCCCCCCCACCAAAAAGGGGAAATACGAAAAATTTTATATTTTACTGTAGCTTTTTGATTCTAGAATTGGTATTTTTTTAATTATTGTTAATGTTGGGCCTTAAAACAAAAGATTCAATATGCAGTGCCCTGAGTGGATAATAATCTATGCCCAAACTTTTTGGTACTATTTTGTTCTTTTACTGGTACTTTTTTAATTTCCGTGTGCTGTTGGGCGTAGAAACATAAAATTCAAGATGCAATGTCCTAAGTGGATAAGAAACTATAAGAGGAACCATTTTGGTACTTTTTTGTTCATTAAATGGTACTTTTCGAATTTTCGTTAGTATTGGAATTATAAACATAAAGATGAAAAATGATGTAACTGTTTTGCTAAAACATAGATACATTTACTTTTGCATAAAAATATGTTCATGAAATAAAAGGTCCGATTACAAAGTAGCGGGTTAAATGTTAGAATTTAAACAAATTAACGAAGCAGCGGGTATATGCTAGTGTTATATAAAAACGTACTTTTTTACAAAATTACAATCCAAAAATTCTTTATAACAGCAAAAAACACTTAAATATCGTATAAAATAGTACTTAAAAAAAATAAATTAAATATTGTTTTAAAAAGTGCTTTTAACGAAAAGTGCATTTAAACTTTATATATAAATAAGTTTACTTTTTTTTAAATTAACATTGAAACGTACTTGTAGAAAAAGTACATTTAAAGTGGTACTTTATATGATTTATTTTTTTCTCTTTAAGAAGTATTTTTTTCAATACCATAACTAAACGTACTTTTTGATAAAAGTACTTATTAGGGATAATAAATCAGTGAAAGTTAAACGCTCTTTTTGGTTTAAAATATGTTTAAACCAGCAAATCTATAAATCAATTAATATGTATATAAACCATCTCTAAACTTTTAAAATTGAAAAGTTTAAACACCAATAGATACCATATGAACTTGAAAATAATTATCGTAGTGCTGCCACATTATTATATTTTAATCCATATATAATATATCGGGCACTTACAGATGTTGGGTTAAAACTTCAAATAAATAAAAGTTTATTTTAACTAAGCCAGTGTTTAAACATTCACTGATTTATAAGCCATAAAAAGGTGCTAAATGGCCGATAGAAAATTAAATTTTAAGGTCAGTTTTACTGTCTGTCATATAAAAAGGGGCCGCCAAAAAGAAAGATGGAGACTGAACTTTATTATTTTAGCCTTAATAAAATAATGTATCTCCCAATAGTCAATCCATCTGCCTGCCTTACTGGCTGCAATTTTTTTCTCTAGATTCTGATTAGCTGATACGTCAGTGATTTAATTCCATTAAATCTCTCGAAGTGAACTCTTTTCAATACTTTTCGTCTGGTAAAGGCTGTATTTATTTATTTATTTTTTTTATACAAAATGCTAAATCATTTCAACGTCTGTCCATTTTGCAGCATCACATTTTGTGTTAAATGTCTGCTTATGGAATTTGTCTGCTCAATTTGATTCGTAGGTTTAACTCAATTCGCTTTTTCATATTTAAAGTAAATACTTTTCATATATTGGGGAAAGATATTTGTGTTATTTAAAAGAAGCATTTCAACAATTGGGGGATAACTTAAAAAGGTTGTGCCTTATTTTAAGCACTTTTCTAAAGTAAAGCATGTTCAAGTGAGTGAGGGTTTACAAAATGAGGCCAAGAGTTGTCGTGATAGATGTGTATGGCTTCATGTCTGGTCGCATATTTCCTGCTTTTTTTTGGAGAATATTCGCTCCAAGCGAATCATGTGTTTAGCTAAGTTCATTGTTACACGATTTCAGCAGCTCATAATAGACAACAGCTTTCTAGACCAAACAAATATAGCACATTACCTTTGCGCCATTTATACTTGGCTTTAACGTTGATTCACCTACTTGGTGTAGCCGCTACGATATCCTGCTCTTCGTGTTAAACATATTTTAGTTATTATTAACTAAAACATGTTCGGAGGCAACTATAATATGGTTGTGGCTTCTTGAGGGATGACTAATTTTACCATAATATGGTTGTCGGTGACAATAATATGGTTAAAGTAACATAATATGTTTAAAATTTTTTTAAAAATAATTTTGTCGGAGGTGACCATATTTAAACATGTTTTTTCTCTGGGTGTACAAGCAATTTTTGTGAGTTTGTTAAGAAAGAAGGAGTGAAGGCATACAAAATGGTTAAAAGCTGCAAAACAAAAGTTTTATTCTATAGACCCGAATGCAGTTTCAAAAGAGAATTGAAGAAAGTTTCTGCAGCAAATGTTTAATAATATTGACGTGAACTTTAAAAACAAAAACAAAATTAAAGCAAATCTTTCCACAAATGGTGCTTATTTTCCTTAAAATTAGATATTTTTAACTCAAATTCTATTTAAGTTAAAATTCTAGTTAAGACATAAACCATACGTATATAATACACCCTCCCGCATTTTTAATTTATGCACCCAATAGTTTCGTTTTCTTCTTTTGCAAAATATTCCTTTGAACGGTCACTTTTTTATATTGAACGTTTTACTTAGTCTTCTTATACTTTATAGTTTTATCATAGTTTTTTAATGCGGTTACTTTTTTTTGTGTTCTTAGTTATATTGTTTAGCCTCTGGATAATACCAAAGCAATTTTCACTGTCATAACTTTCGCCTTTTTGTTCCATCTCTCGTTTTTATTGTTGGCAGTTTAGACTTCATATAAGTTTGCAAAGAAAATGCTTTTAAAGTGGTAACAAGATGTAGAACTACTGACTAACAAAACAATAAAATGGCAAGCCAAAAAGTCAAATAACAAACATTTCTTCTATATTTTTTTTTATAACAAAAGTAGAACAAGTAAAAATGCTTTATTCGGCTGTGCTGAATCTTCAATACTCTCCTCCAAGAATAAGGAATTTTTCGGAAATAGACATTGAATTAGATCTGTGATAATGTTAATGATTCTTAAAATCTGATATTAGAAAATCTATCCAACCTAATTTTAAAGTTGAATTAATTCACAATATTGTTTTTCATTATAAGGTTTTGCATATTCGAGTTTTTTTTTTGTAAGTAGTTTTTATATGGGACTTATGGTCAATTATGGGCGGATCATAATGAAGTCAGGTAGTCATATGTGGCGCAAAAACAATGTTATGCCGAATTTCATTACAATCCTTATACTACCCAACCAATTTTATGCAAATTTTTGGTATTTTTTATAATTTAGATGATTTCGCGCCCGTATTAGTTGGCGTGTCAATATTTGACTCCAAAATTATTCAGCCCAATTAGGAATAAAAATTCCCCGGGAGTTTTCTCCCCTCTCCCATTTTTTCTATGTAAATTCAATTGTAAAAATGGGAAAAGGGAAAAGCTCCCGGGGAATATGTATTCATAATTGGGCGGATTGTGTTTTTTTTTGAAGTTAGCGTATTTTTACAGGCTGCTCCAAGGCCTTATATGAATATTATTAAAGGAATAACATACCAAAAGACAAACTTTATATACCCCCCATACACCACTTGTATTGGTATAGTGTATAAAAACAAATATAAAATTTATATAAAATTGTTTTCCTAGCCAGGATTATTTTTTTTTACAATTTTCGTTTCGCTCTCAAACTCAAACACACTTTTCGCTAGACATTTGCAGCATTTTTTCATTTAGAAAGCTAAGAATTAGAGAAAGAAAAACCAACTAAAAAAATTGCAATTTCCGCACAGACGCACACATTTTCCGGACATAAAAAAAAGGTTACAAAAAATAATAATATTATATAAGATAAAAAAATAAATGTTAAAAAAATACTAATGCATACATACAAAAAAGCAAAAAGAATAGTTTTAAAAGTACATTTTAACAGAAAATTCAATTCCCCAAATAAAATTTCAACAAAATTTCCTTAAAAAAAGAATGAAAAAAAATATAAAAGAAATTTTCTGAAAATGGAAGTAGAAAATAAAAAATGAATTGGAATTTTGGCAAATGCATTAAACTTTCATTTTTTCATTTTTTTTCCTTTGTTATTTGAAAAATCATACATGGAGGTACGATAACTGCAAATAATTTTTTAGTGGATTCGTTTTTTTTTCTTTTTCTTTAGCAGCTGGAAAAAGTGAACATTTTCTTCTTTTTCTCTATAGTTTGTTATAAAAATCACTGAAAAACTAAGAAAGTTTGTTTTAAAGACAAAAGTTTTTCCCATGAATTTTCGATAAGAACAATAATAATATCGAAAACAGATAGAGTTTTGAAAATTTCATTCAGTCAAACAGAATGTTGGTAGAAGAAAAAAAAACAATCCTTAAACTAAAACAATAAAAATTTATTTATATGTTAAAAGGACAATTATTTAAAGAATTTAAATTTTAGGGCATATTAAACGAAATAATTGTAATAAGAAGCATTTTTGAGTAAAAATTAAAAAAAAAAAATTTTTTTTAATGCTATTTCTCTTTAACAATGTGACTTTTAAAAAAGTGCTTCTTGAAAGGTACTAATAGTTTTTTTTCAAACAGGTACTTGCTTTAAATTGTATTTTGTTTAAATAATTTATTTAAAAGTATGTGGTTATTTGATTGAACTGTTCACGGTTTTTAATCCAAACTGCCAGCCGACCCAAAGGCGGTGAGTGTTAAACTGCAAACCCCCCTAAAGATATATTGTGGTTACTATCGAAACATGCCAGGGCCACCTGTACATATAAACCTGGGTTCATATTCCCAGTTCAATCAGGAATAAAAATTATCAATAAAAATTTTAATTGATTTCATTCTGTAAAATTCCTTTCTTCATAAAAAATTTGATGTAAATTTAAATGGGATAAACTTTAGCAGGATTAAAAATATTAATATTTGGATTAAAAATATTTTTTATTTTAATAATATCTTGTAAAATTTTTAAGAAGTTTTATGCAGGGCAGTTTGTAAGAGTTCTCTTTAATAAGGAACTTTTCATTTAAGGAGCCTTGAGAAAACATATTTTGGCCTTTAAGTAATCCAATAAAGTACAAGTACATTCATACACCGATTGGTAATAAGATAAGTTCTTGAAAGGAATTTGTCACGTGCGACAGTGATTTAAACTAACTTAAACAAATTTCAATCATTTATTGGTAAAACCAAAACCACTTTTAAGAGACATTAGTGCACAACATTCTACAATTAGTCGCATTTAAATATTGCCTCAGGTTTCGGTAAGACCGGTCTTCTATTTTTCACGTCCGTAGCCTTGAAAAAGAAAAAAAATTTATCAAAAATAACAATATTTAGCACAAATTATGGGGCTAATTAAGAGCTAAAGGTTAAATTTATTGTCAAAAGAAAAATTAGTTTAATTTTGACTTTTTTTTTCATTTTATGTGTGTACAACGGTCACGTTCGACATGATGAAAATAATTTTTTGATATGAAGAGCTCCATAACAAAAGGGTACAATTCCACTTTTACAATTTTGGGATAAATGAACAAAAAAAAATGGATTTTAAATGTGAAATTGTTGCGTTTTAAACCGATTTCGTTAAAACAATGACTTTAAGGATTTTAGTATGTACAATATGTATTATTCAGTAAAAAAAAACATTAAATTTCAAAAGTGGAATTGTTGCGTTTTCTTATAAACCTCCTCATATATAAATGGAGACAATTTAAAACATAAATTTATAAGAGGGTATTTTTATTTTAAAGTAAAGCTTTTGAAGCAAATGGAAATAATTATTTTAAATTCCGTAGAAATTTTATTGAAGGACTAAATTATAGGTAAAAGAAATAACGACAATAACGTTCATAATTACAAAAGTAGTTGTATAGAATTAAGGAAGTCATTACGTGTTAAATATAAATTAATTCTGAGGCATTTTGACAAAAAAAGTGTTGTAAGTCATTCGAATTTTCATTCAAAAACATTTTTGTTTACGTTTTTAAAATTTTGTATTATAAACGAAATTTTTTTTTGTAATTTTGGTTTATTTTATTATTTGATTAGAATGATGTTTTCAACGAGTTTTTTAAAGCTTTTTGCTATCTTATCTCGACTTAAGATCTTTTGGCAAACTGCCACAGAAATATGGAATATAAACTAAAAGAATTTTTTTGCTTAATTTTATTTCGCTCCGGAAAAACTAACTACAGAATAAACCACATATCGTCCAGGTCCATATCGTCAATTTATGGCCACAAGTGGCCCGTAATTATCCCGCGATAGCGAACATTACTTGTTATTTGTATTTAATAATTTTATTATAACTTCCTCGAAATTTTAATTAAAATTTTTCAATTACAATACTTGTAATTACAGTTGATTTTGTTCTATTACAAATTAGTTGTGACTCAAATTCTTATCTTTTAATTAAAATAAAAAGTATCGTTTTGATTTCAATTAAATTACTTGTAATTCCAATTGGAAATTTCGCAATTTCACTTTGCAAACCATATTAATTTAATTTAAATAAGATTGAAATTCCCAGGTGCGTTTGTTATGTTTATGCAATTGCAATTCAATTTAAGGCCTGGTTATCGATCTTTAAAAATGTATTGCAATTTCGATCAATTGTGAATGCCATAATTTGCCTCCGATTTTTTTTATTGCAGCATTTTTTTTTATCTGTGTTGGTTTAATTAAAAAGTTAGTTATCTTTACTTGAAAAAACCCACTCCTTTTATTCTTAATCAAATCCAGTTTAAAAAATTTAAGCAGCAATTCATTTATTTAACTCTAAAATCATAAACTACTGAAATTAACGAGTATCTATACGGTCATAAACAGGCCATTACAATTGAATAAAAAAAAAAAAAAATTAATAATAAATAATTATTCAGGTTTAATTTTTTATAGAGTATAAAACTTAAAAGAAATAAAAACTATAAATTTGTTTAAACTGTCAAAATTATTTCCAATCAAGATTCATTCACATTACAAGTCAAGAAAACATGTGTTTGGATTACAAACGATTTTAAAAGAAACAAGAGAGACACCTCTTGATTTTTCACAAAGGGGGGACTAATATTTTTTTTCAAACTTTATTTTGTGGCAATGTAATGAAGTAAGCGAAACAAATTTAATATTAAAATAATACCACTACTGCCGCAGCTTAAGTTGCAAGTGTTTGACTGGTTTGCGTTGGCTACCGTTCGAAAATATTTATGAAGCTGTTTATCGTTGCTGCACAGTTTACCAATGTTGTCATAATGTTGGCTGCTAAGTTTATTTCAGGTTTTTTGTTGCATGTCCACCATCGGTTATAATAAAAATTATGAATATGAGTGTTTAAATAATGTTGCATGCATTAGTCTATACCAGATATTGCTGAGATATGGGCATTCCATTTGTGGCAAGTAAATTTAAAAATCTTTTTCGCTCGAAAATTACAAAAGTTATCGTTTACACTTTCAGGCCTTAAGAAATATATTAATAAAATTATTACATGAAATTTTTTCCCAACAATTACAAAAAAAACAAATTTAGATCATTTTGAACATCTGTCTTGTCGAAACTACAAATCGTATAGTCTTTATAAAACCATATGCCATTCAAAAACACAAAAATCTTTTTTTTTTAAAGTATCTGATAGTTTGTCACAACAACGAGAGGAAACTGGAGTAAAATATATAGTTTAATATTTGTAATTGTCTAACAACTAAATCTATATTTTACTTTCTCACTCTCTCTTTCTCTTTCTTATTCTCCTTAAACGAGTAAATTTCTATGAAAATAATTTGAGCTACAAATTTTATGTCTTTGTTAATAGTGATTGTTTTTAATGTTTGCTCGTTCATATTTTTATGCCCTCCCCCACTATGAGTGATGAATGTGGTATTATAAGGTTTGTCATTACGTGTGTGACACCAGAAGAAATTTGTCTTAAGCCCGATACACTATTCCATGAGTAATTCGAAATCGCTTCTTAATTAATTTAGTCAGTCTGGTTGGCTATTGAATATAATGATTCTGGTGTCAAAATTGTTTCCAGTTCTCCCAGACAGAACAATAAGTTCAGTTGGAAAATACAGAAATTGATATTTATTATTTGCCCGCACAGTGTTTACTACTTGAAACTAGCACAATTATTTTCTTTATCCTAAAGAAACATTCACTCTTATTATGTAACGTGTTGTCGATGTTGACGTTAGTTTGAAATTGTTGTCACATCAAGGGGACGACTATATTACTGCGACGCTAATTTGGTATTTGATAGGAATGTTGTATGAACGTCGACTAGTTATCGAAAGTCTGACAAAATATAAGATAATATACATACTTGCATGTGCCCGTGAAAAAAACTGATTGGCAAATTGGAATGAAGCAGTTTGTTTCTTAATTTTGTTTTTTCTTTTTACCCACTTACAACTATAATTCGAGTCGGAAGGAACCCAACCAATTGTAGGGGAATGTAAGAAAAGATAAACTCACTGTTTATTGTTGGTGTTTTGTTTAAGCTTTGATATTGTTACAAGTAAGACTTTGAGTGTTTACAATTCTTATTCGCTTTAGTGTTTTATTTTTGGCTTTTCTAAAATCTTTGGAAAAGGTTTCCTGATGAGCTGGCGTAAGCAACCAGTGAAATGCGCATAGAAGCTAGCTTTCCCCAAACAATAAATTTCAGTGTATTTAGCAAATATGAAAAGCTGGGAATTTAGCACGTCATACGGAAATCGAATTAATAATATAATCTTTTTTTTTTGATTCTTCATTATTTTTTTTTTAACAATTTAGCGATTTTAAATTAATTTTAGTGTTTCTTCCCAATTTTAGAAGCAATTTTTTCATCTAATTTTTCCAATTCTTTACAGCTTTAAAGATTTCTTATAAATGTGAGACTTTTCTATCAGGCCGCCGTTAGCAAGTTTTTGCGAATTGCCGCTAATTAAGCAATTTTCACCGAGTTTTTGCGTATCCTGATAGTTTAAGAAACTTTAAATCAAATTTATGGTTTGGTTAAAATTAAAAATTTCTTCGCCAATTTTTGATCTTTTAGCAAAAGTTAAATTTTTAGCGAATTTTCGTTATTTTAACAACTTCTTCATCCTGATGGCTTTAGTTATTAAAGTGTGACTCCATAGTGGACATTTGGCCGAAGTCTTAAATTATATAAGCTTAAAATATGTGTCATAACCTCTTTTAAAGTTGAATTTTTTATTTTAAACGTTTTTAATATATATCTTCACATTCGGACGAGCTCCTACTATTTTAAATATTTTAAGTTTTCATTTGAGTTATCGAAAAATCTCCTATCAACTAAAACAAAGTCAATTTTACTTTACGTCGACTTAAAAGCGCCTTCGGCCGAGGCCACACAATGAGCAGCATAGCGGAGAGCGGTAAAGCGATCAGCAACAGAGCGGCGAGTTTGAGCGGTAATTGGCTTATTACTGAGCGTCATATCTCATCGGTTAGTTGTTAAAATACCATCGTCCAGAGTGTTTTGTTTCATGTTATTATGTGAAAGTCGTATTCATATTTGCAAGAATTTAATGCGTTTAAGAAAATAAAGAAGATTTGGTATTTATCTTATAAACCAAGCAAATTTCCAGACAGATTTTGGCAATACTGCCGTATGTCTGTGAAATTCTTTTCTGTTCCAAAAAGTTAAAAGTTTACAGAAAATTTGGTAATCTGTCTTGCCATAATAGCGATCGGCTTTGTATAGATGAAATTATAAACTCCATATTCACTTTTGCAATTTTTATTCTTTGCTGCTCAGAAAACAACTTAAAATTAAAACAAGTTTTATTCATGAGTGGCACCGCTTAGCCGCTCATTGCGTGGCCACTTTAGTAGTTTTTCTTATGTTTTAATTTTTGCCGCTCACCGCTCAGCCACACGCCGCTTGGCCGTTCATTGCGTTGCCTCGGCTTTAGAAAATATAAAGTGACTGTCAATAGCAATCGCTAATTGTCAATAACGACTAAGAAAATATAAAAATTGTTCTGTGGCCGTCGTCTTGGATCGACGAAAAAAAAAAAAAAAAAACATTTTTGATACCACGCTGCAGCACATATGGCTTGATTTCATGAACTTTCGCAAAAAAAAAAAAAAAAATACCCAAGCAAAAATTGCAAACCGTACAAAAATTGAAGCACTTTTGCACAAGAAACCAAAACAGTTTCTATAAAGTTGATTTAGGGATTTTTGGCTAACGTATATTACTAAGTTTGCCATCTAAATTTAATTCGCCGCAATTTTATGTTTTAATGTTTCTCTTTTTAAAGTGTTGTTATTGTTTCTATAGAAAACAAATAAAACAGGATTGTATGGATTCGATATTGAGCAATGTTTAAGTCAAATTTTTCGTTAAAAATAAATATGAAACAATGATAATTTTAAATAATGTCCATACTTTGTCAGAAATTTACTATAATTTTTAATCAAACTTGGCGCAATGTTAATAGATTGATACAATTGATAATTTTTTCTGTGTGTAGAGGTAAATATCCTAAGTCGATATAATAAAAATCTTCTGATCTTAGTTCACGCGATGTGTTATTTTCCAGTAGATCTTCAGTAAATTTCTACTCATCTGTCGAGACTTGATCTTTCAGTCAAATAAATTCTTTCGAGTCTTCTGAATTTTTTTTCAATGTTGACATTATTGATATTAAACCGAATATTAGCATCGCCGTCTATCAGCAGTGCACTCAAATAAATAAAAAGAACATGTTTAAAAAAAAATTAAAATGTAATTCACTGTTTACGAATTATATTCCTTTTTAAAAAGATATATATTGTTAAACTTAAGCCAACGATGTTAAAATAATTTGGGCGACTGCAGCATGAGGTTTTAATTTGTGTGTTGGCAGCAAAACACGGCAAAAATAAAACTTGATTTGCCAACGTTGGGACGATTGTCATCTTATGCCTGGGTAACTAGTGGTGGCTAAATGTGGGCAAAATCTTGAAATTTGATTTAAAACTAAAAATTATGATAAAAGCTTTAATGATAATTATACCATATTTTACTATACGTTCCGAAAACCCCTAAGCTAATACCGCGAAGCTCTACGTTGGTCTTACAGGAGACGAGGAGTGAATCGAACCCCCAACTGCCGCTCTGCTCACTTCCCCTAAGCTAATCCCGGGGCACCCGATTGTGATAACAAAATCACACTATCTACCAAATTTTGTGTCCATAATTTACCATAAGTCCCATTTAAATCTGACTTTAAAAAAAATAGTCATCAACCCGTAATACAAAAAAAATCTGTTGAAAATCAAATTTAGCTATTATTAGTTTTACATTACCAGAAGTTTGGACGACAGCTTGTAAACAGTTTGCTCAATAAATTCTTCCAATTTCGTAAAAATTCTCAAACCTTTCAATTCTTTGCGTAGGGTGTGAAAGAGTCGGCACAGCTGAATCTTTTATTGTCTCCACAATTTCATTCGAGTAAATGTGTTGCAAGATAAATCTGTGAAAACTTTGTCATTGTCATTTTATGAAGTGCTAAATGTTCCTTAGGAATAATAAATTTATACATAGACATGCTTGTAGTTTAAACATATTCGTAGATACAAAAGTATTTATATTTTTTCTTCCATCTTTATAAGTGTTTGTAGTGTATCTGTGTCTTTTAAAAAATTAAAAAAAACACTTTTACGTTTAAGTCTCATTAGGGAATTTTGTTTAAGAAAACGTATGAACACAGCTAAACAAAAAATCATTGTTTTAAGTTTGTTTTTTAATTAATTCCCTGGAGTATTAAATATTACAAAGAAAAATATATAAAAAAAATATATAATGATGACATTATATAAACAAAAAAACAGAAATTATAAAAATATTTTATAGCAGATATGACCTCAAGGCCAATTGTAAATGTGCTGTGGAAAAGTTTATTATTGACCAGACAGAAGAATTGTTATCAAATAAAATCGACAAAATTTTTTATTATTTTATTGAAGAATTATCAATATTGTAGGATTTTTATGTGAGTCATATGTAGAGTTAAAGATACCAGGAGATAAGAAAATACAAAATCCTATAAATTTTCTTAAAATCATTTATTCCATAATAAAAACAATATGCTTGTTCCATTTAAAAAAGAATAGCTTCATTGTAGTAATTAAATATTAATGTTAATCAAACAAAGTGGTCTATGATGTCTGCATGATGTGTAGTTATTGTGGATGTACTCAGGTTGCGCATGGGAGAATATCTTATCTCCATCATGGCCCAATTTTCCATATATTTTAAAATATCTGGCTTGCTTTGCAGATGGCACCCTGGATCACATAACTCTAAAATTCCTACATCATTTTATAACAATAGAACTAAGTTGAACTTCTCCGTAGGCCGAACATATATACTAGCTTTACTAGAAAAATCAGGACCTTAGCCAAAGCCTTAAAGGGTTCTCTCTGTATGATTTGGGTTCGAGCAATACCATAGATACCACGTGAATCCTTTTAATAACTTTGTCAAAATGGTAAAGTTTTGTGTGCTATTGATTTTTGTGGTACTATTTTGATCTTTTTTTAGGCGTGATTTTTATTTAATTGATCTGTCAAATATAAGCATTAGGCATTCCCTAAATCTATATTTCGCGAGAAACCATCATTCGAAAAATGTTGCACCTTTAAAAAGAATATAAGGGATTTAAAGGCAAAGCTCTTTCTCAAATTTGCTCTTCGTTGTCGTACTGGATGAACTTATGGTTAAAATATCCTCAAAAATGATGTATCGTATGAAATTTCAAAAAACAGCAAGAAGATGTAGACTTTGCAGACGGTACATAACTCATTTCCCACATCTTTAATGATATGAATGATCTAGTAAATCTTGCAAGTCGTGTAGGTTTAGAAATCAATATCTCAAAAACGAGAGCAATGCGTATTAATAAGTCTTCTCACAACCACATTAACATAGATTATCATAGAATTGGATGTTTAAACTCTTTTTTTGTCTGGAATCAACTATGTCGACTGATGGTGGTGTCGAGGAATATTTGTGGAAGAGCTTAACACTTTACTTGAGCGTCTCAGCAATTCACAGATTTCACAATATACAAAAAATAATGCTTGTGTGAAGTCTACATTCTGGAAGCGAAACCTGGCAGATATCAAACAACAAGTGTTCATTAATAAATTTCTGCGAATAATCTGCGGAATCTTTTGGCCTCATACAAAACCAAACTCGGATTTGTGGAGCATATCGAATGGAGAGCCAATAACCATTAAAATATTGAGAAGGAAATGGATAAATTGAATACATTGCGCAGACCAAGAAATAATAGCATAAGTACAACCCTAGAATAGAATTCTCTGGGCAGCCGACGACGCAAACCCCCAGTAAATAACTGGAGGAGAACGGTATTAATTGAACTACGCAAACAAAACATAGCATTTGATAAAATTAAATCTACATGCCATGATACAATTAAATATCAATCTCTTATAGAAGCTCTATGAATCCAAGTGGAATGAATAAAGGCAAAGCCTTGAGCTTTCTTATTTGGGGTCATATGCCTTAAAATAATTACAAGAAATAGAAATGACTTATGTGGGCAACCGCTTATAATTTAGATTTTTATTAAACAATTCGTTCAGACAATTAAATATTTAACTAATTTTGCCCCTGCAAAGGAATTGATCATTTCAATTAACGGATTTGTATTTTCGAGTCATGGGACACAAATTTAGTCAATTAAAAAATTAATCGCATAAACAAAAAATTAATTGAATAATTTATGTACATCAATTAATTATTTAATTGAATAATTTTTTGCAAAAATTTTTTCTGTGCAGTATTGCAATTTTTGTTTTGTTTAAAACACAACAGTATTTTTTTAAACAGTTGTAGCATTTTATTTAGGATATTTTGACTTAATAGTACACCATGTGAATCCCCCAATTATTTGAAGATTTTAAAATATGTTAAACAGATCACACATCCCGATCGATATAGTTTAAACTCCGTAGTTGCAATTGCGATCGAATTTGTCTCAGCTTTAAATTTAAGTTTAATTTTTTTGAATAAACAAAATACGGAATTACTTTCACTTTCTATTGGAGCTTTTTGTGACGGAAAATTGATGATTTATTCGAAAATTATATGTGGTTTCAACAGTATGGTGTCACTTGCCATACATCAAGAGGTAATAAAAATTAAAATTGCATTATTTCTCGTAGAGGAGGAGTGAATTGGCCGACAATATCTTGCGACACCTTTAGACTATTTTTTGTGGGGGCTTTAAAACCAAAAGTGTAGAGCAATAATCCAACAACAGTTCAGTTATCGAGCAGAATCAGCCATTGACAACAGTTTATTGAAATCGTGATTGCGAAGTTTGGTTAAAGATTGGGAGCCTGCCGAGCCAGTAAGGAGGTCACTTGACCGACATAATTTTTAATTTTTAACCGGAACCTAAATACTTGTGATAAACTGAAATCAAATTATTTTTAATATCTCATTTGGAAGGTTCTACGTTAATTTATATGCCGAAGAAAGCGTTTAATAATAACGATTGGGTCACTGGCTTCACCTTTGGTCTTTGCAAACATTTCAGGTCGGTTCGTTAAAAGGGCAAATTTTTCGGGGCTCACAGTGGCTCTCCGATATATTCGCTTATCTGTGTTTTATACAAAAATAAATTAAAATCAAATTTTTAAAATGCTTTATAAGTCCAAAAGTCTGCAGGAGTTTTGACCTCAAGTGCCATCGTTTTCTATACCAAAAAAAAAAAAGAAAAACCTCAGAAAATACACTTGACTTAGTTACCCGCAAAATTTTATAAACTTTTTAACTTTTTTTAAAATTTGTTCTTAAAATTCTGCAGGAGTCTTGTCCAACCGAGTTCCAACCTCGCATATTTCAATCAATCGTTTGGTCTTCGCAAAAAGTTTAGGCTGATTCCTAAGGGGCAAACATTTCGATGGATGCGAGCTTAACCCAATGACAAACTTATTTTTAGTCGTATATTTTTTCCATTTTAAATTCCTTTAATAGAAGTTTGTCCTTTATATAATATGAACAAAGTGTTTTCTAAATTAACGCTTTAATTAAAAGCTTTTTTATAACACTTTTTTGACTGTAAATTTTTCTTTTCCACCCTTTTTCAAAAAAACTCTAAACTATTTAACTTTTAATCACAATTTTTAAATGAGCTTCAATAATTCATTCTGTTTTTTAAATAAAAACAAAATTTAAATTAAATGTTAAGACCTCAACACAGTTTTTTTTTGTAATTTTCTAATGGGAGCAAACAAACTTTAAAAGGGAAACAAAATTTATATCAGAGACTAAAACCACCAACAACTACAACCTACAAAAAAAAAAACATCAGAAAAACCACTCAACTTAATGACCCACTAAATTATAACAATTTAAACTTTTGAACTTTTTTTAAATAGTTTTCTAAAAATTAAACTAAATTTAACAAAAAAGTTCTAAAAATAAAATCAAAATATTTGTTACAGGAAAAAGAAATCTAATAAACACCTTGTGAATGAACATTTTAAAGGGATTTTTGGATTTAAAAAAATTTCAATAGAAAAGATTTTGGTTAACCAAAAATAATAAATCATTTTAAAGAACTAAAAAGAAAAATTTGGTTCTTTTGTATTCCTTTTATTTAGACAGTCTGTTTTTTTCTGTTTGTTTTGAAAACTTGGTAGTCGAGGAAAACAAATATTTGAAATAATTAGTGAATGAAAACAAATGTGTGGTTTTTTTATTGTATGTCCCCAAAATCAAGTTAATGAACTAGGAAAATTGTCTTTCCGGTTTTTGTTTTTCCTAATGGATTTTTTTAAAGAAAAATGTTTTTTTTAAGAAAAATAAACATTATGGCTCTTTTTTTAATTTTATGAAGCAATGAAATAATAAAACCACATGAAATCAAAATAAATACAATTATCTGTTATTTCACAATCATGTTCAGTGAAGGTGTGAACATTAAACAGAAAATGTTGAAATCCAAATGCCACAAAAACGTATTTACACCAAGTCATCATGATTACTCTAAAACTCAACTTAAGAAACAAAAAGAAAAAAAAATAACCTGAAAAAGAAACAGGAATAAAGTATCAAGAACAAATTTGTTATCGAAATCTCCAAGATACAGGTTTTCTATGTAGATATTTCTCCTTCAACAATATCTTTTACCTGGCAATTTGCTTTAAAACATGAGCTGAAATGAAGAAATTACTGAGAGAAAACAAAAAAAAAATGGTCATAAATTAAAAAGCCATAAAACTTTCAAGACAAATGCTAAATTTCAACAACAAAAACAATAAAATAAATGTAATAAAAAAAAAAAAATAAGAAGAATAAAATAAAAATTCCAACCATTTATTTCATACTGCAGATCGACCGACGGACAGACAGAGAGCTACAAAAACCTCATCATGATACAGGCGACAAAAAGTATGCTGCATATATAATTCACTTAAACAGCCAGCATGCAACACACAAATGATACATGATGCCACCACATTGTGCATGTTTTCATGGCGGTTGTTACCATAATAATAATAATAATGATGATGATGATGATGCTCTTTAACATAATCATCATTATTGTTGATATTCATTGTTACTATTTTCATTAAAATATATTGTGTAATTCTATGCACTGTGTGTTGCACACCGCGAACGTTGCAGTATGTTGGTTTTTTTTTATTTCTTCTTCAGCTTGCTCTTGTTTTGTGGCTAAAGGTTGTATGTTAAGGTTGAATGCCACACCAAGTTTCTTTTATTAGTCGCACGTATATGAACCTCTTGCTTAAAAAAAAATGTCATACTGAAAAATGAAAAACAGAGACAGAAACACAAGACACACATGAAAAAAAAATCAACACTCGAATAAGAGCTCGCTTTAGAAATTATTTATGTAATTTAGGTTTTCCTATACCATAGAACAAGTTGATTTTAACTATTAGAAAAACGAGGGTTGTGTGTAAAGGTAGTAAGTTTTAACTTAAGCTGAAATGCAAAACTCTTTCTATGGAGACAGCTTTTAAGTTACCTAGCGATATTAAAATATTGTTGAGTACTGTATTGCTATTTTTATCGTCGTTTTGCACTATTCAATAAGTTACGCAATATAAAAAAAATAGAGAAAATTGTAGAGCAAATTTTTCTTCAGAATATGTAAAAGTAAAATGTTATTAATATTTTGCCTAATATAAATCAATAGACTTGATTTTATCCAACATATTGTACAGTCTGCTGATATAATATTTACACAGTATATTTTATTGTGAAATATCCATTATTTCAAAATAATACTCCAAAGTGTATGGTGGGATTAACCGAAGATAACATGGAAAACATTTTAGTGGAGATGGCTTTTTTGTACTGTAGTTTGTAGAAGAGGTCTGCAGGAATAAATAAATAGCAATTTCAACACTCACATTAGTTTTTTAACTACAATGTGTCGAGCACCAATAATAACGAAACAAATGAGAAAATAACCAAAGACAAAACAAACAAAAATTCATGCACAAGGTTTCTTTCAAATGTGCTAAATTCCCATTTCATACTATTGAGAAACTGCAATTTATTGTTGAAGGGATACGCTATTCCTATGTGCATTTCACTGGTTGTTAAGGCCAGATCGTCAAGAAAATTAATCCAAAGATTTTAAAAAAGCTAAGGATATTAAACAAATAAAACTGTTAAGCGAATAAGAATTATAAACCTCAGGTTTACTTGTAACAATTTCAAAGCTTAAACAAAAACAACAACAATAAACTGTTACATTCCCCACTACAATTGATTGGAATTCTTCCAACTTTAATTGTAGTTGTAAGTAGGTTAAGAAAAAACAAAATAAAAACAAGAACAACTCGCTTTATTTAAAAAGCGAGTTGCCAGTCAGTTTTTTTTTAGGCCGTGCACCTGCCAGTTTATTATCAAAATAATTTTCGTGAGAATACAAAATTTAATTTAAATGATTTTGTTATTGGTGCTTAATTCCCAATTTTTATTATTTGATAAAAACACTGAAATTTATTGTTGATGGGATAAGCTATTTCTATGCGCATTTCACTGGTTGCTTAGGCCAGATCGTCAGGAAACTTCATCCAAATGAAGTCAACTAAAGCCAAATGGGTTGAATATTCAAATATATTTTAAATGTAAAATTATTTAAATTTTTACCTCTCTTGTATTTTTCTGTACATACGTACCCAGGTAGCATTTGGGTGATATTTTTTTGTAAAAATCACCTAAATAAATCGTTTCTGATCAGTTTTGATGATTAAGAACTGATTTAAAGGATACATATGTATATGATTTATTGTTATGTTAAAATAATGATTTTTGAATATTTTGAATTTTTGCTTTTGCCGAATGATAAAAAAAAAATATAGACACATTCATGTCAGCCAAACAAGCAAGAATCTTGGCTAAAAAAGAAGCCCAAAAATGTTTATGTTTGGTTTAAAATAGAGCTGTTTCGAATAATGGTGCTGACTTTATGGGTGAAAAATAAAAAGAACGTGACAATTAAAAAAAATGATACGAAATATGTATAATCAAAAACGATATACATATGTTTGTATGTAATTTACGATTAAAAAATGAGACGAAAACGATCCAATAATGATTATAAAAACTAACAGTAAAATTATCAAAAAGGAATCAAAAAATTGTATCACAAATGATTCTTTCAGGTGATTCATCGGTAGGACATCATTTTCACACAAAGATAGTATCATTTATGATTGGAAAATTAGCTCATATACGGCTATTTTGCTCTTAAAGCTGATTCCTTAATGATTAGATAATGATACAAAATGCTAGCTGGGTACATACATATTATGCTTGTATGTGTAAGCTTAACTTTTTTAAATAAGAAAAGCTTCAAGCTTACACACATATTATGTCAAGTTACTCAAATGTATATAAAAACTTTCAATAATTCAAAAATGATTGGAATGTTTTCTGCAAACTTGCTCTCTATTACGGGTCATTGCAATGCTTTATTATTTATGAATGTGTTTACGGCTGGCAGACTTGGCAATTTATCCCCAAAGTTGGGGATTTCATGCAAGCAAAATTGACAAAGAAAGTAATTTGGGGATTGGGGATATTTTCGGGGATTTAAAACAAAATTTCCAGGATTTTAACCATTCATTTTCTTTGTTTCGTACATAAAATATAAAAAATAGCAAAACTTTTACCTTCCTTTTATCATCAACAAATACGGTGTGAAGGGTCTTAATTAAGATTACCATTTTTGTTAAGTCTGTAAAAGGTAGTTAATAAACTTAGCTATGTAGTTCAGTAGGTTGAAGTTTCCCTTTCGAGGTCTCTCTGGAGAATTTATCCCGATTTTTGGAGCTCCTTTAACACCGGTTCTAGATTAATAATGGTCCTAATGGGGCCGCAAAGGCGCAAGAATGGTGTGCAATTGCATTTTTGAACAAGATACCGTAAACCATAGAAAAGCTCTGTTCCTGCACCACCCTCGTTTTTCTACCACATAAATTGTTTCTGTAATCTTTTATAAACTTCTTTTCATTGGAAAAAACCGTTCTTAACTAACAAAATTTCCGATGTAATAAAAAACCAGCGGCACAAGTTCATAAATGTTTTAGTTTTCTTACATGATTTCAACTTCAGCATGATTTTTACACATTCCATCTTTGACCATTTAAAATTGTATAAATATTTAATGAAAATTTAAAAAGAGTTATTGTGTCACAGTTAAATGTAACGACGGCGGTAACAAAAAACAAACGTCGTTCTTAATGAAGAAATTGTTTTAAACAAAGAAATCTAATCAATATAAGATTTTTAATTTAAATTCAACAAACAAGATGATGCTAGAATTAATTTCTAAGAAAAATTTAAATACATTTTAAATATTCTACATCAAATTGAATAGAAATGGGGTCAAAGTTAATTGAGTGCCTATTAAAAGGGAACTGATGAAGACAACAGTCACTGAAGTTTTGTCAAATGAAGTCGTTGATTTGAAGCCTTTAAAGAAAAAATTCTTTGATTGAATGTTGGAAAAAATGGTAAGGCAGGTTTTCCTAAAACTAAAGAATCGCATAATTAATATGCAGATCTATTTAAAAAAAAGTTTATTTTTATCTTTTAACTTCAAATTCTTTGAAAAGGCGATTTAATGCGATCATAAAAAACTGAGCATACTGTGTGAATAAGTGTAGAGATTTTTGTTTTCTATATGTGAAACCTGCTTTTGCGGCTTGTGGAAGAGTCAACTTAAATTCTTTTTTCATCTACTTTAAAGAAAAATCTTGTAGCTTTCAACAATTTATCTTCCTCAACTTTCAATAAACAAACAAATCACAATGTCACAAGACATAAACAAAAACAAACTACAGAAAATAATCATAATAATAATATATGATTTATATTATGTTTGAAACTTAATATCACAACAATTGACAGCGTTTATTTAAATATGATTTATGATATAAAAAAAAACAATTTTCATTCATAACCAAATCCACAAACTGCAACCAAAATCATTAAACCAAACAATACAAAATAACTAGAACAGGCCTACAAAAAGTGTAGCAACGAACAAAAAAAAAACAATAGCGAACATTAAACAACAAAAAGTTAAACAAACGCTCCAATGAAAATCACTAAACATAAATTATGCACTTGATAAACACAAAACGACTTTATGAGAAAAAAAATCATTAGCCAATAGGCCCCCTTTTATTTCTGATGGCATACAAAGAATTTTTCAAAGAAACTTTAAGCCACAGAGAATGTTGAACACAAACAGCAAAAACGACAAAAAAAAATCCTAACAAACAATAAACCTACGCATGTGTCGAAAAATATTAAAAAGGCTAAAATACTGTTTGTGGCTGCCTTCCTTTTCTTTAAGTCTGAAAATGCACACACAAACACATGCAAAGATGCACGTCATAATAAATATAATGAGCGATTACCTGAGGCTTAGAGTTAAATGAATACACATAGAAAGGAAGAGGGTGGTGAGTTAAGAGTTCAAGGGAGAGGAAAAACATTTTTAAGCCCAGTTAATTTTGTGGCTAAAGCTTTTAAGACTTAGTTGATACAAGGGAAAGTTATTAAGTTGAAAACATACCTTGATTCAAAGCTACAGATAATCGGCCATGTTCTGGAAATCGAAATCGAGAAAAATTCTAACTTTAACGTATATAAAACGGAATATATATGTTTGAAGTTTTAAAACAGGATCGTTATGAAAATTGGTTTGATTTCAATTTCACTCGAATTCGATTTCCAGAACATGGCTGGATTATTATTAATTTCGGATTAAGCAATAAATAGCTCTTCGTGACTAAAAAAGATTTTGCTATCAATGGTATTGATATAAACACAAGATAATATTTTTGTTATGTTAGTTTTTAAATACTAAAAATCCATAACGAATTTTTTAATTATGTGCTGTTTTTACAACACAAGTGACTAAACGTTCAGTAAAATTTATATGAAAAACACTCAAAAAACTGAGTGCTTTTCATATAAATTTGAATACACGTTCAGTTGTGTTGTGAAAACAGCACATTAATTTTTTTTTCATAAGCTTTCCTAAAATAATTAATGTTCTACGTTAAAATATTAAAAAAGCTATTACTATAGTTTAGTTTTACATAGCTTTAACTTTAATATCTTTGTCTAATACTGAAGAATACTTTTTGCATACATTAAACTGTATATGTCTACGTTTGCTACGGAAGTAACTCCTGGTGCATTTCTAACTACAGCTACCGACGTCCACTACTTTTAAAAACCGTTAATTATTGGTTGTATAACCGAAAAAAGCGGGAATTACAACAGATGCCATTTTCTCTATACAGGGTTTGTATTTTGGAGAGTAAATAAAAAATTTCGCCGTATTGCAACAACAATTTCTTAAGTTATTTTTCTAGTGCTAAATATATGTTAAAAGCTACCGAGCGTTTCTATACCCTGCAACGATGGCAAAAGTCTTTATATAAATGGGTAATTCCGCTTTCCTTTCTACAATATTAATGCAAGTCCCTATAAAGTGTATATATTCTGGGTCCTTATAAGTATCGAAGTTGATTTAACGATGTTCGTCTGTCTGTCCGTTGAAGAGGGTTTTCCGAAGGCCACACATGTGATGGGGACTTGGTTGCTATATATTTATGTCACATATAGTCCAGAATTGTATGCGATTAAAATTCGGACTGATCGGCTTACAAATGGTTGAGATATGAGCAAAAAACCACGACTGCCTCTAATGTCTAGGCCGGTCTTGATCTCTCAGGTGGAATGGTTGTTCACAGCCTTTTAATTGTGAAATTAAAACAGGTATGATTGCGGACCAATGTGTTTCAGTAAATGGATACAGTTATTAAAATTATTGAAAAGTGTTACCCTACACAACCCTTGTTTTTATACCCACATCACAATAGTGGAGAGGGTATTATGCATTTGTGCTGATGTGTGTAACACCTGAAAATATTGGCCCTAGAACCACCTTAAAGTATACCGATCGAGTCAGAATCATTTTCTGAGTCGAACTAACGGTGTCCGTCCGGCTGGCAGTCCATGTATCCTTGTGCGCAAAGTACAGGTCGCAATTTTGGAGATAATTTGATAAAATTTGGGATATAAGTTCCTATTGACACAAGGACCAAGCCTATTGAAAATGGGAATGCGAATCGTAGGACCACGAGGGAAGATAGGGGGCAGTTTCTGTCTCTCAGAAACTATCAAACCGATTTTAATGAAATTTAAATCATAGATAGAAACATATTTATAAGAACACATAAGCTATGCAGTTGTTCAAAATTAGGACTATAATGGGAGGTAGGGGCAATTCCTGCCTCTTTCTTACGAACCGATTTTAATGAATTTTTTAAACAAAGATTAATCCATATTTATGAGGATACATAAGCATGATGGCTTTTAAAATAATGTGGTGTAGGGTATCATATGGTCGGGCTTGACCGACTATACTTTCTTACTAGTTTTTGTTGTTTTTTTTATTTTTTTCTGTATCTCTGGCCAACAGCAAGAGCTAAAGTTTCTTAATTACATCGGGCAAAATGTTGACGGGATCGGGTTAGTGGGCGTGTCACTTCCCGTTCAAACCCATTCAGCCTTATTGAGGTTGTCGCTGTCCTAAACGAACGTGGCGTGCTTTTTAGAAAATTAAAGAACACAGGTTGTGCGTTACTTTAATCCACTACAAAAAACGGCAAGAGCCAAAGTTTCCAAGTTAGGTACACACATCTAGGTTATCAATTTACACAATCCGACAGAATTTGTGCGGAATTGGACAAGTGGGCGGGGCATAAAGTTGAAATTTGTATATTTAAAGATCTTTTTTTTATCACTTTCGGTTATTTTTGCACCATGGTGAAGGGCATAGGGGAATATAGCACTCTTACTTGTTTCTGCTAATACTATTGTTACTGTGGTCTTTAAACAAGATAGATAAGATACCTTTTGCAATTGTTCCATCAAATAATGAAGCTGCTTGTAGCAGTTATACTTTTTATGTTATTTATTTGTATTATGAACATTTTTCTAACAGTTCTTCTTTCTTTCAGCTAATATGATTCTTGTTAGTGTGTGAAAAGGAAATGAGTGTAAATTCATATCGCTGGCTTAACATGTAAAGGCTCTAAGTCCATATTTGAAAATTTTACAGGAGAGACAAAAAACAATCAGAATACATGTGATGGAACAATTTGTGAGAAATGGTTAAACTGTACTTTTAATTGGGACATAGAGCTTTTTCTTGTGATAAATTGGACTTAGCGCCTTTGCTCATTACTACAAAACAACAACAAAAAATGAGATAACTGTAATTTTTTCTTTGTAAAAAATGTATTTTTACTTACTGCACATTACTGCATTAAAATCACAATTTCTTAAAAAAGTGGACTTAGAGCCTTTACATGTTAAGCCAGCGATATGTTATGCTACAATTTTGTTTGCGTTTAGCTAATATTCCATTTCATTAGATACTTTCAGCCCTATGGCTACATCTTTTACAAGCATTGCTTTTAGTAATTTAGCTTGTTATTTCATTACTTTAACATTATAAGTTGAATTTGTGCTTTATGCTCAAACTAATATACAAAATTTTGAGTAATTAAAATTTGTTTGCATATAACTAAAGCTATGAATAACCAGTAAATTCTACCCAGCAACTATCACTTATGCTAGTTTTTTTACTATTTAAAGCCTGATACGTCTAATGCTACCGCAATCAACTACTTTTCAACTTCAACTATTGTCTCTACCTTTGCTAAATGGTATACGGTAAATAGTATCGCACTCAGTTAGTCTAGCACTACTGCTACTACTCTTGTTACCTCTATAAATTGCTGCGCAGTTTGACTTTCATAACGTAAGATTGTTTCTTTACTGCAACTAAAACTTCTTTCTACCAGAAGCGTTAATTTTACTAAATTCGATGAAAGCATGATACTTTTTTAAAAATTTTTTGATGTATATATTATTTCTTTTTTTTTTCTTATTTATCTTATAAAAAAAATTTGTGTTCGACTAGTTTTATTTCAGTTTAAGATCAAATTTGTTTTTACAGCATTTTTTTAGGCGAAATTAGGCTTTAACTTACTGTTGTATTTCTGACTGCTACTTTTAATAGCTACAGAGAAGTAGTTATGATGTCTTAAGTGGCGTTTCTTTTATTCGAACTTTTGGTTTAAATACAATTCAAGCTTTTCTCAAAAGGTTTGCTGGGTTACTTCATTACCTTTGATTTAAGTGCAAAAAAAAAAAAACATGAAAAAAAGGTTTTTGCTAAAAAAAATTTAACCGAAACAAGTGTTTGTGGCAAACTGAGATTATTAAAGTAAAATATGATATTTATATCTAGATATATTTTATTACAATAGCAACAACAACAACAACGTAAACTAGTTGCCAACATTGTTTTTGTAATTTGATTTACAACAAAATAAACGGCTTTTTTAATACATATTTTTTCGTTTTACAACTGACTCCAGCTATCAACAAGACAATCAATACAAAATTTTTTAATATTTTTTCTAGTTTTTTCTTTTTTCTTTACTTAGTTAAACCACTATAAGCCTTTATTTTTACGAAATTATTTTGTTACTCCTGCCTTCTTTGAAACAACAAATGCTATTTGTTGTAGGTAGTCTGACTGAGATTATACATGTTGTTGAACCTGTTCAGTCTTTTAAATCCCTAAAGGCTTTTTTGCGCTTAGCTTCAACATTCTTTTTTTTACTTATAAGCATTTATTTTACAAACCTCTTCTTAGTCCCGGCGTACATTTATTGTGTTGTGATTCTAATGTTAAACCTTTCTCTATATTTCTTACATGAACTGAAAACTTAAAGGCCCATGTATGAGTAAAATTGAAACAGACTTTTGTTAAACAATTATTTTTTCTGCCTTTTTATTTTATGTATTTATTTTTTTTCTGGCATGACCACATAGACTTGCAACATTTTTTTCTTGTTGTTGTTGTACAAGGCGAACCTTGTCTAGGCATATGAAAGTAATAAGGAAGACTAGGTAATATTTACAAAAACACACACAAGGAAGAGCAGCTTTAGAAAAAAGTCTTTGCAATTACAATTATTACAATTGTGGCTCTTTTTGCTTGTTATTATTTACCGTACTCTTGTCAATGTTGTATGTTCAATGTGGAAAGTATTAGAGTATAAGCTTTAGTTTGTTGGGGAGAGGGAAGTAGAATAAAAAAAAGAATTAAAATAGAAAAGCAAAATCCTTATAAGTCTAAAACAATTGTTTTGTAATGGTGTTAAAGGTTGCATACCATGATACATATTTCTTTTATTTTTGTGGTGTGCACTACATTAGCAAAAGAGGTGTTAATGATTGTATTACTAAGTATGCAGCAAGTTTGAGGATTTTAAATGTCGTGGGATTAAGTCAAACATTTGAGCGGATATATTTTTTTATGCTTATTAGATTTGTCCTAACCCCTACAAGAAATGAATGAGAGAATCATCAAATTTTTCACATTAGCGTTAGGAAAGATATGGGAAAAAATTTGATGATTCCCTCATTCATTTCTTGTAGGAGTTAAGACAAATCTAATAGACAAATTTTAAAAACTTGAGTTTCTATCATTTCTCCCATAATTTTCTTAACACCAACATGAAAAATATGATTATTCGCTTATTCATCTTCCATGGCAAACTGTTCAAAATCATTTGCAAAGACGCTACAAATACCGCATAACAACACTCAAAAGAAAAATCAATCCATCCGTACTCAAGTCAATCCGAAGCGGTATTAATAGTACGGTGAGAACGGATTTTCTTGAATCAAGTACAGAAAGATTGATTCAAGTACGGATTTCAATCGCAGAATACTTAAATTATCCATATTCAATCCCGTTTTCGTACTTGTCATAATCCGAAAATGAGATTGATATCAGTAAATCTAAGATAGAATCAATCCCAAAATGCGCTTGATTCAAGAATTATAAAATTGTTTTAATCCGAATTCGTACTTCACATAATGCGAAAATGAGATTGATTTAAGTAAAACTTGAATCAATCTCAAAATGCGCTTGATTGAAGTATTACAAAGTTGATTTTATCCTGAATTCGTGCTTCAAAAAGACCAAAAAAGAAATTAGAAAGAAAAAGTTATTATGATTTATTTACTTACCCGTTTACACATTACATAATGATAAAACGCCAACATGATGCCCGATATGGTTTTTACTTTAGAAAAAGTATGTAAATATTTAACCAAAAATATAAACTTAATGAGAAGCAAGAGTTAAAATTTTCTTTTTAACCCTCCGTGGTACCTACACATGAGTCAGGCCCGACATTTTTTCAATGTGTATAGAAAATCAAAACTTGCGTAAGCCGGAGGGTTAAACACAATGAAAAGTTTATTATTTATTTTTACTTGATTTAAGAATTTTAGACTTATTTCAAGAAATTCCGGGATTGATTTTTGAAAGTAAGTCCATTTAGGATTGTTTTGAGCACGTTTTAGTGTTATTCGTACTTGAATTTTTGAGTACGACTCATACTTAAAGTAATCATAAAAAACCTGATTTATCCAGAGTGTTTTTCTTTCTGTGTACAACTTAAATCTTTCTATCTGAAATTTTTCTTCCGGGAAATATGTGTATCACAAGAAACCCAGCATTGCTTATTAATGGGGTCTTGTAGTTAACACTCAAATCGCGAAAAGGAAATTTTAAAAGATATCTAGTTGGTGTAAGTTAGTGATTTGTATCCTCAACTTAAGACGAAGTTCAATCTGTTGTCAGGTTTCTCTTTATGTTTTATTTTTGCTATTCAATACGAGCTCCCTTAATGATAACAAGAGG
The DNA here is from genome assembly GCA_949318255.1 of Pollenia labialis. NCBI lineage: Eukaryota > Metazoa > Arthropoda > Insecta > Diptera > Polleniidae > Pollenia > Pollenia labialis. The sequence goes on along the minus strand of OX439142.1, from coordinate 96,792,376 downwards.
TTACCTACAAGATTTAGACAGTCATCTCTTTAAACCGCCAAGTAGTTGTTTGTACTATCACACGGAGCATTGATAGACGCACTGTTTCACCTTGAGTTACGACCGCCAGGGGATTAGGTCGCTAGGGCTGATAAAAGGTATTTTTAACACATCTATCCTCTCTGGAACGACATTTAAAAAATAACTAAAGTTGTTGGATATTCACTTAAAATTACTTTTTAAACTCTAAAGATCATTGAATATATGAATGACGGCCATATAATTTCACAGGAGAAGCGAAAAATATTGTAAAATGAAAACTATAAACAATTCAGAAAAACATGCATTGATAAGACGTCCAGGGAATTCAATAAATTTCTAATTTCTAAGAAACCCATTTTATCATATTTTGTTAGAAAAAATCAGTATTGTTTTGCATTAATCAAATAAACACACTTGTAGTTACGTTTCTTTGTTTTTTGTTAATAAAAGTGTTATTTTTGATCGCAGAAGTGTAAAATTTTGCCAAGACATGGAGTTTAAAGGCATTCATGCTAATCAATCACAAATTCGGTTTTTGCAATTCTCATTCAGTCTGCAGTTTTCGTGTTAATATCTTTGGATTTTCTAAAACATTTTTGGGAAAATGTTTCCTAATGATCTGGCCTAAGTTACCACTGAAATGCGCACAGAAACTTTCTTATCCCCCAACAATAAATCTCAATGTATTTATTAAGAATAAAAATTGGGAATTAAGCACGACAAACAAAATCTTTTTAATTAATAATTTGTGAAAGCAAAAATTATTAACCTCCCTTGTAAATTTTGGCAGACATGATCAATTACATATAGATTTTATGTTTGCCAATGCCACTGCAAAATACATGTCGTGTAAAAGTACCTGCCAAGGTAAATTTTTAAAGCTCAAGCGCAAATAATTTAATTTTAATTTGTAGGGGAAATTATTTTGAAAGTATTTTAAAGTGAGTTTCATCCAAATCTGATTCTAAGAATAGATTTTTGTTATGACGGCCGAGAGTTTTTGTTGAAAGCCAATGCCTTTCAACGCCCTTCGCCTATATCATGAAAAGTTTTTAGCACAATTGTTATTCGGTTTACCTTGCCCTTAACTTTTTTTACTTCTAACCTTTCCGTGAATATTACAAGACAAGTGCTTGAGTTTTAACATTGCTTTGTAATTGTAATAGAAAGAAGGCTAAACATTTTCCTCATTTTTCCATTTTGTGCCTCCTCATAAAACTAATTTGAAATGAAAATCCGTTGGATGTTATATAAATTTATATTGGATGTTAAGCAAAATGTATACACTTACACATACTAAAACCCTAATCCACTTCCCGTTTAGTTAAACATATAAAGGGATTGTGTTTTATTTCTATAGAGAAAAAACCAGCCAACTTATCTACATCGTCATTCTCAAATAAACATCAAGTGTGTTGAGAGGAAAACCATAAAAATTTTATAAAAGCACAATTTTAGATATTTTTCAAGCTTTTTTTTCAAATTTATAGCAATCTGAGATCATGACTTAACGAAATTTGTTATAAAAAACAAAATACATACTTTTATAATCAATGCTTAGCAATAAACATTTTTGATTAATAATTTTTCTCTCCAATGATGTTTCAAAGAAAACCACACACCTTGATGTTTGTTAAAAAAAAAAACTCAACTGATGTCAGGCTTGATATACGATCGCAACCACTATCGTCATGATGTGATGCGATATGTTTTGATGGGTGGGAATTTATGTTAAATTCAATTAAATTTTGTTTATTTTTTTGTGTGTTCATTAATTTATAATAAAAAAATAAAAATAGGTGTTTGTTATCGTGGTATTATTATAATCGTGATTAGGCAAAGTTTTAGATAATTTTTTTAATTATTTATTAAAAATGTTTCGAAAATATCTTTGTTATTGTTTTAACTATTTGCCGTGAAATTGTTATAAATTGGTTTTTATTGCCAAATTGTTTTATCATTAAAGTGTTAAAAATTGGTGAGATTATTGAGGTCGTGTTGAGTTTTAAAAAAAAAACTTTTAATAGAAATAATTAAGTAGAAAATATAAAAAGAAACATGACTAGGAATTATTTCGAGAAAATACGATTTATAATAATTTAAAGATTAAAAAAAAAAATATTTTTTTTTTTCTTTTATTAATAAAACTTTTCTATGATTAACAGTGTAATTAGTGAACATTAACAATTACTTCAATGACCCGCCAGTATGATCTCATGCCCCATTAGGCTAGTTGGTAGTGAACTTGTCTATCTGTATGCGAAGGTTGTGGGATCGATTCCCGCCTGTGACTGGTCTGTTTCACTACAATAGGCTGAAGGTCTACGTTACTTTTGCTCGGTCAATTAAGTTAGAATATAATTTGTAATTGTATTTGTAACTCTTATTAAATACAAATAACATAAATGATATCAATTGTCAGCCTAAATTCACTTTGCCAAATTGTCATCGGGGTCAAAGATTTAAAATTTGTCATGAATGGGATGTCATATCGGCATCATAGAAATGACAAATGGGAACCGGTTTTATAAAAATGGCATCAGAGCGATGATGCAGTAACATCGCAAAAAAGACTCATTGGGCCCATTTTAATAAAAGTTTGTCATGACAAACTGACGTTAAATTGAGTTATTGGGATTGGCTTAAGTTAAACTGAGAGAATATTATTAATTACTTACTCATTTCACGTGTTTGTTTTACTTTTGTTGCATTCCGCCCTTTGTTTTCAGAAGAACTCTCAATTATAATAGCCTTCTTACATTGATCAACATCTAACATCTTCCAAGAATTTGCGAATATGTTTACATCTTTCCATAAGAAATACATAGGGCTAAAAACCAACATCTATAAAAAATGTATTCCATTCTATCCATCTTTCGATTATTTTAGTGTCATCACTAGAAAAGAAGCAATAAGTTCTGTTATTATTGTGGCATCACTGGCAAAAAAAGTTTGTTTTGAAAGCAGCGTTATCATTTGTCAAGTTCCCTATTTTATTGCAATGTTTTTTTGTTAAGTATTCAAATACATTGTTGAGTTTTTTTTTAAATTTTGGCACTTTTGTAGAACAAAACAATTTTTATTTTAAAAACATTTTTTTTTTCAAAAATGATGTTAGCGATGTAAACGATTGTTCAACATTTTCTACATCTTTGATGGTAGATGTTGACCAGTTTTAAGATACCCACAGCATGCCCGATATGCTAGTCGTAATCATTCTCCCTTGAAATGATAAGGGCAATCACGTTGGTCAGTGTGCAAATTTGCAATTTGTAAATTTGCAGTGCATATTATGATTGATCGTGAGCATACCACTTTAATTTTTTGTGCAAATATGCAATTTTTCTAAAAATGTATTCTGGCAACACTAAAAAGTTTTGGCAGCACTGTAAAAAATCTGCACTTGTTTACAATTATACACAAGCAAATTAAAATAATTTTTTTCTTTTTAATTAATTTAAATTTAAATCTCTATTTTATATTAAAACACACAAAAATGTTCAATATATAAGTTTCCTTAAAAACAATATGTCAAATGTTATTGTTTACATTTGTTTGCAACTGAGCAAATATGCACTTTTAAATTTGCTCATGGTTTTTTTTAGTGCAAACGAAGTATAATAATAGTTGTTGTGTTGTGCAAATGAGTGTATTTTTTTCACGCAGTTGCATCGTTTGCACTACCCATCGTGATTTCCCTTGATGTTTTTAACTAAATAATTCAAACAAATAGAGTATGGGAATTTTTGGTTCTTATTTCACGTTTTAAACATGATAAAAATATTAATAATAGAACAAATGTGGCATCGAATTGATGTCACTATAGTCATAGCAATGATGACGTATAAAATATGACACAATTTTATGATGACATTCGTCATTCGATTAAAGTCACTTTTTGCATTTTGATGCCATTTGTAACAACAATGGTGTCACATTTCTAATGTAAGGGCATCATCAATATAAAGATGCATTTTGCTTTGAGTTTAACCCACTTGTTTCGAAACATAGATGTGATTTTTTTAATCGGACAATCTATTAAGAAACTACTAATTGTTTTCACTATTTATCTAATAAAAAAAACACTCATTGTGCAATGTCCTTTTATAACTCTTTGGGGTTTAAATTGGCATTACTTCAAAATACTTAATGAAATCTAGTATTAAACGACTTACAATATTTTGTTAAAGTCAGACTATTCCTTCAGATACTTACCTTGTAATGTGTATTGCACCCATTTGCATTGTTTAAAAAAGGAGATTCGTGAGGTATGTTGAGTAGTTAAAGCTAGTTTTTTGCTTAAAATATCAATTGAAGTTTTTATTCTTTAAACCACCTCAGCTCACTCATTACTTGGTAGTTGATGGTAAAATAAGTCTAGCGTGTAAAACATAAGTGACTTTCTAAAATCGTCCACTCGTTATTGGTTTGACCTACCGACCATTTTTAAAAAAATTAATTAGGTTAATTTTTTTAGTATCGCCTTTCTAAATTCAAAACCTGTTTCGCGACATTTTTTATGGTTTCTGAGATATTAAGCATTTTTATTAGATTGTTAGTATACTAACTTTCATTTCAGCAAGTTACTCAAGGCATAGCAATAAGTATACGTATGCAGCACAAAAAGCTACTTTTGAAAAATATTTTTAGAAAACTGGCGTATGCGGAACCAAACAATAATTTTCACTTCCAACTTTATTCATGAAAGTTGACAAAACATATGCCGGAAGCAGCGAAAAAAATATAAAAAATTCTACCATGTACATTTTGACAAATCTTCATGTAAACCTTCGACTTTTTGGCATATGCGCCAAACCAATTATGAGCGGACGAAATGTATTATGTATACTAATGCATTTAAAAGTCTAGTATGACTTCTTTAAATCATTAAAATAGAAAATTATTTTGCATATTTAATCTAAAATTCAATCAATAATTAATGGCGAGTTATTATATTAGCGTTGCAACCCATTACTTGGTAATGTATGCATTTAAAGGGTTGCTTAGGTAAAGACTGGTGCTTCTAAATACATAAAATATGGTATATGAATTTCAAAAGAAGTAGTATAAAAGAGGAATAAGGGTTTAAAGAAATCATATATAGAAGGCCACTTATACCAGAACTTATTAATATTTCAAAAGGGGATTTAATTAAAAACCAACAATATGTTTTACAAAATATCTATTAATTAGTACACTATTATTTTCAAACATAGATAATTTTCTTTTGTATTTTTTTCTGTAAACTAGTTAACCCATTTACATTTTATTATAATGGAGAAAAAGAAACAAATAAATGTTAATCAACACACAAAAAAAAAACAGCATATGTGTGTTCATAAAGAGTGATTAAATTTAATTGTATGAATGAAAAAAGTGGTTAAATGTTATAACAATGATGAATGTCTGTAATGAATGTACAAATAAAAAATGAAGCATATTAAAATGATTTTTGTTAAACACGCAACTGTCGAAGGTGATGATACTTTTTGGATATTTATTACGAAATTAAACTTCACGCTAAAAACTTTAGGGCAATACAAATAAGTACATAAAAAATTTAAATTATTGAATTATCGGAAAAAAACTGGGAGTTCAACACATTTCAATGGAAAACAAAAATAGTGGATTTTTTTTTTCTTAAACTTTACACAACTTAAAACTAATCTGATTATTTCTTTTTTTTTCTAGGTTAAAAAAATGGCTCTAAATAAATAAAATTATGTATTAATATTAATTAAATGTTTAATTAATAACAAACTCTATACATATAAACCAAATATTTATTAACAATTTTTTGTTTGATACGATACCCAAAACGAATGGTTTGAGTGTACAAATACACTGATAGAATTAAGAAAAAATTTAAATCGAAAAAAGCTACGAACAAACACAAGATTATTAATTAATTATTAAGCATTTTTTGTGCTTAAATGGCACAAAAATGCTGCAGTTTTTTATTATTTGTTTAAAAACAAAGGATAAATTTAAAAACAAATAAATAAATAACATGCATTTTATTTTATAACAAAAAAAAAAAAAAAAAAAACAAATAAAGAAAATTCCTTAATGCTTTTTCCCATTTTCCCGTCATTATAATAATAAAACAAACTTTAAAAAAATGAGAAAAATTATACACAAAAGAAATTATTATTAACAACAATTGCAAAAAAAACGGTTTAATTTAACGAACACTCTGTTTTTCTACATGCAAGTAGGCGAGCATACAGACAGACGGACAGATATTTAAACCGGAATACATGCTTTCAGAGCCAAACCAACAATATTATTAAACAATTTCAATAGTATTTACCTCTCAACAAAAAAGAAAACATTTAAATTGAAATAATAATACAAAAAAGAATTGAATATAAAACGAATAATCAATCGTTCGAGCGTGTTTCTGTAGCAAGTGCCACAAAAAACGCAAAAAGAAATAAAATAATAACTGCAGAAAAACGCGTACTTTTTTTTCTAAATGTTCTTCTCTTTCCCTCTTTTCAATTCAATTTAACGAAAAACGTTTTACAAATCACCTCAAATAACTTAAAAATTATAGTCATTTTAATTTAATAAAAAAAAAAATATACAAAAATTTAACGAAAAACAAAAAAATATATTAAAAGTATAATTAAAAAAACAATCGCACAAAATGACTATGAAATCAATGAAATACTCCGATTGTGATACAATTATGGATGGTTATAATCCAGTACCACCTCCCCTACCACGTCGGGTGCCGCCAGTACGTAATATATACGCAGAACCATTTGCCCATGAACCCAATCATTCCAGCAGGTAAATACTTTTTACATTTTAATTTTATTTGTCCAATATGTATTAATTACAGGATAAGAGCCAGAAATAAAGGTTCAAAAAATCTACTTGGTGAAAACGTATTTACATCATATTTAAGGGGTTAAATATATTAAGGATAATGTTTAAAATGTTTCTTTGAAAGCATTTTTTAAGGCAAAATATTTGTAAGCCTATTAAAGGCAAAGATTACAAATGTTTTAATAACAAAAAGCTAAATTTTTTTGCAAATTTAAATTGGGTGTAAAACTTAATAATTCGGGACTTAAAAACAGGGTTTAAAAAACTGCAGTCGAAACAAAAAACGAAAATTTGTGTATAGCTTTTCGCTTTTTGAGTTGGTTTGACAGCGACTGTTTACATTGAATGACACAGAAGTAAAATCAACGGTTTTTTTAAGTGTTTGCTATTTTGACTAATTTTGAACTCGTGGTGAATTTCAGCAAATACCTTCGTGCGACTTTGGAAAGTAAACCACAACCACCACGTCATCCCCTAAAGTACGTTTTCCCTTCCTGAGACTTGGACAGAAACGAAAAAAAATATGTTCTATAGATTTCAACGTACGAAAGATGATATTTGCGAGGGCCGCCCATGTTAGTGAAAAAAGATCAAAGGTAATGTCGTAAGAAGCAATTTTAGAATTATTAGTCATCATTACTGGCAAACAAAATTGGAACAACAGTTTTCTATATGTTAAGCTGAATTCAGTCAAGGCGATTACAGGGGTCATGCATTTAACATAATAAATTTAAGAAAGCATTTGCCAAAAAACGCCTGGAACATGAGACCGAACTATAAACCAGTGTCCGAAAATAAACATTAAGTATTGTTCTTTAGTGTTCGGTTCGGTATAAATATGGAAAACATTAACGGTAATAGTGTTAGTGTAAAATAAACGTTCTTTGCTTGGAATGTTCGTACGCAATAAAAATACTGTATTTATCCAACTCAACTTAAAGATAAGAACATTTCACTGCGTTTGGGTTTTCGTTAAAAACCACCAATGTCGGTGTGTTCGGTTCAGCACATTAACGATCGTTAGTGTCAGTTGTGCTCAGCGCCCTTTTTACAAAAACAAAATACATAAGAAATTTTAACGAAAAAAAAACAAACAGCCAACAAAAACTTTTTACAATAAACTAAACATGTACACAATACACGCTATTCGTGCTGCGGTCGTGCAAATTGCCAAGTAATAACAACATAACAAGTGAAAAGCGTTGTTAAAATATTTTGTTTGGTCATTCTTTCATCAGTGTAACACATAGGAACATTAAAATATAATGTATGTCTACATATTGACTTCAATTGTTCTGTCTTATAACGAAAAACCAAAAACTGGTGGTTACTTTCTTGAGAATAGTTATGAACGGTATTAAAAGTTGTGACTAATACACAAACACTAAAAGAACGGTAAATAATGTTTAAATTTTTTCGAATACTGCTTTAAACCGTAAGTTTAAATAATATCAGCAATTGGTTGGCTCACACGCTTTATCGTCCAGAACTTTCCCCGTCCAAATTCCATTTGGATTGAATGATTTAGAGCGCTGTGACTGGAATACGCTTTTCTTTAGAATATGGTTTCTGAAATTTTAAATAAAAACGTGGCCTTAAAACACAGATTGGAAATGAATTTATGTTGTTCCAATATTTCACAATAAATACCCAATAATTGCCAAAAGCTCTGCATTTTTTTTTTATACACCCAATCATTTTCATAACTTAATAAAAACTTAGTTAAATCTTTGCTCAGAAACTAGGCGAGTTTTTAGTAAAAATTTTGTTTTTGCTTTTAGTTAAACATCAGCTTAAAATCTGAGCAATTGTTAAGGTAAAACTTTGCTAACAAAATTTGCTCTTTAATTGAGCAAGTTTTCAGTGACAACTTTCATAAAAATATTCCGAGTAACTGAGTTAGATTTTCACTTAAAACTTTTTAGTAACAAAGAAAAATTTGGACCAAAATCTCGCTTGGTACTTAAAATTTTGGTTTAAACCTTTTTACGCTTACTTGCTAAGCAAAGTGTAGAATAAAAACTCGCTTAATAATCGAGCATAATTTTGAATAAAAACTTGCTCAATAACTACGATGCAAAGTTTTGACTCATAAGTTTTTTTTAAGCCACTGAGTAGCTTTTAACTGACCAAGTTAATGGTAGCAGATTGCTCAGCAACTGAGTAAGTTAGCGGAATTAATCATTGTGCAACTAGTTGAGTTTTCATAGTCAATAAGTATCTAAAGGAAAATTAACGTTCTATTAGCTAGAAATTCGCAAACTAAAGCTGCAATTTTTTTTACCGAAAAAATATATTTTAAGCGAAAAATGTTGGAGGAAACTCCTTTCTTATTTGTCATGAATCATACATAAATCCCCTTTTGTTTGTAACTTAAAAGCAAAGTTGACATTTTGCAGCTTTTGTATATTTTTCCATAAACCAACAACAGCAATAATAAGAAAAACATTTCAACAAAACTGTTAAATGATAAATATCTTGATATAAATATAAATAAAAAGCCTTAAGAACAATAAAATGTTTATGTATGTTTTTTAAACAACTTGCATTGTTAACTCAAATATAAACAAAACTTTTTTTCGTTAAAAAAAAAGTAGCAAAACTAATTGAAATTTATGCTAAACATGGGTTAAGCAAATAAAACCACATGCAACACTGAAAGAAGGTACCGACGACCTGTGTTTAAAGTTCTTTAAGTTTCTTACTCATGCCACAAAACATTGACAAAATGTTGACATTAAGGAAATACACTGGCTCGTACCGTTTTTTTTTTATATTTTGTTTCAAAATGTGTGACAAAGCTTAAGCCTGCGTTTTTGTTGCATAAAAGCGAATGAATGCACGCGGAAGCCATAAAACAAATGGAGAAGTTTAAAATCGAAAATACGAGGGTTTTTATTTTTCTTTCTACTGATAGTTTGTTTTTTCTTTTTTTTGCTTTAAATTATTCAAAGGAAACTTTTTATTTGCAATAATTTTCCAAACAAACGCAATAAGTTTTATTTTATTGTTGTTATTCCTGCCACGGCTTGGTTAAATAAAGTTTAACCACAAGTTAAATATATATACATATATAAATGTATTGTAAAGTAGGGATTCCCAAATCTTTTGTATTGTTTCTTTTTTAAAAAAAATTCTTTTATCTAGTTATAACATTATGAAATTATTAAGAAAGTCTAGGATCACGAAGAGCAATTTTTTGTAAACCAAATTTTTGTTTACAATTGCTGAGCAAGAAAAAATAATAAATAAAAAACAAAATTTTTTCAGTTTGGGGACCTGTGTTTAATTGTTATATACATATCGTCAGCTCATTATTGGTTTAACGCATATGCCAAAAAGTCGTGGTGGAAAAAAACAACAATGAAGGTTTACATGAAGTTTTTTTAAAATTATACCCGATACAATTTTTTTCGTAGTTTCACTACTGTTTCTGGTAGACGTTTTGAAGAAAAATTAACATTTTTTTGAACGTTCATTAAAGAACATAGAAGTTAAAAACATTTTATTGAAACTGAAAATTGTTGTTTTGTGCCGCATACATAGCGTTTTCTGCTGCAAACGTATACTTACTGCTGTGTATTCATTTGTTGACATATTATTTTGCTTTAACTCCTTTTTTTCTTTCGGAAATGAAGAGAAGCATGAGTGAAGTTTATTTTGTACGTTTTTCTATGAGGAATTGTTTGCATATGCCAAACAGTGGCGTGTAGAGCAAAACAATACTTAATAAACTTTAAAATATTTTATATGGAGCACAATATGGCTTAGAAGCCATACACAATTTGGTGAAAATGGTCAGTAGGTCAAGCCAATAATAAGCTGACGATATGTACAAAAAAAGACCAAAAAATAGTTTGAGGTTATTTGATGTATTCACACGAGTTGTAAATCGTTTGTTTTAGGAATTCTAACCTCTGTGTGGGATGATTGTAGAGAATCAAAAACAGATTCTGAAATAAGGGAATCTTTAGTAATCCAAACAAATTTTCAAAATTAAAATATTAAAAAAAAATCTAATAATGCAAGCAATAAAAAAACAATTTTGAATTATCGCATTTACAAACAATTAACTCTTTTAAAATCCTTAAACTATCAAAATCCTTTTTGAAACCCAAAAATTACTCTTACTTTCAGTGTTTTTGTACCAAAGTCTGTCTGACAGGGCATACAATCACAAAAATTTGATCGCACCTGGCTGCATGCAGCAATATATACTCACAAACAAACATAACATTGTTAAAAAGAAACTTTAAAATGCATTTAACTTTTTTTAAACAGAAGAACGGCAGCAAAGGTTCGTTAAATACACAAAAATGCTGAAATGAATGTGTTGTAAAAATTACGAAGGGTTAAAAATTACGGAATCCTAGGGTTCTTATAATGAAAATTTATATTTATATAATCATGTTTAAACTAGGGGCACGTGTTTGTTGTTTTTCACAAAATCCTTTAGTATTTTATGTTTGGAAATCATGTTAAAAGGGCTGCATATTTCTCTCATTATTCCCTACACTTCACATATAAACAGAACTCTCATCCCTTTTTTCTACAACATACACACACTTACACATAGTTACATATATAAGTTAAAAATCTCATAAAAATTACACAAGCAAATAAAATTTGTATTGTTGTTGGTTGTGTTAGCAGCAGACACAAGGATAACGAGCTCAAAAAGCAATGCAGCAAATTAGCGTTGAACACAACATTTATTATGAACATTTTTTATGTGCTCCGTTTTTTGGGGGTATTTAAAATAACAAAAAAAGAAAAAATATACATAAAAATAATGCATATAAAATGTGTAAAGAAATATAAACAATATTTATTAATATTTATTTTTTTGTTTATCCAAATGTGTTTCAGTTTCATTAAACATTATAAATGTTTGTAGTCATGAAACTGGAAGAGAAAAAAATGTCGAAGTAAATTGTTAAGAATGAGTGTGTGTGTATTTGCTAAGAGGTCCTTGCTAAGCCCATTAAAAGTGGTGGCCAGTATAATACACAAACATGTATAATTTACATGTTTGAACATGTTATAATTTGCTTTTGTTTATTCGAATATTTCTTAATATATTTGAACTTGCGTGGCTATTAAGGATTATTATTATAAATTGTTGTGATATTATTTTTATCCACTTTTTAAACAAAACCATAATATTATTGAAAAAATAAAAAAAAGGAAAATAACTGGTAGTTAAGTTTTCTTTGAATTAATCATCGCTATAATGGTTAAAAAGAAATTAAATGGAATGGAAGTTATAAAAAGCAATTTAAGGGAAAAAATGTTCTTAGATACTGACCACAATGAAAAGAGGAGAATAAACTTTCTCGAAATTTATTACAAGCACCATCATCAATTAAGGATTTTTTTTGTTCTCTTTCTGTTCTAGTCGGTTTTTTATTTCACAATCTTTTCTGAATACTTTCTCAGTTACTCCGAAACATTTTCCCTATAAAACTTGAACTGCCACCAGTCAAAAATTTTTTTTAACATTCGATCAGCTACTGAGCAAAATATTTAATTAAATAAATGTTTGAAAAATTAGATTAAGAGTCAAATAAATCACACAAGCAGTTTGACAAAAACAACAACAACAAGATGTTTGTGTTAATTATAGAAATTATTACCAATTTATTAAAAAAAAAATATTTTGGATTTTTAAAAGGCTTATTAAACAAAGTTTAATAAAAAAGTCGTTTATAAACCTGTTAAAAACCTTAAATATTTTTTATGAATAAGGCCTGTAGTATTTACACAAACATTAAGGTACGCATTATTGTAAAGTCAATGATTGAATATTTTACAATATAATTGAATACTTTTGTATTTATTATATGCCCAGCGGGACAAATTTTAAGCACTTCCACTTTAAGGCCTGTAAGAAGGACTGCAATTGCATTCTTAATGAATGCCTCATTTAAAAAGGACTTTTAGCATGTATTTTACAAAATATTTTACAAATTAAAAACTTCATTGTAAGAAATGAAAATCGGTCTCTTAATTGTTGTATAGGAAAGTTAAGGAATTTCTATTCAAAATTTTAAAAAATACTTAATATCAACGTATGGGCTCGCCTTCTTCTGCCGTCTTCTGCAATATCTTCTTGTGGTCTCCTCAGAATACGACCCGATAATTTCATTTTCATTTGAGGATTTCACATTTCAAGGGTATTTGGTTTGCTTTTCTACAGAGCTCAATATTAGATTTTACTGTTGGCCATAAAATACGAAGAACTCTTCTTAAAGATTTGTTGACAAAAACGTGTAGGTTGTTAATTTGGCGTCAAGATGTGTTCCAGGATTCGCATCCATACAACAGGGTAGATATTTTAGGAGAACAGTCGCAGTTTGGTGTGGATTGAATAATGAGAAGAATACCATACAGGGCTAAGGACACCAACTGCCTCTTTTACTTTATTGTTACGGTTTTTTATGAGGATGAGATGATGTTGCCTAAATAGAAAAAGTTATTTATTTTCTCCAGATCACTTCCATTTACTTGGAACTTTGACATATTGCTGGTGTTCATTCGCATAACATTGGTTTTGTTGAAGTTAATCTTTTGGCCGTCTTTCCTTTACACTTCTTAAATCGTATTAAGTTTAATCGACACTTACTCAAAGTTGTGGGAGAGTAGGCATATATCATCTTCCAAATCCTCTACTCTGCCCTGTAGACCCCATATTATACCTCCTCTTGCAGCCGTTGCACGTCGCATCATCTTGCCTTGTCGCCCACCAGCACTATAAAGGTTTCTAATTTAATGTTTCTTTACTAAACTCGATCTTGAGTTACACTCCAAAATATTTTTGTCTCTGCTTTTTCACCCCAAAAATAAAGTTATTGTAATTTTTTTTATGGAAAGCACTTTAAGTTTTCATTATTAAAAAAAAATGAAAATTATAAATTTAAATAAACCAGACACTTTAAAGTGTTATTATTATAATTATTAAAAAAATGTAAAAAAGATTCAAGATACAAATATTGGGTGATATTTTAAAAATGCGTGACTTCAAACAAACGATGTATCTTTCAAAAGCAATCAAATTGGGTACAACACGAGTTAAAGCCACGAAATGGTAAAAGAACATTTTACGTGTCCAAAATGCTACATAAACGCAATAAAAAGAAGTTGGCTTAACATTGAATCATCACTGAAGATGAACAAATTAATACATCCATGGCAACCAGATGAGCAGGAAATAGTTTTTGAACTAGTCAATTGCCAACAGGTTAATGCTGTGCATTTGGTTGGAGTTGAAGGGTATCATTTGTATGAGTTGCTAAAATCAGGACAGTGGATTTCTGCCAAACAAAATTCTTTAGAATCGAATATTTGAGATATCCTATAAAGCCTGTTTTTTAAGCCCGATAGAACTTAGGAAGGTTGTCAAACGAACTGTCATACTGCGCCCAATTTGTGATCCACTTATTTTGGCATATCATTATGAATATTTTTTCGCTTAACCAGAGCTACTAAATTATCCAAATTTAATTTGAAACCAGTCATATATTTACGCAACTCATAGACGACTTTGTAATTTTTATAGCGCACATAAGCGTGCATCTTATTAATTATGAAAATGGCCAGTCCACAACAGACCCTGAAAATCCTATTACTTCCACATTTGCACATTTTGGTATCATCATCGGATCTTATTTGTTTAGAAATTATACAGGTGCTCTCGTTGCAATCAAAGGAGTTCGTTTTAAAATGGATAATGGTTTGTGCTAAAAAAGCAGCAACTATTCTCTCCTCCAAGGAAGTGCTGGCAAAGTATTTAGTAGTGGGTACCGAGTACCGAGTATCGAGTATCGAGAATTTATTTTTTATTTTTTTGTACTCGATGCTAAAAAGTAGCTACTCAATACTTTAAGAGTTGTATTTCTTGAACGCAGTTCCATTGAAAATGTATGGGTTTTATTTCATAACTCCCTGTTTGAAAATCCATCTGCAAAATTAAAAAAAACCGAATTATACTGTTTGTAAACAAATTTAACACAAAAAAAAAAAAATATTTATATGAATAAAAAAGCATTGAAGTAGAATTTGGCAGCTCCACTTAGAGGTCAACATTGCTCATGTAAAATTTAAAGTTTGGTTGGAAATCCCTTCACCTTGCGTTATTAAATTTTTCATATAAAATTTTTGGAATTTTCAAAAATTTATACGAAAATATTTTATATGTGAGATGCAGCAGTGTTTCAGAAAATAGCCACCGTAATTTTTTCTTTTTTTTACAATTTCAAGTTCTATAGAACTTAAATGAAACACTTAACTTTGCATCATTATTAAGTTACACACCCAATATTTATCCATTGTTTTCCTAATTGATATTGACAATATCTTTAAAATGCACTTGAGTTGCTTACATTATTAAGAAAAATGAATTTTAATAATTCCACTTGAATAAATTAAGCTCAAGTATTTTTTATTAAAATGTCTTTCACATACAAAACAATCAAGCCAATCATTTAGTATAACAAACATTTAAAATTAACAAAGTAATTAAATAAATTTGAGGGAATCTGAAACAAAAGAAGTTGTCTTTTTGAAGAAAGAAAAAAATATATTAGTAGTATAGACTAATAAAAAATTTATACGGACTCTCCTCGGCCCCTTATTTGAAAATAATAATCAAAGTTATTAAGTAAAACTTCAATAAAAAAAAATTGTTTTGTCAACCTTTAAAAAAATTTGAAATTGGTTAATGAATACTGACATTTTTATTTAAATATATTTTAAATTTAAATTTAAAAAATAAAGATACATACATATGTA
The DNA here is from genome assembly GCA_949318255.1 of Pollenia labialis. NCBI lineage: Eukaryota > Metazoa > Arthropoda > Insecta > Diptera > Polleniidae > Pollenia > Pollenia labialis. The sequence continues at coordinate 96,776,728 of OX439142.1, read as the reverse complement.
TTTCTAAAAGCATGAAGTTGTGTTAATCATATTAAACAAAATATTCATAGTTTTTTATTAAAGACATTTAATACTTTTGAAATTTAGTAATTTTATATGTTTAAGCTCCTGCTGTTTTTACAAAAAATTTGTCTTAATTTAATAACAATTGTTTTTTTATTTTGTTTTTTAGGAAAAGTGGGTGTAGATTAATGTTTTCGATATGGAGGAAAAATAGTTAAAACTTCTTTGAAAAAATCATGTGAATTTAATCGATTCGATTTATTGCAGGGATACTGTGAAGCAGAGGCCTTTGAGAAATTTGATAATCATAATTTCAAATGAAGAGATTTTGTGTTAATTGGTTTGAATTAAAAACTTCATTTGCCTTTTGTAGGGTATTTATGTTTCACAGTGTGTGTGATATTTAATAAGCCTGTATAGTATCAGTATGATGGGTCTTATTTAATTGCTATTTGTGGGTTTGGAGCTTCTTTTAGTTCTCAAACTTTATTAAGTGCTTTATGCGGGCTGCCATAGTCTGTTTTTTTAATTGTTTTCATACTTCTCCTTTCATTGACATTTAAAAAGAAACAACAAATTATGACATTTAAAAACTTATCAATTGTGTACCATAAAAAAAATTAAGAAAAAAGAAGGTTTAACAAAAAACCGGCGGGAAGTTCTTCATTAAAAGTAAGAGAAATTAAACTGTTCGTTTTATGTTAAATCTTTTTTTTTTGTACAATTAAAAAGAATGTTAAATGGATTTAATTTACTTTAAAGTTTTATTTTTGCATTTTTTTATAACTTTTTCCTTTTACAAAATCATTTGTATTTTCTTTTTGTTGTTTTGTCATTAATTGACATTTCATTTGAACTTCATCAAATTGTCAAGTTGTCAATTACGACATGGACATCACTGGGAAATTTTCAATTTGTAACAATTGTTTGTTGTCTGACATTACAATATACATAAATATGTATACTGCGAGAGTAAAATGGAGAGCAAGAAAGAAAGAAAGAAATGTTACAGTTTCTACTATTTTGTTTAAACAATTTTAGCACATCCATCCTCTTTAATGAGAGTTTTCAATGAAAACTGAATTATTGTAAAAAAAAATGACTGTAGAAAATAAATTGTTATAAGTTAATTAATTGATTGAATTAAATTTGTTTCGTTTAGGAGTTAATTTTATTATTCGTGGAATTATGAGCAACAAAATGAAATGAGTTTGATTCTTTTCGTACTTTCAAAAATAAATCATGACTAACAGGGAGTTTTAAATTTATTTTGGAACAAATTGACGTTTTAATTAAAAGGACCTGACTATGAACTCTGTCTTATGGAAATATAGAAAAATGAAAATAAGATTAATGTTTTTGAATACTTTATTTATTTATTAAAATTTAAAATTAAAATTTATTTATTAAATTAACGTAAACCTTTAGCCCATTTTAGGGGCTGCCATCAATCTGGCGGCAATCGAACCCGTTTTTGAATAAAAAAAATCATTTAAAAGGATATCATAATTATATAAAACTTTGAAATCCGATCATTAAAATGATTCAATCTTAAATATAATAATTTCTAAATAGATCGCTTTGTTTTTTATTTGTCCGAACATTTTGTTTAACTTAACATGTTCGCAAACAATGGTTTTGGGTTCTTGATGGAGGACTTATTTATCCATAATGTGGTTGGCAGTGATAGCGTTATCGTTAAAATAACCACAACTTGCTTAAAAATGTTTCGTAAAAAAAGTTTTGTGGGAGGTGATCGAAAAATTTATATTCTTTGACAGAAGATTAATCATTGACCAGAAATCCCATATGGACTTCGATCAGAGAATTATATTAAAACAGATAAATCCTACTAGTATGTAACTAGTATGAATATACTTGTTTCGAGCATTTGGATTTTTTTAGTCTTTTTTTCGGTCCATATATTATCTTCCAATCAAATTCGTAAATGTTTAGTTTAGTTTTGTAAGTTCAATAAAATAAAACAATGAGAAAGTACCAATTGAAAATCATAAAAAGTACTAAAAAGTCTCCTCATATAGTTTCTCAATCTCTCTAGACTCTGCATGTTGAATTTTATGTTTCTATGTTCAGTATTAATAAAAATTCAAAAATTACAAGATAAAAAACAAAAAAGTACCAAAAATATCCCCCTTACAGATTAACTTTACTGGGAAGGTCTAATTTTATGATTCTAGGTACTAATGGAAATTTAAAAAGTACCATTGAAGAAAAAAAGAACCCACAAGTTCCCTTTTTTTAGATGTTCACGCCCTCAGGAGCCTGCATGTTTAATTTTATGTTTCTAGGTCCAATATTAACGAATATAAAAAGTACCAGCTGAAGAACAAAAAGTACCAAAATTTACTCCGTACAGATTCTCATTCACTCAGAACCATGCATGTTTATTTTTATGATTCTAGTTTCAATGTAACCGATAATATAAAAAGTACCAGTTGAAACAACAAAAAGTACCAACAGTTTTCATCTTATAATGGGTCCGCCATCTAACGTTTTTTTTTCAACTAGGGCTTATTTTGTGAATGGTAACAATTAGCTCATGTCTGATTTTGCCATTATGAATGCATGTTTAAGCCACAGATATTTTCCGTTAGCTTGGAAAGTTTCTGACGTAATAATGATAAATAAACCTGGTAAAAATGCAAATGAAGTTTCATCCTATCGGCCGATTTCTTTGCTACCCGTAATGGGAAAATTGTTCGAAAAACTTTTCTCTAATAGACTAAAACATATAATTGCAAATAGGCAATTAAGGCATTCTACAATATACTAACTTACTAAAATCCTACATGGAAGATCGTTTTTTTAGAGTCAAACAGAGGAAAGAATACTCAGAACTTAAAAAAATTGGAGCAGGGGTACCACAAGGTAGTATACTCGGCCCTCTTTTGTATCTATTGTATACGTCAGATATTCCTACTCCTATAAACGACAATATAATAGCAACTTTTGCGGATGACACTTGTATCCTGTCAGTTGGGGATAACGAAGTGAAGTCTTGCACTAAGCTACAATCCTCTATAAATATTTTGCTAGACTGGACGAAAAAATGGAAAATTAAACTAAATGAGGGTAAATCATTCCATGTCGATTTTACATACAAATCAATAAGATACAAACCCATAAAAATATCGAACTCTATAGTCCTATATGTTAACCATGCTAAGTATCTTGGAATGACGCTTGATTCGAAATTAAAATGGAAAAAACATATACAAATAAAAGAGACCGAATTGAATATAAAATTCAACAAACTTAAATGGATAATTGGAAGAAACTCTCCAGTTTCAATTCAAAACAAACTGCTTATCTACCATCAAATGCTTAAACCAGTATGGACCTACGGAGTTCAAATATGGGGCTGCGCCGCTGAAAACCAAATTAATGTTATTCAACGATTTCAAAATAAAGTACTTAAGAATATTGTTAATGCACCCTATTACATCAGAATTAATGATCTACACAGAGATCTTGGAGTTATGAAAATCTCAGAAGTAATACAGAAATTTGCAGCTAATCACGCATATAGACTTCAGAGCCATGTTAATCCAGAAGCGGCTATATTATGTAATGATGAAATCTACTCAAGGAGACTGAAGAGAACTAAGCCACAAGATCTGGTGGCTGTTATTGCATGATTTTTATTAAACAGAAAAATATTACTAGTTAGTCTAAGACTAGGTGTAATGAAATGAAATGTATATATGTATATAATGTCTGCAAATAAAAAAAAAAATTAAAAAAAAAAAATGTCTGATTTGACAGATAATTAGTTTTATCCTTCCGCTGAACGAATATGGATACAAAATAGAGGGCTTTATTGATGCTACTGCTGTTCTCTAATATTCTCCCATACAAACCTACTTGGTAGTTAAGATATGCCGTGGCCCCATAAATGTTATTTTTGTATAAAGTTTGTCAAGAATTCGTTTGCTTATTTTACTGAACCTCTGTATTTCTTATTGCGATTACCATTTAAAATGTAAAATTTGTTATTGGCAATGTCCCCAATAACCAATCGGTCCTAAAGGGTTTTTTACTTGATGAACTTTGAATTTTTATGACTTCATATACATTCTTAGAAAAGTTTTTTCTGCACTTTTTTAAACTTTTTAGCACACACTGTGGTAAAGTGCCGATTTTACATTTCATCCTTTTACTATTTCTTCTAAATTACACCGTCAATTTTTTTCGCAACGAAATTATCAAAATTAATCCAATTACACAGTCTAGAGTCTATTTAAGTCTTAGAGTTTGTTTCATTTTCTCAAGAAATGGTTAAGCTTTAAATCAAATTATCTACAATAAAATTTTTTTTCCTTCATTATGGCTCTTCTTTTAAATTAATGGTGTAATACGATTAAATGGTAAATACATGCCATGCCTTAAACAACTTTTAGAAAAAACAAAAAAAAAATCTTTTAAAAAAATGAAAAGTTAAATAAATTAAAAGCAATAAATAAATGCACAAAGGAATACAAATCGAATATTGTTTAAGCAAAAAAAAAAAAAAAGAAATAACTAAAAGTAAAATTAAATGATGAAGGGATACACTTTCTACGCCAAACGGGGAAAATTAATGTACATGTAAGCAAATTTAAACAAACAAAAAAAAACTAATTTTGTTTAATGTAAATTTTCAAATAAGAACAAGAATATTATAAATGTAAAATTTTATACATACATAAGTATATAAAGAGTGGAAGGTAAATATCAGCAACAACAAAAGCAATAATGTTAAATGTAATTGCATTAATTTTTTATTGTTGTAAAAAAAAAATTTTAAAAAAGTACATACAAATAAAATTAAAGAGCTAAGGACAAAAAAGCAATCCACATTTATGTGGAAAATATTTATGCAAAACATTTCAGTATTTGAAAAGCCCTGTTTTAAGTCTGTATGTACGTGTGTATGCGTATTTAAGTGTTTTTGTGTGAATTTATAACCATAAGAGATGTTGTTCTATGCGAGCATGATATGAATTGAATAAATGTGTATTTATGTATATTTTTTTTTTTTTGCAAAGAAAAAATATAATTCAAACCTTTAAACAATTGTTTAAAATGTCAGTTTAATTCATACCAACAGTTTTATATTAAAACAAAAGATGAAAGAAATACGAAAAATATAAAAATAAAAAAATTGATATAAAACTATGGTGTTGAAGTTTAACACTTAGGGGGTCCAAACCACACACAACATATATGTTGTATGCACTGTGTCCGTAAAACTATTGAAAAAATTTGCGGAAAAAAATTGTATTCAATGATTCAATGGAAAGTTAAAGCATTTTTATTAAAATTGTGTTAAGCAAGAAATAATTAAAAACAACTGAACCCTTTTAAAATAAGAAAATATACAGCATGATTAAGTCATATAAAACTGGCTGTTGCTAAAAGGACGCGTTTTGTGTGAAGGACTGGGCTACTCATTATACTTACATATATTTGGTTACAATAAAAGCAAACCGTTCATGCATTTTTAATAATATTTATATACCATAAATCAAATTTTTTACTGCGCATCTACGTCATCATAGAATGCAAATAAGTGTTTGTTGTAAAAAATGTAAGAGAGAGACAGTACACAAATGTTCTTTGTTTACAACACAAATCGTATCCCTACGTCGCACAACCATCTGCACAACGCGTAATCTTGTTGTTTTGATTCATGTTATATGCACTGCGTATGAAATCACTAATTTAGATTTTTGATTTTGCAAAATATCGATTGTTTATAAAGGATTCTAAAATATTACCCAGCTGTACGCCTGAAAATAGGGACCTGCGATTTTAGAAAATCTATTTCGGCCACATGTGCCCAAAGTGACCTAGAAAATTTACATCAATAAAATTTTAAACAGCATGTGTTCCTAGCCGTGAGGAACCTATTTTAATGACACAAAGTTTTATATACATATTTGTTTTTTTTTTAAATAGCCAAAGCTAATCCCCGCGAAGCTTTACGCTTGTCTAAAGGAAAGAAACCAGAGTCTTCGGCGAGAGTCAAACCCGCAACCCCGGCGCTGATAGACTAGCTCACTACCAGCTAGCCTACCGGGATTGATTTTGAGCATGTATTTTTCAAAGTAAAACTTATATATTTTGCTATTTTTCAAAATATTTGATGCAAACATTTTATACTTAGAAGTTGGATGCGACCGCAAGTCCAAATCACAATGACTTCTTTTCATTTTTTGTTTCCGCAAAAAAGTGAATGTTCATCTGTAGCTAAACGACGAAAGCGCTATTCGCTACGGATAAAGGCGTACTATTAATGGGGCCTGTGGTAAATTATGGACAATTTCCACGAAATTAAGCAGTACGATTTCTTGTCATGTAATATGAATTAAGGACAATCAGTGCATTTCACCACTTATTGATGTAAGTTCTTGTAACAGTAATATACATTCTTGTAAGGAGGTTGTTAAATATTTGGATTTTAAGCTCTTTTCCCAATTCAATCCTGACATGCTGAGGAGAAATAGAAACAATTGTACACCAACATTGTTATTTTCTCTTGCGGAATTAAGCCTGATTTAAACAGACGGCTAAAGGGACAGACAAACAAACATGGATAAATCGAATTAGAAATACACATGTTTCCAAGTTGAGCAATAAAAAACTATTAGACGGAGACACAAACTTTGTATACCCGCTTCACAGCCATAGTTGTGTAGAATATAAAAAATAATTTTACTCAAATCAACTTTAATTATTTAAAATAACACTTGCCAACAAGATTTTGGACTGGATCAACCAAATATCTTTTCTAGGTTTATTAGATGGGCTGATTTCGAATCTGTAACAGAGATGAGCAATGAGTAGTGAAAAAGTGAGTAGAGCAGAATCATGACTCATAATTTCTTGTACTTATACGCACTCATACTAAATGCAATGTTCTTTAAGCTCAATATTCACTCAGAAGTTTGATGTTAGTCATCGTACTCATACTTAAGGCCGTTACACACTATCCGACAGAGTCTTACGTATTTTTTAAAAACGCTTCCCTGATCTAATTATTCTTTGAACATTTTCAAAACACAATAACAACTTATCATGACAGGGTGGCATTTTCGTAAATTACAAAAGACTTTGAGGGATAGTGTAAAACGGCCTTCAGCAACATTTTAAGTGGTGGACTTAGATTTAACTTAACTAAGTGTGCATAGGCGAAGCAAAATACGAGGCTGCCAGTGAACGATTTTTTGGCAAACTTATCTGGCATCGCTGATTATGAAGTTGTGTTTTTGATCTGTTGTGTTAAAACGGTAAATGGATGAGCTGAATGATTTGAATCAATGTGAGTATTGTAGGTATGCTACTAAATCAAACTGAGGTCATTTATGAGTATGCGTACGATATCGACGTCGCTCTTATACTAATCGCTCTCGTGAGTATGAGTAAATCAGAGTAGTTTAGTTTAAATTATGTCTACGCAGTTCCTTGCAAATAATGCGACTAGTCCATACACGCATGTAAAATGTAGCCCATAAGGGACTAGGAATTGTCCAAAAGTAACCCCAATGTAGGGAAAACGTGGTCTATTTAACATCTCGATGTCCTAGGCCAGCACCATATAACTCAGCTTTGCATTACAAAGGAAAAACACTCCCATGGTATACTCCAGAGGATTAGCTTTCAAATCATTTAAAAACGAAAACGATGGCATGTGGTTTCACTACAAACACTTTTTAACAATGACATGGTCCATGCTTTCATTACATTGGACCAGACCAGGGAGTAGTCCATTTGATCAAAATGGATCAGGTAGTCCAATATTATTTGCAGGGTTATACTTACAATTTCATTGCTGATCTCTGAACTGTAATGGGTTTTTCTCTATCACGTCAGGTTTTATTCGTTTCTTACATAACAAATTACTAGTTAATTTAAAAATCAACGAATTTTCAAAAGTGAATGGCGTAATTTAAACGTCGCTTGCATTTTGTTGATAAATTCTTTAAATTTTCATTAAATCTTGGTGAGGACGCTCCCTTTGTTCGCGGTCACTGCACCTAGTTTTTTTTTGGAAAAAAATCTAAATGCAAATGAAGAATATGCAAATCATTGTCGGTGTCCACGGTTTGTCCAAGTTTCTGACTGCTAACCCCAAATAATGTAAATACGCATATTTTTATGATTCTGTTATTGCCCATGCTCTTTTTCAAGCCATATATTCACCACACACAAAGCAAAAATAGCTTGAATCAGTAACACAGGATCTCACTGACATGCTTAAACGCTACTATTATGAAGATTTAGAATGGATGTGGGCTTCTGTCAAATAAATAATTGTGAAATTGTAGTGTCAGTATGGACTATTTTACAGTATTGCCAGTATGCGGTAAAATATCCACAAGGCGTGATAGCCCAATTTGTCTGCCAGATTCGAATTCAGCGCTTCAGATTAGTGAAAAAAACATGCTTCGTTTCTGCAGTAAATTTTTTTCCTAATTTGTAGACCAGTGTAATTGATTAAAAATTTTATGGAATTTTTTCACAATGCAAAGTTACGTATAGGTGTCATATAGATCTATTGTGTTTCCTAGGTTTAAATGAAAATCACATTTCTCCTATAAATTTTAAGAAAACCTTCTTGCAAAATTTTAAAAAATTACTACAAGTTTTTAAGCGAGCGGGTCAAAAGTTTAGAAATTCTGTAATATTGACCTCATATTCTGCTTTGGGGTCACTCCTCCTGCTCTATAAGCCAAACATTTTCCCATCAAATCAAACACGTATTTGTATGTATGTGCCAGTGCGAGCATAAGCATTTCTTTAACCTTGTGCTAAAGTCTCTGTGTGCTGCCTGCAACTGCTGCTTTCTACTATGTGTTGTATGCGTCATATGAAGTTTAGCTCATGCATTTGCAGATGTTGTTGCCGTTGTTTTGTTTTATTAAATGAAAACAAATGAGGTATATATGAAGTCATATAGCACACGCATTTACTATTTATGCATACATCACATACACACATTTGTTTGTATATATTTTTTTTTATGAAAAATAGGGGTTTCCTTATAAATATATGCCAAAATTTTGCATTCGTTTAAATTAAAAGAGTTAAGAACGAAGAGTTAGCGCAAAATAGGAGAGAATCCTAAAAAGGATGCAATTATTAAATGTACCAAAGTTTAAATGTTAATCATTGAACATTTTTGTGTAAAGATGAATACACTTTTTATTTAAATATCAATTTATGGTTAAATATATTTTTATTTATTCGTTATATCAATATGAATTGATATATAAATAGAATAGGTGAAGTTGGCCATTAGTAGGGATGAGATTTTCATGCACTAAAAAATCAAAAAAATGCACTAAAAACCCTAAATGGCACTTAAAAAAAAACCCCCCCCCCTAAAAACTTAAAAAATTTCCAAAAAAAAAAATCGTTTTTTAATTTTACTAAAAACGAAAATATAAAAAATAAAATCTATTATTATTCAAATATCTTTAAAAAATTAAATAACTAATTAAAATGTTTGATTGTTTAAAAAAATAAGTACTGTTGTATTAAAAGTTAAACTTTGTCGTGTTCTTGAAGAACGCCAATGCATTTTGAAAAATTTTATTTTCAGATCCCATTTTGATTTCAGATACTATCGTATCGAATAACTATCGAATTTGTTTGCTTACGATAGACACTGACGTATCGAATGAAAACTCGAGAAATGTAATGTCGAGTTACTCGATATCGAATGCTATTATTTCAAATTCAATAAATTTCATTCGATATCGAGATTCCTGATGCCAAAATAAATAATTTCGATCAATTTTGCTCGATATCGTATGCGGTGATTAGACCCCAGATCAAAAATATTTAAAACTTATTTTATTTTTTCAAATCCTTATTTTTACAAAAGGTTTAGGATTTTTTTTAATTTGTCGGACTATTCTTTCTTTCACATTGTTTATTTTCAAAGTTTTTTGAATAAACTCCTGAAGCATCTGGCCAGGCCCTCATTCTTCTTACAACTGGCTGCATTGGAGGAGAATCAAGGGAAACATTTCAGTAAAAATTACAATATTATAGAATTGGTTTCTAATTTCCTCTGCAACGCGGTATAACCCATGTGCCAAGCAAGTAATTTGTAACAGTGTTTGATAAAAAATATTTTAATCCCTTTGCAACCTTACAAGGTGCATCGGCTTAAAATAGAAGGATCTTTTGTCGAAATCTTGAAAATCTTCAATTTAAAGCAAAGCTCCAAAATAATTTATTTATTGATTTCAAAATTTTTTGGAAGGTTTTTTTTTCGTATTTAAAATTTTTTTTAAGAACTTTTTTTATAATATGAAAATTAAAAAAAATCACTGAAAACTTTCAAAATATGCATAAAAAACCTAAATATGCAAAAATATGCATTTTCACCAAAATATGCAACAATATGCAAAAACAAATCGATGCCTTTTTAACGCAATTTAATAATTCGGAAAGATAACTGCTCGACATCGTTCTTAGACTATCGACAAAAACATGCATTTGCATGGAAAACGCATCCCTAGTCATTAGTGTGAATTTCTATTATAATAGAGTCTATACGCAAGAACCCAAATCAAGGTAATATCAGATAGATGGCCCAGTCCTTCTTAAACCAGTTTCGAGAATATGGAGGTTGTCTTACATGAATTTAGCTGCAAATTTTCTTTCATACAGTGTAGTCGTAGTTGCCATTACAGTGTAATCGCCCTCAACGTACACATTTCTTAAGCGGATCCTTCCTAAGATGGACATTGTTGTCTGATCCCAGTAGCGTACCATAAGGAAAGCATTATGTTTTTAAAGGGGAAAGTAACCTACAAACGACACATTTCAATGGACCCTTCGGTGTTCTGTCATGAGATATTTTATTTACAATCTTGGGGAAATGGTGTTGCCTCGTAGCATTTGCAGAATGGTAAAGTAATTACTATAGTCCCAAAGTTTACTATACCATTTTGCAAGTGCTACGATGCAAGACCATTTGGGCTAATAAAAAATTATAATTATTTTTTTTTGTTGGCATTAACAAATTTTGCTCTTCTAAAGCAGCGCAGCGATGCATTTACCAACGTGCCCATAATTTCATTTAACTCCAATATTTACCAATATTAAAGTAAAAAATCTTACAAAAACAGTTTTTTGCCGTGGCTAGCGGTATAGTTAGTTTTATTTAGTGATATTAATGTTACTAACTATTAACAAAAGTAGTTGTTATGCTTATTTAGCCAAATGTTTTATAAGTGTGACCTGACCGTAGCTTAAGTACTATTTGTTTAAATATAAAAGCGAAATTAGGTAATTTTTATCGAGAAGTCCACATTATATTTCCGGGAAAGCGGGACTTGAAAATATTGGGAAATCGTTGCACGATTATTCCGAGAAAACCGGCATTACTTTAGGTTTAAACAGTCTTGCGACCTAAAAACAACCCTTCTTTATCGCTCGCCAACAAAAATTCATGATTATCAGGCCTGTTCTATAAATCATTTTAACTCAAATCACTTGATTTCAAATCACATGTGCCTACTAAAATCACACATGTGATATTTTAGTGTGCCGTTTTTGGGTATTTTGGTGTAATCTTCGTTTGCCGAAAGCACACCTAGAAACACCCAAGCGGTATGACTTTCAGAACACCACAAAATTACACGTGATTTTCAAAATATGCTTCTTTTCTTGAGCTAGATTCATAATAGAAATAAATATAAGAAACTTTTTTACAATTTTTTTTAGCATGCTGAAAATTCTTCGCGTTTGACCCCCCAAAAATAGTTTCTGAACTTGTAGAGTTCACCCTAATAGCCATTTAAAATCTGTATGCAGTAAATGATGAAATATGTATGTACATTTTGTCTGCTAGAAAAACAAAAAATGAAAAAATACAGAAATGTTGTTTTTGTAATGGTCTTTTTATTAAACACTATTCCCCTACCAAGCGCACTCTTCCTCAGCCAAAAGTGTAAAAAAGATTTGCTGTGGAAAAAACTATATGCATTTTATAGTTTTTTTTATGCGTTATGCTATATGCCACATACATCAACAATGTAGATGTATTTTTTTTTTTTAAATATTTGTATACGCACATGCGCTTTATTAAATAAAAATTTTAAAACAAAACAAAACAATTCCTCATACTACAAACAGTATTGCAAAAAAAAAAAAAAGTTTTGTGTATAAATAAATTCAAGTTTTTTTTATTTCTTATAATTTGTATAAAATTTTTTATAGTTTTTTTCGTAAATTATTTCCTTTTTTGTGATTTTTTTTTTATTTTTTTTTTCATTAAACATTTGATGTATTACTGCAGTCTGACTGCCAGTTGTTTATTATTATTTTGTATTTTTACTCAGTTTTTTCCTTTCACATACGATGACTGACTGACTGGGCTGACTATTCATGTGCGAGTACGTAGTACGTGCATTACAGTCAGCCGCCCTTTCTGTTGGTGTGATGAAACTTGTGTTGTTTTTATTATTCCTTTTGTTAAATATGCTGATTTTTTCAGCTCTTAAGACCTCCCTGCTATAATAGCTACTAATTTTTGTGCTGTTCCTGCATGTGCTCTAAAGCTATACTTGTTGGTTTTGCTGTTATTATTGGCTGCTTTTGGTGGATTTTAATTTAATAATAAAAAATCATATTCAAATGAAATAATGAATACTGTGGAATGTGTATTTTAAAATAAAAATAAAAAAAAAACAAAAGAATTTTCGATTGTGGTCATACGAGGCAATAAATTGAAATTTGACCAAAAAAAATTGTACGATGTTTTAAAGAAATACGATTTAAATTGAAGTTCTTAAGTCTGAGTATGTATTTCAGCTAAAAACTTTTATATTTTAGCTGTTTCTTGGTACATTTGTTAGGTTTTTTTCATATCAGGTTTAACCGTAATACCAGGGCTGCGGAGTCGGAGTTGAAGAGTCGGAGTTGAGGTTTTTGTACCAGAGTCGGAGTCGGAGTACCCACAAAAACTTGTGACTCCGACTCCGGCATAAAAATATTTAAAAATTTTGTTTAATAATTTACAAACTAAAAATTCTTCGAAATTGGCGATGCAATATTTTGAAGATAAATTTGAATAAGTAGTAATTTGTTTTTATGAGAGTTAGTTAATTCAAGTACTATACTTAAATAGAATAAAAGTTTGTAATAATTTACATTATTTGGGTATATTATTTATACGGGCGGACAAGAGTCTAAATCGAATGCAAAACTTTTACACAGTAATTGATCTAGTTAGAAAAAGAGATGTGTGGTCTTTTTAAGTCATTAACTTGTACTAAAATATGATAGGAATTGCCATTAATTTTAAAACAGAATTTGTTAACCATCAACACTGAAATATTTTTAATATTGTACGGAAAGAATATGTAAATAACTATATTAAAACTCAATGCGGCACAAGTTAGAATTAAAATATCGATTTGAAATTTTTCAAGAATCATTTTCTGGATATGTTGAACCATTTAAAAAGCACTGCATTAAAAAAAGAGTTTAAAGTCAAATAAGATCAATAAGATTATTCATTTAGTATCAAGGTTAGAGTAGAAGTCGGAGTCGTACTTAAAAATTTTCAGCTTAAGGAGTCGGAGTCGGAGTTATAACTATTTCTTGACGACTCCACAGCCCTGCGTAGAACATAGATAAAACGTACCACTCAAACACATAACCAGGGCTGCCAAGTTTCCCATTTAAAATTTTAATCATTTTTAGTTTTAGAAAAAAAGAATTTAGTTCAATAAAAATAATTGCTAACTTTTCTTATTTAATGCTAGGAACTCAGCTGGTCCGAAGGACGAGTTCTTGGCGCGAATTTTTGTCGCCAATTATAAAATATGTTCGTTTACAAGAAAACACAAACAATCATTTAGTCGGACGAAATTCGTCATATGCGGCGAATTCTGCAATAGATTTACTTCTATTTCTTGCACCGATTTACGGCGAACAAATAAGTGCCAGGTGACCATGTCTGGTTTTAGTGTTTAAATGTATATGTAAATATAGTTTTTTAATGTTTTATTTTATAGCATCTAAAACAAATATACAAAATAGTTTATTATAAAACTTGTTTTTAGTCCTACTTTTGTTAAATGTTTTCTTCTAAGTATTATTTTTTAATATGGTCCCACAAATCCTTTCTCGCTTTGCACAAATAGTAAACAACTTTCTTAATTGTTACAGCAGCGAATAAACATGGCAGATTTGGCAGATCGTTAGTGTCTTGGGCGAAATTCGTTTTTCGTCCCAGTTGTGGTCCTGGCATAAATCTATTGGGTACTGGGTTACCCCACTAAGGTGCTTGCGAAGTTATCACCGTAGGAAAGTTATAGCTATTTAGCTACGACACAAAACGACTTTATTTTTTTAGATCTGAAGTTTTAACATTCTATTAGCAATGAGAATGTAGCTACAAACGTTTAAAGTCGCTTGCAGACACACGGGTAGCCGGTTATGCATTTAAGGATTAATGCAGTTACGATGCATTCAAAGTCAAAAGATTCAGAAAGACAACACTTTTATTAAAAACAATCAATGTTGAAAACTTTTTAAAAAATTATAAGTAAAATTCCGAGATCTTGGTTACAACTCTAATTAACAAACGTTATCGTAAAATTATCATCAGTGATGATGTGTCTTTTTGATTAAAAGGCTTCTGGTGTTTCAAGAAACACAACTTCATCAACAAAAAGTAACTGCATGTAGTGGTTTTTACGTCGAGCAGTTTTCATTGTGCCGTTTGTTTTCGCTAATGACATTCTGCAACGTTTTTTCCTTGCTCAATTGCATGGGCTAGAAATAAATGAGATGTAGTCTTACAAGGTACAAATCGGATGTCCCTATTTATATGCCATTTACATATCGATAGCAGAAATCCTGAATTTTATTTGTTTTTTGATGTTTTATTTCATCATTAGCACTAAGAAAAATTAATCAGAGACCCCTTGTGAAATTTAGACATCGATTTTAACATGTCTAAATATGTATGTCCGTCTGTCTGTCTTAGGTTAATTTTTGTTGCACCCAAATAGTTTTAGGGCCAGCTTAGAAACTTATGATTGTAATCCAGCCAAGTCCTAAGTAAAAAACTGAAGTCGTTCGTAATATTAAATTGAAAATTATTCAATTGTCTTATTTAGTTGACTTATTGTCTAAATAGCATATGGTTACGGTGGGAAGCAGTTGTTTCAGACTTAAGTTATTCATACCAAACTAAAAATACCTCTTTTGACTAAATACCTTTTTGCCTAAGGTAAAGGATTTAATATTTAGAAGAAGAATTTTTATTTTTTTATTATGTGCGCCAGTGGTATGTTGTTTCTCTATGTAGACAACAAGGTTTGACACGCCCATTAAGGTGGACGTGGCTTAGTATAAGTTTTGATTATTTTATAACGGGTGGTTAAATTTTAAGAGCCACTGTTTAATGTGAACCACACCTTAACGTCAAGTTTTTTTCTGCATTTCATTTGACATTTCTCAATTGCAAACTAACTCAATTTGAACCATGGAAAGACACATAATCAAGCAGCGCGTTAAAGTTATTCAGGCTTATTATGAAGATGTGCGCGCAAATCAAAATGTATGTCGTGCACTTCGTGATTTTTTCTGTCAATTTAATCGTCCAAATGTGCGTACAATCGGAAATATCGTGCAAAAATTTGAGAAAACCGGGTCTGTAGGAGATGTGAAAACACCAGTTCATGCTCGTACAGCTCGTACTGCAGAAAATATTGCTGCTGTTGGTAGTGTGTGGCTGAAGAGCCGTCCAACTCAACTCGTCGTCGTGCCCAACAATTGCACCTCTCACGCTCGCCGTTGATTCTCACAAGGTACAGTTGAATCAAGAACAAAAGCCTTTTGACTATTCCAAACGTCGTTAATGGTCAGAATAGGGCAAGAAATTGCAACAGTGGATGATCAATTTTCGAAGAAAATCTCCTTCAGTGATGAGGCCCATTTTCACCACAGTGGATTCGTCAATAAGCAGAATTGCCGCATTTGGGGGAATGATAATCCAAGAGTGACTATCGAAAAACCAATGCACCCACAAAGAGTGACTGTTTGGTGCGCCTTATGGGCTGGCGGAATCATCCAAAATGAGGCCGGTCAGGCAGTTACTGTGAATGGTGTTCGCTATCGTGAGATGATAACGAACTTTCTATGACCCTAATTGGAAGATATAGATGAGGATGATATTTGGTTTCAACAGGACGGTACCACTTGCCACATAGCTAACGAAACAATAGCCCTTTGTGTTATCTCACGTTATGGGGATGTCAATTGGCCGACAAGATCATGTTATTTGACATCGTTGGACTTCTTTCTTTACGGATATTTGAAAGAAAAGGTGTACGTCGATAAGCCAGCAATAATTCAAGAGCCAAACGATGAGATAATTCGGCACATTAACGGCATAGAACCTCAATTATGCCTCAGCGTCATCGAAAATTTGAACCATCGGATGGAGGTGTGCCGACGAGGTCGCGGCGGCCATTTGACCGATATTTTACTCCATCGGTAATTGAACCATACCAGTATTATCATAATAAAAAGAAATGACAATAGTTTCCTAAATAATTTGTGTTTTATTCAAAATCTACAAGGGCCCTTAACATTTAACCACCCTTATACGCGATATATTACCACAAAATGTGCATAAATTTGACATAAACTTAGACGCGGCATTTTATTTTATAAAGATCGGTCCTAAATAACCCATCAGGCCACTTTCAAAAATACTTGTAAACGCATAAAATCGAAAACACAAGTAAATTGTGATGAAGATTGCCACAATTTAGTTTTATACGAAAAAAATTTACAGTCCATAATAAAGGCCACTCGCCCAAAATCCTACTTTATATTGTGATAAAATTAGGTAGGTTATAAGTTTAGTTTTAGATGACCAGAAATCACACTAACAAATTTCTGGATCATCGGTTTATGATTTGCAATAAGTGACATATAAAACCCACTTATGTAACGAATAATGATAAAGAAAACATCGGCCTACCACTTATATATACGGCAAAATATGTTCAAATATTATTCGTTACAATAGTTTTGTTGAAGGCGTTTTGTGTTTTCTCTGCCAGCATAACCTCAAATGGCATGAAATCGCCTCGAATAATCTAAATATGACAAAAAATTACGATCTAAAAATTGTAGAGGATTCTACTATAATTGGCCATAGCGCCAATGTTCAGTTAAGTGTCTGTATTCTTAAAAAATGAATAAATACTATTCTTATATTTGGTGGAGTGTATTAAAGAATCCTCACTTGCCGAACAGAGCATTTTAACTGGTTATTTGTCTTATTTCCAAGTCAAACACGTTTGAAATACTTTATTATTTTCAATCAATTTGTTCTAGATATAATCAAAAAGTTTTGCTCTTTATAAACCAAAAAGAATACAAGTCATTTATCTTCATCTCTCAAACCAACAAACAGCATCCCTTTTTTTTAGTCACAAAGGATAATTTGTAATGCAAAATAACTTCAAAGTGTCTAAGAGTTTTAAAATATTTTACAATATACTCTATACGCTCATGTCTAAAATGCTTGCAAATAAAGTGTTATAACAAATAAAACAATTTATTTTTTATTTTAATTTCACGCCTATTTCTTCCTTCATTTCATTTTTGTTTTTCTAACTAAATTTTAAATTCAACTGGCGTAAGAGATGTTTTCTAACCATTTTTCAAAAAATTTTTTTTTATAAGTTTAAACATGTCTAAATGTAACAATATTGCAAAATAAAAGTATTTACAAATAGAATAGAATGTTTTTGCTAAATTTTATAGAAAGAAAAAAATATTTATACCATACGACAAATCAAATGTCACACAATGACATATAATTGCATGTCTATAACGACAAACACGGTTAGTGACAGTTCATTGACTTAAAAATGTAAAATAGAAATTTTAGAATAACGAAATAGTACATACATACATACATACATGCATACATATGTACATATAACGACAAATACATTTTTGTATGTATAAAAATATATTTAAATACAACTGAATGTAAAGGGCGGGAAAGGATATGAAAAATTACAGATTTAAAAGGGTCAGTAGGAAAATTTCTGTAATTTGCTACAAATTTTCAGAAGTTGCAAGTCAAATACAAATCGATCTTGTATTTACTACATACTTGTACCCGTACCAAAATAGTTCAGGCGGTATTATGGGTTTTTGCTGATCTGTGTGTTACATCTAAAAATATTAGTCATTGATACACCTTTTAGCATACCGATCGACTAGGAATTACTTTATGATTAGACCTAACGATTTCCGTCCATCCAACTGGCGGTGGCAGACTGTTCATGTAAATCTTCACCCTTGTCGTGGTTGGTGAATTTAAAATACGCCTTCGACTGTTTGGAAATAGATCAAAGGAAATAAGTTCACGTTCTCTTCTCACGCTTTTACCAAACAGTCGCAGGCGTATTTTTAATTCGCCAACCACGATAAGGGTGCTTGTGCACAAAGTATTAAACGCGATTTCACAGAAATTTGATGAAAGTTAACCAAGCCTATTAAAAATTTTAGGAATCAATAATAAATTTTACAAAGCCGCCATACAATCTTTTTTGCGGAATAGAGTCTGTTAAGCCATGTTCTTATGTTGGTATAAAGTTTAAATTTGGACGAAAAAAATTTAATTGCAATCTTAATCAGTTTTACGCATTTTGTTGGAATCGGTACAAATGTATTAAATCATAGCAACCATATAAATGGTGGTATTGATAGCACGATTTTAAATCGCAAAGCGCCAAATTTTTGTTACGATGATATGAAACTCACGCGTTTTATTCGTTTCTTAAAAATATTCTAGTTCTCTTCAGCATACTTTTGCGATTTGAAATCGTTAGTCAAACTTGTTACGATTGCGACTAACACAGAACAACTTTAATGCAGAATAGCAAGTGTTAGGCGTTTTGCGATTATCAGAACATAACCAGATATAACATTCTGCGACTATAACTTTTGTAATAAATACTTTGTCATATTAAAATTTTGGGCTAATAGTTTCATAATTGACCACAGGATCCATATACATTTCCTCTCTTAATGTACTTTTTAAAGATATGCGATAGTTTTTGTTAAGCCACCAATTTTATTTAAGTTATTCTCGTACATTTTGGGATTTAGGCGATTTTTTTTGTTAATTTTATTTGAAATTTATAATACATATCGCACACTAAATCATAAATATTCACAACTCAAAACTTTTAAAAATCGTTTATGTTTCATCAACCAGTTTACAAATCAAATCTTTAACGACCACGACAATTTCGTTTACTTCACTGTCTTCTTTAACCCGGCGTGAATGAGATAAACAACTGTTACACGAACCCCAAAGTTCGATGCAATATTTTAGTTTTTGTATTTATGTAATCAACATTTTGTCTTTTCATATAAAGGGTGTTTTTTTTTTTTGGAGTGACACAACTTTGAGCCATTTAACAGCTGATAGTTGCTTTTTGTTTAGTTTGTTTTAAACTTTCATTAAATCTACTTTCACCAGAGCAACGCGTGCAAATTGTTGAAGATTTTAATCAAAATTATTCGGCGAATGGGCTTAAGAACACATTGATATTGATTTTCAAGTTCCATTCAAAATTTTATTTTCCGATGAAGCCAATTTCTGGTTAAATGGGAACGTAAATAATCTGAGCTGTAGCATTTGGCATGAATCCATACGTTTTTGTCAAAGCACCTTTACATCTGTTTCAAACATCTTCTCTTCAAAAACGATGAGGGTCAGAATGCGAAAACTTGGCAAAAGTCTAAAAAAGATTAAATTGGGCAGGCTAAGTATCCATAATATCGCAATAAAGTGCACAGCAAAGGATACTTAACGTGCAGACTACAAGCAAGCACCGCAAGATAGCGCTGAATGAAAAAGAATTACGAACAAGACTTAGTTTGTAATGTCCGTCTGTCCGTCTGACCGCGTGTTGAAAACACGCTCACTTTCGAAAAACTCAGAAGAAATAACCAAACTTTGTGTCAAATTGCTTGTAGGTATCCTAAACAGTTTGGGATTGAAATGCAGCAAAATCGGTTCAGTAGGATCAGAGCTATGAATCAAAATTTGGAACCACCACCGTAAAAAATTGATAATTTTGTTACAAAACCTAACATAAATGATGAACAATGCACGAAATGTTATAAGATTTTGCAAACATTCGTTTTATTCGATTGGAAACTACGCTGTAAAATTTCGTGGCCCCATATAAACCCTACTCCCGAAAAACAGTTTAGTACGCCTAAAACCGTTTTATAGGACAGAAATCACACTAATAAATTTCGTGATGATCGGGCCATAATTTAGTTTGTGCCCCACATAAAGCCCACTCTGGTAAACTAAGTAAATACGCATAAAACCGTAGCAGATATATATATTGTGGCAACAGTCGGTTAATAATAATAATTATAGGTCTAAACCGCAACCAATTTTAATGCTGATGTCTGCTTTTTTATTATTTTTATTTTATTATTATTTATTTTTTAATTTATTATAATAAATAGATATCACATAGATATCACTCCTAAAATATTCGAACTGTCGGTGGAGGGCCGAATATAGAACTCAAACTTGTTTTTTGTTATTGGCAATTTTTTTTTTCCAAATTTTATTGTTTTACCGCCTTAAATTTTTTTACACTCTTCGTCTGTTTGATATCGTCGATTCTTATATCATATGAATTTGTCATTCGTTATCATTTCCTTTAGGGGTTTTAACGAATTTTCGTTTATTCACTTGGAAAAGCAAAAAAAAAAAATAAAAAAAAATCAAATTAAAACCGTTTAGGTCTTCTGAGGTCATAAAGAAATGAAATAGAAATCAATGATAGCAGTGGGTTTTAAGTTAAACCAATATAATTTAGTTTGGGCCCCACATAAAGCCCACTCTGGTAAATTAATTAAATACGCCTAAAACCGTAGCAGATATATTTATTTTGGTAACAGTCGGTTAATAATAATAATTATAGGTCTAAACCGCAACCAATTTTAATGCTGATGTCTGCTTTTAAAAGGAAAAACTAATAATTATTAATTTATTATAATAAATAGATATCACATAGATATCACTCCTTAAATATTCGAAGTGTCGGTGGAGGTTATCAAAGTTTCGGCACAGCCGAAAATTTTTTATTGTTTTTCGGCTTTAAATTTTGTTATACTTTTCGTTTGTTTGATATCGCCGATTCTTATATCATATGAATTTGTCATCCGTTATCATTTCCTTTAGGGGTTTTAACGAATTTTCGTTTATTCACTTGGAAAAGCAAAAAAAAAAATAAAAAAAAAAATCAAATTAAAACCGTTTAGGTCTTCTGAGGTCATAAAGAAATGGAATAGAAATCAATGATAGCAGTGGGTTTTAAGTTAAACCAATATAAATTGTAAATGTAGACAAATGTGCATACATACATGAAATTGTAAAAATAGTATTATTTATATTTAAATTTTATATTTAAAAAAACATGCAAACATTCTTGTGTACATATCAAAAATCCTTTGGTTGTTTTTTATTATTTTATTTAACGACATTTTCTTATTTTCTATTGCAAAGACCACACAACAACCAACAATTTGACATTTAATTTTGTTAAAACGAAATTGTTGAATCAAACTACTTGGGTATTTATTTGGAATTCAACGCCTTCTTCTTGTCTGAATAAGGACTGCAAAAAATAGAAAATTAATAAAATATAAAAAGTTCAAGTGTATTTGATATGAGGTACTACTTTAAATCTCAAACTTAGGTTGGGTTTTTGAAATGTGGATTAAGCGTAAACTTCGTTTAACGTAGTCTGAAATTCGGAGTTTTCCAGCGAAATGTTTTTTTTTTCATTTTCTCAATACAGACCCACATTTAAAGCAAAACTAAGCTGTTCCCTAAAAATTTGGCTAACAAACTTGGCAACGGCGGCACAAATCTGTTTTAAGATTAACTAAACCTTGTTCAACTGAGACAGTTAACGCGACAGTCGTACAGTTGGTTTTGTTGTCACTCACAAGGATTGCAAAAACATCAGCTGGTTATCGTCGCTGTTTCACTTCAACAAATGTCAAATCCTATATGTTGCACTAAACTGCTTTAGAAACTTTAGTATTTAAAATTGCCTCCAAAAATATGTTTGATGGATTCGTTGAATATTTGATACGGTTTTATTAAAAAATAAAACACTTCCTTCAATTGAAAAGCCATAAAAAATACAGCTTAAGTTAAATAAAGCGGATAAAATGCAGAAAACAACAGCAAAATAATCGTTTACTATAAAAAAAATATATAAAATCTAAAAAAGCGTAACATTAGTGAATAAAAAATTGTACTGAATCTACAACAAAATTACTTAATTCCATTAGTAAGGCATTAGTGAGTAAGTGCAATGTCACTTGTATTTCATTCCATATTCTTGATGACTGCAAATGTCTGTCAGTCTGAATGCACATATAAAAACACGCAAAACTAATACCTATAAAATGTTTGCTATATGAACAAAATTCACATCACTCTCAACTTAATATCAACATGATTTCCTTAAAAAAAAACAACAGTGTTTTCAAAGCCATTATCTAATGCCACCAACAGCCACTATACTTTACCATGTAGACACACCATCATCATCATCACAGTCACCAACGACGTCAACACCAGCGATGTCGTCGTTGCTGTTTCTTTAACTATGAATACTGTCATCATTTTCGTAACCCAAAACAATGTCATCAAACTTCAATGTAACAACAACACTGCATTTTATTTAATGCATAAGAAGTGCATAAAAACAAAAAATTTTGCGAGCATTAAAAAAAAAACAGTTTGTAACCCAGCAAAAAGTTCACAACTACCTTTGCAATAACTTCTTAAGCGCATAATCTTTACATCTAATCATTTGGTTGGTTAACGTGGGTGCACACCCGAAAACTAGGCGTGCTGCAATTAGAGTCGACAGTGACTCCGTTTTGACACCTCACAACTCGTGAAGAGTAAGAAGCCCGGATAAAGCGCGACACCGGAGTAATACTGAGGTGGCTAGAGCCAGTCCGTTGCATTGAGATATTTCACCAAGTTAATTAGTGTCACCGGCAATATCTCAGAGAGTTCTTGAAGAAGATAGTTCCCAAATAAGCCATGTCGTGTTGAATTAAACAGTGGTCAATCAAATAGGACATAAAATACCGTCTCCACAGTTCCAGCATTAATTAAAGGGAGACCGAGCCTCATAGCGCGCTTACCGATCGTCCAGTGAACAGTAAACACGTAAACCAGTCTAGAAATGTCCCGGCGACTGAAGTTTAGAAGTCGCTCAGAGAGACTCATGTGTTATGTGGGCCACGTTACCTTTGTAGCCCTACAGCCAACCGATTTCTTCCATCAATCATTAACCATATCCAGATCGTTTCTAAAGATTTCTCTTCTGATAGTTCCCAGATTTGTTGTGACTTTCACACCCTGTTAAATATCAAAAGCAGCTCCAGACTTGTCCAGCCCATCCGCCTGTTCATTTTAAGGTAATCTCAGATAGTTCTTCCTTACACTGGTTAACGAGAATGGGGACTATAAGAAAACCTAAACTCACTGTTTATTGTTGTTGTGTTTGTTTAAGCTTTGATATTGTTACAAATAATTGTTATAATTCTTATTCGCTTAACAGTTTAATTTGTATAACTTATTTAGTTTTTCTAAAATATTTAGATAAAGATTCCTGTTGATCTGGCCTAAGCAACCAGATAAATGCGCATAGGAATAGCTTAACCCATCAACAATATATTTCAGTTTATCAATAGTATGAAATGGGAATTTAGCACATTTCATTAATTTTTTGACTCCCAAGAAAAACTACGATAATGGACGTTGTTTTATGTTACCTTTGTGACAGCTACCTGGCAATCAGCACCTAATCTCTACTCTCTGCATTTCATCACATCAATTTATTAAACACTTTCTTGTAGCAAATAGAAGAATAATTACCGAATACGTTGTTCGAGGCAGCCTTAGTTCAAATATCGGCTCTGCCAACTTGTTTTTTCTTGTAATTTGTAAGCTTTTGCTTGTCGTGCTAAATACCTAATTTTTATTCTGTTTCTTGTTGTAAATGTAAATAATTAATCTAAATGAAAAAGGGTGTTTTAAGCCCAATAGAACTTATAAGAGGGTTAGCTTTAACGCGAACTGTCCTACTGGATCATCTTTTGACATTTATGGTATTAACTTTTTGGCAAATCATCGTGAATAGATTCACGTTTAATTGGTCGATTACGGATGGCAATACAACTGAAGTTGAGTTGCCAGCAGCGAAATCAGGCAACGCCACTCATGTTAAAATATACAAATTTGTTTTATTTTCTATTTTAACATGAGCGGGGTTGCCTGATTTTGCTGATGACAGCTCAACTTGAGTTCAGCTGCCATCCATAATCGAACCATAAACAGCTCTACCAAATTATCAAAGTTTACTTTGAAAATCAGTCATCGTTTCATGCAACTTATAGACCTACTGAACGTGGTTGGTAATAAACAAAATTGCTACATGTAGAACTAGACCAATCCACAACAAAACTAATCCGCAGCTAGTCCTGCTTGGTAAGGTGGCATCATCGGACTTTATGTCTTCAAAAATTAAGCCGGAACTGGCTTTGTGGTCAATGGATATCGTTACCGCAGCATGATCAATGAATATTTTGTTTGTAAATATGGATAAAATTAATCTGGGCAAGATGTGGTTTTAACAATTGACTTATAACGATGTTGATATCAAGAAATATACCTGTCATTTGGTCCCCAAGGTCGTCGATTTGACACCTCTCGATTATTTCCTATGTAAACGGTGTAGTTTATGCTGACAAAGCAGCAACAATTGATGACTTAAAGTCCAACATTGCTTGTGTGATTCATAACATACGGCCTGGAATGACTGAAAAGTGACTCAAATGAACGTCCGAAATGGGCGGTGCTCGTATGGCCTTAATTATTTTTAAATGTCATTGCCATGCACTGATCTTACGAACAAAAAATTTGTTTGACTAAAATTAAATATTTTTTGTTAGTTTTAACAATTTCAAATTTTAACACCGCAAAAAAAACACGCTATACGTTATTTAAGCTACGGTCACACTTGTCTAATATTTGACAAAAAAAAAGCGGAGCCAACAAGCAAACTAAATAATCATTTCCTTTAATTCCAATTTTTTTTTGGTTATAATTCCTCATCTTACAGTTGTGTATAGTTTAATCTCGGTAACTGTAAACAATAGTAGTGGTTACGCTTATTTGGTCAAATATTTAATAAGTGTGACCGTAGCTATAGATAAGTTTTAAAAAATTACAGCAACAAAAATTGCAAACCTGTACAATGGCAAATGAGTCTTGGTTTACACTCTTCAAATTTTAGCCATTAATTCTGGAGTTTTTTTGGAGAAATGGCATTCCCTTTTCCCATCTTTCCACAAAGCTAAACACTTAATGGCTAAAACTTGGCGAGTGTGAACCAGCACTAAGAGAGATTTTTGCTGGGAAATATTAAGTTTGTGTATTCGTTTATTAACTTAAAATAAAACGTTTAAAATCTTGTATAAAATAGTTTCTACTTCGTATCACAGATATTTACTTTTTATTAGTTCTGATATTTCTAGAAAAAATTTTTTTTTTCAATTTGGTACACAGATTTAGTTTAATATTTTTTTTATACCAAAATATATAATTTTTTATTGCTTAAATCTAAAAAATATATATAAAATTCAATTTGATTTTGTAACATGTATTTGGTTTAATAATGATAACATTATAACATGTAAACGCTTCGTTAAATTTAAGTAGAAAAATAAAAAGTTAGTTTTGCAAAAAAAAAAATGAAATTCCTTAAAAAAAACTATTTTTTCCAACAAAATCAACAAACATTTTTAATATCATTTAAAATTCCACACATGAATAACAAAAAAACATTGTTTTAGTTTTACTTCTCTTCAAAACATCATCATTATTGATGATGATCATCATCATTTAAAACTTTATTAATTTAGTTAAAATTTTGTTCTGAAATAATTGTGCACAAAAAGTACTTTTGAAACTAACTAGTAAATTTAAAACCTTTTAACCACATATTATTTGAAAATTTAATTAAAAATAACATTATTTCGTATTTCATTTGTAAAAATTAATTGTGCAGCCAATACTTTTATAGATTTGTTTTAACACTAGCAGCAACGAGCAAAAAAACAACCAACAATTATAGCCAACTAGAATAGAATCCTTAAACACCCTAAAGGTACAAATTCAAATGCAAGCAGTGAAATGCTGCAGTACGAATAAAAAAAAAAAAAACAAAGAAACTATAATATTTGTGTAGAAATAGGTTGAAAACGATTTTTTAGAGTGCCTTAAAGTAGGCAGTTTAATTTGAATAAGTATTAAATATAAATAACAAATTAAGTTCGGCTCCAAAATGGAGCTCAATATATTCGGAAATTATTCAATACTCTCTAAATTAATTAATAAATTTTCTTAATGTACAGTGATTAATACTTTTATGTAATACAAAGGGCAGTTTTAGAAAAACATGTTAAACTACAAATGTTACATATGAAGCCTTTAAGTTGTACAGACTTCTGTCTGCCTTATACAGCATTATTTACTGAGATACTCTATATTAAACATGAAACATTTTTTACCATATATTTGCTAAAATATCAATTGTATACAGCAAATGTGGCATAGACTGCAACTACTATTACAATCAACATTTTCAGCAAATAGACACAAATGCACCATACAAACACATACATATATGTATACATACATACATTCACACACATTTAACAAAATTATAGTTTCAATAAAAAACTTTATAAGTGTATAACATCAATGAGTTGTACAGAGTGTTGCAACTACAAATACAACAACTAACAGCAGCACGTTTAATTGATTTATGCTTTTGCAAATAGCTATTAGTGTTGCTATTAGATGTTCCATAGGCATGGGTAATAGTGTGTGTGTGTGTGTGAGTTTATATGTGGCATGCCGACTACATGGTGGCCTGACTAAAAACAAAATAAAATACAGCAAAAATATTATAAATAAAAAACTGAAACTATTGAATATTTGTAACAAAAAAAAAATCTCTTATTGCTACACAATTTTATACGCCCCAGCCATTTTGAATGTGTTAAATTAAAAAGTTATACTTTTTCTTTATTTTTTTGGTTTCAAACTGTTAGTATACAGGAAGAGCCTCATAAAAGTTCAATTGATTTTCAATTAAACAGACTGTCGTTAACAGATGAAAGTTTTGAGTTATTATTTTATTTCCTTGTTTTTCTTTTTTTTAACATAAATAAAAGTTGAGTGCTAAAAAGGGGCAGTCGAGTTTTTATGTTACATTTTTCTGAAAAAAAAAATATTTATACATTTAATATTTACCAAAAGCAATGAAAGCTTTTTTTGTTAAAATATTTTGACAATTTTTCTTTTCATAAAATGTCCTGATTCCCTTTTTTTTTTTAAGGAAATTCGCTTTTCTTAAAATCATTTTAAAATGCCTAAAAGTAGGCAGTCAGATTTGAGTAGTTTTAAAAACACCTGCATGTAGTGTTCTGATTGTAAAAATTACGTTTTCTAAAACTTGGGACTTGCAACTTAATTGGAAGAGAAGCTTTTAACTGAAAAGACCAAATCAAACTAAATATCGTCGCGAGAATTAGAGAACGCTGTAACTGACAAAAAATCGAAAATACTTTTTTTGCATAATTTTAATCAGAAAAAAATACTGTGTCGATTGGTCCAGGTCCCATATTTGTATGATTAAAAAAAATCACTTTTTTGTTTCCATAAAAAATAATTGTAGTTACAGCATTTTATAGGTCTGTGGAAGAAAAATCGTTTGCTGGAATAATTGACTTGAGAGGAAATGTTTACAGCCAATATATAATGCGAGAAAATATAAAAATACCTTTTTAAATTCATGTTCCTAAGTTGTATAGTTTTTGTGATATGCATTTTTTTCTATTTTCATACAGGTTTTGTGGCTTTGTTGAACATTTTATGTTTCAGTTACAGCGTTCTTTAATTTTTGCGACGATATTCTGATCAACACATTTTTAGGGGTTTAAAATAGTTATCAGTGTTATTTTACGTAACTTTTAAAAAGAAAATAATCTGGAAGAAATGCAAGCTTTTTCAAAATCCCTGCTTCTGCAAGTGGGTGACCATTTTTATATGCTTGAGCAGAGGAAGAACGGGGAATATCTCAGAGGTTCCTTTAAATGGGGCCAACTCAAAATGTACAATATTTTACCTTTTGCAAGAAAACACCATACCTGGATCATATCTACCCACTCAAAAATCTTACTTAAGAAAAATATTGTTATTTTTCTGCAAATGTAACCTTAATTCAAATCAGTTTTAAAATAAGATTTAATTTTAATGTGCTAATCAATCGTTCTCTTGATAAGCACACTGAAATGAATTCTTGAGGGGATAAAGCTAGTTCCTATGCGCATTTCACTGGTTACTAAGGCCAGATCATCAGGAAACCTTTTTCCAAAGACTTTAGAAATGCTAAATAAATTATATAAATAATAAAACTTTAAAGCGAATGAGAATTACAAATACTCAAATTTTCCTGCAGCTTTAGCAAAGCTTAAGCAAATCAACAACAATAAATAGTGAGTTTATCTTTTCTAACATTCCCGACGACAATTGTTTGTTTTTTTTTAAATCTAACTGTAGTTCTATGTGGGTAAAGAAAAAACCAAAATTAAAACAAATTTCTTTATTTTATTGTTTTCGCAAGAGAATCAAATTAAAGCGATTTGCCAGACCAGTTTAATTGCACTGCCACTTGTATGTTTGTTATTAAAGTTATTCTTGGGAGTAAAAAATTCATTAATAAAATTTCATTTAAATGTGCTAAATTCCCAGTTCGTACAGCAACCCTTTTTCCAAAGACTTTAGACAAGAATTACAAACACAAAAAAAAAGTTTTACCTGCAAAGTTTTGTTTCAACTTAAGAGACATATTTTCAATTGTTTTTAATTGCCGGGATTCTCGGGAAATTTTGTAGAAAATCCTTTTTAAATCTATAGTAAGTCTATGTGGAACTCGTGTCTTTAGTTGATTTATTCAACTAAACTTCTCCACATTTCTGCTGCATTTCAGGCTTATTAAGGTGATTTGTGAGAATACGCTTCACATGTTTTATTTCTTGTCTTAGCAAACTGAAGTGGGTTAAAATGTACAACCATATTATTAAGTTTTTCGGTTTAAGGCCAAGTAAAGTATTTTTGAGAGTGGGGTGTTTGATAAGTTAAGACTTGATCTTCACAAAATCTAGAGTGCTGTGATTTCGAGTCTTATGAAAGTAGATTATGCAAAATTTTAGCACAAAAGTAATAATCAGTACGCTTTTAACTATACTAACATAATTTCTGAGTGGTCTTAATATGGGGCCGTATGTCAAGTATGAATCGAACTTCACGGAATTTGGTGACAAATAAAACGAAGTTGTTGAAACTGAACGACAATCGGTGCCGTATATAAGTTTTTCATTACGTTTGTAATTTCTACAATATTGATCTTAGACTTTATGAAGTACATAGGTATGTATATATGTATGTATATATTCTGGCATCCTTTGAGCAGCGAAGCTAATTTCACAATGTCCATCTGAGCGTCTGTTATCCCCAGATATAACAGTTTTTTTAACTACTAAATGTTTGTAGCGATTTTATGTTTAAGTATGGCAACTTCCCAATATTAATATCTTAAACGCAAAACGCCCTAACTAGCAAAAATTCAAAACCAACTTTTCTACAAACTACGATGTGCTTTCATGAGACACTTCGGAATTTGAAAAAAAGTTGTTTTTGCATTTTTTTAGTTAGTTAGGGCTTTTTGCATTTTCTCTTCTTTTCAATCAGATATTCGATTTATTTTTGCTTAACAAAGCAACATGTCGTATCAGATTGAAAAAAAAATAAAAATTTAAAAGCAATATTTCTAGGAATTCAATCAAAATTACAATTTTATAAAAACATCAAACTGATGCATGTTAAAATATTTTAGTTGACAGCCTACAGAATGTTTTAAAAAATAAATAAAAGAGAAGTATTAAAATATTTTTGTTATTTCAAGAAAAACATTTTTGTCAACATGCAAATATATTTCACAAAGATGTCAGCAATATGGTACATATGGCTTAAGAGAATTTCCCCGCAAAACACACTACTGTTTATTATGCCAAATTGCGCCCTAGCTTATGCTTTGTTTTTTTTTTTTTTTTGGCAAAAATAAGAATCAATAATATTTTTGCTTCTTTTGTTTTGCGTATAATCTTTTAACATTTGTAAAAAGCCTACGTGTTTGCCAAAAAAAAAAAAAAGAATTATTGGCATAACAAAAAAACATGAGTTGTCATTAGTGTTGGCAGAAAGAACAAAGAAAATGAAATATTTTATGTGGAAGCCATTACGTACATAGATTCATTTATATTTAATATTATTAAAAGTTTTTATTTAAAGGCTTTTACTTGGAAAATCATTTCCTTTTATTTAAGCTATAAAGAAAACTTTCCAACAGAGAGCAAAGACTTTTAGGTATTTTGTTTCGAAGTCAGCTACATTTTTTTTTTCAAACTTACACGATTTAAAAGAATATATTCTCCCATCCCGTCCCTTCAGTCAGCCACAAAGACTGACATACATACATAAAAATTGTTAGGCTGTTTGTTACTTTCCTATCACGTACAATTTTCATCAATATCGTGACGCTCAAAAAAATTCTGTATTCGTGCCATACTTTGTCGATACTTATTAGATATTTTGTTGTTGTTGTTGTTGCTTTTCCATTTTAGTCTAATATCTATTACCATGTGTTGGATAAGTTCCCAAAAAAATTCTGCGTGATGTTTTCATATGATTTTGCTAAATTTGTTGTAAGATGTTCTTCTTGTTGTTGTTGTTTTTTTTATTAATAACATCAGTCACTCAAGTTTTCCATTACTTGCCTTTAGACATAAAATTGTTTTTATATGACTTTGCACAATATGGGCCAAGTTTAAATAATTTCCCTTTGTTTTGTTTTTGTTGGAATGGGGGTAATCCATAAGTGACATTTTAAATTTTCAGTATTAAATTTTTGTAAATGTTTTCATGATGTCATGTTGGGATTTGAAATTAAATTGAAACCACTGAGATTCTGTTTTAAAATGGGGACTAGAATGAATTAATTTTGATTAAATTTTGGAATGTATTTGATTAAATTACGTAAAAGTATTTTTTTTTTCAAAAAAAATTTAGTTTCAAGATTTGTTCACAATCGGATCAACAATTTCGTTTTTTCTTCTATCTTATTTCTTCCCAAAGTATTTCATATATTTTCCTTTAATATTTTGAACAAAAATGTAACTAAATTGCAAAGCATGCAAACGAATTCTTAACTGAAAATGTGTGTGGTTGCGAAAAAATGTTTTGTTTTATTGTGAACACCAAGTAAAAATGTTGCTGCCATTGTGAACGAAGATTTAAAGAGATGCTTGCTTTATTTTAATTACAAAGCGCATAAAAGTATCTTTTATTAAATAGAAGAGACAAAAATTGTACGTAAAAGTATTTTTTTTTTCAAAAAAAATTTAGTTTCAAGCTTTGTTCACAATCGGATCAACAATTTCGTTTTTTCTTCTATCTTATTTCTTCCCAAAGTATTTCATATATTTTCCTTTAATATTTTGAACAAAAATGTATCTAAATTGCAAAGCATGCAAACGGATTCTTAACTGAAAATGTGTGTGGTTGCGAAAATATGTTTTGCTTTATTGTGAACACCAAGTAAAAATGTTGCTGCCATTGTGAACGAAGATTTAAAGAGATGCTTGCTTTATTTTAATTACAAAGCGCATAAAAGTATGCTTTTATTAAATAGAAGAGACAAAAATTGTACATAAGATGTAAAGTTTAAGTTAATCTGGCGTTAAAGTAAGCAGTAGCTTGTTTAGTTTGAATAATTACTCTTTAACTCTTTTGAATTGCAGTGTAGAGGTATTCCTTATAGCATCTGTCCTGCGCAGTAGATTTTGCATTTTTCGATTCGTTATTCCTTAAAGAGTCCCACCGCGCTAATCTGCTATACCTTCTTTGAAGGAAACAAGTTGATTTTGTTTGGAGTACCTGTTAAGGTACTTAATTCGCAACTAATGTCCACACCGTCGCATTCTACAAAATTCTAGAGCTTCTAAGTGCAGGCTAATTACTTTAGTATAGTTTCTGGTTTTGTCTCCATAGGTTTTAAGTAAAACTCTGCGCAGACTCCTTATTT
Organism: Pollenia labialis; assembly: GCA_949318255.1. Lineage (NCBI taxonomy): Eukaryota > Metazoa > Arthropoda > Insecta > Diptera > Polleniidae > Pollenia > Pollenia labialis. The sequence goes on along the minus strand of OX439142.1, from coordinate 96,744,380 downwards.
CTTTAGCCTGTGTGCGACTTTTGCTGGGTGACGTGTGTGCCTCTTATTCGCAGTCATAGGTAAATGTACGGATACAAGTGAAGCTGTGTACCTCTTTCTTGATTTTTGACAAATCTTCTCTTTTACTTAAAAACTTTATACTTAAAGCGTGGTACAATTTACTCAATCAAGAATTGCTAGCATTCAAACCATTGTCCGCTTAACCACCTTCACTAATTATGCCTCCTAAATATTTGAACAATTGCACTTGTTTTGGGTTACTGCTGCAATTCGTATTGTGTGCGACTCCTTCTTTTTGCTTATAATCATTGTCTGGGTTTTCCCAATATTAATTCTTAGAAATCTCTAGGGCATTTCTAACGGACGGCCGAGTCTGGGAAGAGCACCATGTTAAGAGCCAAAGCCAACATCGACAGTTTGCTTCGACTGATTTCAGTTTGTATAAACTTATTCAAAACAAAGTGAAATTCATAAAAAATTATCCCATATTTCTAAAAATTTCTGCGAAAAATCAATATTTTTACAATTTTTCTTTTCAATAAAAAATTGCGTATTTTTAGGCAAAACCCAAAAAGATTCATAAGTCTGAAATAAAAATTTTAAATTGGATTTTGTGGTTTTAGAAATGCTAATTCTCAATCGCTTTCATGTTTTATTTTAGAGCTTCAGTGTAAATACTCATAAGGGGTGGGTTTATTGAACGTTCAAACTTAAATTATAAAGTTCAAATAAATAAAAAAAAAAAAATGTAAACAAAAGGGAACAGCAACTAACACTACACTTTAACGTGACAGTTCTAAAATGGTAGGGACCGATTATAGTTCTAACACTTTATATAAAGGGGTTACTTGGCACCTTTTTGAAACTTGTAACAGGTCACTGAAATAACCTAAATCGACACATTTAATTTCGGCTTAAATAATACCTGTATCAAGCGAACCATGGTAATATGATAGATATTCTTGATATAAAGAAATATAGACAGAGAGCATCAGGCCGCACAAAATCCAAACACATGACTAGGGTTGTGTCAATTACCTTTCCTCTGTAGTAACTACGCTTTAGACACTTTATCCCCAGCTTAGTGATATACATATCTTGTTTTCATCTATCACAAGTCGTTCCTTTTTGTTATAATATTGTGTTCGCAGGTCAATATATAAGTTTTTTAAGACCAATTGACACAAATTCTCCGCTAGGAAAGATTATTAGCTCCTGTTTTTAGAAAATTAAAACAAGTGAGTGGGTGAGAAATTTAAAATTTTTGTTTTTATTGTTGCTTTCAATACAATTTCTTACTCACTCACTTGTTTTAATTTTCTAAAAACAGGCAGCAAGTCTCGGATTAACTTATAATTCGATTGATGCACAAAAGTTAAAACATACATTTAGGTAAAATCAGTTACAGCAGTTTTAAATAAAAAATTTGTAATATTAGTTTATTAAGGATTTTTATTTAAAAAAATTATTTTTTAAATTCGGTTTGTAAATAAAATTGACCAAAAAAAATACGTATAGTATACTTTCAGGTATACCTTATATTATAAGGTTCTAAACAGAAAGTACTAATAAAGTGACCTCATAAGCGCAGCTGTTTGCAGTGATTTTCTTCGTGTGTGACGTTTGGCGTCATTTTTGTTGTTTATTTACATTTTTTGTAAAGGCATTTTGACATTTGCCATCTCAATTCTAGCAACAAAATGTCTGTTGTTTTTTCTATTGTTTCATCGTTGTAGTACTGAGGTCACCTTGTTAATACATTTTGGTTCTAAACACATTTAAAATAACAAATATATGTATATGCATTAGGGGTATAACCAAAAAAAATACCTATCACGACGGGGTGGCCACTGATGTATACATCAAGAAAACAGTTTTTTGAGATCAATTTGGATAAAAAACCTCCCCCCCCAAACAGTTTTTTCCATTTTGTTCAAAAAAAGAGTTTCCGTGTTATTTTAACATAATTTTAACTGTTTGGATGTAGTATAATTGGTGGTATAAGGCTTATTTGTGAAATAGTAAAATAGAACTGAATGTTTTTTGTTTTTACAATAGAGATATTGTATTTTTAATTAACAAAAAAAAATACAAATACTAAACTTCAAAGTGATTTGGGGGGGAACTTTTTTAACGCCCGCGAAAAAGTGACCCCAATTTTTATCATAGATTTTCATGGTCTATATGGCATGGATAGGTATTTTTTGATAATTTAAAAAATTGTTCAAAAGTTATACCCCTAATATGCATAGTCCACAAAATTTCTTTAAATTCATTTTTCTAATATAAAGCCTTCTTTCTGGCAAATATATATCATTTAAATTTTGTGTCTAAAGTATTTAGAATATTCTCTTATAGGTTTCTTAAATTCTTTTTTGTTTTTCTCTCTTTACGTTTCTGGATACTAAAGAAAATCTTAAAATCTTTCAACTGGAATCGTCATCATCATTTCGTCTTAATAACTAATCATCTGATGGTTTTCTGCAAATAAAATTGATCTTAAGATAAATGACACAAACAAACCAAAAACAAAAAAAAAACTGATTTCTCTCCAAATAAAAAAAACCAACCTAATAATTTCCCTAAAAAAAACTAAGAACAAAACCGAAAAAAATGTAGAAAAACTTTGACAAAACCTCAAAAAGAAAAATTGCTTATTTTTTATTTCGTTTTTTTTTTAAGTAGAAAAAGAAAAATAGATTGTAAAAAATCTTTTGCTTCTTACAACACGTATTGAATGGCTATGACATTTAAGCTTTTTTAAAAAATAAAAATAATAAAATAAAAAAAGACTGAAAACAAACCCACAAAAAACCAGCAGTTTGAAAGAAAGACAGACACAGAGAAACTAAAACTGCCAACATTTTTACAGAACATAACCATTCATGACCATAAATGTGCCCTAAAGGATGTTCAAAACAGAAGACCAAATCAAACGACCAGCAAAGAAAAAGACAAATACAAACCATTGAAAAAAACTAACAAATAAGAAAAAAAACTACATGTTTATTTTAAAAGAAAAACAAAAATTATATATAGATTTCCGTAGAACTAAAATAACAAAAATTAAAACAAGTAAAAGGTACATAAAATGTTAAGCCCGACCATAGAAGACCCTACAACACTTTTGTGTATAAGAATGATTCAAAATGCGGATTTTGTTTTGGCATATTTTGAGCGCTAACAAATATACACAATATATCGTCAGCTATCCCCCATTTTGTCGGCAACATATGAATTCCGTGCCCAAGAACTGCTAACTTTTTGAGGCTAAGATGGGATCAAGCCGATTCCAGTGAGGGCGTTCTGTATCGATCTTAAGAAAATTATCAAAATAATTTTCGTGGGAATACAAAATTTAGCACGAATAACAAAATCATTTAGATCTTAAGAAAATTTAGTCGAATGGGTCAAGGCCTGGCCTCAAGTTCCCAATAATTTTTTAAATAAGTTTTAAGCGGTTTTATAGCACGTTGGCGATCGTTATCATAATGTTCGCTATACTGCACTGCTAAGAAAGAAAGTCACATCTCTATTTGAGTAATTTTGAGCAGGGTGGAAAGAAATTCTACTCGGGACCATACTTCGAGTCTATTCTCTCCTTTGACAATTTTGTCTCTCCAATTTTATTTTAAAACTTGCTCGCGAGTAAAATTTTTTCCTACCATGCGCAAATTTACTAAAATGGAGATGTGACTTGCTTTCTTAGGAGGGCAGTTTAGGTATACTTTGGCCCAATAACAGAGATTTTACCTTAGTATAGCCGATATTCGGCTTTGGAGTTGATTTGGATAATCGGCCTGGACTCACCAACAATTTTTGTCCTTTGAGTGGTCATATCGAATCCATTTTTCCTCCCCATTAAGGATTAGATGCATTATTTATATCTTTATGGGTTTTAAGTAGAATTTTGGAAATACAAAATCGTATGTCATCTCCTGCCAAGTTCAATCTCTTGTGTGGAGCTCAATTTCCTTGCTTTGGTTAAACTATTTTGCAAGCTCAACTTAAGTTTGAGGATAATATGTTTAAAGTAACGCCTCCAGTTCATCATCTTCGAGCCTAAGCCGTCTTTGCCTTTCGTGTCAAAATATTTACTTCGGAACCGCACAAACCACCTATCACGCTTGGCTATCGGTGAAACGTGTTCAGGATAACCCCCGTTTCCACATGCAAGTACAAGTTCGAAAAACTCAAAACACTCACACTATTTAACTAACATTCACACAATTTTTGTACGTTCAGCCAATCAGCTGTTTGCTCGATTTTTCGTTGATACTACGTATACACTACTTGCAAGTAATTACTTGCATGTGGAAAAGTAGGTTAAGCTTCGTTAAGCAATCAAATTACTTCAGCTGCTCTTCTTTTCAATTTAAATAATTCGGGAAAACTTTCCACAAATGATGTTTCGTTATTAAATGGCTTGCTTACAATAAGTAATACATGTTTGCCCTCCAAAGTCCCATGTATCGTTACCTAAAAATTTGCGATTTTATTAGCAAAAAACAAAAATCCCCATCTACAAAAGATTATATTATTATACGCTGACTAACAGTTTGCGTAATACGCAACATTGTCAATTGTCAAAATAACTGGCAGGTATTAGAAAACAAAATAAATTATAAACAGTTTTAGACAATTTATCAATTTAAATAGTTCTTGCTACTCCTGTAAAATTTTCAAAATTTTAGATAGGACCTTGCGTTTTAGCTGACGATAAACAAGCTATTAGAGTCGCAAACAATATGTAAAATATACGCCATCTCTCGTGAATCGTGAGTTTGAAGCTCTCAATCTTTTCTAAGGATATTTTTTGAGCTCGTTTGCATTTGCAATCATTTCGTATAAAGTATTGATTTTAACATTTTGAAACAAATTCTTTTGGTGTAAGGCGATTTTTGGGAAAAGGTCTATGCTATTTGTTCATTCCATCAATTTTTTAAGAAGTTATCCACATTGAGTTGTATCTCCTCAATTAGTTATGCAAATGGTATTGTACAAATTATTTGGGAAATTTTAAAATTTTAATTATTTCCCGGCGTAAATAACACCAACACAAACACAAAAATGCCATCCCTACCGACCCTTGTGTACCCTACATAAAAATAAAATATAAAAAATCTTAACTATGACTTAAAAGTTGTCTGTTTGCTTTTCAAATGGTCAAAAAGTAAGAGAAAAAAATTTGTTGGCCATTGGCTTTATGTATGCACAACACATCGCATTGTACATATACAAAAATTCTTAAATTTTTTTCCTTCTTAATCCAAAAGAAACTTGTTTTCTTTAGTCAAGGTCCAAACACACACACACACACACACTAAAGTATCAACAAAATTTGCGTTAGTTTCTGTTTAGCCAGATTTATGTTTTCCTGCTTGACTGCATTGCCAGGATAGTCAGTCGTTAAGCTTGCAACGCAACCAAAATAACCAAAAAGTTGCAGCAGCACGCAAAAATGTTTCTTTTACTTCTTGGCTATTTGTTTATTGTCAATGTTTGTTTATTTGTTTGTGAGGAAATACATACGTAAAAATGTGTGTGTGTGTGAGTGTATGTTTAGTTCAAGCTTTAGAGGGAGACTAAAATATTTGCTAGATTTAATGTTCCTTGACTTTGTCATATTGTGTTTTTGTGAATTTTTTCTTTGCTTCACGAAGAAACAAACTTCTGTTGCAAAATGATATGCTTTTAGGGAAGAAAAAAAGTTAAGATTTTTACTGTCTTCAGTAAAAAGATTTTCAAATTTAGTTCTTCTGCAGTACTAGCTACACTAGGGCCCCAGAAAACGGCTTAGAAAAAACAAAGTAAAAAAATAATATCTCAGATTAAAAATTTTACTAGACAAAAGTTTTTCCTATATTTTTCATCAAAAAACCCAAAACGCGTTACCAAAATGTTTAATTAAATATTAAAGCGAAAAAATAATTGGCCAAAAAGTTTTCAAGAAACCCACCAAAGAAATTAAAAGCGCAAATTTTATATAAAAAATTAACCCAAACAAATTTTAGTAAAAAAATTTATTAAAAATTTTACCAAAAACTTTCTTGCTAAAAATGTTACATAAAAAATCAACGGTTCGTTGTGCCTTTAAGATCTAGAAACTCAGATAGGCATGAGTACTGAGGAAAAGATTTACATGGATACCTGCATGGTCGGTCTTAAGCACTAAGTGGCAAGCAATACGTTTACCAACCGCCTACGAGTGTGGGCACAAGCACCACGCCCAAGTAGCAATTTGAGTGCATAATTATGCTTTTGAAAAAATGCTAGCGGCATCTGTTGCATAAAAACAGCACCTGGGGATAGCATTTACCGAAAGAAGCATACACAGAAAGAAATACACTCCTGAAAAATTAAGTTTTTTATACTTACTTAAAGTACGAATAACACTAAAACGTACTTAAAACAATTTTAAATAATACTTCTTTCGAATAAGTACAAAATTCTTAAACCAAGTAAAAAAAAGATTAAATTTTTGTTGTTAGTGCCACTGAGAGTGGAACAACAAAGTGAGCGTTTTAATCTCAATTAACTTCTCAAAGTTTCTTGTAGACAATACAAAAACACCACCCAAGTAGTTAAAAACGATTTGCCTGTTGCTTATAGAAACAACAAACCAAGACGAAAGCACATAATTTTCAAGTTTAAAATATAAAATTGAGAACTCTTGCTTCTCATTTAGTTTATATATTTTTAGTTATATACGTACATTAAGTTTTAAAAGTAAAAATCATATCGGAAATGATGCTGGTGTTTTATAATTGAAAATTTTTAAGGTGTTAAACTGGTAAGCAAATCAATCATAACAAAATTTTTTTTCTAAATTCACTTTTGATTTATTTTAGGTACGAATTCGGGATTGAACCAAGTTTATAATACTTGAATCAAGCACATTTTGAGAATGATTCAATCTTAGTTTTACATAAATCAATCTCATTTTCGGATTATTTCAAGTACGAATTCGGGATTGAATATGGAAATGTTAAGTATTTCGCGATTCAAAATCCGTAATTGAATCAATCTTTCTGTACTTGATTGAAGAAAATCCGTATTCACCGTACTATTCATCCCGCTACGGATTGATTTGAGTACGGCTGGATTGAGTTTTCTTTTGAGTGTACTAACGCAGGCCTGAACCAACAGTTAGTTCGGCGACCTCTTAGCGAAGGCTTCTGACTCTCGTGATATCAGATAGGTTCCTTGAACAGCCGGACAACTTTTTTTTTGCACCGAAGAAGTAATTTACAGGCCTTTATGCCAAAAAAAAGAACTGAGCATTGTTCACAAATTTCGTTCTTTTTATACCCTCCACCACAAGTCGTTGCGAGTCCGTGCGAAATTATTTTCATATTCTTTTAATATCCCATAAAGTAATGGTTGTTTTTTTATAGATTGATACAAGTTTAAATCATTATAAAACAAGAATATATATTTTTAATATCAATGAAACAGGCTTTATTGGAAAGCAAATTTTATGAAATTAAGGCTCAAATATAATTTCTACCATGTGGCCGCCACGGCTGGCGCAATCTAGAACACCAATTTTCAATAACTTTTCGCATTCTGACCATCATCGTTTTTGAAGACATATAGGTCAATGACTCCGCCAGCCCATAAAGCGCACCTAACACTAATTTTCTGTGGATGTAATGGTGTTTCGAAATAAGCTTGGGGATTCTCCTCACTGCAAATGCGACAATTCTGCTTATTTACGTACCCATTCTACCAGAAATGGGCTCCATCGGAAAATAAAATTTTGATCGGAACTTCAAAATCAATTTGTGCTTTAGCCAATTCGCCGAATTCTTTTGATTAATAATTTCAACGATTTGCACGCGATTCTCAGGTGTAAGTCGATTTATTATGAAGTCTCAAAGCAAACTAACCAAAAGCAACTATCAACTGTTAAATGGGTGCTCAAGTAATGCAGTGATGCCAAATCAAAGTTATGACACTCTAAAAAATATCCATTATATGAATATGTTATGGGCCTTGAGTAATTCCAAGCCGATTAAGCCAAGTTCGTCTCTCCGTATGTTAAAATCACGTTCTTATTCGATCGATTCAAAAGAAAAGAACAGAATTCGAGTCAAATTCTTTATAATTCTCCTTAACAGTTTAACATTGAAATCCGCTTCTGTAGGAAGAGAGTAATGAATAATGGTCCATAATTTACCGTATGAAGCTCTCTTGAGAAAAACTTTTTAGTACCTGTAACGAAAAAAGTGCTCACAATAAAGCAAAACAATTTTCGCAATAAAACACATTTTCAATTAAGAAATCGTTTGCAAATCTTGTTTACAACAATATACAGTATTTGTTATTTTTTTAAAAAACATTTTGTTAAAATTTTCATATTAATTCGAATGTGCATTCTTAGTCAAATTACAATTAATAAAGCTTTCATACTTTAATAGTCTTATTCCTTCAAGATTTTCCAAGAATATTTTCCAAATTAACCTTCGTAACAAAAATATAAAAAAAATTCTGAACGAAGCTCAACGCTATTGCAGTAAAATTTGGTCTGTCATAGTTTCATAAGACGCGAAATACCACATGTGGCTGCTTAGGCGCCATAAACATCTCACTCCTCCAAAGATTCGGAGTAAGCACTATAACTTCTTTTTATTTACTTCCATCTTAATTTTGAGCAAAGTTATGTGTTTCTTGGCTCGAGAAAAGTAAAAATAAATCAGCTACGAGGTCTCAGAATATGCTCATCGGTACCTTTGAAAAAGGTACTTTTTGGAATTTACTTCTTTAAAAATAAATATTTAAGTGGAACATTAAAAAATTACTACTTAACACAAAAGGCACTTCTGGCCTTTTTTTGGAAGTTTTTTTTTTTAAATTATTTAAAAGGTACTTTTGTGGAAAACTTTGCTAAAGCCAATTCATGAAAAGAAGTACTTTTCTGGCGGCATTTCTTTGAAAGGGTGTTTTTTCCAGAATTTTTTTTTGAAAAACATGATTTTTGAAAAAAAGCCTCCATTTAAAAAAAAGCTAAATTTTATTATTCCTTTCGGTCCATTTGTTAAAGCGGTCTAAATGCATTATGAGCCGGTATATTCAGAAATATACTGCTTGCAATCTTCTCTATTCGTCTGACATTTTTCCAGGAGTTTGTAGAATTATGTGTGCAGTTTTTGTTAAGTTTGAAATGAATGTATTAAAATCTGGCTTTTTGTGTGTCAGACCAAAATGACTGTCTGATGGTTGTTGTGGTAACTAAAGTATCTTTTACGTGACGTTTGTAGTTTGTGTGTATGTTTTTTTTTTTTTTTTGTTTCAGTTCAAAGCCTTTTAAGTGCCTTTGCCTGTGTTGCGATTAAGTTAAAGCAGACAAAATATTTAACGTCTTTTGATGTTAATTAATGTTGAAATATAAGAATTTTTGTAAGGTTGAGCTTTTTTTTTTTTTTTTGATGAAAAGAGGTTAACATAAAAGAAAACTTAAAAGGATTGTATGAAACAAAAGGCAGCGCTTAACAAATCATTGAGATTTGAAAAATTGTTTAAATATTTAAAAAAGTTTTTAAATAGCAAAATCTTTAATTTCAATTTTTAAATTGTTCTGAGGCCAAATTATGGCATTCGATATCGATCGAAATTCCTATTTAAATTGTATTGTATTTTCGATCGATTTCGAATGCAGTAATTTGGCCCCTGAAATTTTTTCTATTTTTTATTTGGTTTTGTTATTCTTCTGCTTCTCCCTAAAATCTGTCAAAATACTTATACTTTCTCATATTGACTATAAATATAGCATTACTGATATTATTGTTTTTCATGTTAGTCGCTGTTATTATTTTTATTTCATTTTACTGACATTTGTTGCAGCAAAATATAATTTCCCAATACTCCTGAAAAAAAAAAATTTAAAAACACTACGAAAGTACATCTTAAAAATGTTTTTCATTTCTTACATCTTTTAAAAATATTATAAAACAGCATGCAGTTGTTATTATGGCATGATGATGCATGCTGCTGCTGCAGCTTGTTGCAATTTCTTTTCCCTTCTTGCCATATAAGTATGTGCCACTACAAAGTTTAATAACAAAAATTGCTGTTGTTTACTACGCGTTATCTATGTCTGTCTTTCCGTTTGTCTTTCTGTCCATTTGTTGCAACTGTCAATATTCATTGCATGTATGTATATGTTGCAAGTACAAGCTGCAATTGTTTGTTTGTTGCTATTGGCACGTTTTCTGTAGCTGTTGTTATTATTGCTTTTGCTGCTGTATTAGCTGTTGGTGTTACTTCACAGTAGCTACATACGTATGCTTCTTATTTAACTGCCACAACTACTGTATTGATACTTTTATTGTTTTCATTTTATTTTTCCATACAGACATACATGATGCTCCCAGTTGATTTCTTATTTCATTCTTTCGTTTCTGTTTAGATTTTCTTTTTATTTCTTGTTTTAAACTATTTAATTTTATGCAGCAGTTTTACAACTGTCATTCACTTGTAGTTTAGTTTTTGTAACATTATTTTATTTTTCCTTTTTTTCGTAACTTTTAGATGTCAATGTCTTGTTTTGTGTAAATATATCGTTATTTGTTCTGGAACTACTTTAAAGGGATTTTAAGGTGGAGGGATAGAATTTGAAAAGTAAATTTTTTGAATAAATGTTTGAAATTGAAAATTGCAAATAAGTAAGGGAAAATACTAAAATTTGTAATTGACTATAGCCATGGTAAAAACTATTGGTATTATAACCGAATACGAAAACTATATTTTGACGTTTTTCTTGGGAAGGCAGATAAGACTAGGAATCTCGTAGGCCAAGGGTGTAGAAATGCTTAACCAAGTTTGCCTTTCTTCACTCTTCTTTTAGAAAGGCTTACCTGTCCCCATTGGAAAAACCCATATTATAAACTAATCCCAATTTACTCATATACAAATCAAAGCGATGTTAAAGGCTGTAGCTTTAAAAGTTCCAGACAAAATAACGCCTTATTTAACTCTTTTTACAAAATGTAAACCTAAAAATGGACGATATATTTAAGGTTATCGTCGGTACCTGCCTTTCAACTTTTCTAACCGGTATGCGTTTTTTAACCATCGTCGACAAACAAACTAAATGTCATGGCTGTTTCCCCAGGAGAAAGCGTCATTGAGTAGTCCAGTCTGAAAATAAAATAAGAACTTCAGATGTGTCGCTTTGTAAAGCTACTTATAAGTACGGCTTTCATACCACTGTTGTCTTAACTGCGCATGAAACATTGCGCCTACCAAAGATGCTTCTGTGGGCACCGACACGCAGATGGCAATTCGTTATATCCAATATAATGTTTATCTCCTGTTATACTAGATTGTGCTGTGGGCAGTCGCAATCTATAATAATCTAAGAATATAATATCTTGGTCAAGCTTCATGTATTAACTTTTCCTATATTCCAAGAAAAAGAAAGAGCTTAGCCTTTAAGAAATCCTCATCAATAATATTGTTGATACTTGTCACTACTATTAACGGTTTTATTGCCGCCGATTGAAAGTAATCCATACTCAAATGCAGATCAAATACTGGATCTTCCTAAAGAGCCAGAGCTTTATATCCTCAACTGCCAAAATAGCTTTTGATGAGTAGCAAAAGCACACAGAATTATCACGAAGAAATTCAGTCCGATATCTTTAAGAATTTTCTTTCCGCGATTTGAGCATAAATAATAGTTAACACGGGCTATTTAAAGAACCTCCAGCTATTTAACTGAAGCATTTAGTAAAGATGAGCTAATTTGAAGCCACAGTAAAGTTTTAGAGTATGAACATTAACTTAAATTTGGTTATAGGAGGACAGCTCGCTTGGGTCCTTTATTGTCGCATTTTGCAGGATATTATCACTAATGCCCATCCTAAAAAGCAGTTACTCAATAGGCGTTACTGCAAAATGAAACCAACATCAGTTAAGCAACATTCGTTGTATCTCTGAAAGTTCATTAAAACACACACAAACCGGTTTCCCCAAGCATTTTTCTCTATTGCCCAAAATTCCAGGACACTGACAGAGAAAACAAAACACAGCTGGCTTTTCCTCTAGACCCATTTTGACAGCATCAGTCTTAACAAGTCAGTGACCAGCTATCACGTAGATGACTGTGCTAATCTGCTCACTATTGAACTTCGGTAGAGTTCATTATAATTAGACCAAAAAGAACCCTAGAAACGGAGCAGGTGAACTGACGAGTAAATAAGTGACTTGCTGTAAGCCTTTGGGAGGCCAACGAATTGATCAATAAATCTTTCATAATGGCGACCACCTCGCTTGGCAAGAACATTTGCTATTTGGCTACCATAGCACTTCGCATTAGCTTCGCAGTCTAATGACATCCGATATTCTGCAGTTAACTTCGATGATGTATAGACACACGCTAGAGATGTAATGGCAGCCTTGCTATCAGTAAATTTACATATTTCCATCGATATACGTAATATCTTTGCCAGTTAGCCGCCCGCCTTATAGCAGGGATTTCCGTCTGCAGGTCATATGCACTTAAAAATCCCCCAACGGTACTTCAGTGCATCTTGGGAGAACTTACTTCTTAACGTAATACACACAAAGTTCGTGATGAATGTACGGCCAATACGTATTACAATACTTATTTCCAGAGTCCTTTCTGATGCCAGGGAAAGCAGTAGCCTCTGTAACCTCACATGTCGTTGGTAAAGTTGCAGTGTTCGAAAGCAAACACTAAATATCGCTCCTAAGTATTCGGTTCGGTAGATTTGTGGAAAACACAAAGGCTAATAATGTTTGTAAAGAAAATCATTGAAGAAATAACGTTTCTCTGTTAGTCATCTTTCGAACAGAAAAATAATACTGTTTTTATCAAACTCAACAAAAGACGAGAACACTTAATTCCGTTGGGTTTGTTTTAATCCACAAACTTCATGGTGTTCGGCGCAGCTTATTAATGTTCGCTTGTTTCTGTTGCGCATAGCGATCTTTTGGCTGGTGGAAAAACCAAACTTTTTTTACAATAACAAAATACACATAAGAAAAAAAACAAAAAGCCAGCAAAATAATTTTAAACAAACAAAACATATACACATACAAGCTGGTCGTGCGTTCGTTGATATACATATTATTAACAAAGTAACAAAAAGAAACATTATAGAACATTAAAATATAATATTGGTTTGTAACGAACGGTATTAAGGGTTGTGTTCGTCTACACAAACACTAAAAAAATAGATATCGTTCCTGGGTGTTAGCCGAACGCTAAATAATATTCTGTTTATTTTCGAACACTCGTTTAAACTTAAATCGTGTAGAGCAGTGGGGGGTTATCTGTAAATTACAGGATGACTAAGAATGACCCTCATCTTGAGAGTATTAAAATTGTTAGGTCACTATGTTAATTTGGAATATTTAATGCGAGGAGTTTAAGGACTAAATATATTTAATGCAACCAACAGATGTGCATATCAACATAATATTTGAAATGAGTGCCTTAGATTATTAAGACATTAAAAAATTCAGTCAATGGCCTATTCCAAATTATATCATTGATGTAAAATCTCGTAAAAATGTATGTAACCTCTAAAACTTCAAACTGAATAAAGGAAATTATCATGATTATAAAAAGAAAATACCTCTATTTTTCTTTAACCGAATACATTGACATTAACTTTTATGTCATTACTTCCTTCCATTTTACTTAATTCCTTTTTTTATTTTCCTACAAACAAACAAATAAAAACTATTTAATTCCCCCTACACTTATTTAAAATTAAAATACATCTTGAACTTGAATTAAAGTTGAAAAAAAAAATTTCCGGTAAATATTTTATATATTTTTTTTTTCAACTGTCATGTTGTCACTATTTAAACTCATCATTCCAACAATTGTTGCTTGTAACTCATACTTAGCTGACATAAAGACAGACAGCCAACGTTATGCTCCCTTGTTAAGGCAAACTATTTTTCTGTAACAAGTGACCCTTAATGCCAGTTTACAGAAACAGTTATTGGTCATCTCCCTTTTTATTGCATTCAACTTTAAAACTAGCAAAAACATTTCTGAGTCTGGTTGAAAGTGTATTTTAATGCGTTATTTCCGTTTAAATTCGCACATGTTGTATTGCACTTTTCTTTTAACGCTATTCGAGACTTGTAATTAGTGTGAAGTTTTTGAGAAGTTTTGTAGAAATTCCTCAAAATTAAATGTGTTCAAGTTGAACAAGTGTTGAAATTGATCGTTTTATTAAGAAAGTGATATGTGTGGAATGTTTCGGTTAAAGCAACGCGAGTCAAAACAAAGTGGCATATGGCTGAGTTTGAAAGGATATTTTATTTTTTATATAGTTTTTTGAAATATTTGTTTAAAGGAAGTTGGCTAATTTAATTTTAGGTATGACATTTGAAGAATTTTTAGGGAAAAAATTTTAGATTTTGCGCATCAAATTCCCCTTGTTGTTGATTAAAAACTTATACAAGTATATTTGCTTTATTTCATCCTCTGTCTTAGAAAAATACTCGGAGAAATCATGAGCCTGAAGCTCGCATTTTTTTTATACACTTAATATCGATGGCTTTTATTCTGCCTGTCAATAATTGCAGTTGAAACTTTTCTCAAACGAGAAAATAAGAAAGATTTCTCTTAATTCGATAATAATTTTCTTATTTTGCCAAATTTTGTAAAATACTACAAGCTAAGAACAAAAGGATTGTTCAATTGAAAAGATGAAAAAGATTGCCTTTTTATCGAATAGGTAATTTTCTTTCTTTAAGGGATGAAATATTAGTTGGCGTCCTAATTGTATTTGTGGAAATTAGTTAAAAAGTAATTTTACATTTTACCTCGATGGTGGTGACGATGAACTAAGCAACGAATCAATGCCTTAGAGGCCGAAATTCTGTCGTTAAAATGTCGACGATATTCTGTTTGCGTTGAAGTAATTGATCGCTGATTTAAATAATAAAATTCTGATTCTTTGTTAACTTGTGAACCTCTTAATTTTTTGTTCTCCTGGTGCTATTAAGATAATCTGAAAAAAAGAATAAAAAATAAATATATAATATACTTATGTACATATATATGAAAAAGCCTTTACATTTTTAAATCCCATTAGGACTTTTAGCCCACTCTGTATAATGCAAATCGGAGAAGAATCAACATTACGATACCATCAAAATCTGTACTGTACTCTATTGTTCTTTTCCTGCTCTCCAATAAACTCCAGACCTTGCAAAGTAAGGAATATTGTATGCAGGGTTACCGTTCACCCGACTAAAGACGCAATACAACCCTGTTTTTAGCGGCCTGCGACTTTTTTATCATCGACTTTTGCGACTTTTTATAATGTTTATCATTTTTTTTTAAAGTTTATTACAAAAAACATTTAAATTGCAATAAATTATAAATGTTCTTATTATTTTTTTTATCAAAAAAATGAGCTATTAAAAAATGGACAAGAGTTGTAAAAGTTCTGGCTTTACTTTGATTCAAATATTTTTTTTATTGACTATGAAGAAATATTTAATTATTTTATTATTAAATATGTTTTATTGAGTGCTATTTTGCAAAGTGTAAATTTGATAAAAATTTTTCATTGAATCAAACAAAAAGTTTGTTGACTTAAAATTTTATTTTTTACAAACTGTGTTGTTAAAAATTTTATTGAGATATTTTTTCTGTGTAAACAGCTTTAAGTGAACGAAAAAATCAGCTTCAGCGTCATGGAAAGCACAGTAATAATATTAAAAAGGTCTTCGGAAAATTAAAAAATGCATCTGACGGCTTTGTATCAGTTGTTTTTTTTATATTAATAAAAAACGTTAAAAAAAGAGTTGCGACTTTAATTTTTCTTCAACGACTTTTTTCTGCGCTTTATTTTTATACAACGACCATCTTTGTGACTCAAGACTTTGCAAAGTGAACTTTGCATATGAGAAAGGAATCTTGCTTAGTATCATATTGCACAAAGAAGTAAAACTGTATTGCATGCTTTAAGAAAATCTGTATTATTGGAAAACGACTAGAATATAAAGCCTTTGAAAACAAATTAGAACATTTTCTCTAATAAATCTGCACGTGTTGAGTAACAACACAAAGTGAAAGGCGCAGTTAGCCGGAAATAGCAGTAACGCTGCAAATCAGCTGTTTCATTTTGTTGCATGTAAGGCTATTAGAACGATTATAGTAAGCAGTAAGATGTTACTTCTCAATCTGTATGAAATAGATTGGTCTTGCTTTTTACGGTGAGGTTAATTTTTGTTTCTCCCGGGTAACTGAGCCTTTACACATCGTTGAGTTAGGTTTTTAGAACTGACTGAGGTTCTTTTTCTCTCAGTACACTGAGTAAAGAAAATAAAACAAATATACGAAAATAGTTTTCTTCGAGGTTCTTTGGGCAATAGTAACAGAAAGTTATTATAACGGCAGTACTTCTGTACTCTTGGTGCTTTGTTTGTATTATCATCGTCCCTGATTGGAGTAACTGCATACCGCAGCTTTTAACTTATTCAACAAATGAGCAGTGGTATAGTTTAAAGATAGTTGCAAGAGTTCTAAATATTCTTAATTATTGAAAACTTTCCCTTGAGAATATTTTTTTTGTTTTTATTTATTTATTTCCTCTTCGGAAAAATTACGGCATTCGATATCAATCAAAATTTTTATTTAAGTTTTATTGTAATTGCGACCTAAATATATCGAATGCCGTAATTTGCCCCCTGTAATTTTTTGTAAATAAATTAATTTTAAAAAATTATAATAAAATCGATTTGTTCTTCATGACCTAACATAACCCTTTAACTGGCCTCTGTAAAACACACCCATCTTCAAAGAAATTCTTACTGAAATGATAAGAATCTGAACCCGTTTTGCAGCATAAGTCTTTAAATAAAACAAGACCAAAACATAAATGGTAATAACAACTCATAGTTCTTTAAAATATTTAACAAAAAAGGGTGGTGAAATAAAAGTTCACTTGCTCAACCGAAAAAAATAACAATTAAATAACCATCATATAAACTAACCAAAGAAACGAATACATTTCTCTAAGAAAACACTTGATGAAAACAATATAAAATAGAAAAGTCTTTAGAAAAAAGGGTTGTTTCTAAGCAACAAAAGGCTTATTTGGCATTACACTTCTTCAGTTTTAGGGTCTTTCTTAAAACAATGGATAATATTTTTTGTATATTTTGTTGTCTTTAAAATAAACTAAATTTATCTTTTCTTTCTTTACTTTAAATTCTACATTTACAAACCAACAACAAGAGATTGACGATAACCAAAAAAACATCATCAAAAAATAAAAAGGGTTAAAGTCCTCAAGGAGCCAAAAAAAAAGAGGCAAACAAAATATGTAATGATATGAAAAATATAACATATGCCAATAATTTAAACTAACTAATACTAATACACATCAACAAATAAATATATACTGATTTTAGTCCTTGTTCTTACAAACACAAATACAAATTTCATATATTACAAAAATATGAAAAAAAAGCCAAAAAATATGAAAAATATCCTTGAATAAGTGTAGGCGCTGCTGTTTACCAAAGGGTTCTTTAACCTATATATGTATTTTATGCAAGTTTATATATGTATATGTGTTTGTGTGGGTGTTCAGATATATATATAGGAGGTTTTTTAGTGTACTTTGTTATTATGGCTCAGTTTTTTTTTTTTTTGAAGTAAATATTACAGTTTTCCTTCTTTTTTTTGCAGCTTATTTGTTGGACTTTGTTTTTGGCAGAAGTTCAAAAACCTGTAAACAAAAACTGTTTATTTAAGAAAAACATTTTTTTTTTTGTATATTTTTTTTTTTAGGGGGAATGAAGAAGGTCTATGGAACGAATTCTGGGAAATAAAATATATATATTTAAAACATAGAAATAAGAGGGAAATAGGGAAAATGGAACAAATAGTTCATATTTTACGGAGTATACAAAGTATATTTTTTAAATATTGTATTTTTAAAGGGTAATTTTTTAAGGCCCGATATAACTTTTAAATGTAAAAATTACACAAAAAACTAAATTTTGCATTTCAAATTGATTTCGTTCATGAAGTAACCGCGGCTGTTCTTAAAGAAGCGCATTACGGATGTCCAATTTTTGGCACTATTTTGTTTACTGCTGGCCGTGTGACACGAGTATTGCAGGTTAACCCCCATAAATCAGAGACTTCATGTAGCCCTACAGGAAAGAACCGGTTTTACGCACGACCTTGGAGGCTAATAAACAGGTCCATTACTCGAAACAAAGTTATCGCCTACGTATAGCATGTAGCGCTGGGATCTGGATGAAATAAACAAGCAAATAATCATTAATCATGTTCCGGTAACGCTAGATCCGGCCTCATTTTTTAAAACATAATGTGCGACGATGCCGCCAGCTTGTAAATCCTATCAAACTGCTTATTTTTTTTGGAAGCAATAAAGTCTGTTGTGAATTAGTCTTTATACAACCTAAAGTATTTTTTCTAAACTCACTTAAATGTACTTTAACAACTAATAAATTTTTAATCCAAATTTTTTTTAATATTTTTAATCAGGCTAAAGTTCACCAAATTTAATTTTCATTAAATTATTTCATAGAAGAAAGGAATTTTACAACATGATTCAAATTTGTTGATAATTTTTCATTCCTGACTGAACTGGGAATCGAACCCAGGTTTTCACGGGCCGGTTGCCTAGGAATGTTTCGATTGTAACCACACAATCTCTGCAGAGGGGACGACGGCTGGCAGTCAATACTCAAACATCCTTGCTAGGTCAAAATTTGTTTTTTGAATGATAATCTATCTATTTTAATTGATTTAAATGTTCTTCCTTACTTCTGTTTTTTTCGTACTTTTTGTCAAGAATTCTTTTTGAAGTCCAAAGTACATTATTCTGTTTTTCTTGCTCGCCGTTTTCAACACAACGTGAAGGACAAATGTAAACATAGAGCTTGTGCCTTTGCTGTTAAAAAACAATAAGTATTGTGGTTTTTTTATTGAATTGTTAATGGGGTTCATAAACCAAATTGTTTTTTATTATTTTTAATCAGCCTAAAGGTCATCAAATTTCATTAATATTTTGTTTAAAATATGAAAAAATAATTATATTTTAGGGTTTAAAACGTTCAAAGCCTTATACACTCTTTTACAGTGAAAATATCGGCCGATAAGCAAAAACGTTATGAGTTTACTTCAAACAAACATAGGCCCTAATTGTGTAACACGTGTAAAATGATCTTACCTGACGATTTTCCATTTTTTAAACGGAAATCGCAAATAAATTTTATTTTGTTTGTTTACCAAACATCAAGTCCTAAGCCGATAAAATTTGAGGCCGCAAGTGTTTTGTTTTAAAAATTTGCTAACCGCAGGTTAAATTCGGATATTAGCCGGATAAAACTATACCAACAACTGCGACGGCTACAAAACTAATGCGGCTCGACTCAGCGCAGATCTCTTCTGATTAATTACGACAGCACAATAAACATAGCAAGCAAAGTTCTTTTAATTTAAGACACTTTTTGTTTCCAAAGCAACAACAATATTTTTAAGCCATTGTAAAATGTTAGAACATTATGACAATATAACATGATAGCACGCACACCTTGTGAATACCCCAATAGTCAAAAATTTGTCGTTATTTTGTTGTTGCTTTCTACAGAAATTCATATTGTATTTTAAAATGTTCTACGCCACAAGATATGCAGCGTTTGAATTTTAAAAATTCAATATGAATTTCTGTAGAAAACGGCAAAAAATGTATGAAATATTTTTGATTTTGTTTTTGTTTTCAATGTAATTTTTGGCTCTGCGTTTGCGCTTTACACAATTAGGGCCTTAATATGGAATTTTGAACTTCACAGATGCAAAATACATTTAAAAACCACGTATAAAAGATTTTAAAAATCTTTGTTACACAAAAAAAGTTGTGGTCTTTCGGCTCCTTAGATCATTTAATGGCTAATATTGTATTTCTATATTTGAGTAATCCTTTTTTACGGTTAAGACATGGCCTTTGCAAATCATAGGCCTAAATCTGTGGCAAATAGGAAAAAGGTCGTTAGTTGACTTACGCTAAATTTGGGATTATGACACCTTTAAGACCTTCACCATCAAAAGCACACTCAAAAAGCGAATCAATCCATTCGTACTTAGATCAATCCGAAGCGGTATCAATAGCATACATTTTCTTAAATCAAGTACAGAAAGATTAATTCAAGTACGGCCTATTCAAGTGCTAAGTACTTTACTTATCCATATTTAATCCCGAATTCGTAATTGAAATAATCCGAAAATTAGTTTGATTTAAGAAAACCCAAGATTGAATCAATCTTAAAAGGCGCTTGAGTCAAGTACTACAAAGTTGATTTAATTCCGAATTTGTATTTGAAATAATCTGAAAGTGAAATTAGATTGATTCTACAATAAAGCACTTACCCCAGAGAACCACGGACAGGAGAAGAATGTTATTGTTATCAATTTACTCACCTGTTTTATAACTTACAGAATTTTAATTATAAAACACCAGCGTCATGACCGACGTGGTTTTCACTTTACTGAGAGATACGACTAATAAGTTATGTGAGATTAAGACGGTCACCTTGTAGTTTTTACTCTCCAAGTGGCACTACCAACGAAAAGTTTAATATTTTGGTTAATTGGCTTAAGGAATTTATACTTATTTTTGGAAATTCCGGTATAAAGTTTCGAAAGTAATCCCATTTAGGATTGTTTTAAGTAAATTTTAGTGTTATTCGTACTTAAATTTAAAGTACGAACTCATACTTAAAGTAAGTTAACAAAATTTTATTTAGCCCGAGTTTTTATTTTTTCGATAATATTTTGGTCTGTAGGGTGTTTATATATTTGGGTTAGTAAAAAAATGTACGAGAGTTACTATTTTGATGTCATAGATTGCTTTTGTGTAAAACACTAATTTAATGCAATAACGTCTTAAGTCGAAAATCGCAAATTTTTTACTAAATATTATTACTATAAAACGCTCATGTGCAGAAACAACGTCATAAGTCAAAAATCGCAAATTTTGAAGAATATTGAAGAATGTAAAGAAAATTTAATATAAAACTTAATTTTGCTAAAGCCAATCAATTTATTTCTTTGTTATTTTTTGCTCACCCTTTTATTGCAATTGAATAGTGGAAACAAATACAATCAAAAAATCAAATCTTTGTCAAAGACTAACAATATTTCCTAATAAACTAGATTCAAATCAAAATATTGTTAAAAGAGGAAACAACTACGGGAAAAAATGTTAAACAAAACTTTATCAGCCAAAGCAAAAACTTGCAAAGAAAAAAGGCCAATCGTTAGCAGGTTAAGAGGTCATTTATACTATACACCATTTCTTATATGTATATATACAGTGCTATCTCCCTAAGTGGACATCTTCTCTAAGCGAACAACCCCTTTTTGGCGGCTGCTGTAGCCTGGACGCGGCAGTGTTCTATAAGAAAAGCATAAAGTTTTTTTAAGAGGATTTTCTCCTTGTGCGCACAGATTTTTGTTATGTTCGTTCATAAGTAGTTCTACTGTACTTCGAATAAGCAAATAAATTTTCTAAAAGAAATAGTATATAATTTCTTTTTTCTTTTTTGCTCTTTATAGTTATTCTACCAAAATATATATAATTTTTGTTTGCAACAAATCAACATAACAAAGTGAAAAGTTTTTAGGGAGAAAACAAAGTTTTTCTTCAACAGTTTTATTTCATACAACAATCCGCTGTACGAGGCTAAACTTATACTTCAACTGAATTGCCTGTGGTCTTCTCATATTTGCAAAATAAAAGTTAAGAAACTGCTAATATTTACTAATATATATTATTTTTTCCCTAAAAACTAAAAAAAAAAAAAAATATATTTCTTTAACTCCTAATAGAACATATTCATCTAATATACTCGCAGATATTGTTTGAAAAGGGAAGAATTAAAGGCATAAAGTTAGAAATTTTTGTAAATACTGTAGTTGATTTTCCGTTTGCATCTTTTAGCTTTTTGGTTGTGTTGTTTAGGAAGTATTTTGTGATTTGCTGTTCTAGTTTTCTATATTTTTTTTTTAATTTAAAAAAAAAAATAAGTACAAAGGAAACAAGTATGTTACAGAAAAACAACAAATACCGGATGCCTTTGGCTTCTAGACATGATGGTTTTGAATATTCCTTTATACTTATGTAAAGACTATCTGTTAGATATGCATACATATGTATGTATGTATATAAATAGTTAAATACAAAGTATAGAAATTCTAGTAGGGGTTAGATTAGAAAATTTTTCAACAAATTCAAAGTTTGCTAAAGCTAAAGTTTATTTAGAAGGATGTGTGCTAAATTTTTTTTAAGTTCGTTATTGGTTTTTTTTTGTTCTGAAAACCTTTTAACTGGGTCATTAGGCATGCAACGCAGGACTTTTTCTGTTTTACTTTTTATAAACTTTAAAGTACAACGTACTTTTGTGGGGGGGGGGGAGTTGTAAAAATATTCAAGTATTTAATGTTTTTCCTTAGACTTATAAATTTGTTTAAGACTGAAATGCAGCATGTCCACACATCAAACTAGCTTTTCAAACTCACGTTATTGTTATTATGCTAGCAAGGCGAACTCATTAGATGATCTTAAAAGCCCTGCTAATAATTTTTTTTTTTTTTTTAGCTTTATAATCGATGGATAACAAAATTGAATTTTTTATCTTTGTTGTTGTTTTGTTTTCTCTCTGTTTTGTGAAATTGATTTAACAAAAACAAATTGCTTGTGGTTTTTGACGAGTTGTAGTACCGAGATTAACTGTAATGAGTTTGACGAAAATGAAAATACTTTTGATTTTCATAAAAATTTTAAGCTAATCTGATGTGTGTGTGGGTAATTCTTCAAATTGCATTTATCTTGGATTGAAAAAAGTATGAAAATAAAATTTAATTTTCAGAATTTTTAATGAAATTTTATTATTCGGCAAATAACTAAATATTTTTTATACCAACTTTTTAATGAAGTTCGATGGTTTGAATTAGATGTGTGGCTGAACTAAGCAAATCAATTAAGAAATTGGAAACAGCCAGAGTGTAAATTATCTAAAAGTGGGTTAAATTATTACGTCGTTACGTTATAAATGTCATAACATTGCACTCGAAGCCGATGTAACATTGCAGACGTTGAGAACGCCTGTAACACATATCATTGACGGCGACCAAAATTTACCAAAATTTAAATTTTTCAACGACGGCTGCCAAAATACAGCCGTCAGCTGTACCAAAATATTAAAAGTGCGGCTTTAATGGTTGTTGTTTGCAAACGAACTTTGAAAACATTCGTATATTTTTTAAAAATGTTTAAAGCAAAATAATTAAACATTGAAAAATGTTCCAAGAACAAAATATTATTTTTATTATTATTGCTTGCATTTTGAATTGTTTAATTTTTCTTTCAGAAATTTTACATTCACACTTTTTCTGTTAATTGGCAAGTAATTTCCTTACGAGGCAGCTAGTACTCGCCAAAAAAATTTACAGACACAGTTAAGTGAGAAAAAGAGCTGATTGTTTCAATATATGGCATTTTTGTTTCAATTCACACATTTCAATCGAAAGGTTTCTCGACGCGAGAATTACAACACATGGCTACTGGTCGATATTTTTTCCTTAGCACGCGCCCCATTAAGAATGTACCTATCGCAAATTTAGAATCAACGCAAGTCTGTTTATATTAAAGGGCATAATTTAGTCCGTTGCCTTGTCTATTGTTTTTTTTCTGTCTATCTCTCTCTATTTTCTCTTTTTGATTCTAAATAACATGAGACAAGATCAGTGTGGCCATATCCAAAAATATTTAACAGCTAAATCGGCTTTAAAATAATGCTAAAAAATCCTAAACTGCGAAAATATAACGCTAAAATTTAAATTGTATTGTTTTTTATTATTTAAGTTAATATACCTTTTTTACATAGCTCTTCATTTCAATAGAACAAGCTGAATAAAAAAAAATAACAATACAATTTTATTACACATAAAAAGTCTTAAAACTTTAAAATAAATATATTTAAGTCTTTATATACGTGCATAAAAAGTTTTCAAATAAAAGGTACCATGCCCCGGTAGCCTAGCTGGTAGTGAGCTAGTCTATCAGCGCCGGGGTTGCGGATTCGATTCCCGCCAGAGACTCTGGTTTCTCTCCTGCAGACAAGCGAAGAGCTTCGCGGGATTAGCTTAGGAAATTAAAAAAAAAAAAAAAAAAAATAACAAAAAATCAAAGGAACTTGACCCCTACATAAATGGCTATTATTTCAATAAAAATTTATATAACATGTTTAAAAAAAATTTAATTTTATCAATTAAATACGTCATCAAATGAATATTCTTCGTCAGCTTCTGAAGAATCGGTCGCAATATCATTATAATATATGTTCTTATCGCTTTTTAAATGAGATCGTATATTTATTAAAAACTTTCGCAACATTTTAAACAACACCTTATTAAAATAAAGTAGCAAATTCATAGTTTTTAACGTCTTTCTGTTTCGAATTTTCGTTTTTGATAGATTTATACCACAAATGCCCGTAATTCCTACAAACAGACGTTTAGCTGTGTATAGTAGTTATCTATGGTGTAAGGAATTTTTGATAATTTTAACATGTTTGTCTTACCTACTGGTTGAACTGTAGTGTATTTTACACCATCGCTTATTGACAGTTTATTAAAAATATTAATAAAAATACAAATGTTGATAACTATTAGGTACGAACACGACCGTTAGTTGAAATTACGATCATAAAACCCTATTTAAACTTCTGTGTTGCTAAATGGCAAAATCAACAACTTAATGGAGGAAGAAGCTAATTCACTGAATGAAATGGATCAGAAATCAACTGTGGAGTTCTTATGTTGTTCCAAAGTTGAAATTTCTTCTACAGTGAAATCAAGCATTCTTTTTTTTTGGTTGCCACCACTGGTTTATTCTATGTTGCACTTAAGTTAAAAATCTGTCTATTTTCCAGCCCATAAACTAGATACGCTCTAAACGATATAGCGATTAAACATGTATTCCAACCACATTTACAAGATATTTTGGCATTTTTAGGCTACAAGAGAGATAGAGAGAGAGAGAGAGAGAGAGAGAGA
Source organism: Pollenia labialis (assembly GCA_949318255.1). NCBI lineage: Eukaryota > Metazoa > Arthropoda > Insecta > Diptera > Polleniidae > Pollenia > Pollenia labialis. The sequence continues at coordinate 96,719,284 of OX439142.1, read as the reverse complement.
GAGAGAGAGAGAGATGATAGAAAACAAAGGAATTTTGTGAAATCTCTTAAAAGAATTTTAATTGTAAGTCAACAAATTTGATAGCCCCAAGTTGTAAACACTTAAGGTGCCTTTTAAAATTTAAGCTGCTTAAATGAAGTGCCGATTACTGTTTTATCTACTAAAATCTTAATTTTAAACTTTATAAAGACCACCTATTTTCATTAAATCACAATGTAGGGCACTGTTATTAAACTTAAAATCTCTTACAATAAAATGACTTTTTTAATCTTCAAAAAAAAAAAAAAACAACAAAACTTAAAAGAAAATTGTTTTAAAGTTTAAAGTGTCTTCAACTTATCTGAGAATAACACAAAAAAAAAATCCAACACTCACAACCACTTTTTGTACTTAATCTTCAACAAAAAAATAAAGAAAAGAATAAACTTTGCTTTTCATTTTCTATCTTAAAAAAAAAATAGAAAGAAATTGTTGTACCTCCTGTTAATTGTGGCTTTATACTCAACTTATTTTGAAGAAAAACTGCAAAAGCCAACTGTAAAAAACTCTTAATGAAAACTTTTAAAATTTCAAATTCTCTCTACATCTTCTCCAATGTACTTTTCCTTAAAGTTTTCATCTAGTGGTTTTAAGTTTAGTTAAGTCAAGTTAATTAAAATGTTGAATTTCATTCCTTTAAAATTGCTTAAAGTTTTAGCTTCTGTTTTGCAAAAACAATTTATCTTCAAAATCTCTAGCATTATTTATACATTCTGTAGCAGTGATAGGCATTTACTCAATTTCTCAGCTCGCGTGCTAAGATTAAGAAGACATACTAACATGTTCTTAAGCAACTCTTTTGCTTTAGATATGTGTTGCCTACCACTGCTCTAAGCCAATTCTCATTTTTTAGAGCACTTGCGTAGGTTAGGAAAAATATAAACATAATTCCGTAAAGCTTTGACATTGTTGTTATATCTTCTTAGAAAATGGTTTGCTAAATATCGCAGTTTGTGTTTTGGCCATCACTGCTCTACACACATATTTGATGGAACTTTTTTCATTTGATGCTTTTTGTTTTGTTTTTGTAAACAAAACACAAAAACTCTATTTGTTTTTAAAGGATAAATGTGTCACTTTATTTATTTAAAATGAAAAATATTTTTATTATTATTCATTTGTGTTTATGGTTTTGTTCCGAAAGAAATATTGTTGACCTTTTTTGAAAGCCAAAAACTGTGTATTTTTGTTTGCTGATTGAGATTTCTTCTGCTTTATGAGCTAAAATTCTTTGTATTTTTTTTTTTTATTTTATCAGAAACACATTTCCGTCCAATTTGCTGGGATAATTACAATACAAAAATTTCCAATAATAAATTATTTCTTAGTTAAATAAGGAAAAATAAGAAGTAGAAAAGAAGAAATGTTAGACTTTTTCCGCACTTCAGATTTAAACACAAAATTTAGATTTAACGTTACAACTAATCAATAAAACCTGGTTTTAATATGAAAATAATTTTGCTAAAACGATTTATGTATTCGTCGTAATAAGTTAACTAATACCAAGTTAAAAATATTGCAAACAGCAACAACCACAATAAAACAATTGCGAAAAAGTTGCAAAAAGTTTATTAATCAAACTGCGAGTTTAAATCTGGGGCCTAATTTTGGCAGTCGTGATCGAGTACTTTCTCGATTCGAAAGCAATTTTATTTCAGTCGATACTTAACAAATCGAAATTATTTTTGCAGTATTGTGAAACTCAAGTTAATGCTTTATAACACTGAAAAAATAATTCCGATTCGTTCAGTATTGACTAAAATAATTAGATAATAAATTGCTTTCGAATCTAGAAATTACTCGATCTCGACTGTCAGAATCAGGCCCCTGATTTAATTCAATTTGCAGTGAGAACGCAAAAACAGCTGTTTTATTTTAAAATTTAAACCGGGGCTTAAATTTAGGTGTGACAACGCTATAATAGTGCAAAGGAACTACGAATGCATTAAGCTCAGATTTGATTACACAGTGCAACAATGTCAAGGTTTTCAAATATGCACTTGGCTTTGAAACAAGCGAAAATCCTTTTAAGGTTTTTCTGGCAAAGAAAAAACATGGTTGTGGTAAACATATTCTAAGAGCAACACATAATGATAAGATTAATGATTGTAAACACCATATTACGATTGTTATTGAATCATATTATGACGAAATAAATTCGTAATATTACATCATAATATTTTTCCCTTAATAATGTTACTATCATGTAAATTTTAATTAGCTAAGAAGTAATCATATTACTGTCATGTTCATCATAATCATAATTAGATGAAAAGTAATCATATTATTGTCGTGTTAACCATAATAAATTTAGAAGTAATCATATTAAGATAAAGTGGTGCTGTCACAACAACAATAAATAAATTAAAATTTTTTTTTCATCGATTTTTTATTTTGTGGCACTTTAAAATTTTTTTAATGTACATAACTATAATTTCTTTATGTTTTTAATTTAGTTTGTTTTTTCTAATCGGAAATTTGTTTTTTTTTTTTGATTGTGGTTCAACAACGCACTAACAAATAATTCGACATTAAAAACAAACGACACAACTGATGCAAAATTATTTTACAAATGGCGCTAACATAAGATTATTAGAGTAAACATATTTTGTTTGCTTCTAAAGCATACTATGACTACACGCATAGAAAGTTATCATGTCATGGTTGTATGAAATTTAATATGTTTTCAAAACTATCATTATTTAGTTGTTAAAAAAATAATTATTTTTCAGTCAACAATACTCAAATTTATAACTGCGACAAACATATAAATGTTTACAGTAACTATAATGTTGCTTAAATTAAATAAAAATAACAATTATTTGTGTACGACAACAATATATTGTTTAGTGTTGTTGCCGTAACAATGCCCAACCAATTTTTTTCTCTGCGTGTATCATGATCGATATTTTGACTGGAATGGAATATTTAGCATTTTTTTTTAAAGAAAACTCGCCTTTATCACCTAAACCGATTCGAATTTTGTTTTCTTTCTTTAGCAATTTTGTAGGTATTGAACAAGTGCAAAGGAGCGTAAAATTGATAAGATTGGGAACATCATAAATGATGTTATAATGTCTAAATCAGAGCTAAGCCAGAAGAATCCAAACGGGGTTTCGCCAACTTCGATTAGTACTTTCAGAAACTGAAACGATACAATATGTAGAGCATGTGACGTAGATGACGAGACACTGGAACATCACGTATGGCAGTGTCTTGCATTTAATCATATTAATAGCAAAAATTTTATTCTTAAAAAAATAACAAAAAAATCTTAAAAAAATACAAAAATAAAATCAACGTTTAAAAAAAAACTAAAATATTATCAATATAGCGAAAACCTCAAATTCTCAAATTTGAGGTTATAATATCTAAGAGAGGGAAAAAGATATTAAAAAGGGTAAACATTTCTTTTAGAGGTTTTATTTAAAAACACTAATTCAAAAAGATGAAAACGTTTTTATATTTCAAATGAATCGCTTATAAATCTTGTAACTAAGAAAGTCTTAAAATGTGTAACTGTTTCGCAATTATTCAGAAATTCCCAGCAAAAAATTTGCTTACAAAATAAGCAGAAGAAAAGTGTGAACTTGAAGAGAAGACTACTTATTTTTCTACTAGAAAAAGTACTTATTTTTGTTTACGATGTCCCAAAAGTAATCCTTTATAATTTTCCTTATTATAACCTAAAAAATAATATCTCTCTTTTATACCTAAAAGTTTTATAAAAAATGTAGTTACAAATAGAGTAAAACAATTTAGTAGTTACAAATTAACTTTCAAAAAGGTTAAAACATACTTATAAAAATTGCTCTTATGTGAATCTTATCGATTTTTGGTAAAAAGTGTTCACAATAATAAATTTTTCGAAATGTAAGCAAAAACATTAAGTAAAGAATATTTTGGCTGCACAAAATCATTTATAGCTCTAATGCCCGTAATTTCTACAAAAAGAAAGCTGGTCGTAACTAACAGTTATCTTTACCTACTTCAACGTTTATTTTGCATAAGTGTTTTTACCTTCAGTTTTCTTTTAGAAAAATGTGGAAGCTTTCCCACTATAGATTTCTATGCACAGCTAGATTTCTTTTTGTAGAAATTACGGGCATAACACTCACAGTATTACCGAATATCCAACAAATATTACCGAAATATTGATTTGAATAATTATTAAAAATCGTATCATTATATTAAAGTATTTTTTATTATGTATAACTATGACTTATTTAAGATATAATTATTATTATATAGTTACCCCCGCATTCAAAAATCATTTTTATATTTAACAAACGTTCATTAAACAAAATTTTCACAGAAAATATGTTTTGTAAGCCTTTATTAAGTTAAAAATATTTTTATGAGTACGGCAGTTATTTTTTGATATGTAACTAATAATCAAAAAAGCGGCGAATAAAGCTACAAAGTAATGAATTTAGGAAGTCATTAAAATTAGGATTGTAAGTAAAGTTTTTGCTGGGTTAGAGGCAATAATTTGTTTCCATGCAAAATACGAATTATTTTTTGTTTTCGAAACCAAAACCATAAACCAGAAAAATCTGTTGACAAATTAAAATTAAACATAGTACTTTGTTGAAAATGTAGGTGTCTTCACCTAATCGTGAATAAAATTAACATCTGTGTACCTTGCTTTCTGATATATGAGAATGTAAAATTTTTGGCCTTGTTATTTTCTAATGATATTTTGAAAACCAAAAATAGTACGAATTTTGCATAAAAACCTTTTTATCGCCACTAACTTCCAAATAACTTCGAAAAAGTCGTAAGTTATGATGAAATGTATTAACACTTCCGCCTTATTTCGGGCAAAATATTAATAAAGCCTACTAACTAAGCCCGATACAAAAAAAAAACTGAAAAAAGATTTAGAAATAAGCTCTTTAAAATCTTAATAGTCCACATATTTTCATTAAAGAGTCTTTTTAAAACTTCAGATTCAATAGACACAGTATTTGGATTTAAATTACAATTTACTTAGTTAAAGCCTTAGATAAGCTAACATTTAATCTTGCCAAGATATTGAGTTCCTAGTGGGAGTATCGATAAACAGATTGCAGACAGATTATGTGTAACTTAAAATTAAAATTATAACGATATAATTTTTTTGATGAAATCACATTCATTTTAACAATAAAACACCACGAAGAAAAAATCTAGCCAATTTTTTTCAATTAAACCCCTTATCAAAAACAAAATCAGTTTGAATTAAATCAAGTGAATTAAACGTTTACTTATATCAGCAACATTACTGCAGAAAATATTTTGAATATAAAAAAAATATGAAATTGATATTAATAATTTCTTTACTGGTGCAAATTTAATTAATTTTTAAATTAATACACAAATCACAAATATTTCAATTCAAATAAACCTTTTTTTTTTTGTGTTAATTTAACTAAATATTTAAAAATATTACAACAAACTTATATTATTTGCATTAATTTTTCTCAAAATAAAAATATATAACTATTCTCATAATGTAATAGTTCCTAAATGCTTATCAAAATTTCTTCTCTTGTGATTAAGTTCTTTTCTCCTTTTTAATGATGCAATAAATTTTTTAATTAACTTCTATATTTATTTTCTTCAAATATTATTATTTATTTCTCTTTCTTTACTATTTGATTTTTAACAATCGCTTCTTCTAATAAATTATTCATTAAAATAAAACAAAAAAATTATACCCAACAAACACGGAGGTTTGATTTCAAATTGAAAATGATTTGAAATCAAACGTTTTCTCAAACGACAAACGTTTGATAATGATTTGAAAATCATTTGAAAATCATAGCGTTCTCAACAAAAAGGGGAAATTATTTTCAAATTGAAAAATGCCTTTATTTTCAACTTGCTTTCAAACGTGTTTCTCAAATGTGGATTATAATACAATGTGGAATATAAATAAAACTTTTTAATTTTTTTAATTTAAATTTATTATTTATTTAAATAAACTTTGAGATAAGCATTCGGTACCATAGCTAAAGGATGAAATAGTGTTCTTTCCGTCCTCTCATTCTTTAAAAGACAAAATACTTTGCTCCCTTTTATTTTGAGGATTGTAGCACCGCGATCGTTCAACAAACTTTCTTTGCTTTCCCATTTTATTATTTTTCTTTTTTTTCTTATTTTTAATCATTGTAATTTCTCACAAATAATTTTATTTTTCACAAGAAATAAATTGTTCACTTTATATTAAAATTTATTTTTAATAGTAAAACACATGTAACCACAAGGAAGAAAAATGTAACTTTAATCGCCATTTTTAATGCTTACATTTATTTTTCGCTGTAGTATTGCCAAATTTATTTTTGATTTGATTTTAACTTTTGACAAACATTTGACATCAAATTGATAAAACATTTGATATCAAATGTTTATTTTCAAATCATTATCAATTTGAATTTAAATGTTAAATCAAACAATTGAATAACGTTTGAAAATTGCGTTTGATGTCAAATGATAAAGTCATTTCCTATCAAAGGGGTGACTTCGTGTTTGTTGGGTATCTACATATTATGTATATATTTACATATGCATACACATACACATACTTATTACCATATGAATATAGATTATTTTTTATAACAAAAAATTTAATTATCTAATAAATCTATCATCATAATAACAAAAACTGTCAACGCTAACATAAACAAAAAATGTTTTCTTCTGTTTTGAAAATTTATCATAATTATGACACATGTTCAACATAAAATACAACAACACAACATAAACTGTTATTCGATTTGATGAAGCAGTGGTCCCCATTCATTTTGTTGAGAGCACAATCAGTCGGCTTTTTAGTAGCACGAATGTTAACTGAACTGTCTGAAAATGTGGTTATGAGTGGCCAACAACTTGAGCTTTATTTATGAGATCTTCTCGCAAACTATTTAAAATATTTCTATCTACAGTGGTCCTTATTTATATTGTTGAGCTTATAAAATTGATGCATAGGTCACGTATTCAGTGTTGCCAGATAGAAGGATTTGGAAATATTACAAAAATAAGAGAATAATAAATTTTATTCATTAAAATTATTTTTAAAAAGAAAATTTTGTAATGACTTCCTTTACGGATAATCTTTAGAATTTTTGAGAAAAATATGAAAAAGTATTTAAAATCCTGGCCTAACCTATTACATAAGTCTTTTACATAAGCGAATTCTGTACAATATTGAGAACTACAGTAGGTAATGGATATTAGAAAATAATAAAATGCCACATTTTATTTTTTTTAATATTGTTCTTTTAAGCAAATATTTTTAATACAAAACTATATTAGTTTTTACATTTTTATGAAATTTATTTCTTAAAAAGTATGAGTTATTATAAGAAACTTTTGTTTGATACAATAATGTGTATGAAGATTAGAGTGGGCCGATTTGCAATGACAAAAATTTGTCGATATTGTGCCATCGATTTTTCGATAGCTTTTTGGCATGAGGTGCCCAAATTTCAATTCCCTGACCTTTTTAAGGTTTTTTTTAGTGGGTAATAAAAAACCGTCTGATTTAATTTCTTTTAAATATAACCGTTCCAAGGTGAAACCAATGGCGATAGCAGTTTAATTGTTTTTCTTGAGGTTTTAGAGGAGTCTTTGTCGAAAATGTAATACCGTGTAAACTAGCCTTTAGCAGTAAAAAAACCACAGCTAAGCAATCCAACCACCTGCCATTCTTGTTGTTTGTATTTATTGCTGGAATGCAGCGCGAATTTATAATAGCAATTAAAGCAGACCATACACGATTCAATTCAATTGTCAACTGAGTCGGTTGTTGTCCAAATCAAAGCGTGTATGGCCTTGTCAGTTGATTAGTTTGACGGTTGTCGAGTTGGTTGAAGAAAAATCAAAAGATTTTGATTTTTTCAAGTTGACTCCAAGTCTTTCAATTCGATTGTACTGTGTGTGCTTAAGTCTCTTGATCAGCTGTCAAAATTTATGTTTGTAATTTTTTTTTGCAAAGAAAAAGTGAAATATTTTTAAAATTGTCTTTAATTTCAATAAAATTTTAAATAAAAAAATGACATTGGTGGCAAACATGGATACTTGGAGAGAAAATAAATTTTTGTAAAATTGTAAAAAAATCTATATTTGACAGTTGAATTAAAATCTTTCAATTCAGTTGAAGAAGTGTGTGGCCAAGTATCAATTCAGTTGAAAGACTCAGTTGACAATTGAATTGAAAAGTGTATGGGGCGCATAAAAACATGCGGCTAAAAACTGTATGTGAATAGCTGCTGTTACATGTCTTCATAGCTCTATTTTAAATAATAATAATATCGATATTTTAAGACTATCGATAGTTTGCCAGCACTACTTTGTTTATCTTTCGTCAAACCATCATCGAATGAACCTCTTACGACTCTCTGTATAAATCCTATTTTCAACAATAATACGGAGAACATTCCACGGGTAGTAAGATAACATGAGTCACATACGATTCTTGACATGAAAGACTCGTTAGATAATCTTTACCCACGTATTTAACGATTGAAGAAGCATCTTTCGCTGTGCTATGGAAGAATCCCAGTCGTGTTACAGTTTTTCCTGTGTGAGAAATCTTCTAAGATTAAAAAATGCGGCCATCGACGATTAAAGACGCTCTTTATGAGACTCCCAGTATCTCTTACACGATTGAAAATGCTAGCTGTGTATGAAGTAATTATGTTTTTGTTTGAGTGTTTTTTTTTTACAAAAATCGAGCAATTGATTGCGTAGTAAAATTAATATGAAAAGAACTCAAAAAACTTTCATAGAAATTTTTTTACACAATCAATTGCTTATCACCTGGAAACAGCACATACATTTTAAGTTGTCCGATTTTTTGAAACGTAAAAGACGAGTTTTTTATTTTTTCTCAGGAAATCGACGATTTCCCCACACATTTATCTGGCAGCCCTGTTTGTAGGTAATTTTGTTATTGGTGCATGGCAAAATATGTTTTGTATCAGTTTTTTTTTCGTTTAAGGATTTCTTTTGTACAGAATACGTATTATATTGATAAATATAGAAAAAAAGACGGCGATTTTGTCAACCTCTCTAAAAAGTGGTTTTTAATTATATGAAATGTTCTTACATCCATTATCCACTGTATATACGATTTTGATTCGTTTTTTCTTTGGTCTTTTAAAAGACTACAATTTCCGTTTTATGATTACAATTTTTTTTTGTACTTTTCTTAGTAAATCAATAATATTAATTTAAAGCTCATAACTGATTTGTTGGATTTAAATTTTTAACTGGGCATTTTTAAGGGTCTCTGAATATAATTTGCACACAAGATCATTAAGTTTTTAGACAAATCTTAAAAAAAGACTTTGGAAAATGCATCTCTAGAAGGAAAAGAGTACCGCATATTTAAAAAAATAAATACTTTAAACTTTGTGCGATCGCGTTTTAGAGATCACTGTTTTCAAGCATCTGCTATTAAGTATTATCTCTGTTTTACTCGAATTTCTTTAGACTTTAAAGAAAAATATTTACCCTTAAACAAATTTAAATATTTATAAATCAACACATTAAAAAAAATAATATCTTTGTATAGTCGCTACACTATAAAGGAGAGGGTATTAAAAGTTTGTGCTGATGTTTGTAGCACCTGAAAATGTTGGTCATAGACCAACTGTTTAGTATACAAATCGACTAAGAATCATTTTTTTAACCCGTTCTAAAGATGCTGCCTTCGTGCTCAAATTACATAGCGCAATATAAGAGATTATTTGATAAATTTCTAATTGGTACACGGACCAATGTCCATTATTTCACATAGCCCCATACAAGCTTTTTCCGAAATAGAGTCTTTGTGCCTATAAACCAACTTTATGTTGGTATTTTGATCAAATTAGATCAAACATGATTATTGCAGTCTTGATCATAACAGCTCCTTTTATCGGCATAACTTCCTTACATATATTGGTATCGACATAAATTTTACGATAACAGCATCTTGTGCTGGTAGCTATAAAATTGACCATTAGACCTATCCTTAAATCAGTGACATGCAAACAATTCTCATATAGTTGAAGATATCTAAATAATAAATTGCACAAAGAACTTTAACATGAATCTTTACCTCGTAAGATAATTTTGTTCTGGGCCCATAATTCCCCATAGGTCCCAAATCGGGTACATACCCGAAAATTCGATTTTTAATATTATGGTGTAGGGTATCATATGAACGGGCTTGACCGCACTTTCTTTCTTGTTTAAAGAAAGTGTAAAAGGTTTTTTCTGTGAAACAACATTGTTTTGACATGATTATTATAATTTAATTTGACATAATAATTTTACCAGGCTTACAAAGAAAGAACTAACCGAGGATAAAAAAAAAATTCTTATTTATATGCAAATGTTTTTAAAAGAAGAAACATGAAATCTTCCAAAAGAATATCATTAGTGTTAAAAACAGAATGATATAAAATCATCAAGACATAAACAACATCGCAACCCAACAACTGGCCAAACTCATAAAAATGTCATATTTAATTTGAAATTTTGTTCACATTTTTATTTTTAACTCAAAAAAGTATCTTGTCTGTGCTGACTGCTGCCAGCTACTGCAGCCACAAAAAGAAACCCCAGCCAGTAACAACTCAGCAGGTATAAATGTCTGTTTTAATAAAAAAATAATTTAATTTTGATTAAACAGGAAAAAAGAACTTCTCGTTATAAAAAAGCAACACATTCCTAATGAGTGCTATTTTTTGGACACCTCAAATGAACACTAAACTAACTGTCAGCAAATGTGTTTTGTATTGTTTTGACCATTTAAACGTTTAAAAAAACATAAATTTTTTAGTTAAAAAAGAAAACTTTTATATAAGAAGGATCTGCGGTTTGTTTTTGTTAAGAAGTATGGCTTTTGTGTTTTCTTAACCACTCCTTTTTTCGTTTATTTTTTGTTATTTAAGTTTACTAAACATTAAAATATTAAGGAACACGCACATTAAGTTCGTTATAAGAGTACTTGGGTTGTGTGTAAAGGCACTAAACGAAAAGTACTTGAGAATTTGATGACGAGAAAGAAAAAAATATACAGAAGATTATTGGTAATACACAACTTTTGATGGGCGCTATTAATAGCGGGAGGAAACTTTAACGGGCTTTTGTTAGTTCCTGCCTTTACCATTCGTTTCTTGGATTTTAAAGTTGCAGCATCTTAGCTTCTCCTTGTTAGTAACCTGGGCCTTTAAAATATATCTATAAATTATTGTTATCAGTTGTCTAAGAACTTATTATAAAAACATTCTGCTCATTGGTCCCATTGAGGTTTGAACTTTGTTGACCCTATAGAGATGTTTAGATGTACCTTGGTCAATCTATTATATATTCTGTCTCTTAATTAGCCTACCTGTACAAGTGTGCCCGAAAAACTTTTCTTCTTAGCTGTAGTCAGATTAGTACTTGAATGTTTGACCCTTCATCAAGAACTTACGTGTCCCACGAAAATTTTAACGTTCTTGATTAAGAAGAGTTCAGGCATGATGTTTCTCAATACAACAAAGAGAATTTTGAATTTTTACTGTTAGCAACCAACGTACCAACTAATTAATTTGTTTCAGACAGCAGATCCAGTAGAGAAGCCCCTGTTCTCTGTATGGCGATACAAAAGAAAATGGTAACAAATCTTGTAATTGGTACTCTTTAATGCGTTATTGCATTTGTCTTCGCAGTTTTTTTTATTTTTTTTTCGAAAATTTATTTTACTTAAATTTTTAAATTCTAATTTTATTTTAAATATCATAACAGTCAATCTTCGCTCGAAATGGTTAAAAGTTAGGGGATAATGAATGGGTACGGCTAACTAAATTGAGTCATAATTGCAAAAAAGCTTAAGCGACAAAAACTAAACTTTATAGGAGAAGGTTTTTCTTATTTTATTTTATATAAATTGTGTGTACATATTCTTATGATAAAATTGTGTTTGCTTTAAAAATGTAATGGTATCGAAGGTTACCATGACAATTTAGGAGATGATCCAAGTCGTGCCAATTAAGTCATTTATTAACCTTTAAGTCACCCTTGTGTAAAAAATTACACAAAATTAATTATTTTTACGCGATAAACAAAAACATTGTTGTGGTACACTAAAACAACTTTTTGACTTTGTTGCCAATATCAATAAAGTACTGAAAACAAATTTTTTTTTAAAATAAATATTTTTTTGTAATTAAATATTTCAGAACTGACGTAAGTTACCCTCGTGTGTGGCTTTCCACACATTTGAAGTTTCTATGTAATTTGCACTAGAGACAGAATTATGTGTCGGCTAGTGTGAATATTTTTGATATTGTTGCGATCTGCAAGAAATAAATGTCTTATAAAGTGAGTGCTCATATAACATTCACACAAGGTTTGTATGCACGCAGAGAAAAAACATGTTAAAATATGGTCAACTCCAGCAACAGTGTTTTAAAGAAAATTGTTAACATATTATGTTTAATTGAACCATATTATTGGCAGCGGCAACCATGTTATGGTTTAAATAGCCCTCCATCAAGAAGCCACAACCATATTATGTTACATATGTGTAAGTATGACAATGTTTTTTTTCTGGGTGAGGTTTTTTTTTGATAACCAACGGGGTAAATACATCACTAATGTTTCGTAACTCATGTCTTTGATTACAAACAAACTATGGCACCTAGCAAAGTATACAGATATTACATATGTGTGAAAAACAACACACGAGGGTAACTAACGTAAGGTTTTTTGAGGATTAAAAAATTCGAAACTTGCAAATTATGTCGCTTTAGCTTTTTTTGCGGTTATGCCTCGAAAAATTCAAAGAAAGTTTAAACAACTGCATTATTTTTAAAAACTTCAGGTGTCTTAAACAGCAAACCCTTAATTTGCTTTACATTAAAGTAAAATTACATGTTCTTTGCTGTAAAGAACATACCTATCAAATCTTTTAGTTCAGTTTTGTTTTATTTTAATTCAAATTTATTCTACATGCTTAAGCCTTAATTTATGTGTATGACCAATTAAATTGTTTGCACTTTTAGTTTTCTGATGTTTAAATTATAACATGTTTAAACATTTAATTTTAACAAGAATTAAACATGTATAATGCAACTAAGTTATTAACAGCATTTAAGCCTTTTGTGATTAAATCATAGAGGAATGTTAAAATAAAACAAATCAAAAATACTTCAAATATAAATGATCAAATGGATTTGAAAGCTTTCTTAAATATGTAATGAAAAGAAAAAATTTAAAATAGCCAAGCGGTAAATATTGAAAGGACCGCAAGTGGCAGGCCTTTTTGGAGGCCTCTATACTCCTTTCTTAAAGATTAGCTTCGTATAATATCCTGCTTTCAGAAGCATGCCTTCTAGAAAGTTTACCTTAAAAATATTCAGTATACAATCACTTCGGGTAAGGAATTTCTTTGGGAAGAAAACGAAGTTACTATCAAAGGAAGTGTGAAAGGGCTTGCCCCCAATAAAAACTTGTTTAAAAAATAAATAATTATGGAATGCGGCGATGAGGGCTTGTGCCTGCTAAATAAGGCTTTATTTACGCTCTTTACTTACTGTAGTAACCGCTGGGATTCTTTTAAAAGACTAACAAAAATTTAAAATTGTCTAAACTTTTGCTGAGTGTTTTGGACAAACACTATCTCGCATATTTTAAACATAAACTTTGGAACAAAGGAGAGGAAAAATTAGGTGGATTAGATAAACCCTCCGCAAACTAACTTAAGGTATATGTAAAGCAGTTCTGCAGCAGAATTTACTCGGCAGTAGACCTCGTGAACTACCAAAGACAATAAGGTGACGAGCAACTTTAACGAAGTTTGTGGTATAACACAAAATAAATAATAAAAGAGATAAATATATAATATATATTGATTTAAATAAGTGGAGTTATCTTGTAGAAACCTTCTGGACCCTGAAGGAGCACTAAAAGGAAAAACAAAAACAATTGTTGCTGAACTCTAGGCTGAGTTTTATTAAAATTTCACTGCAAGTTTTGAGGCTTTTCTTATTTACCAAAGTTTTTTTATAAACATCAACAAAAATCTGATTTAGACGAAATAAACCGCTATCAATCAAAAAATGTATTGGATTGGCTATCGTTATTCATTTGAAGTACATTAGAAATGTTAAGTGTCTCGTTTAAAAGTTTGTGAAAACGTAAACATTCTTAAAACTGTTGCCTACCTCTCGTCTGACATTTTTATTTATTTTCCACTGCCTGTTTTACTGTTTACATTTAACGAAAACTGTGTCTAATTTAATAAAAATCGTTTTCAGTTAAGAGTTGTTTTTATTGTTAATTGATCTAAAGGAAATTCAAATTAACAAAACTATTTTTATTGCTGTTAAAAACCATAAAAAAGTTTTTATTGATTTTTTTTATGGATTTAACAACAAGTGTTAATAAATTATTAATTGGTTTTTCTTTGTGGCCAAGTTTGTTGAATAATTAGGTAACAAAAAAAGAAACATTTAAACTTTTTTAATCATAAAATTTATTAATAACATTTTTCTGTAACTCAAAGAAAACCTGAAACTTATTTAGTATGCACTAATTACCAAAGCATTTGAAGCTAAATAGAAATATTTATTTCTTCTTTTGCCGCTAATTATAAATAATGAAATATAAGCAACGAAAAACAGTAATTTGTAGACATTTGTCAACAGAACATCATGTATTACAAACTATTTTCCAAAGTCACTTCTACATCTGCGACTACTCGCTAAACAATTGGACAAATAACTCAGAAGAATCAACCAAAAAAAACTCAAAGAAAATCTGAACTAAAATTTGTAACTAAACTAAAACTTTATCTCCTCGAAATTTATTCCAAAACAGAAACACATGTCGACACTGACAACGAAAGTATGAAATAAATAAACAACATTTTGTTGGGGGAAACAGACGCCTAATTTTTTATAAATGATGGAAAATATTAGAGTAATAATGAAATATATTTCTAAGTTATTTTTGAACTAAATTGAAAGAAACAGTGTCGCCAACATAAACATTTAGTGGTTGGAAGCACCTAATTAATCAGGAGAAGGGGCATTAAGTTTTTGATAAACATTTCGCTTGCAATTTCTAAAATATTGATCTTAGGCTCTTTAAAGTATATATCGCTCCTTTATTGCAACATAGTCATATCTCAAAAAAATCTAATTTTTAGGTTACTTAAGCAAAAGTGTTCATTCATAGCTTCTTTATTCGTAAAAAAATATCAGAATTATATCTGAAACTGAACCGAAGTTATAGGAAAATATAATTTATTAAATCTGTATAAAACGTTGTAACAATTGGATGGAAATAATGAAGTTATTATACACTTATGGCCGTTTTCCCATTACGCGATTATCGTTTTTCCCAACGCAAGACTGCACATTAAAGAAATGTCTCAGTTGCTTCTATTATGTCGCAAAACTAACCAGCACTCGTCTTCCAATTAAGTTTTTTTATTTTATTTGCCGTACAGATAAATTCAATCAGCTGACTGCCAACTTTTACATGTATTTTGAGAGGTGTTGCCAACTAAAAACAATGTTTTTTTGTCGGTATATTGAAAAACCCAAAATCGTTAACGGACAGTTTATCGGTCCAATAAATTTATGTTGACATTAAGTAACAGGCAGTTTGTCGATTCATTGAACCATTAAACTCCTTTATTTTTTTAGGAGGTCTTGTATACATATATTTTGAGGAGGGCTGAGATAAATATTTCTTAATGTTACATATAAAATGACAAGCTAAATAAATACTTATTTCGCAGTGGAGGTCAATAATTCCATATTATATTGGTCTCACATAAACATAAATCAAATTTACTGTTTATAATAACATTTTCACATTTCCTTGATTTTAAATACAAACTTTATTAACTTTTCTTTTATTTTTATTTTTATTAAAGTTGTTAATTTTTAATTTCATATTATTACAAAACCACTCTCTAGAAACATAAACAACATCTACAGCATATGTCGCCTGTACCTCCATATTCGTAGCTAAAAATTGATTTGTTTTCTAAATTCAGTTTTTGTGGTTTTTTGTGATTATAAAAAAATATACACTCGCACTCTATTTTTATAGCATTTTTTTGTTTTGGATAAATTACTTGCGTTCATCTATACAATTTTCATTTATGTTTGATTTTTTTCCGTTAAAGATCATAAAAATCTTGTCTATCGCCGCATAAACAAAAAAAGTTGTTTATTTTTATTTAACGCCATGATTTTATTTACTTTTATGTGTTTCGTTTCTTCGGCTTGATGTTGCCATCATTAACTTATCTTTTTTTATTTTGTTTGTACAAAAATCAAATAGCAACAACAACAAAAATTTTATAGACTTTTAGAATTTTTTGATTGATGTTGAGTATCGATCATAAACATGCTTGAATTAAAAATGTAACTGATGATTTGTGAGTTGGTAAGGAATTATTTGAATTCGTTGGTGGCACTAATTTTAAGAAAAAAATTATGGATCTGTGGTAAATAATTTGATGGCTATTTTAAGGAGCAAGACCATTCTTATCGCAGGCAAAATTTTTTTGGGCTAATAGGAGACAATGTTAAGAAATATAGAAATTTTCACCAAAATTGTTGTGCTAATTTGGGAACCGCCCTGGTACCTATTTTTTATTTAAAATTTTAATTTCGTCCAGTGGTCGAAATTCGACCATAATTATTTTTGCAAATATGAAAATATGTGACATTCTCCCAGAAAAGGGACCTAGCGTGTCAAAAAAACGGGTTAGGACTTAAGATTGGATTCTGGTAACTAAAAGGGTGTAGAATAAGATGAAATGCGTTTTTCTCAAAACTTAATTTTCACACACTACGTCCCTTTTCTCGGAGAAGGTCACATATATAGAATAAATATAAATGAATTTAAAAGTTGCGATCATTTCCCTTTTCCGTCTTAGTGGATCGATTGGCCAGGGACCAACCTTCAGTCCATACGTTATATTCCACTCAAATCCGTGATGTTTAATTGAATTTTTTTTATTTAATAAATTAAAAAAATCAGAAATTTCTAATTGAAAAGCAACAAATTACCAAAGTCTTCTCTAATAGGTTCTCAATCACTCTGGACTTTGCAGGTTAAATTTTATGTTTCTTGGTTCAGTATAAATAAAATTTCAAAAAGTACCAGTTGAAGGACGAAAAGACACCATAAAGATCCCCCTCACATATCCTTATTTACTCAGAACTATGCATCTTGAGTTTTATGTTTCTAGGTCCAATGTAACGAAAATTCAAAAAGTACCAGTTGAGGAAGGAATAAGTACCAACGTTTTTTGTCTTATATGTTTATGTTTATGTTTATGTAAATTTATATTCATATTTTTAAGATAAGTTACGAATTTTATATTGGTTTAAAAGATAGATGGGAAAAAGTTTTAAATACCAAAAAGTACCAGACACTTGTCCGCTTAGTTTTCTAATGAACAACGATAAGTATTTAGCGCAATTATAAATACAAGTTCCCCGGGAGTTTTTCCCTTTTCCCATTTTTACAATTGAATTTACATAGGAGAAATGTGAGAAGGAGGAAAACTACCGGGGAATTTTTATTCATAATTGGGCATATTGATTTTTGTTTGGATTTGATAAGATTTTTTGTAATTTTATCGTAAATGTTACATAACAATAATTAGTATTGTGGTAATTTTGTTGAACTATTTATGGTTTTTAATCCAAATTTTCAATATTTTTAATCAGGCTTAAGTTCGTCAAATTTAATTTTCATTAAATTATTTTTATGAAGAAAGGAATTTTTACAACATGAAAATTAATTAAAATTGTTATTGATACCCCTTCATTCTTGACTGACCTGAGATTCGAACCCAGGCGGCTGGTTAATCTGACATGTTTCGATCGCTACCACTCGGGATTTGCCGTCTTACACTCGACGACTGCTAACGTCAATAGTCAAACATCAATCCTTAAACCAAATTGTATTTTAGCCTTTGGTAGATCGAAATTTGCCTTTTTGAATGATTATCCATTTTTAATTGATTTTACATGTTTTTTCCTTGCATAACAATTTCACCAAATTTACATTGAATTAAAAACTTCACATTGTTTTCGTCGATTAACAAATTTCATCAAGATATTTTTTGAACAAAATTTTTACTTAAGTAACCATTTCTCCAATAAACTTTGCACAAGTTTCACCAAATCATCAATTGTTCTCTAAATTTTTCCAAAAAATTAAAAATTTCAGTAACTTGCCCCTTTATTAAACAAAAAAAAAAAAAAAATAGTAGGAAAAGGCTCTGTTTTACTGTATTCACGTTATTTCCTCTGTCCTTCACCTTGCCCTTTTTGGTAGAGTTACCATAAAAATATTTCCCCTTGGTTTTATTTTCCGCTTCAATTTAAAAAAAAATGTCAATTCAATTTTGATTTTTTTATTTCATTCTACAATAATTTTATTATATTTACTTTGTCTCTCGTTTTTTCCCATTATAGATAAACATTTTGAAAACTTTTTTGTAATGCATTTTTTTCTTCTTCTTTTTCTTCTTTGCAATTTGTTACAGTTTTTGTATTTTAATAATGAACATTTTCTTTAACTTCAATATGAAATGAGAAATTCTTGTTGCCATTTTTTAATAAATAGTTTCTACTCTAATGGGTTTTGTGTTTTGTTTTATTTTTATTTTCTATAAATAATTTTAAAGTTAAAGATAAACTTTCGTTGTTGTTGTTGTTGCTGTGTGGCAACTTCTTATATGTTTGTTTGTTCTGCTCATACGTTTGTACGTTTACTTTACAACATCAAGAAAATGCATAAAAGTTTAATAAAATTGTTTTGTATTATTTTTATTTTTTTCATTCTTTTAACAGTTCAAAAATATACATTTTTTTTTTTGAGAACGTATATTTTATTTTCTTATATATTTTTATTTTTGTTCAAGTTCTTTCTTTTCTGCAAAAATTAAAAAAAAAATTATTTTATTTTTGTTAACAACTTTTATTTCTTTGAAAAGTAAATATTACTAAAATAAATATTGTATTTAAAAAAAAAATAAAACAAAGAAGAAACTCAAGTAATATTTTTTGTTTCAGCCAAGGAACAAGAAGAGAATTTAATTTTAATATAATAAAATAATAAATACAATTATAATCATAATGTAAGAAAAAAAGAAAATAATTTTTAAATAGTTTAGTTTTTAAGAATTTGAAGAAAGCCTTAGAATATGCTACAATTTTTTGGATTTTTTGCATCGTATCATTTGCAAAATGGTATAGTATTTACTATAGTCCCAAAAGTGTACCATTATAAATTACCAAACCATTTCGCACTTGCTATACTGCAAGACCTTTTGCAATTATTTTTGAACACCACTAATGTTACTTTGAGTTGCAATGAAATTGCGTTCATTGTATTATAATTATATTACAATTATGGATTTAAATCATATTTTGGTAATTCAATTATTAATGTTAAAGTTAATTAATAAGAATATAAAACTAGAAATAGGGATTGAAATTATAAGTTATATCCGAAGCTTAAACTGAAAAATTCAAACTTAAGCTGGGATCACACGATTGCCGCAATCGCACCAATATGACACAATTTTTATTGTGCTTTGTTGACGCACAATAATGAAATTGAACCAATCAAATATTATGAAATCACACGATTGGTTACAACAATTGCCGCAGACCAGTCACCCGATTGTTCTTACTTGTGTTAACTGCGAAAACAGCTGTTGTGGTAGCTTTTTTATTTGTTTGAAAGTTCTTGTTGGTTTGTTCATTAAAATAAATTAAATTTTTTACCATATACTTAAGCAAATTATTGTTGAATAGTTTTATTTAAAAAGGCAAATATTGGCGAGTATTGTGTTATTTGATTGATGCACAAGAACACAATAAATATTGGTGAATTTTTTGTTATTTTTATTGACGCGCGGTTGCATAGAAAACAGTCACATGATTGTCCTTGATTGGAACATGAGCCATTTGGTTGTGTGGTTACACGATTGGGGTATAAAAGAGTGTGAAAATTGGTGCATTGCGGCAATCGTGTGATCCCAGCTTTAAAGAGAACCTTTAGGGACCATGGACTTCTTTAAGATGCATTCATTTTTTTTTTTAATTATTTAAAAACGTGCGCTCTAAAGAAAACGGTTCTCCTATACCTAAGCCCAAAACTAAATTCACTTTTGGCTTAAGAACTTATTTGACTTTATATAGTTTTTTAAGGGCATTTCATTTCATTTCCTGAGGCCTACTTGAGGGGAACCAATTTTGAGGTATATTTTTAGGAGGTAAATTTTTAAAATCTCTACCCTCCTCTAATTTTAGTGCAATATATACACGAAAAGAAATTTATTTCCTAAAGTAATCAATTTGGTTTTTTTAAACAAGAAAAATCGAAAATCGACATTTTATTTCTTGATTTTTGTTCGTATTTAGTAAAATTTTCTTAAATAGAGTAATATTTTGGTTAAAACAAGCCGCACATATATTAAGAATAAGTAATTTTTGGCTTGGACGAGAATAATACAAAATTTTCTTGGTTCAAGCCGTATTTAGTAAATAATTCTTTCTCCTATATTGGTGCCAATTTCGGTTCTCGTAGTTAATATGGTTTAGGCGGTACTGTATTAAAATCAGTAATTCGGGGGAAAAAAGGTATTTATTTGTATTGCAGGTCATTTATGGACCTATTTTGTTAATTTTCACTGCCAGTGTTCTACTAAGTTGGCTTAAGATAAAGGTGAACAAATGAAATTAATAAATAATTAGGGGACTTTACCCACAAGGTAATAATAAATAATAATTTAAGCAAAAGTATAATTAATTAATACACCGATCTTACTGAATCTTAATATCAGACTTTGACAGATCACATATGATATAAATGTATAACAGGCTAGTGCCCATCATATCAGGGGTAGAAATTACAAACGACATGACTCACTTGCATATTCCCTTTCGATGTGTGTTGAAGAGTACAATAACTTAGAAAAAAACTTAATTTGTCTCATATTTATAAGGCAATTGTTCCTGTTTTCAATATTTTTAGCTAAAAATTTAATATTAAGTTGTTAAAAACTTTATAATGAAATATAATAGTTGAAACAAAAAATATTGCATACTTTGAGGGAAACCCCATATTTCTAATTTAATTTGGTGTTCTAGAATTAAAATCATTTAAAAATTAAGTAAACCAGAAATTATTTTATTCTTCCGAAACATTTAACATTTAAAATTTATTACACTACCCAGAATTGTAAATTTTAATTAAATTTTTGTCGTTTTTTCTTTTTCATTTTAGGTAAGTTTGGTTTGTCATGGATTTCTTAAACAAATACTTGCTCTGGTATGCTGTTAAATTATTAAAAATATACATATTTTTTTTAGTTATATAAAAAAATAACCTAAATTGAATTTAATATTATTTAATTTCAATTACTTTTAAGCAAAACAGGAAAAAATATAATACCTAAAAAAAATTTGCTAGAAAAAAATTCTACGATTGCATTGCATTTTTTTCTGTTGCTACGTAAAACAAACATAAAATTTCAATTTTAAAAGCAAACACTTGCATTTAGCACACAATCAATCACAATTCAAACTCAACTTCAACTACTATTGCAACATCAGCATTCACATACAAACCTACAACTACAATAGACAAGCTTATAGACCTCAGCACAAACAAACACATGCAACCAATACCCTTCTACTACATTATATATGTATGCACACACACATGTCAAAAAAAAGATATTTAAAAAACAAGAGTTTTGTATGGAATTGAGTGTATTGGTTATATCCAAGTACTCTATTTCTTATACACTTGCATATCAAAATATTTGTGTGTATGAGAATTTATATGTGTTGATATTTATTTGTATGTTAACTAACACTTTTGTTTATTTGAAGTGGTAACAACAAATACACACTCTCATACCGGTAAACACTCTTATCCATTTACATTTATATGTTCATACATACACATACATAAATACACACTCACTTATAAAAGCACTTGTAACAATTAATCGGATGTTATAATATCCTTACAAACATACAGGTTAAAAGAATATATAAAAAAGCAATTATTATTTGTAAAGTGCAAAAGAAAACAAAAAAAAAAAAAATTACATACACACAATTTACTTTCTGCAACTTTAGGTTGAATTAAAACGGAAATAAAATAGGAAGACTTTCAATGGGGCTTCTAATGAAAACTGATTGTATTAAATTTTTCAATAAGTTTAAAGAAAAGAACACTTTTAAGATTATTAGACTAAGAAAGCATCTGAAAATTTGCTGAAGAGAAAATTTCAAAGAAGTGT
Source organism: Pollenia labialis (assembly GCA_949318255.1). NCBI lineage: Eukaryota > Metazoa > Arthropoda > Insecta > Diptera > Polleniidae > Pollenia > Pollenia labialis. The sequence continues at coordinate 96,696,924 of OX439142.1, read as the reverse complement.
TTGTTTGGACTTAAGACTGGAGAAATCATTATATTGAAAAAATAGAGTATACTTTTAGGGTACTTCTCTTTAGATAAATAAGACTAATGGCTCATTAATCAGTGAATGTTTAAACGCTGGTTGAGTTGAACTAAAATTAATATTTTGATGTAGCTTAAACTTAACAACTGTAAATCAGTGCCCCATATCTAATATATATGGATTAAAAAATAATATTGTCTTTTCAAAACTCATGTTAAAATAGTTATACTTATAAAAAAAATTTAGTATTCTTTTAGGCAATTCTAAGACTACAATTGTCAATGAAATACATATAATAAACTTCTGCTTATGTAACTGTTTTCCATCATACTTGATGGCTATAAAAATATAATGCAAAATTTAGAAGTTTATGCTTAAAGATTCTTATATACTTAATTAAATGACATTTTAAATTTATTTACGAAGTGTAGCATACTTTAAGAAAGCTAATGAGGCGAGAAAAATAACATTAATGTGGACCTTTACCAAATTAGCAAACAAAAAATTTTACACATTGGAAGCAGTGCTGGGAAACTATTGATAGTCTTAAAATATCGATAGGAAAAATATCAATATCGATATTTTTATTTAGAGTAATTTAGAGTACAGCTATGAAAACATATGTATAACAGCAGCTATAATCATAGAAATGTCATATGTTTTTGTTATGTTGTAATATCAATACCACCTGTATAAAAACACCTTAATATAGAAACTCAGTAATTTTAACGCTTCAAACTTTGCGATATCCATTTTTAAAATACAAAATTCTTAAAGTTTGAAAGTTTAAAATATTTGCAAATTTTCACAATTGTTTGGTAAACATTGGTGTGGAAAGTTTCTTCAATAGCGTGCACAAAGGCCCAAACACACGTATCAAAATACTTATCAAGCATTGTGGTAGGATTAGTGAAAATATGTTTGTATGTGTGTGTGTGTGTGACACTGACGCCTGCATGACATGCATTTGAAAAGAGTATTTGGCCCATAAGGCAATACAATGAACGACCATTAGAGGAAAATACCTCTAGACCAATTACCTTTTGGGTGGAAATATTATGTTTATGGTTTTCTTTTCTAATAAATCTTAAGTATTTTTATTGAACCTACAAAAATATAATACTAGAAATAAATTTTTTTAACTGACACCAGGAGGTAATTCTGGCAATCGTGATCGAATACTTTTTCGATTCGAAAGCAATTTTATTTCTAATTCTTTCAGTCGATACTGAATGAATTGATATTAAATTTTCAGTGTTGATAAGCATTTATTTAAGCTTTGAAACCCTGGAAAAACTATTTAAATTCGTTTATTATCGACGAAAAGAATTATAAATAAAATTGCTTTTGAATCGAAAAAGTATTCGAGCACGACTGCCAGAATTAGCACCCAGCATAATTTTTCAAAAACAGTCATATAAAATAACGTGCGTATATATAACAAATCACTTACGTACTTAAAAAATATAAGTTTATATACTTTCAATAAAGTGATAAAAACAAAATACTGTAGCCTTATGAAAAATTAGTTAATGTTTCCCACTCAAGTACAAACATTCAGTCGATAGTAATATCGATAGTATCGATAGTGAAATCTGAACTATCGATAGTATCCTTGCACTAATTGGAAGTTCTTAAAAACTAAATATAAAAAAATGTTGCCTACAATTAGGGGCTTAAATCAAACATGTATTTTTTATTGTAGTTCTCTATAATAATACCAAGTATTAATGAAATCGAGAAAAACAAATAATGCAAAAGGTACAACAGACTGTGAAAATATTTTGTTAAATTTTAGAGTGTTATTTAAATTTGTTTTGGATCCTCATTGAGATAAACTAAGTACATGTTTTTTCTAGCGTCAATTTAGTCTTTAAAGATCAAAATTTGAGTGTTTTTTTGAAACGGTTCTCCAGATATACAGAAATCTATATTAACATTGTTTATGTGTTAGAGTTGCCACGCCTACTTTTTCACATATGTTTTGTATAGATACATGTATGTACCAAATTTGGATACACAGGAATTTCTATTGTCTTTGTATTGAAGGTGCCAGTACTTATACAATTATGCGCACACTTTGGTAGATTGATAGCCAAGCTATTTGTTCCAAATTTGGAAAATTATACTGTAATTATTTTCCAGATATTCAATAACTTACATTATCTTTTTATTAGAATTTTACCAAAAATGTATAACTTCTGTTTTTAGGAAAATATTCAGGAAAATCTGTTTAAAAAATAGAATCTGGGAATTTATTTCCACTGTTGAGTAACAATTATTTTAAAAATTTTCATATTATTCGAATGTGTATTCTAAGTCAAATTACAATACACATTCGAATAATATGAAAATTTAGAAAATCTGTTTAGTAATTTAGAATTCTATAGGGAACAAGCAGACTTTTTTTATATACACTTACATAAATTTATGTTTAAAACACAGCGAAGAAATCAAATCTTGTATTCCCATCAACTGTTTAAAACAATTTTTTAGTAAAATAAATCGGAGCGTAACATATCTGTGCAATAAAACAAATCAACATACATATATATTTTACATATTCAATGAAATATCGATTGTAATGTAATCAATCACTCTATCAACTGCTTTTACACACATGGAAATATATTTAGATTTATGTTGGATACCCAGCAGTTTTTAAAGTATTTTCAAGAGAAATTTACACTTACATTTTCTCCGCAATCTTTGTACTAAAGTGAGAATCAATTGATTCTTTTTTGGATTACATTGGTATAAATGCTAACTAACCTTTGGCCATTTTGTCTCACGCTTGTCTTTTTCCCCAGTGGAGTTCTGTGCAAAATTTTTAAATCAGGGACAGCTGGAAAAACTAAAGGGCATTTGTTTAGACAAGTGTTTAGTTACATATACATAAAAACATATGTTAAAAATAGAAAACTTCAACTAACGTGAATAAAATAAGAAATGAAATTTTTTTCGGTTTAAATAGAAAAACAAAAAAAAAACAAAAAAAAAAAAAACGCAAAACTAACAAGTGTTGAAAGTAGATAAGAAAACTCTAATACACACATATAAAAATGCACACACATACAGCCACAGAAAAAAGTATAAGAACTGTCAATGTCTATTAAAAGCACACACGATTTATAAAGAAAATATATTGTGGGTCCTTGAATAATTCTAAGTAGTTAAAAACATCCTGCCTTCGGAACAACTCAACAAAATATTTAGTTTTAAATTGTGTCAAGACAGTTTGGGAGTGAAATTTATTACATTATCTTTAATAGGAAATAAAGTTGTGGACACAAAGTATGGACAAACCCCTCCCGAAATTAAAAATAAAATGGCATTACTGCTTTATTTGAGCACCGATTTAACAGCTGATAGTTGCTTTTTGTTTAGTTTGATTTGAAATTTTATTATGAATCGACTTACACCAGAGCAACGCGTGCTTTCAAAATTTAACTTGTGCAGAAATTAAAGCCAAACGACCATCGTATGCGCCGCCAATTCGCCGAATGGGGTGAAGCACAAATTGATTTTGAATTTCCATTCAAAATTTAATTTTCCGATGAAGCTTATTTGTAACCGAATGGGTACGAAAATAAGCAGAATTGTCGCTTTTGGAGTGAGGAGAATCCACAAGCTTTTTTCGAAACACCATTACATCCACAGAAAATTACTGTTTGGTGCTCTTTATGGGCTGGCGGAGTCTTTGGCACATTTGTCTTCAAAAACGATGAGTGGTATTCCAGATTGCGCCTTCTACGCGCCAGCCGTGGTGGCCACATGGCGGAAATCATATTTAAACATTAATTTCATAACATTTTCTTTCCAATAATGACCGTTTCATTGATATTAAAAATATATTTCCCTGTTTTATAATGATTTAAGCTTGTGTCTCTTTATAATATATTTTAAATAATAAAATTGATATATTTTAAAACTAGCGCGAAATTCTCCCCAAAGTTTAACTTCAATTAGTTCTGTAATGGACTAAATTAAAAAGAGTTAGGTTCAGAAGCTAACTGTTATAAGCCCAAGCCAATGGATAAATAAACTACTGGCAGTTTACCTCCTCAAACTCAAAATATTTTCGAATTTTCTTCTTAGACTTGGTTCGTTTTAGCTCTAAGCCCTCCATTTGTAACCCACTCAGCAGAACCCTGATTTTGTTTATTTACTTGCCAAAGTAATAAATATTTACATAATATCGGTGGCGAAATAATAAAAGATTAATCTCTTTAAAAATATACTGCCAATTTTCGTCATACTCGGCTCTTAGCTTACCATAGTGCCCGTATAAAGCTCACTCATTCTCAACGCCAAACAAAAGTATCGAACAATGATTTCGGCATGAAATTCGGTATATAAATATAAGATTTTTATGACTACACCCAGAAAAAAAAATGTTTAAATATGGTCATCTCCAACAAAGCTATTGTTAAAGAAAATTTTAAGCATATTCACCCCTATTGTGAATAAATTTTCCCTCGTAATTTTCCCCTTTCCACATATTTGCGATCATGAAAGACTGCCGTGAAAATTAGGTTTTTCAAAGAAGAATAATAACGTTAATAAATGTTCACGTAAAAAATTCCCATTATCGTGAAAAATTTTTTCCCTCGGAATTTGTTCACGTTTCCCTTAGATTTTCTTACTTAATTTTTGCTAGAGAACGGTACATGTATGCAAGTAGCTCCTCCTATAAATCGAATGTTAGTGGCTAGATCCGTAAATAAGGTACAAACCGATACATTGGTCAACAAAATGCAAAACAACAAGTCGATTGTCTGTGGATTTGTGAAGATTTCGAAAGATGTAGTGGAAGAATTTTGGAAAATATTTTACTACATAAAAATTAAAAGGTGTAAAAAACTAACGTTGTAATCAAACTGTCCCTCTAATACTAAATATTTTGCTTTTATATATTAACTTTTCTTTAAAACATAACCGTGTATATTTTTAAACAAAAATTTCATTGATTTTTAATTTTTTTTAATCTTTCTTCTTATTTTTACATTAACTGGAACTAATAGCGTAAACAATTTTCACATTAGATTCACGATTGCTTTTTTCCCTTCCAGGGGAATAAAAATTTCATGGGAACAAAAATGCCACTTGTTATTTACGATAGGGGTGATTTAACCTTATAATTGTCCCCGACAACGATATTATGGTTGACTTAGTCCTCAATCGAGAGGCCACAGCCATATTATAGTTGCCTCAAAGCATGTTATGGCTAAAAACAACTAAAACATGTTAAACACTATTAATAGCATGGTTGGTTTTCAAAAATAACATGTTGCTCTTGGAAAAGAGGCAAATATTATTCTTAATTTTTAAACTAATTATTGTCATAATTTACCATAACAAGCTTAGAGGGAACCATAATATGGTTGTGGCTTCTTGTTGGAGGACTTATTCAACCATATTAGGGCTGTAGATGACAACAACATGGTTAAATAAAACATAACATGTTTAAAATTTTCTTGAAAAATAGTTTTGTTGGAGGTAACCACATTTAAACATTCGGCTTACTCATGAGTCTGGCCAGAACTTTTTCGATTTTAAATGTTATTTTAGTATTTTTACCCATATATATTTTGTATAGAAGATGCCCTATTTTTAACTTTCTTTCTTGCTGGTTTGAATTATTTTTTGTTAAATAATCTATTATTGATTTAATTTTATTAAACACACAAACTAGCTCCATCTTGTTCTCAATTTAAAAAAAAAACCAATATGATTGACCAAAATGGAAAAGGCAGCAACTTAATGTTGGTATATGCTGCGTCAAACCAATATGTGTTTTGGAGTTGGGCCCATGGAACAAGGCTCTATTCCATTTCAGGCGCTCAAGAGATTTTGCACACCAAATATTACATTTATAATTATTACTTAAACAAATTGTATTCGTGTATTTGCTTGGAAAGGAACGATGTTTGAAAATTTGCAAACGAATTGGTTCTATTTAATATTGAAAATGGAATATTCATGTATTCCAAAAAATTGTTTGATCAAAGTGTTCAGATTGTCAGCAACATTCTTAAATTAAAATTACATGTTTCAGTTGCTAAGGAAATCCATTAATGCTCATACATTTATTTTATTTCTCTTTTTTATTACAAATAAAATAGTATTGAATATTATAAACATGTTATATACATTTTATGAAATAAAACGATCCTATTTTTCAGTTTTTAGAAATATTTTGATAGGTCAACGTGTGTTAATTTGTATATTATAAATAAAAATAATTTGAATATGTACGAAGATTATTTTTATTTATTCAAAAGTTGGTTGGGTCTGGCTAGACTTATGCGTTACGAATGTAAAAATAAAAATATGTGTAAGACCGAGGGTTAAACACGTTTTTTCTCTGCGTGTAGAAAATCGGATGTGAGACTTTTATACAGATTGTTCGATAAATTATCACAGATCCACTCCCAAAATATTTTAATTTTTAGCATTGCAAAGTCAATTACCGTTTTAACTCCTTTCGCTAAAATACAGTTTTTTACACTTTTTCATTAGACGGAATATTGAGAGAATTTTAACGCTGAATTTTATTGCGGAAAAGACGAAAAAGTAGTAAATTTTAGCAGCATTAACTTCTAGTTAAATTTTAAAATATTTTGTGTATCTTGTAAGTTTCCTATTAGTTGCTCTCTAAAGCAAATATTTATTGAATATTGATTTTTGTTTGATTTTGTTGCCTTTAATTTTGAGTTTTTTTTTGTCTTGTTTACGAGCCGGAGTGCCGGCTGGACTCTTTTAATTTTGCCTTTTGCCGATTATTACGTTGCAAGAAGGTTATCACGTTTTTTATGTTTTGCACGTTGTGGCAGACATTTTTTTTGACATGAACTCTCTGTCTGCTCTTAAAGTTTGCGTGGTAGATAGCCAAGCTTTATTTTTTTTTCAATATGATCCGTATTCGTTTCTTCTGCATTTTATTGAATGTTTTGTATGGGTGGTTTACAAGATTTTTTGGCATCGTAGAATTTTTTTTTTTTTTGTTTATTTGTTTGTTGGTACATGTTGGGTGGTCATGTAGACAGCACAAAATATGATTAATCAAGAAGGAAATGTTTGTTTTTATTAGGAGAAGATTTTTCTATCGTTGTAAAGGGTGATGATTTAGACCTTTTTTCCTTATTTTAAAAACATTAAAGGAATGTTGGAATTTATTTTATTGCCAGAAACAGCGATATTCGACTTGTTCTTAAAAAAAAAATTCAATTCAAATATTGGCGGCCAAGGTCCAATTTTCGATTACTGCTTCGAGAATTGCTGTCGGTATATTGCGAACTACACGATTAATGTAAGCTTTCAAGTTTTTAGTCATAGTTGGCTCATCGACTCTTTGACTTTGACTCTAAACAACGCAAAATAAAAAAATTCCCAGGATTGTGATATCACACGATCTAGCGGACCAGTTTACAGGACCGAAACACAAAATATGCAGCTCACCATAATTATTTCTCAGTAAAACCGTTGCAGCGCGCATTGTGTGTTCTGTTTCAATTTCTGGCAACAGAAAATCAGTCATCATGATACAAAAGCGCTCGTCATTGACGGTTATATTTAGTCACGGTCTTGCATTATACTCACGGCTAATACATTTTGTTCGCAATTAGGGTTTTAAAGGCGTTTTAGCAAGATGTTAATTAAATTAATCAAAGCCGTTCACATTACATTTAAAATGATTAAGATGACAGATGATTCAGAAAATAACACAACAAACAAATTTATATTTCTTTAAAGTATTAAAAATGGATAAAAATACTTTTATAAAATTATAAGAAGATTATTTTAATCATTTTAATGATGAAATTATGGAAATTTATGAATTATTTAAGGAAAAAAATATAAACATTTAGCAGAAATCGTAGCCGATTGTGCAGTTCATGTTGGCCGATTCTACATTATACTCATTGTTCAGTGGATTCTATGTGATTAATGAAGTGATTTAGTTGTAATCATCTCAATTTTGATGTAGTTAGAGCTTTATCACGTTCGAGTGGCTTAAACGCGTTTAAGAACCCAAGTGTTAGCATAGTATAAAACTGCAATATTTTCCTTACTACGGGCTGGAAGTGGTCTATTCGGTCATGTAGCATCCAATAAAGTACACTGAGTTTGCAATTTGTGCATGGTACTGGCAAAAGTGCTATAGGAAGATCGATGAGATGCACACCATATCGCATACCTACACTCACAATATTCTGTACGTAAAATTAACTGAAATTGTAATATAAAATAAATGAAAGTTCAATTAAAAACCGGTCTACCTATTTTTCATTTATTTTTAACAAAAAGTTCATTTAATTTTTACTGTCAAAAATTCAACACCATATTCCGTAAAATCAAATAAATATTCAGTTATTCTGTAAAATTTTACTGTCAAAAATTCAACACCATATGAATGAACTGAATATTTAATTGTTTTAACTGAATATGGTGTTGAATTTTTGACAATAAAATTTTATAAAATAACTGCATATTTATTTGTTTTTACGGAATATGTAGTTAATTTTTTGACAATTAATTTATAAAAGATAACTGAATATTGATTTGTTTTTACGGAATTCGCGGTTGAATTTTTGACAGTAAAAATTAAATGAACTTTTCGTTGCTTTAAATTACATTTTAATTTAATTTTACATAAAGAAGAATTTAACTTAATCAACGGACAAAATTAACTGCAACTGAAAATCCGTTTTAATATGCACTTAGTTTTTTGAATAACTGTTAGAATCAGTTAAAAATAAATTTGCTTGGAATTTTAAATGTTTATTTATTTAAAAATGACTGAACGGAATATTTCTTAAATAAACTACAGTCCGTTACTGTAATAATATTGTGAGTGTAGTTCAAAAGTGACTGGACTCAAACTGATAATGTAAAAAGATTTTTTTTAGATATTTATACGCTAGAAAATTATTAATTTTTAGTTGTGTCATTTTTGGTGATGTATCATTTGCACAAGCTACAGAATTATTTTGAGTTATGTCACTTAATTTTTTTTATCAAAAGTGTCACAATTCGAATTAAGACTTTTTAGACACTTTTATGAATTGAATCTTTATACCAATTGAAACATAAAGAACGACATAACCGTATTTTAATAAACTTTAACAACAACAAGATATGCTGATTTTTTTTTAATGGATAAACAAGGGTTTTGTGCATAGTTTAATTTAATTTTGAGTTGAGTCACTTTTGAACGAGGTGTGCGATATGTTGATTTAAGCACGAACACTTTAAAAGACGCTGATTTTTGTAATACTGCTGAATGATTTTTAGAAGTTTTCACGTTGTTCGCCTTTCCAATGTAAATTTTCATTAAATACTGAAAAAAAGAAAATGATAATATGACCCAAGTCTCGCATGATCTGTAGAAAAAAAAAATAAAAAGATCTCTGCAATGGTTTTCAACGCAAAAATTTGCCTGAGAGTAGACCTTAGGAAATAAAAATTTAATTTATAATTAAAGTAAAAGAATTATATATAATTTTTTTTAGGGTTTTCTATGTAAAACACGTTAAGGCAAAGTCACATAGAATCCGTCGTACTTTATACGTCGCCTTTTTTCACTGACACTAATGTAAAAACGTTATAGGGGCACACAACGCACAGGCATTTAATCAGTCTTTTATGAAACAAAATTTAATTAAAATACACACATTTTCAATAGAATTTGAGGACATTTTGGAGTTTTTATTAAATTATTTTTGCTTTCTAAAGCTCGGATGTGTTTGGATGTAAAGGATAGAGATGGAATAGATACGGTACAGACCGCTATAACAAGACAGCAACAACAATTTTGTTCTCCATTTGTTTCTATAATTTTAGTTTATTTATTTAATTTTAATTCAGCTAATGCGTAACACAAAAAATCAAATTAAAACAAATCAAAAAACAAACTGATAACTTTCAATAACTCAATATACGTTAACGAGTTGCTCAACTTTAGTACTTTGCGTTAACGGAGAAGGACGAAATGGTAAGAAAACTTGTATCAGTTGAAAAAAAAGATGAATAAAGTACAAAGGATTCTTTATGACTCGGCTTTAAACATTTCCCTAAAGAACATAAAGCTTTAAACTCGAGCAGTTTCTGATAGAAAATTGTAAATTTTGATAGTTTTCTTGAAAAATTATTCTTGTTTACGGGTTTAGATAAATTTTAACAGTTTTTTGGAAGAATTATTCTTGTTTACGGCTTTGAATCTGTAGAAAAACGGTTCAGAAATAGTTTTTTGATGTCTAATTTCTACTCTTTTAGTTTGAGTCTCAAAGAATCCACTTATAACTAATGCAGGTTTTAAATTTTATACAACCCTTTTAAAAACATAATTTAGCAGATTCTTTTACTTTGTTGTGGTCTTAAGCATTTTATTTTAATTTTTCATGTAATAAATCTAGGCAACACTTGTTTAAATCTTTACATTTAAATACAATTAAAGCTTTTCATGTTTAAATGTATCCCAAAGCATACAAGCATAAATATTAACAGCCCTTAAAGTATACTTACATTTATAACAAATTAAATTCTCCTTAATATAGGCTAAATATTAGAAACAGATACTTAACTCCTAAAAGTATACTTTACAAGTGAACAGAAAAATTAAATAAGATTTCTGTTTACCCCCTGCCTACAATTTCAGCTACTTTGAGTACTTGAAATTAAAAAGGAATGAAAAGAAATTGTTTAAACCTCAACAACAAATATTTGCTAAATGCCACATACCAGATGAAAAAAAAACACATATACACTTCTCCCGTGCTGTTGTACATATGTACACCTTGTTGTAGCACGTAGTTGCTGAAAAAAAAGTTTGTTATTTAACCGCTAAACTGCTTAAAAACTTGTAATGAACTTGAAGTACAATATTGTACAACAAGTAAAATGTTTAAGTACAAGTTGAATGTTTTTTTGTGCTTTATATTAAAATAAGTACAACATCACACAAATGCAAAACTCTTCTTAAGCTTTGTAAGGCATTAAGAAAAAGAAAAAACATACAGTGCCACCTTGTGGATGTACCAACATCAAGGAAGGTATGCCAAGAATCTACAGAAAAGGATTTGTTTGTATTTTGTCAATGTTTTATATAAAAGTTTATGTCTTCAGTTAAACTTCCCCGGTGTTTAGCAACGGGTTTTTCTATTTGTATGTAATTGAAAACATATGCTTTTAGAAATTTACCCTCTACACATGTCTTAGAACATTTTCACAGATATGTTAGTCCCAGTGATGCTTAACAGAGGTTATAGAAATTAAATTAAAGATGGTACTTTTTGTGGCCCACACAAATTATTTAGGAAATTATTGTCATTTCTTTTTGTTATGACTGGTTTGGTTGAATTATGTATAGAACAAAATATCGGCCCAATGGCCGCCGCGACCTCGGCGACACACCTCCATCCGATGGTCCAAATTTTCGATGACTCAAAGGCATAATTGAGGTTCTATGGCGTTAATGTGCCGCATTATCTCATTTTTTAGCTCGTGAATTGTTTCTGGCTTATCGATGTACACCCTTTATTTCAATAACCCCAAAGAAAGAAGTCCAAGGGTGTAAAATCACATGAACTTGGCGGCCAATTTACATCGCCGCCACGTGAGATGGCACGGCCATTGATTTTGTCGCGCAAAAGAGCCATTGTTTTGTTAGTTGTGTGGCAAGTGACACTGTCCTGTTGAAACCACATATCGTCCACATCCATATCTTCCAATTCGGGCCAAAAAAGGTTTTTAGCATCTCACGATAGCGAACACCATTAACAGCAACTGTCCGACTGACCTTTTTTGGAAAAAATACGGAACGATGAAGCCGCCAGCTCGTAAACCGCACTAAACAGTCACTCTTTGCAGGTGCATTGGTTTTTCGATAATCACTCTTGGATTATTATTCGCCAAAATGCGGCAATTCAGGGGTCTAATCACCGCATACGATATCGAGCAAAATTTATCGAAAATTTTCATTTTGGTATCATGAGACTCGATATCGAGTGCAAAGTATCGTAATTTAAGATGATAGCATTCGATATCGAGTAACCAAAGACATTACATCGCTCGAGTTTTCATTCAATACGTCAGTTTCTATCGTATGCAGAAAAATACGATCGTGTATTCGATACGATAGCTTCCTCGATGTCGGATGCGGTGATTAGACCCCTGCTTATTGACGAATACACTGGGGTGAAAATGTGCCTCATCACTGAAGATGATTATCTTTGAAAATTTAAAGCAATTCACTATTGCCATTTCTTGCCACCATTCTGACCATTGATGACGTTTGAAATGGTCAAGAGACTTTAGTTCTTGATTCAATTGTACCTTGTGACACAGTATCGAAAACAGTAACAATATTTTCTGCAGTACGAGCATTTACTGGTGTTTTCACATCTCCAACCGGTTTTCTCAAAATTTGAACGATTTTTCCTATTATACGCACATTTAAACGATTATATTGAACGGAAAATCATAAAGTTCATTTTGATTTGAACGCCCATTTTCGTAATAAGCCTGAATTACTTTAACGCTCTGCTCGATTGAATATCTTGCTATTGTAAAGTACCATATGACGTTTTTCGTCGTACCATTAAATGTACCAAATCCTTTTTTATTTCTTAATCTCTGGTATTATTTCCTATAATTTAAATTTAACATTTACCAAAACGCACATACACATACATGTAAATACTTACTTTAATGTAAGTAAGGATATGTTACATGTCTTTTGCGTGCTTGTGTGCGTGTGTGTTTATAATGGTTTAACCGCAATGCATTTTGTTTTATGTACGTGTGTGCAATCATACAAGTATTTGTACTTCTCTCTGTAAAACAAATAGTATTTGTGTAGATCTTGTAAATGTGTACATGTTTTTACTTTTCGAAATTCCCGAAAAAGTAGAGCTAATCTGTGGTTGTCGTTACACTTCCTTACAAATATTGGCTCTGACTGTGGGGGAGGTAGAAAAAGAGGAGAATTTGCAGAAAATTTCGCTTGGGTTTATATTGAAGTTAAGCCACTGAATGTTGAATAAAATGTAATTTATTTTACATGCTGTTTGGTAGTTATTCTTGTTTTTCCCCTTCTGAAATTTGTAAAGAAAAGTATAAAATACATTTAAATGAATTTGTTTTTAAATTATAACTAACTGTAGTTGTTATTTTCTTTTAATGTTGCAAGTTTTTTCTTTACTGGAAAAGATTTTAATGCAATTTTTTTTAGCAGACATTTACATTGAGCTACACTTAATAAACTCGCTGCTTAGTTATGTGCCGCTCCACGATTGAATTTGTCAAAAACTTGACGTTAAGGTATGACTCAGAATTAACATCGTGCATTATTATTTAACCACCCTTTATATTGAATAAACATAATATAAGCGCAATGTGAGCTCGGCTGTGCTGTGGTGTATGGATTATTCGCACAAAGCAATGACAAAAGAAAATTCCACAAGGAATAGTCAACTTGCACGATTTCTTTGGCCTAATCACACCACCTTGAGATCAGATGACCATGCCCTCAAATGACTTGTGCATAATGACCCATGTGGCAAAGGCTGTATTGTACGTAGCAAAGATCAGCTTAGACCACATGTCTTTTATGTGTCCACAGCATTCAATTCAGGCATTTACGATTAGTTATAATCGACCTGTAGCACTTGTCGTTGAAAGTGATGGCCTGATCAACGTCTCTCTCGAAGAAATATGAACCGATAATGTGCCATTCCGAAATCTATACCAAGCGGTTACTTTTTCGGGATGTATAGGAAGCTTTTCGATTTCATGTGGATTCCAAATTTCACAATTTTATTTTTGCCAGATTTATCTAGAAGATGTTTTTTTAAAGTAATAAACTTTCACTGGAGTAAATAAAAAATTGTTCTCAAATAAGTTATTATAATTTTTATGTTTATATTGTTCACCGAAGTCTGGTTGGTTATCAGGTTATTCAGTTATATTAAAAACAACAAAGTGGATTTGTTATTTTTTTTTAAATATATATTGTTTTTGTTAGTATAACTACATAACCACATAACCTTTTAATTCGCCTTCCGTGAACAACCTAAATGGTAATCATACGAAGGGAACAAAACTTGTTAGTGCTGGTTAAGACACATACAGCGTTATGTATAATGAAAAATTGGGAAGAAGTTAGCACAGAGTTAAATTATAATACACTTACAGACTGTGGATAGCAAACTGCTAAACTCTGACTAGTGAGTTGCCAAATATCTGCTAATTTGGAAAAAAACAGCTGTATGAAAACAGTATGAAATGTCAAAATCAGGGATGATTTCAGCAAAAATAATGTTTTTTTTTTTAATACAGTGTGGCATCGTTATATATCAGAGTTGATTTATTAAAAATTTGCACCAGTGAAAAAGTATATTATACATGAACATTTTGCTAACAAGCTGCTAAGCTTAATCGGTATTCTAGTTAGCAGTTCGTTGTACGTAGTGTATAAACTGTGGCTAACTTTTCATTATACATACCGCTGATAATGTTTGCCCTGTTAAGCTTTAAGTTATTAGGAGAGCGGGTAAAAGAGAATGGAAAGGGGTTCAGAATTGACCGCACTCATAATTTTTTTGCCTTGTTTTTGTATTCCAAATATGCAAAATGAGTTTAGATTTAAGGTAAAGAATCAGAAAATTGACGGCACAAACAGATTGAGTATGAATGTATACGCAGGCTCAGATACAAATTAAAGAAAACCTCTTCAGCTTAACTTTACTTGTCTAAAACAGCACTTGGAACATGCAAGCTCTTGCTGAAATTTTTTAAGAGTTCTATTTTTTTAACTCAAACAATATATCACAAACTAAATCATAAACAGGCACAACTCAAAATTTTTTAGGATGGACAGAAAACTGGTTTCAAAAACATGGCCTCATTTTATTGATAAAATTGGGTTTCACAAATGCTAAAGAAGACAAGTTATAGAAGAAAGTGATGCAAACGAAATTTTCGTGGTATCTAAAACTTTGAAATGTGAAGTAGATTATATATAAAACGATTTTTAAAAAATATTGAGTTGTGACTGTTTTTGATTCAAGCTTCTGTAATTGTTAGATTTCAAACAAAGCACAGTTTTAGGGGCAACATAATTTTTAATAGCATAAATCAATACGATTATTAAGTAGTTTCAATAAACAATATTGCTATAACTGAAAAATACCAAAAAAAAGTATTATAATCTCGTCCTTGAATTATATTATTTTAAAAATAATATTACAGTAAGTAAAGTATAAAGTTAATTTATTATTTCCAAACTTTAAAAAAATAAATTTAAAAATTAACAACATTTAATTTACGTTTGAGTTGCTAATAATTAAATTTTCTTAGCACCACAAGTCAAATATTTACCATCAAACTTGACGAAAATTTTTTATGAATATTATAATTTATTTTATTGTGGAAATTATTTTAATTAATCAAATGAAATTTGAATACATTTTGTTCACACACAGCATACTGGCTTTATATTTTTCTATAAACCAAAACTATATAGTTTTTGTCAAACTGGCATCAAACCATACGTGTGAGTTTTTTTTTTTTTTTTGTTAATAACAAAATCACAAAGATGTAAGTTTGAAGAGCCAGTTTGTACGGCATTACCAAATTAAAGAAAATGTTAAACATATCGATAGTCACGGAAAATATTTATTCTCTTTAATTTTTTTCATGTATATATTTTTCCTTTTTCGTAACAAGTAAAGTAGATCTTAACTTGCTTTTTTTATAAAAAATAAAGCATACTTATTGGAATATTTAGCTGCTTGCCAACCTTTACTAAGCCTAAAGGAAACTTTTAAAGTTTTTTTTTCTTTATTTTGTATTTTTTACGGAACAAAACTTGTCACATATTTGTAAAAGTTTTAAAAGAAAGAAAAAGTAAAGCATATTCTTAGACGTTTGCATGAGTTAATTATACTTAGAAACAAATTTTTAATATTTTCAAGGTTTTAATATAATTCTGAGTTTCAGTTGTTGAAAAAGAAAGTTATTATCTTAAATACTTCACATCACATTAAACATTTATTTATAGGAAATTGTTTAAAATATGTTTATAAAATATTCTTAATGCAGTAAATAAATGTATCCGTCCTAAATTAAACGAACATTTTTGTAAAGATGAAAGATTGAATAGAATAGAAAATCTATAATTAGGCAAAAGTAAACAGATTCCTTTGAAGGTTAACAAGACGCTGGGATTTTAATATAAACTTTTTACTTCAGTTTGAGGGGTTGAAAAGATTTTTTGTTTAAACTTGCTTTTAAGACATTTTTCAAAAAGTGCTGCCTATTTTAGGGCCCAATTTTTTTTTCTATTTTTTTTAATTCTTTTGCAATAAACTTTTAAATGCTTCTTATTAGTTTCCAAACAACTACTCAGCAAATATTTTTTATCAACTTTTCTTTTAGTTTTGACATAAATGATGACAAATAGTTTTTTTTAAGTCTCAAAGCTCTCTAATATTATGTGGCAAGTATACAGTTATGCTTTACATATACAAACATGTATGTGAAATTACAGTTTAAATACGCTTTGGAAACCTTTTATCATATAAGTGTATGTGAGTTTGTGTGTGTTTGTAAAAGTTTTTCGTTTAATGGTTTAAAGATTTCTAGACAGATAACACAAACAAATGTTTTGGTTTCTGATTTGGAAATTTGTTTTCTGTGTAAACCAGTGTTTGCTAACTTACACACTACTATCTATAGCTGTGTAATGTTTTGGGCAACAAAAATTTTTTGGCATTTAGCCAAAAAATTAAGATCTTCAAAGACTAACTCCTAAAAAACCAAGAATATAGAGACAATAGTAAAATAGCAAACCATAACATTTACACATGTCTTTTGCAGGCGAAATATTCTCTCTGTTTATCACAAAACTATCTAACACTCTTAAAGATTTTTTTTCTTTCATATGTGTATGTTAACAATAATTTACTTCTACTACTGCACACATACACAGCTATTTAGACAAATTTATTTAGTAGAGTGTGTGTATAGGAATGATTATTTCATTTGCTTGCATATTAAACAATAACAAGAACTATATAAAGCATCTTTTTAGGCTGTTCTTAACAAGCACACATTTTTATCCAGCCATCGTTTTAGCCTACTTGAGGAGAAAGCAGAGATGTAAAAAAGGTTTCTGTATTATCTACTCCTAAACATTACCACAAACAAACAGAGTTATTGCAGCTTTCGAAATAAATTTTAAATTGTTTTTTTTTTTTTGTCATTTTGAAAAATAAAAGAGAAAATTTTGCAAAACAATTTAAGTTGCAAATCCCTTTCAAAAACATACAACAAAAATAATTTGCATTATTTCAGTATTTTATTTGTTTATTTTTTTTTCTTTTTTTGAGAAAATAATAGAAATTCTTTGGGTATAAGATTTGTTTGTCTTGATATTAATGTTGAGTGCTCAAAATATTTTCTATATTCTAGAAGATTTTAAATACTTTATTGTTTGGAAATGTTTAGTAAATCTTTGTAGAAACAAGTTACAGTATGAGAAATATTCTACTGAAAAAGGGCTTAAAAGACAAAAGTTTGAATAGGTGAATTTTTTTTTAAATTTTCTTCAATAAAAAGAAAACTTAAATTCTATACTGTTGCGATTTTTATAAAAAAAAATTAAAAACTTGCTTAGAGTAATTGGAATTTGTTTTTATTTTAATGGCGTGTTTGTCGATAGCGAATGTAGACTTCGTTCGCTTAACAACCATATTTTATAATTTGTTTCTGTTTAAAGTGTTATTCAAGCGAACGAAGTCTTCATTCGTTATCGACGAATAGGCCATAAGAAAATTTTCCTTTAAGCTCCTTTTTTCCTTACATGTATAACATTTGTCGTTTAAACTTATTTTTTTTCATTGTGGTTTATTGCCACAGACGGCGTTCATGTTTTCAAAAACCAGCTTTTGTCTTACAGAAAATAACTTTCAACTAAAACTACTTCTCTTGTCCTCCCATCTGTTGCACTCCCCTTCACTTTACTTACTTCCTCAGTTTCACAAAAATTCTCTTATTTTAATGTATTTTTTTTTTTGTATTTTTTGCTTAAAATTTTAGTGTTGAAATCTGTTAAAATCTGTTTGGAAGCTTATTTAATTAAGCTGGTCGTATTCAAACTTATTTATTATCTTTGCGGCAACGATTTTGCCTTTTATTTTTATTATTGTTGTTGGTATTTTGCTGGCAAAATGCTTTTAAACTGATTTAAGTTATTTTTTGTGTGTGGCAAGTTGGAGTCTTTTTTTTTTTGTTTTATTTTTGCATTCGTTTGGTTGGTTGGCTTGTCTGCTGGCATTGTTTGGTTGCAAAAGCTTAAATATTAAAGGAATTTAACGTATATTTTAGTTACTGTTAAGTAGATTATGTATATTTTTTTTTACTAAATAGTAGACTAAGTTATGAAGTTATAAAACCAAAAAAAAAAGTATTGAACATTTTCAGATAACAAAAGTGGCAAAAAGAAAAGTTAAAAAATTTTTATTTTTAAACTCAAAATAAAATATTTGTTTTTTTTATCAGCTTGAAGATATGTTTTTTTAAGAACAAAATTTTCAATCATATTTTTGGAAATATTTTTTTCTTTTTTCTAAATCACAGCAACTTTTCAAGAAATTCTTATAAAAATGTTTGCTCGTTATACTTTTTCTAAAATCTCGAAGTTTTGAGTTTCGATTTGAGGTAATCTAAGCGATTTTAGGTGAAGTTTCAATATATTTTACAACAAATCCACTTTATTAATACTAATTAGACTAATTAGATACATATGGTCTTGATTAACATGCATACCTGGCGTTTGCTCTGATCACTTACAGAATTCCCTTGTGTGAGTAGGAATTCGTTTGCACATACATAATAGACCCGCCACAGAAATTTACTCAAACCCCTTGCTTGAGAGCCGGAAGTATATATCCGCCGCTGCCTTACCCATTGAATTCTGGCGGCATCTGTCAATGAACCAGAGCACATAAGGATCCCTCCATGGACTGAACTTGGACCAAAAAGTAAAAAATCAGTCCTAAACAGAACGTTACCCTACCCGAGATTTAGGGTTCAAACCACAGCCACTACGTGCTCTCCTGAATAGGCAAGGCTTCCGCAAAGACAGAAAGCATTTCTCGCTAGAAGCATACTACACGGAGACCTTGCGCCGGGGGCTACTGACTCCCTCAGCACCTTTAAGTGTTAGTTCAGAGGTATAACTTCTGGTCCAATTAAGTCAAACCAAGAACAAACGAAAAAACATGTTTTTCGATAGCTATGTGGCGCTATCAAGTAGCATTCACTTATTAACAGTTTATGAGGTTTCGAAGAAGCCTGTTCACAACTATTCGAGGTTAAATAAAGGGTGGGTTATTTTTAAGGGCCAAAGTTCATTTTGAATAAAACACAAATTATTTAGGAAATTATTGAAATTTCTTTTTACTAAGATAATATTGGTATGGTTCAATTATCTGTGGAACAAAATATTGGCCAATTGTCCGCCGCGACCTCGGCGGCACACCTCCATCCGATGGTCCAAATTTTCGATGGTGCTAAGGCATAATTGAGGTTCTATGCCATTAAAGTGCCAAATTATCTCATCCTTTAGCTCTTGAATTGTTGCTGGCTTATAGACGTACACCTTTTCTTTCAAATAACCCCAAAGAAAGAAGTCCAACGGTGTCAAATCACAAGATCTTGGCGGCCAACTGATATCGCCACCACGTGAGATAACACGGCCAAGTGAGATAAAAGAGCCATTGTGTGGCAAGTGGCACCGTCCATTTGAAACCACTTATCGTCCACATCCATATCTTCCGACTCGGGCCATAAAAAGTTCGTTATCGTCTCACGATAGCGAACACCATACACAGTAACTGCCTGACCGGCCTTATTTTGGAAAAAATACGGCCCAAAGACGCCGCCAGCCCATAAACCGCACCAAACAGTCACTCTTTGTGGGTGCATTGGGTTTTCGGCAACCACTCTTGGATTATAAATCAGCCAAATGCGGCAATTCTGCTTAGTGACGAATCCACTGAGGTGCCTCATCAGTGAATCACGAAGTGCACGATATGCATTTTGATTTGAACGCCCATTTTCATAGTAAGCCTGAAAAACTTTTACGCGTCGTTCGATTGTGTATCTTTTCATAGTTCAAATTGAGTTAGTCTGAAATTAAAAAACTTCGAATGAAATGCAGGCATTAACTTGACGTTTAGGTGTGTTTCAAATTCAGCATCGGCCCTTAGAATTTAACCACCCTTTGAATAACCTGATGTTTTACTTAGCTCGTGTGAGATTGCGATGTCTATTTTCTCGGAATGCAGTCCTTCAGATAGTAGCGCTACAACCGACAAGAATATTTTAGCCTCATCTTTTAGCTATCTAGAAATATTTAGATATTCCCAGAAGGACCACGTGGCGCTAAGATATATGGATGTGCTATCGAGTTGAAAGCATTCCTTAAGTCTTCATTGTAAACCCAACAACTTACTTGACAATTGCAAGTATAATTACAAATTATATTCTTACGTAATTAACCGATCAATAGTTACTAAGACGTTGGAATTAACCAAAGCTGAGTCAGGAGGGAATCGAACCTGCAACCCTCACACTGATATAATTTAAAATTGATACAGATCAATCATACGCCACCACTATTTAACAGAGATTTGAGTTAAACAAAATGATTTTAATTAATTTACCTAAATATAACTTTATAAATGTTTTTGCATAAAGTTTACTCTTTTACATTTATAATTTTAATAACAAAAAAATTTATTTTTCCATCATGTGAATTGAGTTTCTTTAGTAGCGAATACATGTTTTTTATATCTGACTTGGCAACTTTGCAAGTCACATGTAATTGTGCATGTTTGTCAAAATTGCTGTTTTACATAAGGCTTATAATATTCCATCACAAACGTACATGTAATTTGACTCTGACATTGTCTCCGTGTTTGTTTCGCATAGTCATTGCAGAAACTAAAGTAGTTCTTGGCTTCAAAAAAGCGTGTTGTAAAAGAGTTCGGCCATCTTAATATTTTTTTCTTTAGATTCGAAGATACCAATTTAGGATATTAAAATTAAACGTTTTTGCTATATCTATGTACATAATTTCTATTAAATGGTGGAATGATCATACATACAATATATTTTTATTTATTTATTTTTGTAAAATATTAACTTCAGCCGGTTAATAATCCTGCCAACACTGAAACGCCGATGCCGATTTTTCCGACATAGATTTCTGACACAGCTGATGTCAGATGGTTTGGCGGAAAAAAATAGAGCACGCTCTTATTAAAATTTTGTCAGATAGCCTTGCCTCTGTCTTGAACAGAAGCAATGTTATGAATTGACAAGTCAGTTGTAAAAACATGTCGTGCACATGCTTAAGTTAATCCCAAATAAATGCTGCAGGGTACTTAAAATACCTCTCAGCTATCGTTGGACCAGCTCCTGCATATACCTTTAATAAGAACTGAAAAATATTGCATATCTTTAGGTTGGATTTATAATTAATATTAATCATACGCCAGAGGTGACAATTTTTAATGTAGAACAAGAGCGCAAGACTCGTTCGATTTATTAACTCAAGTACTAATTTTTTTTAAATTATCGAAAAAAAAATTTCTGGATTTTGAGTTATTCGATTAATCGATAAATTAAAAATTTCTATTCCTTTAATCGAATAAGTTTAAAGTGCCAAATATCGATTTGTCGTTTAATCGAACAAAAATAAAACCCGAATAATTAAACACCCCACACCACTGCTATAAACTGGAACTTTTTTTTTGCTGAAATTTTTTTTTGCTGAAATTTTTTCAAGAATTTTGAAATCTGCTTAAATTAAAATCGATATCAAATATTTCGATAGACCTAATCGAATCTCCAATATTAAATTGCATTTATAGCCAATCTTCCATACATTATTTCAATTTCCCCTATGATTTTCAGTCTTTGTATGTTTTTAATAACATTTTTAAAGCATACAAAACTAGTTTTCCTAGCTTCGTTTAAAAAAGCAAATAAAGTCTTGTTTATATATTTGATAATTCCCTAGAAAAATGTTGTTTAATAGCAAAAAAAAAAAAAAAAAATAAAACGAAAATAAGAAACAGCTCAAGAAAATTATCAAATTGACCATATAGCATACTAAAACGTATGTTTTTGTTGACTTTTCTCTTAAAAAGTACAAAAAAAGAATAGTAAAATGATCAGAAAAAATAGCAAACGACCAAGAGAAAAACTACTGGTAACAGTTCCTATAACAAGGCATTAAAACCGTAGACATCTAATGACTTATACCAAAGAATGTCCAAATATCTATAAAATTATAGAAGACAAATCATGAAAATGTATTGCCAACATAAACTGAGGAGGAAGAAGAAATAGCATACGATAACATACATTAATACAAATGGCAGGAAACATCTAACAGACGACTACGATTGCGACAACAATAACAATTTTCGTATGAACAATTCAACATGAATGAATTCTCAAATGGGATTTAACATGCATGCTACCAAATTAAGGCATGACATATAATACAATGTTTGAAGCACAACAACTACAACAACATCAAAGGCAACAACAAAATCAAAGCTATTTTTTGTGTCTAAAACCATACGACATAAATAAGAAGGTAAAGAAAGAGAGGTGGCCGTATAAGATTCATTTGTTAAGTCTAAAGCTACGGTCACACTTATTAAATATTTGACGAAATAAGCGTAACCCCTACTTTTGTTAATAATTATTGAGATTTAGCATGATCTTAATATCACAAAATAAACTAATTATACTACTAGACATAGCAACAAATTGTTGTTTGTAAGATGTGGTATTATTATCAAAATAAATATTGGAATTGAAGGGAATGATTATTTAGTTTTCTTGTTGGTCCCGTTTTTTTCGTCAAATATTTGATAAGTGTGACCGTAGCTTAAAACATGAGATATAAGAACTTGTGTGTAAACCAGTGTTCGAAAATAAACAATACATAAATAAGTTGGCGTTCGGCTCACACACCCAAGAAAGAACCGAACATTATAGATTGTTCTGTTCTTCGTCAAAAAAAAAACAGAACAATTGTAGTGGTGCTGTAGACAAACATTATATTTTAGTGTTCTCAAATGTTTCATTTTTTACATTGACAAAGAAATGAACAAACAAAAAATTTTAGCAACGAAAGCACCACGAACAGCTTGTGTGTTTATTGTGTATACGTTTTGTTTGTGTAAAATTATTTTGCTGGCTTTTTTCGTATGTGTATTTTTGTTTTTGAAAAAAAAACGTTTGGTTTTTTTAACGAACATTAATGAGCCACACCGAACACAATGAAGTTTGTGGATTAAAAAAAAAGCCGAACGGAATTAAATGTTCTCATTTTTTGGTGAGTTTGATAAAACGAGAATTATTTTTGTGTTCGAAAGATGACTAACAGGGAAACGTTGTTTGTTTTAATGATTTTCTACACAAACACTTTCCACAAATCTATCGAGCCGAACACTAAGAAACGATATGTAGTGTAAACTAATGGCCTAGCGATAACTCAGTTAACATTTAAGTTACATTTTTAAAAAGAAATGTTATTTCTGACATCTAAAAGCAGAATATGAAAGAACAATTATGTAAAAATATTTTAGCTTATTTGTGAACTACGTTTTTAAAGTTATAGCATGCTTTTAGGAGTTTTTTTTTTAAATTTGTTTGATCATTAGATTATAAAAGCACCTTATAATTGTTGACAGTAAATTAATATCGGAAAATGAACCTTTTGATTGGCCTCCAAGGTCGTGCGATAGTATAACTCCCGATTAATGCGCAATGCTAATAAGCCAGCAACCTTTAACGTCTTTGAGACCAAAATTGTTTTTGGTTACGTAACATACAGCTTGAAATTTAAAGAAATAGACGTTCAGAATGCTCTTTGCCCAGAATAGCTGCGGTGTCCTTATGCTCGACATAAAGTTCCAGTGCTAGTGCCACAACTTGTTTTTAATAAAATTAAATTTTCTGTTTTCTTTTTTACAATTTCAAGTTCTATCGGCCTTAAAGAAATCACCCTTTATATATTATTAAGAGAGAAAAATTTTATTTTTTCGAAAAACTAACATTTATTGCTAATATTTGTTATGTATTTATTTATATGATTTTTTTTTGTTGAAAATAAATAATTTTCTTTAGATGTAGTTTGGCGCTTTGTGTTTCATCAGAGACATTTACTTCATGCTCCTGTGCATGCAATTTTCTTCAGCAAAATGGTAAACATGACATTAAATCTCTAAATCCCAAAACATACAAATGACTGATGACCAGGGTCTAGGCATAACAGATGCCAAAAACAACAAATCGTTGCAAAAGTCCAAGAAATATTTCAAATCTAAAATCTCAGCAAAATGAGCACTCCAACGGAAACAAAAACAAAAAAATCTAACATTCCTTTATTTATTTCCAACTAGTGTTAAAGACAATGAAAACCTAAAGAATTTAAACGTAGTAAAAGGAACCGAAATTAAAGTTGTACACAACAGACAACAAAAATAGCCACACAGAAAAAAATTTTGCAAATAAAAACAGAAATAAACATTGAAAGCACAGCACGTTGCAAAAACGTGCACCATCAAAAATAATAGCAAACAGAAACAGAACTCATATATATTCTATGGTCATTTCAAATGAAGAGCACACACATCCAGAGAAACATAAAAATGAGAATAAACAAGAAGAAAAAAACTTGAAAAAACCTCAAATATAAAGCCATGAAAAACGTTTGTATAACTAAATGAAATGGTTAAAGACAATAAACGAAAGGATGACATAAAACAATGGCTTACACTTAAAAAAAAGTAGGGACCGAGGGCAGGGCGTGAGAGCAGAGTGTAGCAGAGTATTTGATACGAAATAGTTTTAGCTTAGACAACTGTTACATTAAAATGTTTCCCATTGGCCATCAATAACGACAAATGTTTGTTAAAGTTTTTAAAAAAAGATGTATTTGAAAAAGAAAGAATAATAAAAAGTATCGAAAGAAAACAATATTTTTCCGAAGGAAGTAAACTTAAAAAAAAAAAATAAAAGCATTGGAAACAAAAACTTGCCTTAGTGTCATTTAGTAATGTTTTTGGGCATAAATTTATGACTTTACTTGTGAAATCAAAGTTTATAATTCCACCACTATTTAGAAAAATTTTTGCTTTTGGGAAAACGTCAGCGAAAAAGTTGGTAAATGGGGCAACCCCATAGCTAAGCAAGTTTCCTTGAAATGTCAATTTAATTTTTCCACAAATTCGTTCCGGCTTATTTTGTTGTAGGGACTGACAAGTTTTTTCTGGCAATCCAATTAGAGATATGTATGAGTCAGACGAATATATACAGTCCAAATTCTTAAAGGAACATATCTTTTTAGATATCTCTGTTTACATTACTGTAAGGCCAAGAACTCACAGAGAAGGTGTTAAACTAAATTCCCTTTTTCTATATCTAAACAGCCGTTACAGTCGTTATAATGCCGGATATTCATTTGTTTAATTAATCAGAATATTGGTAAGAAGCCTAATTGCTATATTCGGCTATGCCGAATCTTTAATACCCTCCAACTATAGTTTCAACATTTCCGGAGTGGGATTTATATAATAAGTTGTGCACCGATCATCATGAGTTTAAACAATATGATTTTAAGTCATATAAATAGAATTTGTGTAAGATCTCATATCAATATGTGCATTCTGCCACTATTTATGCTAGTTTTTGCAACAAAATTATCAATTTTTTATGGTGGCTGTTCCACATTTTGATTCACTCTTATCCTACTGAACGATTTGGCGGGATTTCAATCCCAAACTCCTAAGGAGAACTAGGAATAAATTGAAAACTAATGTTGCTTTTTTCTTTTGAGTTCGAAAGTGAGCGTTGTTTTAATAGACAGACGGACAGACGGACATAGCTAAATTGCCTTAGAATAACTCAAGCACCCATAATATAAATACTTTATGCGATCTTAAATGAATATTAAAAAAGTTTGACATGGAATCACAAACTTAGTATACACTTTTCACCGTATACACTGTACCACGGGCATAAAAAGCCAAACTAATTATTGCTTGGCTTATCGTTAGAGAAGAAAATATAATACTGGGTACTGTATTTGAAAATTGTATTCATTCAAAAAATAGCGATGGAGAAAACGTCACGTGCTATAAAAGCATGTTTTCAACTCATTCATTCCTAACCCTGGAAAGCAGATCAATTCTATCAATTGATCTCGCAGTTGGACCAGAGATTAAAAACAATTATGTCATCTGCTTTATCACAACAATAAAAAGTGGTCAACAATTATCATCAGAGAACCTTTTCTAGCACTTTCATTGGATTATTCATTTTATGAACTTGCCTTTTAACCATAGCTGGGGAATTTCGATTACAATTAGAAATCATTACGATTAGAGAAATAAAATAATCTAATCATTAGAATTTAATTTTTATAAAAATTTCAGATTACTAATTGATTAGATTAGAAATAATCAAAAATATAATCACAATTAGTGACGATTAGCATTTCTAATCAAATCTTATCAAAACTAGATTTGATTAGATTAG
Source organism: Pollenia labialis (assembly GCA_949318255.1). NCBI lineage: Eukaryota > Metazoa > Arthropoda > Insecta > Diptera > Polleniidae > Pollenia > Pollenia labialis. Next base: position 96,670,272 of record OX439142.1, on the reverse strand, counting down.
ATTTCTTGATTATTTTTGATTAGATTTGATTAGATCTACTATTTTTAACTATTTTTGTGAAAAGAAAATATTTTTTTATCACATTTGTTGCTATATTTACATAATGTAACAGTTTTGAATATTGCAAAAAATTGCATTATATATTGCAACATACATATCGTAACTTTAATATAGAAAAGCCCTAACTAATGTTTTCCTTACTTTACAAGAGAAGGAAACAACTTAATAAAAATTATAGTCTTGCAGGCACGATTTTTTTTAAACAAAGTTTTCTGTTCAATTCTCTAATCAATTTAATAAAAAACTGGTTTTAAAAAAAATCGCGACTATAAGACTATAATTTTTATTAAGTTTTTTTCTTCTCTTGTAAAGTAAGGAAAATATTAGTTAGGGCTTTTCTATATTAAAGTAACGATATATATTTACATACATAAAGATAAATAACGAATTTACAGAAAGTCAAACAAAATAAAAAAAAAAAATTCATATTCAGTAAGTTCTGTAAAAAAAAGAAAATAGGTATATATATATATATTACATTATATATATATATTATAAATCACAAAAAATTCAGGGTTGAAAATTAATTTGGGAGAACTTCCGGTGCTACGCATTCTTTTAGCACTCACTGCCGGCTCACTCTCCAAAACTATATTCCCTATGTTCCGGATCACCTTCGTCGGTAAGTAATTTGGATCACATACATCATCGTCTGCGGAGAAGTCTTGGGCTTCGAAAACAATTGGATCCATTACGACAACTACAATATCGAAAATAAATTGGAAATTTTTGTTTTACATATAAAGTTAGCATTTTGTTTAAATTTTCACGACGGCGAAAAAACAATAAATAAAAGAAAAAAAATCCGTGCATTTTTATTTACCAATAATTTTGAACACTTTAATTTGAATAAAAAAATTAACATTAATAATACCACAACAACAGGGTGCACCGTATGCAATTTTATGCAATATTAAAAAACTGTTACATTATGTAAATATACCAACAAATGTGATAAAAAAATTTTTTCTTTTCACAAAAATAGTTAAAAATAGTTGATCTAATCAAATCTAATCAAAAGTGATCAAGAAATCTAATCAATTATTTTTTGGATTAGTTTTGATTAGATTTGATTAGAAATGGTAATCGTCACTAATTGTGATTAGATTTCTGATTATTTCTAATCTAATCAATTAGTAATCATCTAAAATGACTAACTAATCATTACTAATCAATTTTTTAGCACAATTAAAATTTCTAATCCAATTGGTAATCATTAGGATTTCTAATCATTATTCCCAAGCTATGCTTTTAACCTCGAGGTAAAACGTCACATTAGTAATCGAATAAGGTTTTGTATTGAATAAAATCTCATGACGTATCGAAAAGTAAATTGCGGCAGTCGATAGCGTTCGAATCGCTATTTGCTTTAAAATAAAGTAGATTTCTTTGCGTTTTAGTTGATTATAAACAAACAGTTACCCACAAATATATCGAGCCCTAATAGCAAAAATGATGTAACCAACAAAAATTTCACAGGAGAAGGTTTTTTTTTAAATATTTTTGCTTCAAGTCTAGGGTTTTGTCTCAAATTGCTTTTGCTCTCATTTCGTAACGGAACTTCTCAGAGATATTATATTTTTAAGATGATGCGAATGATCAAAAATTATCGATTTTCATCAAAAAACAAAAATCTAAATTGCTGTTGTATATTTTGCTTCTGTAAAATAAAGTTAATTTTCCTGTCGACTAAAACTTCTTAGTCAACCGTCGTAGAAAATACCAGGTGACTTTCAATAGTTATCGATTGTTGTCAATAACGACTAAGAAAATACAATTAGCGTTACTTTATCTCTGCTCCGTTGACTTTCATAATAGTGATGCGGACCTAAAAAATTAATATTGTGCGCATATTTTACGTATAAACTTGTATAGAATCAAAGCGAATTGAACAAGTCAAACTCTTTAGAACATCTGTTCGTCAGCTATTAAATCCAGCTTGTCAAAAAATTTTATTGTTTACCATTTTCAATAAATTGTGAAAGTTAAAATTTAATAAAAAAAAACAAATTAAATACAAAAATAACCAAATGTCGAAAAACATGGCTAAAAAATTATATTTTGGCTTTTAAAACTAACATAAATGCATTACAGAATGCACCAATGCTCATTAAATCTTCAAAATCACAAAATTTAGTACAAACATGTATAAAAGAATCCATAAAATTTTGTTAAGATCGGTGCATTAGACCCAATTTACAATGTGGAAATTTCTTGCCAGAAAGACGAAGAAAGAGGAAAGAGAGATGAAAGAAATAAAGTGTGTCACGCATACAGCATCGCTCCCTTACCAACAAACTTCGTCAGTCTGGCAGGAATGTCTATATTGTAAATTGGATATAGCCTACCATATGACCCATATGAAGCCCACTCTCAAAAAATACTTTAGTACGCCTAAAACCGTAACAAATAATGGTAGTGGAGTCAAATATAGTCCATAATTGTTCCGTAATATTCGAAACAACTCCGCTTAATTTCGGAAAGATCAGTCCTTGATTAATCATATTCAGCCCACTCTGGATAATCATTTAAATACGATTAAGCTCGTTACAAATATAGATATTGTGAAAATAACATTATTGCTCCAATATAAAGCTTCCTTCTGAAAGACATTTTATATTGAAATTTCGTCTAATTTAGGTTTTATCATAGCAGAAATAATTTAACATAAGTTTGTGATGATTGATTCACAATTTACCAATTTCCCTCTTGAAAATAACTTTAGTGTGGCTAAAGCCGTTACAAATCATTATTTTTGATTTCTTTATTAAGTTAGATTTCGTGTTATATGACTACAAATCTAATTGTTATAAAGCTGAAGTCAGTTTTTATAAATATTGCTTATTGAATTTATTGATTGCATACAGAGCCTACTCCAGATATATTTTTACTGTTGGTGGAGGTTATTAAAGATTTCGCACGGTATATACCGCTCCTTCTCAATATTTTGAGACTTGTTTACAATTTATTTGCTGGAAGCAACTAATTTTGTATGAAACTTTTATACAAATTGATTAAGAATTATACTTACTTTTTTCCAACAGCTTATATTTAGTTACCCACTTTAACTGCCGTATTCATAAAAAATTAAAATGGATTTAAAACGCATTTTAAGAAAAATTTGTATGAAAATTTTGCCCTAAAACACATTTTAAACTAACTTTATTTTTTATGAATACGGCTGTAAATATTTGTCTAATTTTAATATAAAAAAAAGAATCAATAAAATTTTTTATTGCTTCCGTTTTAGTCATACTTTATGCAAACCACTTTTTTGACAAATTGGATTTGTTACACTAACAAAATGCGTGGAATTTTTGTTAGAGTTGTAATTGTTGTAGCGACGAGTTTACCTTGTTGAATTCGCCTTGTATAGAATTTAATTTTAGATACCGAAGCTTTTTTTATATTTTTAAGCAAAACTGACAAATAATTTTGAAAAATGTTCTGTGTTATTCTAACACATTTCATGATGTTGATAAAGTTACGTATTTTAAGTTGCTTCAACCATTAAAAACGGCCGCTGCATTTACGTATCCATAACGTTATCGCGTGAGTAACGTGCCACTTGCCACACAGCAAGAGAAATAATTGGTCCTTAAAAAAAATGTTAAAATCTCATTATTTCTAGTAGAGGAGTAATGAAAAATAATAGAGCTTTAAAAAACATAATCGAAAAAAGCAATTTCAACACACTCTTTTGTTTTTTAATTACAATGTGTCGATCACCCAATGATAACGAAACAAATGAAAAAATAACCAGAGATAAAACAACAAAAACTCATTCTATTCAGTCAAATCAAGTCAAATGAGTAAATTATTCAAATATATTTTGAATGTAAAATATGTGTACCTAAACATTATGTATGTATGTGTAAGCTTAACTCTTATAAATAAAAGAAGCCACAAGCTTACACACATATTATGGCAAGGTATTCAAATAAATGTATGCACATTCAATAATTCAAATATTATTTGAATATTTTTTGTAAAGTTGCTCTCTCTAACGGGTCATTCCAATGTTTTGTTATTAGGAATGACTCTCATATTCATTTACAGTAAACAAGTTTTGTATTCAATTCATTCATTCTTATATTTGTATATGGTTTACTCTCTTCTCATCTTTTTGAATGTTTTATAATTGAATAAATGTTGTGCACTTTGGATAATGGCAAACAAGTGAGTTATTCAAATCAGACCTCTAATATCAACCAATGGCAACAGGTTGTTTGAACAACATGATTGAGAATTTTGGTGAAAAGTTGGGAGGTAGCCTTTTCTCAAACTTTATATGAAATATAATGGGAAAGTAGTTTGATTTATTCTTTTTCTCTATTCCTTGTTAGAAAGAATTGATTTCAGATGTCTAGGCATTTTGTACCACTCTTCTTTAAGTACTTCTTTCAAGGTCACTTTGAACGAAATATTTGTTCCAGGACATTTCTATCCAAATAAGCCGAAAGATTTTCAATGGGATTCATGTTGGAGCTTTGGGGTGGTTTCAACTGATGTTTAGTGTTATATAAAAGCCATAGTTTGCCGGAAAGTGCTGTTTGTTTGTTTTGTTTCATTAACAGGTTAAAAGTAATACCCATCTCTTTTTAATCCCATTTTTTCGGCACCAGCGTATGGGATTTACGTTTATCTATTGTTCCATAGATAAACAGCAACACTGAAAAAACAAATCAATCCATTCGTACATAAGTTAAGCCCAAGCGGTGATAATAGTACGGTAAGTACGGATTTCCTTAAATTAAGTGCAAAATGCTTAATTCAATTACAGATGATTTAATTGCCCCGTACTTAAAATAATCCGGAAACGGTGTTGACTTAATGTAAATTGAGATAAAAATCAATCTCAAACTGTGCTTCATTCATGGATTTATGAGGTTCAACCTCGATTCGTACTTGAAATAATCTGAATATGAGATTTGATTGATATGAGAATTGATCGAACCTTAACACTTACTCAACAGAACCAGAGAGAATATTTTTATTTTACATACTTTGCGTACAGAAGAATTCTCAATTATAAGACATCAGCATTATGGCCAACGTGCATTTCGGAATCATGCTACTTTGAAAATGTTATGTATTTAACTAAAAAGGTTTAACAAATAGAATATGGGAATTATTGCTTCTTAAACATTGCTAATTTAAACATGAAAATAATCTTAATTTTTCTTCTTGTAGTGTTGTTGTTGTTTCTGTACTATAAACTTTTACAATCACACGCGTATTCACACATACTAGTTTTCGGAAGTTATTTTTAGTACTTTTAAGTGTAACTCGCACTTAAATTTTTAAGTACGACGCGTACAAAAGTAAGTAGAAAAAATTTAAATTTAGTACGAGTTTTTCTTTCTGCGAACTTCCCCTCTCCTGTCGCATACGTACAGTCAAAACCAATGGAGAATCGCCATCACACATCTTACATTTCATGTATTTAAGGCTTTATTTGTCTTGCAGCACACTTTACATCGTCCATCGGAACCAAACAGGTTAAATGTTCAGTGACGAAAGAAACCCGAAAAATTATTCTCTTTTTTCTTAAGCTTTAGGAACAAGAGGACATAACATTTACAATTTTATATATAAAGAAATTAGATCCAGTGATCGTAAAATACGCTAGAAAATCCGCAAAATAACCGCTTTTCCTTGTCTCTATGTAAAATTCAAAGGTTCCCTTTTAAGTGAAAAATTGTTTATGCTTTAGGCAGACAAATATTTGTCTTAAGGCCAATATGTTTAGAAAACTTTCAAAAAAATCGAAACCGTAGGAACCGAAGTCCAAAAATGTCTTTATGGTATTCTAATATGAAAGTTTAAAGAAGAGATGTTTGTTCTCCCAAGTCTAGCCTTCCTTCAGAATGATGCCGTGTTTAATGAAAGTGCGCGCTTAAGTTCGATGAAGGAAATATAAAAATCTGAAGTATGTACAAAGGAACTAATCAAATATTCAAGAACATAATTGGGCATATTCTATAAATCGAAATACAGTGGATTAAATATCAAACTATCAAACTACACAAAATAAAATAATAATAAAAATATTCTTTTTCTATACTTCATACTATGAATACCAATTATCTTTACAAGAACAGCTCTTAAGAACTAGAGACTCTTTGTAAAAAAAATTAAACCAAAAAATAAAACAGTTTGATTTCAGGAACTTGACTGAATATTATAGTTTTTTTTTAAAGCCAATATTAATTAAATACATACATCTTTTAATTTTTCCTACAAATTTATTTTAGTTGTTTAATTCTGAATTCTTATTTAAGCATTATTCGAATTCCTAATTAAAATAACTTTAAATCAGGCTAACTACTCAATTGTATGATTATTTACTAAAACCACAACAAAGTTATTCAAAACATTCAACTATTTCAATATAATTACAAACACATACACACACACACAGAAATGCAATTTCCCAGTGAGCAATGCCAGTTTTCCATAACAAATCACAACTCATTTCCATAAAATTCCATAAACCACTTAAGATAAGTCTAATTAATGTTTGCTACTTATAGCAAAAATCTTCAAATCTCAAACAAAACGGCCTAAACAAAATATGTAACAAGTCCTTAGATAACTCACTCTCCCACTGTTCAAATCTAATAGAATTGTATGGCATCTAAGAGTTAAAATGGTCACCGGCCACCACAGAAGCCTCTGGGAGATGGGGGACAGTAATTCATTTAAAGGACAAAATATTGTAGGTAAAATTTATCTGTGCAAAGTTTAATATAAATATGAGTGTATATGTATGTACATGGGTGGTTGGTTGTTCATTTAGTTCGTTGTGGTTGGGAAATAGTTATTATTCAAGTTTTCTATAATGTGAGAAACTTAAGGGACAAACTCTGAGAGCAAACTGCTGGACACAAAAGTAATTTTCAAATAACTGACAAAACAGTCATAAATATAGTTATAAAAAGGATTTTGCAATATAAATCATAATTAAGAAATAACTTGAATGCTTTTAATAATTGGAAATCCTTTTTTAATAATCAAAAATACAAGCATAAGCTTTGCTAATCAAGATTTCCTCCTTAAAGCTTTTGTAAGTTTAAAAACACCTGATTCGTTTAAAGCACAATTGAACAGAAATCCTACAAATCCTTCCTGAAAAATCAAGCAAAGTTGATATTCCCTTCAATCTACAACTCTGATTTAAAAAGAAGACAGCAAATTATTTATGAGCTAAAACAGCACAACAAAAACCATTTACTGTGAAGTAATCAATAAACCATTAATTTCAGCAAATAACATGTATTCAATGTAACGCCCACCTAAACAACAAAAAAGGACATTCTGACAAAACACTTCTATTTTGTCTTACAAGAAAACAAAAAGGCAGGCGAAAATCTATTGTCTATTTATAGCATTTAACGAATTTATTATGCACAATAGAAAATGACCCAGAGGTAATTTTTCTTTTACTACAACAACAACTGGCTTTCGTTAACATAAAACCAATAAAAAAAATAACGAGAAAGAGTCATAAAAAAAGGAACCTTTAAATATGTTTTTACCTGGCCTTTATGGGCCCTAAGCTAAAACGAAATACATTTAAGGACTTGTGACATAAACGAACCCAGCACTCAATTAAAGCCCAAGAAATAAAAATAAATATATAAAACAGGAAAATACAATTGAGGAGCCTTAGCCTTATTTGATGATAATTGCTTTAAGTGGAAATGAAGAGATAAATTATTTATGAGTAACAATTTTATAGTTGCTAGAACGCCAAAAACAAGAAAGTTGTTATAAAAAAATTAAGATTTTTCCTAAACATAGGCAATACATTTTAAGATAAACATACTGAAAAATTTATAACAAAATTTAAATTACCGCATTATCAGTATTAATCAAAATTCAAAACAATTTAAATACATATTTGTATACATATTTCGATCGATAAAAAATGACGCAATTTTCTTTTGTACCTTTTGAAATTTCCCTATTAAGTTAAAATTCTAAACCAACACAACTTTTCTCTTTTTCTTTATTATATTGTTAAAGTGAACTATGAAGTTTAATTGCATACTGCATAGTTTTAGGAATATGTTGTTTAATTAACTATTTAAAACGTATGCATTTGTTTTCTGAACTAGCTGAAAATAATATCACTACTGTCACGAATTCAAACATATTTGTAAATTTTTGACAGCTCTTTGATTATTTAAAATAATAAATAAACTGCAGCCTAAAAATACGCAAGACATTTTTAAAGTATTTGTTATATTATATGTTGCGGCAATTTTTTTTTAGTTAATCAAAGTTTTAAATAAAATAATTAGAGAATAATTAGTATTGTGGTAATTTTGTTGAACTATTTATGGTTTCTAAAGCTAGGGCACGAGCTCTATGCATACATTTGTCCTTAAAGTTGTGCTGAAAAAGGTCAACAGGAGAAGGAAAGACAAACATGGGAAAATGAAAATGTACTTTGGACTTCAATAAGGATTATTGACAAAAAAGTACGAAAAAACAGAGGAAAGGGAAAAACATGTTAAATCAGTTAAAAATGGATAATCATTCAGGAAGGAAAATTTCGATTTACCAAAGGGTTAAAATATAATTTGGTTTAAGGATTGATGTTTGACTATTGACGTTAGCAGTCGTCGATGGCTGCGAATGTAAGACGGCAAATCTCTCTGAGGAGATCGAGTGGTTGCGATCGAAACATGCCATGGTAACCAGCCGCCTGGGTTCGAATCTCAGGTCAGTCAAGAATGAATGATTATCAATAACAATTTTAATTAATTTTCATGTTGTAAGATTCCCTTCCTTATTTTTAGTTAAATTTTAAGGTTTCAGGTAGTAAAAACTTTAGATACTTAAATTTGTAAAGTAAAGCTATTCCCGCTTAAAATAATAAACCAACTGCAGCCTTAAAATTTGTAAAACAATTGAAGTATTTGTAATATGATATTTAACGACAATTTTTTTTTTATTAAATTAAGGTTTTAAATAATGTACATAATTAGAAAATTAAATTTTGCACTAAATATGAAATTGTTTTGAGTTAAATAATAATGCTGCATACGTTTAGGAACTCAACTTCTCATTATGCTATTAATAAATAAAAAATATATATTTTTTTTTAAGTCCTAATCCCCGATTGAAATAATAATAACAAATGCGGCCTAAAAATATGTAAAAAAGTTTGAAAGTAATTGTAACGTGATATTTAGCGACAATTTTTATTTAGTTAATCAAAGTTTAACACTGCCTTTACACATGAAAGTTCTTTCATGAAATTTCTGTATACGTATTATAAGTAAAAATTTCAATGAAATAGACGACTTTCTTGAAAATTTCTTGTTCGATTACACAGGAAAGTGAAAGTTCATTTGAAAAATGTCGTCAAAGCGCAAAGTGGCAAAAATTGTTTTAGTTTGAGAACTAAAAAAACTAGAAATTGAAAACCAAAACAAAAAAAAAAGAAATGAAAATAAAAAAAAACCCGTAAATAGGAGGCAGTGGGTAAAGCCATTATTAATAAAAAGATGAGAATTCGATGTGGAAGCGAATTTACTGAATTTTTCCCCGGTATATGTAATACGCAGCGACCGGATCTTTTTCTTTATGGCTTCAACGCCCAAACACATTTCATCTGCAATAGCTTCATACGATTTTTTTTAATGTCTCCTTCTGTAGGATTTGTGGTTCATATCCCACAAAATGGGGTGGGATCGGTACAAATTTATTAATTTAATAATTTGTTTATTGCTTAATTTTGCCTCCATTTTTATTGTTTTTCTTATTTGTAATTTCAGAGTTGCCAAGACAAATACTCACGCCGAACTTTAGGCATTCGTTCCAATTAATATTTATTTTTATTTATTTTCCTAATATTTATCCATTTTAATTAGAATAGTTGTGTTTCAAATAATTGTAGTTAAAAAAATATATTAAAATTCTTTATATATACGTCCAAAACATGCTGCTTTTGTAACTATAATTTAACACAATCCTGAAATTTCAAATGCGAATTTTAAATAGGCAACACTGCTTAGTTTATTGTCATTTGTTTTCATGCAATTGTCAAAAAATCGCTTTCTTCAAATTTTCATTGAAAGCAAGCTGAAAGTTGGGCTGAAAGTAAAAAAATGTAAATGTGTTAGTGAAAAAGTGTGAGTGTATTGCGAATTTCATGAAATTACTTTCACATGTAAATGCTAGGTAAAATAAAATAATTAGAAGATTATTATGTTTACAAAATAGGCAATCGCTTTATGTTTATTATAAATATTGCATACTCTTAGGATTTACTAATGTCACCATGCTTTCAATTAAATAAAAGTATATATTTTTTAAAAATCTAAAGTTTTAGGAAGTAAAAATTTTAGATATTGAATTTTTTAAAGTACAGAAATCAACGCTTAAAATAACTAATTAACTGCGGCCTTAAAACATGCTACAAATTATTATTGTAAATTATCAGAAATGTTACATGTAGCGATAATTTTTTTTTGTTTAATAAACATTTTGAATGAAATATGTAAATAGAAAACTAAATTTTGCTTAAAGCATGCAATCGTTTTGAGTTTAATAAATATACTGCATACTTATCACTATGCCTTTAATATATGAAAAGTATATTTTTAGAGTTAAATATTTTAGATATTTAACTTTTTTAAAGTACAGTAATTCCCGCTTATAAATAATGGAAAAGTTAAGTCTTACAAATATTAAGACTTCATTTTGAAACGAACAAAACGTTACTACGATTTGAATAAATGAGAAAAAACATTTTGAAAAAAGTAGTTTTTAAAAAATTTTAGTTTCTAACCATAATTCTGAAAGTATGCTAAAGTTTTTTAAAATAATGGGTCCTAAAACTGGGTACTGTCTTTACTTTCGTTAGAAACCCTTTTTATAAGCTTTTTGATCAATATTTTATATATTAACTTTCAAAGTCTTGATACATAATTTCTCGTTTTAATATTTTAAACATCGGATTATAGCAATCTGCAGCTGTTAACGTTTGACTATGCCCAAATGTAGATAAAAGATTTTGGTTTTAATTGGAAAATTATGATTTATTTCTTTTAATCCGAAAACTAAGCAAAAGTTTTTCTCTTTGTTAATTTATTTAAATTTTTCTCTTGCTATAAAAGATTTACAAAAAATCCTTGAACTTTGCTTATCAGCTCAAAGCTTTTTATTTAGCCTTCAAGGTCATATCAAATAATGATTTCCAAAGTGATTAAAGAACAAAATCGTTTCTTGGCCTAAAATTAAAACTACATAAACTTTTTGTAATTTATTTAACTAAAAAAAATACATGCAAAATCGAAAAGGCAAAGACATGTAAAATCTTTTCACAAAAGTAAAATTTTAATTTTAGACATTAGGATAATGAGTACTGCCAACAAAAAAAAAATATGACAAAAATGTAGATGTGACCTAAAGAATATATATACACAACAATATTAAGATAATGTCACGCAAAATAATAACAAAAATGAAAATTAAAAAGAAAAAAAAACGAAGCAAGAGAAAGATGTCAACGAAATTTAAACTTTTTACAAGGACATTGGCCCATAAACAGACTTTGGGAAAACATTATATTTTTTTTTTGTATGACACTATTATCCTCATCTTAAGACACCAACAGTGTAAATGATGATGAAGATCATAGCATACATTTTCTTGTTCTTTTGGTTTTCCAAAAATAGAAAAAAATGTACACTGTCTCATTTTAACACATGGACTTTTACATTTGGAAATACGACCTACTTGTGCTTTACAATTTTACATGGAGAGTGTTTTAACATCATCAGGAAAAAAATGTGTTGATGATGACAATGCCGCCATGTTGGAAAATTGAAAATTTCCTTGAAACATAACAAAGCAGAAACCTACAACAATGTTTATATGATTTGGTGTTGAAACCAGGATAATACTAAAAAAAAAAATAACTCATTGTTATTTACATCGTATAAAGAAATAGATACGAGCACAATTTTCTTTTCTTTGGCAGCGCCATGTTTAGAATAAAAAATACATACTTAACTTTTTTCATCTCTCTCTTCTTCTTTCAAGTTGTATCGCGTAACAAATACGTAACATACTTTTGGGGTGGAGGAAATATAAAACTTAGCTGACATTGAGTGTTGTTATTGTATGGGTGTTGCTGTGTGTGCATATGACATTTGTAATGTCAAATGTGGCATAGAATTATATAATTGTGTCACTGTAGTTGATGTTAAAGGTGAATTTAAAATTTATTATGCGTTTGCTGTTGGTAACTGAAATTTAATAAGAAGTGATTTTTTTTTGCGAAACAATTTTGTTAATTGTATATACTGGGACAGACTGTGCAAATAAAACGTGATGGCATTAGTTGAATAATGTTAAGAGACAATTTTTTAATGAACCTAATTTTTTTCTAACATAATTAAGTCTAGTCTGTGTTTGTTTAAAGAGAGTTCTCAGGTGAATAATAATTTAAAAATGTTGCAATAAATTAAAGTTTAAGGCAAACAGATTAAAAAAATGCTAGAGGAGACTATGGAAATAATAGGTACACTGACTTTTTTAAAGTTTATTTTAAAGGTAGGTGAAATTCTCCCATTTTGGTTTATTATTATCCCAGATCAGCATAGAAAACAATGTTACTTTAATACTTAAGCATTATGAAATGTTGAAAAGATACACAGCTACTAACACTATAAATGGGACATATAGAAAAAGTTAGACTTTTTTATGTTTGAAACTCAATATTAAAGCCCTCGTTTAATTTAAGAAATTTCGTTCAACATACTTCATTTTATATAAATTTAACCATTCTTATTTAATTCAGGCCTACATAACATACAGTATGTAAACTAAGCCTTTTTTTAAGGTGTCGGTACGACTTATAGTGTTCCTAGCTGTATGTAAAATCGTACGAAGCAGATTTTACTGGAACATTTTAACTTTTTTTTATACCGTATGGGTCTTTTTTGTGTCGTTCTTAAAAAATGGTGAAAAAATACTTTTAGAAAGGAATAAAAGATTTACGGAAATATTTACTACAAAATTCTGTGAACACACCAAAACTCGAAATTACACTCTAATATCCGAAATTTGCAAATTGGAGAATATCAAATCAACATAAATTTTAACAAGGTATAGGCAATGAGTTTTTCCCTTATCTTCTGCACCAAGCGCAAATTAAGCCAATTACGGATACCCTGTTCTGTAGTTAAGGACATTTAAGTGAACGCAAATTGATCGGCATCGACTGAAACAAGTAACTTCTTTGTCTGGTCAGGCTCCATATTCGGTTCTTTGCGCTTCAAGTTTTTCTTAAGCTTCACAACAATCTGTATGGAGTGTTGCTACCAATTTATCATTTGTAAACTTTTAAGGCAGTCGTGGGCGGTCTAAACAGCATAAATTATCTCTTGCATGTTGAAATCGATAAACACTGACTTGATTTTATACCCAAACCACAATAGTGAAGAGTGTATTATGCGTTTGTGCTGGTGTGTGTAACATGTAAAAATATTACTTCCAAACTCATCTTCTAGTATACCGATTGACTCAGAATCACTTTGTTAGTCGATCTGACTATGTTCGTCCGTCCGACCGAGCGACTTGCACCTTATGAACAAAGTATCGGCCGCAATTATGAAGATAATTTGATCAAATTAATATTTCAATTAACATAAGGTCGAAGCCTACTGAAAAAGTGAGAGTCGGTACATAATTTCACACTGTTGAATTTGACTAAAAAATAGTGTTGTATTCGAAATTTAGGAAATTTATTAGCAACATTTCACACGAAACTTTTGACACGTATCAATATTTCGTATATCGTGGTTTTTCAAAACATATAATTTTTATTATTATTCTTTTCGTTATAAGAAAATTCGCACGTAAAACAAAAATGTTGCCAGAAACAATTCGTATGTCATTCGCAATATACATAAGTCTGGGTTCATACTATGAAAGTTTTCTTTCAAAAAGTCTAAGTTTATTGGTAAGAGGAGAAGAGAATATGCTATTATTCTCTTCCTTCTTACCAATAAACTTAGTCTTTCTGAAAGAAAACGTTCATTATGTAAAGCCACACAAAAAGGAGTTGAACTAACAGATATTTTTTATATTGAGTTTGACAGCAACTTGCATGAAATAGAACAGAGTTGCAGCCTTAATGATGAAACAGAACTGGGGCTGAACGATGTTTTTCATACAGATTGACATAAAATTAAGCCAGAGAATGCGGTCGAGAAATAGAATCAATTTTATTTTGAGGACGTTTTTTCTAATGCTCTCACATATAGACACTTATTCTCTTAACAATGCTACCATACTTTCATTCAATTTCATACATTTTATAAACAAAGAAAAATAAGAACAAAAGAAAACAAAAGAAATGAGAGAGAATTTGAAGTTACGGCCGACGTTTTAATTATGGGCTTAAGAATTTTTGCTTGAAGTTGAAGACTCAATTCTGTTTCATCATTTAAGTAAAAAAATTATAAATTTTTACTCCCCAAAATGTTGTTGATTTAATAAATACACAAACTATTTTGCAAAAGATGTCGTGAATCCCACAACTACTAATTTTCATGTTTGTCCTTATTTAAATTATCTGACAAATGTTAATTATTTGGGCACAGAGATCTAACAAATATAATTTAAAGCCAAAAAACGAATTATTGGCAAACGCAGTCGTGGTTAAGTGGCTGAAAGTCAATGGCAAACGATTGCGGTCTATATGTTGCAAAAATATTTAACTACCTAATCCCCATCATATCTGGGGTCTTCGAAAAAACTATTTCAACGGGCACCCGAACAGATGGACATCGTTAAATCAACATCGCTTCTTATAAGGACCCATTAATAATATAGCAGTTAATAATTATGTGGTAGTAATAACAAACTTATGTAAACCCTTTTACCTTGCGCAAAGGGTATGAAAAGAAAAAACAAATTCATAAAACTAAAATTAAAAAATATTAGTACAAAAACTTAATAAATTACGATTGGAGCGGCAAATAAAAGCTTGTAGATGACTAAACAGCAAATTTTAGTGTTCGAACTCTTTATCACTTAAAAGGTGTTTGGTTTAGTGTTGCTCATGTACAAATCGGCTAAAAAACTAATGTACATTTTGCAAACGTCTGCGAAGCGTTTAGTTTGTTTTCATACACTGATTAACAGTCGTCTGTTTAGCATACACTTATAAAGTAGTTACTGTATACACTACTACAATCCTCAATAAGTATGCTTGAATTTATTTATATATTGCATACTTTTAGGCATATTTTTTTTATCTTTAAAAATTGCTTATATGTTTAGTCAGTTAGCTGAAAATTATACAATCATTATGTACCTTATGTGCAAAAATTTTGCAAAAAGTTTGCTATGTATAAAATCTTGTAATACAAATTCAGGAAGATGTAATTGGTTAAAGAAAGAAAATGACGTTGAAGACCAGCTTCTTAAGCTCCCAAATATGGAGGACGTTTTAGTAACTTCCGACTGATGCTTCTGCAATACTTAAGCAAACTAAAATTGAAAACATTGAGGGGACCGACATCAAATAATACTGTTTAATTGTCCAATTTGGTTAACGCACTTATTGTATAAAAATATTGGCCATTTAAAAACAAAATTCGGATGAAATGGTCAGTTTATGACAGAGAAGGCCAACATTCTTTAATTTAAAAAATCTTTCACAAAATTTCTTATGTGTATGTAAATCTCAAATTACTGGCCATTAACTAATGTCCAACATAACATTCCTAAATAATTACTCATTTTAAAATATATATCCCAAAAGCTCATTAAGATTATTATGTTAAGTCATTAAAATTAAAGCTCTTAAAATTATTCATAAAATCCCTCTGCTTTAAGCTAAAAGGTACATCATACCAAAATAAAAGTAAAGAAATAAAAAAAGGAAACAAAAGATAAATTCAGGAATGTCAACAGAATCATTTAAGTAATTATTCACCAACAACAACAAAAAAATCCAACAAAAATGGAATTTATTGATTTTTCAAGTTTTATATTTTTGTTTCTTTATTAAACTTCTGATTTATATAAAAATAAAAACTTAAACAGCAAAGACAATTAAACAAATTATTGTTCTTTTCCTAAATAAATTAGTTTTTTTTTTATTTATTTTAAGCATGAGATAATTTTTTTTCTGAAAACACATTAAAATCTCTTCAATTAATAATGAATTATTTTTAAGACAACTGAAAGGTATAAGTTATCAACTTAAACAAATGAGTTAGCAAAATAACAAGAAAATACAATTTAAGATTCTAAAGCATCAAAAACGCTTCAGAGAAAATTTAACCATGATATCCTTTCAAAAGTTGAAAGAGCCGCGACGTCTTTGGGCAAAGGCATTTGGAGGCTTTCCGACTCAATTCCCACTATAACTTAACTTCATAATATAAATTTATTTCTTTAAAGTTATTTATTGCTTTCATACAAAATTCGGAAGAACGTATACGCAAACATTACAATTTAAGAATCTTATGAAATTAGTTCCTAAAAGTATGCAATACTGAATTATTGATTTTAATGCCAACTTTTGCTCAATTAGTATCGGATAGTATGCTTCTCATTTTGTTTTACTGGAATTTAAAACTACTTGCAAAGAAAAATTATAATAAAATGCCGGCCTGAAAATTTGCTTTATATTTAAAATACGGTAATAACTTGCAAAGTAATAAAGTATCGTAAAGTGAAAAGACAAATAAATCGTTCCGTACTTAAATCAAGCCGAAGCGGTATCAATAGTCCGGTAAGTACGGATTTCCTTAAATCAAGTACAGAATGCTTGATACAAGTACGAGTTACTTAAGTGCCCCGTACTTAAAATAATCCGAATACGGGATAGACTTAATAAAAAGTGGCATAAAATTAATCTTAAACTGAGCTTGATTGATGAATTTCTAGGTTTGTTTTATCACGATTCGAACTGGAAATAATCCGAAATGGAGGCCTGAACTTTTAAGCCATAGAAGCAGAGAGAATATTATTATTTACTTACCCGTTACACATGTTTCACTTTTGTTGTAATGCTCGCTATCGTTTTTGAATCTCTCTCTCTCTCTCTCTCTCTACTCTACTTTGAAAATTGAATTTAGCTAATAATTTAAACAAATAATATATGTGAATTATTGCATCTTTTTTTACTTTTTAAACAGAATAATCTATAGTTTTTCTCTTATAGTGTTGTGGTTATATCTAAACAAAACAAGCAAATAGTTTTTTACCTTCTTTTGTAGTGTTGTTTCCACAGCTAAATTTTACATACACAAGTGTATGCACGCATATTGCTTTTCGAAAATCATCCCATTTTAAGCAGACAAAACTTAAATTAATTACGAGTTTTTTCTTTCTGTTTATAAGTTAGTTAAACAATTTTATTTAGACTTTGTAAAAATAAAATACAGTCGAACTTCCCTATAGTGAATCTCCACGGGGACAGACAATTATTTCACTATATAGAAACTTCATTATAAAGAAATTTTTTTTGTTTTTTAATTATTTAAAATAATCAGATATTTTTGTTTGAATTACATACATATAACTGACTTGTTTTTTAAAATGTTTGATAATGTACTGGGAAGAAATCCAAACTCTGTTGCTATATCTTTTTTCTTTGATGTCCCTTCTTCAACTTTATTAATTACTAATAACTTTTTTCAAGAGAAATGGTACTCCGGTGCGTCATTTTCGTTCACTGCACTCGGGCAACTGGTGTTAAAAGTCAAATCATTAACTTTTTTGTTTTCATTTACGGTGCATTTCTTATTTTCTTAATAAATAGTGTTGCTAACAAGTGTAAAATAAAGCTGCAAAAAATAGTTCACTATATGGAGACAAAAACACACGTGAAATGTATTTTTTGTTCCAAAATTTTGTTCATTGTAAAGAAAAATTTACTGTATGGAAATTCATTATACGGAAATCAAAATACATTGAAAGTGGAACGAAAAAGATGTGTTCTTGATTTAAGTTCATAATAAGGAGAACTTCATTATATAGAAGTTTACTATAAGGAAGTTCGACTGTATATTTAATAGAAATATGAACCAGATGAATTTTTATACAATAACTTCAACTTTAATAAAAATTCCCTAAAAGTATGCTTTAAAATTAAACCCCATTTTGCCATTTATTTACATTTTTAAACAGCTTTTTCTTAACTTCTTAAAGAAATATTTCTCTATTTCATTTTTTATTGCCTAGTTTAAGGCTATTTTTATTTAAATACTCTGCCTTTTTAACTTTTAAGTACTCAAAAAGAAAAAAAAACATACCTGCCTAAAACTGCTCTTTACCTTAAGGAGTGAGTATTTTTGCGTATTAAATATGCAAATTAAAGGTATCTTAACTTAGCAACCAAAGAAAATACAGCCGCAATATAAAATTATAACCTAAAAATGAAGAAGAATGTAAATAATTTATGTTAAGCTGCAGTGGTCATTGTTTGTTTATACCAAAAAGAGCGAGAGAAAGAGAGAGGGACTTCAGCAACTGTTTTCATTTTCAAGGGAATTTATAATACAATTTCTAGTTAAATTTAATATACAAGGGGAAAAAATAATAAAAGAAAATTAAAAATAAAAAAGTTCAAAAAGTAAAATTGAAACAATTTTCTTAGATGTAGCAATAAAACGCAAAAAAGTTGTCTATTTTGAGGATAAAATAATGTTTGAAGAGCGTTTAAAGAAGCTAAAAAACATTACTGTCGGTTTTAATAAAATTTAATTAACATTTTTAACTTAAAATACATGTATATTGGCCACTTTTATGTAAAAAAAATAATTTAGTATGTTAACTATTATCAAACTTATATTAAACTAGCCTTCCTTCTTCTTCGAGGACATATTTGTATGCTTTAATTCTAGCATTTAACCCGCTACTTTCTAATCGGGACTTCTCTTTTATGAACATATTTATATGCCAAAGTTTATGTTCCTAACTAGGCTTTAACAAAAAAGTTCCAAAATTCTTCATCTCATATGTTAATTGTCATCTGTTTTGTAAAAAAGTACCACAAATAGTTGCGCTTTTCACCCCTTAAATGCTCGAATTTCGAAAAAGTACCAAATTTATGTTCGCATTTATTTAAAAAGTTTAGAATGTGGTATAAACTTTGTTTCTATGATAGATGGGGTGTCAAAAAAGTACCAAAATTCAGGTTTAGCCCGTTTACTCCCTAATAGGGCCGAATTTCAAAAAAGTACGAATTTCTATAGAACAACGATAAGTATTACATTTTTTTGTATCTCTTTTAGTTTTAGCGGTAAAAAGTTACAGAATTTTCGCGTTTTTACACTTTTTCACCCCATAAACATTCGAATTTCCAAAAATCCCGTCTTAGTGGATCGATTTGGGAAGTGAACAATCTCTGGTCCAAATTTACAGTTTTATATATATAGATTGTACTTCGCAAGATAGGTTGCTTCTAAAACAGGTAAATTTAAAAGTTTTGCTTCATTTTAGGGTAATTTATAAAATAAATTAGGTAAAAAGTAAAAGCTTTTCTCACAGATAGCTCTTTCAGCCGGACATCTGCCATTGGCAGAAGACTCAGCGGCCAAAACTGTGTTCCGACTGTCATTTGCCATTGTAGGAGGTTCTTTTTATATATCTATTGCATATTTTCGGAACCTGAATGTTGTTACATCAAAACTAAACGTTGTTTCTTCGAAAAGTGAATCCAACTATTTGCGATTTTATTATTGGTTAAACTGAATAATTAAAATTTTTTTAATATTTAATATTTTGATATTTAATAAGATGGCAACCATAATAAACCATCCCATTGAAAGGAAAAATTATTAAAAAAATTATACATAAATAGTGTTCGGCATTATTTTTGGAGAAAACTAATTTTTTCAACATTTTAAGAATACAGTAGCCCGTTTCTGTATTTCTCTCATCGTAAAATTTTCCGCATGAAACCAGTGAATCGAGACAGAAACAGTGCAAAATGAAATAAAAAATGGTTTTTCTCACACAAGGGTTTCTGTATCTTTCCGTTGCGAGAATTATCTGTCATTTAAATAATTTTCCAGCAATTATTGGAAGGATGTGAGAAAAAGTGTTTCTGTAACAATATTTTGCGAAAAGTTTCTTACATGAACTGTCAAAATAAGTCACATTTGAAATTGGTGCGAGCAAAACAAAATATAGATCTTTTAAATTTAAAATATGTTGTTAAACTATTCTTTTAATATAAATAAAAAGGATTTTAATTATGAATGCATAATTTAAATGAATTTAAAAGAAATTAAAAATGTTTAAATTAAATCCGCTTAGATAACAGTATAATAAATATTAAGGGTTTTTTATTTTTGCGAAAAACCTTGAATGGCTGAGATATGAGTGAAAAACACGTTTGCCTCTACCTTTTATACATAAATCTATAATTTACCTATTTTTATAACTATTAACTTTACATTTTCTTTTTTACCTGAATTAGACTTAGTAAAATACCTGGTAGAAATTGGTGGAAATTGAAAATATCGGTTCATAAATAAACGGGTTATAGACAATCATTATTATATCAAATATATAAATTTGTTGTTGCTTTCTACAGAAATTCATATTGTTTTTTTTTTTAATTTTCAACGCCACAAATTATAAAGTGTTTGAAATTTAACAATTCAATATGAATTTTTTTAGAAACCTAAAATAAAGTTATAAAATATTGTTGATTTTGTTTTTGCTTTCGTCACTTTTAAGAAAAAATCAGCAAATCGGCACTTTGCTGAAGATAAATCGTCAAATCTGGCAGCTCTGTTTTTATTATATTTATTTCCTTTGTTGACGTTTCGCTTTCATTTGACACTAAATTACTGGAAATATTCCAGTTTAAACTGAAACTGTGTTGTCTGTTTTCGCATTTAAATACAGAAATACTTTTTTCTCGCAAATTGAGAAACGATGGAATTTTTTGTTTCACACTTCATGTGAAAAAATTTACGATGCGAGAAATACAGAAACAATCTACAGGTTTTTCTTTTGTAAGTGCCGGTTCACATACGTCAAGTTTGACTCGTCAAGTCTTGAGTTTTTAGGAGAGAGGGGAAGAGAAATGGCATTCAAACTTGACGTGTGTGAACCGGCACTAAACAGTTTAAAAATTCATTAAAATTAAATAATATTGCCTACTTTCAGGCTCAGATTATAGTATATTCTTTTACTTATCTCTTTTTTAGAATCTGACTAATGATGTTTTATTCTGTAAACATTTTTTTTAATATTTTCTTATCTTTTCTAACTTCTGAAGATTTTTTTTAAGTATTTAAGTTTAAGTATTTCTCGAAGCCATTTCCAAAAATTTCCATGTAAATCTGTAATATTTCACCTAAAATAATCGCTTATTTGCTGTTGAGATTTAAAAATGGAATTTTTTTTATGTTTTACCTACTTTTACATTATCTTAACAGAAAATTTATATTTTATGTTGCCAGTATTTTTCGCCTTTTTTTGCGAACAAAATAAATACAATATTAGTAAAGATGACAATATAACAAGAGTTTAATATTTCCAAATTCCTAAAAAAAAGATAATAATAAAACAACAAGGCTAAAATAAAAAAGGAAAAAATATCACAATCCGATGTAAATATGTACAACAATAGCAAACGAATAAAATTCAAAATAATACGTAAAAAGGCCCATTAAAATACAACAATAGGTAACAACAAAATTTAAAATCAGCAACATCATGAACATTGACTAAATATAACAAATACTAACTTAAAAAACATGGAATCCAGGAGTATCTCAAAAAAAAAAAAATTGCAAAAAGTAATCGTAATATCGACACATTTAAATGGAGGGTACCTTTGAGTGTGACTAATGTTAAGCAATTTGGCACAAAGACTCTAGAGACTTTACAAAACGTTTCACTAGACTGTACTACAACAGCTACTACTACTACTACGGGGCTAGTAATCGTAATCGTTGTCGATAAACAAAGCCAAACACACTTTTGGCCCTAACACAGCCAGTCAGCCATCGAGCAAGCCAACCAATACATCTTCAATTGTTTCGCAAACAAATCGACATAACTGAGAACTGACAATCAAGAACAACACCGAAAAACTATACAAGAAATACACAGATAAATGAAAGGACACAATCGTTAATGTTAACAACACACGAACACAACAGCAACAATAAAAACAACATTAGTATGAAACACTACAGCTTGAACCAGCAGCCATTTCCAGGGCAGAAATCTACAACAAAAAAGAAAAAAAGCAATGAAGAAGAAAAACAAATGGCACAAAACAATCAATGTTATTTATTAGTAACGAATAACAGCACAACAGCAATAATAAGAAAAAAATAAGAAAAATATAAAAAATCTGCATTCAATTTGCTTATCAACACTAAGAACAACAAAAGGACGTAAAGAACTTTTAGTACAGGGATATTTAAATTTTTCTTTTTTTTTATATCTGTCTCGCAGGTTGGAAATTAATTAATTCTTTGCTCTGAAAAAATTTTAAAACTTATAAAATTAAGCTTAATACTCTTCTTTAAAGGCAAAAAACGAAGCTTTATAAATTTAAACTTAAAAAATATTCTTATGACAGACGCATATGTCAAACAAATTAAATGATAGGTGTCTAATTTTTCGAAAAACCAAAAAGTGTCTCTTCAGCAAAGTGAGCTCAAACCTTTATTTTAGCAGTTGAAAAATGTTACACAAAAAGCTTTTTCATAAAAAAGCTGAATTGACCGCTCTTGATTAAAATGTTTTAGGTGGTGTTCATTAAACATTTAAGTTCTTGCTCTACACTCACAATATTCTGTACGTAAAATTAACTGAAATTGTAATATAAAATAAATGAAAGTTCAATTAAAAACCGGTCTACCTATTTTTCATTTATTTTTAACAACAAGTTCATTTAATTTTTACTGTCAAAAATTCAACACCATATTCCGTAAAATCAAATAAATATTCAGTTATTTTTTAAAATTTTACTGTCAAAAATTCAACACCATATTCAGTAAAAACGATTAAATATTCCGTTATTTATTAAAATTTGACTGTCAATTTTTTACTGTCAAATTGACCCCATATTCAGTAAAAACAATTAAATATTCAGTTATTTTATTAAATTTTCGTTTACTCCACAAAAGAGCCGAATTTCTAAAAATACCAGACAGACACCTGTCCGCTTGTTTTTCTTATAAGCGAGAGAGGGAGAATATTTTTATTTACTTACCCAGTTACAGACGTTTGTTTTTCTTTTGTTGTACTGACCACGTTGTTTACAGAAGAACTCTCAATTATAAGGCACCAGCAGCATGACCGATATGGCTTCGCAATTATTTTACTTTTAATGATGTATTTAACTAAATTATTTTAACAAATAGAAAATGGGTATTGCTTACACAAAACAAGCAATTAATTTTTTATAGATAAGTAAAAATTAATTTTTGGTAGTAAAATTATATAAAATAACTGAATATTTAATTGTTTTTACTGAATATGGTGTTGAATTTTTGACAGTAAAATTTTATAAAATAACTGCATATTTATTTGTTTTTACGGAATATGTAGTTAATTTTTTGACAATTAATTTATAAAAGATAACTGAATATTGATTTGTTTTTACGGAATTCGCGGTTACATTTTTGACAGTAAAAATTAAATGAACTTTTCGTTGCTTTAAATTACATTTTCATTTAATTTTACATAAAGAAGAATTTAACTTAATCAACGGACAAAATTAACTGCAACTGAAAATCCGTATTAATATGCACTTAGTTTTTTGAATAACTGTTAAAAATAAATTTGCTTGGAAGTTTAAATGTTTATTTATTTAAAAATGACTGAACGGAATATTTCTTAAATAAACTACAGTCCGTTACTGTAATAATATTGTGAGTGTAATAATTAAAAAGCTTTTACCTAAAACACTTCTGGTCTAATATTTTAATAATTCAATAGGAAGTAAGATTTATATAACAAAATCAAAGCTATTTCAAGCACACAAAAAAAATTAAAGACCTGAGCTGTTAGACAATAAAGGCTTTTGTTAATAAAATGACTAACGTTTCATTTATTTTAATTAACTTTGCTTACTCAAACTGTTTTTTATAACAAATCTCGTAATTTCAAATCCTTTAAAATTTGCTATTCAAGTTTTAATACTTTTTGTTCAAAATCCCTTAAAAAGTGTTTAATTTTTTTACAAAAGCTCCAAAAATTTTAATTATTAAGGTTCTACAGTTAAATATTTATAATAAAAAACTATAAAGTATTAAAAATAGTTTAAAATTTGCAATAAATTAATCACAAAATTTTAAAGCTTTAAGCAAAAGGTTTTAAGCTTCAAGCAAAACATCAAAGCCGATTGATTGTAATAGATATCTGAACATCGAAAACAAAATTCTAAACGTTTGTAAAAAAATAAGGCTTTAAACTAAAATGCTTTACAGCTGCTTTAAGCTTTTGGAAAAATATTAAAAATATGAATTAAAAATTGATCGATTGTAAGAATCAATAAATCCTCAAATCTTTTAATAAATAGATGCATGGCATAAATAAAAAGCTTACAGATTTTAATAAAAAGCTTTAAGTTTTTAATTAAAAAAATTTAGATTTTAGCAACAGCTGTTAGCTTTAACTAAAAAGCTTAAAGCTTTAATTAAAAGACTTAAAGCTTTTAATAAAAAGCTTAAAGTTCTTTATACAATTATTAACTTTTTTAATAAAAAACTTAAAGCTGTTAATAAAAATATAAAAGCTTTTAACAAAAATTTTAAAGCTTTTAGAAAAGTTAAATCTTTGAAATAGCTTAAATTTGTCATGTAAAACGCAACGAATGCAACGCCAAAGAATTACATTGAAAGCAAAAACAAAGTCATAAATATTTTGGAATTTTGTTGTTGCTTTCTACAGAAATTCACATAACGTTTTAAAATTACAAACGCTACATAGCTTTTGGCGTTGAAAATTATAAAACGTCAACAAATACTTAAATCACAAAATCTTTTTGACTTTGTTTTTCGTTCAATGTAATTCTTTGGCGTTGCGTCGCGTTTTAATAAATAAATACATTTTAAAAGCTTAAAGCTTAAAGCTTTCGATAAAAAGATTATTTATATCACTTACAAGTTGAAAGCTCTTAGTAGAAAACGTATAAATATTTTAAAATTATAAATTATATTAAATTTACCATTAATCCTTGCAGAAAACAAGTCTAAAGCTATAGTTAAAAAAAATTTAAATATTTAACAAACAAAATTCCTTTAAATATCTGATCTGAAATTATTATTGTTTATATGAGTATATTGGGACACCACAAACGTATCGTAACAAGAAATCAATGAAAAAATGTCATTAGTATTAACAACTTTGCTACGAACGCTCACTTAAAATAAGTACCTACAAACATCAAAACAAAGTAATTTTTTTTCAAAGAATAGGTGTGTAAATGTGTGTGTGTTCATTAAAAAAAAAAAAAAACAAAAACAAAGTTAAGCAAATGAGCTTAAGCTTAAAAGTGTCTCAAAAAAGCAAATACACACAAACATGTATGTAAAAATACACAAACACTTTAATGAATGGTTTTATGTGTTGGGTAGAAGGGGGAGGGGGGGGGGGGGGCGGTAAAGTTAAATTTTTAAGGAACAAACGACATTTACCAAGCCTGAACCAAATGAGTTGAGAGCTAAAAGCTTTATGTGTTAATATCTTCGACGATGATGATGACGATGACTACGGTGATAATAAAAAAAACAACAGCAATAATAATGATGATGACATACTTGAAATACAAAATATGTTTGTATGTTTTTGAGAACAACATTGTATGTGAGTGTGAGCGCTGGAGTATCCGAGAGTGATATGTACGTATGAAATATTTGGCTTTTATCACAGCATACTAAATTATAACCAATAAAGCACTTTAATTGGCTTTTTTCATCGTGGTTTTTTATTATTTTCTTGATCTGTATATTCGTGGATCTGGATCTGTGTGTCTTTTTTATTATGGCCTTCATCCACTTGTGTGCATTTTTAGTAAATAAAAGCTTTAATATGTTTTATTTTTTTTATTTTTGCTGCTTAATATATATCTTTTTTTTATTCATTTTTGAGATGATAAAGGTAAATCACATTTTACAGGTTAAAAAAAGTCTTAATGAAAACACTTATTGCCTGTTGTAGATTTTCAGTATGGCTTTTTTTAAAGGAATGACTAAGTTAAATCTTTATGCTAAAAGTTTTTTGTTTTATTTTTAAAGTCTTTAGCGAGAAATACTCGAATTATAAAGTCTGTAAATCTGTAAGCATTAAATTATAGTCACATTAAAAATGATTTATAATTTGGTTTATTTTTACTGCTAAACAAAAAAATTAAATCAGCATTAAAAAATGTTGCTTAACCAATTAGGCTCGAAGAAAGCTATAAAATCTTTAAAAAAAAGATAAAGGGTCTGAAGAGGTTAATCACATGAATATGTTAATCTTTTAAATGAAAAGCTTACATTTTTACATTTCTAATTTTAAAACTTGTTTTATTTAGCACAAATTTTAAGACAAAAGAATAAATAGTATACAAAAAAATCAAAATTTTAAATTTTATTTTAGAAGCTTTTAATGTTTTTAATTTGGTTTCTTGTATTATTGCTTAAACATTTCACAAATCACCTTTTGTTTTTTTTATAAAAGCGTTAATTTTATATTTATAAGCTTTGTACTTTTTAAAAGATTAACACTTTAAAAGAAAATTCTTAAATCTTAAGAGTTTGAAAGCTTTACAGAGCTTTTTAATAAATATTGAACGCTTAAATAAAGCGATGAGAGGTTTTGAATTAAAAATTTGAATAAAAATGTACCAATTACAATGTTTTTGATCCTTTTTAATAGCTTACAGATTCCAGCTTCTGGCATAAATATTGTATTTTTCATTTCTTTATTAAATTTTTGTAATAAAAAAGCCTTCATGTGGCCAACAGATATTACAGTGGAGTATGTCATTCATTTTGCTTATAACAGTAACTCTATGAAACATATACATATACATATATATATATATTTACATATAAATCAATTTGAAAACTATAATATTTTATTGAAAGAACTCTAGGTTAGCTCAAATTGACTTTCAAAAAGCTTCCTGAAATACTAAGAAGCTGTTTCACAACTTTCAAAGTCTATAACGGCCCATATACTTGCAAAATTATTGTATATGCTATTCGCTATATTATTTCCATTTTGTCCTATATTATGCAATAAGTCGCACAATGGTTTCATTCATTCAATAAAAAGGTGAACATAACCTATAGGAATAACAAACACAGCATTGTATAATGTTACCATCACACATCATTTTTATTTCGTTGTGCAATAAAAATCAAAAGTCTTTTGATTGTTGCCATTATGTTGTGCCGCCTTCGAATATCACAATATCACATACTCATTGGCAATATAAATTTACAAATCTTAAAATTGAACAATTTTATTGCATGTGTATGAGCCGCTTAAAAAAGTGAGTTTAACTAAATGAGATAAAGCTTTTACTTTTTAACTTAAAAAGTTTATATATCTAAAGCTTCGTTAAGGCAGACGGTGGTCAGACCTAACAATATTGGCAGTGTGCCCCGGTAGGCTAGCTGGTAGCGAGCTAGTCTATCAGCGCCGGAGTTGAGTTCGATTCCCGCCAGAGACTCTAGTTTCTTTCCTGCAGACAAGCAAAGAGCTTCACGGGATTAGCTTAGAAAATTAAAAAAAAACAACCAAAATAAAGTAAAATTTGTTTTAAATATTCTACAACCTTCTGAACGGGAAGTTTTTGTATAACAACGTTGTCAGAAAAAGCATTGACAGTCCATTATAACAAAAAAATTTGTCTTTAGCATTATATTGTCCTTATATTATTGTATGAACTAACCACCGTCTGTACGAAGCTTACCATTTAGAAAATTTACCTTTAAAGCTTTACATAAATGTTTTATTGAACGACTTAAATTTTTAACCTAACAACATTTTAAATTAATTGTTAACCTTAGCTAAGCATTTTTAAGTTTAAAAATTTTTAATATTTTTAACACTTTTGAAAAAAGCTTTTTATTAATTAAAAAAAAATTAAAAAAAAAACGTTGAAATTATTTCATTTTAGAACCATTTTACTTTGCATGCTTAAAGGATTTATTTTAATGCTTTAAGCTGTTGCTTGTCAACTCCAAGCTTTTTTACTATTAAATGTTCCTAAAAAGCCTGACGACTTGATTACGCACTGTAAAGCTTTAAGTAATAATCCTACCAATTTACTAGAACGCTTAAAGATTCTGCTAAGATTATTAATAAATTTCATTTCTCAATTTATTTTAAACCCGAGCACTTTAATCTTTTCAATAATGTCATATAATGTCACAATAAAATCAACAACGCAAGAAATCATACCCATATTTATGACCCCACATACACTCATAAAAATATCTCATAAAAGTTAAAAGCATGAGGCCATAATAAGTGTTGTTGCATGTTGCTATAACTGGTGGCCCATAATTGAATATTTCCTAACCAACCAACCAACAAACCAACCAAGTTTAAGTGTGTATTTTATAAGCTAAAATATGATTTCGTTTTCATCTCTTACATTAATTCTAAATGAATTTTTTATATATTTAGTAAAAATTTTCTTTTGTTTTTGACATTTATTTTTATGGTTGTTACATGTGTGTGCATGTGTATAAGAATGTGTATATGTGTAAGAGAGTTTTCAAACTTATGTGTATGCAATTGTTTTTATATATGTATGTGTAATACTTTTTTACTTAATGTTTTATATAGTTTTTTTTTTTTTTTTTTTTTTTTTTGAAGATTTACTTAGTTTAACACACGTAAGTTTATTTTTCTGTATTTATAAATAATGTAATTTCTAATTTTTTACTGTTTCTGGGGTTTTGTTTTAGGGTTATGTTTTGAGGGAAAATTACTTAAAAAAACAATAATAATAAAACAACAAATTGCAGAAACGTACCTCATACATTTACATGCATAATGTGTTTAATGTTTAATACTTGACATTTGAACGTGCATTTTAAAAAATTTGTAAAACACAAATTTTGTTTAGTTTATGTTTATTTACAAATGTCAAACAGAGAAAGACGGTATGAAAAAGGAAGCATTTATCAAATTTGTATACATAAAAGCTTTGGATAATACATTATAACTTAAAACCTTTTAAAATTTTTCTTAAAGTTTTGATGCCTTAAAATTTTTTTTCAAATGTTTAATAAATTCAAATAACAGCTTAAAACTTTTGCAATAGTTATAAACTATAAGCATATTATAGAGCTATTGCGAAAATTGTCTTGAAGGTTTTGAAAAGTTTTCAAACAGGCATTTTTTAAGAAATTAAATCAAGTTTTATTTAATAGTTTGGTGTTAACTAATTTGTCAATTAACAGGTATCGTCAAAAGCTATATTTAAGCTAAATTCAGGAACATTTAGTTATTTTTCCTTTTTGTCGATGACTGTTTAGTTATGTAAATTGAAAAAACGATTACATTAAAGGGTAATAAGTAAGATTTAACAAATTCTAAGATTGTTATCTGTAGGTTGTCCCTTTTCTGTGGTACTTTTCTATTGTCAAGCCCACAATGTTACAAAAGTATTAAACGGTCTGTAATTCATGATTTAATGAAGTCCTCTCAATGTAGCAGAAATTACTATTGCTTGAGTGCATTTCTCCTAGAACTCACCATCAATGATCTTTTAAGACCAGTTTGACCCAACTTTTACTTAGTATCGATGATTTTAAATATACTAAAATGTCAGATTATGTATGAAATTTTATAATACTTAACTTAATTTTCTTCTTTAGAACATTTTATAAAATACACAAAGAAATTTTTTAGAAGCTCCCAAATCTTGAAATTAAAAACACCCAATAACAATTTTTTAAATTGTGCAAAGCACTAATGCTAAATTTTAAAACATAAGCGCACATTACCTCGCTACGCCATAAGGCATACAGAGATACAGTGAACAAAATTTTAACAACTTTTATTAAAAAATGGATAACACTATCGACTGAAAAAATAAGAAATTAAATTGCCTTCGAATTTTAAAAGAATTCGATCAGGCCTGCCAGAATAAACCCCCAGGCTTGTAACTGCAATGAAAACTTCGGTCTATAAAGCTGATTGCAATCTGTTCTCATTAAAGTGGGAACGCATCATAAAAAATTCATGCCTACCGTAAGCAAAATGTTCACGAAACTTATACATTTCTCTCTTAAAATACTGCTAAGATTGAAGCTCCATGTTTTATTGGTAACGTAACTAAAATTTCATATGGGGTGTAAGAGACGATTTAAATTTTTATTTTACTAATTACATACCTCATTATTCAGTCATGAGCGAGTGTGAACATTTAAAATTGTTGCTGCTTACTCATCCTCATGAGGGTGAGAAATGAAAATATTTCCTCACTCATGAAAAGTGTGAATACAAACCAATTCATATGTGAATTTTTCAGATATAAAAAATTTTATTTAATAGAATCTGGGAATTTATTTCTCATGGTGAGTACATTTTATTATATAAATTTTTATATTATTCGAATGTTTATTCTAAGTCAAATTACAATCCTCAAAAGCTTTTATACTTTAATAGCCTTTTTCCTTCAATATTTTCCAGGAATATTTCGTTTGTATATTTCTGTTACGAGGCTTACTTTAGCTATCCTTGGCTAGCAATAAAGTAAATTTTAAAGAAAATTTATACAACTATAAGATACCAGCAGAATATTATTAGATACAAATAATGCTGACGAAGGCCGTAGCAAAGTACAAAGTTCAGCAATTGCACGTCGCAAATGATGTTGCAGAATGCGGCGTGGCCTTGGCTTATACTTACATTAATCTAACAACCTCTGAAACAGACTTTCAGAATTTATTGCAGGGCATAGAGCTTCATCGTAAAAGCTCTAATAAAAAGCTAAAACAAATACTTTTTTAATTTTTTTTTTTTTTTGGTATGAGAAGTAAGCTTTCTAGAGTTTTTTGGGCTCGCATTGCTAAAGTTTGCGCAACAGAACAAAAAACCACCTATATTTAATATTTTGAAAAAATACCGTAAATCGAACTTAAAAACAAACCGATGCATAACTGGCAAACACATTAAAATATTTTTAATTTCACAAAATGGATACACAACTTAAAAAGGGTATAACTTTAGAACGGTATTAGAAAATTCAATTATTTTTTTTCTTAAATGACTATCCACCTTTTAAACTGAATCAATAAATTTTTAACTTCAATATAAATTTTAAAAGTTACAAAGCATTATTTTTAAAATTTATGCAAAATTTACAAAAAAAAAATGTCGTTAAGGGGACCCAAATGAGTAACAACATAACCGAAACTTATAATATCTTCACAGAGAAGTAAAGTTTGAGAAGTTTTCTTTAAAAAAAATTACTAAGTAGCAAAGAAAATCGTGCTTATGGGCCGAGTAATGAGCAAAATTCAAAAAATAAATCGGGATAACCTGGTTTTTGGGTTAAATTCGATTTAAGCGGCCTCTAAACCTCTTCCAAAAAGTCTAAAAAAAAATCACAAAAATACTTTACCCATGAGCTTTAAAAAAATGCTTGGGTACCTTTAAATTCGAAAATACTTTTTTTTGGGACACACTAATGTAGAAGGCCATAAGAACCACGACTCAAAAGAGCAGCAAATGTTGCCATGTAAAACAAATTAAACGAGATATTTTTTTATTGTTGGATTAAAAGACTACGAATCTTTGAAAACGAAAAAAACTTTTTATTTTATTTTTCAACCTAATTATGTATTTATTTCCATTTTTGTTCAGGATAAAATAAAACTTTAGCTCAATACTGTATCATCAGAGTAAAAAAAAAGTGCGGTGAAAATTAAAATCGGGTGATATTGACCCAAGGAATGCGGAAGGGTTAATTTAGAAACAGGTAGAGTTACATCTTTGTATCTTTATATCTTTTCAGGGCATGCTGTTTCGAAATGTTCACTGAAGTTCACAATCATTTTTCTATCGAAACAGAAAATTCGGTTTTGATTATTAGAAGATGAAGTAAAACTGAGTTTTTTTTTGCCAGTCGATTACATTTTTGGCTTGAATTTTGCTGACGGTGCTTAGCACTTTTTTGTATCTGTTATGAACGGAAAACGTTTGTCCGATTGTTGGTCCTTAGTAATTTTCTGTGCGTTCTTAGCTATTTTAAAAGTTCTTTAAAATATTTTGCTTCAAGGACAACAACTATTCTCAAGAAGTTGTACATTTGTTTTTTGGTTTGTTTGTCCTTATTCCTTAAACATTTCGTTGCTCTTCATTTTCTTGTATTCTGATTTCATTCTATACAATATTTTTCGCTGGCTGCTGGAATTGCTTTATTTTAATTAGTATTTTGTTTTGTTTATACCCTGTAGTTTTTGAAATTATTAGAGAACTTACAACTTAAGTAGCAAAATGGGGATAGTAAGGGATACTTTACTAGCTAATGATACTTTAATATACAGCTGTTTTCAAGGCTGGCAGCTCTACTCTAATTCTTGTCTTCATTCTGCAATACCAAGAGATAGAACATTGTCAGAAAAATGAGTAATTTGAGATTAATTTAAATTGAAACTCAAAAAAGTGTTAGATTAATATTTTCTGCACTACCAAGATATTGCAAAACTTGTAGTAACCTCTTTAAAGATAATAAAGGGACAGTAAAGGGCCATTTAATCTTTTTCAATTAAATTTTATATTATGTGATGAGTCTCCTTTTAAAATACTAACAAGGACTTCCAAGAAAAGTACTAAGCCCTAAAGGGCATACACTGATATAATGCAGATATACATACAAACATATGTATGCATGTATGACGCTTTTTTGTTGTCTGCTTTAACTTTTACGTTTCTAATGTTTTTATACGCAAACAACTAAGAAGATTTCTCTTTATATTTACTACATGTGTGTGTATTTAAGAGGATATTATTAATTAAATTTGTATTTTTTAAACATTTCAAGGCGAAGTGCTGCGTTAAACACAATGCAATACAAAAAAAAAAAAAAAACAAACAACATTAAAATAATGAAAACAAAAAATTGCAATGAAAGCCAAAAAAAATAGCTGCACTGCAAATTTCGCCCTATTAAAATTTAGCTAATTTTATGTTTGTTTATGTGCGTCTCTGTTATATACAGGGCAAGTTTTGCTATAAATAACAAAATTAAAAATATTCTTGCAAAATATTGGATGTATAAATTGAAAACAAAAAATGTGAAACAATAGCACAATTTTATCACTGACCTTCTCCAATCATTCTGTACCAATGTTTTGTACCTTTATTGAGAACTTCTCGCATCGAAAATATTCCAATAGTTTCTCGAAAAGTAAGACAAAAGTGTGTCTGTAACTCATGTCGAAAACTTTCAAAAGAGATAACGTCGTAACTTTATAAATGCAATAAAATTGCACTCGAAGCTAATGTAAGTGCCGGTTCACACACGTCAAGTTTGTCTTGTCAAGTCTTGAAATTTACGGAGAGAGTGGAAAAGAAATGGCATTCTCTCTTACTCTCTCACCTAAAAACTCAAGACTTGACGAGACAAACTTGACGTGTGTGAACCGGCACTAACATTGCAGGCGTTGCGCACGCCAGTCACACATATCGTTGATGGCGCCCAACATTTTCAACGACGGCGGCGAAAATACAACCGCTATACCAAATAATCTATTGTGTGACTTTAATGTTTTTATTTGCAAATGAGCTTTGGAAACATTCGGTTATTTTTTAAAAATGTTAAAGGAAAATAATTTAGCAATAAAAAAAATGTGTCAAGAACAAAATATTATTATTGAAATTCATTGCATATTGCATGTATGTGTATGTTGTTTAGTCTTTAAATCACCCATGTTTCTATTCGTGAACTTATTAGACAGTTCAGAGCGGAAACTTTCTCACAGAAATTTTACACACACACTTTTTTTGTAATTGGCGAGACCAAAAATGTAACAGACGCAGTTAAGTGAGAAAAACTGTTGTTTGTTGTAATTTATGGGATTTTTGTTTCATTTCTCGCATTTCAATCGAAAATTTTCTCGACGCAAGAGTTACAGAACAAGGACAGTGGAAACTTATTGATAAATTACTTAAGAAAACTGGAAATTGTTTAAGCTAATTTTAGACTAATTGTTTTGGGTCAGAGTATATGTAAGATCAGACGAGTCAAGGTCTAGATTTTCAGTAAAAACTGCGCTTTCTTTTTCAAAATGAAAAGCATCTTTCACTCATTAATAAGTATCTTTCTTATCTTGTATTTTCGTTTTGTAGCGTCAATTAATTAATACTTCTTATAAGGTATTAAATCGTTATTATAATGAATGAAATAATCAGATGCATGTAATGATTTACAAAAGTGATTAAAAAAATATAGTTTTATAATGAAATGGATTTTTACAAGTTAGCAAAATTGTTTATTGTTTGGACTTTTTATAAATAACTACTTACTTTGCAGATGCATGTAGCAATATAATAATTTTTATACTTTTCAAATACCATTTAGTTAAATGTGAATGCCTTCCTTTTGGAAAATTCATTGGTTCTTTTAGTAGAATTGTAAGTGGTCTTTTGACTGTGAGGCCTTGATCCCAATCGCTATTTCTTGAATCGTTTTACCTGAAGTTGCTACATGTGGCTGAGGGTTGTCATAATGGAATATTAAAGTTTTATGTCTGGTCGCCTTTTTTCTCACGCTTTAAGTTCAGGTTCGTTTTAAATAAACTAACTGCATTCCTTTCATATTCCCTCGTTTTGTCTGGCCCGATTTCAGCACCTAAAAGTTAATAGGATTTTTCTTATCCCAGCTAATACAAGACATTACATTGCACTGATAGATGTTAGTCTTAATTGTTTATTCGGTCGCTTGGTCAGGCTTCACATATAATAAATTGCTCTTCGGTTTGTCAGGCTTCACATACATATAATAAATTGCTCTTCGGTTTGTCATCAGAAATGATTCAATGCAAAAAATAGGTTTATATGGCGCTTTTATGACATGCAAAACTGTCTTTCGGCTTTGGATGAATTCTGGGGCTTTCCAACATATAAAAATTACTGATTGAGCAATGCCTTCACAGTATTATCTTTGACCTACTGCGGTTATTTGAGCTATCATTGTCTCTCGCTTTAAACTGCACAAACGATCTCCCCACGTTGAAATCAGTAGAACATATTCAGTATAAAGCATCAGTGAGCAATCGATGTCCTTCGGCTGTACTGCTTGTTTTGTTCTCAAAATAAAGAAGTAAAGCTAAATTTCCCGCAAATGATGCTTTCTTGGAACATGTTTCTTTTTTGTATCAGTATTTGAAATTACCACCCAAAATAATAGTAAAATTTGTAAAACAATATTTTTATTACAAAATTTTAAAAACGAGCATTTTCTTCAATTCTTAACTAAATCTGTAAATAAAAGTTTTTCCAAGAAAAAAGTTAAAAAAAACTTGCATTCGCTGTGCATGTTTCTACACGTACTTCAAAAAAAAAAAAAAAAAAGGAAAAGGATAATGAAAAACAAACCCCGACATACACTTATTAGGGGAAAAAAAGTGTGTTAATGCAATGTGTTTTCTTCTTCTGTTAAACAACTTCAGAAATGAACTTAATGTAGGTCAGTGAAATAAATTGAAACAAAAAAATGCACATTGTTTTTTTTTTTGCTTTTTAAATTAAATCAAGTACGGAAAACTCAAAATGAAAATTAAATTTTTAACGCGTTTTTGTGTAAAAATAATGAACACATTTAGCTTCAAGCGAGTTTTCACGTTAGGAATATATGGGCCTGTTCTGAAAATCACGTGATTTCAAATCACGTGTTTTTGAAAATCACACGTGTGATTTTGTGGTCTTCTGAAGGTCATACCGTTTTTGTGTTTTCCGGTGTGCTTTCGGCAATTGAAGATCACACCAAAACACACAAAAACGGGACACTAAAGTATAAAACGTGTGATTTTAGTAGGCACATGTGATTTGAAATCACGTGATTTGAGTAAAAGTGATTTGCAGAACAGGCCTGATAATTAAAATTTAATTTGTTGCATTGTGAAGAAAACACATATTTGGTGAAATAAAATTATTGCTCTAATGTCTATTAAGTTGCAATATAATGAAAAGAAAGGCTGAAAACTTATTTGGGATCCATTTTAGTAAATGCAGGGAATAAGGAAGCCATAACACATTTGTTAAAAATTGTATTCTCCTTTCAAAAAGACAGCACATTATCCCTCAGTGACTTAAACATAATGCCATTGCTGTAACAAGGACCATAGAAACCAAAACTTTATTGGTGTGTATGGTCATGATGGCTATGAGGTTATGGAAAGTCAGGGTTGCCGATAAGGTTGGTTTAAACAGCTGTTTTCTGTGGTTATGGTTATTCTGAGCTTTACTTTATTGGGTGGCTTGTTGCTTTCGCAATTGTCATGTAGAACGAGACAAATTTAAGGAGCACAAAGCCAGTCTTTAGGGCTGCAGCTGTTGTATGTTCTTTAAACAGATAATATATTGTAGCCATTGAGAATCAGTTCGAAAAGTCGAATATTAAAAATCCATAGCTTTGGGGCTATTATTAACTGCTTTCCTCTTTTAACCATCTGTAGGAGCAGTACCGCAAATTCTACTTTAGAGTGGTAAAAGGTGATATATATAACAATTATCCTTTTGTTTTCCTCCTGGTCACTTACGCTAAAGATTGTTTGGTGTGTTCAACTGTCAAACAATATACTCCATGTAATCAATTAAATAGATACACATCACGATTAAAGTTAAATAAAAAATTATCTTTTCCTGTTTATCCTTCAGCAGTTTCAAGGGGTCATGGTTTAAAGCCAAAATCGCGGCTCTCAATGGATCTTTAATTGCCAAGCGCTGAATGAACTCAAATTTTAATGAAAAATCCGATGACGGAGCAGGGCTGTTGGCAAAAGATCTATTTCTCTGTCGTTTTTCACTCATCAACACTTATGAATGACAACTTTCGAACAATAGCGCTCAAATTTCAAAATATCCATTTAATTTATTAATCACGTTTTAACAAACTAAAATAAAACTGAAGAAAAGTTAAATTTCTTGGTTCGACGCCAATTGCGTGAGATAGATTCAAGCAAAACAATATATTGCCTCAACTTAAAATTCAGGTCATTTAATTTTCTTTTTTTTCAACAAAAAAAAAAAAAACTCGTCATATTAATCCACTTTCTAAAACTTCTTAATTTAACCCTAAAATATGCAATTGTTAAAAAAGAAAGATACTTTTAATTTAAACTATTTTACCATTTAACACTCCTTCTTTAAGTTTTCTCAAAACATTTTGAATTACAAATTTAGTTTTAAATGAAACATCTTCTTGACCCATATAAAATTCTTTCGTTTGTGTTTCAGAAAAAATATCTTAATTTTTATTGTTAAATATTCAACGAAATACGTTAAAGGAATAATAAAATTAAAATAAAGTCTTAATCTTACTGAACATGTAAATTTTTTTAAAAAATAGAAAAAAAGTTAAGGAATATTTGCATATTTCTAGGAGCTTAAGCATTCGATTTTCCATAAGAGTTTTCAACAAAAAAAAAATAGAAAAAATAATATTTCTATGGTTTTCTAAAGCCAACCAAGGACTTTAATCATACAAATTTCGTGTTTTTTTCGCTACTTTTTTCAATTTATTTTATGAAACATTTTTGGGTTTCAGTGGCAGGAAAGTTTGGCGTATAAAAACACAACAGTGAAAAAAGTAAAACGTAATAAAAAGGAAGCTGCATAAATAAAACAACAAACGAAGCGCTAGAAAAAATAATAAAACAGAGAAAACAGGAAAACGCGTAAAACAAAACACTCGCATACAAACAAAACCCAAGGAATATTTGTA
Source organism: Pollenia labialis (assembly GCA_949318255.1). Classification (NCBI taxonomy): domain Eukaryota; kingdom Metazoa; phylum Arthropoda; class Insecta; order Diptera; family Polleniidae; genus Pollenia; species Pollenia labialis. The sequence continues at coordinate 96,632,288 of OX439142.1, read as the reverse complement.
CAAAACGAAAAATATTAAAAATAACAAATTCTATTTTAGCAAACAGCTTTAAAAGCTACAAAAATTGAATTTATGTGAAACACGAGGGAACCGCAACGCACCCAAAATAGAAGATTGTTTAGCTAAAATGTGGAAGGAAGTGCTAAAGCATAAGGACAATCATAACACAGACACATATATGAAGACTTTGTTTTACATACTTCCACCTTTCTCCATATTTAAAAAAAATAAAAACGCTTTAGGACCTCTTTATAAAAATAGCACGAAAGTTTTATTAAATTTTCTGCCATTTTCAATTGTAATAGCAACTTTAAGCTAAAACGGTTGTTGTCATTTTAACAAATGAACAAATTTCATTTCCTGTTTATGCAAAAAAGCCTTTTATTCCTCCTCATATCCCCCACTCCTCCTACAATCATACAATACAACCATAACCACTCAAAGAAACCATTCGAATGGGGTACGAAAATAAACGAGGAGAGGGTTAATATTTGCAAATATACATATGTACGTATGTATTTGGGTACGCTTGTGTCTCTGGGTTAAACGTAGACATTTTTTTCTATTGCTTTAAGCACGTTTTTGCTGTAGTAGTCTTTTGGGAAATGTTTAACTGCCATAATTGCATGACAAATGGTTGTATTATGTTAAATTATATACACACAATAATAAAAAGCCTTCAACAATACATTTAGTTCAAATTTGGATGCGAGCTCAAGACTTGCTAATGTCCGCCCCAGTTGTTGTTAAGAATTTGTAAAGGGGGTTTTCTCGCAATTCCTTTCCTTAAAGCAGCTGTGAAGAACTATATTAAAGATTTTTGTGTGTAAAAGTAAAACAAAAAAACGATTTTTAAAATATTATGTACATAAACATGAATTTGGGCTAAAAAGTACTTTAAAAAATCTTTTACGTTAAAAATTTTAACACTGGCAGTCGTGATCGATTACTTGTTCGATTTGAAAGCAAATTTATATCTAATTCTGTCAGTCAAAAATGAATGGATGCTAATTATATTTTCAGTGTTGTAAAGTATTTCTTTTAGTTTTCACAACACTGAAAAATGATTTTGATTCGTTCAGTATCGACTGAAACCATTAGAAATACGATTGCTGTCGAATTAAACAGGTATTCGATCGCGACTGCCTGAATTAGCCCCCTGTATATTTTTAATGACTTAACAGGTTAAACTAAAAACATATTTTGCAATCTATTGATAAAAAAAAATTGTGCTATATTTTATAGTGTAAAATTTTAAACTTTTCAAAATCGAGAACAATTGTTCAACTGTCGATTCTTAATTCGAAATTTCGGTACTTAGTTAGGCTTGAGCTGATCCAATTTAATTTTCATTAAATTATTTTTATTGAACGAAGGAATTTTTTTTATTACGTTTCGAGAATAACCAAATTCTCATCATTAGAATTCATTGCGTTTTACCCTCTGCACGACTGCGGTGCCTGCCAGCCATTAGTCCAACATCAATATTTAACCAATGATTTTGGTGTTTCGAAATTTGCTGTAATTAACTATCATTTTCAATTTAATTAACATATTTCTGTCAAGACTTTGTCTTGAATACTTGTTTACATTTGTTTCAAAATCTTTTATTCAAAAAACTGGCTGATGCATAAGTAACAATAAAATAATAGCTTTAAATAGCGTATTTTTATTCAATTAACTTTAAATAGCTTTAGAAATTTATTATGGACTGACTCAACCCAGAACAATGAACCAAAGTTGTCATAATAAACGATGATCTTGCTTTGCAACTCAAGGTTCAGGGGAATAAACAATATTGCAAATTGTAGAGCACCTTAAATTGAAGAATAATTGTTGAACATGATTCATTTGAAACTATACTGTCTCGAATTACTCCTGCAAGTCTCATTGGGCCATATTTCTGCAAATAAGAGAAATATTGAAATTTTTGTTATGGCCTGATAAGAACAAAGTCTAGAATTGCGATTCCTACAAGATCCCAATTTAAAACTTGGCTTTTAACGTAGTAGTTTTGTAAGGGAGAAATATAAAAGTTAAAAAAAAATGAATACGTTTTAAGTAAAAAGTTGTTAAATATTAAAAATACACTTTCCAGGTGCGAAAATATATCGCCTGCCAACAGGCCGACATGCCTGTTAGCGTAACGAAATAATTTAAACAAGGGATGATTTTAATCAAGTTTTATTTGGCTTGTTATACCAGCAACATTTTTATTGTCAGATAAACACAAATTTAACTTACATTTCGTGCAAAACATTTGTGTTTCTAAATTAACATCTTGGCATTTTGTATACCTTTTAACTACTGCGGTCCAAAATATACGATTTGTGTCCTACTCCATTTAAGCGGTTGTCACATTGTGGACTTAAAGACCTCTTTACTTTCAGTACCTGTGGGCTTTGTCTTTTAGGTCTTCTAACAGCATTTTTGGTTTTGATGGTTTCATAATGTACATCCGCCACATTAATACACAAAAAAAATTCTTGCAAATTTTTTACTAATCAAAGCATTAATCAAAACTAAAATTGGTTTAAATTAAAAATTTAATTACATGAATTAAATGTTAAATGAAGTGAATGAAACGTTAAATGAAGTGAATGAAACCTTTAATCAAGTGAATTAAACGTTTAATTGATACTATTTATTTGTTAACTGGTGCAAATTTAATACATTTTTTAATTAAAATCACAAATAATTTTAATTAAAATCAATTTTTTATTTTTTTTTCTGTGTACGGAAGTCTGGTAGTTTCACATGCAGATTTTTGTTTGCAAACAAGAAGTGGTAGGAAGGTATACAAGTTATTAAAACGCAATTTCGGATTTTTGAAATTAGGAATTATTGTTGAGGTTAGACTAATATGTCCCTAAGTCAGGCGCATTGTCTGCTTTTTAATTATCGCCAGCTTTTCTTTAACCTTAGTTTGATAAATAGTTAGGCAAATCACAAAGTCACAAATCTTTGTGTCATATTGGGTGCGTATACTATAATTTTATGCATTTGACAATAATAAAAAAAAAATAGCAAATAGAACCAATATAACATAATAGAACACATCGTGAATTGGCCAAGTGTTAAACATACATTATTTTGTTATTTTAACATTTTTTCGAATTTACACAAACTTTATAAAGTAGCAAAGGGAACTTTACACTTTCGAACAAGTCTTAAGTATTTTGAGAAAAATAAAATCTGGTCATGATAAGTTTTAATTGTTTTTTTTAAATATTCAAACAATAATAAGATTAAATATAAATGCATTTTCGTTAAAGTACGAAAGACTTGTCTGATAGTGTAAAACGGCCTAAACCAGTGAGTTACAAAGAATGCTGATGAAGACCGTAGCAAGCCAGAAAATTCATAACATTCTGCTGGTGTTTAATAACTGTAAAACTTTCTGTACATACAATTTACTGCACTGCTAGTCAAATGATAGCTAAAGGATAACATGCAACAGGAAGATACAACAAGATATTCTGGTAGTATTTCGAATTATTCCTAAATAAACATATGATGAGACGCAGAACGAAAAGTACGCTTTGTTTTCCCATTTAAATTTTTGGAAAACTGAGGTTTATTTTTTTCACCTCCTTGAAAAATTTCATGAACCTGGATAAGGTAGCAAGTTTTTTACTTATCAATTAATGGATCAAATTGTCGTTACGTCAGCTCATTATTGGTTTGACCTTTCCGATCATTAAAATAAAGAGTAATGTATTTTTTTAATTGCCTCTTTCTAAATCTAAAAACTGTTTCGAAAATTTTTTGTGGTTTCTGAGATATAAAGCATTCATTTTGCTCCATATTTACAATTTAAAAGTTTTTTAAGTATTGTTTTGCTCTTCACGCCTTGCTTTGCTTCATTGCCGCAAAAGTAGTTTAAGCAAAAGCATCATTCTTTGTCTTTTTGGCATATGCGGCAAAACATTTAAGATTTCAACGCAAATATTATAAAACTACCAAGAAATCAAATTGTCAAAAAAATTACTTTTGTTCTGCGGCTTCTCATATATGAAGCCTCAATGTTATCCAAAGGTTGGCTAAAGCAAATAATATGTGAAAGCTTAACAAATTTAAATTTGGCTCAAAGAAGCACATTCAAAAAAATCTTTGTTAATAAAACCTTTTCTTTGGAAAGCAGGCAAAGGTCACTTTTCGCAAACTTATTCTTCCAATTCTAATCAGAATTAATGTTTTTTTGTTTTGCTTAAAAAAATATCAATTTTCATGCTCTATAATTAAAAGCAACTTTTTGCGCTCCATAATTATACTCTTTTACTGCCGGAGGAAAACCTAACAACTATTACAAAACACTAGCGAAAAAAATACCCACCATAAGTTTCATTTTACCAAAAACCACCACTCTCGCTGATGCCAAAATTGTTAAAGCCAAAAGAAAAAAAAAATTGCATTGCTAATGGCAACTTATAGATTAAATTGTAAAACTAAACTGGCAAAAATATTTTACGGTTTTCTAATGCCCTGTCCACAATAGCAACTACAGCGGTTGCTCAACGGAAAACAACCATCAACAAAAAGGGTGGTGGTGGTGGTGGTTTTCCTTTCAAGCTTTAACTCCAATCAGATTTTTATTTTTAATAAAGATCATAAGATAAATAATCATATTGCCAAGAAAAAGAAACCCTTATGGAAAAATAAAACTCCAAGGGGTATATTTTCATTTTTGCAGTCAGAAACACACGCCTTTGATTTCTTTAGATTTAGTGAAAAAAAAAATTTTCCTATCGATACAAATTTCTATTTATTTGTGAACAAAACGTACAAGAAAAATAGTAAAAACAAAAATTGCATTTCATCTTTTGTCATTAACATTTGTTGACAAGCAGCTGGATGTTGGTTACTTGTAAAAACTTAAAGCATAGTTAAAGGGTGTGTGTGTTTTTTATTCTTCTTATTCTTCTTGTAGTAATGTAACTGTTTGTTGTCGCTTTAAAACATAAACTTTAGTAATGCTGCTTTCACGTGCTGCTTTTGTTTGTGAACTGAAACTCAGCAGAACAACCTGAACTTTCTGCTACATGCTGTGTTTTCGAAATTGATTTTTTATTTAATAAATATAGTGTAAAACGCCAGGCGCATTTTCAATTTATGGTTTGATATATGGTTGTGTGTATGCATTGTGAATTATAAACTGCTTTTGTTAGTTTTTTTTTTCTTTTTCGATTTTTTATGATTATTATTAGCTAAGCCAATTTAATTGCAGAGATTTTAGAAAAATAGAGAAAAATAGCGGGCGTACTTTTAAATACAATTTAATTTTAGGCTTGAAGCTTTTATGCATACAACAGGGGACATAATAAAAATATCGAATTTTGATTTGATTTTAATAAGGGCGTTAAGGCAAACATTAAATGGGAATGGAAGTTTGAAAAAGGGGGATTTAAAATTAGTTTATTATAGAGAGAAAGTTATTTATTTTAGATTGATTTGCTTAAAAAAAAAAATCAAGTCAAATATGGCATTCAAAAAAGTTGGCAAATGGTAATGTTTGATAAGAGAAACAAGTTTTGTCTCAAAAAACTATTTCAAGTTTTAGTAAAGTTATGAAAGAAAATCAATATTTTCCCTTTTAATATTTCAGAGATCAAAATGACATTAACAAATTTTTTACAACATTGTTGTCCTAAAACCATACAAGTTTAATTTTGAGGCAATTTTAAAGGTAATCATTTGAAAAGTTATCATAAAAATATATAAGTTATTTTCTCGTGTTATTTTAGATATAGAGAGTTACAAACGCTATCACAAATTATATTCTTACTTAATTAATCGAGCAATAGTAACCAAGACTTTAAGACCACTGTAGTAAAACAGACCAGAGTCTTTGGCAGGAATATTTAAGGCAACCTTCGCACTAATAAAATAGCTCCCTACCAACTAATTTGTCGGGGCATTATTCTCACGTTTTCAAAATATGGGATCTTTTTGACCCTAAATATATTAAAGAGTTAAATTTATAAAATGTTTTACTAAATATTTTAACATAATAAATAGAACGCAGCCAAACAGAATTGAAATTGTTTGAGCAAGTTTTATTTTAAAAGTGGAGTCTAATAGACTTAAAAGCTTATTATCTAATAAATCAAAGCTATTAAAGAAATTATAACTCATAAAAGTAAACACGATTACAAATGAAAATAGATGTAACCCAAACCATCAATTGGGATCAAGAAAAAGAACGTCATAAGAACAGCCCTTGAAGAAATAAAAAATTGCTCTGCACTCTTAATGGATGTTTCTCAGGCTTATGATAAAGTCTGCCATGAAGGCTTGATACATTTTACCAAGCTATTAGAAAGCTACTTAGGCGGTCGAACACTTATTATAAAAGGAGGAAATTGTTAAGCTCTCCTCCGCCAATTGATGCTGGATTCTCACCTTGGACATGCCAACAAACAACCAAACTCAAACTTTGAAGTTTGCTGATTATACCAGCTTTCCTTAGCGCACACGAAAATCATCATGAAGCAGCTTGATACTAACAGGATAATAGATAACAATTGAACACATGGTAAAAACTATGAAAGAAAAAGGTCAGTGACTAAAAATGTGTAGATAAAACATCTTCTTTGTGTAGGGAATCATGACACCCCCCCCCCCCACCACAATACAGATTAAACTAAAAGCAATTCAAATAAATTTTCTTATTGGAAGAAATTCTGTCCTTAGTCTCGATTGCACACTTCTACCTAACAACTCTATCTTAAAGCCAATCTGGTTGTGACATGGTATTAAGTTATAGTGAACTGCCTTGAACTAAATAGCCAGTGAACTATCGAAAATTTAAAAGGCGCTAAAATAAAATTCTTCGAATAATCACAGCCGCCCCTGGTATTTTAAAAACTCATATGTTCACAATTACCTTAATGTGGCATTATTCAATACTATGATCACGAAATCTATAGTGAAATCTTTAAAACGTCTTAAATTGCTCCCAAATCCGTAGTGGAAATATAATTGAATATCGATATATTTTAAAGGGTGGCGGCCACACTCGATTAGAGAGAGGAGATACTGCATGACTCATGACTCATGCATGTGCGTGAACAGAAACAGAGATGTTAAACATTTTTTACCGGCTCTGGCAGGACGTAAATAAAGTATTTGAATAAAATTAGATTTATTATACTGTGCTAGTTTCAAAAGTAGACAAGCCAGGCACATGGCGTTGTAACATAATTCGCGTACGCTGAATCCAATGGTGCTAACGTTTTTTTAGGTAAGCTCTTGTTTTCGAGATATACGGTTATTTCAAAAATGGAGGAGGTTGCACAACATATATTCCCGCAACTCAAAAACGGGTTAGTTTATTGAAATTACTTAAAAAACCGAAATTCCGCAATAAAATTTCCTTTAAGAAAGTCTAAAAAAAGTGTCACAGTGTTATTGTTAGTTCATATTTAAAATATTTAGGATTCAATAACTAAAAGTTTAAAAGAAAACTCCTTTCTTTAAAAGTCGAATAATTTTTTCTTAACTAGACTTTATTTATTAATAAGAAATTAAGACGCTCTTTTTAATTCGTAAGCCATGACATTTTTTTCCAAATTTTCAAAACTTTTTAACGTACCCATATTATTTCAAATACCCCCTTTCTGTATATGCTGTGGCTTCATCTTGTTGAGACCAGTGTTTTAAATGACAAAATTACTACAAATTTTTATTGCTATACGTAAAACTACATCTAGCAAAAATATTCTGTTGCAGTAGCAATAGCATTCAAATGTTTTCTGGTTGTTAAAATAATATTATTACAACTGCTGAATATTGAAAAATTAAATTTGAAATGGGTCATAAACCACCAATAGAGCAGTAATTTAAATATCAAATCAATTATGCACTACTACTAAACAATTTTATTTAAAAGTAGTTAAAATGTAATCGTAGCAATAAAAGTTTTTTGTGAAACTTTTTTACTATACATCGAAGACCTCTTAAAGTGTATATATGCTGGCTCCTTGAGTAACTCTTAAGTCGATTTAGCCATGTCCGTCTGTCTGTCCGTCTATTAAAAACACGTCCACTTTCGAAAAACTTAAAAGAAATGAACAAACAAACTTGGTGTCAAATTGCTTGTCGTTATCCTAAGCAGTTTGGGATTGAAATCCAGCAAGTTCAGTTCAATTCACAATTTATTGAGAAAACTGGATTTCGATTTCCATACAAAAATAACATTTTAAATATATGTGTGTAACTAACGTTTTTTCCTTTTTGTATGGACATCGATATTCAGTTTTCTCACTAAATTGTGAATGAAATCGAAAGTTGTGCACCGATTACAATGAAATAAACAGAATTTCATTCGAAATTATGTTAAGACAAGTGAATATTTTTAGACCAAAACTGTGATTTTTGTCGCATTTTTGTTTCTTATAAATTTTTAATGAACAAAAAATTCGTTTTTTTTTTTAATTTATTTTGTTTTTTTTTTAAGTTCTGTTAGTCGTGCTTAATGCCCAATTTTTATGCCTGATAAAAAACACTGAAATTTATTGTTGAAGGGATAAGCAATTCCTATGCGCATTTCCTTTTTTTTTCAAAAATTCAACGATATGTCTGAAAGTACAGGGCAAGTTAAAAAACAATGTAAGCACGGCTTGAAGATAATACTGTTGCCGTGTTTCCAATTCATGTAATGAAAGTGCCTTAATTTTGAACATAACGGTATATCATAACGAAAAGTAGAGCTGATAGAGAAAAATGAAGATGAGATTTAAAATCAGTTGCATCAAATTAGTGAAAATTTACAATCAAATTCCAGACCGCTCATAAAAAGTTTGAAACATGTTCCCTTGTGTAATCATCACTACTCTTCAGTTATAGTTTTTTAAAGGTTCTTATTTCTAAATATTCCATTTCGCACCGATCGGAAGTAAACTTAAGTTTTATTTCAAATGTTATTGCTCATTGAAACAAGGTTAACAAAATGTAATTTTGGTATAACTTCCTAAAAAGTAGTAAAATAATTTTCAACTTTGCCCATGTGTACTTTTGAACGTGACGATCACAAAGGTGCCACTTACTGAAAATTTGCTTAAGTAATTTCAAGATATTTTTCATTTTTGCCTATTTTCGCTATTGCATATATCGCTCATTTACATCAATAGTGGCATAACTCAAAAAAATTAATTTCAAGATAAGTGCCAATTATGAATATTTTTAATGGGGAAATAATAAAAGATATAAAGAAGTTAAATTTAATACACAATATTAAGAAAACATAGCAAACAATCCCTGAATTTCTAACTTCAACACTTAATTTTTTGAGCATTGAAGTAAATAAGCGATAAAAATTATATATTTCTGTTTAAAAAATTTTAATTTTTTCTTTTGCCTTCCAGCCCGGCTTCTGACTACTTTTGTATATAAAATTTTGCCTTAAACAGCTAAAAAAGTTTTAAATTATATACCTAATTTTTCTCCCAAAAGTATGCTATCTATTTGCTGAACTTTTATATCTTCTACAAGAAATTCTATGAATTTAATGTTCAAAGCAGCATTTTTTTTTTAATTAAATCTTTTTATATTGTATTTTAAAATTTCTTTTAAGAGAAATTAATTTAAATCACTTTTTTGGCAAAAACATTTTAAATATTAGGTACTTAGAAAAATTTGTACCCAAAATAGAAAGTTTTCTAAAGAAATTTAATAAATGCTTGTTAAAAGAATAATTACCTCTAGATAGAAAGAAATGGTGGGGGGGGGGGGGGGTAACTGACCCTAATAATTGCCAAAATAAATGTACTACTAAAAAGTTTTTTCTTTTTTAAATTTCACAATTACCAGCACTTGTCTAACAGGGCTTGGTATTTGTTGGCTTTTCTTGGCTGTTGAATGTGAAATCAATTTACGTAAATAATACAAATATATTTATGTGTTAATACGTGTGTGAGGGTGAAGGAGTGTGAGTGAGAGTCAGTGTATAAATTAGAATACAAATTTGTTTTAAAAAGGACGTTAAGTTCTTTGTTGCTTGTTGTTTTCAGTTGTTTGTTTGAAAATAAAGCAGCTTATTAAAAATCTCTAAACGTGTTGTTTAAGTAAAACTGTAACGAGCGAAAAGCAGGCGAAAAAAATTCAAAAATAAATAACTAGACAAAAACAGCACAAAAAGCTACTAAACAAACACTTTTATGCTTTTATACGTGTAGTTAAAATATGAGTGTATTTGTAAAACAACAAAAACAAGAACCAACAACTTTATCTAACAATTATGCACACGTTAGCAACTACCACGACCATTAAATTTGGAAATAATCAAGCGAACAGGCCAACAACAACAACAACAACAACCACCATTACCAACACCACCCTCACAAATTCAAAATTGTAAATCTCAGCAGACCTTTTGAAGAAATGCAAAACGTGCTTGCCACAAGAACAAAAATAAAAAAAAGGAAGGTTCTCAGAAGGATGCTGGATTTGTGTTTGTTTAGTGCGTCCCTTTAGTCCCGTCATAGAAACGTTACGAATAATATCCCAACCTAAAACCAGGAATATGTAAAATACTTTAGAGCTTTAAATTTATGCGTCCACTTTGAAATGCCATTATCAGTGTTAAGCCACAAAAACGCTAAAAATAATATTCTGTTCAATATTTGTTAAAAAAGGAATACAAAACACACATTTCCACAAAAAAACGTGCTATTTTAGTAAGAAAATGTGTAACAAAAAGGACTTTTGTAAAGCAACCTTTAAGCTTTAAATATTTAAGAGTTTGTAAGAGTGTGTAGGTAGAGTAGTTGGCTTATTGTTATTTCTTTCTTTTTGCAGGGAATTTAAAAAATTTATGCAACAAATATTAAAACAGAAATAACAACCAACAGCTACGAAAGTTTGGTAAATAAGCAAATATAAACGCTAACAATACTCCAGGGTATAGTATTGTTCCTGTTTTCTTCTTGTTACTATTGTTGTTTTTTGTTTATAGACAAATTAAATATTTTTCTCTATTTTATTTTTGGCCATACCTTTTTGGTACATGTATTGTATGACGTCGTTATTGTTGTTTGGAATTAACAATACAAAAATAAGAAACAAAAATTTTAATAATATACAATTTAACCCATTAGGGTAATGGAAAAAGCTTTACAAGCTTTAATGTTAAAAAATAGAACAAGTTTTCAATGGTAGTTCTTTGAAGATTTGATTATTAAAGAAGAGATTTTTATTATGACTCTTTTGTTTGGGGAACAGGCATGATTTTGAATTTTGTAGGCATGGGATGTAAAAAGCTTTATTGCAAAAACCTTTGACCATGGTGCGATAAGAACAGATATAAATTAGATATAAATAAATATATTTTCCAGTCCCGCTCACATTTTGTCGGATGCTATGCAATGATAACCAAGATGCTTGTTCCTAATTTGGAAATTTTGGCTCCTGCTGTTCTTCAGATATACATAAATCTGCAATGTCATTAAATGGGATGTGTCACACCCACTTATCCAAGCCCGCCCATTTTTAAGAAAGTTGTTTATTGATTACCCAGCTTTGTATCCGAAATTTGGACAAATTTTCTTCTACCGTTATTTAGATATAAATAAATCTGTTTTGTGCCACGAACTCTTCTCCAATCCCACCAACCTTTTGTCAGTTATTGTATATTGATAACCAAGATGCTTATATTTGGAAACGTTGTCTCTTGCCGTTCTCCAGTATGGGAAGTGCCACGCCCACTTATTCATTCCTGACCAGATTTTGTATGGTGTTTGGCTTCATGTTCGATTTGGAAATGTTAGCTTTTGCCATCCTTTGGATATATGGAAAAAAAACAACAAGCAATTTCGGGCAAAATTAAAGGCAGTCGTGGTTATTTGGTCACACCTCAGCTATTTATTGACCAATCTGGCTGAAATTCAATAGCTAACTTTACCGGGGTAAATGTGACATAAATGTAAAATATAGAAATTACAAATGAATTGGCAAACTTATATAGCTTTTGGCTTCGGGGAATGGTATACTGTCAGTATTTCTTAAATTAGTATTTTGAAAACAGTAAATGTTTCAAAATTTGGAGAGAATCGTTTAGTTATCAATACCAAACACTTGACAAATCTGAAAAAGTGAACGTGGAACCTCCAATACAAGGACAATATTAATGTCTAAATAACTGGAGAATGATAGCAGTAGATGCATCTTAGCTTGGTACAATTGCTTCATTATCAATACACGATCTGCTTCAAATAAATTTTACTAATTTTATTTACATGGCAGTAGCAAAGCTTAAGCTTAAGCTAGTATATTCTATTCTGTAAAAAAATCGAACAGAAATGTGTGTATTCTAATCGCTCCCTGAAAACACCTATTCCTAGAAATAAATTTAAGTATGATGCAAAATACAATTTATGGAGTCGTGGCATCAGTCTATTTGTATTTATGTTTCCAGGAAAACGCTTCCTTAAAAAAGTGTTCGCAGATGTTTAAAACAAAAACATCAACAAAAAAAATCCCAATAAAAACGTTTCACTAAATTTATTTCACCATATATAACTTTTAATAAATTTTTTCAACTAAAATAATTTCCTCGAATGCGCTTCTTTGAGTCAAATTATAATCCATTACAGTTTTCGTGCAAAAGTCCTATTCCCTTAATATTTCACATACTTTTAGCTATAAAAAAAATTAAAAAATAAAATAATTGATAAAAAAAGAAATAATTCCCACATTTTATTTGCTAAAAATAATTGTTCACTAAATATTTCCACAAAAAAAAAAATTTCCCACAACTTTTTGCTTAAATATTGTTTGTTAGTCCAAATTTTAATATATAAAAATTCAATAAATAAATATAAAAAAAAAACTTTTTGACCAAACAAATTTTTCCACAAAAGAAAATGTCTCTAAATTTTGTTAGTCGTGCTTAATTCCCAACTATTATTCCTGATTGATTATTCCTATTGTCGAAGGGGTACACTATTCCTATGTCCATTTCACTGGTTGCTTAGGCCGGATCGACAGGAAACTTTATCCAAAGGTTTTAGAAAAACTAATGATATTAAATAAACAAAACTGTTAAGCGAATAATAATTATAACCAACAACTTTACTTGTAACAATATCAAAGCTTGAACAAAAACACAAAAAAGCGAGTTTATCTCTTTTTCCATTCCCCTCCACTACAGGAATAAAAATTTGGAATAAAGCACGACTACCATAATCATTGATAAGAAAAAAAATTTCTTTAAACTTGTGAGAATAAAATTTGTTTTCATTTTTCACAAAAAAATATATTCGCCAAATTATTTTCTGCAAAAAAAAAACCCAAAAATTTAGTTTTACTGAAAATGTTTTGTTGTATAAATGCTCTCCAAATATTTTCACCACAAAAAAAATTTACTAAATTTTTTCATCAAATAAATTTTAATAAATTTTTTTCCACAAAAAAAATTTGTCCCCAAAAAATACGCACATTTTTTAATCAATAAAATTTTCTAATAATTATTTCACCAAAAAACATTTTCAATTACCGAAAATATGTTCACAAAATTTTTCCCCAAAAAAATTTACGCATTTTTTATAAAAAAAATTTTTCAAAATGTTTTTACCCAAAACAGTTTTACCAAACATTATTTAATATCCCCAAAAAAATATTCACAAAATTTTTTACCAAAGAAATTTTCACAAATATTTTTTTCAAAAAAAAAGGCTCAACAAATTCTTTCACAAAAATTTTATAATTGTTTTATATGGGTTAATGAATTAATTCCGCTATTTATACCCCCAGTTATTCAAATTTTTCTATAGAATTTATTTAAATTTATTGCAATATATATCGATGTAGATTTGTTGTTCTTAAAGGCCATGTGTGTAACTTTCCCTTTTGGCTTTTTATATTTTTATATGAATTCCATGAGGGTGTATGTAAATTTTAAACAAAACAATTTTTTTGTATTTCATTCAAGCATTCATTTGTACATACCACACAAATTTTTGTATGGTTTTTATTTCTTCTATATTTGGGGGCTATTGGCTCTTGTCAAATAAAAGTTTTTCTTTTTTTTTTTTTGATTTTAATTGAAAAGTCAATTATTTCAAGAAGAGGTTTTAGTTAAGCGGGCCACAAAAGTTCTTGTTGCCACTAACAAAATTTTAAATGTGAAAGGCAAATGATAAGGAGAAAAATTGAATCCTTGAAAGTATATTTAGATTTTTGAAAACGATCGCACCCTGTAATACAAAAATGTTTCTATAGTTTCTATAAAAAAATTGGAACCTGGATAACTTTTAAGGACACTTGTGAGGTGTTGTTAAGAATATATTAAAATAATTGGATAATAAGAAATATTTCAAAGGAATACAAAATTTGAATTAAGTTACTTTAAGACAATATTATTTCTTGAATTCTATGTATATTAAATAGTTACAACAATTTAACTTTTGACCCATTTGTCTATCATTTGCTAAAAAAAATCTCTTTACTCATCTTTTGTATTTAAATTAATTTTCCATACCAGGTTTTTTTCTTCAAACTCTAACCAAATGTATAGAAAAAAATCTTTAAAAAAAATTCTGTTATCAATGACAATTGACAGTAATATATTAAATTTTGTCAAGGGTTTGAATTCTTTTAAACATTTTTTTTTGCAAAATAACATTTAACCCTCTAAGCCCCCGGCTACGCAAAACAAAAAAAAAAAAAAGATTATAGAAATGAAAACGATTCCCACTGACAAATGTCTTTAAAAGAAATTAACGACAAATTTACCCTTTTCAATTGCAAAATGAGACGAAGGGATAACAATTTCAAATTGAAATGATATTAGGCATATGTTGGTAAAGTATGTATTTTAGTTTCAACATCTGAAAATCTAATAAAAATTGGATTCAAATGACTTAAATAAGAAAAGGGAAAAATTGTTTAAAATAAATAGTGAATTTTTTTTTTTAAGAATTAAGTCTTTAAGTCTGCGAATGAAATGAAGATTTAATAGTCTTATTCCTTCAATATACACATTCGAATGTAAAAATATGAAAATTTTTTATTCTCATTTCTCTCTTTTTTTAAAGTGAATGAGAACATTTATAGGGATTTTGTGATTTCACTAGTAACATATCGAACCCTTACCACAAAAAAAGCTTAAGCGACATAAACACAATTTTAAAGAAGAAGGTTTTTTAATTTTATTTCACAAAAATTTTTAATGAAGGTTGTCGCTAAGATAGCTTGTGCAATAAAACTGCAACGGTAACTTTTGTGACCATGACAGTTTAAGAGATGATGTTGTAAATTTATTAATTTATTAAACAAAAAAAAAGAGAAAATTATATCGCTTAAGTTCTTCTTGCGGTAAGGGATTGATATAAATTACGAAAATTTTTAATTTATTTTGCACTACACTGGATTGCAAGCAACATGTTAAGGGTAAAAATATAAATAAACCATTGCATGTTCAGGAGCAACCGGAATATGATTATGGTAGCTTCTTGCTGGCGGACTTATTTATTATAATATGTTCAAACATTTTTCACGAAAAAAAATTTGTTATTTGAATTCGAAGGTGTCTCTCGACTTCGTTTTAGCAGATCCAAAAATCATCCTCACCGGATTCTCTTATAATTTATTCAGAAACGCTTCAAAGGAAAGTTCTTGTAGACTTTTAAGGACTTAAACTTTGCCTTTAACACTTTGCGAATGCTGAGTCATATTAAGCCGTTCTTTCGTTATGATTGAAGTCAAGGAGCAAGAATTGTAAATAAACATTACATTTCATTATTCTCTAACTGCTTAAATCTTTAAGGCAGAGTATTCTAAGTTAGTCTCAAATTTGTGGGACTTTGAACTACTTTTTAACATGTTATGTTTAATTTAACCAAATACCAATAATATGGTGGCTTCTTGATGGACGGTGACAACAATATGGTTAAATTAAACATAATACCTTTTTAATTTTAATTAAAAATAGTTTTGTTGGATGTGACCACACTGAAACACGTTTTTTCTCTGCGTGCACAAACATGAATGAAAATCAGCAGGAAAATCTTAAGACATACAAATGCATACAACATTAAGTTAACAATGTTAGAAAATTTCACTTCTGTGGTGAAAAGCCAAAAACTGGAGGTCCTCGCTCAGCGTAGTAATCATGGTAAAATTGTATTGAAAGATTGCACTGCATCGCATGCGTCTTGAAAAAAGTCAAAAAAGTATAAGATTCGTAGAACGTGTGGTGGGACCTCCAGCTGAAGAATTAAATGAATTCTAATTTTGTTTTGATTTTATTCTTTACTTTTTCTTATGTTATTTCGCCGATACCGATCTATCGACAAACCTGAAGTAATTCCGATACATCGTTTTCGATTACATTAATTTTGTTTACTTGTTTTGTCATAAAAGTTGATTTAATTAAAAGAAACTTTGTTTTTTGGTACATTTCTGTTTTCGTTTGATAAATTCAAATGCATTCAGAGGAGCCGTTCACTTATTTTAACTCCAGATAAAGTGAAGAATAGTCTTGGCTTTATAGTCACTATATGCTGATTATGATTTTAATACACGATTTTTTTGTATATGCATTTATATCATTCCAAATAAAACTCTAAATGCTCCTTTTTTAAGAAACTCCGTTGCATCTTCCCCTTTAGTACTCCTCACGACCAACTTTAAATTCACTTTGTTTTAATTCTAAAAGAAACAAGTATAAAAACTTTTATCAAATTTATGCAGGTAGTAAGATAACAATCTTTTGTTTTTAAAACTTTAAATAAATTTTTGCTGGTTTTTTACTTGCAACCGCATGTTTTATACGATTTTTTTTTTGTTGGACCATCCATATGCACAACTTATTTAACTTGTTTCATGAATGAACATGAGTTATATGCTCATGTTCAACTATTACCAGCAAAAATTTTACAGATGAATGAACTTTTTTTCGTTTTAAAAACTCGAAAAAAACGAATATAAAATACAATTTGGCGTAAGAAAAAGAAATCAGAAAAAATAGAGAAATTAGATTGTATGACGAGTGTGTGTGTGTGCGTGTGTGAACAAAAACAAATATGATTATTTTCTTAAAGATTGAAATCTTCGAAAGAAAGATAAAAACTTATAAAAGAAGAACTGTTGATCATTATTAGGGGAATAAAAGAAAATAAAAATTTATGCACTTATAAAAATACACAAGCAGAGATGGGAGTATAGAGGATGATACTAATATCTTCCAGGACATAATAACTACTTTATCAAACAACGCCATAACTCAGAAAAATATATCTTTAATTTGCTCTCATTTTCTGCTCTAAAAAAAACAAATCAATCCATCCGTGCTTAAATGAAGTCAAAGGGGTTTCAGTAATACGAAAAGTACGGATTTCCTTAAATCAAGTACAGAATGCTTGATTCAAGTACGGATTATTCAAGCTTCCAAAAACAGGATTGACTAAATAAAAACTTAAATAAAATTAATCAAAAACTGTGCTTAATTCAAGAATTTTTAAGATGATTTAATATCGATTTGTACTGGAAATTATCCGAAAGCGAGATTAGATTGATTGATTGGCAGAACCAGGGGAGAGTATTATTATTTTACTTATCCGTTTCACATGTTTATTTGACTTGTTGTAATTCTTAATTGTAAGATATTAGGCGCATGCCCAATGTGGTTATCCTAATCACTTTACTTTGAAAATGTTAACTATTTAACTAAATAAATTTAACAAAAAGAATATGGGAATTATTACTTCTTATTGAACTTTTAAAACATGCAAATAGCCTTATTGTTGTTTTTATATAAAACCTTTAAATCGTTTTGCCTTTTTAACTGTTGTTGTTGTTGTTTCAACAACAAACTTCTACAAACACACGCACGTACGCACACATATTGGTTTTCTAAAGTTATCCTATTTTTGATTATTTAAGGTTGTTTTAAGTGTTATTCGTACTTAAACTGTTGAGTACGACGCGTACTCAAGAAATTAGAAGAAACTTAAATTAAGTAGGATTTTTTCTTTCTGTGTTGGATTCGAATAAATTCAAGAATTTTGTATTCAAGTTAAACCCCTTAAAAGTTAACCGTTATTAAGAACCTAAACAAATATTATATTTTACTGTTTAACTTCGAGTTTCTCTCTCTTTTTCTCTTCCCTCCCTCTAAAGCCGATTTAACTTTCCAAATCCACTATTAGTAGTACTTTTTTTTACCAATTTATCCATTGTTGATTCTTTTGCACAGAAATATTTCATTTTCTCTAAATTCAAAACAGATTTTTTTTTGCAAATATTTAATATTGTTTTAATAAACTCTAATTTTCATCCCTGCTACCTACTCTTAAACAAGTGTATAACACTTAACACACGCATAATATACGTTAAACTATAATACATGTATATGTAAGGATTCAAACTCTCCACTCCACTCTTTACCACCTCTCTTTGCTCATTTGAGAGTATGTTCAAAAGAAACAGCTGCCACCATATTTAAACCATAAAAAACACAACAACAAAATATATATACAACAAAAGAAGAGTACATTACGGCTGAATATAATGTTCGCTCTCATTCACATGAGTTGTTTGCATTAAATTCATCTGAAACTATTACATTATGGGGTACAAAGAAGGTGCTGTAGCAGCAGCGATGGTAGTATTTGTAAAAGCGTTTTTATGCACGGTTGTCAAAAGGACGTTCTTATTACGTTCGCTTCTACGTTCTCTAGATTTTCTGTAAACAAACGCGTTTTGTTTACCTGCGGTATTTGAACGCGAGTTTTTTGTGTACAACAAAAGATTTATATCTTAAAGATTTCTATATTGTTATTAAGAGCTACAAATTGTTAAGATTAAATATTAGCAATTGAAATAAAAATGTATTACAAGCTTAATACAAATTTTGAAATTAAATTGATTAAATAGAAGATTGGAAAAATATAAAAATAATTGAAAATTATAAGAAATATAAAGAATATGAAGAGTTGAAATGAAAAAAAAAAATAATTAAAATAAATTGAGTGTCTAAAATAACGTAATAAATATGAAGCATTTTGCTATTTAACAGCAAATTGAAATTGGTTTTATCTACATCTTTTGGGCTACCTGCTTGCTTGTTTGGATTACTCTCCTTTGGATTACCATTTTTTGAATTTACTCAATAAAATGTTTTATACAATGCAGCCAGCTTTGCCACCTCGTAACAAAAGGTTGAAATTTGAATTATACTTAAGCAAAAATTTAAAAAACAACTCTAAATAATTTATAAATCTAACCTTTAACAACAGCTGGTATAATTTTTGGTTTATAGTGATGCAGAGTAACCTTTTGACATATTCCCATACTAAAATAGTAGAGAGGCCATTATATGTGTTTTTATTGATGTGTGCAACATTTTCTGAATCAATCTAACAATGTCCGTCCGTCTGTTCGGCTGGCTGGCCATGTTAACCCTATACGGATGGTACCAGTCGCAATTTATTAGATAATTTATTGAAATTTACTATCATACGTCATAAGGACCAAACCTACAGGAAATGCTGAAAATCGGTCCATAGTTTTACAAAGCCCCAATACAAGCTTCTAAACGGAATAATTTTTGTCCCCATAAGCTATCGTATCTTTCATAGAAATTAATTCTTAATGTCATTATTATCATATAACTGTTTGTATAAACATAAAAGATGTAAAAATCTTATATATCGTTAGCTAAAATTCATTAAGGCGTAGCTAACAAAAATATTCACAATCGTGTTTTTGATTGGTTAATTAAACTATATGTCTTGACAAAATTTTACACTTCTGCGATCAAAAATTACGCCTTTATTAACAAAAAACAAAGGGACGTAACTACAAGAGTGTTTATGTTATAAATACAACATTACTTAGTAACCTATTTTTGCATTTTTGCTAACTAGGGATGCCAAATGGGACCAGATTTTTTGAAACCCGGGATTCGGGATTTGTTATTAAAAAAAACGGGATCCCGGGACGGATCGGGATTTTTTGGGATTTCATACATAAAGGCAAATTTTTAAAATGCATATACATATTTATAATAAGATGTTAATGTATAAGTATTAAAACAAATAAATTCATGAAGAATATTAAACTCATTACAAAATAAAACAATTTAATGTATTCTTTTAAAGTAATATGGAAGAATTACGTATTAAAACGTATATTTTAAAAAGCTTCAAAAACAAATTAATGACGTCTGATAATCGATACCTTATTTTATTGCAAATATATGCTGCCGACGAAAACAGTGTTCGAAATAAACACTTCTGGGTGGTATCGTATAGAAATAGCTACATATATGCTTTATAACAATAACAAATTTATTTTATCTCAAATATATATGCAAGTATAAATTAAAAAAAAAAACTTAAACAAATATGTGTCAGAAGACCTTTGGTAGAATCCCCTAAAGTTTTTAACACCTTTTTGCACAACTTGCATTGTGCGTGCGCAATTCTATTATCATTCACTTAGAAAAAAGACCACACCGAACTTTATCTTCTGATTTTATTTTCTGTGGTATAAAATGCATTGCATGTAACATTTATTCACTTTAAAATTAGATTTAATTGCCAGTATTATTTAATATTAAATTTTTAACAGGGTAAACGTGAGTTTATTTAAATAAAGTTGTATTTAGTAAAAAAAAAATACCTCATATTTACTAAATCCAAAATCTCGGGATTTTTACATAAAAAATCCCGGGATTCGAGACTTAAATTTTTAGAATAATCCCGGGATTTCGGTAT
This sequence comes from Pollenia labialis, assembly GCA_949318255.1. Taxonomy (NCBI): domain Eukaryota; kingdom Metazoa; phylum Arthropoda; class Insecta; order Diptera; family Polleniidae; genus Pollenia; species Pollenia labialis. The sequence goes on along the minus strand of OX439142.1, from coordinate 96,611,571 downwards.
TCGGGATTTCGGGATTGGCATCCCTATTGCTAACCATATGTAGATGGCATTATCTTTGTAATATTCAAGACAAAGAACTTTTAAACGAATCTTGAGCTTATAACATATTTGGCTCTGGCGGGTCGATTATTGTTTACACCTTAACATTTTCGTAAATAATGTAGTGTAGGGTATTATGTTGTCGTGCTTGACCGACTATACCATCTCACTTATTTTTAAGTTTTTATATTTCATTGCAATTTCTGGATTAAAAATTATTTTTTTTTTCATTAATTTCTTTATTTACAATCTGTTTATACAACAATAAGCAAATTTCATAATACTTAAAAAAATAATAAATATGCAATCTTTTAAGTCTACGTACTTCTTCAGTTTCATCGAGTAGGGTAATTGCTAATATGTTAGTATGATTGCTTAAACAGAACATTATTTATATTACGGCTTACACACCCAAAAACGATATTAAATTGTTTAGTGTTTGTGTATTAATACACAACCTTTAATACCGTTCGTAATAATTTCCAAGAAAGTAACAAACATTAAATAGTGTTCTGTTCTTCGTTATATAACAGAACAATTGTAGTGGTTCTGTAGACATACACTGTTCTATAGTGTTTCTTTTTTGCATTGATAAAGGAATGAGCAAACGAAAAAATATGTGTGTGAATTTTATGCATATTTTGTATGAACTAACGAACATAAATGTGCTGAACCGAACACAACGAAGTTTCTGTTTTTTTTTAACCAAGACAATAAAATGTTGTTATCTTTTTGTTGAGTTGGATAAGTACAGTATTATTTTTGTGTCCGAAGTTCACAAACAGAAAAACATTTGTGTAATGATTAACTTCACAAACACTATTAGCGTTTGTGTTTTCCACATACCGACCAATCCGAACACTAGAGAATATTATACATAACAGATATTTGGCTTATTTTAAAGATAGTAATATTTTGCCAGCACCGTAAAGAAATGTTTTCATCTCGTTTAAAATATCCTTTGTGCGCTAAAGAGATATCTTTCCTAATAAGCAACATTGAATCAAATAAATATTTTATTTAAAAAATGTATTAATCAATTATGGCTAGTTTTCATATATTTATTCCTTTTTACTTCTGTAGGGAGCTGCGGTTACCTGGTGAATTCCAGTCTATTGCTTGTTTAGCGATATACTTAATCTGGTAGTTTACGCAATATGTGTCCATTGACGATGCCATGATTCTACTACGAATTTAATGCTTATTTTGGTAGCTTTAAGACTTTATCCAAATTTCGCTGTTTTTTAATCCCAAATTTCTTAGGGAACTTTAAAAGATTTTCCAATTAATTAGTTAATTTTGTTATGTCTTTGGGAGGTGAACGATTTTTTTACAGGCGGACATGGTTAGATTGTTTAAGATTTTGCTAAACTCTCGGAACATATAAATATTTTTAGAGGCTTAAAAGAATTATTCTTGTTTCTGAACATGAAAAGACAAAATTCAATAATATTCCGAATATTTAGAGATCTTTATGTTAAAGCATTTCTATCTGGCGGTGTTATAAGAAATTAATTGAGTCAGAGTCTTAAATATCTTTCTAGTGATGGATAATAGATTCATACTACCCTCTTAAAGAACAACAAGGCCTTTCACAATAATCTCCAGCAAAGTAAGGGGTCGACAAACGAACTCAAATAAGTTCAAAGTAAAAAACCCAGTTCAGGCACTTGTAAGGCTTAAAGAATGCATCAAACTGAGCAAAATACTGTAATTTTGCTTTTGTATATCTAATAGCAAATATTTGAATAACATACATACTTTTGCTATTTATTTTATTTTTAAATTTATCTTGACTTGTCTTATGTTTAAATTTTGGATGTTAAATTTTGCGTTATATGTTCATGTCTAATTTGATTCAATGCTAATCAAAATAAAGGTACACAAGTCAGGTAGATAAATGTGAAAGCAAAAAAGGACTAAGTTAAGCAAGAGAACCTTTTTTGAAAACCTCTACCTAAGTAAATATTTGAAAGGCAGCTGGGCAAAATTGTCATTACTAAGTATTAAAAAAAATAAAATACAATTTTAGAAAATTTACTAAAAGTACAACTATTCGTTTGTGTGTGGTTTTAATTTATAAGTGGCTTAAGTCAATTTTTTACAAGAAAAAAAAATACAAAGAATTTTGTGTATAATTCTCCTGGTGCTAATTTAAGTGTGCATAAAGTTACACAAAATTAAAAATTTTTTGTTATATTTATTAAAATTTATGATATTTTGACATAAAAAGTTAATTTGTATTCATACGTATCGCTCATTTACTGTCATAGTGCCGTAATTCAAAATATACTATTTTTCAGCATATATTGTTTTAGCACAAAATACATATCGCACTTGATCATAAAGAGGGTATTAACTGTAAATTTACAAGTTTCAATTTTCTATGTATTGATAAGTAAAGATCATTCCCATGCAAGAGATTCAGAGTTAATTGTCAAAATTCGTACAATAACTAGAACAAAGGGTACTAACGGGGTTAGAGTTTTTATATAAAAGTACTATTGCTCAAGAGTACAAGTAATTGATGTAGTACAAGGGCATTATTTGTAGGCTGATAGAATACGTATTTTAAAACTGCTACTAAAATTTGATTTCATACTATTTTTATGGAATTTTTATTAAAAAAAATATGTTAAAATGGCATAATGCACATTTTTTTCTATACACAGAAAAAATAGAAAATTGACTTTAATTAAACAATTCGTTGAGACAATTAAGTTTTTACTAATTTTGCCCCTGCAAAAGAATTGATCATATCAATTAATGGATTTGTATTTTCGAGTCATGCCACACAAATTTAGTCAATTAAAAAATTAATTGCATAAATTAAAAAAACACAACATATGCACAAACATTTAAATTTATGTGTTTTTTTATTAAAAAAAATTAATTGCAGCAAAAAATAAATTAATTGAAAAAATTAATGGGCATCAATTAATTTGTTAATTGAACAATTTTTGGCAAACATTTTTTCTGTGTACACAAGAACCAGTAACAAACTGGTGCTTAAGCACCCAATGTTGTCCTGGTGTACTAGTTAGTACACGTCTAAAACCAAAAGTAATTGTGATTTTCCAAGCACATTAAGATGGTATGGATTAAGTTACAGTTGAGAACTAGTACTGGATATTTTTGTACTGGTTTGGCACTAGTTCAATCTCCGGCAGGTTTCTAATATTATGCATGCATAAAAATCCCAAAAAATATAAATTAAATATTAATAAACGGAGTTGTTTTTAACACTTTAATATTCAATAGGGTACCTTAATAAATATGACCAACACAGCAACATCATTTACAACCACATAACAATTGTCATGTCAACATTTATCACTTTGACATGCGTTCTTTAGAAATTTATGGCGTTCCATAATAATTCAAGCAGTATTACCAACTGACACTTGTTATTTAGGCAATAAATTTACCAAACACTTTTTATTAAACCCAACAGAAGGTGTTGAAAATAAAAACTTTAAAATTATTTATTAGCAATTTTTAATATAAACGCGGCCTACATGAAACGAACACACTTTAAGAAAAAATAATCAATATTTTAAAGGAAGTTCAAAACAACAGTAATTGAAATTTTAATAAATTTTATTACTTTTTTTTTGTTATAGAATTTTCGGTGTTTGTTTGTCGTCTGCTAAAAGTGTTAAGAAAACAAAACAGGTGGTAAAAGATTTTAAAGGAAATAATAATTGTTGAACATAATTGTTATTTTTATCGGCTTAACATAAATGTTAATTGTTATTGCAAGACATAAAAACAAATAACACAAAATATTAGAGATTTTTTTTTTGGTAATTTTTATTGAGAAAATTTTGTTTGTATGAAAACCAATAAAAAGTTTTGCTTTAATTTGTTTATTTTCTTTTTTGAAAAGTGTAATTGCGGATATTTGCCTAAAATAGCTTTAGAGCGATTAAGATAATTTCTTAATACAATAAAAGACTTTAAAAAATTTAAATTAAATAATAATAGGATGTGAGTTAGACATATGAAATTAGTTTTGATTTAAAAGTCTGGTAAAATAGATTAAGACAATTCAGAGAAATTTAGACTGGCGCCTAGAAAAAGAAATGTTTACACTTTCTAGCAAAAATTAAAAAGTAGTTGCGTTGTTATCATAAGAATTCCAATTTAAAATAGAAAAGTGAAATACTGTCATATTGATTAAAAGTTTGCCTTAAAGTTATGTTTAAAGTTTCTTCGATAGTTAAAACTACCAAGTTGTTATATAAGTGTTATTAAAGCTTTTTACAACTTTCGTTAAAGCCAAACTTTAATAAAACTAAAAAGCTTTTTGAAAGTAAACTTGATGTTTTTAAATTTATAGCTAAATGTTGCTTATGAACTTTTTTTTACCGTATGTTTGGAATGGATATCAAAAAGTTTTAGTATATGGTCTGATTCGAGCTTTACAAGCCAAGGAAAACTTCTATTTAGTAACAAGTAAAATAACCAGTTTAAAATTTTAATTCCCTTAACTTAATCAAATCGGTTGTCTTAAATTTTAAGGCTTTTAAGTTTGCTCGTTTAGTTAGGTTTTTTGATTACAACTTTAATATATTTCAATTAGGCTCTTGTTAAAGCTCTGCAACTATAAAGTTTTTTAATGTATGTTTTATTTATTGATTTCGCTTAGAGTTGGTGCTAATTTCTTTTTGGCTAATATTAAGAAAGCTTATTTTGAAAAATGTTTAATAGATGAAGCGTTATTTAATCAGATACAATTATTTTCCAAAGCTTTTTGAGATATAAGTCATGTTAAGAGCTTTCATATCCACTTGGCCCAGAACAGACGATGAAACGCAACTGCAAAGAAACTGTAAGTTATAGTTGGTTTTTAGTTGAATTTGCGTTTATGCCATAGACTCCTTTGGCAGACCGCACATGAGGCGACTATTTTAAAATGTACTAGAAATCTGTTACGTTGAAGCCGGCTCGCAGAAAACTTCTGTTTACGTTTCATTTGTTCTCAAAGTTAATCGAAATGATTCCTCACATTGTGTTACAATATAATATGCGAGATGTGCGGAAAAAGATTCAAACTTGTTTCAAACCACTAATTTAAAAAGACTTTCATGGCAGTCAGATTTCATCTTCTGTTCTGGGCCTTTAAGTTAATAGTGATGAAATTGTTGTTAGTTTAATACAAATAAAGTTTTAAGTGATTTAAATTCTGTAGTTAGTTTTCATTTGAATACTTTTAGAATTGCTGCTAAAGACGTTTTCATTTAAGAGCTGTTGCAAAACTTTTGTGAGCTTTTGTTTAAAGTTGTTGATAAAGATTTTCATAAGATTTTGTTATTCGTGCTTAATTCCCAGTTTTTATTATTGATAAAAACACTTGAAATTTATTGTTGATAAAGTTTTTATTTATTTCTTTAATTTCTATGTTCAGTTAATTTATTCCATATAAAGCAAGCAAAAACGATCCTATAAAAGCCTACTAAAGCTTTCATTTAAATTAACTTATAATAAATAAAGACAGACTTAATAAAAAACTTTTAAGCTTTTATCCATAGAACGTTTTAACTTTTGTTAAAACTAATTTAAGTTCACAATTTATTCATTTCGAAAAGGGTTAGCTAAGCTTATATAAGCTTTTATCGATAACAACATGGGTTTTTGGAGTTTTCATTTAAGCCGACAGATAATTTTAATTTTAATAATTTTAAGGTAGCATTTGCGTTCGTAGCTTTCTTTTTTAAAGTTTTTTTTATTTCTTGCGAATTTTTTTTTTTTATTTTGTAAAAATCACCCAAGGATAATGAAAATAATTGCTATTTAATCTTAATCTTGATTTTTTAAATTTTTGTTTCTTTTTGTTGTCTGCGAATCTTAAATTTCAGTGTATTTAAATCAAAATCGTCGCATTAACTGACAACCCTTATCATTTAAAAGAGAAAATTTAATATGATTTGACAAATTAAAGTACGCTTGAAAAGATTTACAATAACCTAAGGGCCTAGGCAACCAAGAGAAATAAATATATCACATGGAAAATGCCAAAGTAAAGTGACAAAAAAAAAAAAAAATAAGATATGGGAAAAAAGGCAGTAAGTAGTAGGGGTATTCAAAATGGAGAATCTAAAAATATTTCAAGATGTAAGAATTTGCTTGAAGTGAATGTGTAGAAGAAAAACAGCACTGTTTTACACTTAAAATTTTGTGTATGTTGTTAATTACAATGGAAAGAAATCCAAAATTTAAAGATATTATTTTAAAAGAGAGTAGGATTTAATGTCATTAAGGGAAAACTATTGGTATAGCTGTGGCACCCGTTAATTCAGCAAAATTTGGCCATGTTAAAATTCAAATGTTAAGTCACCGAATTTTAATTTTAATAAAGCACAATACCAAAGCTTTTTGTAAATATGCCATTATAAAGCTTTCTGGATAAGAAGTTTCTAAAAAATTATTTTATGCCAGACATTTTTGATAACTTTTGCGAAAACAATTTATCCTGTGGGATTATATAGATATTCAGTTCAACGAGATTTAGTCTAAGAAAATCAAGTGAGTGCCGAAAACGTTTATGTACACCCTCAATGACAAATGCTTTGCGTTGCTGTTCGTCACACAATTTTAATAGCGTTGTGAGGGTACAAGTATTCAGCGAAATAAACTCCAGAGCGTACATGTTTTTTTCAAAACCTTTCAATACAGTAAAATTTGAAAATTAGCTCGTGCAGTCTGCATGAATTTGTGATTTTTACTTGAGTGTCGTATGTAGCGGATGCATGTGGCGTCCTCATAAAAAGAATTGCTTTTCCAAAAAGTTGTTGTTGCAATATTATCAATGAAATTAGCATACACAAGATGTAGATTTTTTGTTTCTACTCTCATTGCTGAGTGTGCTTTTTATTCCCTTGGTAATTTTTGAGAGCTATTTTTATACCCGAACTTTTACTAAACTTAAGCATTTATTTGTTGCATGTACACGTTGACACACTGACGTTAATTGGTCGTCTACACTTCATTTCAGTATTTGTTTGTGACATCGACACTACAGCATAGAGTTTGAAAATGTTTCAATGTTTTGAATGCGTGTTCAAACGGAATTTTGCAGGCCTCTAGTGTGCAGTTTTATGGCTGCCAAATGCCGAAATGCAGAAAAAAGGAAAGAAGTATTAGGCACACCCCACCCATGACTAAGGGGAAAGTTATGTCCAAAAGTATGCCGATAAATTTGGTCCTCTATGTGCAAAGCACCGAGAGATGAGGCCAACCGGACAACTACATTTACGTGTTTCCCACGAAATAATTTTAAATGCAGTTGATGAATAAAACTTCACACTGCTCGTGTTTTGAGCGCAATTTCTGGATTTTTTGTATCAATAATTTTTCCAAGAACTTGTCGCTTATTACATTTAATTGTCCTTTGATTAAAATCCGTCCTTACAAACTGTGATTCGCCTACTTATTTCCAGTTTTAAAAAAATTATCAACAAAAAAATATATTACTCAGCAATCAAATTATTTCTTCAATTTCAAATGCAATTTTATCTTTAAAAGCAAAATCCTTGCTTATAGTTGCCTTTTACACAACCGACCATCAAACTCACACGACGCACATGTGTGTGTTTTACGCTTGAATATTTTTTAAATTCTCTCCTTATTTTCTGCAAACTGTATTTTAAATGTCTGCTGCTGGTAAAATTTCATATACAGTATTTAGGCGAAAGAAAAAATCATTATAATACTACCGTCGAATTGTGACTAATAACACCCTCAGGGACCCAACCAAGAATTATGTTTTTGGAATTAAAAAAAAATAATAATAAAATATATACACACATTCTATGTACTTTATAGATTGTTAAATTTGCGTTTGTTTGTATGGGTGTTATATGCCATACTTGAAAAGCGGTAGGTAGCGGCAGTAGATGTCTATGTGTATTTTAAATATATGGCGTAAATGATCAAAGCATTTAAAAATAAGGCTCTTCTTTTACAAATGTTTGTGCGAGTAAATGCATGCTTGTGCTTCAGCGAGAATGTCTGTCTGCTAAATACCTATCAAGGATTTTTAATTTTTTGTTTGCATGGATTATTTTAGGAAGGAACGGTATAGCAGGCAACTAAAAGGGGATTTTCGGGATTTTTTTTTGCAAACTCTTAAAAGCAACAAAAAATTTATATTTACACGTTTGGTTTTGGTTTTTGGCAGATACATACATCTTAATAATAGAGTGTGGGTATAATTTTAGGTATGAGTGTAGATTTGTTTGGCCCTCTAACTCTGTGTGTCTATTAGTCTATTTTACGTTTGAATATTAAAAGTAGCATTTATCATATTGGTGTGTTTTTTTCCTGGCAGGTCTTTTCATTATCTTTTTTTCTAGTATTTAATTTTAACATGAATTGTTTGGTTATATTTTTTAAGGGTTTTATTATTTATTTAGAAAGTTATTTATAATGAGTATGTTAAATATTTAAATTTGTCAGTTGTCAGTAAAAATAAAAGGTTGAGTTTTTTCGTGTAGATATAAAAGCAAAATCCAAATGTAACATTTTTTTATTCTTAAATTAAAATGTTCTAAAGGGTGGCTACGAGTTAGTTACTGATGCCTTAGAAATTGTAGAAAATGGGCTTACAAATTATTAAATCGATTATTTTTTATTAGCAAACCTCGTTACGAAATAAGCAAGTCGTGGAAGCCCGATCATATCATACGCTAAAGCATTTTCGAGGGTATAGCTGAAATATAGTTTTTTCTAAAAAAAGAATATGTATATCGTTACCTAAATTGCAAAAGATCCTATCTAACATTTCGAAAATGTTACAGCAGAAGCAAAAAACTATTTAAAGTGATAAATTGATAAATGAATATAATATACATACATAAATATATTGTTTATAAATTACAAAATTTTTAACAAGAAACTTATCATTATTTGTTGGAATACAATACCAACATTCCGTCACCGATAATTTTTGTATTTTGTCGCTTTAATACATCAAATCAAGGCTGCGCTCACCTAAGAGGAACGAAATAAAACATTTTTTACCGGTAATATCATGCTTGAAAAAACTTTATTTGGTTTTATCCTTAGTAAAATTTCCCTCAAAATTTGAGCCCTATTTCCAAAAAAATGTATAGGGAAGAACAAAATTTCGAGGTAAATATGATTCAGTTTTTATTCACGATTGGCGTGAATGTGTAAAGAATGCATATGAATGTGTTAAGAATAGATTAGAAATATAAATTTTGTTTTTGATTGAGGTTGCTTCTTATGCCCGTAATTTCTACAAGCAGATATCTAGCTGTGTGTAGATATCTATGGTGTTACGAATTTTTGATAATTTTAACATGTTTGTCTTACCTACTAGTTGAACTGTAGTGTATTTTACACCATCGATTTTGCAAGTTAATTAAAAATATTAATAAAAATACATATGTTGTAATATTTTAAAAGAAAACTTAAAGGAAAAAACACGTAGGCAAAATTAACGTTGAAATTACCAAACTATTTTTACCGGATAGGTAAAGATAACTGTTAGGTAAGAACACGAACAGATATCTGTCAAGACTCAAAAACTGGTCAGGAGATCAAAAAACAATTTGTTATAAAGTCATTCTTTTTCGTTAAGCCGTTCAAAAGTGATTGTGTTTTTTACCGGCAGATGGACGGACACATGGACATGGTTAAATCTTCTATGAATTACTATAGCACCTTGAATATTTTTACTTTTCGTGGTCATAGAAAAATCATTCTTGGGGTTACAAACGGAATAACTGCCCAAGGCGAATTCATGTAAACGGTGGTGGCGATACTTCAACAAGTACAACACAAAAAACCCAACATTGTATTTTATGTGTTGCTTTCTTTGGTCGATATGTCAAAAACACAAGCAAATTTTGACATTCCTTTCTCAAAGTAGGAAAAAAAGTATCACAATTGTGCTCTCAACGCCACGTGAAAATGAATTTGATACTGCCTGTTCTTAGAAAATTAAAACAAAATTTCGTGTAATATATTTAATATTGAAAACAAAAACAAATTTTCGTATTTTATTGCTGTTTAAATTATAATTTTAACTTCTTTTTTGCATGAGGGGGTAAAAGTTTAAAACACGCAAGCAAAATGTTAAACAAAAACAAAAATAATAAAAATTAATTTCATATTAAAAATTTGTGATATTGATTAAAAAATTAATTAAATTTGAACTAGTTAAAAAATATATAGTATCAATTAAATATTTAATGATATTAACAACATTTTCTGAACTTATGTTGATGATATAAGTAAACGTTTAATTACTTTATTAAATTTTTAACTTAACCTGACTTTATTTTTGATTAATCGTTTAATAAAAAAAAATGGCGAAATGTTTTTCTGTGCAGAGAAAAACATGATTGATATTACTTTTATTTCTACCAGGGCTGTGGAAATGAAGAGTCGGAGTATAGGCTTTTGTGCCTATAAAAATTATATGAAATTGACGATGCAATGTTAACCAATTGTACGACAATCAGAAAGTGTTATGCTTTTATTTCTAGCAATTTGAACTAACTTGAATAATATATCATGATTCGTAACAGTTTATGCCGAACTAAAATGATTTTAAGGAGGGACATTAATATTATCCCATGGCAGCATTGGCATTCATCAAGTTTTCCCTTTCTTTTCAAAAAATAAAAGTTAACATCACTGAGTCTCATATACATTTAGCATCAAGATTATAGTCGGAGTCGCACTTTAAAAATTTCAGCGTATGGAGTCGAAGTTAGAACCTTATTCGAACGACTCTACAGCCCTGTATTCTACTAGTATTTAACCTGTTACTTCGTTAGCGTCTTATTTTTCTTCATGGACAATGTCCATTGGACATATCTGTATGTCAAAGTTTATTTTTCTAGGTTTTAACTTGTTTAAATTCTTAGAACACTCGTAGAACACAAAAGTAAATGAATGAATGTTAATTTCCCGTATTATCCTTTTTGATACTTTTTTCTCGTCATTTATGCGCCAATAATTTAGTACGTATATGTCAATGAATCGGGAAAATGTTTTGGTTTGGCTTGACAAAAAATACAATGTATCTTAAATGTTATGTTTCTAGGTCCAATACTAATCGAAATTCAACAAGAACCAGTTAAAGAACAAAAAAGTACCAAAAATGTTCCGTCATAGATTCTTATCCACTCAGGGCATTGCATGTTGAATCTTATGTTTTAAGGTTCGGCATTAACGATAATTAAAAAAATACCAGTTGTAGAACAAAAAGTTAAAATAAAAGATAAAATTTTCCGTATTTCCCCTTTTTGGTACTATTTTTTTCCCCCCATTAAAGTATTACAATTTGTTCAGTATTGTAGTGGGAGCTCATAATTTAGTACGAATATGTCAATGAATGAAGAAAAATGTTTTGTAAAAAATAGTACCAAAAATAGTCACGATTTGCACCCCTTTAATGTTCGAATTTTGAAATAGTACCAAATTCATATTCGTATTTTTTTGATAAGTTTCGAATGTGGTATAAGCTTTGTTTCTATGTTTATTGGTTCAATAGTTAGATGGGGTGTCAAAAAAGTACCAATATTCAGGTTTCACCCGTTTATTCCCTAACTGGGCCGAATTTAAAATAAGTACCAGATACCTGTCCGTTTATTTTTCTAAAGAACAACGATAGGTATTACATTTTTTTGTATTTCTCTTAGTTTTGGAGATAAAAGATTACCGAATTTTCGCGTTTTTATCCCCTTAACATTAAAATTTCCAAAAATCTCGTCTTGGGGAGTGACAAATCTCTGGTCCAAATTTCTAGTTTTAAGCTTCAGGCTTTTAGGGTGTGGGATTATGAATCAGTCAGCAACGTTACAATTTTATAATTGTGACAGTATTTAAGTTAACAAGTTTCCTTTTTTTCTTATCAAAGGTGTATTTTAAAGCTTACTTTTGACAAAAGTAATGAAGTTACTTCATTAGAAAGAGCGTATTGTCTTCTTTAAGAATCACCAAAAAGTAAAAATCGATTTCATCCATAGGTCCCTTTTAGATTAAATTGTGAATTAAAAATATAGAAAATGGGTTCATTGAATATTATAGCAAAAGTTATATGTTCTTGCACAAATTAAAAACATAAATGGCAAATATTCGTATTATATCAATACCAGGGAACATTTGTCAGTAGTAGTCCTAAACTAGTCTTGCGGCAAGAACTATTTATAAGCTAAATTATAATTTTTAAGTTAAGGAAAAATATATGCAAGAAGTAAAACAATTCCCTGCTGTTACATTTATATTTTAGCTAGAATTTTGCAACAACTTAATGAAGCAAAACTATTCTCAAAAAAAAATTAGCTTTGTTCCAATATTTTGCTTAAATTCCAATATTCAGTCAATGACCTTTACACAGCATCAGCAATTTTCTTAATTTGCTTTCCATACTCTCTTTATTGCCAAGACATTTTTAAAAGAAATCGTTACTTTTATCATAAATTATAATAACTTCTAAAAATATCCAATAAGATATTCATTTTTGTAAATTTTTCATGCCAAACCCCTAAAAGTATTCTATTGGATAATGTTCCCTAATTTATGCTACTCTAATAAGATCCTTAACGCAATAAAAGAATATATTCCTTTAAGTATGCTCTTACTTTTTGCCAGTTTCAATTCCTATAATTATCATATTTGCTGATGAAAATAAAAACGAACATAAAAGAAAACTGTTTCGAGAGATGAAAAAAAAACGAACACATTATTTGAAGATGAGTAAAACAGAAAAAATCCGCCAATTTTCAAAAACAAAAAAAAAATAAAAAATCTTTATACATACAAATATACATAAAATATTTTTTTTAGTTATTACATTAGCATACATAAAAGATAATACCAGGCCAGACCAATTCAAATAACTACAAACAGCATAAATATTTTAACAAACAAAAACCAGACTAACGTCCTATTAGCAGAAAAGTTGATACATAGAAGAGCAGCAAAAACTTATGATAGATATAGATATGAAAATGTACAACAAAAAAACTACAAAAGAACATTTGAAGTTGGCATCATAAGTATCATATTTAGTTTTGTTTTGCTATTGCGGCCTTCATGTTTTTTTTCTAAGCATCTCTCTATTTAATATAATTTAATTTTAATGCAAAAAATTCATACACTTTTTGCTGTGGATGTGTCTTTTAACGATGTTGCATAAAAAACTTACCGACAAACATTTATACTTTTTTTCTTTTGTAGCAAACAATTTATGTATATGTATCCATTATAAAAATGTATAAAAAAGTATAAAAAAACTACATGTAGAAAATTAAATTGTTCATACTTGTTTGTTACTTAAAAAAAAAAGTTTTTGTGCACATTTTTCCACTTTACAGAACATTACAAGTTATACACACACACATTTGCACACACACACTTTAAATATGTATATGAAAAAAATAAAATAAAATACAATAATGATGATGATGAGATTGTTAATGTTAGTATCTCCGTTTTTATGGCAAAAAGCCTTGTTAGTGGTTAAAATTTTTCATAAAAATGAATGAAGAACACATTTAACAATCAAGTATGTATTTTACTTGTGGTCTTTAAAATACATTTGAATTATTAAAAATATTATGTTTTTCTTTTTAATTGGTTTATTAAAGACACGCATTTTTTTAAAATTTCAGATAAACTTTTGAGGGTTTAAAAACTTAACGTGGACCTAAGTAAAAAGATATACAAAAGAAACTAATCGAGCTAAGGACAAGTAAAAATAGTAGATTCGTCTGTGGCGAATCTTATATACCCTCCACTATAGTTTGATAAAACTAGAAACTAAAGCCTATAGTACACGGAATGTAAAAAGCCACATGTGCATGTGATTCTGACGTAATTTTGACGTCACTAAAAAGCCACAATAGCAAGTTCGTGTTGTGTGATGACGACAAAATTACGTCAGCACCACATGCGAATGTCACTTTTTAATTCCGGCTTTACTGAAGTATCTGTTTTCTTGTAACCAAACAAATCTGATACTTAAAACATATTTTAGCTTATTAGTATCGACGTATTTTTTATTTTATTTATTTATTTATTTATTTTCAATTCTATACATAAGACTTAAAGCCTCTTATTGCAGTATAGAACATTGTTTTAGCAGAAACATTTATAATTATAATTTGTAAATGATAAAATTTAAAACAAAAGAAAAAATTTAAAAGAGAAAAAAAAAATTATTAAATTAATAAATTAAATTGAAAATTAACAAAATAATAATATTTAAAATTCATAAAAAAATGAAAAAAAATAACGTGCAAAAAAATTTAAAATGCTTTTTTTAAAGCTCAGTGCGTTACTAGTTATTTGTATATTATGCGGGAGTAGATTCCAAAGACGGATTGCATTAAGGAAAAATTGCCAATCGAAAGTTAAACTTTGGTGTCTAAACAATAAAATTCTTTTACCTCTATTAGACCTAGATATGGTTAAGCGGATATACAGATGTTGTGGTTGTTGAGTAAACACGATTTTGTGCATAAATATCAGTACTCTTGTTTTGAGAAGGTCATCAAACTGTATGTAGGTCATCAAACTGTATGTACATAGTTTTGTATGAAGCCTATTATTTCGAAATCATGAATTTGGAAGGACTCCTGGGATCCAAAAGCCATTAAAATTGAAATCGAATAAAACATGTGCGTTGGGAGAAAATACCCATTGCTGATAGGCCCTTTAAACATTTTAATGGCTTTCGATCCCATTTTAATGGCTTTTTATTCCATTTTAATGGCTTTTGCTCCAATTTCAATAGTTTTTGCCTCATTTAAATGGCTTTTTTCCAAAGTAAACCAATTCTGTTAATACCCATATAGATGACGATATTTAAATAATATTCGGCACAAAGAACTTTTATATAACTCTTAAACTCAATTACATAACTTTGTTCTGGTGGGTCCATGACTGCCCAAATAGTGAACACTCGCAGAAATTGTTTTTCTATACTGTGGTGTAGGGTATTATATGGTCGGGATTGAACAACTATAGTTTTTTATTTGTTTTGTGTTTAATTTAATAAAATGTTTCTTTAAAGCAGGATATTTTGGGTTCGTGCGAAATTTATATTAGTTTCCCGCTTTTCATGATATTGAAGGAAATCGGAAAAAACCCCTACACGTAAATTAACAAAACCTTTTAAAAAAAACCAAAATTTTTAAATTTTTACTTA
Source organism: Pollenia labialis (assembly GCA_949318255.1). Lineage (NCBI taxonomy): Eukaryota > Metazoa > Arthropoda > Insecta > Diptera > Polleniidae > Pollenia > Pollenia labialis. The sequence continues at coordinate 96,596,342 of OX439142.1, read as the reverse complement.
ATAGCTGTTAAGCTGTCAGTAAAAAGCCTTCAGGGGGCTAATTCTGGCAGTCGTTATCGAATACTTTTTCGACTCGAACGCAATTTTATTTCTACTTCTTTCAGTCGAATCGAAATTATTTTTTTAAGTTTTGTAAAGAATTTATTTGAAAAATTTCGTCTCGTTCAGTATCGACTGAAAGAATTAGAAATAAAATTGCTTCCGAATCGAAAAAAGTATTCGATCACGACTTCCAGAATTAGCCCCCAAGTCTCCTGGTTCATTGTAACGAGAATTTAGTTTTGTAAAATTTGACCAGATTTACCTAAAAATCTGAAAATGTGTATGCCCTTACCTGCAGGCACAAGTGCGGCATGTGAATATATCAAAATTTTAAACTATTTTTTGGCTTAGAGCTGTGTTCAGAAAAAACTAATTAAATGCAAACTAGCTTGCTTTAAAAATATCAAAACATTCATTTTTCTTTTTTTGCTTCTCCCTGATCTAGAAAAGTTTTTAGCAGATTCAATTAAAGAGTCAAATACAGTAAAAACTAATTCATTCTATATACCTGAAGCACAAAATTATAATTTTAATTATTTCTTTTGTTCCTTTGAAGCTTTTTGTAACATTCACTTGCCTTTTTCAATATCATGAAAATTTCGCTTGAATTGTTTATAAGATTTCTTTTTAATAACATTCGATTACGTTAAATTTTAACAGTTAGTAATTCCAAAAATTCCTTAGCAACAGTTTGATATAAAAAAACTTTTAAAAGTTTTACTCAATTATTACTTAAAGAAAATCTTTTTCCCAACCACTTCCAGAAAAAATATTGTAATGAATTTAAATATTAATTAAGTGCTCTTCGAAAACGTTTCTAAAGGTAAAAAAATCATCATAGTAACTACAATAAATAAATGAAATCATGTGTAAGTTTTCAATACAGTTATCAAGATAAATTCGAAATAAAACGAAAAGTAGAAAAAAAGATAAAAAGAATCTGCGCCGTTTAGTTATCTACATAGGAAACGTACGTATGTATTTAAGCGAAATATGATTTTCTACAAAACTTTCTTTATTTCTATGAAATTTTTTTATTGCTAGAACAAAAGATTTCTTTGAAACTTTTACTTCTAAATAAATCCCTAAATGTAGGCAAACATTTTTGTAGTAGTTTTAATTTTAACAAGACTTCCCCTACGTTTCCACGTGCAAGTAATTACTTGCAAGTAGTATATATGTACGTATTATCAACGAAAGATCGAAGAAACAGCCGATTGGCTGAAATTAAAAAAAATTGTGTGAATGTTAGTGAAAAAGTGTGAGTATAGTGAGTTTTTCGAATTTGTTCTTGCATGTAAAAAGGGGGGTTAAATTTAAGTAGTCACTTGAAGGTAAAAATCTTTTTTTTTATATTTAATTTTTCACGAATCACTTAAGAATCTGTTTTATCATAAAAAAACATTGCCAAAAATACAATAAATAATTTAATAAAAAAAGAAATAGCAAAAACAGGGAGTTCTCTCTCTCACACTCACACATATATATGTATATAGATAAGGTTGGGTTTGTATGCATGCATATAACTTGCACTTGTCGTTCCATATTTTAATGGCTAAAATGACAATAGAAAACGCTTACTGGGGCTACGCTTAAACGTTTGCTTGGTTTAGTTTTGGTGTATGTTTAACACACAACAACAAGCCAAAATCAAATATGCGTAAATAATTGATTATTTTGGCTTGAGTAAATGAAATGATATGGTTTCGTTGTCTAAACACACACTCAACCGAATTTGGAAAATCAAATAAAAAAAAAACAAATAAACAACAAAACCCAAAACTACTACCAACATCAACACACACAAACACACACAAAAGGAAACAAAAAACTTAACGCCTAAACAATATAAAACTATACACTTTCATATATTAAATTAAATTCAGCAGAGCGTATGTTGAAATAAAAACCCCCGGGGAAAAGAAAAGTAGAAAAGCTGGCTTTCTTTGACAAGAAGCCCACTATTTTATTTGGAATTACTTTTGAAGAAAATAAATTAGTTTTCACGAACTTAAACTAAATTTTGCCACGTCCCTGATCTTTGCCAATGTTCTTTTTTTTTATTTTTTTGTGGGCTCTACAGTTTTTGCGTTCTCGCTTAAGATAAATACTGTTTTTTTTTCCTAGAAACACGTAATAGTCTATAAATATTTACCGTGGAAAATTGTTATCAAATTGAAATGTTGGTGAAAATTTGTGGTGATTATTTTTTTTCGTTTTCGTTTTGTTCAAAGTTCTCTTTAATTTTCGTTGGGGACTGAGTTTTTGTGATTGAATGTTAAATGGTTAGACTATTGTGGGCCTAAAGGCAAACACGTGTAGGTTGCTAGTTCTACATATATGATTGTTTTATATGTTTTATATGCATGTATATTAAACTCTGTGTGAATATATACATATATAAATGTTAACCGTCCCTTTTTCCTTTTTTTACAAAAAAAAGAAACACCAACAGCAACAAAAAAGGTTTAAAGTTAATTTCACTTCCGCAATGCAAAATATAAATATATATGAGTGTATGTGTGTATGTGTGTAAAGCAAACACAAATGAACAGATAGCGAAACAAATTAATTAAACAGCCTTAAACTAGGCAATAATATATTATGTATTTATGTGTTTCTTATATGTATGTGCATTTGTGAGAATATATTAAAAATAAAGTAGCCGAAAGAAAATCAAAAAACATCAAAGTGAAACAAGGGCATTTCAAATGCTTTTAGTAGAAAAGCGTTTGGTTTTGACAAAATTAACCAAATTGTTTGAAAATACTATAGAATTTAAGTCAAGACAGGAAATTTTTAAAAAAAAGAAAATAATCTTATTTAAAGCGAACGAAGCCTTTTCAAATATTTCTTAAGCGTTAAGAGTTTGATTGGGTTTAATTTCTATACTAAAATAACCTTTAAATATGTATTGGGTGTTTTATGTAGCTGCATGAGAGCTTTCGATATCGATAACTATGGTTTGACAGCTGAGAAAGTAAAACAGTTTTGATATTTTTGTTCAGAAATGTTTGGCAAGTCATTGTGAATCGTTAATGCTAAAACAACTCTTCCAAATCGGGAAATTTACTAAAAAGTAAATCGAAGTACACTTTATCCATTTTACGAAGCTCATTTCTGTTAAAAAAGCTGTGTCAATAAACAAAATTGCCATATTTAGAGCGAAGACGATCCTCAAGCCGCTAACGATTACATCCACTAAAATGGCTTACACCTTCTTTCGGAATCAGCTGCCGTTACACTGAATAGAGAAAATTACTGGTTTTTGTCTGTTGCAACAATTGTATGTTAGAGTATAGTAAAGTAAAACTTTATACGCATTGATATAAAGCCCGCAAAAATGTTTTTGGCATCCGTACTATGACAAGTGTCTCTGTTTTTGACCCCATGACACTTTTCATCATTGTGATGTCAGCCTAAACATCACTTGGCCAAATTGTTATTAGGATCAAACATTGAAATTATGTTAACAATGAGTTGACACATCGACATCACAGAAATGACAAATCGAAAACAGTTTAATAAAAAAAAAATTGATATCAGTGCGATGACTCAGTAACATCGGAGAAATGACTTATTAGGCTGAATTTCATGACAGTTTGTCATGACAATTGACTTAAGTCAAAGTGGGAGAATATTGGTATTTACTTACCCGTTACACATGTTTGTTTTAATATTTTTGTATTCCTGCCTTTGATTACATAGGAACTCTCCCTTATAAGACTCCAGCAGCATAGCATGCCTGATATGGGTTTTCGTAATCATTCTACTTTGAACATTTTATGTATTTAACTAAATAATTTTTAGCAAATAGAATATGGGAACTTTTGCTTCATATTTAACTTTTTATACATGAAAATAATCTTTATAATATACAAAATAGGACATCGAATTGATGTCACTGTAGCCGTAGCAAAGATGATACATAAAATATGACAACATTTTAGGATGACTTTCGTCATTGGATTAATGGCACTTTGTGCCTCATTGATGCCGTTTTTAATAATATTTATGTAGCTTTTGTGATGTTAGGGCATCATCAATATAAAGATGCATTTTTCTATGAGTAAATGTGTGTATGTCTGCAATTTATTGGCCTATTAGGCTTACAACTGACACATGTTCAATAGATAAATATATTAAAATTAAACATTTTCATATTTTTCAGCTTCCCTACTTATAACACTATTTAATTTTTTTGTACAATATACTACTTTTCATACCCTCTTTAAAAAAGATAAACTATCAAATTTATTTCACATTTAAAAGCTACTCATCATCTACTAAAAGTCACTTCCTTAAGCAAAAAAAAAAAAAAACTATAATTTTAGTTGACTATTTTTCTAAAAATAAACAGTAAACCAGACTCGTTTATTTAAACACATTTATAACAATACCCATAAATAAACCAGCTTTATATGAAAATATATATTTATGCCTAAATATATGCACTGTTATGGGTAATAGCAAAGTCAAACACATAATTTAAATAGTCTAGCCACTGCACAAAAATAAACTATTGTTGTTAGATTTTTTTTTAACAATAATAGTTAAGTTTGAGTGAAATTGTGAGTGTTAGTGTAAATAAGTGCTAGCAAAAATCTATAACGAACTACATACAACTAACACTTATATACTAACACTACTTAGTTCTGTCTGATGATATATTTTTGTTTCGTTTTTTTTTTATCTGAAAGTGTATTTATTGCAACACGTATTGCAAACAAACTGTTTTAAACTGTATTTGTGTACGAATATTTATGTTTTATTACAAATTTGTACGTCTGCTTAACCAACGTGTATGTACATTGAAACAAATTTTAAAGTTAAAGTGCTGTAATAGTTTAAAACTTGGATTATTTTTGTACACAAGTATGTATTGGAGAGAGAAAAGCATGTATGTTAGTGATTTATTGGCAACAAAAATAGATTAAAGCAATCTAAATTAAGTTGTTCAACCATAAAGTTTTGCTCTCCCTCGTCATTTATAGTTAAGTATGCACGTACTGTCCAATAATGTTTTATATGTTTAACAGACAAAGTCCAGGCTAAAGAACATTAAATCTAGAAATTATGTAGATGAGTTTAATGCCAACTTATACAAACATTCTCTGCTCACTTGTATGAAATATTTTAAGGGTTTCCTTTAATATTTGCAAGAATGAGTTAGAGTTTATTGTGCTTTGACATTTGCTTGGTCAACTGGAGTTTTGTGTTTGTTTATTGTTGTTATTGTTTCTTTAGCTCGTTTTCTGGACCCCATACTAACTGGGAAGCTGTAAATGTTTTCGTGGTTTTTTAATTTTTTCGAATACAAAAAGCCTTAAATTATAACTTTTGTCTGGCTAGCAAGACAAAGCATACTTTAAGGGGGCGGATTTAAAGATATTTTGAATTCAACGTTAAAATTAATAATATTAAATAAATTAGATACTGGTTAAGAGAAAAAAATCATTAACTACATGGGAAAGCTTTATTTTGTAGCTCTCTGTTTTTTTATAAAAGTTAAGTTAAGATCCTAAGCTAGAAGAAAATATTTATCGCTGGCTTTTTGTCAAAATTGTGGTTTTACAACTACATACACAATTCTAATTACCCTCCATCTGGAAGTGTCATAATTTTTAATAAGTAGAGACAAAGCCCCATATTATCTCTACTTATTGCCCAGCTAGCGATGGCTGTTTATTATACGATTGAGTTTAGTATACAACTTCTTAAAGGACAATCCATAAGACTCTTCATGAGATTCTCAGTTGGCTGTTACATGATTGAAAATGTTAGTTGGGTGGTATCAGTTGCATTTCGTATCAGAAGTACTGCTGAAACTAGTCAAGCCCATTGTTAATAACTTTCCTATCATGTCGTCCTAATAAATACCAAAATTAAACAACCAGGAAGATATATGGGCCCTGTTTCTCAAAACTACAACTTACTAATCTGCAGGAAAAATACATTAAAATCCCACTACTTACTTGGTTTGTAACCAGAATAGACATGCAAGTTTAAAGAAGAGAGTTTTAAATAATGAATCATTCAGTTGTCCAGAAGAAAATATGAGGGCTTTTGATCGCCTTACTGGGGACACTGGAACACCAACTAAATGTGATAATAAATTCAGCACGTTTAGTTATAATAAGTTTGCTAACAACAATAGTTTTATCTTTGTGGAAATTTGAAAAAAATTAATGTACAACAATTATTTAAAAATAATTTACAACAATTGAACTTAAACAAGTGCTATAATTTTTATCCACAAATGTATCCTTTGTTATTTTGGGTGCCGCATAAATATATGCCAGTGTTTTTAAAATCGTTGTACGACTTCTCCTGATTATTTTATAAGCCTTTGTGATTATAAAAACTATTTTCGTGGAGAGACTGATCTTCTGTGAGAAAAGCCTGCACGTCCTGACCTTCTCCTTTCTAAAAGTTGTTTGTTTTCAACAGTATTCTTTATAAGTCATCCCTTAAGCAGTTTTAAAGAAAACAAGTTTCCGACTTCTAGAAAAATTCTAGCTATTTGGTATCGGCGCTACTCGAAATTTTCTAAATAAAAATAAAAAATAATGCAGAATTTTGAATCTTAGGTTTGTTTAATAAATATTTTTTGCGAATTTCAGCCAAATCGTACCATAAATACAAATGTGTTAATACCATGACAACAGCGTCACCTCTCAGGGTGAAACTTAAGAGAAAAGACCAAATGCCCCTGAATAAGTATGAATTCGTTTGCACACACAGATGGCAATTTCGACTGTATATAGCCACCAAGGCATATACACTCTCTCCTTGCTTGAGAGCCAGAGCTATCTAACCTCCGTTTCATTTTTATTTTGGTATCATCTGTAGAACAGCAACAGCACCAGGAACCCTACGTCAGAACATGAGTTTTATTTGGGGGTCCGTGTCCCAAACAGAACTCTGTCTTTCCATAGTTTAATGGCCCTATTAAGTAGCTTTAACTTCACCAAGGTGTATGAGATTCTAATGAATGCCAGTACACTCGTCCCAAGGTTAAACACATAACCAAGGCAATCTAGCCAATTGACACAACCGGAGTTGTTTATCATTATGGCTCCCATTTTAGCTTAATATACTAAAATTACATTTAAACATAAAATATCTTTTTATCTTATCAATTCATTATTATACAAATATGTTTTTTCATTTAAGTATTTTTCCTCCTTTTTCTAATTCTTTGAATTTCATGGCCTGGCCCTTATATATTAGTTCCTTTAGACTCCTACAAGGAGCATAGGGCATGGCCTGGCCCTTGGCTATCTACAAATTTCTAGATGTTACCAGCAAGTATCACACGGAGGTTTTCCAAGGGTACTTAGTGCCGAGTTGAAGCCATATCCGAAGGATTCCTTCTGAACTCGGCAACTTACTTGCTTTTAGAAATATACATTCGGTGAAACACTGGTCATTCTAAAACTGTTCAAAAATATGGCCTCAATTTCATGCCCATATTAAACAACCACAATTTTTGGAAAGCCATTTATTTTATATGTATACTTTTAGCCGTTACATTAAGTCACACATACATAAAGGCATTTATTTTTAAAGTTGTTATAAATTATGATGCAAAATCCAACCAGAAAAAATAATGTTTCTTTTAGGCTCAAATATTTTTTTACACATTTATTTTATAAATTTTTTTTTGCCTTTGCACATTATGGCCATATAATGTTTTATTAACAATAATTTCAATTTTTATATTGTTAACTTACTATTAACAAACATTGTCATGCATTAATAATAAATAAATTTAATAAATTTCCCACAAGAAATCCCAGAGCAAAACAAATACACACACACACACACCCAGAAACAAAAAATGTGATTACTTATCGATGGCTGTATAAAAATTCTGAATGAATGTAGGTGTATAGGTTTTCACAAATTCCATATACATACATATTTCAGAATGTTATGTGTGTATGGGTATCAATAAGAGAAAAAGCCTGTAGGCTTATATCCGTTTAATATTGTTGTCGATAATACTTGCACTTTACAGTTACAGTAAATAAAATGTTACACTCGCAAACACACTTTAAAAAAAATAAAACAAATACGTGGAAAACTTTTTTGTATACATTGAAATTATTTAACTTTTAAAATACACACACTCTCATTTGCACACACTGAAAGTCACATAGAAACAAATAGGGAGTTGCGGAGTTCAGCCAGTAAGAATGGAAAGGATGGGAAAGAGCATTACAACTTGCAACTATTGATTTATGTTTTTTAATTTAAAATTTCCGTTTAACAGTATTTACATATCACCGAGCGTTTGTACTTGTGTTTATTTGGAAAATGTGTTAAAAAGAGCATACATGCACTATTATATTACTCCCACACACACACATACACATGCACCAACATGTTTTCAGAAATTTTTATTAATGAAAAACATTTACATTGTCAATATACATAATTCAACAGCATATGACGCGACATTGTTTTAACATACATTAATACATAAATTTGTAATGTAAATATTACTATGAGCACATACTACGGAAAAATATTAATTTTTTTTCTTTTCTCCTCTTCCACTTTTTAGATTGGGTCCTATGCCACAACACCAACAACAAATGCCACAAAGTATGTCAACGGGTAATAATACCATTGGCGGTCATGGTGGCCATGATCGTGGCGGTGGAGGCGGTGGCATACCAGGTGGTAGTATACCCGGTACTATGAATGGTCCCAATGGTCCCCATTGTCAGATGAGCGGTTCACAACCTTTGGTTATGCCACAATTTCCATTGCGTAATTCACACTCAGCGCATGCACCACATTATTCACCATACTCACCTTCCAGGTATGCAATACTAAACTAATTTTTTGTTCTTTTAGTTTTATATGTATTTTTTTTTTTTGTTGTCGATTGAAATAATACTCGAATTGTTCATGTAATATTATTGTTTGCATAAAAATAGCAGAAAAAAGCCTAAAGTGTTAATATTTACCAATATTCGTATTTATTTTTTTTAAATACATTGATAAATCATAGAACAAATTAAAAGTCAAAAAATGTCAACTAGTTGACATTTAATATTATTTATTAAATAAATAAGAAATTATATTTATGCATTTATGAGATTTTATTTTTATTATTTTTCAAAATCGAATAAAATAAATATTCGTTTTATTTAAATAATAAATCAGGATAATTTAACTAAAAGTGATTGCTTTAACATTTTCGTGTAAAAGAAATATTTTAAATTAAATACATGTAAGTTTTAAATAGAGGTGTATTGTATATTGTGAAAATATGTACGTTTTTAAATTTTTTTTTTCATATTATTTTCAATTTACATACGCACAGTGATCGTTTGTCACTTTGCTTCTTTTATGTTTAAAGGCCCGCGCTGATCAGCAAAAAATCAAAGCACTAAATTTAAAAAATTAGAAAAGGTTTTAGAGCACATTTGTTTTCATTCCAATTAAGTCAGAACTTGTAAATACACAAAATTGAAGCATGTCACAGAGACAATAGTTTAGGGCAATTAAAATTATGCATACAAAAATACATATTAGAGAATGTTATTGTGGGGCTACCAACAATATCTTGATTGCTTGATGAGGGGGTAAAAATAGGCAAACTCGGTAAGCTCATATCTCCAAAACTAAAAGCGATACAAAAAAATAATACTTATTATTGTTTTTTAGAAAAAAAAGGCCGAAACTTTTTGGAAATTTGGGTATTTTTGGATGCAAACAGCTAAAACCTCTATGTTGGTACTTTTTTCACCCCATCTATCTTTTATACCAATAAACATAGAAATTATATCACATTCGAAACTGATCCAAAAAATACAATTACTGATTTGCTACTTTTTAGAAATTGGAAAGTTTAAAGGGTGAAAATCGTATACATTTTTGGTACTTTTCTTACAAAAAATTTTTCTTTATTCATTGAAATATACGTATTAAATTATGGGCTCCCAAAACAATATTAAAAATTTTGATTCTTCAATGAAAAAAAATATTAAAAAGGGAAATTCGGGAAATTCAATTTCTTTTTTTAGCTTTTTGGTATTTTAATTATCGTTAATATTGGAACAAGAGACACAAAATTCAACATGCAAGGTCAGAAGTGAATGCGAACCTGCAGCCTTATTCTGTAATTCGCTTAGCTAAAGCTAAATCTCGATCGCTAAAATGCCTTAGAGAATACAAAATTGAAAAATTTTAGCGATGACATTAAAAGATAAAATTGCGGCGAATTAAAATTTAAAGGCATTGCCAAATTTAGTAATGCACGTTACAGTATTGCATTCGTAGCCAATAATCGGTAAATCAACATTATAGATACAGAATACGGCCACTGTAAGAGCTATCTTTTTGGTACTTTTTTGTTCTTTAGTTGGTATTTTGTTATTTTCGTTAATATTGCACCAACAAATCTTTGTGCTTGGCCGAAGGTTGGCTATGCAGTAAAGCTTAAGTTAGCGAAGCTGGTGATTGGAATATCATAGAGGTTGAAATCCGTGCGCCCGGCCGAAGTCCCAACCATGATAGATAACATGGGCGATTCTTTTTACCAAAACCTTTTTGTTTTTTTACTATACATTTTGGGGTCTTATGTCATTTCGGAAATTGGGGTCTTATATCATATGAAATAAGACCCCAAAAAATTAGGTTATTATTTCAATTCTGTTTGAGGCGTTGGTTCATTTCACTGGCGCAAAGCAAATTTACACCAGGTGAAATTATCTTGCCACGTAAAAAACAGCTGATAACAAGCCATGTGTCAAAATGATATACCGTCCGGCTTGTTCTGGGGAATCTTAAATAAATTGTTTTAAATTATTAATTTCAAGCACACAATTCAAAATTAAAAACAATATTGTGAACAAAGCTTTAAGGGGTGAAAATCGTAACTAGTTTTGGTACTTTTTACAAAACATTTTTCTATATTCGTTGACATTACAAACGTATTAAATTATGGGCTCCAGCAACAATATTTAAATTTGTTCGTTCTACAACCAGTTATTACTATAATTGGACCTAGAAACATAAATTTCAACACTTATGTCTTGAGTGGATGAGAATCTGTAAGAGGGAACTTTTTGGTCCCTTTTTGTTCTTTAACTGGTACAACTTTTATAAGTTTAGTTAGTATTGGACCTAGAAACAAAATATTTAACGTGCAAGGTCCTGAGTGAATGAGAATCTATAAGAAGAATCTGTTTGATACTATTTTTTTCTTTAGCTGGAAATTTTTAATTTTCTTTAGTTTGGACCTTGCACCATAAGAAATTAAAGTATAGCATGTTAAATATGTACCAGGATATAAAAACACTATAAAATTATTACTTGATTTGTAACAGGAACAAAAGAACAACGAATAAAAATTTCTACTTGAATAAAAAAGCATATTCAAAAAATGTCTTAAATAAAAAAATAATTATATTGTTATATTTGATTGATCGCATTATTTATTGTTAATTTTGATCTTCATATGGTAGATTTTTACCACATTCTGCTAAATTTTTTTTTAACTTATAAACTATGGTTAATTTTGACCCAATAATGGTTAATATCAAGAAAATTATGGTTGAGTTTTGCAAATTTATGGTTAGTTTTTAACATATTTTAGTGTTACAAAAACAATCAATCATATTTTTTTTCTGCGTCCACTTTTTTGATAAATTTTTTTTTTTGGTGTGGCACACGGAATGGCATACTTAATATATCGCTTAGGGTATAAACACAAAAATTGTTTTCTTGGTTTTATTTATATTTTTAATTAAAATTTTCTTCCTGAATCACGTTGTTATGTGTACATTCAAATCAATATCTATTCATCAGGGTTTTAATTAGAAATCTTTAATTTAGTTTCTTTTTGTTCTTAATATTAATTATTTACCATTTATTTTCAAAACATTTTTTTTGTACCTACTTCTCTAAATCATAAATTTTCCTAATGACCATCATCACACTTTATTCAAAAGCTTTGCGTCGTTCGTTGTTCACTATTTAAATATTAAAGATTTTCATTTTATTTTACCTCTAATTTTCCATATTTCATTTAATAAACTTGAAATGAAAAACTGCAAGAAATTAATTTTCTCAAGTTTCTATTCGAAGTTGTTGCTGTTCTTACGGTCGTTACGTTGTTTGTAGGTAACAAAAACGTGTTGTCGTTGCATGTTGCATTAAACCCACACACATAATTTTTCTCTGTATACCACTTTTCACTTATAATTTTCCTCTTTTTTTGCTGGATTTTAGTTTAGGAATATTTTTGTTTGCTTTTTTTTAGCTTGTTTCTCTGCTATTTTTCTTGGTTAAACGTAAAACGTGTGCTTCAGTTCTTTCACGAACAAATCATCATCATTATTTTTCCGATCTTTTTTCCATTTTGTTGTTTTGGCTGCTGCTGCTGTTGCTAAAGTCGTTTTGTCTAGCTTCTTACACGAAATTTGCACCTCCGTTTTGTGAGTGTGCAAACATTATTTGCATGACTTTTTTTAAAAAAACACAGAATGCAGCAATTTCAAGGATTTTATTCTTTTAGTATTAGTTCTAAACATTTTCCTATAGGTTTTCTTTGGGAAAACATACATTTAGACGACTGCTTTAAAACAATATGTATAAATCTTATGATGATTGTTAGCGAGTAGGAAGAATGAATATATATTTTTCTTACTTAACTATCGCTAAAGAGCATCTTCTTTATGACACTTTCAATAACAGTGTGGTAAAACACGCAAGCGTGGTAGACAATTTTTTAACTGTCACTTAAACTCATGGTTAAATGTTGCTGTCGTAGCCTCATAAAGTCATGTTGGTTAACTTCACCGTTCATTCTGTCGGTGCATGTTCATCTCCTTTTTCGGGTTTTAAGGTAGATGGCTAAAAACGAATGGAAATTTTGTTAAGATTTGTTTTTTGTTTTTTTTTTATTGAAACTACACTCACTCTCATGGGTACAATCGTGTTAAAATAAAAGTTATGAGGATTTTCCTTTTACACCAGGTCTGTAAAAGAAGAATGACTAAACGAACGAAAAAAAAACTTTTAAAATAGATGACTATACTAACGATATTGCTTTAAATGCACTTCTTGTTCTTGCATGTAAATGTGTTGTTGGCAGGCTTATTCAAGCTGAAAAGAAAAATATTTAAACAAAACTAAAACGTACAATTGAATTGCTTCTCCTTTCTCGTCTTGTTTAAGTTGCTTCTTTCTTTTATTTTTCTGAACAAATCAAAACGTATTACGACGTGTGGGAGTAGGTGTTTATAACAAATCGCAACGATTTGTTGTTTTGGATTTATAAGAGTATGAATGTTGAGATTTTTTTATTTGGAAGATTTGTTCTTTGTGGCAAAGCACACAATCGGATTAACTTTAAGTTAACAACAATTGTATATTTTTGCAACAACTACTGTTTTTTCCTTTGGCTGTTGATGGGGCATGTTTCAAGAACACTATTGTAGAACAATGCTATTGCAGGTTTTGTTGGTAAACTAAATAAGAATTGTAAGTTATTGCTTAACAACTATTAACAAAGTTAAATGAGGCTTAACTTTAGAGGGCTAAAACAAAATGATTAAACAATAATGAAAATATGTTTAAACAGGAATAAAAGAAATGTTAAATTTGTGAGAAGAATTGTAAAGAATGTTTTTAAAAAAAGCAAGTAAGAAAACAATATTCAGGAGTAGTGACATGCACCACCACTAATTTTTATGTAAACTACAAAATAAAAGAATTAAATGTGTATAAAGGATCTGACTGTTTCCAAATATTTCTTGATATTTATTTAATGTTTTAAAATTTTTTTTAAGCTGGCTGGTAAATTTTAGCTTTATTGGCAAATTTCAATATAACCGATTTAGACTTTTTTTTAATATTAAAGAAAAATGACAAACAAAAGATGCAGTAATAGCTCGTTTTTGACGGCCCCTTTTACGTCCAAACCCGCTCTCAAAGGACACATTTAAAAGCCGGTTAAATATGTTAAATAATTTATCGATTTGGACCAGTTTTAAATCAAAATTTTGTGACTTTTTCTTATTCCGTAAGCCGAAATCGTACCAGAATTCTTATTCTAGATTTTGGACCATTTTTAATGCAAAACGAATCTGCCCTTCAACAACAATTTCATCTTCCTTAGGCTGAGCCCACACAAAACCAAATACAGTTTTTATTTGACTAATACGACAACAGAAGACTAGTTCTTATTAGACAACCCATACCAAACAGAACAAAAAGATAGTTTTGCTAGAGTAAAACAAAACAGACTAAAACGAACCTTGTAGCACATAATTGCGTGCTTTCTTATGATGTAACCCACAACAATTATAAAAAGTCAAAAAAACTGTCTGATATTCGGGTAGATTTTAAGGCAAAGCTTGATAAGACGTTTTTTTTGTGTAGCTTCAGCCTTGGACTTTGACAGCGAGATCTTGTGTGCTTCTCGTAGAATGACGGACGGTTATGGCATACATATTTTTTTAACTTATCGGCTCTCCGAGGATTATTTCGATGTTCTACGAACATAATAAATTTCCTTTGTGGTGGTGGATAAAATACATTTCACCTCAAAATGTGGAATTTTTGCAGGACGGCCTGGTTTCACATCATTGCAAAACTTACTACTTTTTGCAGCGTTCAAGCTGCATTTCGGACATGCAAACTTCTTTTCGATGTGTATCGGCTTCTGCTTTTGTGGTACCCAATTGTCTTTCTTTAGTATGTTTTTGAACCTTTAAAAGTTTCTGCGGAAGTACCTCCTATGGTCTTTTAGCTGCTCTGGCCATTTTCTGTCTTCCGTACAGTGTGATTGCTTCATACGTTTTTATGCTAAAGCTTTTAAGCGATTCCTATTGTACGATAATGCCTTAAAATTGGACACCCTATAGAAGCAAAAAGCTGATATTTTAAAACTAAACCGACTAGCAACACCTTAAAAAAAAGAGATTTAAAGTTTTTTTTTCTAACTCAACAATTTTGGTTGTATTTTTTTTAATAAAATAAAAAATTACTGAGAATTTTTTTTAGCCAAGCTAATGTGCAAGGCGAATTTACACCAGTAGTGCAATTCACTAACTTTTAACACTTTAAAAAGTGTTAACTTTAACCACACAATTTGATGTTTGCACTAACCACTATGTGATTCACTAAATTGATATATCGTGGCAACTCTGCCAATAGAAACATCAAAATAGGATAAAATAACAAAGAAGAATAAAAAAACAAAACAAAAACCTTTTATTTAGAGATTTTAAATGATATTGTGCAAAGTGCGTAAATAATTACTAATTTTTATTATTTTATTAATTATTTTATTTTATTAGTTTAATTGTAATTAAATTAATTTTTTAATTTTATTTGATAAGAATATTATAAATAAATAAGAAGCTCTAGGAAGATTGGTGTGTGATATGAAGTGGATAAATTGTAGGCTAAATACCTTAAAGCCATTTATCGACTATACAGGTACAAAAACAAAATAAACACTTTTCTAAGCGGATTTAACCACACCAAAAATGTTGGTGTTAATTAACCACAATTTGTTTTGTTTAAAATAACAGCTGACTGAAACAGCTGGCTTTTAACACCAGCAGATGTCGTTAAAAGTGTTAGTGAATAGCAAAATGGTTAATTTTGTGGTTAACATTTTTAAACGAAACAATTGTGGTTTAAAAAGCATAGTGAATCGCACTACAGGTGACGTTATTTAGCTACGTAAGCAACAGCTGATAACTAACCTTGTGTCAAAATGATATAGCGTTCATGTGGTTCTGGGGAATATTAACAAAATTTTATAATTTTCATTTAAAATAATTAAATTTAAAATTTTTTTAAATTATTAAATTTCAAAACAAACAATGTAAAATAAAAAGAAAAGGAAATATTTGTTTAAATTGTTAACTACAATGTTGTATTATTTTTGACACAACGTTAAAATATTTTACAGTGTTGTAAACGTTTTCAAAATAAGATCACCTTGTATGAATTCGCCTTGCTAAAGTGTTTTAGGGATTCAATGAATATTTTTACCAAAAAACGAGCTTAATTTCCTACCAAATCAATTTCGCACTCAATTTAAACCTCTTATAGATACAAATAGGTACCACACCCACCTCTCACACATCCATCCATCCATTCATTCAAACAAACCAAATTCTCCAGTGATCGTTTTTCTTATTAAAACCCCATTGTCTGCTTTAATGTCTTCATTTTATATATTTTAAAGACAATTTACAGGCAATTTATGTCATTATAACGTCTATTGTCATTAAAATAAATTAAAAAAAAATCCAATCAATTTTACTTTTTAATAAATAAAGCTTTAACTGCAAATGCAAAAAAAAAAAAAAAAATTTAAGGCCCAAGAAGTAACAATAATATATTTAATGGGTTTTCAGAGTGGGCGGCTTCTACGACAAGCCTTTAACAGCAAACAACTAAATAAATAAATAAAAAAAAAAAAAATAATGAGAATTACTGGCATGTAACCATGACAGCAAAACGAGAATCATAAACAACAACTGCAAAAAATATCGTAAGCAATTTATTGTTGGTGTTATTATTGCTATTAACTAGTTCTTGTGGTAGTTGTTGCATGCACATCCTTTAATGAAATGCTTACCAAAGCATGTTATATGCTGAATACTCTTTGCACTTCGAAGAAGAGAAGACAAAGCAGAAGTGTAGAAGAAAATCAACAAAAACGTGATACCGTGAGTCACTGCTTCAACCATAGTTGTGTTATTGATGGGTAAAAGAGGGAATTTAAGATGGTACAATTTTTGTACCCGATCAGGAGTTTATTTATGTCCATAATGAATGTGTCTACAAATGTTATTTAGGTAAGCATAGATACAAATATGGTCCATTGTGACATCTTAGTTATTGAAATGATTTTAGTAAGAAAATTATAGGGGAAGGAAAGAGTAAAATCATAAAAAAGAGAGCAGTGGAAGATAAAAACAAATCGGACAACACAAGCAAAAAAACAAACCTTCTTAACAGAAAACTGTCCTACATGCTGCCAGTCCCCAGTCTCCTGGTGACGAATCCCGCCAGATTCTCAAGCCCGCAGCCCCATACATCTCCGAATTCGCACAGGTATCTACTACAAAGCCACCTCAGCCTGCTTTTCTGTAGCGTGGGACAGTAGCAAAGAAAGTGCTCAACTCTCTCCAACTCCTCTAAATGCTCACACAACCTACATATACCTGGTAAGTCGGATTCCAATCTCACCGCCATTCTGCCTATCATACAGTTTTAAGTCTTTAGTCGATGTTGATAATAAAAAGTACTTAAAATTACTGGCTTACTATAAAAATAGCACCATTTATTAAAATTTTGTAATTAAAATTGGATTGAAAAAATAAATAAAAGTGAATTATAGACAAAGCGTTTCTGCTTCACTAAATAAGATTTAGCTAAGAGAAATTAGAATTATAAAATAGTATTTCCAAATCACTCGATTTTCAGAACAATAAATTCTACTTAAATAGTGGAAAAATGTTTCAATGTACTCCAGAGAAAAAAAAAAACAAAAACTGTACAAACGTACCCCAATAATACTCATTTTTATTTTTTTGTAGTCCAACACTTGCAATAAACTTTGGGGTCACGCGAGACCCCATGCGATTAATTGTGTGATTTTCTTAATGCGCCTAATTAAAGGTTAAACCAAATTGTATTAAACACACGGTAGATCGAAATTGACTTGTTTGAATGATTATCTATTTTAATTGATTTACATATGGATGTTCTTCCTTGCTTCTGTTTTTCGCACTTTTTTTCAAAAATTCTTCTTGAAGTCCAGAGTACATTTTTTTTTGTCTTTCTTTTTCTTGTTGACCTTTTTCAACACAACTTGAAGGACAAATGGAAACATAGAGCTCGTGCCTTAGCATTTTAACAATAATCGGTATTGTGGTTATTTTTGTTGAACTGTTTTATGGTTTTTAGTCCAAATTTTATAATAGTTCCATTTAAAAAAAAAAAACAATCCAAAAATTATAATAAACAGGGTTTAAAAAGCTGCAGTCGAAACTAAAAACTTTCGTATAAAAAACGAAAATTTGTGTAAATCTTTTCGCTTTTTGAGTTGGAATGAAAGTGACATTTAATGAATCCGAAGCAAAATCAACAGTTTTTTGTTGGTCAATGACAAATGAAGAAGTGGAAAAAATTTCAGTTTTTCTACTTTGACTGCAGATTTTTAAATGCTGATATTAAGTAAAGCACAAACACCATAGTACTTACAGACGTTAAAGAAACGTTTTGAAACCGATGGACAGTCATCGGCTCACAAAAACAAAGTTATGTAAAGAGGCTAACATGCATATAAGTGTGTCAAGTATTATCTAGATATAAACATCGATATGCCATTTTTTGGCTTAAAGGGATTTTAGTCACGGTCGCTAACTTGTTTATTCTCGTTAGCATTCAAAAGGAAGTTACAGCTTTTTATTGATGGGAGCTTTGGGCAAATCTAAACTGAATTAAAAAGAATTTAATTTGCAGTAAAATTTTTGGGGCGAATTTAATCTAAATACCAACATAAGTAATTAGAAGGTTTACGGACACAATGAGGCTAATTTGGAAAGAAGTTTTTTATTAGGAATATGTGAAATTTAACCGTTTCTCAACATTTTTATATAGACTTCGTTCGTAGTACAAATAAAATGTATTTACAAAATTTAAGCAAATTATCTACAATATTTCAACTTGTTCTTTGCGCTCAAGGTTAACAAGGACAGTCAACCAGCCAGACGGATGAATGGGGCATCGTTAGATTACTTTTAAAAGTGATTCTCAGTCGATCGGTATACTAAAAGATTGGTCCAGATTGCTATGCACTGCACACAACGCCAAATGTATACATTAATTATTTTTCTTTAATTTTTGCTAAAGTTAAACATTAATGAAAACCAAAACAATTTTCAAGTAAAAATTAAATGTAGATGGCGAAATTAAGCAGCACTTTGGGTATACAGATAGATATTTAGAACAGAAAATCTTAAATTTCGCAAAAAAAAATATTTAATTTGCTTCGAAAGCTCTTGTAGGCATCTAAGAAAATGTATCAAAATATGCCGTAAAAAAGCAAAATATGCCGTATAAACTTAAAAAAATGCTGCCAAAGGCAAAATCTGCTAAAATATACACTAACAAATCCATGCCAAAATCCATAAAAAGCTCTAAAACGAATAAATTTATTGTTTGCGCATTGATTGGTCGCTGATTATAGCCAATCAAAAACAAGATTTTGAATTTTTTGTGAGTTACGCCTTTTCGCATTTTAGCTAACGATATACTCTTTTGCCTTTGGTGAAATTTGTAAAAGCCCCGTTTTTGGCTCTACTTAAAATATAAAAATTTACTTACACAGCATTCGGTAGTTCTAATCGATGAGCTTGTTTACGCAATTTCAACGTGAAGAGTGTTCGTTGTTGAAATACGTTCAACAAAAAAAATTTCAATAATAAATATTTCTAAATCGTCTAATAGAAAAGAGGTATTTTAAATTTATTTCAGTCAACTCCAGAAATGCTTTTTATTCCACGTTTCAAAACATTATGCCTTAACACTGATTGGTAAAAAAGTACCATTAGTACCACTTAAGTGTAGTACCTCATAAATTGTTTATCTCTCTCGTCTGACTATCACGTCGGCATAAGTGTGATGGTTGATGTCTCTGCTTTGAACACATAAACATTCATATTCACACACACACACACACACACACACACACACACACACACACACACACACACACACATAATTCTGTTTGTTTGTAATTTTGTTTATGGTTAATTTTTGGCATAAATTTACACTGAATTTAAATTTCTTCATTAGTTTTCCCCCTCCTTTTTTTAACACAAAATCCGTCTAAAATGGAAAAGTGTCTCCAGAGCAGACAACAAACATTTAAAACATTGTAGCTAAATAGCAAAAAAAAGGAAAGAGTAGAATATTTTATTTGTTAATGCAACATTTTTTTTTTGCATGAATGTGTATAAGACTGTGTAAAGAATGGTGTGATTACGTGTTAAGGCAATATGTTGTTACTTAAAATGAATAATTGCGATTTTTTTCCAGCTTACAACTTTTAATGCTTACAAGAAATGCAAAGGTGTTTGAATTTGCAACATGATTTTCGACGATGAGTAGCTTGTGTAAATTGTCAAGAACACTTGTGCTAACTTCCTAGTAACAAACGCACACATGCCTATTAGTTATACAAAAAGCTTCATTACACATACAGACACAAGCACATGCAGAAGGTGTAAAGCGAAATAACTGCATAAGTCCAATGTGTGAAAAATATTTGGCTAAATCTTTTTTGGTCATTCTCATGCCCAACATGTTCTGGTTTAAAAAGAAAAGGGCTTTGAGGGGTTGAGTTGTTGACATTCTTTTTTATTATTTATTTAGTTTTTTTTCAGCTCTTGTAAACAAAAAGTTTGAATTATGGCAATTACTTTCAGGTGTGATGCTGAAATTTTTAGTTGTTGGAAATTATATTTTAAATATAATATGTATGTATGTATGTATGTATGTGCTCTTGCTTACATTTAAAAGGTATTTATTTAGTTACTGCTGACACTTTTGTTTATTTGTTTTTCATTTATGTCAGCATGTTGCTAAACAGCAAGAACAACAATTTAGTCTTCCGTATTTACTTTGTGAAAATTTCAATGACACTTTAAATTATTTCTATTTGTTTATTTATTTAGTTTTGTTTGTTTGTTTTTGCTTAAAGAAAATGCAAATGATAAATATTTTAAAATTAAAGTGTTTTTAAATTAATTTAAACTCAGTAAGTTTTAAGTGTTGGAACGTTAACGTATTCAATGATCATTGAAAGTTTGCAAGTAGGCTTAAAAAATTAAAAAACGATTTGATGCCAGCATTGCTCCCCTTGTCTTCTATGATGCCCGTAACATGTTTACATTTTATAAGAGAAGATGCCAAATTCTTCATATAATGGGTGTTTTTAAAGCCGAGAAAGGCTTACGAAATTGTTAGCTGTTAAACGAACCGTCATACTGCGCTCACATTTTGATATATATGATCAGAATCATTAATGGATTAAACGCTTCCAAAAGCTCCAAACTTACTTTAAAAATCAGTTATCGATTTTTTCGGAGTTTCGAAGTCGGAGGCAGAGGACATCACAATGAATCAAATTCATCAAAAATGCTTTTTACATATTTTTCGCCGCACTAAATTTCAAATTGCAGGGACTCGGTACCCAGCACAGCCTCACTACAAACTCTCCTAAGATTTATTTGTCAGTTATAAGCAGAGAGTGAGTAATTACAATCACCGGTCGGCGAAATTGGTTAAGGTACGTAGTCCCAGTAATGATAAATGCGAAGGCAGATTGCCAGCATAACGTTTGTAAGAGTTTCTCAGGCAGAATAGATTAACCTGTTTCTGAACAGATTGTATTCGGTCTATGTGCACATAAATTTCAGGACCCCAGACAATAGAAATATACTCCAAAACTAGTCTTGCTAGGGATGTGTACAGTTGTTTCGTTATATTGGGATCTGTAAACTTTTCACACCTTCGTTTAAAAGCACAACAAGAGTTATCGTCATTGCAATGCACTCACGAAAATCTAATTAAGGATCAAGTAGAGTTTCAAAATTTCAAATTTTTAGAGGTGTTTAATATAAAACATTAGCCACAACAGAACAACTTTTCCTTAAACCATGTTGGCATAGTGATAGAAATGACGGTACACTGTTGGAGAGTGCGGCTGTCAAGCACTTTTTAAATAAATTAACCAATTGCACTTAATTTTGCAATGCCTTGTTTCCTGAATAACGGAATAATAAAGAATTTCCTTGAAAATTGGGGAAAGTATCCACAGTTTAATGACCAATTTAAATTTACAATTTGTTGTAGGTGACAGGTTATATTTAAATTAATATTTAAACATGTTTTTTCTCTGGGTGTGGGAAGTACAAATAGCAGAATATGATATTTTCTGATGTTCCACAGGAGAGCATGGAAATTTAGATGATGTATCGCACTATTTATTAAAATATGTTGTAATAACGGTAATAGGTGCCATTAGAGCCGAGAATGCCGGATGTCTCTGGAGGAGATAGCGAGACATTTAGTGGTAACCCTTATGTGGGTCTCTGCACACAGGAGCATACATTGAAACTGTATGGCTGAGTTTTTGGCACATGCAAGAACTACCTCGAGTCGTGGCGGTTCGACCCACAATATAACGTATGGTAAACAAAATACGAACAATCATAAAATTGAACAATAAAACATGGTAAAAAAAATTATTTGAATTTTTTCTTTTTTTCTGGACTCGCATGTATTCGACATATTTTTTTTAATGTGTTTTTATCGCAATCATATTTCTAAGGCATTTGGACTATGCACTGCAATCTACTGTTTCTCTACTGTTAGTCGAAATTTAGAGTAGTGCAAACTACATTTCCGACCTGATCCATTTTCTTTCAAACGATTTTTTATTCTTAAACCATTTTGTTTTGCTGTATATAAACGTTTTGTTTTGAAGCCATGTCCCTAAAATAAATAAAAATTTCACTTTAAGTATTATTTCGATTTTCTTCACAAAACTTACAATTTACTTTGCGACGATTCGGCTTGCTTAGCGACATTTTTCAAACTAATTATTAACTGATCAGAGCAATATTAGTTTGTTTCTAGCAAATAGATGGTACAGTTCAATTAACCGTATATATTTTTTTGCAAGTGTAATGGGTAATTTTTTAACAACACAGTTGGACTTGTTCGTATTTCATTCACCATACGTTAGGTCTTTCGCTCATTGCACACAAATTTCATCTCATTGCCAATCAAAGGTGGTTTGATGAAACAACACATGGGGAAACCAGTAAAATCTGGCCCATCATAGATCGAAAAAGGACACGGAGCACATTAAGGCTGCCAGACATCACCTAAGAAACCTTATTGCGGTTACAACCGGCCACTGGCCCTTTAGAAGGCACGCCTTAAGGTAAGAGCTTCCTTACAATGATTTATGTAAAAGTTGTGACGACGAGGAGGAGGCGGAGTCAACGGAAGATCTTCTCTGTCACTCCCCAGTATTAGGAGACCTAAGACTTAAGCTGTTTTTCGAAAGAATCATCATGAACAAAATCTGTCTTTCTGACATTTATTTGAACAGGATCCATTCCTTCACCGGATAGCTAGGTGAGATTGTCAACAGCCTGGCAACGTAGGAACACGAAGAGGGTGTAACATGGAAACACAACGGGGACTAATTTCTGAACCCACGTGAGCTGTGCTAAATTGCGGCAGCAAGTGGAACCCAACCTATTTCTTTTGATCTAATTATTATCAGATTCACTAGTTTTATACTTCATTATATAGCCAAAAGATTTTCCTTTCGAATTCAAAAAATGATTTTAGGTCACTTTTTAAAATACCATTAGGAATGGAATACACTTCACGCCAATTAGTGTTGCTTATTTGCTCTCTTATAGGAAAGCTTCTTTTGGCTTGTATCATCCTGATTACAAAAGGCAACAGAGTAAGTGGGCTCTTTCACAAAAATCCTATCCAGTATCTTTCCATATTCATTACAAGCACCATTTATATTGGAAAGACATAAATCAAATATATTTTTAGAAAATTGTTCAATCTATGCACCATATTTTATTGGTGCACATTTCATGTGTGGCAAGATAAAGTATCAGGTTTTTGCTGTTAAACTAGCAACAAATGACGCTTTGGAGGCCAATATGCACAGAATCTGTTTTTTTTTTAATTAACCAAAAATCAAACGTAAAATCAGCTTTAAACAAAAATTTAATTATGTGAATTAAACGATTATTAAATATCAACATAATTTCTGTATAAAGTGCTGCTAAAATCACTTAATATTTAATTGATACTATTAATTTGTTGAATGGTGCAAATTTTTTAATTAAAATAACTTTTTTTTTCTCTCTGATTCGTGTTGTTCGTGACATACGGCTAGCAATGCTCGAAAAAGTGGACCAAAATTTAACGTCCAGGATGTGCTTCGTGAAGAGCAGCCGCTGTGCCCATATTCCCAAAATCGTTTTCAAAATTCCCCGGTAGGCTAGCTAGTCTACTACCGGTGGGGTTGCGGGTTCAATTCCCGTCAGATACTCTGTTATCTTTCCTGCAGACAAGCGTAGAGCTTCGCGGGATTATATTAGGGGACAATTTTAATTTATTGTATTATTTTTACAATATAAAGTTCCATAGGATTTAACAAACACCTCTTTTAGGAAGCCAGAAAAGAAATATTAGCAGTAAGGTTTTCCTCCGTTATTTTCCTAATTCTTCTCCTTAAGAAAAACACATATTTTTTGTCAACTCTATTTTCAGGAAAATTCATTTATTCAAAAACATTCAAAACATCAAACGAACCATTTTACAACATTTTTGCAAATTAAATTTTCTAAAAAGCTTGTTTCAACAAAGAGTGTGTTTTCAGTGCAAACAAACACTTTTTTTTTGCTGTAAAAGCCATAAAAAATTTAATTAAATTAATACATATGACCAGTGTATGTCCTTAAAAAATTCAAAAAAACAAAAAAAAATACATTAAACACACACACACACACTAATATGTAGATGAAATTAACAACAACGATAAAGAGTGAAAAAAGGAAAAAGGATACAAAAACATACACTTAAATGTGTCAACACTGTTTAAATGTGTTTTTGTTTTTACTGTTAACAAACTTACACATCCATGTACAAAGCTCATACACATGTAAATGTTTAAGAGTGTATAAGTTTAAACTAAACATGACCATTCTGAACAGCCTTTGTGCTATAAAAAAATAAATTAACAACAAACACAAAAAAAATTTACAAATAACAAGGACATATGTACATAAAAGTATTAATATAAATAGAAAGGCTTGTTCAATTAATGAAAACAAAATAAAACTCAAAGAAAATAAAATAAATGTTGCGGAATTGTTTAAGTTAAAATCAATTAAAAACTGTAATAAAATGCAAATTTATTAGTGGTTAATAAAAATTATAAAAGATTTTTATTGTTTTTAAGAAAACTTGTAAAGCTATAGTTTTGTTGCCTAAAAGTAGGCAAAATATCTCAAGCCTCAAGGAAGGCAATATTTTTTTTTTACAATTTTTCATATTTTACTGTTATAGATTTTTTTCTATTTTTTTGTTTTAATAATTAATTATTCTATGCTTTCTTTTTTTCAGGTTTCACATAGATAAACGTTGCCAACATCGTTGTTCCTGGAAATGTTTGAGTATCGCCTTAATTTTAATATCAGTCGTCCTAACAGCCATGTTGGCATATTTTGCAGGTATGTTGCTATTTACATATTAATAAACTTAGAATAAACTGTGTGTGTATATCTGATGTAACATGTCTTCATCGCTGAATTTTAAATACAAATTATATGGATATTGATATTTTTCTATCGATATTTTCGATATTTTAATACTATCGATAATATCGATAGTTTCCCAGCACTACTTTTGAGCCCTTCTATCTTTATATACATTTTTTTATATGAAAGTTTTTAACAAGAATTTAAAAATATTACATCGGGTTAAGTTTTACTTAAATCTGAACTATTATGGATGTTTTTTTATAGTGATTTGTGCAATCACTTATGTGAGTTAACTCAGGAATTTTGAGAGTCGATTAAAGTTAAACCGCCATGGAAGACGTAAAATAAAAAGTTCAAAATGTTAAGAATAAAATATTTATTGAAGTACTGCACAAAATTTGTAACCGAAATGTTGCTCTTCAAACGTTGGCCAAAGTAAAACAAAACAACTTATATTTTAATAAAAGCGAAACCAAATAATATCCCAGTTGGCCATGCGTACGCGTACAAGACCCATAGTAAATCCCTGACGACATGTTGGCGACAGCCCATGCAAATCGTCGACGACTTTTTCGAACAAAGGGCACTTAGGTCGTAAACGGCAATATGAGCGACATTATTATGCATATTTTCGTTAATGATCATATGGTAACAATGAGGTTAAAGTTGTCACTGGCGACTATATAAACGACTTTTTTCTCATAAAGTCGTTAATGCCCGATTAGCGACATTACCTTAATAGTGTCATTGATGACAATATTGTTAACACTATCTACGATTTAGTCGCCGATAGGTAAGTGACAATAAGGGATTTAATGAACACCGATACTGATATATTGGTGATTCTTCAGATTTGCCGATATATCCAGAATAAGGAGAACGGGTAAATGGTTATACCTCGAGGATATATTTACTTAAAGCTTTAAGGGTCTTGATGGGCTCTGAATTCCAAATTAATGAAATGGCCGATGAGTTTGAGAGACTGGGCTCGAAAATAGTGGATACTGGATGTGTGGAGACAGTCAGACCTCCAATAGGCTTTTGATTAATAAGGGAATGGGTTCTGAACTTAATATATCGTCGACATAATGTGCAAACCTGCTAAATTCCAATAAATTTTAATGGAAACAACAATATAGTTGGTTTAGCACACTTTAAGACTCAATTTCAAGAAAAACTAGATGCTGGTCGACGAGGTGTATCTTTCTCTTCCACACGGCATTAAAATCTCAATTTACTTAAAAAGTGGATTTAGCAGGTTTGCATATTAAGCCTACGATATGGCAATGTAGTCAGCAGGAACATTTATTTTTTGTGTTTCTTGTCCTATTAATTCACGTATTCCAATTTCACAATTGAAACGCAGCCGCGAATAACGTTATAATTAACAAAATAATTACATATATTAAACAGGCAGGATTATTTATTTTTTAATATTTTTTATTATTAAAAATATTGATAATAAAAGCAAAACATCAAGAAATATTAATTTAAAATTTTTGAATTTTTTTTAGTAGAGGACAACGTAAGCGACCATTGCATGCATTTTGTCGTCAAAGTGGTTCGAAACACGCCTAAATTGTCCTCAACAAAGTATAATTGAAGACAAGATGAGCGACAATTGCATGCATTTTGTCATCAGTGTGGTTTGAAACACGACAAAATACATGCAATGGTTACTTACGTTGTCCTCAATAAATTATTATTCAAGACAAATTTAAAAAAATGTCTCCAAAAAAGTCGTAACTATGGTTTTTAACACGACAATATACACGTTTTCTTACTTAAGTTGTCGCCATCAATGTTATATAGGCGACAAATTCAAAAATGTTCGGAAGACATTGTTGACGACATTTGCGTCTATGACCATTTGGCCAACTGGGATCGACTGATGTTGAACGTTTATGTTCAACATATTTCTATGGTTTTGTGTGACAACCGAAGATGATCTAAATTTGAAATAAATAAAAAACAAATGAAGACGTTGTAACAAAGATTTGCTCAAATAAAACTAATTAAAAATTGGAAGTTGTGTTTTTTCGCGTGTATATTTTCAAGTGTTTTTCGATATATTTGCATTCATATTTTAAAAATTTATGTGCTTATGCTGCTTTGTTGTGTTTTTTTTTTAATTTGTTGGGCTATTCTTCCTTCCACATTGTTAATTTTACTTCCTACAATATCAATTAATTTGACTTGAGTGTAGAGTTAACTAAATCCCTCCTAATTAGTTATTGTTTCACCAATAAATCTGTAATTGGAAAATACAAATGCTAATTGGCTTCTGATGTAATTTAAATATAATATTTCTTTTACTTTTTCAATTGCATAATCAACGGTATCAACAAGCTCTTCTGACATTCTAAAATTATTCAAAATTTTTTGAATGGAATTCTGAAGCATCTAGCCAGCCCACCATCTTGTTACTATTGGCTACGGTGGAAGGGGAATCAAGGGTAACATTTCATTAAAAATTGCAATATTATCGAATTGGATTTTAATTTCCTCTGCAACGCGGTATAACCCATTTGCCAAGCAAGTAATTTATAACAGTTTTGGATAAAATATTTTAAAACCATTGGAAGCCTTAACCATGTTAGGTACTAAACCGGTTTAAAAAAGAAATATCTTTTGTCGACATCATGTAGTTAAAGTAAAGCTCTAAAATAATTTAGTTAGTGATTTTAAAAATTTTTTTGGAAGTTTTTTTTGTGTATTTAAAAATTGTTTAGGAAGTTTCTATATAATATGGAAAAAAAAATTACTCAATAATGTCAAAATATGCATTTAAAACCAAAATATGCAAAGATATGCATTATCACCAAAATATGCAAAAACAAATCGATGCCATTTTAATGATTCGGAAAGATATAAGTAACGAATAAAAACATTTTTTGTGCAGATTCGAATTTAGGCCACCAAATTACCCGACGAAAGATATTTCGTTGCTCCAGTCCAAAACCTTGTTGGCTAATGTAATTATCTAAATTAATTCATATTAAAGTTTTTAATAATTTAAAATTTTTCCAAATGGGTATCTTTCTGTTTTTAAGCCCGAAACAAGCTTAAAACGCCATAACTGCTATATAAATATTGGTATAAAATTTGCCGACACTAACTTTTTTAATAGCTACAATGTCTTGGCAGAATTTTGTACTGTTAGGCCCATACCGGCTATGTGCCCCATATAGACCCCTTTTCTAAAATCCTTTTAAGACGAACAAATCTCAAAAAGATGTTAATATCTAGATACTATTTAGTGCAAAGAGCTGTTATATGAATCTTAGACTAATAATATTGTTTTGTTTTGCCGGGTCTATAGTTACTCATGGGTCCCCGAAAGGCAACACTCTCGAAAATTTGGTGTATATACTATGGTCTGGGTCTATACTTTTTAGTTTAAATTAAACATCCAGATATATGTACATAAAAGTCTCGTTAGTTATTGGATTACATTTCAGCGGCCCATACTATGACATTAACATATAAGTGTTCTGACACATGCATACTTACATAAATATCTTTGTTTGTAAAAATGTCTATAAATACCACATATTGTTAGATTAGACTTAGAAAAATTGTGCATTAATATTTGTCTCTACTTGTTGTTAACTCACATACATATTCATTATTTTTAACACGTTTAAATAGGCGTGGATGTGTATGCCTATTTATATGCGTATGCATATTCTATGTATATGTTTAGTAAATTAAGCCTAATGTAATGTAAACATATCGTTAAATATACATATTACACCACATTAATTGTGCACCAAATGCTTTTTATTCAACGTATTAACCATGACTACACACACTCATGTAATTTGTATTTTCTGAGGAGTTCCATAACTTTACAATATAGAATTATGTTTGTAATGGAATTTGATTTTGAAATACTAAAGGTCTGTAGCTCAGTGAATTTTTATTCGATGTGCTGAAAGAGGAAAAACATATTTATTCAAAAGTTTAAATTTTGTACAATTCCAAAGCAGAAATTCACGATTTTCGGGAATATCTCGAAAACGCTTCTTGAGAGAAAAAAATGAGTGTCATATTGGTGTACGCAGAGAAAAAACTTGTTTAAGTATGGTCACCTCCAACCAAACTATTTAATAAAAAAAATTTAAACACATTATGGGGGATGAGATTTTCATGCTTATAAAAATCGGATAATATGCGTTTAAAATATGTACTAAAAAATCCAAAATATGCAAAAAAAAAATAAAAAATATGCATTAAAAACTTGAACAATTTTCATAAAAATTAATTAATTAAGCAAAAAAAAAATATGAAGGTCTATTGTTATTCAAATATCTTTAAGAAACTTTAAAAACTAATTTAAATTATTGTTTTTATTAATAAATAAGTACAGTTTTATTAAATGTAAAATTTTGTGTTGTAATTAAAGAATGCCAATGCAAATTGAAAAAATTCATTTTCAGATCCCACTTTAATTCCAAATCAGATCAAAAATATTTGAACTGTATTTAAGTTTTTGGATTCCTTTATTTTTTTTTTTTTGCAAAACGTTTTTGATTAATTTTTCTGCAATATCAATTAATTTGACTTGAGTGTTAAGCTAACAAAATCCCTCCTAATTAGTTATTGTTTCACCAATATATCCTTAGTTGGGAAATACAAATGCTAATTGACTAGTGATGTTATTTAAATTTAATCAGGTGTGTGATGAAAATCGATCGATTTCAAAACGAGCGTTTTAAAAAGGTATGATGAATTTCGAGGGATTTCTGAATTATAGTCGTAAATTTTCGCTCAGAATATTTGAAACTAACGTGTACAATATAAAATTTAAAAAAATAAAGACTGAAAATAAAAGGAATATGTATTTAAAATCCATTTTAAAAGATACTGAAAACGATGTTTTCGGTTTTAAATCGTGTTGTTTTTAAAATCGATTTCCATCACATACCTGAATATTTCGTTTACTCTTTTAATTGCATTAAATTACTCAAAATTTTTTGAATAGGATTCTGCTTAAAACCTAAATATGCAAAAATATTCATAATCACCCCTATTATGAAAGTCTTCGTCGACGTCGACATTCATTTTAAATTGTTGTCACATCAAGTCGACGACTACACCACTTCGACGTTAATTTTGTATTATATAAGAGTGTTGTGTCGACGTCGACTAGTTATCGAAAATTTGACAAAAAAAAATCCCATCTGCAATTATTTTTTTATTATTTTTGTTCTTCACTCACCTTTTAACGCTATTTATGCTATTTCCGACATATTTTTTTAACCGATTTAGCTTTTTAAAATAAAGTGTAGAGTTTGTTTCCAATTTTGAATTTTTTTTTCGCAAATTTCGCCATGTTTTTGATAAGAGATATTTTTACTGTAAGTTTTCTGATTCTTTATAGCTTTAACGTTTATTAATAAATATAAGACTTTTCTATCATGCCGCTGTTTGCAAATTTTTGCGAATTTCCGTTAATTGAGCAATTTTCACCGAATTTTTGATATTCCTTATAGTAAAATGGACTTTTAATCAATTTGATGGCTTGTTTGATATATTAAAAATGTTTGCGAATTTTCGCTATTTTTGCAACCTTTTCGGAATTTTCGCAATTTTGGCTCTTTCAGGCTTTCGTCTTAAATGAAACATTGTCGCTATTTTATCAAATTTTTATAAATTTTTGCGTTAAATTTACTAATAAAATTTGTGCCCTAACTGCTTTTAAATTTGAATTTTTTATTTTAATAAATATGTTAACATTTCATTTAAAATTTTTTAACTTTTATTTGAGTCGTCGCAAAATTTCCTGTCGACTAAAACTGGGACAATACTACGCGACGTCGACTTAAAAGCGCCTTAGAAAATATCAATTGACTGTCAATAGTAATCGATTATTGCCAATAACGACTCACAAAATACCATTACTGTTCAGGTGCCGTCGACTTGTGTCGACGTCGACTTTCATAATAGGGGTGAATATGTTTAAAATTTTCCTTAAAAATAGTTTTGTGGGAAGTGATGATATTTAAACATGTTTTTCTTTGGGTGTGTTCAGCCGCCCCGATTTACTTTAGAAAATATCTCATTTTTGAGGTTATGGCAAAAAGTTTAAAATTTGTGAGCCAGTGTCATTATATATATATATATATGTTCCTTTTACTCCTCTGGGGAGCATAGGGCCGCTGAGCCAGTGTCATTGGAGTGGAGTAATAGCAAAACAATTGTTCAAGTGAAACTAAATAGTTTGGTTATGGAAACACTATTTTTTCTCGTTTTTCATTTATTGAGAATACTATAATTATGTCGGTAGTTTTGTATAAAAAAAAAATATATTACACTTTTAAGCAAAAAAAAAAAAATTTTTGAAAGTGTGTTTTATGCAAAATTTCAGGATTTAGGGATTTAACTTTTAGTCATTTAGTAATAAGGATATTTTTATTATTATCCTTCTTTTGTAAATTTCTTTTACATTTACATTTTATCTCTTATGCTAATAACCTTTTTAAACCTTGCCGATTTAAGTCTAACCTTTCCTTGTTCCTGAGCATTTTGCCATTGTTTTAGTTTCTTGTCTTTATTTGCTCCCTTTCTGTTCTATCCACACTTATACAATAAAGTCAAATTAGTTGGCATTAGTGTAAGTATCATAATATCAAATGGGACGTATGTTATCTGCATACATATGGTTAGTATTATAGTTTATTTAACAGCAAATAGTAAAATTTTTCTATATCAGCAGCCGAGACTTAGGTAAACTAAGAGCAAACTCAAAAGAAAAAATTCTCATTAACAGAGTAAAGAATTTTTTTTCTTCATAATCTGAGTATAGTTTTGTAGTAGGAGAAAAATAAATAGAAAATGAAGAAACTTAATTAAACTTCCTGAAAAATTTGCATAAAATTGAAGAAAATGTTCGAGGAATAATAGTTTACATAAAAAATTAAACTTTTCATAAAAGTTATGGCAAATACCAGATAAAATTTAATAAAAAAAACTACAATACAGAGTTTGATCATAGAGAATTTAGCAGCCTTTACCTCTTATTAAGAAAAAATGTTTGATTTAAAAAAGGTGAAATGTGAAAATGTTTCTTTGATTGTGAACGAAGCTTTAAGGTTTACAAAACAAATTTTATATGAAAATTTTCCTAAATTAACTTCTTTTAAATTTAATAATTGCTTATGGATACAGGGGCTTGACTTTAACAAAAATGCAAATGAAATAAATATTTCAACAAAATTTACAAAAACTTTGGCACGGTGAAAAGCAAATTCTCAATTGCTTTAAAGAGGGTTCTGCTACCTTGACATGCAAACACATAATAATCCTCGGTATTTACTCTCTGTTTTCTAATTTAATAGAATGCTAAGCCCGACCGTATTATACCCAACACCTCATTATTAACAAAAACATTTTCGTATTGTGTACCCTAATTGTGACCTTTGACAAATCATGGACACGTCTAATTCAAATTCTGTTATGCTGTTTAGATCTATAAAAGAGTTCTGTGTGCCGAATATTATTTAAATCTCTATAAATAAGATATCTTTTTTATCTGAAGCTATTTTAGAGTGGGTTTTTATGGTCAGTTCTCGAACCACCAGTACAAAATTTTGTTTCGTATTAATACTGACATTTATATCAAAGTTATGTATGTTAATAAAATTGTTAACCAGGTTAAGATTGCAATAGAATAACTACTTTGGGAAGAAAAGATGGGTTATGGACGCAAATACTGTATTCTGAAAGGAAATGTGTAAGACGGCTAAGTATAATTATAAACCCATATCCACCATTGCTTGGTTCTTATGACAATTAAAATGCATGTACCGAATTTCCACAAATTATCCCCAAAATTGTTCACTAGGCTTAACTTTGACAGATTTTATAAAAGTGTAAAAGGTTTGGGGTCATTTTGGCCTCAAGTGAATTTAAGGGCTTATCTCCATTTTTGTACTTTTTTGTCTTATGGCCAATTTTCAGGATTGATATGAAAACACATTTATTTTTAAAATCGTTTTAAATACAAAATTCTGTTCTTCACTAAAAACTTAAGTGAAACTTAAGTCACCGATGTGGTACACTTAATTTCAACTTAAGTTTCCTTTGTAATATTTTAGCAAGGTGGCATCAATATCACAACAATACAACAACAACAGGCAAAGCATTAACAGTCAGCTGTTTTTTCAGACCACCTTGTAAATAATTACACTTTTTTATATTTTTTTTTTGTATTTAGTAGTGCTACCATACTTTTATCTTAATTCAATAAGACTTTTCAAATAAAAGTCAAAAAACCAATCTGTTTTAAATACGATTTAAGTTTGTTATGAAAATTAACTTAATATAGATTTAAATACTATCCTGAAAATTGGGCATTAGTGTGACTTTAGGGTATATGTTTGTTCAGTTTGAAAAAAATCGGGCCACAAACATACAATATCGCTATCTTTCATTAAGAAATTTCATGTCAAAATGTGACCTTTGACCTTTTTTGTTTAAGGGTTAATGTTTTGCGATTTTAGTAGAACGCACATAGTGCATTTAAAATATCTGGACAATACTATTTTGATAAGGTTTTTATAAAACTTCATAACAGTATGGTAATTGGGCTCATTTGCCAAAACGTGGCTAATAAAATAAATAACTTTTTCCCGAAAATCTCAATTTTTAAACGGCATCCAGGAAAAACTATGGGATGCATTGACATAATTTTATTCCCTATTATTTCTTCAAACGAGCTCAATGCTAATTTTAAAATAAAGCTTTGAAACTGCCGTTAACAAATATTATTTTTTTGCTCATACCTGCAAATATGTAAACGGTATCCTACGAAGACAAAAATTCATATACAAGGTAATACTAGTATATTTTAAGTACAAACTAGCTCCTATTGAACTATTTCTTAAAATATGTTTATTTTTTTCCTACATTTCTTATTCAATTGGTATGGGGCACGGTAATGGCCTGGGAAAATTTTAATAACTTAAACCCGCTTTAACTAAATTTTGTCTTTTTATATGTCATTAGAACGATAATAACGTACAAATTTCGATTCATTTACATTAAATTGTTGGTTTGATTACGTCTGGTTATATTTAATGAATCAGAAGTGAGAGCAAACGTTTTTTTGGCCAATGAAAAATGAAGAAGTGGAAGAAATGTAAGTTTTTCTACTTTGACTGTAGGTTTTTAAACGCTGGTATTTTTCCCCTTGTAAATGCACCTTCAAAGTTTTGCGTCGTTGCGGCGCCAGTTAACGTTATTATTATTCAAATATTTTACATAACGTGTATCTACAATACATAAAACCATTCTACGGGGGGTCGGTCAAAGTCGGCAAGTTGATTTTTTGGAGCATTCTAGTGTCTATATAAGCGAGCGGGAGGATGGACGGATATTCTTAAATCGATTCAAAACGTGGTCTAAGTCAAGCGATATACTAAGAGGTGAGACTAGGGCCAATATTTGTATGTATTACGCATCAGCTTAAGCGCTTTTGGTCTACTTTTGTTGTTTTTTTATATCTTAAAAATATTTTTTCACCTTAAATCGTAAATATCAGAAAATGTGTGTTGCTCTCCACTGTTTTAAAATTTAAATTTATTTTCTTAACAAAATATCCAAGATACATCACCCCTTTAGTCCCTACTGTTATTAACACAAAATTATCTTGTTTTATTTTTCTTACCATACATTTATTTACACTATATGAGTTTTAAATTATTTTCCTCTTTTTTTCATTGCATAAATAAATTAATGACTAAACGAGCATTTTTCTGTGTGTACCCGCATGTCTGCACTGATTTAATATGTTTTCTTCAAAAATTAAACAAAAAATTAAAAAAAACACACGCACTCACACAAATATTTTTGAAATTACTGTGTGGCATGTTTTTGAAAAAAGGGTGCTTAGAGAGAAAGAGAGAGTACCCAACAAACGACTAGACAATAACCCCAAAAACAAGCCAACAACAACCGAAAATTTCATTACCAAAAAATATATAATAAATGCTGGTAGTTGTTAAGTAACTAACAGCAACACCATTTAACTACAAACATGAGGAAAAAAAACTTTGTTCTAACAAACAAGAATAAATTTAAAAGCAAAACTTAAAAATTTGTAAATCCATGCACCACAATTTTTGTTGTTGTCATGTATGTAATATATTATTAAAAATATATGCATGTGTGTATGAGTTGGAAGAACAGCATAATGCTGGAAAAGTTTTTACTTTTTTTTGGCACATTTTATATTGAAATTAAAGATAAAATTGAAAGCTTAAAGCAAATATGCATAAGGAAAATTTATGACGAATTTGGAGGATACTTCCTTGAAGTTTAATACTATATAGCGCCTTAAAATAGGCAACAGTTTTTAAACTTTTAAACTTCTTGTAATGTTGTTGTTGCTTTCTGCAGAGATTTATGTACCGATTAAGAATTTTCAACGCCAATTATGTATTTTTTAAACATTTATTTGTCGAGTTCACACTCACTCGACAGTTCTGTTACAGTTTCATCTAACATTTCGCAGTTGTTTGCGTTGGACTTCATCCTGTCTTTAACCCATAATTACATTCAGCAACCGGAACGATGTACATTTTTTCCATCTGCACTCTTTATGTCTTTAGAGTTTCTGTTTTCAAATCGGATTTCGTTTGAAAATCAACAATTTCTTCAGATTTTTTTTATAATCTAATGTGATTCAGCCTGGTACTCGGTTCAACATTTAACTAGTGCGGAATATCTATGAAATAATGTTGATGGATTTATTCCGTGTTTCGAAATATTTCTGGCAACATTTTTTTTACAACTGCGAAATAATGTAGGCTGCATTTATGTCGCGTGGAATTTTAAGCAAAAGAAAAAAAGTATAAACTTAATTTTAAATAAGAAACTAAAAATTTAAATGAAACAACATGTAACAGTTTTTTATCAATATATAAATACTTTATTTTTTTTTAATTTTTTATTAAAAAGATAATTTTAAGTAAAATACACCTGGGGTTTGTTTACATACGCCAAGCAATATCGCACACTTCAAAGAAATGAAAGCGTCAAGCAAGATAGGTTTCATTGATACATATCAAAATTTTCGTGTGAAATAATCAATGCTGCTCAACATTTTTCACAAATTTTAACAGAGTACTAGGCTTAAGTTGTTGTTTGTTGTCCTGTTATTAAAACCAAATTCTTTCAAAACGCCATTTAAATAAAATATACATTGTTTTTATTGTATTTGGCGCTTTTGACCCACATATTGCAAAGGCGTACATTTTTTAACACAGGCTTTGCGAACTGACTTTAAAATTTTCTTTAACAAACTTTAATAGAAAATCCGTTCCATAAACTTAGGCATTAATATTATACATTCAAATTTGACCAAATTAACAATGCCAGCAACATTTTTCACCAGCACACACCCCTTCAGTCAAGAAAACGTTTGCAAATTTTGACCAAAACAATATTACGTAAAACATATTGTTAAACTTTTCATTCAATGCTTAACACAGATTGTTATTACGTCATAAAGAATTTAATTTTTCCGTTCTCCCCAATGGGAAAATATATGTCGCCCAGAAAAATAGTTATAAGTTTCCCGGTGTTTCGCTGAGTCAGGTCTATGAATCGAGATATATCGATTTAAAGTTAATAAGTATCGTATGGGGGAAATTGTAATTTGTAAAGTGTGGTCCAAAAAGCGCACGATGTAAATGGTAAATAAAACAAAAACTTTTCCGAGAATTATCTTAATAGTTTTTATTATTATAGAAGGATCGATGGCAATTACGTGTGAAACAAAAAATTGGGCAAATGCTCGCCACGTATTCGGTGGCTTACTTCTATCCGCTGGTCGATATTTTCAATGACTCTGAGACATAATTGAGGTTGAATGTCGTTAATGTGCCAAATTATCTTATCCTTTAGCCTTTGAATTGTTCTTGGCTTACTGAGGTACAGTTTATCTTTCATATATTCCCAAACAAAGAATTCCAACGGTGTCAAATCGCATGATCGTAAGGGCCAATTGGCATCGACACGACGTGAGATAGTACGGTCATTGAATTTCTCGCGCAAAAGAGCCATTGTTTCGTTGGCTGTGTAGCAAGTGGAACTATGCTGTTAAAACCAAACGTCGTCCAGGTCCGTATCCTCAATTTCTGGCCAAAAGAAGTCCGTTGTCATCTCGCGGTAACTGCTTGGCAAACCTCGTTTTCGAAGAAGTTCGACCCTATTTATGGTTGCATCGGCTTTTCAACAATCACTCGTGGATTCTCATTTGCCCAGGTGCGCCAATTCTGCTTGATAACGAATCCGCCGAGGTGACCAAAAAATCTATAAGTGCACGAAATAAATTTTGATTTGAACCTCCATTTTTGTAAAAGACATGTCAAATTAAGTTATGCAAAATATTTGACGTTAAGGTGTGACTCACAATTAACATCATACATTAAGGTTGGACCTCCCTTTACCTTTTTCATCCATTTTGACCATTTAAATGTCCAATATATCAATTAATCAATGAAGGAAGGCGGAATTTTTGGTTTTCCTCAGAATCAGTTTTTCATCATATTTTTCGTAAGTTTTAAAGCAAAACGGAATTATTAAGGTATGACTAGGGCGTAAAAATTGATTTAAAAGCATGTTTTCCACGAAAGTTTTAATATTAATCCGGGTACTCTCTTCAACATTTCACGTGAAATGCTGTCAAAACGCATATCAGAAATTTTGCGCGGAATATCTTATAAATAATGTTGGTAGAGTAGTACTCTGTTTATTTTGTGAAAAAGATCCGAAATGTTTCTGGCAACATTTTTTTTAAACTGCTAAATAATGTAGGCTGCACTTATTTCGCTTGGAATTTTAAGGAAATGAAATAAAAGTAATAACTTAATACTGAATAAGAAATTCATTATTTAAATAACACAGCCGTTAACAGTTTAACAACCATATTTACTTTCTTTTTAATAAAATTTTCTGTTAAAAAAATAATTTTCTGTAAAATACTTGTGGTCACATACTGTTAAGGAATAAAAACGTTAAATTGTGCAAACTCTCAAGTACGCTGAGACATGTCAAAATTTTCATGTGAAATAATCAATGATGCACAACATTTTTTGCATATTTGAACAGAGTACTAGGCTTTAAGTGAACAATTTATTTCGATTTGCTTGTGCATATTTTTCATGTTTAATGAATTTTTTATTTTGCCATATATTGTTCAAGAATGCATATTGCACACTTAGTTCAAAAGTAACTCATCTCATCAAACTTAATTTTTCAGAAATCGAAAAAAAACAGTGTTTGACCTAAAAAAATACAAAGTTAAAAACAAGTCTTTGGACAATTTAGGAGAAAATCCATACAGATTATGATCTAAAAATTTTTTTTTCATCTTTTTTTAGATATGTATACACTAAAAAAATTAACAATTGTGAGTTGTGTCATTTTTGACGATGTATGATTTGCACGAGCTACCGAATTATTTTGAGTTATGTCACTTTAGCTGAATTATTGTCAAGTTTTGACGATTTTGCCAAATTCTAAGCTGACACAGTCTTATAAATTTCTCGAATTAAGACCATTTATACACTTTTATGAATTGCAACTTTATACCAATTGAAACATAAATAAAGATATAACTATTTTTAAATAGCAGTTAACAACAACAAAATACACTGATATTTTTTTTTGTAGATAAACAAGTGTATTGTGCATAGCTTAAGCATATAAACCCGAACAATTAAAATTTTAAGTTGAGTCACTTTTGAACTTGGTGTGCGATATAATATCGCAACGTATGTGGTTTTTTTTGCTAAAAAACATAGTTTTTGTTTTCATTCAAATGATTTTTGATGTTATCAAGAGCACACAGATTTTAGACGCAAACAAAAATTTCATAAATAATTTAAAAAAAGATGTTTTTATGCTTGACAAAAGTCTGCAAATTGGTGTCTCAATTTCTGAAGTGTTAAACTCTTAACCTGCACATGGTTACTGGAATGGCATGAAATTTCTTAAGTATAAATTGCATTTCTGTTCCATTTTTTTAATAACCAAATTCTTAACTTTTTTTGATTTTAAATTTTCTGTTCAAACTGGGAGGAAAAATAAGAAGAGAAAAAATAAAAATTTAGTTAACCATACAATAATTTAATACATGAAATTAAAAGTAACTTTAATTCTGTTAAAATGTTTGTCATACATTATTTTGAAATAGGTAATAAATATTTAATTAATTTTTAAAGGATATTTTGAATTTTTGAAACAATTCCACGCCCTAATTATGACAAAATTTTCATAGTTTATTTATTTTTATTATTTTTTCTGCTCAAAGTTTATGTTGTTATAACAATAAAGTTGTTCACGAAAGGCTGGGCATCAGGTTATATAGTTATTTAGTTATATTAACAACAACGAAATACATTTATTTTTTTTTTTTTAAGATTTTGTTGCAGTTAATATAACTACATTCCTTTATAACCTGAAAATCCGCCTTTCATGAACACTTGGTGCCTTGGAACTCTCGAAAAGTTAATACAAATTAAAGCTTCCATATTTATTTTGTTTCCAACAGTTTTTTTTAATAAGAAATTCAAGCTACTTTTATAGTAATTCCCTATAGCACTCTACAGTTTTTTTGTCGCCTAAATAATTTAAAATCGAAATTTTCAACACATTTATTAGAGAGAAAGAAAAAGGTTTTATTTAACAAATTAGACATGCAACTTGACATTATTTCAGATTTTCATTTTAATGTTACAAACGACTTGATAATGTTAATGTTGAATGACAATACCGAAAAAGAAAAGTGTTTGTTAACACACACTACATACATTACAGTCTTATGCATGTCTCATGAAGATGTCTTGAGAATTCGCACTCCTCCTATTTTATGTTTTTTTCTTTACTTTTCCTCTCGACTTGGGTTTGATAAATAAAAGATTGCTTAAAATGTTGCTATATGTTGATATTCACTCAAACTTATAAAACACACACATAAATAAATATACAAACAGAAAAAAAGAGATGGTGTCCTGGGATATTTAACAATTTATTATCAACCCCATACATATACAATATAGACAACCATAAACTACAAATGCTGGGATATCTTTTCTGGTATTCTTATTTTTGTTTGCTTTGTTTTTTTTGGTGTTGGGGGGTGGGGGTTGGGGGGTGTATGGTTAATGTATAGCTTTTAACTATTGTATTTTTTCCTAGAATTGTTTGGTGTGTTAGGTTGAGTCTACTGCTGTGATTTACAGTTTTCCAAGTCAAAGCAATTACAACAACATCACCACCATTACCAGCTATCCAGAAACGAGTGAAAAAAAGAAAGTGTATCACAAAAAGACAAGTAAAACCAACACCCTGAACAGACACCAAATTCACTTAACTCTGTTCTGAAACAGCAACAACAAAACAGCATTTAAAAGTGCTTTATTTTTTTTTTGCCAAAAAATATTTCTTTTAACTTCTTTGACTGCTTTTACGAGCAACAAAATACCCAGACCTTTGCCTCCTTCAGTCTCGTTGATCCCTGTCCTTAATGAAATACACCAGAAATTTTGTTTAACAAAATTTTCGTACTTTTTCTTCGTGTTTTTTTATTTTTTTCTTTTTTTTAATTTTGTTATGTACACTTTTAGCGTTGCATAAGTTTTTGTCATAAAATTTGCTAAAATTATGTGGGAGTTACTTTATATGTTGTTTATGTATCATGATTTGTTTTTGGTGCCAAAATTGTTAACTTGTTCCTAGTGGCCCCCTCTTGGAAGTTGACTGGATGGATGGCTGTTTTTTTTGTTTGTTGCCGTTTGTTCATACGAAAATATTATTTAACTTTCAACATGTTTGTTGCATGTTGTTATTTTTCTTAACTGGCACTTTTTCATCTCCCCATTTATGGTTAAAATATAAATTCAATTTAATTTGTTGCCACAAAAAGGTCCTTTAAAACACTTTAGTAAATAATGTAAAATGTACACCGGCGTTTATGGGAGTAACAAAAGAGTTTCAGGAGATTAAAGTGTTTTAAAGAGTTTCAGGATATTTGAGTGTTTTAAAGTAAAGATAGTATCAATAAAAAAATTTTTGAATAAAACTAAAGGATCAGTTGGAGGTTTTTTCAAGGCTTAGGCAGTATATTTAAGAAATAACCTAAAAAAATACTTCTTGTAGTATGTAAACTACAAACTCTTGAAATATATTCAAATCAATTGCATACTTTTAAGGGACCTTTGATTAAAAAATAAAATTTATATAGAAGATATTTACGAAAAATTAAAATTTACCCTTAAAGTTTTCATATTTTTGCTGTCTATTTTTTATATAATCAACAGAAAATATGTGAAAATATTATTTGTTTTTAAAGTATTTTTAAATTTTTTAAATTTTTTAAATTTAAATTTCGCTTGACTGATTTTTAACATTCTAATCGTATAGCAAAATATAAATTTCTTTTAAAGTTGTTTAACATAAAATTTATATAACAAATTAAAGTTGTTTTTATTTAGAAAAAAGTCATGAAAACATAAAAAAAATTCCTGCGTTATGCTAAGAAATTTGCAATTGTTAAACAATGTTAGCAACAACATGTTGCTGAAAAGAAAGACCGATATTTTTTGACACAAAGCAAAAGCATGGATTTGATTTCACAAAAGCAGTAAGCAAAATTTTCTGTATGTAAATTAAAATTTTGAACTCAGATTGAAAACATTCTTAAGTTTTTTTTTGAATGGTGTTGCCTACAATATATTACTGAATAAAAGTCTTAAAACTTAAATATCTTGCGATGTAACGCAAAGTTAAGTTTTTTTCTTCTATATATTTCATTGAACCTTTTTTTATGAATTACGATAATTATATTTTTCAATTAGCAAGATGTAACGTTCTGATAATCATTACAAAATGTTGCTATTAGTGTTGTTATACATGTGACTAAGGTCACAATAGTTCTTAAGGTAGCAGTTTTATCGATACATCGATACTTTTTAGTTAATATCCCAGTAACGAACGTGTCTTACTCGTACTAAAATCCGTAGCACTCAGAATTTTATATACGTTTCAGGTTAACTTTTGTATAGACTTGGCCGCTTTTTCATTGCTTACCACCAATCCACAAAGTGTGCTAGAAAGTATCCGTCTTTCATATAATCCTATGTACATTATATAATCGTTTATAATCAAAATAAAATATTTTCTCATATATTTAGCATACGGTGCTGTTATTTACATTAAGTAGTTGTTCATATATGGACAAAGTATACGGAAATGTGCAACATATTTATCCCTACCAAAAATATTAAGGAAATTAAAAAAAACGTTTTTTTTATTTTATTGTTTATTCTTTTATTTAAAATAATTATATAATTTTAGTAATTTAAACATTTTTATACAATACCAATTTCTTTAACAACAAAATCACTACAGGAACGCATTTTATGAAAATTTTCTTCATTTAGTCACTTAATAGCACACCACCACACACTTTATATATGACAGGGTAAGCAATAGCGCTTCTGCGTAAAGTAATGAGAAAGTGTGTTACTCTCAGTACTATACCACGGTCAGCTTACTTACACTCTGTATCTAGTACTGTATCATGTACATTGTACAATATGGAATAAGCGAAAGAAAACTCTGTGTTACTGTTTCGCTTACAATTCTGAGTACTCGGTACTTTAGTAATACTTAAGCCTTATTTTAGATATTTGA
The DNA here is from genome assembly GCA_949318255.1 of Pollenia labialis. Classification (NCBI taxonomy): domain Eukaryota; kingdom Metazoa; phylum Arthropoda; class Insecta; order Diptera; family Polleniidae; genus Pollenia; species Pollenia labialis. The sequence goes on along the minus strand of OX439142.1, from coordinate 96,553,230 downwards.
TTAGATATACTTTAGCCTTTTTATTTTACCTACGTCATGTTTCTAGCAATATTAAAACAGAGAAGGAGCTTCTAGCGATATGATGAACTATTGCCAGATTATAAATATTGGGTTTTAATGCTTTTTTTTTAAATTAAAATTCAAAAAATAGACCAATTTTTTTTGTTAATAAAGGGTGGTTAAATTTGATGTTGATTTTGAATAAAATACAAATTATTTAGGAAATTATTGTCATTTCTCTTTATTATGCCTCGGCGGCACACCTACAATCGATGGTCCAAATTTTCGATAACGCTGCTTAGCTGCTTAGCAACAGTTACTTTTTCATCAAGTTACCTATTCGACGAGTTTCCATAATTTGACGTTTTTATTACAGCAAAATACAACAACCTCTGCATATATTTAACCAAAAATTTGGTTTTTAATATAAAATTAAATAAAAAAGAAAGTAAAATGGATAAAAACTGTTACCCGTTCTTTTATTTCAATTATAAATTTCTTATTTGATATCAAGTTTATACTTTTTACCATTTTTCTTTCTTTCTAAAACATTTTTATTTTTTTTAGCTTAAAATTACAAGTGTCTAGAACCATTTTACACAATTGCCTTCTGAACATGTTACCCTTTTCAAAGAAGTATTTGCAAAACAAGAAAAAAGGTACAGGGTGGAGCACGAATTGTGCTACAATAAGAAATTCAAATAATTGTTGTTTTAATCAATTTATTACATTTGTTTTATTCTTTGTATAGAAAGTTCAATTTCATTTTATAGAATTAATTGTTAATTATTAATTGCTCATCCACGTATATGCGACACTTAATCAAAAACTTATTCACTACGTCCTGAAAGTTTGAGGTCGATAACGTTCTGGGTGAAGATTCGTCTCACGGAGTATTTATAGATTATATTATATTAGATTAGATTACATTCTATTAGATTACATTTAGGTCTAAATGAGCCTCTTCAGGCATAAACAAGCAGTTTATCAAGCTGTTGTACATAAATTTGGAACTGCAAAGCATGCTCTCTCCTGCGCTCTCCAAACCCTATTTTTAATATTCCAAGCATTTCTTTTACTAAATAAAAATTGTAACCTGCCAAATAAAAAAAAAATTACCCGGTTTCTCACACAGAAAAAAGTTATTGCGTTTTGTTTTCGTTGGTAGCACGACTATTGCGCCACCTTGTATTATAATGACACTTTCCTAGACATAAACATACAACAAAAATCACAATATTTATTTATAAATAGTTTTGTTGCTGTTCTTGTAATTTTTAAATAAATAATGCACGAGGACAACAAACCCCATAATAATCTTGTTAATTGACATTTTAGGCTCTTATTCTTCTTGCTTTGCTTACTTCCCTTTAACTCTTTCAGACTTTCTTTGGAGTTTTACAGATTTTAAATTTGAAGATTTCTAAACATTAAATTACAAGTTAACCTTTTGGTGTTTTTTGAAAGTATCTAAATAAATTTTGTTCGCAGAATTGGAAAGGTATGCATCCAAAAAGTTGGAAGAATTTATTTAAAGATTTATAGACCAACCCTTCCCTTCCTATTTCTTACTTCCTTCCAGATACATTGAGAAATGTATAAAGCAAAACAAGACAACAAAAAGAAGTTTAATTATTATGAGACCAATAAATACCTCAACAACAACAACAACAACAAAATCATTAAGAAAATACGAATAAGAAAAGACACACATACACATACGAAACTTGGCATATTAAATTACGCAATTTATCTTTATTTGAGAACATTTTGCGACACAATTATATTTCGAATTGCCTAAAAGCAAAAACAAAAAAAGAGTTGTTTTTCTTATTTTCTGTTTATAATTTATATCTCTAAGATCGAGGGGGTGTATACGAATATATTTGTCTTTTTTGTTGGTGTTGCTGCTGTGTGTTTATGCGTGTGAGATTTTAAAAGAAATAAAATAAATGAGTTGAAGTTTTATGGTTTGGCATTTTTGTTGCTGCTGTTAAGTTGTTTTTTTTTTGGTTTAGATTCCTTATTGTCTTGGTTAATTTAAAAAAAGGGTTAGGAACAATTTTGTTGTATCTGTCTGTTTGTCTGTCTGTCTGTCTGTCTGTCTGTCTGTCTGTCTTTTGTTTGCTTAATATTATTTTTGTTTTTATTTTCTTATTGCCAAATGTTATTTTGAACAAACAACTTTTTTCTTTTGTTTTTAATGTATTTTATGTTGATAGCTTTTCTATTACAAAATCAAATGGTGTATTTACTTCTGCAAACATAATGCCATTTTAATTTAAAACAAATTTCAATAAAAATATATATTACGTATGTATGTATGTATGTATGTATATATTAAAGCTTTGAAGCTTTGAAATACAATGTTTGCTTTTTTAACTTTTACGTATTAAAAGATTTTTTAGTTTAATGGCTTTAAAAAATATTGAATGAAGGAATATTTACAAATAAAAATAGAAAAATTCAATTGGAAAGCTTTCATATAGCTTTGAAAAAGTTAAAGCAGCAGTTTCTAAAAAGTTATATACATATCAGCGAAAGCTTTTAATTCTAAATGACTTAAAAGGGCTATAATCGGGCATGTTCTACAAATCGAAATGAAGTGGAATTGAAATCGAACGAAATTTTATTTTCAGTTAATTACAAAATGACCGTAGTTTTTCCTGGTTTTAAGAGCCGGTCTTGTAGATATAATTGGTGTTCAATGTATGAAGTTTATAAAACGAAGCATTTGTACTAACTTTCTTTACAGGCTCCTTTTCAAAATTAGTTCGGTTTTAAATCCACTTCATTTCGATTTACAGAACATACCCGTATGTAACTAAATTTTTGCCCATTTTATGAAAAGTTTGCCGCATAAACATTCTCATATTCTCTTGTTTTAATTGATTTCGTGCATAAGGTAACAATCACAGATGGCGCATTCCTCTTATTAAAGTCAGTTTTATATTGCACCTGACGTCAAAATTATTTCACAAGGGCAAAACTCTATGCTAATTTGCTTTTAAAACAAATCACAATAGTTATTTTCAACGTCACATAGACTATCAACATCATAAAGGACCTACGCAATACGTTATCTTGTTTATTTGATTCATGCCAATTGAGACAATACAGTAAAACCTTAAGCTTGCAGCAATTTAAGTGTTGTGAGTACTTTCCCTATTTGTTTTTCTTTCCCTGAGCAACAAATGCACAAAAACCTGCATATATGTACATACATTGAACATAGTACACTCTTCTACTCGTCTTTCCCTTTTTAACATCAAACTTAAATGTTTTATAATGCCGACGGGCATTACATAAAATAAGAGTTTTCATATCCAAAAGTTTTACTTTCGAAATTTTTAATTTCAGCTTTTACTTTTATTAATTGAATAAGAAACGAGCTTTGAAACTGCAAAGCTATTCTTATAATTATTTACACAATACAACTAAAAGCTTTGTTGGTAGCTGTGTTTCGTAGGTATAGTTAATACTATGGAGCAGGGCTGTGGAGTCGTCCGAAAAAAGTACTAACTCCGACTCCGACTCCAAATGCTGAAATTTTTTAAGTCCGACTCCGACTCCTACTCCGACTCCAAATGCTGAAATTTTTTAAGTCCGACTCCGTATCCTACTCCGACTCCTACTATAATCTTGATGCTAAATGTTTATGAGACTCAGTGATGTTAACTTTTATTTTTACATTACCGTACGGCCTTCTAAAAATTAGAGTTTTTGGAAAGCAACTACCGTACGCAAACATTAATGTGCTGTTTCCAAATGACAGGCGATTGATTATGTAGCAAAATTTATCAGGGGTGTGCTGGAAATCGCAAACGCAAAAAAAGAATTTGGAAGTTGTTTTTAATAAACTTTAAACCTAATTCTTATAATTTTTGGTTTAAAATGCTGTTTAAAAGAAAAATATTTGTTAAATATTTGTCATAAAATTCTTTTATTACAAAAATCTTATTTAAAAACGACTTTTAAAATTCTTGCGTTTTACGTTTGCGATTTCCAGCACAGTCCTGTATATGAAAAGCACTCAGTCCATCGCCTGTCATTTGGAAACAGCACATAAGAGCAGTATTCATAAACCGTTTATTTAATTCTTAAATGTGTTTTAAGAAGATAATTTTTATTTTGGAAATTTTTTTTAAATTTTTTATGCAGAAAAACTTTGGAGTCGGAGTCGCGAGTTTTTGTGGGTACTACGACTCCGACTCCGACTCCGGCACAAAAACATCAACTCCGACTCTTCAACTCCGACTCCACATCCCTGCTATGGAGTAAGAAAACTAATTAATTTAAAACATTTTTAACCCTTATGTGTGTGGACAGGTACCTGTGTACCTATTGCGTTTTCAAATCGAAATTTTTTATAAAAGATTTTAGTCTACAATTCTACAATTTCATGAGAACTCCTAACTTTTTGTTATTATTATATTTTCATAGGTGTTTATATACAATATCAGTAGTGGGGGGCTAAAAACTTGCTGAATTAAGCAATTTTTTTGCTAATGTTAGCAACTTTTTCTGCTAGGATCCTCCAAGTTGCTCCATATAAAACGTATACAGGTACCCAGGTACCTATTCACCCTATTAAGGGTGCAAAAAAGTTGCTGATATTACAATTTTTTTTTTTGGGTGTAGGATTTTAAAAAATATATGAAAAGGGGAAAACCAAAGTAAAATTCTAATATTATATCATTAAACATCGATTTTTTGTACAATACAAGACAAAAATTACAATTTGCATGAAGGTACCCAGGTACCTATCAACCCTATAGAAGGTGTTTTTTTCCACACACATAAGGGTTAAGCCATTAAACCTTTTAAAAGGGTACAAAAGCTTTTGAAACGTTTAAAATGCAAGCTAATAATAATTATTAGCAAAGGAACATTTCTCAAAAATATAACTTGGACGTTTTTTAAAAAGCTCTTTGGTTGTTTTAGGATGTCATTATTAAATGTTTGCGAAACTTTTTTTATTTATTTAGTTCAAATTAATAAAGCACATTCTAAAAAGGTTTTAATTTTTGAAAAATTGTTATTGGTAAAATTTTTTTTAAGTTTTGTGTAGACTCTTAAATTTTTTTTCGGATAATTTCTTCCACAAAAAACTCGCGTTAAATCTTGAAGATATCACTTAGAGTTTTTACAGAAAACTTTTCCTCGAAAGTCTGTTAATCACTGTAACAGAAAAATTTTTATTAAAAGTTTTACATAAAATGTAACTGTTACATTTCGTCGCATGTTTTTAAAGAAAGCTCGTAATAAAAGCTTTTTTATTAAGAGTTTTTAAATAGTTTTTTTTAATAGCTTTTTTATAAGTGATATTTAATTTAACTTTTAAGTTAATCATTTTCTGTAGTAGTTGTTTAATTTTCTAACGATTGGCATCGAGATTTGATGAATCAGTTAAACAATCGCCAGGGTTTTGTTTTTAGTCTAAAAAGAATTATTTTAATTTTGGAAATCGAAACGGGAAGTCTTAAAAGTGTTTAGTTCGCACCAATTTGTTAGCTTTTAAATTCGTAAATTAGAAACTTGTTCTAAATTTTTCAATACTATAATTTTACTAACTCTCAAAAAGCTACAAAGCTCTTTTCTTTCTTTTGTTAATGTTTACTTTAAAACAACAGCAACAACAACAAAACAAAACTTTGCAATTTAACAAGTAAACACTTACCGACTGAAGTGTGAATTGAACTATTGTATTGTATTCAACACAGAAATATGTAGTATGTACCAAAAACTTTTTTACATGCTGAAAATTGTTTAAATTTATACCCTTGCCACCTTATGGGTATGAGTGCAATCATAAATAACCTTAGAAGTTTTTGTTTATATATTTTTACCAAGTAATTCAAAAGCTTTAACTAATTATGGTGTTTACGTTATGGTGGCATGCCACACACACACACTCACTCTCATCCATATTTAAGGAGGTAAAACCAAGCCGCGACAACCTTAACCGACGTTATTAACAACTTCAAAGACTAAATAGCAATTGTGAGCAAAAATTATAAACCAAAAGGAAACTCTAGAAAATAAATCGCAAAGCAACCCTTTTTTACTTTCTAACAATTTCAGCCATATTCTGGCTTTTAAGTAATTGTTTTGAAATTTCATAAATTTCTTTATAGAAATCTAAACTTCTTTAACTTTTCATATAAAATTAAACTTAAATGTTGTTTTTCTTGAGGGCAAGTGCCATTTTGTATAATAAATAAAATGATGTCAAGTCGTTTTTAGGTCTTTTCAGATTATGTTTTTTTACTACCTTTAAACAATTTCTGTTTTCGTTTTTCTCTACGCTTTTCTCTGATTTTCATGGAATAAAATTTTGTTATATTTTTTTTTCTTAAATAAAATTGTCTTTTAATTTTTATGAATTGTCTAAGGTTTGAAGTATAAAATAGCAACAAAATATTTAAAGCAAGAAAAAAAAACTGTGATAAGTTCGTTTGTATGAGTTGAGAGTGTCAGTGTTATTTCAGCAAAGTATGAGAGGATGTTTACGTCATTACGATGTTGAGTGTAGGTGTGTGACAGTTTGTATCCTTATTTTTTTTTCAAGGAGTATGAAGAAGTGTGAGTGCGAATTATGTGCGTAAATGTAATTTATGTTGTTATAATTTTACTATTTATAATACTCTCTTTTCTGCTATATTTTTCTAGTTGTATTTGTATGAGTGTAAAAATACTTTTGTTCATACTTTGTACTTGTGTTAAGACCTCGAAAGTGTAAACTATACAAAAAAAAAAATTATGGTTTAATGGTTTTAGAGAAATTAGGGAAAAAGTCACGTAGTTGGTTTTATATAATATGTAATTTAAACTCCTACAATGGTACGGCGAAAAACTTGTTTAGTTACTGGTAATAGTGGTAGTCAAAAAGACTAGATAATAAGGATTGTTTTAACTTAAAGCTAGGGGAAATTAAAAAGAAACAAAGTTTTAATTAATTACTATTCATAAACATAATTTTACTTTAAAATCTTTCTAGAGCTTTTTGTAAATCAAACAAATATAATCTAACACACAAATAACAAATTACAAAAACATTTTTGATTAAATTTTTGTAAAATACTATGATAAAATTAGATTTTAATTTTTTAGTTGTGAAAAAAGCTGAGAAAAGCTTAATTAGTTTTTAAGCTTTTATAGCTTTGAACCTCTTTAGCTTTTTAAAATGGCTTTTCAATCTCTAAAAGTAACAAAGTTATAACAAATACCTTTACAATTTTAACATTGTTAAAAATTAAAGTAATAAGGAAAGCTTTTTTAATTTGAAATTGGTTTTTGAAAAGCTTGTATATTTCAGACAGTTTAAATAGCACAAAAAATTAAATATTAGATTTATTTCATTATAGATTTAAATTTAAAAATTAAAGTAATGTGGAAATTTTTTTTAAACTGTTTTTGAAAATATTGTATAATTTTACACATATTAAATGGCACAAAATATGCTAACTTAGATCTCTTTCGTTACAGCTTTAAAGCTTTTAAATGTCTTAAGGAAAATAAACGTGACCGTTTCTAATTGTGCCAAAAAAGCTTTATTTAATTTTTGAGCTTTTTATCTGAATATAAAAACACATTTTTGTTTAAATTCGTTTTAAATACAAAATTCTTCTTTTCACTTAACACTTAAATTAAACTTAATTCACCGATGTGGTACATTAAAATTTTACTTCAGTTTCCATTGTTTAAGTTTACCATGGTGGCCTCAATACAACAACAGGCAAATCAATAATATTCAGCTGTTTTTTGAGACCACCTTGCAAATAAATAAACTTTTCTATGATATTTTTTGTAATTAGTAGTGATACCATACTTTTATCTTAATTAAATACGAATTTTAAAATAAAACTCAAAATATCAATCTGTATTTTAATACGATTTAAGTAATTTAAACACCCTCCTGAAAATTGGGCATTAATGTCATTTAAAGCTTTCTATTATTGAACAAAGTTTTAACTATATTAAATTTTAGTTTTTACAACTTTCAGCAGTCTTTAAAATGAACAAAAATATAAGAATGCAAACTTTTGAATAAAACAGCAATTAGTTTAATAATTGGTTTTAAATCTGCACGTTAAGAGCAAAAGCCTTATAAAGTTTTGTTATAAGACGAACGTAAAATTACTAAAAAAAATATTTAGATTTTAGTTAACAATACAGGTAAAGTTTTTTTTTTTTGGCAAATAAGAGCTTTTTTTAAACACAAAATTTAGTTTTTATAATTGTTAATAGCCGACTTCAACGTTTTTACAATCGAACTTATTTTGAACACAGTGATTTCGGAAGGCTTATTCAAATAGTTTTTTGGAAAAGTTTTACTGACAGCTTTTAATCTTGTAATGTGCTCAAAAATCTTTTAAGTATTTCAAGAGGATTTCATACAATTAATGTAGTTAAATGTAAACAAGATTTATAAGGATTTCGTACAAGCTAATAAAATAAACTTCAAACGAATTCAAAGGATTGTTAAGAATTTTGGAAAGCTTAGTCATTGCAAGCTTTTTAAGAAAAAGCGCTTTTACTTAATAAAACCGTTTCAGACATGTTCTGGAAATCGAATTCGAGTGAAATTGAAATCGAATAAATTTTCAAAACGATGTTTTATACACAACGTAATTGTTTGATACTTTTGTTCGCCGCAATATAGGAAAGTTGTAAACCATAATACAAAAATTTTCAAATCACAACCCAAATGAGTTGAGTTGTGAACCGTAATAGGGGCCTATATTTATTAGAATTACTATAAAAATCATGAAAAACTACGGTAATTTTTAAAAAAATTTATCTGAAAATTGCATTTGATTTCCATTTTACTCGATTTTGATTTCCAGAATATGGCCGAATAAATTAAATTTTTAATAATAAATCAAATGCATTAGTTTATTAAACTTCTTTGCCTTAGTGCATTAAACACTCCACTTTTATTTTTTTTTAACTTGTTTTGCTAATGATGTGCAAAATGTTATTAAGCAGGTTTTAAGGTTACACATATTTTTTTTGCCATACAATTTTCAAAAAGTTCTTAAGTTTTAATATATAAATAAAATTTTGCCAAAAAGTTAAATGTTACAAAAAAAAAAAGAAAGTTTATTGAAAAGTTTAACACATCTCTTGTTAAAAAAATATATTTATGAACAAAAGCGCCAGGGGACATTAAAAAACATTAACACATACACACTGAAAAATAAACTTGCACACATACACACTGAGAAAGAAACCTTGTAAGTTGAAAGCTGAAATAAATAAACAAGAATTAAATTATTTTAAATAAAATAATGTTTAAATAAATTTGTCTGTTAAGTAAATTTTAAAATTTTAATATTTTTAAGACTATTTTTACTGCAATTTCCTTAAATAGACAAAATTCAGCTTAAGATTTATTTTTTTCGTAAATTAAATAACATTTTTAATATTTTTAAAGTTTTTTTTTGTATTTATTTTATAAATTTAAAATTTTTAATTTTCAAAATTGGTCTTCCTTTTTACTAAGTTTATTTATTTGTTGTTATTTGTAAAATCAATTTTAAAAATTTACCAGAATTAATTGACATTATTATCAAGGTTTCGTTTAAATGTTCTAATTTATTTAGTTCAAAAACAGTTCTTGATAGATTTCACTTTTTTCCTTATTACATTTTTCCATTAACCTCAATTGCATTGGTACTGCAGTAAATGGATGTACCAATACACACACATATAGACTAAAATAAACATCCTTGCTTCGCCCTTATACTAACGCACTTAAAAGGGACATACTCAAAATAAAATTGTTATAAAGAAGAAAAAAATAATGAAAACATCCTTCGATAGTTAACCACAAATTGACACAGAAAAAAGGACAACAATAATTTACTTGAGGTTTTATTTCTTTGATATATTTTCAAGCAAGAAAAAATAAAGGAAAATCCAAACCTTTTATGTAAGATACAAAGGAAATAGCTTGAACAGTTTGCATTTTAAAGTACAATATAGTTTAAATAGAAAAAAGTAAAAGTTTAAAAAAAATATCTGTAAAGAAGGCAATTTCAATAGCCCGGGAAAGTGATCAAAAGAAGATACAATAGAAAAGAAACAACACCCAGAGAAAAAACATTTTTCAATACGGTGACTACAACAAAACTATGTTTAAAGAAGACCTTTAAGCATATTACAGTTAATTTAACAATATTATTTTCACTGACAATCATATTATGGTTAAATTACTCCACCACCAAGAAGCCGCAACAGTATTATGGTTGCCACCTAAAAAAAGAAAAATACTATTGCTAAGACCAAACAATTATTATCGGTAAACAAATTATTGTCACATCTAACCACAACATGTTTAGAGCTAACCAACATAGAGGCGACCATGCTTTTTCTCTGCATGTAGAAAATGTTTCTTTCCCAGACATATCAAATAATTTTTTTTAATCTGTAATTCAAAATTTTCCGAACAGCAGTATACTTCTAAATACACAAGTTAAATACCAATTTTAATCCGATATACAAAACTATCCGAACAGTTGTACAATACTACAGTACAAGACCAGTTTCAATCTAACTACATCTACCAAGTACTCTCCTCATACAAATTTAAAGAACAACATCAAGTACAATTTTAAATGCAATTTCAAATATATAATTAAGTAACCAAAAACCGTTTGAAGTACACTACCAAGTTAGTACCAATGCGAATTTATACTCAGAAAGAAAAATAATCGGGACAAAATAAGTTTTTTATACTTACTTTAAGTACGAGTCGTACTCAAAAATTCAAGTTCGAATAACACTAAACCGTACTTAAAATTCTTAAACCAAGTAAAAAAAAATTAAGCTTTTCGTTGGTAGCGCCACTCTGAGAGTAAAATTACAAAGTGAACGTTTTAATCTCATTTAACTCCTCAAAGTTTGTTTTAGACGCCACTAGAACACCTTACAAGTTGTTTAAACACGATTTGCTTGTTGTGTGTAGAAACGCAGAACAATATTAAAACACATTATTTTCATGTTTAAAAAGAAAAATTGAAAGCAAAAGTTCTCACTTAGTTTACATTTTAAGTAAAAATCTTATCGGGAATAATGCTAGTGTCTTTTAATTTCAATTCTGTAAGATTTAAAACGGTTAAGTAAATCAATCATAACAAAAACCTCCTTCTAATTTCAATTTTGGTTAATTTCGAGTACCAATTCGGGATTGAATCAACTTTATAATACTTGAATCATTCGCATTTTGAGATTGATTCAGTCTTACTTTTACTTAAATCAATCTCATTTTCGGATTATTCCAAGTACGAAATCGGTATTGAATATGGATAATTTAAGTGTTTCGCGATTGTTAATCCGTACTTGAATCAATCTTTCTCTACTTTTTTCAATAAAATCCGTACTCACCGTACTATTAATACCGCTTCGGATGAGCCGCTTAGCAACAATAGTTTATGTCCCTTGCCTATAATTCTTGAACAATTATTTCATCATTGGCTTATTTTATCTCGAATTGAATGCAATTCTGTGATTAAGTAAGCAATGTATGGCATTCGTGAGCTTTAACTGCTTCCAAATCCTGATAATAAATTGCTGGGTATCAGGTGCGGTATTGTGAACATTACTAAATGCAAGACTAAGTGCAGTGCTAAATACTAAATGCTTTACTAAGCACCTTACTAAGTAAAATATGTATTACGGTAGCATATATTATACCAAATTAGTCGTAAATTCGATTAATTTATATCGTATTTAGTACAGCATTAAGCTTAGTATATAGTTAAGCATCCAGCGCAATTCCAAGTTCAGTGTTTTAAACATTTTAGACTAAATTATCCGGACAAACTATTAAATTGTACTATATACAATCTTAAAAATAAACAAAACACATTAATGCTTTTGCTACATCCCTAACAGTAGGGTGCAAACCTTTACAAGAAAACAAGTCCATCTAGAATAAATCATAATTGACAACAGCTGGCAATAAGAAAAAAAAAACAAATAAATTTATGAAAAAAAAACATTTCAAACTAAACAACAAGAACTAAATGATTACTTAATATCACAGATTTTGCTTGAATTTTGTCCTACTATGCTTATCGAGGCGACACATCTGGCAGCGCATTAAATGTAAATGTATTAGTCCTCAAACACAAATACATCTACATCACTTGCATATATGTGTAATACAAGTGACACCAGACACTAACATAAAACTACACACAATGTTCACACACTTACAACAAAATGATTGCAAAACTTTAATTCAAATACACACATTTAAGAATACATCCATACATACTTAACAAATTCTAAGGTCCAGGATGTTGATGTAATTGTCTAAGTGTGTGTGTATGCATTTTTTGTGCATACAAGTCAATTTGTATGTGTTGCATGTCTATAAGTTACTATGACAAAAATGAAACAGAGCATAACGAGCGATCCTCTTAAAAATCGATTAACCCATTTCCGATAACTACTGCATTGCGCATATTGCAATAGTGTACGGCCACAGACATGCATACGAATACAACAGCAACAACACTTTAACTATCTCCATAGATACGCATATACAAAAAAATTGTGCAAAATTTTAAACACTGTAACTTTATAATCATATTAACCACAACTCACTCAAACTTGAAAATAATTTAGATAGAGTAAACGTTTTTTTCGCACTTGATCAACAAAACGGTATTAACTCAAATTTTTTATTTTTTTTTACTTTTTGGAAAAAATCGGTACTTAATAATCATATTTACCTGCGGTAAAAACATATGCTTTTACTATAAATTTTTAAATTGCGAATTTATACTGTGTTATCAGAAGAGACTGTGTTTGGACGGTATTTTTGTTAATTGTTTTCGTTTTTCAAAAAATTTTCAGAATAAAATCCAATCTTTTAAATATGTAAAATACTCTACGAAACGTTGGGAAAAATTGTAATAAAATTTATGTTTTTTTACATAAAAGCTCCAGGCCTAACAAGCTTAACAATAAGACAGAAATTCTGTCTGGTAATGACGCAATGACTTGGAAGTTTTCGATATATTAAACTTTATAAATTTGTAAATTAAAAGTAAAAAGAATTTGTGAATTTTTAAATTCTGATTCTGAAAGGAAGATGGTCTGAGACAATGGTTTTTTTAAAGGTCTTCCTAATTATTTCAAGATTACCATTAGTACCTTAAGTCGGCGGCGGCAGCTGATTTTTACAACTGGCATAAACTATTTAATCCAGGAGCTACAATTTAATCTATCAATATACTGCGTGGCACTCAGAGCACATAAACATCTGCAATTTAAAAAAGTATATCCCTTGCTTAGGTACTGAAGCTATATGTGCTTCACTCCAACAAGGCTCAACTTGCATTGCAACAGCATAGCACAGGAACATTCTCCAATCAGGCTGAACTTTATCCTCGCTTACGGGAGTACATCGAACGCTAACAAGGCTTTTTGTATACTTTCAAGAGATGCGAGCTTAAACGCCAGACACTACATTATCACAAAATAGTCCTGCCAATAAACGGATCTGGGCCTTTTTTATCCCCTAGGGGCAACTATTTCATACAGTACCAGATGCGACTCTGTTAAGCCGCAATATGGAAGACTACCAGTTTAAAGTCACATACAATCTTGAGCGGTTGGCTGAACCTATATACCCCAAGAGTGCAAAGCCAATAGAACAATCAGCACATCAAAGTGAAAAATGCATTAAATCAATTTACAAGAATTTTAATACCCTTCCGAACTATTTTGTTGTGAAAAGGCGACACTAAGTTTGTAGTTCCATCTTAAACTTTTTTAATATAACCCTGTTTCTAAGTGCGAAGGGTCCAATGCCAAAATATTCACGTTTAAAAAATTTAAATAGAAGCTTTTTTATTGGCTATCAAATCCCTTATGAGGCTGTACTGGGTTAAATAAGTAATCAGATGTTTCAGCAAAATAAAAGAGAGAAGGAAATGATATCTAATGAAACGATTTTCTAAGAACAGCAAAATATTGATATTAGCCCTTTTAGCACTAAGCCTCATACATATGTATATATTCTAGCTTCTTAAGTAATTCTAAGAAGATAAGGTCAAGTCTTCTTGTCCATTTATTGAAAACACATTCACTTCCGAAAGACCCAACAGAAAAAATGTCAGAATATGAAAAATATGAATTTAAAACTTAAATAAGCAAAAATATGCAGTTTTACCAAAATATGCAATAATATGCAAAAACAAATCGATGCCATTTTAACACAAAGTTAATGATTCGGAAAGATAATTGGTCGACATTGTTCTGAGACTATCATGCATTTGCATAAAAATCGCATCCCTACTAATTGTGTAGAAATTTCTATATAAAATTTCCGAAATCTAGTCCCTTCCAACATTTTCCGCCTTATTGTCTTATAGACATTCATATAGACTTTTGCCTTGGTTAAGGATTTAAACTAAAGATATAAAATTAAATCCAAAGTCAAGCAATTGTTTTTATATGTAACACATTTTTTAAGGCAACAAATTCACCCTACTCTCTACCTCAATCTCTCAATTTACCATCCATTTTTTTCCTTCCAATTGATGTGACATTTGCTGTGGTTTAGTACAACATTATAAGGTATAGAATGGGTTGCACCAGCTAGCCAACCAACCAATCCACCGACCGACAAACTACTACAATTCAGCATTCTGCTAAAATCCAACATGAAACGCACTTGCATACAGTTGCAGCAGAAACAAACTACAATCGTATTTAATGCCACAATGCCACTTGTAAGTTTCAAATTGAAATTGTTGCGTAGTATTGTATAATTTCTTTTTTTTCTCCACTTGCTGTACAAAATAAGTGGTCACAAGGAGGAGAGGAAAAATAAATAAAACAACAAATACATTGCAACATGGCTGCTTGGTGTGTTGTCCTTTTTCAAAACAGCAAAATATCTTTCTACCATTAAAAAGTAAAAAAAAAAAAAATTGCAAAACTGTAACGTTTGAAAGTAGAATATTGTGCATTATTTGTATTCAGAGCTGATTTTCATTTTCATCTTAAATTTGTTAGCAAGTGCAAGAGTATGAGTGTTAAATACACTACCACATACAAATAAATACAAGCATAAGTTTAATTTTTTTTTTTGTATGTGTTTGTGCTGTAAAGTAATATGCAGCTGTTTGTAAAGTGTGTGAGTGTTTACCCTGCAAATGTTAGGACTAGTCCAAACACGCGTGTAAAGAGTAGCCCACAAGGGACTAGGACTAGTCCAATAGTCACCCAAACGTATGGAAAAAACATGGTCTATTTAACATTACGATGTCCTAGGGCAGGACCATATAACCCATATTTGGACTACAAAGGAGTAGTTTTAAAACTACTCCATTGTGTACACATGAGGATTAGTTTTAACTTCGTTTAAAAACGAAAACATGTCGTTAAAAAACGAAGACTACAAACACTTTTTAACAATGACATGGTCCATGCTTGCATTACATCGGACCAGTCCTTGGAGTAGTCCATTTAATCAAAATAGATCAGGTGGTCCAATATCATTTGCAGGGTAGTATCTGTGTGTGTGTGTGTGTGTGTGTAGTTGTTGACCTAATTTATATTATATTTTTAAGTCACTTTGTAAAATTGATGACACAAGTGCATAATGTGGCTGTGTTATGTGAATTGTTAATGAATGTTGGCTAGTAACTCAAATACTTTACATTCACTCACATTCTTCGCTCATTTATACACTCAATGCTGATAGTGAAAAGTAAATTCTTTACACAGGATTTATTTAAATTTATTGTAGTAATTGGAACGTATTAATTTACAATATTCAACAGCAGCACCAGGCACAACAACAGCAACAAAAATAACTATTAACTATATATAACGTTTTATAGTTGTGTTTGCAACTGTCTGTCTTACCGTCATTTGTTGCAACGAAAAAAATTATTAAACTGTGAAATTGAATTTAAGCATGCTTCAATAAGTTGTTTTAACTTAATTGGTTGCATTGTATAAATTTGTGCATTTTTTCCCCCCATTTTTGTAATATTAAGCAGGTCTTCTTTTCAGGGGATATTTTAATGAGAAACAGAACAAAAATTTAAATAATTTTTTGCTGAACATTTAAGTTTTAAATGAAAGTTCAGTAAAGTCTTGCAATTTTCGCTGAAAGCCAAATGTGTTTTGAAATGCTGAGTATTGATATTTAAAAAACAAAAGGAATTAAAAAAAACTTAGGAAATATTATATAATCGTTAGAAAAAATCAAAATTAAGACATTACACAAATATTATTTCGCCAGAAAACTTTTACGAAAAAAACCTTTCTAGCCCAAACAGAAACAAGTTTTAACCGAAAACATGTTTTTACAAGAAAAACAAGTTTTAACCGAAAACATGTTTTTACAAGAAAAACAAGTTTTAACCGAAAACATGTTTTTACAAAATATTTGTTTCTACCAAAAAGGCGTTTTGAGCAAAGCCTGTTTTCATCAGAAACACGTTTTCTTCGGCAACCTGTTTCCGTCAGAAACACTTTTTTATTTATTTATTTACATATTAAATGTTACAAAAACAATTACAAATTACAATTGACCAATTCACACGCTCGCATTTAGGGCGTATTCGCTGTGTTATCGTCTAATTATGCAGAGTTGTTATTTGTTGTTGGTAATTTGCATACATAAAAGTGTTCTTTTTACACGATTGAGTTTTATATATTTTAAAATATGTTGTTCATACCAGTCCTGGAAATGTTCGTTTGTTCGGTGAATTGGTAAAAATGTGATAATTATACCACAAGTTAAATTTAAATGATTAATATATTTTTTTAATTATTTTTTAAATATTTAAACTAAAATTACTTATCAATTGATTTATATTAACAATTCACCTTAAATTAAAACTCCCATACCTGGTTTAATTTCATGGTATCGAATAATGAGAATGTCAGCTTTTGTTAAAGAAGAAGAAAATTGAAACTCCCAATAATGTGAACTTTTATTAAAGAAGAAAAAATAAAGAAAAACCAAGAGTGAAGAGAAAAAGTAAATTTGATAAACATAACTAAATTTGGAATAAAAAACTGGATATTTCGATAAACCACATCGATTATAAGAAAACAGTTGATGAATATTTCATAAAAAAAAAAAAAAATAAATAAATAAAAAAAGAAATCTGTTGACATTTTTAAATACTTTACTTAAAGGAAATTGACTTTATTAAATTGATATTTTCCATTTTTGAGATTTAGCAATACAATCAAGCAACGATACAACGAAAGAGCTTGTAAATAAGACAAACTTAACTTATTTTACCGAGCAATCGTAACATAAGCTTCCCAGTAAAAAAAAATTGGGTTTTTTGAAGCACTTAAGAGAAAAAGCGCATAATCGAGCGCTTCAATAAGAGAGCTTTTATATAGCAGTAAATGATAAAGAATAAAATATAGGAAAAAGCTGCTATTTTAGTGCTGACAACGATGAGGTTTTAAAGCGAAAAAAAATAAAAATATATAATGGTTTACGAAAATTATTGAAACAATGCATTTAAGCAATTAAAAGCAAAACATCAATGAATATGGAAATATAGTTATCCCTTAAAAAAGCGCTTTAGGAGTGCTTTGTTTGCATGTAAAAAAAAGAGCTGATTGTCAGCAGTAAATAGTCCTCCAAACCGGGAACACTCCATACAAAAATTAGGCATCTTATCAGCAGGTTTGAAGCGATTTGGGGTATGCATTCATACATAAAACCTGCTCCTTTTGGAGCACATTTTTTACTGGGTTTGTTCACATTTAAGGGCGAAATAAACCCAACAAATTGCTTACCAAACATGTCAAAGTTTTACAGTCGCACAAAGTTTTTGGGTTTGGTAATTGGAGTATTTGCAGTTTGGACAACCATTTGTTGTAGAAATATTAAAACTTTTTTTGTCAATCTTTTTCTGGCGTATGCATCGGAGTCTTTATTCATTAAAAATAATAAAAAAAATTAAAAATTAATCTTTGTACAAAATATATTTGTGTTGTTTATAGGCAAACACAAAACTTAAACAAAGTGCGTGTTTGCCAAGCATTTTGTGTGGTTTATAAGGAACTTTAACAAATATTGTAAGCCCTCCACGTAACCACTAATTAAATATTTTTTCTATTTTATATAACGTTTACTAGATTAAACAATATTTAACTTTTAACTAATTAAATTTTACAACTAAAATCAGGTAAATCAATATTGTTTACAAGAATTTTAGTTGTTGATCAATTTAGTGGTCACGTTATTTCGGCTTTTTTGGTCAAATATTTGTTAAATGTGAAGATACCTTTACAGCTTTTGGCCGTTGTAGTGAAACAGACCAGAGTCCATTTTCTGTAACTTTGGTAAGAACTTCTTGCATCGTTTCTCGAAAAGTTCAAAAAAAAAATGTGTCTGTAAATCTTGTTGAAAACTATCAAAAGAGATAACGTTGTTAATGTCAAAATTTTCTACTCGAATCCGATGGTAAATTGCAGACGTTGAGAACACCAATCTCACAAATCGTTGACGGTGACCAAAGTTTATTAAAATTGAAAAATTTTCAACGAAGGCGGCGAGACTACAAGCGGCGGCTATTTAAAACAATGTAAAGTGCGACGTTAGTGTTTTTTGTTAACGAAATAACTTTGAAAACATTCGTATATTTTTTAAATACGTTAACAGCAAAATAATTAAACAAAGAAAATATCTGCAAAGAACAAAATACTTGCCTCTTTCGTTTTTTTTATATTTTAATATTTAAGTTTATTTGACAGTTCGAAGCCCGAACTTTTTCACAAAAATTTTACAGACACACCTTTTCGGTAAATTGGCAAGTAATTTCCTTACGTGACAGCTATTACTCGCCAAACATGTTAAAGACACAGTTAAGTGAGAAAAACAGTTGTTCGTTTAAATTTATGGCGTTTTTTTTCTGACATTTCACTTGAAAAGTTTCTCGACGCGGGAGTAATAGAACATCGGCAGAGGAATGTATTGTTGCTTAAAGAAGTGAAATTATTTTTACCGAAATTTTATAACAAAAACATGTTTTCCACTGAAAACCCGATTTCCACTTTAGATCCTAAAGCTTTAAAGCTATTTGAGTATCCCTAGTAGCTCCGAGGTGGCGTGTTCGATTCTCGCCTGGGACTCTGGTTTCTTTCCTGCAGACAAGCATAGAGCTTAACGGGATTAGCTTAGGGAATTAAAAAAAATTGTTCATAGATATCAAACACCATTCTAAATGTTTCTCTGCAATATTTATCGCTTGACATGTGTGTTAAATGCAAAATGTCACAAAACAACTTTGACGTTATCTCACATGCAACAAAATACTAAGAGTAATAACTTCTAAGATTTCAAGACATAAAGCTAAGACCTCATTTTGCTTCAGCAAATAACTACGAACCTACAGAACTGAAAATGAAATCAGAAGGAAAACATTTAAATATGAAAAAAGATACAAGCAAAATTAATGACAGACAGAGATGCAAACAAGCAGGCAAATAATAACAAACAATTTTTGCAAGAAGTCAGACATTTAAGAGGGTGGCACATACAACGACAGTATGCTGTCAGCAAAAGGATAATGTCAAATGCCAAAAACACGAATTCCAAAGCATTAACAAAAAACCTTCTCATATATGTACGCATAAAATACACACATACATATATATTTTTAGCACAATTTTTATGCCAGAAAAAATACATGGGATGCAAATCAACAACCACAATTTTGAATAAAAATTAAATAAAAAAATACTAAAAAAAATTTTTTATCCCACAGATAATGAAAAAACAGGAATATTTTTATGTTCAACACAACGCTTACTAATACACATTTAATACTTTTATAGAATTCGATAAAACATACATAGACCAACAAATAAAATTTTCTTTTGGAGTTTACTTTCCAATATGCTATTAGACATTTGCATAGTCTGCAACCAAGAACCAGCCCTCATACAATTGTTATTGAGACATGCAACATATACAGCAACAAACGTTTATATTTAACAACTCTGGATTTTGTAGATTTTTTCAAACCTTCTCCTATTTTTTGGCTAAAAGCCACATGGCATTTGCTGTCGTCATCTGCTGAAACTAAAGTCCTTTGGAGACATTTCCTAAAAGTCAGTTTAGTTCTTTTCCTTTTACTTTTTTCAATCCGCCTTTATTATTGCTGTTAGAGCTTTTTCATACTTCTGTGAATGCTATTTTGCATGTTTGTAATAGTAATGAAAATGGAAATTGTTTAGAGCATTAGCAGACCCAATTCAATGTTTGTGTGAGTGTGCGAAAGCATAAAAGGAAAATGTAATCTCAACGTGTTCCATACAGTAGAGAAATTAAAAAAAAAAATTGCATTATAACATAGAAAGAAAAGTATTTTTCGTAGCCTGCTCTAAGGCGTTTTATTTTTGTTTAGGGGCTTGGATTTTCTTGAGTTTATTTTTTTTTTTTAATTGTTTTTACTATTCTTGTCTGCAAAAGGAATGTGACACATTATATGCAGTTTTGGTTATCTTTTTTCAACAGCAACAGCAGCAAAAACAAGCATTCTGACAAAAAAGAAAACATTCACAAAAAAAATACTTCTCTAACATGCGGTTGCATTCATGATGTTCATTTTCATTTCAAGTTTTCTAAAGAATTCTGTTTCCTGCTTTCCTCCAGCCTTTCGCTACCTCTACCGCCTTTCAAACAACTAAACTCTTAACTAAATTTGAATGAAAATGTATAGTATACTCATAGGCTCTGTATTTAATTTTTTTTTTCGTTCTCACTGTTGTCTTGAAAACAAGTATAAAGATTTCATTTTCACAATTTTTATTTCATCGCAAAGGGGATTTTCGACACAGACCATTCGTGTGTGTGTGTGTGTGTGTGTTTGGAAAAACATGTAGAAATACAAGTGTGAAAATTGCATTGGGAATTAGAGCATTTAAATACCGTAACAAATTAAGAAAACTTTACTTTTTGCTTAGATCTAAAGCAACACTCACAAATTTGAATAAAGTAAATTAACAATAAGGAATTAATTTTGTATAACAAGTATAAAAAAAAAGAAATATATAAAATGGAAAATAGTTTTTTTTTTTGCAGAAAAGACAATTTGTATTTAGGAGCATGACTAGAAATGGGAAGAATAGTTTAGATTTATGCAAAAATGGGTTTTCGGTTTTTGTCTTTGAATAAAGTTTGTTAAGGTTTAATTTTACAAGACAGCTGTTAGTTTTTATTTCTATGTTTGCCTTAAAGTAGGCTATAAATGAAACTAAATTTTTATGGTTTTCAAAAGCACATTTAATATTAGAAATATAGAGAATGTTAATTGAAAGCTATAAGTATTTTATTTAAAAACATAAGACAGATGTAAAGATTTTATCGATTTATTTTTCATAAACTTTAAATTCCATTTAATATTTTATAGCACCTAATAAACCTATGAATACAGTTTAGAAACAAAATGTATTATAATTTTATACAGATTTAGTTAAAAAAAAAATTCAAGACAGTCTTAAGTTTATGGTTGGGTACCGAAACGTTAGTTGCAAACTAACTCAATACAACCTGGGAATATTTTACAATATTTGATGTCCCAAATTGTTCCAGAAACGTTAACGATGCGTACACAACAAGCAAACTGTTCATCGTTAAACTTGATAATGTATAATCTAAGTCAAATTACAATTTATAAAGCTTTAATACTTTAATAATCTTATTTCTTCAATATTTTTCGGGTGCATTTTCTATTAAAGTATGAAAGCTTTATAAATTGTAATTTGACTTAGAATTCACATTCGATTAATATAAAAAAATTTTATAATAAATGTTACTCACCATGAGAAATAAACTTGCAGATTCTTATTTATGTATATAAAATTTAGAATACTGTCAAATTGCTAATTACTTTTTAAGCTGAGCAATTTTTTGTAGTAAGTATTTGGAATTGTTTTTGTTACAAGAACACATGCTTATTTATAAAAGCGATTTGTATTTACATTGCTCAACATGTTTTTTGACTTGTGTTACATATTGTTTTGACATTCTCATAAAAAGCTCAAGTTTGCCCAATATTCAATTAGAAAAATACTTAGTGCCTGTTCAATGATTTCGAACGTTAACGTTCGTATAGAATTTCATATGGAAAATATTTTTAAAACTGAGTGTTTTTCATAACGTTCGAAGTCGTTGAACAGGCAGTTAAATTACGGGTACATTTTTAACAAAAGTAAGGAAAATGTATATAAATTACACATAACTAAAATAACCGGTTTATTTTACATGGGAAGACTAAAATAACCGGTTTAAAACGATCGAATGCTATTATAAAATAATTTATTTTTATAAACTTCAAAAGAGTTTTATTAGAACTTTGTACCATTTATCAACGCCTGCAGAAAAATTTCTATTAATTTAGACAATTATCCCTAAAGTATGCAATAGTTTTAAAATAAACTTATTTCCTTAATAGATACTCTGACTAATTCCTTTAAAATAACAAAATTATTTTCTAAATAATTTTTACAACTGAATTACAAACAAATCCTTTTATACGGTTATAATCATAAATCTCTTTTTTTTATTTGTTTTCTATCTCCGCTTTCGTTCATTTTTGTTCGCTGTGAGGTTATTAAAAAAATAAAAACAAACTAATTGTTTGCTAAATTAAATTCTTAAGTCTTCCGCTCCATTTTACTTTAATTTTTTACATTTTATAGTTGGCTAGGCAGCCATAAATATTTCTTATGTTAAAAAATGAAAAAGAAATCATATTAAAACATTTCATATACTCAAACATATAAACAGTTTTTCTATACAGAATAGGGTGGGGTCAGTTTTGTTTAACAGGCGTTTAGTAAAAACGCAATACACTAAATTCTAAGAAAATACTTTCGAGAAAGTATTGGTCTAAAACCAAAACCTGGCCAGAGGCATCAAAATTCACATCTAATAAATTTTAAATGTTGATTTATGCTAAGAATTCCACATTTTTCATTAATGTTTGATTTATTTCTGCTTAATCTTTTCAAGCCAAAGTTTAGTAAACTTAATTAGGAAAATTTACCTACAAACTTAAGTTTGTAATGTCATTGATCAATCAGTAAAAACAAAATTTTTTTTAACGGTTTATTTCGTAATTAAAACAACAGAACCAAGGCGAGTTTACTTTTCATGCGGCGTTGAAAAAACAGCCGACTTACTTTTTTTCTTTCCTTAGTTGTATGTCAAAAGTTGTTTATGTTTTTGCCACCACCGTTAACATGAATTCACATTGAACAGAACCTAAGCTTTTCTTTAATCTATTCGAGGTGTTCGGTTTCGTCTTTCTAAAGCAATTCCGCGTCATGGCACATGCTTAGGTAACTACACACAGCGCTCTGTTAACTGGATGTGCAAAGGAATTTCTGGATCTGGCAGTGAAACATCAGATTTAATGTGTTCATGTAATATGCTTGCAGTAAGTGGATGCTTAGATAATACGTTGTCTCTATCTAAGTCGGCTATATCCATATAATCTCTGCACTTGAAATTAATGGGAGGCTTTGTATAAGTCCTGAGTTTGGTTGAGTCATACAATTGTTCACGACAATACAAAATTTTGTAAATGGCTCTTTCACGAACTGGTTTCTTTTTGTCGAGAAGCATTGTGAACAATATATTTTCCTGAACAGTATATTGTTTTTTATAGTTTTGTTAAAAATATTGTATTGAAACTTAGGTTGACTCTACTTTCACAATTTATGTATCCTCAGCTAATTATTATTTTGACCTACCGACCAATTTTTAAAAAAAATTGAGTTAGGTATGGTGTATATACGTTTTGAATGCCACCTTTCTGAATCCAAAAACGAAATCTGTTTATTAAATATCAATCATTAACTATCCTCCATATATTAAAGTTTATATAGTACTGCGAATGCTGCAAATTCCTCATACAAAAACGTACAAAATAAATTTTGCTCCTGCTTTGCTTCATTGACGTAAAACAAGTAGTTAAAGCGGAAACCAGATAAAATGATTACAAAAAAAATATTTCCTCTTGCTTCGCTTCATTTCCGTAAAATAGGAGTGAAAGCAAAATAAAAGTGTAATAAAGTATACGTATGCAGCACAAAAAGCTACTTTTTAGAAGTGTATAAAAGTGGCGTATGCGGCACAAAACAAAAATTGCCACTTTCCATAAAATACTACTCACTTCTTAGTTCGTTCAATTTTTCTTCAAAACATATGCCAGAAACAGTGGCAGAAATAACAAAAGCAGGGTTTAAAAAAATGCAGGCGAAACAAAATACGAAAATTCGTGTGCAACTTTTCAGTTTTTGAGTTAGTTTGATAGTGACTGTTTACATTTAATGAATCAGAGGAAAAAGCAACAGTTGGCAACTGACAAATCAAAAAGTGAAAGAAATGACAGTTTATCTACTTTGACTGCAGTTTTTTAAACGCTGCAAAATAATTCTATCGGGTATATTTTCAGAAAAATTTATGTTTACTTTAATTGTCGTTTTCTCCACTACGACTTTTAGGCATATGCACCAAACCAATAATGATCTGATGATATATCAAAATATATCGCTACATAGAATTTCATAATACAATTAGCCAATATATTTAAATATGTTGAAGGCAAACTTATTACAACATATAGGCGCAGAAAGGGTCTGCTGGTTTTTGTTAACCAGCGAGATTGAACAATTTGTCCCAGTTTCATGCTGGCTATACCTTCCAAGCACAAACACTTCCGTTACAGGCTTTCCTATTCGAAGCGTCCATGGAGGCATGGAGGTGAAGGAATATTTCGCAATGTAATCGTTTCAAAATCAGGTAGAGCCTACAACGAAATGTTTGTTTTACTTTTAAAGTAGTTAGCTTTTAATTTAAGACCCATATTTTCTTTTGAGAATCTTCTTAGAATTGTATTAAGTTCCCATTATCCTATACGCCTTTCAAGTTTTTCTCACCCAAACAAATTGACCCACCCTAATATACAATGTTAAAAATTGTATAAAAATAGTAAACAGAAGCTGTATAATAGCTAAAAAAAGGATTTTAAAAGCAAATAATAATTTTAGTTTTATTTTTTTCTAGTTACATTTATCGTTGTTTCTTGTGCCTTTTCCTTGAAGATACTTATTACTCTGTTGTTCGACTAAAACAATGGATTAAAATAAAAGATGAAAAGAAAGAAATAAATAAAAAAAAGAAACATTGCACAAAAGGAAAATAATTATAGAAAAATTTAGAACAAGTATATAATTTTGTGGTTATTTTTTTTTGTCCTGTTTTAAGATATTTTTTTTGTGTTTTCTAAGTAAAACGACGTTAAGAAAGGGAGGGCTTAAAGCTAAAAAGGATTTTGAAATGTAACTAAATAGTGTGATAAGATTTTAATTGAAATGAGGGGGAAAATTGTAATAAAACTTAAGAGATTTTTAAAAATTTTTTTTAATATAATATCTTAATACTTGTTGCAGTTTTTATAATTAAAGACAATTTAGACTAATAGTTCTTTTCAAAAATATAAAGTCAACCCTGAATTGTGGTTAAACTTATGTTTGTTTTTACAATAATATAATTGAATTTTTCATTAAAGGCCTTGTTACTTATACGTAAATATTAGGGACACTTAAACTCAACATCCTTTTTAATAGAATTTGACAATTTATTACTTAACTGCAATGATTTTTGCACTATCTTTTTTAATTTGTTGTTATTACAGCAGTAATTGCAAATTGCAAACTATATGGAGACAAATTTAATGCCTAAGTATTCGTAAAACAGCCTCATTTGTTAAACACTTTTCATAAGTTATATTCTATAGAAAGCATTATAATTAATACTTGTACTAGAATCGCCTTGAGGTTTGCCACAAATTTTGATATTTAATTACTAAATAAAAAAAATAATTAAAAGCAACCTAAAATATGCAGTATTTTCTACAGGCACCATTTTTTTTATTAAATTTTATTGCAACTGTAATTTAAACGCTAAAAATTAAATAAGAAATTTTGTTAAACAAATTCACACTTTATGCAGTTTAAAAATAATTTTGAAACATGCATATCGTCGGCTAAATATTGATTTGGCACATATACCATAATGTTATATAAAAATTAAAGGTTCAAACTGTAGAAATATGTTTAGGAAATTTTTCTGGAAAACTTAAAAACTCTGTTTCGGGATGTTCAACTTGAAATTATTTTTCTAAGACAGTTAAGCCAAATTAAAGGACAACAATAAATTTATAGGCAGAAAGCTACTTCCATAATAAGTTCCGTGATGCATGATTAAATTAATAGTAAATATAAACCCTTATTCCACGATTTTTACGATCCTTTTTTGGTTTTCGCTTAATAATTTTATAATAATAATTAATTAGTAATTTAGTTAACATATTCTACCAAGTCCCAAAATATTAATAAAAACCAGGCGAAAAATAATACTTTTAGAACCCAAAATTCAGATTTTAAGACAGACTATGTAAAGGAGACAGAGTAACAACAGTTTCTAAATTTATTTCTATAGAATATATTCACGAAGCGACAATGATACCTATAAAAAAAGGATCACATCATAAGTGAAAATATTGAAAAGTCAATAATGATCTGGATAGAAGATCAAACTCAAAAGCGAATCCCAATTGATACAAATGCTTTTCCAAAAAAAAGCTTTGAGGGTTTATGAAAACCTTTCATCAGCTACCACCTGCAACGAAAAGCAAAGACACTCCTTACATAATCTAAAATGAAAAGGTGAACAAGCTTCAGCTGCAGCTAAAGAATATTCCGAAAAGTTTGCTGAAATTTACTGCCATTTCATTAATTAAATTAATTAATTAATTAATTAAATTAATTTTCTAAACAATATTTTAATTTTATTCGTATTTGGGTCTCTTTTTACACGATTTCTCTTACAAAAACTTTTCATTTCGATTTACACGATTTTCTCAGAAATGGATATGACGTGTAAATCGAGTTATAGGTGCACTTTAATATCTGTGATCTTATTCAAAACACCGGTAGTGGGATTATTTTAGTGTTGGGCTCTTTATGCAAACTTTAAATTATAAACTAATTTTGATTTAAATAATTCGTTGCGGATTTTGTGGTGAATTCTATACCGATAGTCCCAAAATTTTGCAGTGTGATTTCCAGTCCATAAACACTATGAAAGATAAAACTTAAGTACAATGGCGTTATTTGCTACGAATTAAGGCATACTAAAGTGTTTGCCACAGTGAGCTGTAAATAAGGCCCGTGGCAAATTTATGAAAAATTTTAAAACAGTCGGCGCATTCTCTCGCCAATTTATGTTAGTTTTTATAGCAGAAATATACATTTTAAGGAGAGAGGTTATTTCCCACATGGTTTCGTAACCCTATTCCTTCTGAACCGATTATGCTGTATTTCAATCCCGAACTGCGTACGATAAACGGAAACAATTTGACGCTAATATTGTTGTTTTCTTTAGAGTCGTTCGAAAGTAAGCGTGATTTTAACAGACAAATATTACTCAAGGACGCAGACTATTTATACTTTATAAGATCTTAGGTGCATATTAAAAAAGTTTCACACGGAACGGCAATCTTAATAGTATATATACCCTTATTCATCATTAGTTGTGAAGTGTATTAACTAATTAATTAAATTACTATTCCCTATTGCAAAATTTTACACATTAAAGAAAACATTTATTTTATGTAAAGCTAAATCTTTTCCCCGTTTAATAACTAAAAGTTTCGATTTTCCAAATTCCACTTAAAGTGTGCTACACACACACACTCAACTCCACTTTTCCTATTTAATTAAAATGTACCCTTATTTCACACGTTTTCGCACCAAACAACATTAATGTTTTTTCAATATCATTGAACAACAAATAAGAAAGTGGCAGCAAAAAAAAAAATGGCTTTAATTAAAAATACTCTGCTAAAATTACAAACCAAATATTGAGTTAAACAAAATATAGACAAACATTTGTAACATTTTGTACATGGTAAAACTTACATACACACATACAGAAACCAAACTTAATGTAAATCTGTACAATTTAATCACTGTTAAAAGAAAGTTTTGCCAAAAAATTCAACCAAAAAATACCACAATAATTGTTTTTTCCAACCAAAGAAGAGAATGCGGTTAAGGGTGTTGCGGGGTGAAACTCCTTTGAGTACCACCGCTTAAACCTCAGCGAAAACGCCCAAGAGACCCGAGTGCGTAAGTGAACGAACTGAATAGAACACACACTGAATTGGTGTGAGTATGAATTAAGAATACTGTAAGTGATTGTAGTTGATCAGGGGATAAAGTTGAACCTACAACACAGACAAGCAAATACGCTAACACACACACAAACGAGTTGCAAAACTCTTAAGCAGACACACTTTATATATACATAAATACAGTAAAACAACTGGTGTATTTCTTTTAACGTTTGTTTTTTTTTATCTTGTAGAAGTGTTTGTCTACATTCAAAATAACAGATATATTTATAAAAGTTTGTATGTATTTGTTATACGCTTTTAGCGTTTAAAAAATAAAGTTTCATTATTTCATTTCTAATTAAGCGACAGTAATTTTTGTCATTGTTATTTTTCCAAATGCCACCTAACTCATGGTTTGTTAGCAGAAGTTTGTCATCAACATTTTCATCAGTCTCATCAGCAGCTCCAGCCATAGCAGCACAAGAAGCAAGCAGCTAAGTCATCAGTTTCAAGTTCTCCCTGTCGTTATCCTTCTTTTTGATTACTTCATACGTTCAAATGCTCACTCACTTGGTGGTTTTTGTTATTTTCCATAATATTATTTTCATACTTTTTTGCCCTGGCAGTAGAAGGCACTTTTGGGTTCAAAAACTGTAAAACAGTACAACAACTACAAACAGCAGCAACAACAACAAAACACACTAACAAATTAAGGCACAAACGACAAAGTTTTAATTGAATTTAAATTGCAACATCATAGTACAACGAAAAAAAAATGCACAAACTGGTGAACAAAAAAAAAAAAATTGCAAATTAAATGTTAAAAAACAACCCACAAAAAGAATTATTAGTGAGACATAAAAAAAAACTTCTTAAATTGTTTAAATGAAGTGAAAAAATGTAGAATTAAAATTTCTTTAAAGAAAAAGTTACAAAAAATTGTCTGAAATTAAGTTAAACAATTTTTAATAAATTTGTTATCAGTATTAAGAGGGGTAAGGGGAATTATATTTATACCCTTTACCATAGGTGTAACGTGCATATCGTTACAATAAATTAGGGAGGCGTTTCCTTCATCTGATAAATTTTAAAGTTGAGACATAAAACTTAATAAAGACTATAAACATTCTAATAAATCGCTACAGGGAGATGATTCGAGGCTTTTTGTGGAGGAAAATTGATGATTTAGACGTAAAGAATTATGGCTTCAACAGGATGCTGCTACTTGCCACAAAGCAAGAGAAACAAAGTATATATTTAAAGAAAAGTTTGAAAATCGCATTATTTCTCGTAGAGAAGGAGTGAATTGTCCACCAAGATCGTGCGATTTGACACTTTTAGACACCATTTTGTGGGATTTCTTTGAAACAGAAAGTGTACCGAAATAATCCCACAACAGTTCAAGAGCTTAAAAACAACATAATCGAGCAGATATAAACCATTGACAGGAGTCTAGCGAAAAACACGATTGACAATTTTGGTAAAAGATTGGGAGCCTGCCGAACCAGTGCCACGTTCTGTAACTCTCGCGTCGAGAAACTTTTCGATTGGAATGTGTGAAGTGAAACAAAAATGCCATATAATGAAACACTAAACTGTGTCTGTAACTTTTTTTCCGAGTACTAGCTATCACGTTAGGAAATTACTCGCCAATTTGAACAAAAAGTGTGTCTGTAATATTTTGGTGAGAAAAGTTCCCGCTTTAAACTGTCAAATAAAGTCACGAATAAAAACGGGGCGAGAAAAAATTGTAGCACTGAAAAACAATTAAAAATGCAAATTAGAATAACAATAATATTTTGTTCTTGGTACATTTTTTTATTGTTTAATTATTTTGCTTTTAACAATTTTATAAATTATACGAACGCTTGCTTAGCTCGTTTGCAAACAACAAACATTAAAGTTACTTTACATTATTTGGTATAGCCGAAGGTTGTATTTGCGCCGCCGTCGTTGAAAAATTATTACTTTTGGTAAATTTTGGACATTGTCAACGATACGTGCTACTGACGTTCTCGACGTCTCCAATGTCACATCGGCTTCGAGTGCAATGCTATTAAATTTATAACTTAACGACGTAATCTCTTTTGATAGTTTTAGTTACAGACACTGTTTATTCTCACTTTTCGAAGAACGATGAAAATATTTAACAAAGTTTTCCTTGGGATTAAAAAATTAATTATCAAGGTTTCGTTCAGTATTTTCGGAAATTTTTAAATTTCAAATTTCTTTTTTTTTATTTAAATTGTTCAAGAAATGTTACAGGGGACCAAAGATAAAATTTGACAAAAACTTGATTTTTTGTAATTATGTTCTTTTCAAATTATTTATTTTTTTAAATGGCTTAAAATTGCTTTGCCTATTGTGATTATTTTCTGCCTGTTGCAAAAGAAACCCACAATAGTCGCCCAACATCGCCTTATCATACGTCCCTTGACACCGACGTTGTATTTCTTGTATTTGTTGGTAAAAACGCTTACCATTCTCGTCACTTTCATCGCCAAGGTTATCTGGGAAGAAATTTAAGTGCAGAAGGTGCATTTTCAAAGACAAACAAACTTGTTTTTTAAGAAAGATATAAAAATAAATGTTTATTTAAAAAAAATAAATCAAAACAAGATCGTGTTAAAAGATGAACCAATTTTCTTTTAGTTTTTTCACAAATCTTAAATGATATCTACATCATTGGGGCTCCTGAAATTCTGCAGAAAGCTGGATATAACCAAACCAAATAACTTCCATGCCTTTGACTCCTCTTCAAGCAAAATCGAAACAAATTTGGAATCTTTCAGTAAGTTTGTAATCTATGGTTCCACAAAAACTGCTTCTTAAATTTGAGCAACAAATACGTTGGCAAACAAGATTTTCAAGTATTTAAATGCGACATTGTTTCCTCTTTTAAGCAAAGCTTTGACGAAACTTTTGATATGTAACGGTTGACAAAATAATGTTTTCCTTTTTATCCAAAGTTTTGTATATGACACTATCATGGCCAAGCGTAAAATTTAATCTGCGTGCCAATATTTTCGGGCATAGCGTTCATATCGCGCTCGCCTGTCCCATTTACATAAAAACAGCAATATTTTGTTTAACCTTGTTGCAAACCAGTCACTGTGACAGCAAATTTTAGATCGGCAAAGATTTTTCAGTTAGTCTGTTCGTACTGTATCAGACCCAGTAATTTAGACATGGACTCGTTAAAAAAAAATAACTTGAAAAGAGCAAAATTTCAAAAAATCATTTCATGAAGTTTGAATTTATGTCCACTGTAACTTTGTCGTTTCATGACAAATTTTTACAAGCTACCCATAGTTATTTTCGTAATTAAATTATCTTTAATTAAAAAACAAGGAAATACATAATCTGTCTAATATTTTTGAAGATATTTTCATTTAGGTGAATAATCTTTTTAAAAATACAAAATTTCGTGTCAGATACATTTGGTCAATAAACTGTCGGGTAGTGTTAATAAAATATTTTTTTAAAACTTAATTTTAAATTAAAAAGCTTTAAAGAATGCTGTAAAATTTTTTTTTTTCCTGACTTCGAATTTTAGAAAGCGTTGGGATAAAACAAAAAAGTTTAGGGCGGATAAGCCTTTCTAAACCTTTTGCAAACGAGTTTTTGAAGTCATGTTTTTTTCGCAAGAAAGTCTATTGAAACATCCAAAAGTATGTTTCATTATTATTATTTCTGCTTTTAAAATCTCTCTTAAACATTGAAATTTACAATATTTTTCAGCCAAAATCAAAGACAAAGAAATTTAAAACAAATATATTGATGTAAAAGAATAAGCAAAATAAAATCAAACTGTTTTCTAGCAAAATGAATACTTATGTATACGTGGTATGGCATTAGCAAAAACCAAAAAAAAAAGTAAACCAAAAATAAAATTCAAACATGTTTAACAATAGAACGTAACAATAAAAAGAGAATGTGTGTATGAGAAAGACTGGCAGAAAAAAATTAAAAACTTGCTAAAATTGCATTCTTTTGTGGCTTTTTTCTTCTTTAGAATTTAAACTCACACTCAAAAATATTTTAACAGTCTTTGCAATTGTTCACATACATGATATTGGAAAAATAAACAAATACAGACAGAGAAATACTACAACTACTTCTGTAACGAACCTCTATTAAGAAACACCAATATACCCACACATTCTCGCCTTCTCGACAAAAGTAAAAATATTCCTGCAAATAATATTGGACCACCTGATCCAATTTGATTAAATAGACTACTCCATGGACTGGTCCGATGTAGTGCAAGTGTTTGTAGTGAGACGACATGTCTTCGTTTTTTAACGACATGTTTTCGTTTTTAAACGAAGTTAAAACTAATCCTTTTGTGTATACAATGGAGTAGTTTTAAAACAACTCCTTTGTAATCCAAAGCTGGGTTATATGGTCCTGCCCTAGGATATCGTAATGTTAAATAGACCATGTTCTTTCCATACGTTTGGGTTACTTTTGGAGTAGTTCTAGTCCCTTGTGGGCTACACTTTACACGAGTCCTATTATTTGCAGGGATATTGTACTTATGGCTCTTGTTTCTCTGTGTTTGTGCGTTTTTATGTATGTTTTTACCATTGTATGCATGTGGTCAATATATATACAAGGAATTACAATTGAAATTGCTGCTTTTATTCTAGTGAACCGTGTTTTTATTTTATTTCTTTTTCTTGTATTTTATTTTTCTACGAACCCACACACCCACAATCAGACATGTATTCTTTCGAAAACGCTTACTTATTGTTTAAACAAAAATATATTGCATACTTTTAGGTGTGTTGTAAACATTTTTTACACCATTTCGTTTTTGTAACTAAGCAATTTCGTGTGAAAAGGCAGGAGATGGATTTTATAAACTTTTGATGCTCTTAAATGTCCTTCATGTTCGTTCAAATTGTTGAAATCGCTCACGTTTTATGGTGGCATTTATTTGAAAATTAAATTTTGATTTAATTGCTTTAGATCTATTTGTATGTAGGTAAACGTTACATTGTTAGATAATTAAATGGTTGGTATTTTAAAAAAGAAATAAAAGCTATTTCTTTTTGCATTGTAAAATCTTGCTGAATATGCTAAACCTTAAGCAAATTCCAAAAAAGAAAATTTGAGTTTCTGCTCTCTTAACTAAGCTTTAAGTTTGAACCATTTTTAGTAAAGTAAAAAAAAATATAACAATTTGATACATTTTATCAAAACATTTATACGTTATGTCTAGCTTAAAGTAAACTTGCCCATTATAACTATTTGCCTTTTGGCTCTCAATATTTTGGCAACATATTCACTTTCTTACACAGGGGCACACACAGTCATAAACGTCGTAAGCAATGTTTAAACATTTTGTAATTATTGTGCAAACATATGGCAAACCAATTAAGCCATTGGCAATTAAATGTTATGCTACACACACACATACACATTGATAGCAGTTGATTATCATAGTGGTAAAATATGAACAAATATTTTACAAACATTTATGATTGTAAAATATTTTCAATAAATTTGATATTTAAACATTTAAAAAAAAATATATAAATGTCTTAATTTTGGAAAGGAAATTGGCAAATCTTAAAATGACTTATAAGTGCAGATTTCCTAGGAATTTTAAAGTAATTGTGATATACGTATGTAGATACATACTGAGAAGAACAGTGGGATAAAAGAGCGAAAATTGGAAAGCTTGTAGCCTGATTAGCAGGGAAACCAGAAATATAGTCTAAAAAAATGTGTAATGAGCATTAAATATGCAGTAAAAAATTTAAAATATGAATTTAAAAACTAGCTGCCGTATTCATAAAAAATAAAACAAGTTTGAAATGTGTTTTAAGGCAAAATTTTCATACAAATTTTTCTTAAAATACATTTCAAATCAATTTTAATTTTTTATGAATACGGCAGTAGATATTCAACAATTGAATAATATTTGCATATAAAAAAACCAGTAACAAATATTATCGATAAAACCCCATAGTATCTACAGACGAATTTTCGTGATTGTACTTTTTTGAAACCGATAGGCAGTTATGGCCCACCAAAACAACGTTACGTTACGAGGTAAAATTCATATAAGCGTAATTTGTGCCGATTATTATCTAGTTGCACCATCTATATGAGATTTTTTATCTTAAATGGATTTTAGGGACGGTTGCTGAATTTTATTTTGTATGAGGACTTTGTAACATTTAAGGCCGATTCTTGCCATTCACAAATGCTTAGTCCTTAGTGCTATCAAAACGTTTTTACCAAATTTTATTAAGTTAGCATCAAAATTGCAACTTGTAAATTGCCAGACTGACGGATGGACATCGTTAGATCACTTAAAAATGATATTTTGAGTAGATCGGTACACTAAAAGATGTGTTCCACGTTTTACAAACCTACTTTGGGTTACAATTCTATAGAGAAAATTATAGGTATGTTATATGATACAATTGAGGCATATGTTGGGTATACTGATAAAGAGACATTTGAAACAAAAAATTCGGGTGTTAACAAGGATTAAAAAAAATTATTCTCTATACAAGCATTAGAGGGCAATTAAAAAAAAATTAACATGTATTAAAATATGCTGCAAAAATGTGAAAAATGCGCTATAAAATTAAAAAATGCTGCAAAAATGCTCTTTTTACTAAAATATGCATAATAATGCTGAAGCGGCTAAAATATGCACTAAAAATCGAGGCCAAAATTGTTTGTGCCTTCAATGGATGTTCAAGTAAAAACATGCAATTGCATATTAATGGCTTCCCTGCTGATTAGAAAAGAATTAATACAAAATTTAAATAAGTTCACAGAAAAATTTATTAGAAGTTTTTTATCAATTAATAAACATTTTTTAAAAAGTATTTAAACTTAATTAATGTGATTTTATTTATTTTTTTTTGTTGAAAGAAAATTGAAATTTAATTTTGATTTAGTTAACATTTTAGTTGTTTTCAAATGAATTTTTAATTAAAATATTTATTAAATAACAAAAATTTTTTATTAAATAATTTAAACTTGTGAAATTGTTGTTGGAAATTGTCAAAATCAATCAACACATTGTTTGAAACGGCAAAGTTTTTTGATTATTTTTTAATTAAAATTAAAAATATCATTTATTGAAAAATAAAAAAATATTCACAATTTCAAACGGGTTGCTTGATTCTATGAATTTGGTGATAAGAGACAATTTTTAATTTTTTCTGTGTACTTTAGCTTTCGAAATATATCTTTAATTTGTTGTTGTTAAAAAATTTATTGCTGACCAACTCTGCAAATAATTATTACAGAATTCATAAACCTCAGAGCACACAATTTGTTTCAAATAATAGTTTATGTCTTATATTATACAATATTCTTTTTAATATCTCTTTTCTTCATTATTTCTTACTTGCTGAAGTCGTTAAGACAACTTATTATAAATAAATATATTCCGGGAGTTTTTTATCTCCAATTTTTCCTATATGAATTAAATTGGAAAAATTGAGAAATGGGGGAGTTCTTAAGTTCTTAAGAATTTAATTTTTTTCCTTCTTGCTCCACTGTTTTCTAAATTTAATCTTTCTACCATTATTTAACACATATTGTACTAAACCTAAATAACTGGCTGTATGTCATAACGATTTGTTTAATACCATGTTAAAGTAAAATGTAATAACAACAAATATTTACAAAGATTTTGGTTAAATTTCTTCGACAAGTGCTGCTGGTATGAGAATTTAGCAGTTGGCTGGTTAACCACAACATTTTAGTTTGTGAAATTGATATTTGCGAGATATAAATATTAAACGTTTTAATTAACAAGGGCTTTAGTTTTTTTATGGTCCTTGAAAGAAATGAAGTCAAATGTGCCAAAGCTAGCAGAGACACAAAAACTTTTCAACCACGTTTAAAACTTAAACGTTTAATACGAGTATAACAAAAAAAAAATCTAAATAAATCTAAATTATCCGGTAAACAATTATTTATTTTGAGTTACAAAATATGTTGAATAATTAAACGCTTTCAATTACATTTAACAATTACTTACTCCTTATTTCAAGGAGTGGCATCGTTTTTTTAACTTTTTTTTTGAGTGTTCAAACAGAATTGAGCCTTCAACTTCAGGCAAATATCCATTAATTAAAACATCGGCAGTTACTTCAAATTCTCTTTCATATTATAGTTTTAATTTTGTATTTTCTTTTGGTTTTCATTTTCTGTTTTTTTAAATGAAAGTACCCCAGTAAAAACTTCGCCTACAAAATAATGTGTTGAGTAATCGGAAAAACACAAAAGCACTACTTACAATTCTACTGAAAGAACCAATGAATTTTACAATGGATGTCCCAAAATGAACGCATTCAAAAGTAAGTCAGTATATTTTTACTTAAATACATCCAGAAAAAGTAGTTATAGAAGAAAGTTATTAAATAATGAGTGAAAGAAGCTGTTAATTTTGAAAAATTAGGCGAAGTTTTCACTGCGATGGTAGCATTGTTAGGTGGAATAAGTGTCCATATGTGGGAGCATTAGAAAAACGTTCTTAAAATAAAATAGATTTTATTTTACGACGGCTTTCTACGACAAAATTGTATGTCATCTATTTTTGGTACTTTTTTATATTTAAGAAAATGAAAATAATTTAAGTAAAACTTAAAAAAATCTTAATACACTTTGAAACAGATTTTTGAAAAATATACATAATTTTTGCTAAATATTCTATTTAAAGAAACATGTGTCTGCATATCTTTATATTATTGTTGAATAACATTGGCCATAACTATTTAAGCAGGTGAGCTGTGACGTAGATTTGTGTGAAGCATATGTGGGCATTTTATAGCACAATTGTATAAGTTAACAGACTAATCTAAATCAGCGCGTCAAGCTGAGTCACGTGTTACCACCTTGTGGCTTATTTTGCCATGATATCAAATTTAGAAAAGTAAGGTTTTGATAAAAATCATTCGATCATGAATGCGACGAATTGGCCTCTGTTTTATTTATGGCGCTTTATGCAAAAAAAATTATCAAGAATTTGAAGTGTTCGTTAAACGAAAAATTTGTATGGAAACCCGTTTTAACGAACACTTCAAGTTCTAATTAGTTTTCGCATTTAGCTAAAGACTCAAAATTAAAGAATATTATTTCTTTGAATTAATGTAATTAATTTTTCAACGCAATTCTTTGTTATTAACTGACGAAACAATAAAATAAAATTTTATTTTTTTATTTCCATAGCAAAACTTTATGGGCGTTTTCTTGGTATTTTTTTTTAATGAATACATAAACCTGCAATTTACTTCTTCTTAGTTTTTCTTTTTAAAATTTTGAAGATTAAATCCTGCTTTTAAGACTCCACTTCTTCACTTTTCTGCAAGTATCACAAAAAATTTGAAATACTTGAAACTAAACTGTCTTCAAATCAACACTTTTAACTACTTAACGTTTCTAAACTAAAACTTTTAGTAATTTAAAAAAAAGTTTATTATTCTCTATAAAACATTATTAAGTATCGATTACGGACAAAATAAAACAAAATAATATTTTTTATCGTCTTTCTGCAAAAAAAAAAACTGAAAAACACATCAAAGTATGTTGCCTTACAAATGCATCCTTCAAAATATTTTATAAAAAATAAAGGACCTTTCTCTGCCAGGCTTCTATAGTTTTCAGCAGGAAAGAAAAACTTTATTACTTTTAACACTTTCTAGGCTTTATTTTTTGTGAGAACACTGAACTTAACTACAGATTTTTCTTATTTTACAAAAACTTTATATTTTAAACAATAAAAACATTAATACTTACTCCGTTTTTGAGCCCGGACAGAAAAACAACAGAGGAAACATTTAAGAAATAAAAAAAAAAATTAAGAATTTAAATGGCTGGTTTTCTTCTGTATAAGGAGACGAGTATGAATTTATGATGTCAAAGTTTTCAATGTTGAAATTGTTTTTTATGATTATTTTATCCTTAAAATGAATTAAAAGTAGATTCCAATAAAAATGTCAGGAAATGCAAAAGTACCAAACTAAATACAAAAAAAAAAGCCCTGATCATACAAACATTATTTCCTGTCGCTCCTCCATTTTTCTTTTTTAACAGCAACTTTTCACTTTCCCAGCCATTATAAAAAAACAGGATATAATACAATAGCAACAACGAATACAACAACAATAATAGCATCAATGTCTGACACTTGTAAAACTAAAAGGGACACAGGGAAAGGACTTTCATGACTACAGCTAAAACTATTGACTGTCTTTAGATATTCCCGATTCCCCCAATCTCTTCTTCTATTTCTATTCATTTAAGTTTATATTTGTTTGGTGTGAATAATCCCCGTCAAATACAATTTCCCTTACACAAGACTCCATTATTACTTTTACTACTTCGAGAGAAAAACTTTAGTAAAAAAAAAAATAATAAATTTATGAATGTTTAAAGTTAAATGGTCAAATACGTAGAGAGGAAATCTAAGAAGTTGTTGAAAAACATAAAAAAAATGCAAAAGTAAGAAAAAATAATAATCCAGAAGCCTGGTTAATAAAAGACAATGTGCAAATTCTCTCTTAAGTAGGAGTTAAATGCGAATGTTAAACTAAAAGGAAAATAAATAAAAAAATATATGTATGGGGCATTTCTCGCTAAATCAAATGGTTTAAATGAAAAAAATTTTTTTTACATCATGAATTTTGTGATATTTTTTCGTACAATTCAAAAGATCCTTCTTGGTAAAGATCGAAATTTTTTGATTACTGCTTCAGAAGATTTTGTTCATACATTTCTAAAATTTTAAAAAATTTAAAAAAAAAATAGTAAATAAGGAAGGCCTCCTATTAGACCAGGCTTAAAAGTTATTTGGTGGAAAGAAGTTTAAAATTACACATTTTCACACAAATTGCAAGATACACTCATTTTCATAAGCACGATTTTAAATGTCAAATCAAAAATATAAATCAAAAAAAACTTGTTATATTTTTTTGGTTAAAAACTAATATTTCACAAAAAAAAAAAAAAAATAGGACTATTATTAAGAAAATTATTAACAGTAGAATGCATAACCAAAAAAATACCACACAAACGCATAACCAGGGCACCCATGTACCCCATTGTAATCTTAAATCATCACAAACAAACTAATTTTATTTTAAATACCGTTAAATAAACATATAAATAAATTAATTAAATAGTTAAATATATTTAATAACATTTTTTTTAAATAAATGACGAACCCTTATTTCATCTCCGTAAAAACATAATAAAAAAATAGCATACATAACATAATGAAATTATCTAATACAATTAAATTAAACAATCATATAGAACAGCTCTTTACTCGGTAATTTTTTCATATAAAAACTATTGGATACCCCGGTTATGCGTTTGCGTAGGTGTCATCTTTGGAAGCTTATAGTTATGGAACCGCTTGACCGAATGTCCAATTGATTCAAAAAGACTTGAATTTCCCAGATCCGAAGTTTCAATACTCTATTAGTATTGGTTTTGCAGCTAAAAACGTTTAAAGTTGTTAGTGGACACGCGGGTACCCGGATATGCATTCTTCAGTTAAAATGTGATAAAAATCACACAAAATTGGTGATGTATGTATAAATTTTTTTTCAAACCATCCGATTTGGCGTGGAATGCCCCATATGTTTGTGTCTGTGTATAAAAATAATAAAAGGCACTCCGATAATAATGCTTCGTTTAAGGATTTGTTTTGAAAGGATTTAAAGTTTTTAATACCAAAGTCTTGTGTATCCAACTAACGGGGCACAAAAAAAAAGAAAAAAGAAATTGAAAAAAAATTATGCAATGAACTTGGCAAAAAAAAATGGCAAAAAAAAATGGCAAAAGAAAATAAACATAAATCCGATAATATAGAAAAATATTATGATTTTTTTCACTTTTCTGCTGCAGCACGTCTAAAATAATAATAAAGGAAGAATCCTTAAGGATTAATAACGCGAAACTTGAAGAGTAATTATTATTACTATTATTATTTTTATTGCTTTTTTTTTGAGAAAATGGAAAAGTGCAGAAAATTACTTAATATAAAACTAAAATTTTTTCTTTTGGAATTGTTTTTGATTAAGACTTAAATTCGTTTTTTTTTTATAGTATTTAAACAATAATTTAAGTTGTGTTAATCTCTTAAGTCTACTAACTGAACTTTGATATCTAATACTTAAGTAAAATATGATAAATTTTGATTCTTACTAAAGGAAATATGGAGATCGATATTTGTATGCAGCGCTTGAGAGAATACAAGCGCCTTCGAATTCTCTCATGGAAAATATTGAATTTTTTTTCATATTGTATATGTAAATAAATAGACTTTTACTTTATTTGGTAAAAATAAATATATATTTCAAAATTGCTTAAATTCATATAGAATGTTGCTCTACATTAAGAAAACATCGTATATTTAATCATTTTTTACTCTAATATTATTAATTATTGTTACATGTTTACATTTTGCACTATGCGCCCACGATTTGGCGTTAAAGCAACAAATGATAATAACAATAACATGTTTAAATACGAATTGCATCTCAACAATGTTTATTATCCCATGTTGCCTTATATTGAATTACATTAAAAACATTTTTGGAAAGTCTGAGTTAATTGGTAAGAGAAGAGAGAGAGAAGAATAATGTGTTTTCTAACCCTCTCACAAACATTCTCAAACATCCTGAAAGAAAACTTTAGTTCGAACCCAGATTAAGAAAGCTTTAAAGACTACCAGGATATGTGTTGAATTCACATGATTCAGACGCTCCTTATTATTGTTTTTAGACTCATTTACTTTTCTTTTTCAGTTTCTTACCATGTGTTTAATAACCAAAATTTATATTCTATTATTCGAAAAAATTTATAAAACTATTTCACAGTCACATGCTTTTCTATAAATTTCTTTTAAATATGTTTCTCAACAATGTTAGCTGGAGCATATTCGACCACATTGTACTCTTAGATCCCATTTCTAAAACTTTATGCTTCTAATCTTCTTCTTCTTCAGTTCCAAAATGTGTGGCATTTTGTTTCAATTGGATGAAAAAAAAAAACTAAATATGTTTTTTAATACAAACCATATTTTTGTAAATTTCTTGAGTGCTTTGGTAGGCTAGTTGGTTGTGAGATATTATTAGATACCTGCACAATTCAACATTTTCAGCAAAAATGTCATAAATTGCTATGCAATGCCAACTCAAACAAGACATGTTATGCCAACTCAAACATACAGTCTAAGCATGTCAATACAACTTAGCTGTTGTACGCTATGGTCTTTCAATGTTTTTTTTTTGCTGTTTCTGAGAAATCTTGCTCACCGAAACTTTATATTGTTTAATTATTTCTTTTTGCTTTAACTTCATTTTTCTAAATTTTTTTGAATTTTTGATTTGACAACTTTTCTCAATCTTTCACAATTTGGCAACTTTAGGCTGAAAAATTAAATTTTTTCAAATTTTAGCCATTTTGGGGCACTAAATGCAGTTTTTCAGAATAGTTTTCGTAACACTTTTTTCTCCTAGTCTAAAGCATATTCTTCGTTTTAGTCAAAATATACATGAGCCCATAAAAACCGAGTAGCTGCTAAAACTAATAAAGCTTCAAAATAAGTTCCTTGAGAGTAATAACAATCTTAATCAAACTTTTTCTCATTTTATTTGCAGTTTTATTGCATATAATGAGCCATACAAATGAGAGAATGCACAATTAAAACCATATTGTGCAGCATGTCGTCGCCTTAGAGTGTCAACCTGCTAACTGACTTCTGGCTTCAATTCCTATCTTAAGAAGTATACCTATTTTATTTGGTTTATATTATAAAATGTTATTTAGCCTCAAATTGAAGTATGTATATGTTTTTAGCTAGATGCGACTTCTCTTGTCATACACTGAAAGAAAAATGCTTCATATATTTAATGAATCATTTTCATAAAAAAATTTTTATTGGTTAAATGAAAATTTTCATTGTCTAAATGAAATTTCATAGTTACAATGAAGTATTTTCGTAAAATCGCTCCATGGGATTTCGTGATTACGTTAAAAATTTTCATTGGATATATGAAAACTTAAGTTTGTCCAAGTAAACCAAAAATTTTAATTGGGAACATAAAAAAACAATATACAAACTTAACTTTATTCATAAATTAATACAAAATAATAGTTTCCTTAAAAAAATAATAAATTGTTAATTAAAAAATGTAAGATTTAATAATTTCATACATCTAATGTAATATGCCATTAAATTTATGAAATCACAAATATTTTTATAAAAGCAACATATTTTAATAATTGAAAAAAAATTATTTTTAACATTCATGTGCTGTTTTCACAACACAAGTGACTGAACGAGTAGTAAAATTTATATGGAAAACACTCAAAAAACTGAGTGCTTTTCATATAAATTTTACTACACGTTCAGTCACTTGTGTTGTGAAAACAGCACATCAATAATAGTCTCAATAATTAAGAGTATAAAATATTTCGAAAAAGCGTGCCTTCATTAATATAAATTTTCATTATGACAATAAAAATGTCATTGTAGTAATGAAACAAAAACTTTCAATCAATAAATATGTATGTATGTTTTTAATTTTCTTTAATATGTACATAGTAATGGCAAAAAACATAGTTTTTTTATTCAAAAAATATACTGCCCCGGTAGGCTAGCTGGTAGTTAGCTAGTCTAGCAGCGCCGAGGTTGCGGGATCGATTCCCGCCAGAGACAGAAAAAAAAAAATTAGATAGAAAAAAAAGTTAAAAAGAAAAAAAATAATTAAAAAGAAAAAAAAACAAAATAAAAAAAAAATAATTAAAAAGAAAAAAAAAACAAAATAAAAAAAAATTTAACTTTTTTGAAGTATTCATCCAATTAATAATAATATTCATTATTCTAATGTAATGTTTCATTACATACATTTTAATGA
Organism: Pollenia labialis; assembly: GCA_949318255.1. NCBI lineage: Eukaryota > Metazoa > Arthropoda > Insecta > Diptera > Polleniidae > Pollenia > Pollenia labialis. Next base: position 96,510,122 of record OX439142.1, on the reverse strand, counting down.
AACAGGTTTCATTGATCCAACGAAGCGCTGCATAGGTTCCTTTTTAATTTTTCATGGGTTTAATGTCAAAATTCATTGGTATTGCGAAGAAAATTCTTTCAGTGTACACTGTTAAAAATGGATTTAGCAGGTTTACACTCTAAGCCGTCGATATGTCGCGTTAAAATTCATATATCGTTCTCGGGCTCGTTTCCCGCCAGAGCCACTGGTTTATTTATCCACAACGGGCTGAAGGTTTAATTCATTATTGCTCGATTAATTAAGATATAATATCATTTGCTTATAACTCTTGATAAAGAAACAAAATAAATATTTCTTAGCAATGCGCTTATAAACATGTTGCTCTACATTAATCTACAAGTGTTTTGCGTTTATAACCTTTAGTATAGACTTGTTGGTTGGTAGTGAGCTAGTCTATTAGTTCGAGGGTTGCAGGTTTAATTCCCCCGAAGATTCTGCCGTTTCACTACAACGAGCTATATGTAGTTATTAACTTATAATATAATTACCGTATTCACAATAACCCTTGTATCGTTTTTATCGATTGTTTGTTGTATTAAAGTACATAGTTCACTTTTGGTATTTGTGATTTTGTGAATACGGCAAATATGTATTTGTAACATTTATTAAATAAAATTATATATTTTATTATACATATATTTCATCACAATGTTTATCAACACTTGTTGCACAACAATATTTATTTAATCAATAATTTAATTTTCAAATGTAAAGATTAGCTTTAATTTAACAAAAAATTTTCTTAGCTTTTTTATTGATGAACTAAATGGTAAAGCAAAGATTTCGCAACTTTTATTTAAAACATTTTTCAAAAAGTCTGCATTTTAATTGTAAAGCAAATTTGCTTTTTAAAACATGATTTTAGATATTTCCTTACTTAAACTGGGAAACAAATTTTTGCAGAATGTGTTAATCCTTTTGAGAGTTTTTTTTAAGGAAATGTGTCTCAACATTGCTGATAAGCACAAACGCCTCGTTATTTTGCATTCTTAACATATGGATTTGTATTTTTTTTATTTATAGTTTGTTGAATTATTATATTAAATGAAACTTTTGAAATGTTTATTTATTTTTTGCAATAATTTAGCTTAAGATGTTTGGAGCATTTTTTCTTTGTTTTTCCTCTTATTCCTGTTCAAGAAAACTTAAAATAGTAAAACTCTATAAACTGTCTATATATGAAAATAATTATATAAAAAAAATTTTATTTTATTATAAATGCATTTCTTTATACAAATTTTTTCCTTTTAAATTAAAATTTTTGTCTGGGATTAAATATTTCTATCTATCCAGACATGTGGAAAATCAAACTTAAAATAAATGGTATTAAAAGTTAATTTAAAAAAGTTTATTTCATGCAAAAAAAATTGTTTGACTTAAGAAAGAAAAAAAAACGACATTCATTAACAAAGCAATTTATTTAGAAACTTATGAAGAAGATTATTAACCATAAAAAGATCATTAAAGTTATAAAATATAATAAATATTAAGAAAAAAAATTATTTTGGATTCTTAAAAATTAAAAATTAAATGCCACTTTTTCTTTTCATGCCTTAGCTAAAATGTCCTTGCTATGCAACTTTATGTTGTTGTATATGACTTGCCCGAGTGTATCTATTTGTGCCTTTAACTTTACACACCCTTACTTCAAAATTCATTTTCCATTTCTTTTCCAAATTTCTAAATATATTTCTTTACACTCTACTGACTTCCAAGTTTGTTTAATTCCCCTTTTTCTTTCTTTTGTACTTTTTTTTTTTGATTTAGTTTTATTGCTTTTGGAAAAGCTTTCTGAAAACAACGAGAACTTTTTCCAAATACTAAACGAAATTTAGGTCAAATCAATAAAGTGTTTGCTGCCATTAAGAAAACAAATAAAGTATTTACACAAAGAATAGACCAAACTAAAAATATTCTAAGAAACGCAAACTTTATTAACAAGTAAACTACAAATATTTAATGATGTTCTTAAAGCTAATTAGTTTAAGTGTATAAAAATACTAAGACATTTAAACGAACAAATGATTTTGTTTTTGAACACATTTCTAATAGAAAAACAATATGAGATGTTATTAATGAGGGTTAGTCACCAGTAAGAGGTTTTGAGATAATTTGGGTCTCGATTTAGAACGAAATGAAATTAAGGCTACATTTAAAGAAAACCTGGATGTATCTTTGGCTTTAAATTCAATTGCAGAATTTGTTAAAAGAATTTTTAAAAATTTAAACCTTTAGCAACATTGTGTAGGATCAAAGTAGCAACTTCTAATATTAAGTTAATTTTTTTGGGTATCATAGAATATGCATGTCATTTTATAAGCATGTGGTGAAAATAGATTGTGACGAAACGATTTAAAACAGAGAAATTGCATTTCTAATTTCATTAAATATTGATTTTAAAAATGTGCATTTTCCTTTTATTTTCTGTCAATATGTATTAAAATACAAGTTAACTTTGAAAGCTTTAATAACATTGTTTTTATCCTTGATTGTAAAGTATTAACATAAATTATAACATGATATCCAAGTTATTTTTTATGATTATTGTCTATAGCCTAGTACTCTGTTAAGTATTTCGTGCGAAATGTTTTCAAACTCAATATAAAAAAAATTTCTGTGAAATACAAACGATAAAATGTTGATAGAGTTGTACTCTGTTTATATTAAGAAAAACATGCGAAATGTTTCTAGCAACATTTTTATTTTCCGTGCGAAAGAAGTGCAGCTCATATTATTTCGCACGGAATTTTAAGCAACTGCTGATCATTTTTTGGATTATTTTATTTGTAGTTTGATATAAAAAAATCAATCATCAGTTAATTGCAGTTTTTTTTTTCATTTATTTGACTTAAAATTTTGCACACAATTTAAAATACAAAACTTGTGTTTTAATGATTAAATCCAAGAATTATTCGTTATTGACCGAATTTCATTTAGTTAAACTCCTTTGCTTATGCATATCATCGGAAAAATCAAAAACCATGCATGTGCAAAATTAAATTTTAGTGATATTATGTATTAAAAAAGAAATAAAAAATTAAAATAACACAATCGGTAACAGTTTTTTACCCATATTTACTTTTTTTTATTAAATTTTTTATTAAAAAAAAATAATTTTAGTAAAATACATGTGGCGTTTGTTTACATACACGAAACAATGTAGCATACTTTGAAGGAATAAAAACGTCAAATTGTACAAACTCGCAAGATTGGTAACATTGATAAATGCCAAAATTTTCGTGTGGCATAATCAATATTGCTCAACATTTTTCACAAATTTGAACAGAGTACTAGGCTTAACACTTTGTAAGGTAGTTTTTTGAAATAACAAAATATAATTCTGCTAAGTATATCAACATGATGCTAAACATTCAAAGCTACCGCTTTATATCCTATTGATTTGTTTAATTCTGAAAAAAGATGCCCAACATTGATTATTTCTCACGAAAATTTGACATGTATCAATGACACCTCTCTTGCGATTTTGCACAATTTGACGTTTTTATTCATTGAAAATATGCGATATTGTTTTGTGTTTGTTAACAAACCCTACATGAATTTACTAAAAAAAACTTTCTTAAAAAATTTAATAAAAAAGAAAGTAAATATGGATCAAAAACTGTTACCGGTTGTATTTTTAAAATTTTTAATTTCTTATTTAAAATTAAGTTTATACTTTTTTTCTTTTGCTTAAAATTCTACGCGAAATAAGTGCAGCTTATATTATTTCGCAGTTGTAAACAAATTTTGCCAGAAATTTTTCTTAACTTTTTTACAAAGGGAACAGAGTACAACTCTATCAATATTATTTCATAGATATTCCGCACAAGTTTTATTCATATGAGTTTTGACAGTATATCACGTGAAATGTTGAACTTATCTGTCTAAACAAAAACTTAAGTATGTAGCCAAATTTAGCTTACAATAACAATTTTTCATTTTTTCCAACAATATTAAATTAAAACTGAAGTTGTCAGTATGTTTTTATTTTTCAAATTAAGCCTGTCATTTTGTTCAACATGTTACGCGAAATGCTAAAACTTGATAAAAAAATGTGAAAGAATTTTTTTTTGAAATAAGATAGAGTTGTGTTCTGCTCGTTTTGTGAAAAACTCAAAAAATGTTTTTAGCAACATTTATTACAACTGCGAAAATAATTAGTTGCACTTTAGCAAAAGTTTTTCTTTTTTGTAGCTTAAATTTGTTTTGTGTTAAAATTTTGAATTTAATATTAAATTTTTGCATATTATGAAAGAAAATTAAACGGCAAATTCGGGAAACTCGAGAGATAGAAAACATTTGGTACATGCCAAATTTGCTTTATTTTTATACAAGCTTATTTATATACAAGTTTTATAAAAAAAAATGTTTCATAACATTGTAGATTTGAATATGAATTAAGTAAACTTAAGCTTTTTTCCAAATGTTATTGCAATTTGAAAAAATATAAGCAACAAGTCATCTTGCTATATCTTCCTGAAAAATCTAACAAAATAATTGTAACTTTACTCATGGGTACTTTGGAATATAACAATCTCAAAGGTGATATTAAATCATTTCTTTTTTGCCACAGATTTATTGTCAAAATATCTAAACTTTTGTTATTCCATAATCTCTCTCTTCTGCTACATTCAAAATCCTTTATTTCTTACTTTTCCTGACGTTTCTAATATATTTCTTTCGAAATAACTCGAGCCTTTCATCTTATCTGTTAAAAGTATGTAGTAAAAGTGTCTGTCACATGTCGCACGCAACTAAAAAAAAAGAAAATTAAACAAATCTATAAATAACATAAAAAATAGAAAATAGTTTTCTTTGTAATGACTTTTCTTTATTTCTGGACTATCTCAATCACTTTTGGGGGGCATTTAAGTGTATTGATAATCATCTATAATTGCTCAAGGTAAAACATATAAAAACAACTTTTTATAAAACTCTTAAGCAAGAAACAGCCCTTATTAGGTTTAAAATCTATAGGGAAAAGTTTTCTGAGAAGTTGTGGCCTTTATGACACTTTTCCAGACATGTCAAACAATTATATTAAATGAAACCAGGAGTGTCATTAAATCCTTCGGAAGCGTCTATATATATGTATATCCTTTAAAAGCTTTATTATAATTATAAAGTACAATTCTCTTTATTGGAAATGGTGTGGACAAATATTTGTATTTGGTGGTTAAAAAAAGGGGGGAAAAATATTCTTGTCATTTGTTATATTGAACTTACTTTAACAATTAAATTTTCCATTTAAACTTCTATTAATGAAAGTTGTTTGTGGTTTGTATTTCTTTTTTTATTTTATCTTTCTGGAAAAACAGAAGGGTAGTTTTTTATATATTTTTTTCGATTGGTTTTCCTCATTTACAAAAAAAAAACATATTTTAATTACACAATTTAATGAATATAAACATGTTTTATAATTAAATTTAATTGACAAAAATCATTAAGACTAATATAATTATGTTGTAGTGCTTTTTCATTTTATTTCCACATAATGAATGAATAGTTATATAAAATTTTATTTAGCTTTAAACTTTGTTTTTTTTTCTTGAAATATTTATAAATCATAATTTTAATGAGGTTTTAATTGTTGTTTTAATTAATGCACAAATTTAAAATTGTTTAAAATTTATAGAAAAATTGCATTCAAAAGGATTTTTTTGTTAAAAGAATACTTAAAAAAACGTGCGTATGAATTGACCAGGTTAATAAATAAATTCCTAAATATTTAAAAAAAAAAAAAACTAAACAAAGTGAAAGGTAGTTAATTATTATGCTGTAAATTTTTTTAATTAGGAATAATAAACTAAATTTTCAAATATTTTAATTTATTTATTAAATATTAAAACCAAAAAAAAAAAAAAAAAATTAATTAGGGAAACCAAAAAAAATATATATCTACATATATTTTATAACACTGCCAAATGACAGTTATTGGCAGCAAAATTGTCTAATAGTTGACTCATTGAAGTTTTTGTAATATTCTAAGACAATTAACATAAACTAGTGTTCGCCTTATGGTCAAATTCGACCATAATTTTTTTTTGTAAATATGAAGAAAACATTTCATATGAATTTATTTTTTTCGTTTTGGCGAGGGTCCAACCTCCGGTTCATATTTTATCTTCTACGTGAGTTGATTTAATTTTGTAAGTTCAGTATAAAAAATACCAATTGAAAAACAAAAAAGTATCAAAAAGTCTCCTTTATATATTGTCATCCACTCAGGACGTTGTACGTTTAATTTTATGTTTATATGTCTAATATTAACGAAAATTAATCAAAGTATCAGATGTAGAACGAAAAAGTACGAAAAAGCTACCCTTACATGTTCTTATTCGCCCAGTTTAATGTATAATTGTATCTTCATAGGTCGAATATTAACGAAAATTCAAAAAGTTCCAGATGAAAAACAAAAAAAAAACAGCATTTTTTATGTTTCAAAGTTCTATATTATAGAAAATTTAAAAATTATCACATGAAGCACAGAAAAGTAAAAAAAAAGAAATTTAGTTTCCCATATTTCACCTTTTTTCTCCCCATACAGGTTCCGTTGACAAACAAAGGAAGAAAGCGTTCTTAACTGTTTTGCCTGGTCTGATTTATATAGTCGAAATATACGAAAACCGGTTTCTGAAAAATGTCGAATAATCGATTACCCTAATTTTTTATTATTTGATAATTGAAAATAAATTTTTATTTATTTATTTTGCATTTGTGTTAGTAACAATTTTGAACGCTTATAACTCTGAAATTATTGGACAGATTTTAATAAAATATACATTGTGCACTTCTTTGAGTCAATACCTCTTAAATGATGTATATTTGGAAAGTGTTCTTAACTGTTTTGCCTTAGCCGATTTATATATACATTAACATAAATGCTTTAAAATTGTTACACAAAAAAATATGTGCTTTTTCAACATGTTTAAGGCACACGTTTGGTCTAAATTTAACCGTTCCATCTTTTGATGCTCAACTTCGTTTCAATTTCCTTTTAAAGATGCCAATATAATCACACGCAGCAATCGGTTTCAACTTTTTTCGGTTCAAAACAACAACAGTTTTATTAACATCGAATCAAAGATAAAAAGAAAAGAAAAAAATTACATGCAGCCATAGTTATGCATATACCAACGAATAAAAACATAAAGCGTACTGACCGAGTACAGGCATCTCCGTACTAACCCCCTTTCATCTTTCCTTTCGCACCAAAAATATAAGAGTTGAGCATAAAAAGATGAAACGTGTGAAAGCAGACTTATTAGACATGTTAAAAACATATTTGTAAATTGCATGTAAATCTAACATTGTTTTGCGTATGTTAACCAAACCCACTTGTTCTAGTTCTTACACAATATAATTCATTAGCTTGAAAAAGGTGTGATTGCAGGCCAATGTGTCTCAGTTAATGAAGTTGTTAAAATTATAGAAAAAGTGTGAAAAAAAATTCATTAGCTTATTACTAGCAATAAATTGAACTACTGAATATTTTTGTAATCTTGCTCTTTAAATGTCATCTTCCTGCCACATTAAATTTACTTTAATGCTGCTTTAGATTATTGACGATGGTTATTTGTGTCAACAATTCTTTCTCTTAATAGTTGTGTCTGATTATCAGTAGTAGCAATATTAATTAAGGCTTTAAATCATTAAGCCTAGTACTCTGTTCAAATTTCTGAAAAATGTTGAGATACATTAATTATTTCAAACGAAAATTTTTACATGTACCAATGTTGTCATGCGAGTTTGAACAATTTGTCGTTTTGTCCTGCAAAGTATGCGACATTGTTTTGCGTATGTAAACAAACCCCACATATATTTAAGTAAAAAAAATTGTTTTAATTAAAAATTTAATAAAAAAGAAAGAAAATATGGATAAAAAACTGTTACCGGTTGTATAATTAAAATTTTTTTTGCCTTAAATTCCACGTAAAATAATTAAAGTTTACATTATTTCGTAGCTGAAAAAAAATATTGCCAGAAACATTTTGGAACTTTTTTACAAAGTGAAGAGAGTACAACTCTATCATCATTATTTCATAGATATTCCGCACAAGTTTTTTTTCATATGCGTTTTGACAGCATTTTACGTGAATTGTTGAACAGAGTACCAGGCTTTACACTTAAATATGTTGCAAACATGTACATATACTTGTCCATGGTTGGTTATTATGATTAAAAGCCTTTCAATATTAATTATGCTTAGCAACATTTGAGTGTTGAACTGCATAATTTTTCTATTAGGTATATTTGTACACCTATTCAAGATTGTTTGGATTAGTAATATACTTAAAAATATTTGAATCCTTATAATGCTTTGCAACATTTATGTGTTTAATGCAACATGTTGCTTTAATGAATATACATGTGTTAATGTAATGGGCTATTCTCATAGTCAAAATAACGTACATATACTTTAATGAAGAACACCATTGTTCCAAAGTATATTTTAGAAAATGTCGACTTTATTTTTGACTGTGATTATTTGCCAATATCTATTTATCTAATTATAACCTGATATTTAAAGATGTCGAACTATTAACACATTTAAAGTCAATTTCACCAAGCTTAGTTATAATTAACTATAACTTTTAGTTAAAGATATGTTCTTTGACAGTAGTTGTAATAATAAGTTATAACTAAACTTTGTGAAATTGGCATTTTTTATGTTACTTAACATATTTTGGCAACATTTTTTTGAATCCTTATTTATATATAATTTGTTTCCTATTGTTTGAAATACATTACCTTAAAATACTTTGCAATTGTTTTCTTTTGCAACCAAAAAAAGCACTTTAAATACTGCAAAAAAAACCTTAAAAAAATTTATTTTTCTTTTAAATCTAGACTATAATGGAATATACTTCCAAGACTATAGAAAACTAACTTCTTTTATATCAGAAAACTTTTTCTTACTCTCTTAATTCCCAAAGAAAAGGTTAAAAGCAGACACTAAGAAAAAACTTAAACAAATATACTTAAGAAACAAACAAAAGAATACAAGATGTGGAAAAGGAACAAAAACTAAAAAAAAAATCCAGGAATCCTTTTAAAACGTTACCATACACTCCTTAATAGATTTAACGCTCTATAAATATTTAAAAGTTATTTTAGTTGTCCTAAAGCGTTAGTTTGTTGATTTTTTTTCTTTATATTAAATTTTTTCTTTTCCAAATGATTAAAAAGCAAAGAAGAATATGGAACTAAGAGTGCACTAAGTAGAGACAAATTTGATATGTGTAGAAAATTTTTTCTAAATTGTACATTTATTTTTTGTCTTCAAACTTTAATCACTGCCGTCTTGTGTTATTTTTGGCGCAGACCTTGATTTCTTTTATTTTATGTAACCACAACATTCAAACATAATGCGGGTTGTTTAGTTAACCGATGTTAAGTAAAAAAGTTTAAGAAAAATATAAATAAATACAAGTGTGTTGTAAATAAACATTAACACTTCTTTGGCTTTTTACTGAACCAAGAAAAAAAAATTTAAGTAAACAGCAACCAACGCCTTAAAACAATTGTCCTGACAGGACACCATATGCATTTTATGTTTGTTTGTTACACGTTTCTTCAACAAGCAAATGTTATTCTTTACTTAAAGGATGATGTTGTGTTAAATGTTTCAACATTTCGCCAAAAACAACAAGTGTTGAAGTCCCTAAATATGTATAAAGAGGTCTGAGTTTAATTGTCTTAAAAGTAAATCAAAAGTGTTGTTAACACTTTTTCAAAGTTTTTTTTTTAAATTTTGCGATAGTATAAAGTCTCACCAATTTTTGCTTCGAAATTTCTTTTTATTACAAAAACACTATGACGGTATGTATTAGGAAGAAATTTCTAGTGAAAAAGTGGTTTTTTATGCACAATATTTAAATGGGTAATAAGTCGTTTGGCAAGTTAGTAGAAAATGAGTAAATATTATTTTTGTTACATTATTTATTTAAGTGGTTTTAGACACCTCTTCAAAGAATGGGTTGTAGTGTAAAGTGTGTCAAATATTTGTGTTTTCGCTTGAAAGAACAATAAAGCTGTAATAAATAACAGTCTTTAAATAAAATGTAGACTACAATTTTGATAATTTTTTAAATAGAAACTACTACATTGAAAGCGTTGCTCTATCTATATGAAACATAAGACAATATGTTTACAGAAATTTTGTCTAACGAAAGTTGCTGAAAATTAAAAAAAATGTTTTCGGAAAAAATTGTGAAACGAAACACAAATTTAACAAAATATATCTAACTTTATTTGTAACATTATTCTGATTATATAAAGGGTGGTCCAACCATAATGCACGATGGTAATTGCGAGTCACACCTTAACATTAAGATTTTGTCCAACTTAATTTGACATGTAATTAATAAGAAATACACCGACGTTTATGGTGAAGTATATAGGGAAAGTTAGCTTATATGCGCATTTTACTGGTTGGTTTGGCCAGATCATCAGGAAACTATTTCCAAAGATTTTAGAAAAGCTTAAAATATACAAATAAAACTGTAAAGCGAAATAGAATAATAAACACAGTGAAATGCGCATAGGAATAGCTTATCCCATCAACAATAAATTTCAGTTTATAAATAGAATGAAATGGGTATCAAGCACATTTAAACGAAACCTTGATAATTAATTTTTGAATCCCAAGAAAAACTTTGATGCCACATGCATATTATAATATGCATGTGGCAGTGTAAAAACACTAAACTGACAAAATAAAATAAAGTAATTTTTTTATCAAAAAGAATCTGGGAATTTATTTCTCATGTTGAGTATCATTTTTATATTTTTATATATATAGCGGGCCAGAAAATGCATTACATTCTGCTGTTATCTAATAAATGTATAAATTTTCTTTACAATTTACTTTATTTCTAGCCAAAGGATAGCTAAAGTAAGCCTCGTAACAGAAATATACAAAACAAAAATTCTGATAGTGCATACAAAATATTGAAGGAATAAGACTATTTAAATATTTACAGCCGTATTCATAATAAAAACTGAATTCACGTTTTAGCTACATTTTAGTTAAAAAACATTTTAAGCCTTAAAAAGCTTTTTTCTAAATTCATATTCATAATCAGCATTTTACCTAATAAACGTTTTACGCTATATTTTGATTGGAAGGTGGCAACACTATCTCTTTTATTTGTCACTTGAATCATAATGATGCAAACCAGTGGTTATTAATTCATATACGTACTCGTGTCTACAATTTTTTTTTTGTCGTGTGTGAGAAAATTATTGCTTTTTATAAATGAATAATTGTACGATAGTTTTTCTTTTATTTAACAAAATAAACAGAGTTCAAAAATTATTTAGTAAAAGTGCAATTAAGATGATTTAATTGCTGATAATAAAAAGTATTCAAATAACAAGTTTTATTTTATTTGTTTTGATTGTTTACACATCACTAGTTCATTTTGTACAATTAATTATTTTTTTTAGCTTTAATTTGTGAAATTGAAAAATATATTTATAATGAACATACAAACTTACATATTTTTGAATTTAATTTTATTATTAACGTATAAACCATAATACTATAACTATTGAATGAACATTTCTCGAAAAAATGTTCAAAATGACCATAAACACACAGAAAAAAGAAAAAATTTCATTTTAAAATAGGTTTAAACAAGGGTCGAACCAATTTTAAAATTCGTTTATTAACACAAGGTTTAGAATGGGATTTTTAAGGTAATATTCTTTTATAAATACAATTTTTACGATTTTTGCTTAAAACAGATTTGAAATGATGTTTAAAATGTTTATGAATACGGCTGTAAAGCTTTTGAGGATTGTAATTTGACTTAGAATTAGGGTTTCCCGGGAATTCCCGGGATTTTAGTTGCGGGATCCCGGGAAATAAAAGTTCCTCATAGTTTCAGAAAAAAAACTATTTATACTTTGAAATTTAGTTTTTTATATTCTCTAAAAATTAGCATCTGTTGCTGTGTAGTCGATTAGATCAATAACAAGAAGTGAGTACGTTCGTAAATCAATGTCTACTGACGCAATTAATCTACCAAAAGCAGAATGTGCCGTGCAACAGTTGATAATTAATAAATTTAGTGAAGTGAAGAGTTAATAAAGAACATAAATTCAAAAATATCGCTCCTTTATTGCAGCAAAGTCATATCTACAAAAAAAAAAAATCGAGGTTGGCAAAATGCGATTAAAGTTTTTAAAATGTACCGATTTAAAGATATATTTTGCTATAACTTAGCTTCAGTTTGAGATAAAATACCGATTTTTTGTCACGAGAAAGTATAAACACTTTGCTTAATTAACTTAAAATTAAAAAAAAAATGTTGAGATATGACGATATGTTTATAAGGTGATAAACATAAATTTGTTTCATTTTATGACGGCTTATATAACTGGGAAGTGCTGGGAAACAGAAATAAAAAAAATATGGAAGCTCGTGTAAGATACTACAACATACAATTTTAAAAACACATTGTCTTAAAGATAACAAGTGGATCTTGTAAGAAGAAGTCCGTTTAATGCTATTTTTTGCATCAACCTTGACACACATTTAACTGATATAGACGTTGTTTATAAAAAAGAAAAATTACTTCGGATTGTGAATTAGAAATATTCAACAGCTTTAAACATTTGCACTTTAAACTATTTGTCCAATCTCGGTAAAAAAGTGAACGAAATTTTTCGGTAACATTGTAATAAGAAAATAAAATAAGAAATATACTCTTTGCTGACTTTCTAAACGCATTGAGTTTGTCTTAATGTTAGTTCCTAAGCTGTTAAAAAATGTTAATATATTTATTTAAAATATATTTACTTATAAAACATATTTATTTAAAATATTTTATATATTTTATGAATTTACTTTTTGATCTCATAACTTGAGTACCACAATTTTTGTTTGTTTTTATTATTGTTATATGAATTAAACTGTTATGTTTATGTTACCTTTTTATCCTGTATCTGGAGCATAATGATACGAAATTTACATATCAAATCGTAAGGTAATAATAATTCAAGTTCCTCTTTCAACCTTTAATTAATTTTTGTGGTATTTAGGCATTTCTTTTACTTACTTTGTAAACAAGTTCCCTTACGGTTTTTTTAAAAAAATTTTTTTCATTAATTTAGAACGAATTTACTTAGTATTATTCATATGGAGCGGGATCCCGGGAAATTTAAAAAAATTTTCCGTTTTCCCGGGAATCGAAAAACTCCGGGAAAAAAACTCTACCAGAAATACACATTCGAATAATATGAAAATTTGTGTATTTTTTTTATTTTTGTTTTTTCTTTACCCACAACTACATTTAGAGTTGCCAAAAAATCAGCCAATTGTAGTCGGGACTGACTGTTTTTGTTTTATGTGCTGTTTTCATAACACAAGTGACTGAACGTGTAGTAAAATTTATATGAAAAGCACTCAGTTTTTTGAGTGTTTTCCATATAAACTTTACTACACGTTCTGTCACTTGTGTTGTGAAAACAGCACATAAGCTTTGATAATGTTACATTGAGAACTGGGGTTTATAATTCTTTAGTTTTTCTAAAATCTTTGGATGAAGTTTCCTGACGATCTGGCCTAAGCAACCAATGAAATGCGCATAGGAATAGCTTATCCCATCAACAGTAAATTGCAGTTTATTAAAAGTATGATATGGGAATTTAGCGCATTTAAACGAAACCTTGATAATTAATTTTTGAATCCCAAGAAAAACTCTGTTGACTCAAAATTGTAGCATGATTCTTCAGTTGATGATTTTAATGAATCTGGGAAATTTCCCAAAAAAAGGATTTGTGCAACTTTCTTAGTTGAAATTATAATTTATTATCATTTTGCTAAAAATGTTCAAAACAAATTAAGCATCTTTCATTACAGTTTGCTTGCAGTATTAAGACATTTTTCTTTGAAACATGTTGCTTAAAATTAAGTTTGATTTTAACAAGCTTCATCTTAGACCCAATTATATCGTTTTAAGAAGAGGAGCATATTAACATCCTTATTTCCAAAAACATTTCACTTTTCTTGAAAAATTTGTTCATATAAGTTTTCAAAATTAAAAAAAATTTTTATATGAAAATTTTTCTTAACTCCAGTCAAAGGGAATTTAAAAATAACCACCTCTTCGTTGTCAGTCTGTCCATATTTTGGTTAAAATTGAGTTTTTGCAAATCTACAGATGTGATGGGGACTAGCTTGGTACATACCCAGTAAAAAATGGAGCTTACTGGTAAGCAGTTTTGTAAGGGAGAGAAGCACAATACACCCTTACAAACCTGCTTACAAGAGGCATGATTTTTATATGGTGAATTCCCACTTGGAAGCACTACTTTTTTCCTCTCTGCTTAAAAACAATTTGATGACTGATTGCGTTATAAAGAAATGTAATTTCTATCTTCGGTAATATTTCGGGAATGATCGTAAACGCATTTTAAAATCATTGCAATACAACCTGCTTCCATGTAAGGGAATTACAGAAGCACTTAGAACATTGTTCGTGAATTTTTTTTTTAAATAATGATTTTAATTATTCACTTACCACCTGCTTACTTATAACGGATAAAGCAAAGCTATTCAATCATTTTTATTAACTTAAATGAAAAATTCACTTGAATGGTATTCGCTTCTCTGCTGCTGTTTTGTAGTGTGTATTAGCCAGCGCATATATCAGCGCTCATGTAGGTTTCGTGCTTCCAGAAACCTAAAATTTTTTTACTGGGTATTTATATTACATTAAGTCCGAAAAACAAGATGTTGCTAAGTAAAAAAGAAAAAATTGTTCTTTCTAATTTTATATTAAAAAAACAAATAATATAATAATATTAATAATAATAACAATGAATATCGCACAATAAAAGTAGTCAGCAACATGCTGAAAATCATATATGGGCATTTCCAGCGAAAAGTCTAATTTTTGTAACGGAACGCTAGAAATAGTTTAAATTGTTTCTCAAAAAATTGTATATGTATAGTTTACCTTTTTATATTATTGGGTAAAGCGCAACTAGCTCTACATTTACTAACAAAAGGGATAACGATTGAACAACATGGTCCGAAAATACAACTTTATTTGCAATCTGGCGTTACATTAAACAAAGTAGACTTTTCGGTGAAAATGCCCATATTTAAAATGAGCAAAGATTAATAAATTTTATAGCTTGAAAAATAAATCTGTATAAGTCCAAAGTTAACTAAAAAATGTTTTATACAAAACATCTTGCTCAAATGGCAGTCTTATTCAGTTTTGTAATGCAAGTCAAAATCCACTTCCGTTTTTTTAACGTCACGCCAGCGTAGATTTTTGCTTATATCTGCAAATCCTTAGCGTCGATTACTCTAATGTTTTTTTCTGAATATAGTGCTACTTCATTACTTTGTATATATTACAACCCTTTTTACAAATTTGACTTCATCTTTTAATTTTTTTACATTTTGTGGTAGAAATATCACGACACGTCAAAATGGAAATGCCCATATCAAAAATAAATCGTAATGTATAGCAACATGCAGCTCTGTCCCCATCCAAAACGCGATAAACTCGCTAAATCACAGCGTTGAGAAATATTTCAAATTATGTAAATATTTAAGAAATAGAAACTGGGAATTATTTCCTTTCATAGGTTACTTTATTATATTCAACATTTTTTATTTTTTCGAATTTATTCTATGAGCTGAATTTCAGTTATGTATTTTATAAAGCTTTTTTTTTAATAGTTAATTTTTAGGAATGACATTATGCACTACCAGACTATTATATTGAATTATATAGTGTCATTCCTAAAAATTAAAGGAATAGGACTATTACAAAAAAGCTTTATAACATACAAATAAGGCAAAAAACATGTATTTTGTTGATAGAAACAACATCATGATCGAGGAATATTGAATACTACGTGAACCTATCGCCTCAACAGCTAAAACAACACGCAATTTACAACTTTCAAAGATGCACAATAAAAAAATGAGAGTAAATTTTGCCTTAAGCAGTTGTAAAATTAAGAAAAAGTTGAATTAAAGCGTTTTGATTTACTTTAATAAAGCGTTTTGCAAAATTAAATCTAGCGTGAAACACGCTAAACATGTTTATATGATTATATGGTATAATTACCTTTTTTATTAATATCCTATATTAATAATACCAAATGTACCAACACATTTTCGAAAGCCTACAAATTTTAAAAACTTTCCGTTCTTTAGGCCATTATTTTCTTTCTACATTTCAGTTTTATTTAAAAATGATAAAGGTAAAGCTGCCACTGGCATTGCAAGTTTACCACGTATTGAAACGATATAATTCAAATATTGTTTTATTAGTTAAATGCTCAGTTTTATCCATACCATAAATTATTTATGCAAAAATGCTAGAAGTTTAATAAATTATTGCTTAAAAAGGCACAAGTGGTTATCATCAATAGCTAACAGGAGTTAAAAGTTCTTTGCCACCAATTGCAGCAGTAGC
Source organism: Pollenia labialis (assembly GCA_949318255.1). Classification (NCBI taxonomy): domain Eukaryota; kingdom Metazoa; phylum Arthropoda; class Insecta; order Diptera; family Polleniidae; genus Pollenia; species Pollenia labialis. The sequence continues at coordinate 96,493,650 of OX439142.1, read as the reverse complement.
AAAAGTCTTCTGTATTCATAGTCAGCTATCTATATACCACAATTCCTTTTTCTCTGCTTCAGCAAATGAAGAAAAAAACGTATAATTTTCGATAAAATTGCAAAATTTATATCAATAACTTTGTAAAACATGACTGAAAAATTATGATTTATGTGAAAAGCAAGAAATTAAAGAGAGAAAAAAAAACTGAAAAAATAATAAAACCATTTGGTTATTGTAATGGTGCTATATATTTAAAAGATTATGGCCACCAAAAAGGAAAGAAAAGAAAAAAAAAGTAAAACATTTTTTATTGATCTTTAGAGCAATTTTCGTTGGCCAAATTCTTAAAACGTGCCTGATTTGGGTAGAAATGTAAGAAACAAGAAAGAGAGAACTATTTCTTAAACATTTTGCGGCTATCATTTAGAAATGAATGTATTAAACGTTTATTGGCAAAGTTGGCAAAAATTCTACTCGAAAAGAAACACAACAAAAAATAGCAAAATAGTAATGCCTACATATTGGCGCATTTTAAGTGCACGTTTTACTGCATACTTTTTAGCTTAACTTAACACATTTCAGAGTTGCTGGTTTTGCTGTTGCTGTAATTTTATTTTTTGTTTTACTTTCAAGATTTATGAGCCCGAAAATTTGCTTTGGTTATCCAAAAAGCAATAACTATACTTTGATTCCTTTAAAGCAAAACATTCCCATATTGTGTTATGTACATGTTCATTTGTATGTTTATGTATTTGTCTGCATGTGTATGGGAAAAACCCATTAACATATGTTAATAATATTTTCTGTGATAAGCAGTTTTTATGGTGCTACTGGCAGGCTGGTGGTGCTGTTTTGTTTCAAGATTTTCAGTATGATTTAAGATTTTTTGTAATATGTTAACTCTGCAAAAATTTTCATTTTGAAATATTTTATAATTTAACGTTTGATAATCCCTATTTTTGTCTATTCTGCTTGTGTACTTGCAGCTGTAAGCTCTATGAAGCCCAACATGGATACTACAAATTGCATCCTAGTCCAAGATGTTAAGTCGCAACCACATGATTTACATGGCAATACAAAAACAAATCTACTTAATGGCAATAGTTTACAACCCACAGCATACCCAACAGAAGAATCAATACAAACCAGTACCTCGGATCATAGTTCCAGTACTAATGGTGGCGGTGGTGGTGGTTTTCAAAATTTGGCACCCTCTTTGCAATTGCAACATCAACAGCAGCTGTTGTTGCAACAACAACAGCCACATACCATTAATCAACAATTGAATTTGGGAATTAATGCAAACATGGGTGGTGTTTTGGGCTTAGGTATGGGCACTGGTGCTGGTGCTGGTTTAATAGGCCAAGACGCCACATCCCACCTACAGGACCAATCGTATACGGCACAACAGCAGCAGCAACAAAATCATCATCATCAGCCATTGCTTAAGTGGCCACAGGTTGTCGAACTAAAGGATTTCAATGAACTGTATCACGCCAATATACCAGCTTATCAATTCTGGACTTTGGAATTCCGCAATAAACATCCCGCCTTTGTACGTTTCAATTTTACATTGCCGTGGGGTGCCAATTTTGCCGTTTATTCGCGACGTAATGTTGCTCCCTCGGTAACACAATATGATTTTGTTGAATTCATTAAAGGCGGTCGTTTGGACAGTCATTTAAGGCATAGACGCAGTGTCACTGCTAATGACACTCAATACCACCACAAATATATGGAAGATACTGGTGATATATTGCTTGACATTTCTGCTGAACATTTGCAACGTTTAACTGCCAAAGATATGGCCTTTATGGCTGCTCGTCGTTACTTTAATGGCGCTGACAGTGATACTGACGACGATGGCGATGACATTGAAGATGGCGCTGACGGTGACGATGAAGAGGATGTGGATAATGAGGATAATGATTCGATAGATTCTTCATTTGAATACACTGGTGATATTGACACTCCTTTAGATACCGCCAAACATTTAAGATATCGTCAGCAGCAACAACAGCAACAAAGACGTAGAAAGCGTTCGGCGGCTGGAATGGATGGTGGTTTGCCCGCCTTAGATATGGACACAATGATGGTGAATGTTTCTTTGCTGCAGTACTTAGACACTGGGCTTTGGTTTATCTCTGTTTACAACGATGAATTAGTGTCACACTCGGCCACTCTGATAGTTGAGGAGGCAGAAGGCGTTAGCACCACTTGTCCCAATGATTGCTCTGGCCGAGGTAGTTGTTATTTGGGCAAATGTGATTGTATTGATGGCTATCAAGGATCAGATTGTTCAAAAAGTAAGTATGAATTTTTAAGCAGAGCTAAACTAAACCAAATTTAATCAAGTCCTTTTAGTCTTTGAGTAAACTATAAGACATAAAGTAATTGTAAATATGTGTGTAATTATTTTATTTCATAAATTTAATTTTTTACTATTTATTTTTTTTCATAAAACCAGATTTGCAAACAGAATTATTTCGAAAACTTTTTTTTTTATTAAAACAATAATTTGCTACAAACAGTGCTTGCTACGACATGTCGCGACACCTACTTGTGGTTTTTTTCTTCTTTACAATTGTATAAGATTTCTTTAATTTCTTGATAATTTTGTAGATTGTGTTTGTAATTTTAATTTTATTGTCTTTACAGTTCTTTAAAATTTCTTCAAAGTTTGCTAATTTAAAGCATATCCTACGGCGTCTTTTGTATATTATTGTGTTTTTCTCCTATTTCCTTATTTATTTTAAGTAATGAAATTTAAAGTCATTATTTATCACCTTTCTTTAAACTTTTTTTTGTTACAAAAGTTCCATAAAACAGTAAACAAAAAGAATCGAAAATAAACAAAACCTGTCATCATCACCTGTGTTTTTTGTTGGTGTAGTTTTTCTATGTGCTTTGAAGCAAAATAAAAAAAACTTTATGAAAATAAGTAGAGAACAAAAAGATGAAACTAACACACATATAAACAAAGTTGTTTTTAACAATTTTCTTATAACAACATATCACACAGAAAAAGTTCACACTAATACATTTACACAAAAATAAAAAAATAAGTTTTGTTCTCCTTTTTCTCTCAAAACTGTCGAATATCAAAAACAAACACATAAACTAAATCCTTTCTTTTTCTCATACTTAGAATTTTCTTTACTTATTTATATATATATGTGTGTGTGTGTGTGTTTTTATTACAGGCGTCTGTCCAGTGTTATGCTCAGCTCATGGTCACTACGGTGGTGGTGTGTGCCACTGTGAAGAAGGCTGGAAGGGTTCAGAATGTGATATACCTGTGGGTGAATGTGAAGTACCAAATTGTTCAAGTCATGGTCGTTGCATTGAAGGTGAATGCCATTGTGAACGTGGCTGGAAGGGACGTTTTTGTGATCAACGTAAGTAGATTTTTTTTGTTGATGTACATACATTTGTGTGTTTTTCTGTTAAGAAAATTCATTTGTATGAATAACGCTTTTTACACATACAAACGATTTGTAAATAAACATTGAAGGAAGTAAATATTTTTTCTATAGGTATAGTTATTTTTTGCTAACTGCTCGTTTTTTTAAATAAAGTGTAGGGGATAAAATGCATTTTAACGATATTTAAAATCATCTAAAATGTTAAGAAAACTGTTAAACTAGAAATAATTTATCGTTAGGCTTTTATAAATTTTCCAAATTAATTTTATACTGTCTGTTTCTGTAAAATAAGACCAACGTCGTAAACGATTTAATCGTTTTTTGTTGTGGATATTTTGAATTTGCTAGTGTTCGTAAATAAACGTTATGCACTGTTCTTTAGTGTTCGGTTTGGTAGATATGTGGAAAACACAAACACCAATAGTGTTTGTGTAGTAAATCATTAAAAACAAACGTGTCTCTGCTTGTAATCTTCGAACACGAAAATAATACTGTACTTATCCCACTCAAAAAAAAAGTTGAGGACATTTTATTGCGTTCTGTTTTTTTATCGGTTCAGCACATATTCGCAAGATAGGTCCATTTCTATTGTGCTTAGCACCCTTTTGGAAGGTTAAAGAAAATAAAAATTTGTTTAAAAGAACAAAATACATTTACGGAAAAAACTAAAAGTCAGCAAAAAATTTTATAGAAACAAATTATGTGGATTTAAAATCGCACAAATTTTGAAAACGAGGCTGTAAAGATAAATACTAAAAATATTCCTTTTCAATACTTCATACTTTGAGTACCAATTATCTTTACAAGAACTACTGTTAAAAACAGTAAAAAATATAGTTGTGTTGTAAACAATTGAAATCAAAATCATGTTAGATTTTAATTCCATTTCACTTAAATTTCTAGAACATGCCCTATAATGTTCGTCACTTTCTTGAAAATAGTTATTAACGGTGTCAAGGGTTGTGTTAATACACAAACACTAAAAAATAGATACCGTTTCTTGGTGTGTGAGCCGTACGCTAAATAATGTTCTGTTTATTTGCGAACACTGATTTGTACAGTGGGTACAAAACGAAAAAATAAAAATTGAGAAAAATGTTGTATACTTGCAAATAATAAAACCTAAAGTTTTGCAAAATTAGGGAATTAATATAAAGAAAAACAAAAAAAAGCAGGTCACATCTCCATTTTAAAATTTTTGAACAGGTGGGAGCACAAATCGAATAAATTTTTTCGTTTTATAATTATAAATTATAATTTGAATGAAATTATTTATGAAGCTAGTAAAAATTTTATTTCGTTATAAATTAAAATTTTAACAAAATGTTTTTAAAAATAATAATAAATTAATAATATTGTTCATGGAAATCTCTTTGTGGAAAATATGTGTGGTTGTTAAAACAATTGTTGCTTTATTGTGAACACCACCGGAAATTTTGCTGTCATTTAAACATTTTATCAATTTAATATCATTAAACTTTGTTCACATGCATTTCGTCCAACATTTTGTATAAACATATTTATTTTCGCTGTCAGTTGCATATACATTCTTCACTACGAAATAGAAAGGTAAATTTTGAGTATACAATTTTAGCTGCAACAAGCTTATTAACATTTCCATTTCGCTAACATGTCAAAATTGTATCCGAAGCCTGGTACTCTGTTCGACAATTCACGTAAAATGCTGTCAAAACGAATATGAAAAAAACTTGTGCGGACTATCTATAAAATAATGTTGCAAGAGTTGTACTCTGCTCATTTTGTGAAAAACTTCCGAAATGTTTCAGGCAACATTTTTTTAAAACTGCGAAATAATATAAGCTGAACTTTTTTCACGTTTTTATCCATATTTCCTTTCTTTGTTATTAAAAAAAATAATTTTAGTAAAATAAATGTGGTGTTTATCTACGTACGCAAAACAATGTCGCATTCTTAAATTGAATAAAAACATCAAACTGTGCAAATTCGCAAGATAGGTAACAATAAATGAACAGAGTAGCAGGCTTTAGGGTTAAACAATTTTTCTTATTTTTTTATGAAACATTAAAATAAAAACAATTGCACTATGCTTGTTGAAAAAACAGACAAGCCGGGCACACGGCGTTTTAACATAATTTGGGTACGCTGAATCCAGTGGTACTCGACTTTTTTAAGATTGGCTCTGGTTTTCGAGGGGTATTTCTAAAATGGAGGAAGTTGCGCAACATATGTTCGCGTAACTTTATATGTTTTAAAAACGACTGCTCACATTAAACAAATTTTTACTTTTCTTAAAGGAATTTCGTTTTTTTTAGTAATTTCAATAAACTAAACCGTTTCTGAGATACGCGAACATATGTTATGCAACCACCTCCATTTTCGAAATAACGGCATATCTCGAAAACCAGAGCCAATCAAAAAAAAAAACGGCGAGCACCACTGGAGTCGGCGTAAACGCCATGTGCCTAGCTTGTCTAAAAAAAAGTGTAAATTTCTTGCACAGTGTTATCAGTTCTAGGATTATCTGAAAAGCAGGATGTTTATAAACATTTTATTTTGAACTTTAAGTATGAAACATATCCTAGATTTTAAACACACCATTTTAAATTACTTTTTACAATATCTATGAGATTTTTTAAGATTTTTCCCTGATGAAGATAGAGCCAAACAAAAAGTCCATCCTAACCCGGTTATTAGAAAAAACTGGTTTTATTTTTATAAAAGATTTCCTTAACAAACTGATAAAATCCTTATGCAAACCTTAAATTAAAATTTAAGTGTTTTTTAGTTATTATTTTTTTTTTAGTTACGTTAGGGTGTTTCAAAATTCGTTTTTAATAAATACAAATATTTATTAAACCTTAGGTTTTTTTTATTTCTAATCAAAAATAATCTCTCCTCCTTTCAGCAAGTTTTTTTTTGTGAAAATTTTATTGCAAAAAAGTTTTGTTTTTATTCTATTTCTCTTCTTATAAACATTTATAATAAATTCCTTTTTTTGTGTTTGTAACTTGTTATTGCAAGGATGTTAAACGTTTCTTAACAGCAAAAACTTTTATTAAAAACATATGGCCATTAACAATTCTTAAACAAGTTTAACTTCTTTCAATGGACGTCGTTATTCTGTTATTACTTTTTTTTAACTTTTTGTTGTTTTTATTGTGTTTGAGTTCTCCCAAACCAACCATTCATTTTAATGACCTTTTTTAAACGTGTCCAACATGCTAATGTTCGTTCTATTTTTCTTTAAACTATGTACCGTTACTAACACTTGTTCATTTTTCATGTCCTTCCTTTCTTCCATTTCTTTTTTTGCTCTTGTTCGGAAACAAAACAGATGATTGTTTAGATCCTTTGTGTTCGAGTCATGGCACCTGTGTGGCTGGTCAATGTTATTGCAAGGCTGGGTGGCAGGGTGAAGATTGCGGTACCATTGATCAGCAAGTATATCAATGTTTACCCGGTTGTTCGGAGCATGGTACCTATGATTTGGAGACAGGTCAATGTGTGTGTGAAAGACATTGGACGGGACCAGATTGTTCACAAGGTAAGTAGATTTCAGTGTTAATTGAATAATAGCATTTAAACTAAACAAAAATTTAATTATAAATAACAATAATGAGATTAATAATAACAAAATAAAATTAATAAAGCATAACTTAGGGGTTTGTTTAAAGTTTTATTATAAAATATACTCGTTCGTTCCTTCAAATATTAAGCAAAAAGAAAATTTAATTAAAATTGCTGTCATTTTAATAAATTTTAAAGAAAATTAAATTAACAATTTGTTTTAACAAGTATTTCTGCCATAAATTATTATTGCTTATTTCAAAATATTTTGTTGTTGTTATTTTAATTGTTGCTGTTGTTGTTTGTTGTTTTTTTCTATTAACAAAAATTTCCATAAATTAAGTCATCTGTACAAAACTAAACAAATACAAACATTTAATAATGTCTTCTGCAACATTTTTGTTGCTTTTGTGTATGTGTGTGTGCGTGTGTGCAAGCATTAAGCATTTTGCCTGTGCATGTTATTGAACCGGAAATTATGTTCAGCAAAAAAAAAATTTATTACTAATTTACAATGCAAAATTTAACAAATGTGTGTGCATGTTCAAACATGTTCATTGCAAAAAACATGTGGCTTTCCAAATGCATATATTAAATATGTATATGCATTATTTGTTTAGAAAATTCTTAAAGTAATTTACATTAAAATACCGATAAGTAATAATTTAATAGACTTCCATTTAAAACTTATACATCAATATTGAGATATCCTAGCAAGCATTTAAGAAGAGGTTTTACCTTTTAAAACCTCGTCTTAGAAGTCAATTGCTATCGGGACAGGGGTCTAACCACCGCATACGATATCGAGTGAACTATCGCATTTTTCTGCACACAATAGACATTGACGTATCGTATGAAACTCGAGAGATGTTATTTCTTCGGTAATTCGATATCGAATTCTATCATCTCAAATTACGATGCATTTTATTCTGTCTGTCTGTTTGACTGTCCTGATACAAAATCAAAAAATATCAATCAATTTTGTTCGTATATCGTATGCGGTAATTAGACCCCAGGTCTATCTCTGAAAAAGTCTCTTTCGCAATAAGATTTTAAAAATATGGAATTTGTTGAATCGTTTTTGTACCCAAGTGTTTACTGTGTTGTTGTTATTTTTTTTTTAAGATGTATGTGTATTTGAGTAGACAAACAATTGGGATTTTGTTTTGAGAAAAAATTCTTAATGGTTTAGTTTAAAACAAGACAATTATATTATGGTTTTAATTCAAATGTGTTTTTTCTCTCCCGAATTGGCAACAATAGCAAATAAAACATAAAGGGCAATGTGTAAACTAAAGTGTGTTTAATTAATTTATTATCTTATCAAATGAAATCGAGAAAATATATTGGTTTCAAAACCGCAAAATAATCAGAGTTGAACATGTGGTTTCGACAACATTGGAAAATTTGCTATACAAACATTAAAAAATATTTCTAAAACAGTAATAAATATTTAAATAACATTAGCAAACGATAAAAGATATTTCCCTCAAACAAGGAAAACGAAAGGAAACACGAATTAAAAGCAGAAGCTCTTTATAAAAACGTCTGGAATCATTTTCATTGAAACCCATTATTTATTTGTTTAGGACTACAATAAATTAAAGAGTTTTTTTTAATAAATTTATTTGCAAATCACTTTGTATTTTGCTAAAACACCAAAAGCATAATTTAAAATGGCCCTGATTCTACTAGTCCCTTTCTGATACATAAAAAATTACAATCAATATAAGCTTTATAAAATTTAGTATTAACAAATTCTTTGCCCATTACTCATATAAAAATAAAATTAAATTCGTTTTTTGTTGTTCTCCAGACTCCTTTTTAACTCCCAGCTAAAGATTTTGTTTGCCATAAAGTAGACCGACGAAAAAGAAAACCAATAAACAAATTATACGTTTTTCTTCTTTAATAGATTTGTAAAACAATTCCCCAATGTTTTGTATATAACTGTATGTAAACAAAACAATATTTGTCGCGCCTAAGAGCCAACTATGTGACCTAAAGCAATAAAATAATATAAAAAGTAGATATAAAAAAATATAAAAAGAGGCAGGTATTTAGGCTGCAAAAAAAATAATATAAAACATACCACTTGTGCTTAACAAATGTGCCAAGAATTTAATACACTTTACGGAAACATACATAAACTATGTTTAATACTTTGGTATTAAATGTATATGTATAGAAAAACACATAAATATACAACGTTGTCACACTGGGCTGCCATTTACAGGCCAGCTGTAAAAGTCACTGGTTACAATATGAACCAAAATTTTAATACGTCAGTTTGTGTGTGTTTGATCCTTTCAATGTAACCTTGTTAGTGGTTACAGAATGCTTCACAAACATTTATTTTTGAGTCTCCTACAATCGGATATGGTTTATGGAAATAACGTTTAAAGTGAAAAGATTTCAGGTTAAAGGAGAGTAAGAAATTTGCGCAAAAGACTGTTTTTTATTCATACCCAAATTTAATAGGTTATTTTTAAAGATCCTGAAAACTATTTAGGCGAATTCGAATTTTTAACTACCCCCTTAAACTGTCTGAGAGTTCAACCTCCAGTCCAATGTTTTTTTTAGCTTCAGGCGTTTAGGCTGTGCTATATTGGACCAGTCAGTCAGTAATGTAACAATTTTATTACTCAAAATTTTTTTTATGCTTTGTTGTTATTTGTGTTTCAAGAAAATTTTTAGCTGTAAGCCGCCACTTCTCTAGATACTATCAGGTATGTTCTGAAAATCACACCGTTTTTGTGTTTTTCGGTGTGATTTTCAATTGTCGAAAGCACAAAGGATTTGTTTTTTAAAATTATTGCTAATTTTTAACGCTTTTTGTTTTTTTTAGCCGATTTAGCGATCTCAAATTAGTTTTAGGGTGGTTTAAAATTTTGTATTTTTTTTTCGAATTTTATCCATGTTCGCGATAGAAGCGATTTGTTCCTGTAAGTTTTCGGATACTTTACAGTTTTAAAGATTTTTAATAATTATTAGACTTTGCTATCATGCCGCTGTTAGCAAGTTTTTGCGAATTTCCGCTAATATAGCAATTTTTAACGAATTTTTGCCATTCCTTATAGTTTTAGGGAGTTTTAATCAATTTTATGGCTTGTTTGAAATATAAAATTTTTTCGCGAATTTTCACTTTTTTGCAAATTTTTTTTTCTTATTTTCCGACATTTTTTTTTATCCATTTAGCGATTTCAAATAAATTTTAGGATAAGTTTACAAGTTTGCAATTTTTCGCGAATTTAAGCTATTTTAGAGATAGAAGCGATTTTTTCATGTGATTCTTTACAGCTTTTACGATTTTTAATAAATATTAGACTTTGCTTTCATGCCGCTGTTAGCAAAAAAGCGAACTTTTATTAATCTAAAAAAAACAAACCTGCAATCACAACAGAAGTCACAAAAGCAAATATCATTTGGTAGTATCGTCGAATTTTCTTAATTTTAAATGATTTGTTGTTAATAAAATAACTTATTGCATTAAAAATTAATAAACAACACATGGAATATTTTATTTAAAAAATTTTTTATAACGGTCAACTTACAATAGTCGCAAAAATAACAAAGTGATTTCAAAAAGTTGTTTACGTAGCTGAACGTTTTGAAATCACAAAATAATATGCCCAGAACACTTTTCTTGTGATTTGAAATCACTTTCATAAAATGTGATTTTCAAAACAGACCTGTATTATAACATCTGTTTGATATGTTTACGCGTTTAGACTTAATAATAAATACAACATTGTTTATTTTGCGAATTTATTCTATTAGACAAATTTCAGTTACGTATTTTTATTAAGCTTTTTTGTAATACTTCTTTGTAATACTCCTATTCCTTGAATTTTTAGGAGTGGCTTTATACACTACCAGACGATTATCTTATATCTTCTTGTTACATTTTACCTTAACTGTCCTTTGGATAACAATGAAGTATTTTCTATGTACAGAAAAATTTACAATTATTAGACACCAACAGAATGAAATGCATTTTCTGGCCCGCTACGGGATTTCTCAGAATTCTTTGTGTCACACTGGATAGTGCTTCTTTACAAATTAAATGTATTTAACTCAACAATTTTAACAAATAGAATCTGGGAATTATTTCTTTTCATAAGCTGCTTTATTATATTCAACATTTTTTATTTTTCGAATTGAAGGAATAGGTCTATTACAAAAAAGCTTTATAAAAGGACATAACTGAACTTTAGCTCATAAAAAGATTCGAAATATAAAAAAAATGTTGAATTTGATAAAGTAACTTATGAAAATAAATAAATCCCAGATTCTTAAAATTAAATAAATTCTGTGAATTTCACAATGATTTTGTTTCAAGTTATTATTCATTTAGTTATGTAGTTCCCCAAATATTCGGCTTAACTCATCTCTAAAATTCGTAGTACTTGTAGTTGTTTCTAGCTGTTGTTGGCATGTGGCCCATGACGACCACGTTGACATGAGTGTTGGTCATGGTCGTAACATGACACTCTTTTACTTGAACTAAATAGTGTATAAATTTACTATGAAGTGGTATAAAAAAGTTCGTGTAGAATATAATATTAAATGTGTATTAGTGGAGTTTAAGTTGTATATGTTTAAGTTTTATTAAATTGCTGGTCCTTCCTCTTATTTCATTATACACCTTATGCTTGGGAATGAAAAGGTTGGAACTTTTTTAAATTTTATAATCTTCCACGATTTTTTTTTTCTTTTAATTTTTTCCATATTTTGCTAATTTTTTTTAGTGCAAACGTTACTTTCAGTAAACATGTACCTTTCTCTCTCACTGTTCTGTTATCTCTCCTTTTTTCAGTCTCCTGCTCTTCTGCTTTACTTTTGTAGCATATCGTGAAAAAAAGTATTATATGCAGGATTTTGTTATATTTTTCTGGAGTTTTTTTTCTAAGCTCCACTTTCAACATGCTGTTATAGGTTGTGGTATATTGTCTAGGTTTTTTTTTGGTAGATGTATCATACCACTATTACATTTACACCATACGTGTGTATGTGTGAGTGTGATTGCATATGTTGGTGTGTGTGGTCATGTTTTGAATGTTTCATGTGTTGTGTTAGTATAAGTTTTTTTATATATTTGTAGTTTTCTAATTTATTTGTAACCAGTTCTAGTATGTGTTGCCATTTTGTTTTTGTTTCGTTTAGTGTTTGTGTTGTTGCTTCTTGTTTTGGGTTAAAAGTACTCAACATTGTTGAGTTGTTATTAAATTTTGCAATTTTTATTATGAAGTTTTTTTCACATATTTCTCATATATTTTTTTTCAATATATATTTGTTGCTGTTGTTGGTATGTAGTGGGTAGTAGTACTTTGATATTGTTTTACTCTGTATGTTGTTTATATTTAGATTGTTACAAAATCAGGTTAAGTGGAAAAATATACTTTATTTCAGTTTTTTATTTTTTTGGTTTTTTTGCATATACAAAACTAAAAATAAAAACAACAAATATTTCCATAGGATGTTGTGGAGAGTTAGTTATTTAAGCATTAAGTGGACTTAAAATAACTTTCGAACCAAAGCTAAAAATATTTAATGTTTTTCGACTCTAGTTTTTATTTTAATTTAAATAGTTTTTCTACGAGCTCAATATCGTGGATAGCGTTTTTGTATATAAAACTGTATAAACAATTTAATTTTATTTGAAAATAGAGATTTTATAAAAAATTTTGTCTATAAACTACAGATATTTAGGTCAGCGGTAGTGAGATTTTTTTATTTTTATGAAAAAAGATAATTAAAAAAATATTTATTCTATAAATTTCAATTTGTGAAATTTGATTTTTAAAGTTATAGTCAGTTCCCATGCTCTTTAACTCCAGCGTCGAGAAACTTTTCGATTGAAATTTGAGAAGTGAAACAAAAATGTCATAAACTAGAACAAACAACTGTTTTTCTCACTTAACTGTGTCTGTAAAATTTTTAGGGAGTAGTAGCTGGCACGACAGGAAATTAGTCGCCAATTTAAAGAAAATGTGTGTCTGTAAAATTTTTGTGAGAAAATTGCCGCTTTGAACTGTCAAATAAACTCACAGTAACAACAGGGTGAAAGCCAATTTTAACATAAAAAATATACTAAAAATGCAATGACGGTAGTGTTTTCGCCGTTAGAAAAATTAAAATTTTAGTAAATTTTGTTTGGCGTCAATAATATACATATGTGATTGACGCTATCAATGGCTTCAATTTGACATTGATCGCAGCGACGTAATCTCCTTTGATAGTTTTCGACATGAATAACAGACATATTGTTTCTCACTTTGCGAGAAACAGTTTCATTTTTTTTACACATCTTTTCGATGCGAGATGGATACAGAAGATTTTTTGTTTTAAAAAACTCAGTAACCTTTTTTAATTTGAAGGTCCCAAGCTTCTGTTTTTCGTAGAGCATCACTAAGGAACCAAGCTTATTGTTTTTTGGACACATTTGACACGAACGTCAATAACCCTACGTTGCCACAAGCAAGTAATTACCTACAAGTAGGGTGTATGTATTATTTACGAAAATCATGAGAAATAAGTAAACACGAAATTTTTTTGGTTGGCTACACATGACAGTGCAAGTTCATTTTTAAGCTGTCGGCGTCAACTAATCTTCTAGCTTTTATTTGCAAATCGTTGCATCTACAGACTGTCGTAAAGGCTATGATATACATTCATTAACTTTATAATTTCTTCTTTATTTAACTTTTATGAAATCTTTATGAAAAGTTATGTTTATTTTTAAAAATATGGGAATACAATATTTATTAATATTTTATTTAATTTTTTTTTCTAAATGCCTGAAAATGATGTTTAAAACTACCATTTAAATGCGTTGTTGCATAGTTGTGTTCTTTTTTATGTTTAATTGTTTATAAATACACAGAAATCAAAAATAAACATAACTTTGATTTTGCTAAGTACTGGTTAATTGACACAAAAAGCATTCACGGTAACACTGAGTTTTTCGATCCTGCACTTGCATGTGGAAACGGGGGGTAATCTTACAGTTAATGTATATATTCACTAAGATTCATTCAATGTTTGTACTTTCAGCCTAACTGGTTGAGGGATTTCTATATAATGCGTGAGGAACAACTTTTGTTGCATTTTTTGTATTGCTATCTTAATCCTATAGTATTCATTTACGCCCGTAGTTATACAAATTTTTTAAATTTTATAAAGGTCTACAAGACAAATTTTGTGTGCAAATTTGCCTTAATAAACGTTTGTTAAATTTAATAATCGTTTATAAATACGGGGGTTAAACTTTAAATACTTCCAAGAATTCTAAAAAAGGCCCCACTACTTCTGAGTTATTGAGTAAGTGTCTTCAGAAGTTTAATTTGCATGAACATTACTCTAAGTTCTTATTATATTTCGTAAAATAAAAGAATTTATCTGGCTACTGGGTGCACCGGTGGGATAGTTGTTTGTGAGCTTGTCTATCAGTGTGGTAGTTGCGGGTTCGATTTCGCTACTATTGCTCGGTTTATTAAGTTAAAATAAAATTTGTAATTGTATCTGTATCTTTCAATGAATAAATAAATAAAATTAATCTAACTGCTATTTTCTCTATTGTAAAATAGACATTTGGAAAGTAATACAAATATTTTTTTTTAATTATTCTTCAAATGACATTTTGTCTATAACCTACAAACTTAAATAAACATAAGAATCCTTTAAAAACATAAAACTTTAGAATTTAATAAAATATAACAAATTTTTAGTATTCACTTTAAATAAAAAACAATATATTTTTTAAGTGTTTCCAAGAGCACTCTTGACATGACGTATAATTGATATTAAATGTTTTCAGCATTAATATTACTCATACGTTGAAGTTAGTGATATACTTGTAATGCTTGCAAAAAAGTTAAATTTTACTTTAGAAAAAATTGGTTATTTTCATGTCAAAAAATATAAAAATTTAAGTGACGACAGACATACAATTTGTGTTGAATTAAAGCTTAAGTAGATGGTAGTTGATCATTATTATGTCTACAGATATTCACCCTTATTCCATTTAACGTCGTCGTCATCGTCATCAATTAAATATCAACATCAATTTGCATCGACTTCGTCATCAATTCGATACAAAACTTGTATTCTATAACAACAGTGTAACGATGTCGATTGTTTATCGTTTTTTAAAGCACATCTCTAGTAACTTAGACAGTTAGTTTGTTTTGTTTTAAGTTTTTATCAAAAAAAAATGCAATTTGATGTTAATTTCTTAAAAATGTCGTGCTCTAAAAAAGGGAAGCTTGATTTAATCTAAAAAATTCACAATTACTAATGCCCCGTATAAATCGACAGTGTTGATTGTGCCCTGTAAAATACAGACTTCGGTTTATATACGCGGCTATCTTTATATCGGCGGCGATTGCCAAAAGGAGCAACAAAAAGTTACGCGTAAATTGCAAACATTCGAAAAATTTGCAGAAATAGCGGAAATTCGCGAAAATTTTTAATATTTAAAAAAAGCAATAAAATTGATTAAAATTCCCTTAAAACATAAGGAATGGCAAAAGTTCCATAAAAATGACTAAATATCCGGAAATTCGCAAAAATTTCCTAATTGCGGTATAATAGCAAAATTTAATATTTATTAAAAAACGTTAAAGCTGTAAATAATCACATGCAAAAATCCCTTCTTTCGCGAACATGGCTAAAATTCGCGAAAAATTGCAAACATGAAAACAAACCCCAAACATTTATTTAAACTCGTTTAATCGGTTAAAAACATAATGTCGGAAAAATACAAAAAAAAATTTGCAAAAATTCGTGCAAGTTTTCAATATTTCAAAACAGCCATAAAATTGATAAAAAAAAAAATGCCTAAGACTATAAGAAATTACAAATATTCGATAAAAATTGCAAAATTAGCGGAAATTCGCAAAAATATCGGTATGATAGAAAAGTTTGATATCTATTAAAAATCGTTAAGGCTCTAAAGAATCAGAAAACTTAGACGAAAAGATTCGTCTACCAGACACATGGCTTAAATTCGCGAATTTCCGCTCATTTAGAAATTTTTATGGAATTTTTGCTATTTCTTATAGTTTTAGGGACTTTTAATCAATTTTATGGCTTGTTTGAAATATTAAAAATTTTCGCCAATTTTTCGCTATTTTAAAAATTTTTGCAATTTTCGCGTAGCTTTGTTGCTCATTTTCCATTTTTTTAATTTAACATTATTATTATGGTAAAGTTAAAAAGGAATAAAACTGTTTCGACACCAATAAGACTGCCGACAAAATCAGAGTCAATTTATATCGATGCCAACGTTAACGTTGCGTACGGCATACCAAAAATACATCGACGCTTATCGATAAAACTTGATATTGACAATGGGCATACCGATTTGCAAGAATCGACACAAAACGTTACCGTTTCGTATTGATGACGCTTAATGGAATAAGGGTGATTATTTTTAAACACATTTATTAAAAAACTTTTTAAAACTTTAAAAATTTGTTAAAGTTTTTTCTGTAGAACCATATTTTCTAAAATTTAAATATTGACTAAATGTTATTGAGAAAAGACGAATGTCTGTACATCAAAAGTAAATTAACACAAAAATATCCGTAAAACAATAATTAAACGTAATTTTTAGTTTACAAATGCAACATATAATAAAAATTTATAAAGATTATGTAAAATTGGCAGTCATTATTCATCTGACACAGTAACCGTGGGTTTTCTGTTCAGTAGAACTCTATGATATTACATTGGATCATGGAGTTCCACTGAACAGAAAACCCACCGTAGAAACAAAAGAACTTCTAACGTTGCTAAAATGGTCTCCAATACAACGCTAGCGATAGTGCAGAAACGTGACAGAGAAGGTGCTATTATGTATATCGCTTTTTTTTTTAGCTGCATGAGGACTTCAAATGATTATAAAAGACAGAAGAAATATTGTTGCAATTAAATTTTATTTATTATAATCGGGAAGATAATTTCTGTGGCATTTTAACAAAATATCTTAAGTCAACTTTTAAAATTTGAAAAAATGTTATTTATCATATGAATTTTTATTCAAAAACATTTTTGTTTACGCTTGTATTACAAACGAAATTTTTCATTTTTAATTTTGGCTTATTTTACTACAAAAAAAAAATAATTTTTTCTTCGATTTTTTTGCTGTCTTATCTCAACTCAAGATGTTTTGTCAAAATGGCACAGATTTGATCACTCCAATTTTTGACAACTATTTTCAATAAATCAGGCGTCAATGATGGCTTAAATATTGGCTTCCAATGCGTAAAGATTTGCTAGTTTGTCGGCATAAACCATTGACTTATTATAGTCACATAATAAGTTATCCTGAATCGCACGATCGAACGAGGTGGCCAGTGAACAGAACTACTTCTGGAAATTAAGTTGCCTTCAAGTTAATTTTAAATATGAGTGCGATGTTTGGCAAAATACGCCATCTTCTTGGAGTCAAATGTCATTAATGTTCAGCTGATTTATTTTCGGAAACAAAAATTTTGTCAGCATTGCTCAATAGTGCCCGCTATTCACCGTAACGGCAGCTTCTTGCTCTCTTAGAAAGAGCGTGTAAACCGAACCAAACAGTCAATTTGTATATATTTAATGGCGATAAGTTAACAACTTGATGATGGGTATTCTGCTTTGTAAAACTGACGAGGAGCTCTATGAACTTCGCAAATAGATTTATTGTTTTATTCAAAGTTAATTTTTACATTTTGGAAGTGTTGTTCTAGCGTAAAACGATTCAAGATGACTTGCCAAACCTTGCTTGAGTGCCCCGGTAGACTAGCTGGTAGCGAGCTAGTCTATCAGCGCCGGGGTTGCGGGTTCGATTCCCGCCTGAGACTCTGGTTTCTTTCCTGCAGACAAGCATAAAGCTTCGCGGAATAAGCTTAGGAAATTATAAAAAAAAAAAAAAAAAAAAAAAATATCAACCCAGCTGTCATAGCTGATGTTTTCCAGACGTATTCTAGACGTCCAGTTTTGGGCAAATTTTTGAATATTGCTAGCCTTATGTCACGGATAACATGAGCAAAGATGGCTTCCAAAACTTTCAAGTGATGCTGGTTTATTAGCAAAATCAGTGACTTCACGTTGCCAACCAAAGACATTTTCGTAAGATGTCAAATAGCACGTCATTCGAGGCTTATAGAAAGGCATATATCTCGAATCCACTCATCTTGATTTAAATAAGTCTTTGGTTGCGGTCGCTTTATCCAGCTAAAGCCACATCTCATCCGGATCAATGTCTTCTATTATTTTAAACATAAAATTGTTGATAATGGTGCTTTTTCAATGTCCATTGACCGCAACGCAAGCTTCAGTTTCATTGTTGAAGTAATAATGTCTGATGATGCCACCAGCACGTAAACATTTTTCTAGATTTAATGGACTTTTGAGGGTCTGTTGTGGATTGGTCTTACTGCATATGAGAAAATTTAGTTTGCTTGTGCTGTGTAACGATGATTGATTTTTAAAATTAATTCTATTTTATAAAAATAGTTTAACACAATATAACAAACAAATTTTAAGCTGCTAAAGTTAAGCCGAATTGTTTAATAAATTTAAAACATTTTGCTTAAACCAATTTTTGGTTTTTTAAAAGCTTAAAATTAACACGCCTGACTTTAAAAAAAATATACTTCATTTAAACAATTCAACAAAGGTGGATTTAGTCTTTTACTTATTAATCTTTATTAAATTTTTTTTTCTGAAGCACCTTAAATTATATTAGACTTTATGTACTTTTATGTAATTTGGTTCAGTATATACCTCACTGAACTATAACCTTGTTAAAGTCAACATACATACGTACATATAAATAAGTTTCTTTCGACGTATTCGTAAACATTGTCTGCCAGGTTTCCTAAAATTTGATAAACCTTATTTTTTCAATTTATAAAAATTATGAACTCTATAAACTGTTCAAAGTTCAGCCATACATATGCATAAATCTCTTTCTATATTCACATCTCAATAACTAATAAAATCAAAGAAGGAAACTTTTTTATATTGAAAGTACATTAACCCTTTTTTATGTAAATCCCAGGTAAATACTTGAGTTTAGGAGGTAAGCATACATACACACATATATGTATGTCTATTGTATAGATGAGTAAACGTAAGTCTGCATTAGTTTTTTTTTATTGAAATAAAAAACGTAGGTAAGAGTGAGAAAGAAAGCAAGAGAAGAAAAAAAAACATAAAACAGACGCCAGTCAACCTGACTGAATATGATTATCTTATAAAAAACACAAACACATATTCCCTACTTATTCTTTTAAAATTAAGTACCCTGCTGCTAAAATTGGTAATAGTAAGATTTCGGACGAGTTTATAACTAGTTGTTGGGCATTGAAAAATGAGATCTATGATCAAATTCCGACTGCACAGCTTTATACGTGACGCCAATTGTTGTAGAAACAATAACAACACTACAAAAGTTGGTTAGAAAAAAATAACAACAAGACTATAAAAATAGATGGAAAATTATTTACAGAAGAAAAACGTCCATATTTAGTTGGTTTTAAGTACCAAAACACTTGTCAAATGCTTGTCATGCAGGTGCATTCAGTCGTGTACGTGAGCTGGACGTAATATTCGCCATCATATCTAAAAGTTTTTTTTTCATCCAACATCGTCGGTCAAACAAAACAAACACATTTTTAGTAATACTACCACAATGCTTGATGAGTATTTTGATAAGTGTATTTTGGCCTTTAGAATTGACAAATTATTTTCATTTTTAAAAAATTAATAATAAAAAAGGAAAATTCCCGTTTTCTTTATGTTAAAAACATCAAATTTGAAATATAGAATGATGGCAAAAACCATATCGGGGCATTGTGCTGGTTTCTTATAATTGAGAGTTCCTTCTGTGAGCAATGGGGAATTCAACAAAAGTGAAACTTAGTGTAATAGAAAAAAAATGTTTTATATTCCCTGTAGCTCTCTCTGGTGCCAGGGTAAGTGCTTAGAATTATTCTAACATAAATAAGTCCTACAAAGTAATAAATTAAAAAAATATTGAGGTGAATTTTAAAATTAAGTTTTGATTTTAATAGTACTTATACCACAAAAAAATAGTGTTAAAGTCCCTAGAGGGAAGCGAACTGACACCAAAGTAGTCCCGTTATAGGTCTTTGGTGATAGAGACCGATTCTAGTTCTAACACTTAAAAGCAAATAAAACGCAAAGCAAGTATTTTTAAAATAATGTATTTTATGTTGCCCCTCAGACAGTTGAAATGAAATTAAAATAAATAATCAAAAAAATAAAAACTAACAATTCGGTTAGACAAAAGAAACAATGTTTTCAAGAATAATAATAAATAATATAACTTGAGTAAAATTAAGAAATTTCTGGAGGCCTACAATTCGGCCTTTCCTGATCATTCAGCGCCCTCGCTGTAGTAGTTAATGTCATCTTCATCATCTGATGGTGGAAGAGAACACCAGTACTTCAGGCCATCCGAAGCGTACACAGAACAATAATGGCGTTGCTTACAGCTAGAACAGGGTAGGTCCTCAACTACATATCGATCATTATCTAAGATCTTAGAAATCTGGAAAGGCCCCTTATATCGAGGTTCTAACTTCCGCGACGTCCCAGTACTGGGAGCTTCATTTCCCACCAGAGCTAAATCTCCAACTGCGTATTGTCGGGGTGTTGCATGCGCCTTATCGAACCATTCTTTGGCCTTTTTACGATAAGAGGCAATGTTTTTGGCAGCAGTACTTCGCCTTTCCTCTACTTCTTGCATGCGTTCTTCAAGACAACCGACGTTTTGGTATTCATCGTGTAATATTGTTACCAATTTGTTACCTAAAATATCACGAGGACGGAACCCATACAACAGCTCATTTGGAGAACAACCAGTTGTCGAGTTCTTTAAGTTGTTAATTGACCACTGAATTTTCCGCAGTTCGTCGTCCCAGCGGTGATCGTTCTGGGTTGAAGGTAGAAGCATAGATAAAATAGTTCGATTCATACGCTCAACTTGACCGTTTGCCCTAGGTGTACGAACTGCATTGAGAATAGGCTTTATAGAAAATTCTTCACAGTATTTTCGGAAATCTTTTGAGGTGAATGCTGTGCCGCGGTCACTAATAATACGTTCTGGCATTCCGACAAAACTCGATACCTCGTCTAAAACTTTGATGACATATTTAGTTGCTGTACTTGGAACTGCTCTGATAATTGTGAACTTTGTAAATGCGTCTACTAAAACAAAAATGTATTCATTTCGTTTACTAGATTTTGGAAACGGGCCCAAATGATCGACGTGTACAGTCTTGAATGGTACAGGATCAAGGTCACTAAAATGGTACACTCCCTCTTTCAGGCCACCTGACTGTTTGTTGTAAGAACATTGCACGCAAGATTTCACAAAGGATTTCACAAAATTTCGCATACGCGGAAACCACATTAATTGCAGAATCTTTTCAATTGTTCTGTCAGCACTTAAATGACCATACTTTTCATGTGCATCTTGTGTTATTTTAAAGCGTAATGATTTCGGGACTACCCACAATTTGTTGTTATTATATATCTTGCACAAACGTCCTTGATCCAATACAAAAGATTTTGCCACCTCGGTGTCCTTAGCCAGAAGCTTATTCTTGATTTCGTGTATCTTTTCATCTTTTTTCTTTACAAGCACTATCGGGCTGGCGTATTCTGATTCTGATGGTGTTATTATATCGTTTTTCAACAGGTCTTCTATCATATCATCAACAATTCGCTTTTTTGGTTCTGGAATTCTGTAAGGGGCTTGTGCAATTGGTTTGCTGGTGTCCAATTCTATTTTTAATTCAATCATATCCGTCTTACCGATCTGACTTAAGTTCTTGGCAAATACATCCTTATAACAGGTTATTAAACCCACCAAAGCTGACTTAGTTTCATTTCCAACCTCACCAATCATTAAATCAGCTTGTAGAGAATCCGAGTTTTCGTTATCACACTCAAAATGGAAATGGCCATCGCCGACTACTCCTCTCACCTTCTTCTCGACAAAGATATTCTGCCCAATCAAAATGTCGGCCTCCAATAGATTGTCGTCTGCAACATAGAAAATTGTTTCAACTTTAACGTTATCAACTTCAAGATCAGCTTTTATAAAACTATCGAGTTTTCGTACACCACCGCATATTCCCTTAATTATTAACGAACAAGGGTGTAGTTCGCACGAAGTCTTATCAACGACCGTTTTCCGAACCATGCTACATTGACTCCCGGTGTCAATAAACGCAACAAGTTCAACGCCATTCAATCGTATCTTGCGCATAAATATATCGTCATGCGTTTCCACGCAACGAATATTTTGGATTCTTCTGCCGCAGTTTTGTGGTTCATTTCGACGGTGAACCTTCTGGCAATCTACACATCGCGTCCGACGTTGGGGTTTCGGACAGCTTGATGCGAAATGGCCTTCTTCAAAACAATTATAACACATCTCATTCTTTTTGACAGATTTGACCGTTTGCGACTTTATATTTGTAACTTCGGAGTCACCTTTGGTTCCGAACGATGGTGCACTGCTGCTTTTTGATGGCATATTTCGTAAATATTCAGAGAACGTTTCCCGCATTTCCCGCAATGACGAAAAACGGATTGCTGCAGTTGCTACTTGGAGTTCTCGGTGCTTTAATCCGTCACGGGTATACTTTATTATCGCCTGGTCACTTAACCGAAATTTCCGACCAAGAGCGGAAATTCTAAAGCAGTAGTCTATTATATCCTCGTTCTGTATTCTTTGCGCATTGCATAATTTTCTATGAATTTCTGCTTCATTTAACCGCACTCCAAATTCTTCTACTAATTTAGCTGATAAGTCATTCCAGTTAGAATACATCTCTACTGATCCATCAATCCACAACTTAGCTGAACCTTTTAATTTGCTATACACCGCCAATATTAAACTCTTTTCCTCCCAGCAATAAGCAGACCTAGCCGTATTAACACGATTCACAAATTGTTCAGCGCTTAACGAAGTATCATCAGTTGGATTAAACTCAGGTATTGTCTCTGATATTTCCCGTACAGAATAAGGGCTACGGTTAGCTGATTCATGTACATCAGCTGAAGAAAAATTTTCCCTCAAAAGTGCAGCTTCTTGAACTCTTGGCAGTGTCGTTTCACTAACGTTTCGATTTATTGTTGACATTAACGTTTGCATCATATTACGCAGCTCGTCTATCTGATTTTGAACGTTTGTTTCGGGAAGATCCATATCCACTTCGTCGGACCCAGTTTCTTCGATAAATCGCTGTATAAGCTCGTTTTTGTTACCCGTGCTTGACAAATTTCGATCGCGTAGCAATTGTTTCAATTGCTCTACCTTTAATTCTGATAATTTAACCATTTTACTTTTTCTCAGGTCTTTTAAATATCTATCACTATTGATCGTTCAGTTAGTTTCCTTTTCGTTCGTTTATATCCGTTGTTTCGTTTAATTTCTTATCCCTTCTTTTTCCTTACACACGCGAGCTTTTGTACCCCACACCTGAACTAAAAGCAAATAAAACGCAAAGCAAGTATTTTTAAAATAATGTATTTTATGTTGCCCCTCAGACAGTTGAAATAAAATTAAAATAAATAATCAAAAAAATAAAAACTAACAATTCGGTTAGACAAAAGAAACAATGTTTTCAAGAATAATAATAAATAATATAACTTGAGTAAAATTAAGAAATTTCTGGAGGCCTACACACTTTATATGAATAAGACCTATCACTTTTACATGGAGTTGTCATTGGAGGGGGTCAATTGACACCATTTGACCAGTCACATATATATTTTCAATGAACGTGGTTAGTGTCAGTTACTAAAACGTACTATTATTTCAATACAAAGCAGTATTATTTCAGTAACACAAGTCCTAGAATTAAATTGAAGAACCAAATTTTAGAAAGTACAAAAAAATGTGTCACAGCACCGTTGAAGACTGTACTGTAATTTATTACTTTTTTTACCTTTTTCTTCTTCATAAACCAGTTAAGGGATTGGTTCTTCTTTTACTGGTCATGAGTCATATCTTTTTGTACTTGTTCTATTTTCACAAATTCCAGGACCAGTCTGCTCGACCAATTGACACAAATTTCCCGCAGGGGTATTATAAGAATGAACTAGTTGGGCTCCTATGACAATACAAGGTTATATGATATTTTGACATATGAAAAAACTCAGAAGTGCAATTAGTTCTTAGTAAAAACCAACGAGAATATTTCTAGTTAAATACTAGTTACTTTATCTGCAGGGTTAACACAGGGAGGTGAAAGCACACACAAGCAAATTAAATTCTACAGTATATCTTAAGGAGCACACTCACGTTTTCACATTCGGCATATTGAATCTTTTCTCATCATACAGACTAACAAAAGCTCAGCAAAATAGTGTCTAGAAGTGTTTGGAAACTGTTTTGTGATACGTAAAAATTCAATGATTGAGTTTTATGCCTGATATGCATATGCATATATGTATATTAAGCATATGATGAAAATAAAACTTTTATTGTTCAACTGAAAGCAAGTGATTGTAGATAAAAGAAATTGAAAAAATCAACTAAAAAATAAATCAGCAAAACAAAATCAAGAATTTTTCAATAAAAAAAAAGGAAAATGCTGGTATTAAGCCCTGACTGGATTTATTTTTAGGTTATGTACATTAAACACAGACAAAAGCCCTCATATTCTATAGACTAATATACTTTAGTCTTTGCTTTCAGTCATTTTATTTTTGCTACCTTAAACGTACAAAAGCTTAAAGGTATTCACCTGTATTTAGTTTTAATAAAGAGAGCGAATAAAGGAAATGCATTTATAAAAGATAAAAAAAAATAACTAACAGCACTTAAGATGTAGTTGGCTTGTGCTGTGCAAAAGTTCTGAGTGATGACGATGAAATGATTTTATAAAGAAACCTACTAGATGAGAAGAAAAGCTCAATATAATGTCGTCACAAAAGGCAGCAAGTATAAAAGACAACAGTAATTTTAATAGTAAAGAAGAGAGCGAAAGAAAGATAAAACAAATTACTCAGGGAACAGTAGGTTAAAAAAAAAAAATTTTCTCAACCAACTTGTATAATTAATATATTCCAAAAGAAATACATTTTTTCAATTGCCATATTAAAGGTTCAGAATTTTTGTTTTGATTTCAAATGTTTGTGTTTAAAAAAATTATTTTTTTATAAAATATTTAAATATTCAAAAAATTCACTTGTTTTCAATTTCGATATGTTCGACCCACTGTTTTCTAGCTTAACACTTAATTCACAGTTCATATTTTTTTTGTCTTTAATTTTTTTTTCTCAACTTTTTGTGTTCTATTTACCAGGCAAGCGGTATTTAGCAAAATGTTGAACATGTATAAAACTGAAAGCGCCTTTGTTAAACATGCCACTTGCATTAACTTTTCTTAAAACATGTTTGTTTTGCATGTACACATACATACAATCTTCTATAAGAATATTTAATAGATTGCCATCCTTAAGGAATCACTTTTTTCTAGCCTCAAATGATGGGTAATTAACTCAGACATGCTGTTTGTAAGATCTAGAAAATATTTTTTTTAAGAATTTCTATTTCAAAGAACTAGTTTGTTCGAAATCTTAAAATTAATTAGAAAACTAAAAGATAAGGCATGGAAAACTTAATAAAAGCAACACGTTGTTGAGTAAATTTATATATTTTTTTAATAAGCATATAAATATTTGGTTTTAATATTATGCGGTACCTCTTTTTTAAATTCTTCTTTAATAATTTATTCTAAAATTTCAGTGATATTATATAAATGAAAAAAAAAACTGAAAATGCAGAATTTATAACAGATGGCAAATCATTTGCATATGCTTTTTGTTTTTAGTAACTTAAATAAAATGTTAGCTGCTTAAATATTTTATTTATTCCCGAAAAGTCCTTTAAAGATATAGTGAAAGCAACAGAGATTTTTCTGCTTTAGAAATGCTGAATTTTTTGCCAAAAATCATTATAATAAAAAGGAAGTTCAGCTTGGTGATGGACATTGAAAAAAGACATCGATGTTTTTTTCGATGCTTTCTATAGATCGATTAGAAGCTACCTTGTCCTCCACAATAAATTTCAGTGTACATATTTATCAAATATGAAAAATTGGGAATCAAGCAGGTCATACAGGAGTCTTATTAATTTGATTTAGTTGTTAGATTTGAATGTGGTTCATAATCTTATGATAAAAACTTTATTACGTTTCAAATTATAAAAAATAATGGATTTATTAATCATTTCTTTAAATTTGGAATTATAACGTGGCTTGAGGAAAAATTTTAAAACTCCAAATACGATTTTAATTATTTTAATATGTTTTAGCTTTTTTTATTTTCTTTGAATTCCAATATTTTGATTATAATTACATACTTATATATATATATATGTCCTTTATTTATCTAAATATAAATAGAATTACATTTCTAAACACCATAAATACTTAAATAAAGTTCAGTGTGAACATAGGGCGTCAATTACTTACATACTTATGGCTTTAAAATTATAAAAATATTTAATAAATCCCAATATTTCTTATTATATTTTGTAAAAAAAGAAAAGTTTGCATAGCCTTTTGCCACTCAATGGGTTTCTTTGTTTAGTAATCGCCTGTGGCGCTTGCGAGAATAGTATTTCTTAGGGAACCTTTGTTACCCCCATTGTCAGATATTAAAAGGCGATTTTATAAACACACAAAAAAAAAATCAAGTTAAAAACGTAGAAAACAAGGTTGATTTAAAATTTTTCGGTGTTGATTTTGCTTCAAACGTTTTTCATGTTAATTCAACCTGATTTTACAATAACTTGCGAACAACATTTTTTTCTTTTAAAATAACTATAATTCATGTTAATTTAACATTGCAGTAAAGTTAGAGCAAAATGTCATTTATATTGAAATAACAATCCGAATCACGTTGAATGAAAATTATTTCAAGTTGAAACAACGGGAATTTCATGTAGAATCAAATTGGTTTGAGTGTGTTATAACAGTGTAAAGAAGCTTCATAGACAACATATGCATTTATTTCAGAATAATTCAATACACTTACCCCTGTAACACATGCTTCACTTATTTTGTATTCCCCTTTGTCAACAGAAGCATCAACAGAATCGCCCGATATGGGAAATTAGTCGCCAATTTATAGAAAAAGTCCCGCTTTAAACTGTCAAATAAACTCACCAATAAAAATGGGGCGAGAAAAAACGTTAACCCTTAAAAACAAACAAAAACTCAAAACGCAAATTAGAATAATAATAATATTTTGTTTTTGGCACATTTTTGCATGGTTTAATATTTTGTTTTAAACATTTTCAAAAAATATGCGAACTTTTTCAAAGCTCTTTTGCAAACAACAACCATTAAAGTCGCACTTTACATTATTTGGTATAGCCGACGGTTGTATTTTCGCCGTCGTTGAAAATTTTAGTAAATTTCAAGTGTATTATTATGACATTTATAACGTAACGACGTAATCTCTTTTGATAGCTTTCGACATGAGTTACAGACGCACTTGTTTCTGACTTTTCGAGAAACGAGGGAATATTTTGTTTCACATCTTTTCGATTCGAGAAGTTCTCACTAAAGTTACAGAACATGGTTACAGAACGACGAGAACATCGATGTTAATGAGTGAAAAAAAACATCAAATTGTTTCGATACTTTACATCGAGTGTTTTTTAACCTCAAAATGCATAACCAAAAAATACCACACAAACCCATAACCCGGGGACCCACGCAACCCATTGTAATTTTTGATCATTTGAGCTTGACAGACACATTTTAAATACAGTTAAATAAACATATAAACAACTTAATTAAATAGAATTATTTTTTAATTATAACAAAAAAAATGATGACAAATACTAAAAATGAAAAGCCTTAATTTCCTTTCTATAGATCACATAACAAAAAATTAACACACAAACGCATAACCAGGGTATCCGTGTCCCACCATTACAAGTTTTAGTCATTCAGTCTTTCAGAAAAAATATTTAATTTAAAGACTGTTTACTAAAAATATTTAAATATTAATGAAATTATTTAATATATTTAATTAAAAAATCGTAAAACGGCTTTTCACTCGCCCATTTTTTTCATATAAAAACTATTGGGTACACTTTTACCCCGGTTATGCGTTTGCGAAAGTGTAATTTTTTGGAAGCTTATAGCTATGGAACCTCTAAAACCACTTGAATTTCCTAGATCCAAGGTTTCAATACTCGATTAGTGTTAGTTTTGCACCTAAAAACATTTAAAGTTGCTAGTGGACACATGGGTACACGGTTATGAATTCTGCGGTTAAACAACGAACATCCACCTCTTTTTCAGCTTAAGTAAATCAACTGCCCGGCAAAGCTTATCCTAAATATATTTTATCGGCAGTTTAAAAGTTGTGACTTTTGCCGTCTGATCGGTCTACAAATGTCTGAGATAAATGAGCAAAAAATCACGACTACCTTTAATTTTAGCCATAAATTCCTTGTTGTTTTTTTCCGTAAATCTGGCGAACGGCACTCGTGAAACGTTCTCAATTAGGTACTTTACAATACAAATACTTTATAGACTCCTGTACATCTGGAAAGCGGTATGAGCCAAAGTTTCCAAATAAGGTACACGCATATTGGTTTTTAAAAGAAAGCATCCGACAAAATTTGGGTAGGAATGAAGAAATGGGCGTTGCCATAAAAAAGTAGACAAAGCTGAGTTGTCAATAAACAACCTCTCTTAAAATTTGGGCAGGATTAGAGTAGTGCGCCCACCTATTATACAAATATATTATAGATTTCCGTATACCTGGAAAACGGCATGAGCCAAAGTTTTCAAATGAGGAACAATCTATTGGTTATCAATACACAAAATGCCAATCAGACAAAATGTTAACGGGAGCGGAGAAGTGAGTATAGCGTAGAGCGGATTTGTGTATAACTAACGAACGATCTTTGTATAACTTTCTGATCTTATCGCACCATACTGAGGGTGTATAAGATTCGGTACAGATTCGGCCTAGCAGAAAATGCTGCTAAGCTCGATCTGAACATAAATATTAGAAAAACCAAGCTTATGAGAGAGAATAGGCACAGCAAATGTAAATCCGCTTATTATAGACGGTCAGGTTATTGAAGACGTCGACAGCTTTTCCTACCTTGGCAGTAAAATAACCACAGACGGGGAATCAGAGGAAGACATCCGCGATCGTATAAGCAAGGTTAGAAGTGCTTTTTTGTACTGAATAAAATTTGGAGATTCCACAACCAATTTACAATATGGCTGCACAACTTGGAGTTTAACAAAAGTAGGGTGATCGATCGAATAGTATTCGACCGGTTTTAACCGGTTATTTTAGTTTTGCCCAAGTCGAATATTTTAAAATGTCCATTTTTCGAATATCGAATAAACCGGTTATTTTAGCAAAATTACCCGGTTATTTTAGTAATGTGTAATTTATAAACGTTTTCCTTACGTTTGTTTTAAATGCACCCGTAATTTAAGTATTTTTCTAATTGAATATTTGCAAACTTAAACTTTTTATAAAAAATGTCAAAACAAAATGAAACAAAACTCAAAAAAACAAAAACAATATAAAGTACTACAAAAAAAGTTCAGCATAAAAAGTAATAAGCAATTGGACAGTATTATAAATACTATATATAGCTTTACAAAGATGTCATCTCTGGTGATATTTCGAACTGACTTAAAAAAAATTGTGCTTAATCATCCCTAAAATGATAAGTGGCAAAAGTTCTTTACATCACGACTTATTAATCACTTTTAATTAGTCTACAAGCTTGACATAAATATACGCCAAGTAAAACTTAACAGGGTCAAGTAGTTTTTAAGAGACTGCAAATAATACTTTACTAAAATATGCTGCCAATAATGAATGAAAAACTCTTAAGTAGTTCCAGCACATCTTCATGCTTAAAGCAAGAACATACCGGCGGAATCAACGTTATGGGAAAATTCATCAGTTTTATTTATTAAAACACCAAGAACTTAAAATTAAATTGAAGGAATCAAAAATGTCCTGGAAGGGTTTAAGTTGTGTGATCGACGAATTGACAGATATTTCATACAAAAAGCATGTTCATTTTACTATTGTTTCTATAATGCTGAAACAAAAATAATTGAAATATATAATCCTGGATAAGAGGTTTTGTTTGCCACTTTTCAAAAATATGGCTGAAGTTTACTGCTTCATATAGACATGCTTAACCAGCAACAAATTAAAACTCAGTTACAATAAATTTAGGAAAATATGTCAAATAATAAATTTATTGCATTCCTATATTTTTAAAACCAATGTTTTTAAAAAATTCTAAAGCTATGTTCACACCTATTAAATGTTTGGCTCCTAACGTAAAGAATTGTTTGCTTTTGCAAAACGTTTGGCTAGAGCAAACATTATTTAAGGGTTTCGTAACTACATTATACATATGTAAATGCAATTATCATCTTAGACATAAAGTTTAGCAAATAACAAGAAATTATTTAAAATAATGCTTTAGTTTTATCAATTTACTGGTCACGCTTTTGTTTGATTTTATCGTCAAATATTTGTTAGGTCTGAACATACCTTAAGTCATATCTATGTATTTTGTTGGTTCCTTACCTTAGTGAATTGTTTTGTTTTTATTCTATTTAACTTTTTATTACAAAAACTAATTTGATTTTTGTATTTTTATGTATTCGAATAAAAACCGGTTAACCGGTTATTTTAAAAATGCTTAACCTAAAACCGGTTTTTTAAAAATAGCAACTATTTGGAATATTCGAAAACCGGTTATTGAAAAAAGTCGAATAATCGATCACCCTAAACACAAGCGACAATTCGCAAAATCCAAGTCTTTAACAACCGCTGTATACGCCAATTATTTAGAATTGTCTGCCTAAGTTGAATTTCAAAAGAATAACTGGTACTACAAACAAATACTAGTCCTTTCGAAATAGAAGTCAGAAGAAGAAGAAGGACCTGATTAGGCCACATCTTACGCCGACCACACGATGATATCGCTAGAGCTGTCTTAGAATGGAACCCCCAAGTGCAACTTAGAATAGGCCGTCCAAGAAACACACAGTGCAAATATCCTGGAATCAGGCAAATTATTAGCCAACGATAGAATTAGATGGAGAGAGCTTGTCAATGCCCTGTGTTCACTTTGAATTTTTAACAATT
Organism: Pollenia labialis; assembly: GCA_949318255.1. NCBI lineage: Eukaryota > Metazoa > Arthropoda > Insecta > Diptera > Polleniidae > Pollenia > Pollenia labialis. The sequence continues at coordinate 96,462,493 of OX439142.1, read as the reverse complement.
GTTTAATATGGTATGTAATTTAATTCAGTTGTAAAGAAAGGACATATATAGTCGAATATATTTAGGACACTTTCTTGTTGGTAGTATTACTAGTGTTTGCCTAATCGTCCAAATTCGACCATAAATTTAAGTATGTATGAATTAAGATATTTCGAGCATTTATTTTTTCCATATTAGTGGATCGATTTGGCGAGGGACCAACCTCCGGTTCATATTTTATCTTCCACGTGAGTTAATTTAATTTTGTAATTTCAATAAAAAAAAAAATTCAGAAAATATCAATTGAAAAACAAAAAAGTATCAAAAATCTTCTTAATAGATTGTCTTCCACTCAGGACATTGCATGTTTAATTGTATTTTTCTATATCGTATATTAACGAAAATTAATCAAAGTACCAGATGTTGAACGAAAAAGTACCAAAAAGCTCCCCTTACATGTTCTTATAATTTATAATTTTTCATTCACTTAGGACCTTGCACCTATAATATCAAAATATTTGAAAACCGGTTAATTAAAATTGTCGAATAATCGAGCACCCTATATTTTTATTAATTTTTTGTATTTACATACATATGTGTTAGTAGCAAATTTGAACGCTTATTATGCCGAAAATATTGAAGAGATTTTAATAAAATATATGTATATTGTGACCTTCTTTCTGTAAGTAAATATCTTTCAAATGATGTATATTTTGTTCAAATCGGTTGACATACAGAGGAGGGAAGTCTTCTTAACTGTTTTACCTTTGCCGATTTATATAAAGATTCCTTATGTCACAGATCGGAATTAAACTTAAGTTTTTATTCCGAATGATATTTGCACATTAAAAAATAATATGATGAAAAAATAATATGATGCTATAACTTCCTGAAAATGTGTGGAGTTAGTGATGGAGAATTTTTCGCTATGTTTGCTTTATAATTTGTATAAAATATTATCTTTAATACTTTTCCCGTTTAAAAAGTATTTAGCCTTTTTATTTCAAAGTGACGCCAGCAAATCAATAAATTTAAATACGTTTAGCTTAAAATGTATTTATTTGAGTTATTACTCCGGTGTTAATTTCTTTCTTACTTTCTCTCACTCACTCTCACGTGCTGCCTAAACATGTTGCAATCGTTAATTTGATTTGACTTCATTTATAGGACCCTTAAATTTCGTTGTGATTCATTAAAATTACGTTTTATTTTTTTTTTTCAAAAAATACACTCCAGTACTTGACGCCTGCAGTTTACCTTAAAAGTTTTATTTTTTTAATATAAGATTTTACTTTTAACCGACATATAAAAAATTACAATTTGACATGTATGAGTTGTGTCAAAAGTGCTCCAATGAGTTTACAAATGAGTATTTTTTTATTGGTTTATAAAAAAAGCGCTACTCCGTATTCATAAACGGTTATTAAATTTTAAAAAATAAATTTATTTCATAGAAAATTAATTTTGTAAACCTTTTTAAATTAAATACATATTTTTATGAACATGGCTGTTAATATTTAAGAACTATTTGCGTTTTGTGACTTTTAACCAAATTTTAAATAAAACTGCAGTCAAATTGATTCTAAAGAGATCGTCATTGAATTCTATAGTGGCGTACTAAAATATTATATGAGTTACTTTTTCCTAGCAAAACTTTAAATGTCTTTTAAACGTAAAATCAATATTAATCGAATTTCATGTTTACTACGAGTAGAAATAAAATGAAAACATTTCAGTTTAGTTAAAAGCATTTTATTGTACACATACCCACATGTATATATGTATAGTGTACCAAAAGTATGCTTTGCTTTTTACATACACAATTAACACACACACACATACACACACACACTGAGAAAACCATCAACTGCTAAAAAGCTTTATCGGCGTCTCTGTATTTCTATAAGCAATAAATAAGAAAAGTGTATAGGAAAATACTTCATAAAAATTACATTTTACGATAGTCACAACGGTTTTCCCTCTACTTAATGCCACACTTACTGGCAAATTCTATAGCAACTCATCGCCATTATAAACTATTATTTTGTAACCACAAAAAGCGGGCGGTGGCATTTTGATAGGAATTGGTACGCAGAATGGTTGCAAGTGAATGGCATACATTTTTAGTAATTTTTCTTAAAATTAATAAAGTTTTAAATTAAAATAAAATAAAATGCTTTTGCTGTATTTAGCTTAAAACTTAATTATGTTGTTAAAAATATTTTTACAATTTTAATCCTGACTGTTTTATTACCAACCTACATTTAAACTAATGTTCATGTATGTATTTAATAATATAAACTATTACCACTACAAGCACATCCTTTATAATACATCTTGGTGGAAACCCAACATACCATATAGTAATCAAACTACAATACAATTTGAGAAAAAGCTTATATTAACAGTGTTTTCTAAGCTTTTCTTAATATCACTTAAGATAATATTTATAAAATATTGAATTCACAAGCAGCTTTAAACAATGCTTGAGAAAATCTTATTAAAAACAACTGTTTTTAAAGTGCAACAACTGTTTTCAAGGCAAGCGACAGCAAGTGCCGTTACATTTTGCTTTTTTCTTGAGTAAATTTGTTGAAAGTGATTTTCGTGTCAACTTAAAGTTATAAATTTTGTAGTGAGTGGACGTGAAATTTTAAAATAATAAAAGAGTGGGTAAAAAACTCAATACATATATAAATATATAAATAAAATATTAAAAATGCCTGATAAATACACCAAATTTTATAAAAAATTGTTGGAGAAAATTATTAACTGACGAATTAGGTGAACAGCTATGCTGGAAAGGTACAGACACTAAGAAAAGCGTTCGAAATCTAAGCACAACAAAGGCAATAAGAAGTAAGTTTAATAAAATATTTTAACTAAAAGAAAATAATCATAAAATTTCTACATTTCATAGATGCAGCTTTGTCAGTGGGCCTTACAGAGGACACCCGAACATTCGTCCAGTTTGCGAAAAATCGCATTAAGTTGAGAAATAACTATAAAAATAATAAAACTAAATAATTTATTAAATAATTTTTAATAAATATAAATTAAACAAACTTAAAAGAAAAAACAAAGATTTTTATTTTTCAACGCAAAATAATATAGAATTTGTGAAGCTTATTCTACAATTATATAAAAAAGCTTATAAAAATATTAAGACGAATAAGCTTTTCTATACAAAAGTTAATTTAATATTATATTCGTAAGATTATTCTACAATTGCAAAGATAAGCTTATATAAATCATACATTGGTAATATTTTAACGACGGTTCCGTTTTGTTTTTTCTACAATTGTTACGATAGCCTTTTTCAATATATTCTAAAATCGTTTTCAAGCTTAACGCTTTAGTTGGTAAGCTTATTATAATATTTTTCTTAAGTCATTTGGTTTGTTGGGAAGAGTAGGAGAGTTGCTAGTGAGTGTTGTAGTATAGAGTAGAATTTGCTTTCTAGCTAAACTTAATGTTGAATACACCGTTAGTTTTTTGTGTCTCTGTATTTGAGAGTCATTGCATGAGTATGTCAATGTGCTGGTGTGGCATTTTTTTTATGATAAATGATGCATTTCTGATGATACCAACCAAATACGGTGCAAACAAAAAATTTAAAAAAAAAAACTTTACAGCAAAATGCGATTTTATGTCTTTTTAGTAGTACAGCATTTTTACTCCCTTAGCTAAATATTGTTGGTTTTTAGATGTTGTCAGTTTTTTTTTGTGTTTGTGCTTTATTTCCCCAATGCACCTAAATTTTATCAACGTATTTCTCGTCATCAAATTCTATCGTGGAGTTTGTGTCTGTTGTCTATGTTCGTTATTTTTTTTTTATTAATTTTTTCTGTGTCTACTTTTAAACATTGTATGTTTGTCGGTTGGATGTAGCTGTATGTGCCTTGTGGCTTTTAGTTCAATATTTTATGACTAAGCTTTATTTCATCGAAACTCACTACTTGTATTACAACAAAAACTATAAGTACATCTACTCTGCTGCTATCTTTTTTATTGTATGCGATACGTTAGTTAAATGCTGTAGAAAAAATTGTTGGCTGATAGAAAGAAGTATAAGCCAGCTAGTTGTTAGCTTTGTTCAATTGGTAAAATTTAAACGCTATTTTGTTGAAAGTAACAAAATAATACGATTTTAATATGGCTGTACTTGTTTTTCTTTTTTTTTTTTTTTGTAAAAAATAAGTAAAATAAGGAGTTGGTTTTTTTTAAAGAGCAATAAAAAAGAAAAATTGTAAGTAAAGTTAATAAAAAAAAAGACAAGAACAACAAAAGAAACTTATAAATGTAAGAAAATGAGATATGTAAGAAAGTATAGACTGACAATTTGATACCCTACACCACTGGCCAGTATTAACATAATGATTCTTGAGAGAGAACTCTATGAATAATACAAAATTGTTATGTGGATAAAGAATTTATTTATTTATATATCATTATCTAAAACGCAAAAGGGCCTATCTAACATTTTAAAAATATTACAGGCGAAGAAAAAAAAACATTTTATAAAAAAAAATTGCATTAAACTGTTTATTATAAATTGTTTTCTGTGTTTCATGTAAATCATACCAGTTGTGTTAACAGTAAAAAATGTTGCACATTACTCCAACTGTTATTTAGGTCTTTTAGCGTTTATCATATAATCTTTTGTAGGGCCGTTTTTTTTTTTTCAATAAAATCCCTTATGTTGGTCGAAAGATTCAACAATTTTTTGGGAACATTTGTGTTGGTGCAATGCATTAGGTTATGCTAGGAAGGCTTATGCACCCAATGGCACACCTCCACTCGTAGACCTATACGGTCTATTGTGAATCCCTTTAATATAGAGAAAAAGGAAAAGAAAGATAATAGAAACTACATAGAACAAAAACTCCCTCTAGAGATCCCTCACCAGGAATAGCCGTTCTATTTTTCTGGCAAATCCAAGTAAATCGACTGCATGACATCCAGCGATGCATCTCAGTTCGTGGTCAAATTTATCTCCTAGCCCCTTCTGTCTGTGACTTAATCGTGCTAAATCGTCTCTAGCTCCAGAGAATCCTCGCATAACCTGCAGAAGTCTGGTATGGTAAAAGCCCTAACAGAACAATACATTAGTTTTAATCAAAAAGTCGATTTTTTATTTTTTGTTGGTTGGGGCCTTTTGCGTTAAAGGTAACGATATGTAATTTTCTAGTTAACAACTCATTTGGGACAATTATTTTGCCCAACATGTATCTACAGTTTTATAAAGGGTTGCGCAAAAGTAACCTAATGAGTTATTTAATGAAAAACTTTTCTTTCTGATTTTATTAAACGTTGGCTTTTATTAAAATTAAGATTAAATTGAAAATATGTTCACATTACGTTTTGAATATAACATCTCTCAAATGGCGTCTATTGTTTGCTTCGTCCTGACGTGCTCTTTCCATAGCAATTCCGATAACTTAACTTAAAATTTCAGGTCCTGGCGCCCTCACTTCTTCTTGGATATACACGTAAAGCTACAGGACGTTCCATTTTGGCATACACATTATCAGGTGGATGCGGTAACAATTAAACAAATACGAAGTTATTCGATCGCCGATAATTTCGCGTTCGAAAGCAATAGTTGGACGAGCTGTGGCTCCATCTTCTTGGAACCCCAATTTGGATTGTTTTTACCTCGGATCTTAAAAAATTTTAGACCATTGCCCTGTATTGAATGGCATTCAAATTAGCTGAAACTTGTTTTTTGTTTTCAAAAAAATATGGTAAAAAAAATCATGTGCATTTAAGTGGGTGCATTTGATGTTCACCAGCTATTCTTGGATTTTGGCTGCCCCATATTCTTTAATTTGTTTATTCACATGACCATTGATGTGAAAACGGGCCGCATCACTCATCGCTCATTTTTCCATATGATCTTTGTGTCTCAATAATCGAATGCTGACTTTAAAAATAAAATTAAAAAACTTTGGCACTTTGTTCTGTGTCCAGTCTTTCCATCAAAATTTTCCCAGGATATACAAAGTTATTTAATTATATAGTTACTTATGCGCCACCCTGTATCAGTGCATAGGCGTTATTGTTATATGGGACGTATCCTAGAAAATTATTCGATTTCTACAATATTTGTACTCTATCAAGCATGTCTTAGAAAACGATCCTGTTTTGAAGGTTTACAAAAAGATTTCATTTAATTTTTACTGCCAAAAATAAAGTTATAAACCAAGAAAAACTAAAAATCTTCAATCGATTTCAATTTTATTCTATTTGGATTTTAAGAACATACACCCAGAGAAAAAAATGTTTCAATATGCCCACCTTTAACCAAACTATTTTTAAAGACAATTTTAAACATATTATGTTTAATTTAACCAGCACTTAATTTCGAAAACACATTTGTATAATTTTAATAGTCCATTTATTCATTTTCAATAGGCTTCTATTTGATCTTAAAAGCTTATGCACAACATCTTATAAAATTATTTAAAATTGGTCATGGACATCCGCCAAAACAAACATACAAATAATTCTAAGTATATTGGTATATTAAAGGTCTTGGACATTAATTTTGACATTTTTTAAAGTTGCCAAAACTTCCTAAGCAAAACAAAGTTATGAATTGAATTATTACTGGTTATAAAAAAGGGATATATTACTATAACCCAAAGCGTATGTAAATTACGGCCAACCAGCCAAATCTGCGCCAAACACAAATATTGATGACGTCAACACAGCGAATGCTTATTTTAATATGGCACTAGAAGAGTCACATCATTTATGGGCAGCTAATATCGTGCAACTCGAGCACAGGGGGCCTGTATCAAAAACTATTCATTTGTTTGAAGCGAGGATTTGTAAAAAAACTGCCGGAATATGCGACTAGATTTGAAACCTTAATATGTAAACGGAAAGAAGTTTATTTTCGAAAGTAATCAATTTCGTTTCTTAAAAGAAGAAAATCCAAAATCTAAAAATAATTTTATGATTTGAACATATTTTGTTAGTATTTAGTAAAATTTTCTTAATTAAAGAAACATTTTGCTTAAGCCAAGCTAAAATATATTTAGAATAAGTAATTGTTGGCTTGGACGAGAATCGTGCAAAATTTTTTTTGTTCAAGACATATTTAGTTAATAATTCTTTCCGTAGAAGTCATCGTCCAAATACTCGGCCGCATGTACCAAGAACTTTTAAAATATTTAGAAACAAGCGCTTAGCAAGTCTTTCCACATTCGCCTTTTAGACCAGAAACTGTTAGGTCCCACTTCTATTTGGTTCGATGAATGAAGAAATCTCTCATCGAATACGTCTACTTCAAAGCAAGTCGTTTCTTTTTTGTTGAAAAATCCAGATGTTTCCAGAAATAAGGGGAAAGTTGATAGTTAACGATATCCAGTGCATTCGAAAATCTGAAATTGCACTTAACGTTTTTTAATAAAACGCCTAAATTATACCAAAAACCGCGCATTTGTTAGTTATTTTGTAAATGATGGGCATATTCTTGATTTCGGCTACGTGTATTAACGCAACATAATTCTATTTGAAATACATACAAATCGATATACCTTTACCTTAAAATTGTCTATTTGTTTCTAACTTAAATTAGCAAAACATCAATTAGTTTTTCTCTGCTGTTGTTTCTCTATTTCATCATTTTGCGAAGCACTAATGGTACATTTTAACATTTAAGCGCACAATTATGTGCTACGCAATTAAACATACAGAGTAATTGAAGAAGCTCTTTACAAGTTTCATAAAAGAAAAAATTATATTTCAAGTGCCACGGCATTCCCTTACCACGAAGCAGGTTTGTATGGGAGAACATCAAAAATAACTGTGAAAAAATCATTCAATGTGTAAAGCTGATCGCTACGCTCACCAGTTTTAATATGAGTTAAATAAAGTGCATTTTGTGTCAAAAATGTTTTGCTTCAAAGTGGGAACTGGCCATATAAAATTCATGCCTTCCGTAAGCGGTATGGTAAGCGAAACTCTTAGATTATTATCTTACAAGCCTGCTTGGTTTGAAGCTCAATTTTTTATTGGGTTAGCTAAGAAAGGTTTTACAATAAATTTACGCAGCACAATTCATTGATTTCGGAAAAATTGGCCGCAAAATCAAAACTGCCATGTGCACAAAAAATCGATTTGTACTTCAAGGTAGTCTTTAGTTAAGGATTATATTTTGCTTTGCTTTTAGTGTCTAATTACATATCGCACTTACTCAATAATCAAATAAATTCATTTTATGTTTTTCGTAAAATTTTTTTGTGATACCAAATTTTAACCAAAAATCTATTCTAAATAAAGAATTTGGGGATTCACAATGTTTGCTTTCAAGTCATATCGTCATAATGTCCTAAGTAATATTTTACAATTGTGTAAGCAAAAAAACAAAATAAAAATGTTAATGCTGTGTTCATTGATTCGTCGTAACTATAGAAATCTAAATTATAAGCGGCTGCCCACAGCAGTCATATACATTTCTTGTAATTATTTTTAGACACATGACTTTACAACTTTATGATTACCTTGTGAATCCCCCAGATATAATGAATAAAATATAGTTTTATATCAAAAAGTAAATTTGCAATATCCAAAAAGATAATTGATATTTAAATTTTTCAATAATTACTTTGTGGTTATTTTATTGAACTGTTCCTGGTTTTTATTCCAAATTTTTGAGTAATTTTGCGTTTTTAGACTATTAATGTAATGCGAAATAATACAACTCTTCCTCATAATTGTACCTTGTACTTATTATACCTTGGTAAAAAATATTTTCCCTCTCAAAAAAGACCTCAAAATACATACATATAAAAAGATGTTGCCCAGGCAAAGTTTTTGTGGTGAAATGAACTTTTACTACTAAAAAGCAAATATCATGCCCCTTCACACAAAAAATCGCAAATATGTTCACTTCTGCTGTAAAACCTTAAGTATACATCATTGACCTGTATAAAGGTTAAAATCTCAGAAAGGACCTCACCTTGAAATTTAAAATAGTTTCCTAGATCACTATTTTTACATTATACTTTACTTTAGTTATTTAATATTATTTTTAGACACATGACTTTACAACTTTATGATTACCTTGTGAATCCCCCAGATATAATGAATAAAATATAGTTTTATATCAAAAAGTAAATTTGAAATATCCAAAAAGACAAACTTTTTCTTGTATTTAATAAACGAAATTAAATACTTAAAGATGTTTTGCCATGGAAACGCATAAAAGTATGCTTAATATGTCTGTAAGTTCTGTTTTGCTTCTGCTTTCCTTAACTTAACTACACATACATTTCACATACCATTTTGAAAACATATATCATATTTTTAACCGCCGTGTATTATCGTTTATACTGTCTTTGAAGGAATATACATATGCAAAATACTGAATTCACATATACATACAAACAGCAGCAGTAGCAGGAGACAGACTTCATTACTATCATAATAAATTGTATAAGTTAGTCTCACACTAACGCATGCAGACTTAACAGCAGACATTCAGGACATACATTTATATATTTTTTATACATAAAAAAAGTCTAGGAAATTTTATATTGCACATATTACAAAAATAAAATTTATCGCAATTTAATTTAAAATAGCTGTTGAACTTTTTTGCTAAAAAAAAATAACAACACAAATTATTTTAAATCCCTGGTGTCAAGAGTTTAATATAAAAAAATTATTTTTCTAATTTAAAAATTTATCTCTTTCAGCCTTAGGGCGGCTTGTTTTTGTACTTTTCTATTCCTTTATTTTCTTATATTCTTTAAATTGTTGCTCAAGTGCTGACATTTACACCTCAGTAAAATTATTTTACATTTTTCTATTTTAACTACGTTTATTTCCTCTGTCATCCAGTTATTTGTATGCACATGTCTAAAGGAAATTACAATTTATATTCATCCGTTGCTCACATTTTTTTTATTATTATTATTATTTTTTTTCTTTGCATCAGTATTTGTAATGACATTTAGCCTTAAAGTATGCTAACGTTTATAAAGCCTTAGGCTTAGGGATTTTGCACACAACTAAAATTTATTGAAATTGTGATAAAATTTATTGATATTTGAAGTTTGTAGGAATTTCAATGTCTATAATAGGAGAAATATTTAAAGAGAGGATTAATGATGAAATATTTGAGTTAATTTCAAAATAATTTTGGGGGATATTGGAGTTAAGGTGCATTATTTGAAGTCTCTGCATTTATTTAAAAGGAAATATAAATGAAGATAATCGAAAGTTTAAAATATCGCCACATAACAGCACAAAGTACTTCAAGTTACTGCTCCTGAAAGATTGTTTGAAATTACCCTAAATGTGTATTATCATAATGCAATTCATATTGACCCCTAAAAGTTTGCAACATAACTATTATGAAGTTGTGCCCTTAAAATAGGCTACATATTTCAGAAGGAAGTTGGGTTATGCAATGTATAAATATTTTTATTGGTTTTTTGTTTTGTTCTTTGAAATACGATTCCTTTTCCAAGTAAAATAGTAAAAATTGATTTACTGATAATTATTACTGACACTTTAAAGCATACAATATAATTCTGATATATTTTAAGCCTGAATATATGCTCCAAATATAGCATAGATAATGTTTTTAATTAAAACTTACTTATTTATTTTTCTTCTAATTTCATCTTACAGCTGTTTGCAGTTTGGACTGTGGTCCCAATGGAGTTTGTGAATCCGGTAAATGTCGCTGTAACCCTGGTTGGACTGGAAATCTTTGTGACCAATTACCTTGCGATGCCCGATGCTCAGAACATGGTCAATGCAAAAATGGCACTTGTGTTTGCTCTCAAGGATGGAATGGCAGACATTGTACATTGCGTAAGTGCAAAAATTTTCTAATACCCATCCATTTAAAACAAACAAAAAAGGCAACACACTGCTTTATTGTTTTATTTAAATGCTGTATAAAAATCTACTAAAACTTCCTAATAGTATGCAAGAGATAAAAAACTTTTGTAAATTGAACTTTAAAGAGACAAAAAATCAATAGTTTGATTTCCCATTTAACACCACAACACACGAGGAATACTAATTTTGTTTTTTGGAGTAGTTTTTTTTTTTTTTTGTATTTTCAATATAAATAAAATCAAATTTAAAACTTTTCAGACAACTGGTAATAGGAGGAATGAAATTGATAGAGAGTTAGACTTCTTGTTATAAATACACATTAAAAAGTTGTATTGAGAATCATGAGGAAAGTTTGCTTTTTCTTATGGGGAAAATTTAGTGAGCATTTATTAAACTTTTAAAAAAAAAAGTTTGCAAGAGTTAATTTCTAAAAATATGCTAGGGGAAGTATAAAATATGTATAGGGAAGAAAATGGACTGAAAAAAAATTTTTAAATTGACAATAATTTTATTTTTAATTAATTTAATTTTTTACCTTAAATTTTGAAAACCTAAATTTCACTTCCATTTTTTATAATAAATAAAGCAAAAAATATTAAAATTTAACCAAAATTTATATTCATAATCATTCAAAATTCAAATGTCTGTTTAACACTTATGTGCGCGGAGAAAAGAGCGCCTTATTGCGATGCAAGGTACCCGGGTGCCTTTGTGGAAGTTACGTAGAAAACAAATATTTTTGCATTAAATATCTCGGTAAAACCTTGTACAAATATATATGAGATTGGGAACAGATACTGACTAACTTCATCCAGTTCTGGTCTCGATCTGCTTTCAAAATGTTCTCCATGCGCTTTGATCTTTTGGGCGGTGTCTCCAGTTTAATTCATTGAGCATTTTAAGGCTAATTCAACTCTTTTTTTACTGGAGTCACGGTATTTTCTGCTTACGCTTTGCTTCATACAGATCTTCGAATTTCTTTCGTGTTGGACTATCCGCTTTCATTCTTTCAAAATGTTCCACCCAGCGGGTCGTTGTATCTAAATGTATCTCAATATTTTCAAGTCGGAGGAAATCCCATACAGAGCGTGTTTCGTTCATCGCATAAAGTCTCCGTCTACGCATATGGGGCCTAGAAATTCTACAAATTGTCTTACTCTCCAGAAGCCTAACACATATTCGTCGATGTTGACATGAACCCATGGTATCAAAAAAGTATTATAGAACGTGGTTTTCGTTTTCCTGGAAATGGCTTTGCTTTTGAAATGATTGTTTAGTACATAACACCTCTTTGCAAGCACTATCATAGTTTTTTTTACAAGGCTCATGTTATTTAATTATTTGCAGCGGCCCCGCGATAAACTCATAAAATTATAATGGTAACTGATTGTTGGTTATTAAATTCGTTTTCCGTACTGTTAAAATTATATTAATATAAAATTATTTTTTTACATATTCAAAAATCAAACTACCAAAAACGAATGTTTTTTCGTATTTATTTTGTTATGTAGTTTGATTTTTGTCGGTTAAAATATATTTTTTAAAAGTTCAATTTTAAGCTGTTTAATAAATAACAAATTTAAAAATTAATATTAATTAAAAAATTAATTATTAATTAAAATAACTAAAAATGAGCTATAATTTTGTAGAACAAACTTTTTGTGAAAATCACACCGAAAAACACAAAAACGTTGTGAGCAATAGAGCGCAAAATCACACGTGTGATTTAAAAAGCACATGTGAATTAAAATAACGTAATTTTCGGAACAGGGCCGAATATCTTTATATAAAATAAGTAGATTTAAAAAAAAAATAAAAACATTTTTAATATTAAAGATATTGAGTTTGCAATTCTATACTTAATTACTACATATTTATGTTTTTAAATGAGCAAGGACCAGATATCAATTAAATGTTTATGGCTAATAAATTATTGTATTTAGTTTCTACCATTTTGCTAAGTTAAAGAAAAATAATAATTATTTTACTCCTTAAAATATATTTACTATGCTCAAAAGGAATTGTTTGGATTTGGTTCTTTTTCGAAAAAAACAAAAAATTAAATTCCTATTTCAACACATTTTTTATGTATGTATGAAGCTTTACAAAACAGTTATATGCCTTCTTTCATTCTAGACATTTCAAATTTGTGTTAAGATATTTTCTAACATGTCATGTTCATATTAGAGTATATACAAATATGTTTGTAAAGGTATATTGTGTTTAAGATTTTTGCATATACATCATTCCTGTTTTTAATGCTGTTGTATTTTTTTAAAACATTTTTCTTGAATATTTGCAAATAATGTGACATGTTAAGACATGCACAAATATTAGAAAAAAGTAGTTGCTGTAGTCAAACTTAAAATGGTAAAAAAGGGAACCCTTTTAAAAAATTAAATGAAAATAAGTTGGTATGTATATATTTATAAGGTATATAACTTTCGTAGACATACTAGACATTAGTTTAACTTCAATGTCATCTCTGAGAGAACACACACACACACACAAACACACTTAAATGAGTGTTTAAACTTTTTGCCAGAAACACATAACGTACAGACAGGAAGTATGCTCAGAGCTAAACACTTATACATATATGTAATGTGTTTTATATACAAAAGTCATAATCATCATCATCATTATCGGAAGGAACAGTAGTAGTATGAGTATTAGCTAGAGAAAGAACATCGTCATTATTATTTTTTTACATGCATTTTGTTTTACAATTGATGTTAATATTTAAACTAGGAAATTTGCCTTAACCAGCATGATGTTAGTTTAGTACCTTCCAGCTTTCGCAACTACAATTGAGAAAAAATTGTTTATTTTTTACTTAAAAAAAAGTAGACAAAATAGTAAAAAAAAATGAGAAATTAGTTACGGAGACAAAATATTTTGCAAATAAATGTACAAACATCAGAAGACAAATAGATATAAATTGCACAACAATTCTATATATTCCTTTTATTTCTTTAGAGCATACTATTTGGCGCTTTAGTAGCATTTTAATGTCATTGTGACATGTGTCATTTACAAACTTCTATATATGTGTGTATGTAAAAAGCAATCTAAAAAAGTACTTGTATCATTTTAACTTCCTCTCTAGTTGACTTTTAGGGTGTTCCTTTTTTTCTCCTTCTAAGAGTTTTTGTACATTTAGGCCTGTCTTAGAGTTTGTTTGTTATTTTATTTTTAAATCAAGTACTTTACTTTTGCTCTTCTTTCCCTTCGTCATTATTTTCATCTTCTTTTCTTTATATACGAGTATGATATATAAAATTTTACAATAATATGCCTGCTCGTTTGCTGTTGTACATATACTTTTTTTCGTTAAACTGTCACTGCCTTAACTTACGCTACATATTTATACTTAAAAGAATTTATATTGATAATATTTGTAAGGAAGTCTTAAATTGTTTGTCGTTCTTATTTTTATAGATATTGTATGTACATATGTGCCTAATTCTTCTTTTAGTTGCTTTCTCAATTTTTTTTATACCCATTCTAACTAACATTATCTGAAGGAAATATTACTACGAACATGTTTTATTTTTGTCTCGTTGTTGTGGTTATTTAAAAAAAGTCGTTAAGTTGTTTCCAAATTGCCTTAGTTTTTTCCAAAAAAAAAAAAATAACATTAAACATTTTTTTTTTCAAAAATAGCGGAAGTTTTATTGGTTTTGCACACGTCAACATTATTGAAAATATTTATTTATAAGTATTTTTTGCTATAAACTTTTAGCAATATTTTTTTTTATATATATTCCGCATAGATTATTTTTCTACATACACAAAAAACATTGCTAGTTTTTCTATGCATATGCTAAATTTTTGTGATGTATTACATATTTCCTGTTTAAAAAGTTTTTTTTTTCGTTCAATGTTATATTGACTCATGGAGAGAATCTGTTTGTCATTTATTGAAAATAAAATATTTTATAATAAAAAGTTTGGTTATTGTTTGAATTTTTTACGAACATGTTTCATCAATTTTGTGCTAATCGATATGTCTTGCTTTTTGCAGTGGGAAGGGGAGAAAGGAGATACATACATAAAAAAGCTTGCTGTATTAATATTTACAGAATAGCGTATGTGGTATTAAAGTGATTAACATTTGGATAAAAATTTTAACACATTAAATTAAAAGTTCTTAAAAAAATTGGCATTTATAGTTTTTTTTAAAATCTAAACAAATCTTTCCAGTTTTCACAACAAAAGCTTTTATGTATTTTAAAGTTGACAGGGATATTGTATATGTTTTTCTGAAATATATAAAGAGCTTTTATCTTAGTTTCGCTAAATATCAGAAAGGCTTATTAAGGCTTAAAGTTTTTAATTAACATTTGCTAGTAGTTTCCAAAAATAAAAGATTTTAGAAAGAGCAACTAGAAAAATTAAACTTTAAATTTTAAAGTGAATAAACATTGAAAAATCACAATTATTATTAAATCATTTTATTTGCTTTAAAAATATGATATTGACTGGCTTAAAACTTAAAAGAAATACCGTATTAAGCATTGTTTTTAATTTAGTAAATTTATTTCAAAGTTTTAAGGAAGAAAAAAGTTAAATTTTCAGGAGAAACTTGTTAATATTCTCCAAATATAATATATATATTAAGCTTTAAAAAAGCATTTAATTTTTTAAAGCTTTTACAATTTATTAAACAGAATTTTATTTTTCTTGCTTTTCTGGAATATAATTTAAATCAGTTTTTATACCAAACATTGCATTTACACTAAACATCTCCCTAATATTTATAACGGTTTTTTTCTGTAAAACCGGTAAAACCAAATAAATTAACTTTAACTAACTAAACTGCTACAGAAGCCTAAAAAAAAATCATAAACCTTAAGAAGAAAGTCCTAAATGAGTTGCTCTTATTTAATTGTTTTAATTTGAAACTTCGTGCCATTCTCATTTTAGCTTTTTATTAGAATAGTGAAAAGCTTTAAAAACCTAAAACGTTCTTTTTTTTTTGTTTTTTATTCATAACTTTTTTTCTATATGGGGAAACTAAAATTTGCTTTAAACCATCTGCTTTGGTGTGAAATGCCCCATATATGTATTTAAATATATTACAATAATTCGAATGTTTCACGTTGAAAATTAGAACATTTTTTGAAATATTTGCTTTTAACCTTCAAAGCTCTTAAATAAACTATCTCTACCAAGGTTTTTAGTGAATACAAAATATTTTACTTATCCAATTAGAAAAAAGCTTTTGTTCATATATTAAATAGAAGTAGGTTAAATTATAATCTCCGTTAGCTGCTTAATAAATTGAACTTTTCAAAGTTACTTATCTTCTATAATAGACAACAGTATAAGAAAAATTGCTCCTATTAGAACCTAGGCAGTCATTTACTCAAAAATTGCCACGAAGCAACGATATTTTGTTCTACAAGTATTTGTTTAATATCACAAAAAATCTCATATCAAATTTTTTGGGTATATTTTTTTAATAACCTTCTAGCAACAGTCTCCTTTGTAGATTTAACCTTCATTTAACCTATTTTTGGATTTGCCAACTCTAATTAATAACTTTTGCTCTCTTGAAGCTTTTATGTGGATTGCCCTTTAAACACTATTAAATTAAAATCAAGAAATGGAGAGATAATTTGTTCAGCTTTTTTGCAATCTCTGGATATTAAAGCCCACATCAACTTTTGTGTGAGAATTTTTAACAAATGTTAAAAATTAAACAAAAAACAACTTTAATTTCATTTATTATTATTTTTATTTTTTTACACAAACACTTTAATCATTTATGCAGATATATATGGAC
Source organism: Pollenia labialis (assembly GCA_949318255.1). Taxonomy (NCBI): domain Eukaryota; kingdom Metazoa; phylum Arthropoda; class Insecta; order Diptera; family Polleniidae; genus Pollenia; species Pollenia labialis. The sequence goes on along the minus strand of OX439142.1, from coordinate 96,445,857 downwards.
ATGTATGTAAATAGGTTTATGTACGTGTGTGTGTGTGTGAGTGTCTGTGTCTTTTTTTGCTCTCCTTTAAATCATTGAACCTTGATTTTCATTAATTATGAATTTATTTTATATATTTTTTTAACCTTTTTCTTTCTGCTATTTGTAGCTGGTTGCGAAAATGGTTGCTCACGTCATGGTCAATGCACTTTGGAAAATGGCGAATATCGTTGTGATTGTATTGAAGGCTGGGCTGGTACAGATTGTTCAATTGCATTGGAAATGAATTGCAAGGATAATATTGATAATGATGGTGGTAAGTTTAAAATAAAAATATACTATCTTAAATAATTATTTTGTTTTTTTTTTTTGTAAAAAAAGCAAAATGTTAAATATAATGTGATAAATTTGAAATTCACTTTAAATACAATTTTTTTTATTGATTCATCATCATAATTAAACAGATTTTCGTATGTTGTTGTACATTTTTTTTATAACTTTAATGAAATTGCCGTTTATATAAAAATTTTTGACATGCATTGTCTGTGTGTACAGACAATTTTTTCGATGTCTGTATAAAATTCGATTATTAATCATGTTTATAAGCTTTTGGGAATAGTTTATACAAATTTTATATCTACATTTATTTAGCTATTTACTTATCTTGTTGACGTATCTTTGTTCAATATTATTGAGACAACACAAAACTTTTCAATCAAAATTTTCTTATTTCGTTCTTGCTTTTTTGTCTATAGTTTTCTTCGGTAACAAAAACTACAAAAAACTTACAAGAAAAATATAAATATAAATAAATCAATTTTTTCTTATTAGAAATAAAAAAGCAAGAAAAAACGAAAGCAAAATTGCTCCCAAGACAGTGTTTTTGTATTGGCATGTGCTGCCGAAATTGTCTAAGGAAAAGAATGTTTCATGATTTTATTTTTAATGAAAATCTCTTGTCTTTGTTTAATGTTATTAAAATAGTTTAATTTTATTGAAAAGGTATTTATAGGGAAAAAAATGATTTCTTTTAAATGCTTGGTGCTAATCATTTAAATATAAAATTATCTTTTATTAAAAATACATTTAATCAACAAATGATGCAAATATTTGGCAAAAATTACAATATTCAAATTTTAACACTTATTGGCTCGTTAAGAAAAGGTTTGCGTGTGTATTGAAATTAAAATAAACCAGTGGGTTAGAAAAGAAAATAAAAAGGGACTATTTTAAAGCTTTAGAATTAGGGCTTGCAAGTCGATTATAATATTAGTCACGTTTAATCGCGCTTCTTTATAATGTGGACAATAAAATAAAATTACTAGTAACCCTTACGAATCTAAGGGACCATTTTCGCCCATTTAGTTGAAAAAATGCTTTAGTACATTTGTTTATGGACTTTTTTTAATAATCTGCAAACAAAAAGAGTAGGGCTTTATATCTTTTTTGTTTACTAAAGGGCTTTTTACACTGAAGTATATTGTATTGCGACTTGTCAAAAACTCAAGTAATACATACAAGTGTGATACTGTGAATGCAATATGTTCTGAAAAAAATTAGGTAGAGCTGGTCGTCTTAGATCTCAATGACAGTTTAAAAGGTCCAAATATTACAGAAAGCTTAAATATATGTATATTATAAATATTTGTGTATTTTTTAACCCTAGATCTGCAACTTCCTTTACATGTTCCAGAATCAAAGCGAAAAAATAGTGACCAAAATGTGCCAAACCTAACTGCAGGGTTAAAAATCAAGATCAAGCATCAAATTTTAAAAGCTTCATTTATTCTCTAAAACAGTCAAGGGCACTTTTGCAAATCTTATGTACGCGTGCATAGGAATGCAAATTCTGCTTGTGTGACGTCGGCACATGCACACTATAAACTTCTTCGTATGGTCTGTGACAAAGTACGTTCGGCTCAAGGCGAATTGACTAGAAGGTGGGGTCAAGTCAAAATATGATGTTTTTTTTCGGTGGTCGACTTGTCAAAGTTTGTTTGCAAACTAGTTTTTTATGCAAACAAACCTATTTTTTTTTACTAGCAATATTTTTGACAACCCGACCACAGAAGCAGTGTTGTTGTAGAGTTGACCTCACCTTCTAGTCAATTCGCCTTGGTTCGGCTGTTGCTTTGTTGCCATTTCTTGTTGATGAGCGTCATTCGTTTTCTGCTGCTTCCCACACAAGCATAAATGTGATGGTATGTGTGTGCCCTTCCCCTGCAAATATTATTGGACCACCTGATCCAATTTCATGAAATGGACTACTCCATGGACTGGTCCGATGTAATGCAATCATGGACCATGTCATTGTTAAAAAGAGTTTGTAGTGAGACGACATGCCTACGTTTTTTAACGACATGTTTTCGTTTTTAAACGAAGTTATAACTAATCCTCTTGTGTACACAATGGAGTAGTTCTAAAACTACTCCTTTGTAGTCCAAAGATGTGTTATATGGTCCTGCTCTAGGACATCGTTATGTTAAATAGACCATGTTTTTTCCATACGTTTGGGTTACTTTTGGACTAGTCCTAGTCCCTTGTGGACCATTCTTTACACGCGTGTTTGGACTGGTCCTATTATTTGCAGGGTCACTTCTCTAAAATAACAAAGTCGGACTGGCATTTAACCATCGAAAATTTTCAACAAAAAAATTAAAAAAATAAAAACCATTCAAATCTATTAAAGCTTTTTATATACTTTTAAAAAGAACTTTGTTTTTAAGAATGCTTTTTCTTAAATCTGTATTAAAAAAGCTCTTTAGATTTTTATTTAACTTTCACATTTCCCTACTGTGTTTATACTTTTTTCACCGTGCTTTATGAAATTTTGTGTACAGCAGACGTTTAGCCAATATTTACCAAAAAGGAACGTATTTTAATTTCAAGTTAATGCTATTGTCATATGCATAAATTATTTATAAATTCATATACATACGAGCATAAGGTTTTTTTATAAAGTTATTTCTCACGTTTCCATAGCCTTTCCCTATAATTCCTCTGAAAAACAAATCGAGGTGTTAAAAGCTTTCGTATTTTTTTCTGCGTAAATATAAGTTAGGGGCAAAAAAATAAAAGAGGAAATAGGAAATCAACGGAAATTTAAATCAACTTATAAATAATCATCTTGTTATTGTTGCATTAAGAAGAAGAAAAAAAATATAGTAAAAATAAAATCATCAAATCTAAGTAGAAGCAAATATAAAAAGTTCCATTTAAATGCTTTTAAACAACAACAGCAACTCTTCTAGTTAGTTTACCTTTAACATTCACCTTTGCGTTTTCGTGTTTAAATGTTAGTACTTACTTAGATCTCTTTTTTTCTGTTCTTACTATTGTTAATGTTGTTGTTGTATAAACAAAACGTCAACGTGAAACATTCAAAAAGGGAGGTGTGTATGTTTATTGTTTTATTTAAAGTGGTTTTGTAAACACATGTCGATTTTCCACTTGATCTTGAGTAGTTCATGCGCTTCTTCAAGGAGGTGAAATGTTAATTTTTTTGTTTACATGTTGGCATTTGTATAGTGGGGACGGTATTAAGGCTTTTTAGTATCTACACCCTAAAAGTACGTTTTAATAATAATAATTTCATTTACTGAATGTATTTATTAAAACTTGATCTGATCCTGTAATAAAATTTTTTACGATAAGTTTTAATTGGAGTTTTCAGTTAAAATAGATTCGTAGGGAAATAACATTTTTGGTATTTTTTAAATAAATAATTTTTAAAACACATTTCGCTTTTCTTTTTTTTAATACAAAAACAGTAATAACATATTTTTGAGTTTTTACCACTAATGGCTAATAAATCAGTGAATGTTAAAACGATGGTTTAGTTGAACTTAACGTATCACTGATGGTTTAAACGCTGGTTTAGTTAAACTTAACTTTAATTTATATGTTATTATTGTTATATGTGTAAATATAATACATGGGACGTATTATATGTTGTTAAAAAAATAACACGTGCCAGCACTACGATAAATCTTATCAAATTCATATGGACTGTATTGATAGTTTAAACACCCATTTTTATGCGTTTAGAGTTGGTTTAAATGTTTACTGAATTATAGATTTGTTGGTTTAGACACATTTCAAACCAAAAAGGGAGTTTAACTTCCACTGATTTATTAGCCCTTAAAATAATATGTAGTTAACACTCAACCTCTGTAAGTCAAGTGTACCATATTTTATATGTAGTTTAAAGAATAACATGTGGCAGCACTACGAACAATTTTGTCAAAATCATATGGTCTGTAAATTTCAGTGCATTTATCAAATATGAAAAATTGGGAATTTAGCACGTCATACAATAATCTTATTATTAACACAATCAAGGCGAATTTACACAAGGTGGTCTTATTTTGAAAACGTTTACTGTAAGTATTTTAACGTTGTGTCAAAAATAATACAACACAGTAGTAAACAATTTAAACAAATATTTCATTTTCTTTTTAATATTAAATTGTTTGTTTTGAAATGTAATAATTAAAAAAAATTTTAATTTCATAATTTTAAGCGAAAATTATAAAATTTGGTAAAATTTCCCCAGAACCACATGAACTGTATATCATTTTGACACAATGTTAGTAATCAGCTGTTGCTTACGTAGCAAGATAAGGTCACCTGGTGTAAATTCGCCTTGAACACAATTGAATCGTTTATTTCAGAAACCCGTCAAGTGTGCCTATTTTAAATGAGAGTTGACGGGTTTCTGAAATAAACGATTCAATTTAGTTGTTATGTTTAAAATGTGAATTTTGGATGGGTATTAAAGCTTTTTTCGATTACATTGTTGTTTATCTCATAGGCATCACTACTTATTTGACCTTGTGACCGCCAAGTTATTATGCAAAAGTTTTAAAAGTAAATCATTTTATTTAATTTTTTATTTTATTTATTTAATCACGGTCTATGGACTAAAATCCTTCCAGACCGATAAAACATAACAACATTAACCCAACCTTTTGAGTCAAAATCCACAATAAATAAAAATATTTTACATGTATTTTATTCGACCTTCATTATTAATTTAATATAACTAAATTTTCAAGCTTGAAGTCTTTCTTTGTTTTTTTTTTTATTTTTATATAAAAAACTTTAATGACATGAATTTGTCATTTCTATATATTGGTTAATTTGTTTGTTAAATAAGAAAAGAAAAAACCCTGAAGAAGGCATTCAAAGAGGTTCCGAAATATTGGTTAAAATAAACGTTTAAAGTTTTTTATATAAAATTAAAAAAAAAGACCTCAAGCTTGAAAATTTAGTTATATTGAAAAATATTTTTTTAACTAATCTTTCCAAAACTTTTGTAAGTATTTTTGCCATACATTTATATATTGTTGGTCCACTTTTCATAACTTGTTAGTTTTTGCCACGTGCATAAGTTTTTAGAACAAAACAAAACGCCAAACATAATATACTGTTGCATTTTATACACTAGGGAATGCTGCTTTCTTTCTTTCTTTCTTAACGGGCATGTTCCACAAATCGAAATGAAGTGGATTTAAAATCGAACAAATTTTTGAAATGAGCCTGTATGTTAAGATCATTAAAATATTCCTTTTTTCATACATCATACTTTGAATACCAATTATCTTTACAAAAACTACTCTTAAAAACAATAAAACCTACAGTCATTTTGTAAATAATTAAAATCAAAATCTCGTTCAATTTCAATTCCACTTCATTTCGAATTCTAGAACATGCCCGATTAATACTAATCGGTTATAGCGATTTTCAACGTTTTATAAAAGTTGTTGGCGTCTGGCTGGTGTAAACATATTTTTGTGTTTGCTGGTGTAAACCGGGCGTTAATATTTCCCAGTATTTTAATCGTGTGCAACAGGACTGCATGTGGTGTTGGCATCTGGCAATACCCCATGTTGTATGTAGCCCAGCTGACTGTTAACGTCACCTTAAAAGTGATAATCACTGCTTTTTTTAAAATCGAACCAGCCAGACGCCTTTTAATGTAAAATTACAAATAAAATAAAAATAAGAAAAAATTAAATTAGACAAGAAGTGAAACAAATGTGAAAATAGAGAAACTGTTGAAAAATAAATAAATTATAAACCATAAAAGAGCAACAGGTGTTTGTTTTTATTCAAGTGAGCCGCAAAATAAGGGTTGTTTTTGTGATTTGAGCCAAAGAGTGTGTTTTTGTTACAACCCAACAAAGCCAAAGTGCCAGTTTGCCCAGAGAGTGAAATAGGGGTTGTTTCTTTCTTTTACTCACCCAACCTGCCTCAACGGATTACGCCTGTGAAAGTTGCCCCAGCCAACCTCTTTACCCGGAGAGCGTGCTTTTTGTGCCACCGTATACCAGTGCCTTGGAAAAAACTAGGTAACCCATTCAGAGGTAAACATTTGGTCCTTCGCCCGTAAGGAATATTAAAAGGTACGTTCTGTGAAATTTAAATTTGCATACAGTATATTGTGTCGCGCCATATTTGTGTCTCGGGAAAAGTGAGGTTAGATTGCGCCAATTTGAAGCCGCGCAATTTTGGAGAGCCATCTTTTTTTACTCGCTAGTTTACCCGTTACTCGTTGAAATTGTATTTCAATTCCATTTTGCCTCAATTTTTATAATACATAAATAAAAAGAAAATCCAACAAAAAGAATTTTTGGTTTTTTGATTTTGATAAATAAAAGGAAAAGTGTTGCCAGCGCGTGAATTTTTTTCAATTAATTTTTGCTGGGAATTTTTTTTTATTGCTCTTAAAACAACTCGAATATCTGTTTTTCTGTAGTTCAATTAAAAATTAAGAATATGTCTACATTTGAAAAATTTATTCGGGCTGCAGATGAGATAACGAACATGGAGGTTATGTTGAAAAAAGAAGATTTTTCAACGTATACCAATGTTGCGTTCGATTTCGAGAAAAACGAGTTAGAGAAAAGTTGGGAGAAATTTAAAAGAATTTATGACGAGTGTTCCGGGGACACTATAGAGGAGAAAAAAGAATTAGTAGCGGTCAAAACAAAATTTCCTCTGGTGCGAAAAACCTATATAAAATGTTTAAATATTTTGGCGAATGCAAATCAGGTATTAGATGAGGAAAAACAAAAAAGCAAGGGAGCAGTGGCTCCCAACCTTTGTTCAATACCTGTACCCCCTTGTGATACTGGCGTTTTTCATGGAGATTACGTATCGTGGCCCACCTTTAGGGACATGTTTACGGCAATCTACATAAATAATTCTAGACTTAGCCCTGTAGAAAAGTTGTTTTATTTATTTCAAAAAACAGATAGTGAGGCCCGGGATATAAACAGGAATATTGCCCTTACAGCAGAAAATTTTGAAATTGCGTGGGGTAATTTAAAATCCCAATATGAGAATAAACGGGTGTTAATAAATAGTCAGCTAAAAACTTTATTTAATTTGACTCCATGTCAACGAGAAACGGCTGCAGAAATAAAAAGGCTCCAAAGGGAGATTAATAATTGTATTTCGGTGCTAAAACTATATAATGTAGATATTGCCTCATGGGACCCAATTTTTGTTTTTCAATGTTCGTCTCGGCTCTCAGAAAATACTTTGCATCTGTGGGAGCAATCGGTAAAAAATAAAACAGAGGTTCCCAAATGGGAAGAATTAAATAATTTTTTGACCGATAGATTTCATGCCCTTGAGAGTGTTTCTGACATTATAGTAGCGAACAATGTAGCTGCCAGTGGTTCCCAAGCAGGCCCTTCAAATAATAACAATATTTCTACGAAAGTTAAGCAGTTTAAGGCTCATCACACAAAAGTTGACTCGAGCTCATGTAAATTGTGTAAGGAGAGGCATAAGATTAGTGTTTGTAATAAATTTTTGAGCATGGATTATAAGAATCGTGTTTCAACATTGAAAAGATTTCGTTTTTGTTTTAATTGTCTTACTTTGGGGCATATGTATGGGGATTGCACTAGTCCTAATAGCTGTTCTAGGTGCAATAGAAAACACCATACACTTATACATAAAGAGATAGTAAGAAATAGTAACAATAATAATCAAAACCAGTCGAACACTAATTCTCAAGCTCAGAGTCAAAATAGTCAAAATCAAATACAGTCCACTAATGTTGCCGGCCCTTCTGGTGTAGTTCAATCGCATCATACCTCTGTTGCAAAAAAGGTTATGTTAGCCACAGCCTGGGTTAACATTATAAGTTTTGGTTCCTGTTACAAGGTTCGTGCACTGATAGATCCATGTTCAGATGAAAGTTTTGTTTCAGAAAAGATACAAAGATTGTTAAAGTTGCCAACTAATCCAGTTTCTGCAGAAGTCTCAGGTTTAGGCGGAGATATAATTAGCACATCTTCTAAAATGGCAGTTTTTACTATTGTTTCTCTTTTCGATCAGAACATGTCTCTTAATATACAGGCCCTAGTTGTCCCTCGTGTTACTGGTAGTATTCCAACACATACTTTTTTGCCCCAAAAAGAGATTGAGCTGCCCAAGTTATGTTTTGCTGATGCGAAATTTTATGAAAGTAGTGAGATAGATCTGTTGTTAGGAGGTGATTTGTATCCTTCTATTCTTCGTGGCGGAGTAAGGCATGGTGTTTTTGAATCATTAGTGGCTCAAGAAACCATTTTTGGTTGGATAGTTACAGGTCCAACGCCTACTAGAGTTTCCCCTCGAATTGTTAGTGTGTCTCATATGACAAAAGTAGCCATTGATGACCAATTGTCGAAGTTTTGGGAGTTAGAAGAAGTTTCTCATAGGCGTGTTTTATCGGAGGAGGATAAAAAATGTGAGGAGATCTACAACTCTACTACCACTAGAAACCCTGAAGGGAGATATACTGTGAGTCTGCCCTTCAAAGATAGTTTGCTGTCGCTTGGTCCCAATAGGCATATAGCTGTTTGTCAATTTTTGAGAAACGAAAAATCTTTGATGCGCAATGCTGAGCGTAAGGCCCAGTACGATGAGGTCCTAAAAGAATATATAGCTCTAGGGCACATGGAGAAAGCAGAAAATGCTAGAAGTGACCCGGGTTATTATTTACCCCATCATGGCGTTTTTAAGCCTGAGAGTACAACGACTAAATTGCGAGTAGTATTCAATGCCTCGAGTCTCTCTGCAAATGGCAGAAGTTTAAATGATCTGTTGTACACTGGCCCTATTTTGCAAGCTGAAATAGTTAATCTAATTCTAAGATGGCGATTTTTTCAGTTTGTCTTTAATGCGGACATTTCAAAAATGTACCGGCAGATTTTTGTAAATCCCACACATAGGCCCTTTCAAAAAATAGTTTTTCGTAGCAGTGATAGCGAGGAAATTGCTGATTACCAACTGAAAACGGTGACTTTTGGCGTAAACTGTGCCCCATATTTAGCCCTTAGAACCATTCTACAGTTGGCAAAAGATGAAGAGCGACGTTTTCCGTTAGGCGCTAGAATATTGCGAGAAAATATGTACGTAGACGATGCCCTAGTTGGTGCTCATTCAATCGCTGATGCTTTGGTGGCGCGGGAAGAATTAATTAGCATTCTAGATAGTGGAGGATTTGAGCTTAGAAAATGGACCTCAAATTCTGAAGAAATTTTGAAAAATTTGCCCCATAATCATCTGCTTAATTCGTCATTTGTGTCGCTCGATGAAAAAAGCACTACGAAAACGTTAGGGATTCGCTGGAATGCGGCTGAAGATGTGTTTTTCTTTGTGTGTGAAAAGATAACACTTAAAAACTCGTATACCAAAAGAGAGGTTCTTTCTACCATTGCTCGGCTATACGATCCTGCGGGTTGGTTGGCTCCAGTGGTAGTTGCAGCAAAAATTATAATGCAGCAAATGTGGCTTGATAAGATCGAGTGGGACGAGGCTATCAAACCAGTAGCTCTGCAAAAATGGCAGAATTTTGCGGCAAATTATGCGGATATTGAAAAAATTAGGCTTCCACGTTGGGTTCAGTATTCGCCTGGCTGTACTATTCAATTTCACGGGTTCTGTGACTCGTCTGAGTTGGCATATGCAGCTACAATATATATAAGGGTACAGTTCGAAAATAAAGTTTTGTCAAGTTTCCTCACGTGTAAAACGAAAGTGGCCCCAATAAAAAAGCCATCTTTGCCTCGTTTGGAGTTATGTGGAGCAGTTCTTTTGGCAAATTTAGTCGACAGTGTGGTACCTACTTTTAACGTGAACAAGTCCCCCCTTTATTTGTGGTCCGATTCTACAATTGTCTTGGCGTGGCTTAGAAAACCTCCTTGTAGCTGGAAAACGTTTGTGGCAAATAGGGTGGCTACAATATTAGAAAAGGTGGGGAATAAAAATTGGTGTCACGTAGCGTCAGGTGATAATCCTGCCGATCTAGCAACCCGGGGGCTGATCCCTGCGGATTTAAAAGATAATAGGCTCTGGTGGCACGGACCTGCGTGGCTCAACTTAGAGCAGTCTTCGTGGCCCGTAGGAGCAACCGAGTTCGAAACGGCAGAAGAGTCGAAAGGAGCCCAAGTTTTTGTTGCTAGATCGACTGATCAAGAAGACATTTTAGACAGGTTTTCAAGTTTAGCTAGAGCATATCACGTAATCGCCTACATGTTTCGATTTGTTGCCCTGACAAGTAAGAAAAGACGCGAAAAGGTCGAGTATGGTTCATTGAAGATTTCGGCTAATGAGTTGAGGTTCGTAAGAAATCGTTTATTTTATCTCTCTCAGCAAATTCACTTCTCAGGGGAGTTTAGCTGTCTTAAAGCGAGTAAGAAAATTGACTCACGGAGCCCCCTGTTAACACTTACCCCCTTTGTTGATAAAGACAATATCATTCGTTCTAATAGTCGTCTTAGCTCTAGCACCTGTCTGTCTTACAATGAAAAGCACCCTATTATCTTGGCGTATGGCAGTAGATTGGCTCGCCTGTATGTTGAGTTCGTTCACACTTTAGTCCTGCACGGAGGCCCTCGGCTAGTCTTGAATGTGGTCCGGCAGGAGTGCTGGATCATTCGAGCAAAAAATCTGATAAAAACAGTTTGTCGTAGCTGCAAAGTCTGTGTTCTCTATCGAAAAAAGCTGCAAAATCAAATAATGGCTGCTTTGCCCCAAGAAAGAACTACCCTTTGCCGCCCTTTTACGAATACTGGCGTTGATTTTGCTGGCCCATTCGAAATAAAAAGTTTCACTGGCAGGTATTGTAGAATCTCCAAAGGCTATGTGTGTCTCTTTGTCTGTTTCGCTACGAAGGCGATTCACCTTGAAGCGGTTAGCGACTTATCTACCCCTGCCTTTCTAGCAGCCTTGGCCCGCTTCGTTGCCCGTCGTGGTTGCCCAAGCTGCATGTATTCCGACAACGGCAGAAACTTCGTTGGCGCCGCTCGAGAAATCGACGCAGACTTCGCCAAGCACGTTAAAGAGCTTCGTGACACGGCTGTAGAGAATTATGGTCACCAGCGCTTGTCGTGGCACTTTATCCCTGCTGCAGCACCTCACATGGGAGGATTATGGGAAGCAGGGGTAAAAAGCGCAAAAATGCACCTTAAAAAGTCAGCTGGTCAGCTTAAATTTACGTTCGAGGAGTTCTCAACCGTGTTGGCAAAAATAGAGGCGTGTCTCAATTCACGTCCTCTTGGCCCTATGTCAGAAAACGCTGAAGATTTGTCTGCCCTTACCCCAGGCCACTTTCTGATAGGCACAGCTATGCTTACCCCTGCGGAGCCCGAAGAGCTGTCTTCGCCCCTTAGCATGGTAAATCGGTGGCGTAAAGTTAAGGCCCTACAGCAAGAGTTCTGTCGCCGATGGAAGCAGGAGTACCTAAAAGAGCTAAATAAACGCAACAAGTGGCAACACCCTCAACTAGACCTTAAAGTAGGCGACCTTGTGGCTCTAAAAAGTGAACCCGGCGGTCCAACTGCGTGGCGGTTAGGTCGTATTGTTCGAGTGTACCACGGCAATGACGGCAAGGTGCGAGTGGCCGATCTTAAAACGCAAAGTGGCGTAATCACTCGGCCGATACACAAACTAGTAGCTCTGCCTAAATACGACACTTAAAATCCATCGTGTTTGCTTCTTCTTTAGTGGCACTTCAGCACAGCCTGCTACATCATTTCTGGGCCTGGCGTAGCTTCCCGTACTCTAATGAGACCAGCGAAGGGGAAGCCTGGGACGATCCAAGTCCAAGACACCGTGTTTTGGAGAAGGAGTGGTGCTGAAGACGAATAGCTGCCTATTTTTATTGCCCTTTATTTTTAAGTTTTTTTTAATTTTATTTAAATTAATTTATTTTTTTTTTTTTTTTTTTTTTGATTTTCTAAATTTGATTTTTTGTTACTTTTAACTTTGTTTTTTTTTTGAGTTTCTAATACCTTTTTTTTATTTTAACATTTTATATATTTAATTTCCATTATTTTTTTATGATTATGTTGCACCACCGTTGCAAGGCGGGCGGTATGTTGGCGTCTGGCTGGTGTAAACATATTTTTGTGTTTGCTGGTGTAAACCGGGCGTTAATATTTCCCAGTATTTTAATCGTGTGCAACAGGACTGCATGTGGTGTTGGCATCTGGCAATACCCCATGTTGTATGTAGCCCAGCTGACTGTTAACGTCACCTTAAAAGTGATAATCACTGCTTTTTTTAAAATCGAACCAGCCAGACGCCTTTTAATGTAAAATTACAAATAAAATAAAAATAAGAAAAAATTAAATTAGACAAGAAGTGAAACAAATGTGAAAATAGAGAAACTGTTGAAAAATAAATAAATTATAAACCATAAAAGAGCAACAGGTGTTTGTTTTTATTCAAGTGAGCCGCAAAATAAGGGTTGTTTTTGTGATTTGAGCCAAAGAGTGTGTTTTTGTTACAACCCAACAAAGCCAAAGTGCCAGTTTGCCCAGAGAGTGAAATAGGGGTTGTTTCTTTCTTTTACTCACCCAACCTGCCTCAACGGATTACGCCTGTGAAAGTTGCCCCAGCCAACCTCTTTACCCGGAGAGCGTGCTTTTTGTGCCACCGTATACCAGTGCCTTGGAAAAAACTAGGTAACCCATTCAGAGGTAAACAAAAGTTATAATTAAGAATCAAAACGTTTCAATTGCTTATTTCTTCTACCGATTTTATAAATTTTTTTAAGAAAATAAAAATTAATATTTTGAAAAACAAATGGCAAATGAAGAAAGTAGTTCCCATTAAATTCGTTTTTACCGTATAATAAAGCACACGCTTTCATACTCTTGTATTTATTATTGAAGAGTTGTGACAATATTGAAGTATTTCATTTAGGTTTTTTTATTGTTGTTTGAATTTTTTTTGCCAACAAAAATAACCATATTCCCCAGAATGCTGTAAAGCTAAAGTGTTTCATTTAATTTTTTGCATTTTTCGTTATTTTATAACTAGAGAACATCCATACATAAATGTTAAATTGTATAGGTAGCTTCAAACAAATACACACACACACGCATATATTCGTTATTTCTATGGATGTGAGTATGTGTTGGGTTATTGAACAAATACACGAAGGGTTAATATTTAAAACATGTCTTACTGAAATACGTGCTCTTGCATTTTTTATACATGTACATACAATATGTCATATAGCAAAAGTACAATCTTTGTATATGTATGTGTGTATAGGTGGTTATAAGAGAGTAAGTTGTTATGTTGTGGTAATACTTCATTTCTTGATAAATTTTCTACAAGTAGATACAGCTCCCTCTACGCACAGGTACAGTGGAACCTTTAAAGCGCACACGAAATTAAGCTCAAAATAAAAATGTTCTTTTTTAAAAAATTTTCTAAATCTTTTTTGTTGTCTTTTTCAATTTCACTGTTCTCTTTCTCTTTAACTTGCATACATGGGCACTTCCTCAAAAGAGCTCTATTTTTGTTACGTTACGCCACTAGACTTATGTTGTTAAAATTTTTTCTTTCTTTTAATAAATAAAAAGAAAGTTGAGCTGTACACAAAAATACAAAAAAGGAAATAATGTGTATAAACTATTCTTTAAGGAACCATTTAAAGTTCTTGGTGGCGTAAGGTGAGAAAAAGTATACTTTTCTATGGAAATGTCCATATTCATATTTTCAGGTAAATTTTATATTGATGGAAAAACACACAAAATATATTTAACGCACATCCGCAAAAAAAAACACATACATCCATTTGCTATAAATATTGTACATGAACTTTAAGGATCGTAGTTGTACTTGTAGTTAGTATATGAGTTGATTGTAAGCATTTTGGGTATTTAAAAATTGACATGCGAAATAACAAAAAAACAACACAAAGTGAAATGAAAAAGGAAGAAAATCAAAAAGGTTACGTGATTGCACAAATAACACCCAGAAAAAAACACATAATCGGGAACACTGAAACACAGCTTCAGGAAGTCAACATCATTTTAAAAACTGGCTGTTAAATAAAACAGCCTGCCTGTACTTTAGATAAATGAAAATGTTGGAAATTTTTAAAGTACATTTTGTGTTATGGAAAAATATTGCATTATTTTTTCTCAGCCGTTTTGCCTTAAACATTTTTGTTCTTAAATGTTCGGAGTGGATTTTTTTAAGCTTAAGGTCAAAATTAAAAGATTATTAAAGGGTAAAAGACAAAAGCTCAACTTAAGGAGTATTTCAAGGAGATTGTTTTTTTTTATGTAAAATAAAACTTATTATGATTTCGTTGACTGAAGTGTACAGAAAGAACTTTTTACTAAATTACCAGAAAATATTGCTTGAAACATGAACATTTTGCACGATTCTGCTCCAGGTCAAAAATTTCTTAGTCTAAATATATGTTTGGCTTGATCAAAGCAAACAGTTATTACTCAAAGCGAACAAAACTTCAGTCAAATACAGCAAAAAAAAATTCATTTTAATTCTATGGTTACTTAAATTAAGTTTTCGTTGCTATATATTTTACAAAATAGCAAGAAAAGCCTGCTTAAACCAACCGTTTCTAAAGTTTTAATGTTAATGCCATACATTTTCAATCAAAAGTTTCTCATAATACACCAAAGTAAATTGCTTTAGGAAAATATTTCTGGAAAACTTTTTATTTTCTTAAGATTCAAGACTTGAATTTTAAGTAAATAAATTTTAAGTTTCCTAACAAAATAAGCAATATTTACTCGATTCAAATACATGTTTGGTTTTTCAAATTAAGAAACTACGCTCAAAAGAAAAATCAGTGCGTCAATACTTAAATCAATCCAAACCGGTATAAATAGTCCGGATTTTCTTGAATCAAGAACAAAAAGATTGATTCAACAACGGATTACTCAAGTGGGAAATACTTAACATACACTCACAATATTATTACAGTAACGGACTGTAGTTTATTTAAGAAATATTCCGTTCAGTCATTTTTAAATAAATAAACATTTAAAATTCCAAGCAAATTTATTTTTAACTGATTCTAACAGTTATTCAAAAAACTAAGTGCATATTAATACGGATTTTCAGTTGCAGTTAATTTTGTCCGTTGATTAAGTTAAATTCTTCTTTATGTAAAATTAAATGAAAATGTAATTTAAAGCAACGAAAAGTTCATTTAATTTTTACTGTCAAAAATTCAACCGCGAATTCCGCAAAAACAAATCAATATTCAGTTATCTTTTATAAATTAATTGTCAAAAAATTAACTACATATTCCGTTAAAACAAATAAATATGCAGTTATTTTATAAAATTTTACTGTCAAAAATTCAACAACATATTCAGTAAAAACAATTAAATATTCAGTTATTTTATTTAATTTTACTACCAAAAATTAATTTTTACTTATCTATAAAAAATAAATTGCTTGTTTTGTGTAAGCAATACCCATTTTCTATTTGTTAAAATAATTTAGTTAAATACCTACATCAAATTTTAAAAGTAAAATAATTGCGGAGCCATATCGGTCATGCTGCTGGTGTCTTATAATTGAGATTTCTTCTGTAAACAACGTGGTCAGTACAACAAAAGTAAAACAAACGTGTGTAACTGGGTAAGTTAATAAAAATATTCTCCCTCTCTCGCTTATAAGAAAAACAAGCGGACAGGTGTCTGTCTGGAATTTTTTAGAAATTCGGATCTTTTGTGGAGTAAACGAAAATTTAATAAAATAACTGAATATTTAATTGTTTTTACTGAATATGGGGTCAATTTGACAGTAAAAAATTGACAGTAAAATTTTAATAAATAACTGAATATTTAATCGTTTTTACTGAATATGGTGTTGAATTTTTGACAGTAAAATTTTACAAAATAACTGAATATTTATTTGATTTTACGGAATATGGTGTTGAATTTTTGACAGTAAAAATTAAATGAACTTATTGTTAAAAATAAATGAAAAATAGGTAGACCGGTTTTTAATTGAACTTTCATTTATTTTATATTACAATTTCAGTTAATTTTACGTTCAGAATATTGTGAGTGTACATTTAGATTTAACTAAATATAATATTAATAGCAATTTTTGTTTTTATTTGGCGTTTACCTTTTTTTAATTGTATTCTGAAAAAAATTCGAAAATCCTTAGCATTTATGAAACAAATAAGGAAAATTAAATTTTATTAAAATTTCAAGGGAAATTTTAATTAAATTTTAATATACAAAGGTAAAAACACCAAAATATCATTCCTGTGATTTCAAAATCGTTCGTGATTTGAAATCACCATGATATCCAGGGCTGCCAGAGTGGACGATTTAAAAAAAATTGTAAACAAGACAGCTTAAATTATTAAGTTTTCTTTTCCCTAAAAAAATATATGGGGAAAAGCTAAATTTCAAAGAAAAAAACTGTTCACTATTTATTTACGATACACAGAAAGAAAAACACTCAGGTTAAATCAAATTTTGTATGATTACTTTAAGTACGAGTCGTACTCAAAACTTCAAGTACGAATAACACTAAAAAGTACTCAAAACAATCCTAAATGGAACTAATTTCGAAAATCAATCTCATAATTTCTTCAAAAAAGTATAAAATTCTTAAATCAAGTAAAAAAAGATTAAACTTTTCGTTGTGTTTAACCCTCCGGCTAAAGCATCCGAGGAAAAACTTTTTGAATTTTGGTAACAGGTAGCAGTTATTTCATATGTTACCTGATAAGTAGTTGTCATTACAATTGTCTTTATTCTAAAAACTTCAATAAGTACTTACTAGTAATGACCTCAGCAATAGTTATTACTACTATTATATTCACCTCTGATTATTTACTTACTAATAATCAGCTCAATAACTACTTATAAGTTTTGTTGTTTTACTTATTAGGTCTCTTAACTAGTGATTTTTTGGCTTTTAGTAAGAATATTGTAAGTACTTACAATTCAACTTACTCGAAGTTAAATAAAAACTTGATACTTTTTGACTTCTAGTAAGTGTATTGATAGTACTGAATTCTGTGGACACCTCGAACAAAAATAAAAACTTATTAAGCCGAAAAATAGGTAGTGTTTATTTTCGCCAGCACAACTTGCTTACTTACCAGGTAAGTAAAGTTTTTGCTGGGATGTTTTGATTTTCTATACACATTGAAAATCATGTGTACCACGAAGGGTTAAAAATAAAATTTGAACTCTTGCTTCTCCTTTAGTTTATATTTTTGGTTAAATAGTGAAGTAATGAACCGACTTGGCTTCTTACATAATACCCATTACACAGAAATAAATGTGAGCCAAATGCTATCCTCCTAATCTCAAATGGACGCTTCTGGGCCAAATTCTAGATGAAAAAATTTGTTATTTGTCAATAGCTCGTTCACTCTTTGTTTATCATTTGTCAAACCGTCATCGAATGGACCTTTTGCGACAATTATACGGCGATTTTTTCACAAATTGTAAAATAATATCTACATGAGTCTCATACGATTTTTTACATGCTTTTTGAAAGACTCGTGAGATAACCTTTACCCACATCTTAATCGATTCCTTCTACGAGTAAAGATTAAAGAGTAAAGTAATCTTACAGAAGAATCAGCTCGTGTTAGAGTTTCTCCCGTGTGAGAAATATTCTACAATTAAAAAGTGCGCTCTTCGACGATCAAAAACGCTCTTCATGAAGTAATTATGTTTTTGGTTGATTGTTTTGTTTTAATCCACAAAGTAAACATCGAACAAAAATTGTTAAAAAAAAACAAAAACTTAATTTTATTGCCGATTTTTCAATATAAGAAAGACAATTTTTTTTACTCAGGAAATTGACGATTTTATCACAAATGAATCTGGCAGCCCTGGTGATTAAGAACAACCATGAAGGAGAAAATAAATTAAAGCTTTGTAGATTAAACTGAAAGCTTGAAACAATTTAAAGCTTATACAATCTAAAAGCATATTGGGTAAAAAATATTTGATTTCAATTTATTTTTAAAATGCCTTTAAATAAATATGAAAAAGCTCTAAATAAAACCTCGTGTATCTTTTTCTTTAAGTATTATTATAGTTTTGAATAAATCTCATTAATGACATAAACAAATTTTTTACATTCGTCTTAAAGCTTAAATTTTGCTTTCTCCTTTGTTTTTAGATGGCATGACAGATTGCTCGGACAGCGAATGTTGCTCACATCCTGCCTGTTCGGAGCATATAATGTGCCTGTCCTCTAATGACCCGGTTGAAGTTTTACTGCGCAAACAACCACCTTCGGTAACAGCCTCTTTCTATCAACGTGTCAAATTTTTGATTGAAGAGAATTCTGTACAATCGTACGCCCACATGGATGAATACAGTGAAAAGTAAGTAAAAAGTGTTACCATTTTCATACATTTTATAACTATTTTATAAAAAAATTTTAAGAATTATATAGGAAAAATTTATAATATTAAAAAGCTTTTCAGTTAGTTTTTTAGTTGAAAAAATTTTCTTTTTTTTCTTATTTGTTTGAAATATTTTGATTTTAATGAATGCACCAAGTTAGAAAAAATATTAAAAACAGTTTAGGGCTTTTTATTAATTTAGGACACCATTATAATTTAAATTTTTTTTTATAAATAAAAAATAGAAATAATAAATTATTTCAACTGGTGCAATGAAGAGAAAAAGCTCAAATATTTTATGGTTTTCGTTTTAATATATGGTTTTATAGTTTATTATGAACAAAAAAAAAAAAAAAAAGATTTGAGAAAATTTAAATCAACTTAAACTAAGTATTTTATTTATTAAAGTAAAATCTTATGCTTTTGATATGTATTGAGTTAAATTTTTTATTTGATTATTTTTTGAATGTCTTAAAACACAAGAACAAAGTATAGCGAAAAAAAAGTTATCGAAAACCCCTACATTATCCTTTTTGAATCCTTAACCAAGTCCCCTCAATGAGTCTATCATTTATGCGTTGGAATATATGTTCTTTTTTTTTCTTAGAAATCTTAAAATCCTAATTTTCTTTAATGAAAAAAACTATCCTCAAATGTTTTTATCAATTTGTTATTTTTTTATATCAATAATTTTTTTTTTTAATAATTTCCCTTAAAATTGTAAAAGAAATTTTTTGTTAATAAATAAAAATAAACAATTTTTTGGTTTGAGCTTTTTCTTTTCTTGCCTAACTTTTGTAGGGTTATTTACCAAAAAAAAATGTATTGCAACAAAACTTTTTTTAATTTTCAATTAATTATTCAAGTTCAGTTTCGTTTTTTTTTTATATAATTATAATTTCTTACGAAAATTTGTCTTTTACTAAAAGCAAACGTCCAAGCGAAAATAATGATAGCACCTCATTGAGTATGTGTGTTGTCTAGTGTTTTACCTCCTTGTGTTCGTCTTTACCCCAAAAAAAAAAAATTTTAATAATTTACTAAAAATAATCAATCAATAATAAACATTTCATTGTATCAATAATAAAAAAAATTAAATTATAAAGAAATAAAAAAAATATTTATATAACGAAAAAGAAAAAACTATAATAAATTATTTTTTTAATAATTATAAAAATTTAAGGTTTAAACTTTATAAAAAAATGTTTTGGTTAATTTTTGCTTTTAAGTTGTTCTTTGTTTTAAAATTAAAACAAAATTTTATTTAATTTTTATTTGCTTATTTTAGTTTATTTAAATATGTCGTTTTTAATAACTTTGTTTAAAAAACAGCTGGTTTCATTTAGGTTTATTTTTGTTTAGTAAACTTTTTTGTTGTTGTTTTAATTTTATTTTTTTCTTTTAGGCAAGAAAAAAAATTAATATTTGTGTATGTAACATAATCCATTAATAATAATTATAAAAAAAAACAAACAAGGATTTAAAACAAATTTATCGAGCAGTGAGTAACAAAAATAATGGAACATTTAAAATCTTAGAAAGAAAAGTTAAAAGCTCAGAGAGCAGAATTTACATTCTTGTTTTATCCTCTATACAAGAGACATAAATTGTCTGTTGCCTATCAACTTGGAAAACTTGTTTTCTTATCGTTCATATAATCTTGGTCAGTCAGATATTTATACGTTACTAAACTCAGATATGCAGAGTAAACAGCATATATTATATTCACAGTTTTCGCATGAGATCTTAAGACTAAGAGCTTCACCCCAGCAGGAAAATGGAATGGGAATCGAGAATGTAAAACATATCTTGTATGATATTTAATGCCGGAATTCATTATTCTAAACACAGAACATGTCCTTGCATTTAAAAAAAATAATTTTATTATATTTTGCGAATGAATTAATTAATTCATTACGGACTTTTATAAGGAAAAATGTAAAAGAAAAGAACGCGAAAAGTTGTCATTAAGAGCCACAATACCTTTCTTGTTGTGCAAATTTGGGAGTTTACGCGGTTATCAATGCATAATCATAGTGCCATTGTCAGATGCATCAATTTTACACATCTGCCAAATGAAAATGAGCTGACAATGTAAGACATTTTTAGAGAATTTTAATGACAACATTGTAAGATTTGACAATCGTCTGTACGAAGCTTTACTTGTGTACAATGAAGAAAGGGAGAGAAAGAGAGAGAGAAAGAAAAACCTTGCTTGATGATTGTGTTTGTTAAATTTTTGTATATCAATTGCAGGCAAATTTACACTTACGGAATTTTGGAAGATAATTTTTTATTTTGGTTTGTAAGAGTTTCTGCTATATTGTTTTCCCCATGTTCCCGTTTGCTTTGAGCGACTTAAGTTGCTTGCAACTTTTTTCGTTGCTCTGTATACTTACACCACAATGGTGGAGAGAGTATTATGAGTTTGTGCTGATGTGTGTAACATTAAAAAATATTGTTACTGGACTTACTTATTAGTATACCAATTGACTCGGAAATAATTTCGATTTAACAATGTCCGTCCTTCCAGTTGGTTGGCTGATTGTCTGACAATGTGCGCAATTACAATTGTAAACTGTAAAATTGAAGATAATTTACTTAGCCCCATTATCATTTGATTTTTCTGGAATAGGGTACCCTATCGGACAGTTGGTTTTGTAAAGTGTGATCAGGCCCGCTTTTCTTTTACATTGCAATTTTTATCACAGCCGCTTTTTATGTATGTATGTATGAAAACAGACTGAACTTAAATAATTTTTTTTTTGTCAAATCAGAGAACGTATGAAGGAACAAAATAAAGGTAAAAGCAATTTTACTCATCTTCTACCTCCTCGCGTGTAGAAAGTAAAAGTTGCAGCAAAGAAAACAGTCATTTTTTTCAAATAACATCTTCTTTATAATTTTTTCATTTTAGAATATAATAACTCGCTATTTATAAATTTTTTTGCACACAATTCTACTTTTCATTACCTCACGGATTGTGTGGACTCTTTCCATAAAGTAGTACGAATCGATTTGTGTCCCAAAAACTCTACGCTAATGAGTTACTGAATATTGACATAATGCTAATAAAATAAGTTTAATTGTTCTTTTTTTGTGATTAAGTGATTTCAGTTATCATCATTGTTAACTACTAGTGATTCGAAAATTTGTATCAAAATTTGTATCACTAAATTTCTGTCTCAAAAGAAGCTTTACAATCTTCTTGTATCAATTTAAAATTACTTTGAGACTAAAACTTTTCCTAATATTGTTGCTCACTGTTAGTTTGTATTGGTATTCCTTTTTTATTTCAAATAATTTAAAATTCCAATTTATTTATTCTAAAAAAATAGTTTTTTTTATTTATTAAAATATAATTTAAACTTATACTAATATATTTTCATGTGCGTGTCTTAAAACTTTTATTTAAATATTTTTTAGATTTTTTTTTTGTTTTTTAACAGAATATTAAAATAAATATTTATATATAATAATAAATTTAAGGTTGTAATACTAACATAAGCTAAAAAAATAAAGTAGGCTTATTTACAAAAAAAAAGAGACTTTACAAATAAATAAAACCGGAAAGAATTTGCTTTATCCCCCTTAAAAAAAAAAGAAAGAAAACATTTTTAATGGACTTTAAGTATGAATGTGTGTGTATGTTAAATCATTTTAGGAAAACAGAAATTTGTGTCAAATGTTGATTGTTTTAAGTATATTTTCATAAATATTTTCAGTTTCTCGTTTTTGTTTTTTATTGAAAAGAAAAGTATTAAAAAATTTTTATTTACCTGTTATAGTTTTCACTTTAATGTAATTGTTTGCTAACTAAAAAATAAAATCTTTTTTTGTATTTGTTTCTATCTTCTTGTTTATTTTATTTTTTTGAAAATTTATTTTTAATGTACTTGTCCTGTCTTAACACGTGTATTGTCCTTCATTTGTATTGCTGTGACGTCAAACTACAATTTTACCAAAAAAAAAAAAAAAAAAAAAAAATATATAAATCAATAATCAACAATTCCTTGTGTAATATCACCCTGTGTGCATTTAATTGCATTAATTAATCATTTAATAAATCGAAAACAAACCTTAATCGACAATATTATAAAAAATCTTTCCAAAAATGAAGTCTCTTCTGGAGCTCATTTACACCTTGGTAAGTTAGAAGAAATACGAACCATTAAAAAAGTACGATTATTTAAAAAAACAACACACAACAACATTTCTACAAAATTCATGAAAAAATCATTTTTTTGTTCAAAATCCAAAATATTAAGAAGAAACATAGAATAAAGAGTATTTGGAAAATTTGTTTTCTTTACTTTTTTAGTAATTAATTTTAGAAAAGAGTTATAAAGTCTAATGAATGCTTAATAAGAATTCTATCACAATTTATATTCCTGAAATTTTTATTTAAAACAAGCGAATTCGCCTCTCTCGCTTTAATGCTCACTTTTTATGCTTTTGTTCCTCATTAATATCTTTTTTAAGCTTAAACCACAGACACTACGTTATCCCTTTAGGCTATTTTTCTTCGTAAAAACTACTGGAAGTTCATAGGACTCAATGCATTGGTGATCTGACAATTATAAGCTGGATAAAAGATTAGGCATGGCTACTTGCACTGATGTCTTAAGCTTATCAATGCACATCAGAAAAGCTTCCGCGGGAGTTGAGTCTATTTAAATAACTTGGCCAAATGTTTTGCAAATAAATTTAAAGAACTAATAGTCTTACAAAGCCACAGTCTTAAACAAAATTAACGTGGATTTCATTTAATACATTTTTATAGACTTTTAAATAACTCTGTCCTCTAAAAAAATTCTATGTTTCTCTCTTATTTTACCATATTTTACATCTGCATCTCATATTGCATCTCCTTTTATAACAAAAAAAAACATCTAAATTCCTTATCATAAATAGTTTTTTTTTTAAAAATTTTTTATAAAATATTTGATATAAAATCCCTTAAAATATACTATATATTTTTGTAAAATACAGTTTTTCCTTCACACCACTTTTTTTTTAACTATCAGATAAATTTTTTCCCAAAAAACTCTTAAAAAATAATTTAATAAATTAAGAAAAAATTATATCGAAAAAAGTTTTTAAATAAAATAAAAACAATTAGTTTATAATTATATAAAAGTATGTGTTTTATGTGTACGTGTCTATGTGTATTTTGTTCAACATTATTTATTTAAGTTTAAAAATTTAATTACTTTTTTTTAATTTTTTTAAAGGATTAATTTTATAAAAATTTTTTTATCTATTTAAAACAAAATATACTAAAACAATAACAAAAAAAGACTTTATTTTAAATAATTTTAATTAAATTTTTTATTTTTCTAGTTTTTTTTATTCTGTTAACATTATTACAACAACAAAAAAGTTCACAAATATATAAATATTAAAAAAAAATTATATAAATAAATAATCACTATATTAATTATGATTTATTTATTTACTTGATTTTAATATTATTTTAAAATTTTTTTGCTTTTTATAAATATGAATTAAAAAAGTAACCGCATAAACAAACAGACTGATTTTCATACCTTTTCAAGATTTAATTTCTTTATTATTTTTTCTTCTTTCCGTAAATTTTATTTTTTTTTTTAATTTTTCTAATATGTTTAAGTATTTATGAAAAAAACTGACAATTTAGGCAGAAAAGTTCCTTTACAAGAAAAAACAAAAAGCAAAAAGAAAATAATATAAAAATATAATACAAAAAAAAAAAAAAAAAAAAAAAAAGAATTAATCCTTATATGTTTTATCCCTAAAACCCCCAAAAAATCCTAACAAAAAATGTTCCCATTTGTCTGCGTCTAATCATTTGTTTACATGTTCTCTCTCCTTTTACCGCAATAAATATAGAAAAAATAATTAAAACATATAATTTTTTGAAAAGAAACTACATTTTTATAAATAAAAAACACGAAAAGTTTTCATTTATTTTATATATTTTTTTTTTTTATATTTTGTTGAAAAAAGTGACATTTTTACAGGATTTTTTTTTGTGAAAAAAAAACCAAATTTTATAATCATTAAAGGCCGTTATACATTATCCCACAATGTCTTTAGTTATTTACGAAAATGCAACCCTGTCGTGATAAGTTGTTATTGTTTTTTGAAAATGATCAAAGAATAATTAGATCAGGGAAGCACCTTTGAAAAATACTAAAGACTTTGTGGGATAGTGTGTAACGGCCTTAAGCAATAAGTTCTCAATAAAGTTGTATAAGTAAATATTATATTTTCATAAATCATCGATATCCTAGGAATTTGGTTATCCCTATAATATATACTTAAAAACCTAACGGAGACTTACAACATTACCTTAAAATAATTAGGTCTCTAAAAGTAGGGCTATTACTTATTTTTAAATATGTTTAAATTATATACTACTGAAAATATGGTTTAAAATCTTAAAATAAGTGTGTTAACTATCGATAGTCTTAAAATCTCAAAAATATCGATGGGAAAAATAATGACATCCATATATTTATTTAAAATACAGCTATGAAAACAAGTAAACGTAGCTATAATCACAGGTTTTCACTGCAAGTTTACCTTTTAAATTGCCGCTAAATTACAGTAATGTATACAAACAAGAAGAATAGCAGGTGGTATCGATAGCTAAGCTGTGCTTCTTTTAACTGCTAACTAGTGTCCCTTATGTCAACATTTAATTATGTTTACATAGGGACTGAAATATTAAATGTGATTAAAGTGTTGTAAAATCAATACCACCTGTATAAATACGTCTTAGTGTTGAAACTCATTCATTGCTACACCTCAAACTGTGTGTAATCCATTTTTAAAATTTAAAGTTAAAGCTTGAAAACTTGGGTGCGAAAAGTTTCTGGAAGCTTAAATCGACAAAAAAAAAATGCAAGTGTAATTGTGAGCATAAGGAAATACATGGAACGGCAATTAGAGGAAAAATCCTCTAGACCGATTATCATTTGGCAGGAAATTCAAAAACAATTCAGAGCATTATAAAAAGTTATTATAAATGTTATGTTTTTAGATTTCTTTTCAAACAGCGTTTAAAAACTGCAGTCAAAGTTGAAAAACTGCAATTTCCTCCACTTCACAATGTTGATTTTACTTCTGACTCATTAAATCCAAGCAGTCGCTGTCTAATTAACTTTTACATGATACTTATCGTTATCGAAAACACAAAAGGCCTTAACTTATCAAAAATAAAAATCAACTTTTCAATTGATTCTAATGTATTGCATCAACAAAAATGTCTATAACAAGATTTCATTAACCTAACATAAGACCTACCCTGCGGGAAATTGGTGTCAATTGGTCCAACAGACTGGTCCTGGGATTTGTGAACATAGAACAAGTACAAAAAGAAAAGACTCATGACCAGTGAAAGAAGAACCAATTCCTTAACTGGTTTATAAAGAACAAAAAAGTAGAAAAAGTAATGAATTACAGTGCAGTTTTAACTGGTGCTGTGACACATGTTTTAATAATTTCTAAAATTTGGATCTTAAATTTAATTCTAGGACTTGTTTTATTGAAATAATACTACATTGTATTGAAATATTACTACATTTTAGTAACTGGCACTAAGCACGTTCATTGATAATAGACCTGTGACTGGTCAAATGGTGTCAATTTACCCCCTCCAATGACAACCCCATGTAAAAGTGATAGGTCTTATCCATATAAAGTGTTAGAACTAGAACCGGTCTCTACCACCAAAGACCTATCACGGGACTACTTTAGCGTCAGTTCGCTTCCCTCTAGGGTAACTAACAGTTTGCATAATACGCAACATTTTCAATTGTCAAAACAACTGGTATGTTTTAGAAGAAAACAAAATTATATACAGTTAAAAGCGATTTATCAATTTATCACATTAAATAATTTTTGACTTTGACTGCAGTTTTTTAAACGATGGCATTTTTATTCATGTCCGTAGTGTCAAAAGAACAACCATTTCCGATACTTTCCAACCCAGAATGCAACAAAGAATGCTTTAAGGTTTTACTAAAGTGTTTTCCGAGGGTCAATTCTATGGATCCAATGGATCTTTACGAAATTTATTAAAATAATTTCTAGTCATATAAAACGATTTTGTTCAAAATTTTATGATAATTGTTGCATTCCGCCACCTATTTATGATAGTTTTTGTAGCAGTAATTTACATTTTTTAGGATGGTTGTTTCTCATTTGGTTCCATAACTTAAAAAAAAAAATAATGGCGCTAAATGCCAAACTATAAACAATTCGTCTTTTCTTTAGAGCTGTTCGAAAGTAAGCTTGATCTCGAAAGTCACTCTGATATCGCTAAATCGACCTACATAGAATTACTCAAGGCCCAGAGTAGTTATATATACTTTATGGAATCTTGGATGAATATGACCAACTGAGTATGCCCTCAGTTACCTCTAGTTGTGAAATGTATAAACATGCTAACATTTCGTTACATTCACCTATTAATTATTTATTTTGTTAATCAACTATTGCAACCAAACTAGTTCCTCAAATGATCTCTATTTTTTCAATTGAAACATAAATTTGTATATAAATTTATATTTTTTTCTGAAAATTTCTATTCCCTCGTTTACACTCTAATGAACTCTATTTACAATTTATAAAATGAAAAAAATCTGTTAATAAAAGCAAAACCATCTATTCAATATAAAGTGTGGAAAAAATTAAAATATAAAAAAAAAATAGATGTTATGGCCGCCACAAATTTATAAAATGTATTTAAACACAAATGATTCATAATTTTAAATTTTTAATTGATTTGAGGTTTTGCATTTAACATACATACATGATTGTTCATATTTTATAATGTTGTTTTTAATGTATTTAAATGACATAAATTTATGACTTTTACACAATTACATGTGTTGTATGTGTGTGGGGATGTGTGTGCGAAAACAAAATCAAAAACACTTGCACATGCAATCCAGTTTAATAATTATATTTTTTTTCGCTAAAATTAAATTTAAATAATATATGATTTTAAACAATTTTATGTATGGGTGTATTAAATTTATGTGTGAGAGTTTGCTAAAATGTGCACAACAATTACATATAAAATATGCGCTTTTTAAATGCACAAACAAAGTATATAATCACTTAGACTTGCTTGTACTGCTACACTCATACTTTTTGTTTGTTTCTTTATAAATTTTAAAAGTCGCAGTTTTTTTTTTAATTCCACTTACATTAAAGAAGTTCTTCAAACAAGTGTTCGAAAATAAAATATACTGTTCTTAAGTGTTCCGTACAGAAGAAATATGGAAGAGACAAACACTAATAGTGTTTGTGTAGTAAATACTTTAAAAATACCAATTTTTTGTTTGTGATCTCCGTACACAATTAAAATACTATAATAATCCAACTTAACATAAAGATGAGAATATTTCTTTGCGTTCAGTTTTTTGTAAGAAACCACAAACTTCGTAGTGTTCGGTTCAGCATAATAGTGATCGTTCGTTTCAGTTTTTCCCAGAACTCTTTTGCCTGGTAAGCACAAGGAACAATTTTTTAGCAAAAACTTACACTTGTAAAATTGTTACAGTAACTGATTGTAGGTTATTAAATTCGTTGTCCGTACTGTTAAAATTTAATAAAATTATAGGTATTTTAAGAATAATTTTATTTTTTAACATTTATGTTTGTTATTAAAAAAACCAACTACCAAAAAATAATGTTTTTTCGCATTTATTTTGTTATGTAGTTTGATTTTTGTCGCTTAAAATATATTTTTTTAAAAGTAACAACTATTCAATTTGAAGGAATATGCTGTTTAATAAATTAAAAATTAATGTAGAAATCCTTTGTTTTAAATGAAATGTTAATGATCCGTTTTTAAATGAATTTTAAGTTGTATAAAATAAATTTTCGTTTTAATTTAACAACATAATATTTTGAGTGTAAAGCCTGGTACTGTGTTCAACATTTCACGTGAAATGCTGTCAAAACGCATATGAAAAAAACTTGTGCGGAATATCTATGAAATAATGTTGATAGAGTTGTACTCTGTTGATTTTGTGAAAAAGTTAGGAAATGTTTCTGGCAACATTTTTTTACAACTGTGAAATAATGTTAGCTGCACTTATTTCACGTGGAATTTTAAGCAAAAGCAAAAAAGTACCAACTGATTATTAAATAAGAAATAAAAAATTAAAATAACACAACCGGTAACAGTTTTTTATCCATATTTATATTCTTTTTTATTAAATTTTTTAATAAAAAAATAATTTTTAGTTAAATACATGTGCGGTTTGTTTACATACGCAAAACAATGTCGCATACCTTGCAGGACTAAAAACGACAAATTGTACAAACTCGCATGAAAGGTAACATTGAAATAATTAATGTTGCTCAACATTTTTCACAAATTTGAACAGAGTACCAGGCTTAATAGACAAACAAAAAAAGTTCACAAAAACAAAACATGTTTACAATACACACACACAAGCTATTCGTGCTGTTGTCGTAGGAATTGCCAAGCAACAACAACAATACTAATGAAAAGCTTTGCTAAAATTTATTGTTTGCTCTTTACTTTATCGAGCAAAAACACTAAAGAACATTAAAATTTAATGTATGTCTACAGAATAACTACAATTGTTATGATTTAAACGTCAAACAGAACACTACATAATGTTTGTTACTTTGGTGAAAATAGTAATGAAAGGTATTAACGGTTGTGTACTAATACACAAAACCTAAAAAACTCAATAATATTCAGCTTATTTTCGAACACTGCTTTAAACTATTGTTATTATTGGCATTCTTTAGGGAGGCAAACTTTCACTTATTCTTAAAAAAAACAGACAACATTTTGCAGGTTTAACACTACTTTATGTATTTTGTTTAAAATATAATAAATAAACTCTCAATCACGTGTTGTATATGGCTGGGCGGCAAAACATATAAAACTTATTTGTTCATTAATTTATACCCAGATTATAATTAATATTACAAAATTTATGATTTTGGGCTTATTTTGTAAAGCAAACGAGGATAAAACAAACAATTTCTCCAAATTATACAGACAAGGACAAAAAGTTTTGCATTATGAAAATATTTAAAATAATTAAGAAAGTAACGCCGGTCTAGCTAGCCTTACCGTTATATACCCTACAATACAGACATATTTTTTAAGAGTGTACACTATTTGAGACACATGGGCAATCCAGAAAAACAAAATTAGGACAAAAGGTTAATATTCATTTAAGAGTTCTTGGTTCCGATTATTATATAGATATCAACATATGTACACAGAAAGAAAAACACCCGGTATAAATCAAGTTATTTATGATAACTTTAAGTACAAGTCGTACTTTAAAATTCAAGTACGAATAACACTAAAACTTACTCAAATCAATCCTTAATGGGTTTGCTTTCGAAAATCAATCGCGGAATTTCTTGAAATAAGTATAAAATTCTAAAATCAATTAAAAAAAAGATTCAACTTTTCGTTGTGTTTAACCCTCCGGCTTACGCATGTTTTAATTCTGTACGCATTGACAAATTCCTGGCCAGACTCATGTGTACCACGAAAGGTTAAATTGTAAATTTAAACTCTTGCTTCTCACTTAGTTTATATTTCTGTTTAAATATGTACATAAGATTTCTTAAGTAGAAACCATATCGGCCCTGATGTTAATGTTTTATCATTCTAAAAGGTGTTGTAAATCAATCATAACAATTTTTTCTTTTTAATTTCTTTTTTGTTTTTTCAAGCATGAATTCTGGCTAAAATCAACTTTATAATACTTGAATCAAGCGCATTTTGAGATTCATTCAATATTAGTTTTACTTAAATCAATCTCATTTACGGTACAAAATCGGGATTCAATATGGATAATTTAAGTATTTTGCGATTGAAAATCCGTACTTGAATCAATCTTTCTCTACTTGATTCAAGAAAATCCGTACTCACCGTACTAATATCGCTTTGAGTGCGGATGGATTGATTTTGCTTTTGAGTGTACAGACAAAAAAAAAATAAAAATTTTCAATATGGTCACCTCCATCAAAACTATTTTTTACGAAAATTCTTGAACATATCGAGCCCTAACCGCGAAAAAATGTAAGCGCCAAAAATCAAATTTTACAGGAGAGAGCTTTTTTATTTTATTTCATATAAATTTTGTATGAAATTTGTCGCTTACAATAAAATTGTTCTTGCTATAAAATCGTAACGGTACCTTATGTGACCATGACATTTTGAGAGATGATGCAAGTATTGCCAATAAAGTCATTTATTAAAAAAAACGAAAACTGAAATTTATGTCTCTTACACTATTTTCGCTGTTAGGGCTCGATATAATAGTTTATTCAACCATACATGAACAACTTTTGTTGTTAAGCTTTTGATCAAGGCTTATAGGTATCTACATCTAAAAGTTTTATAACATTAAAAATAAAGTTTTTAATTATTTTTTCTAAACTTTTAAATTATTTTTGCATTTTATTTATGTATATCATTAGTAATCACCTGATAACGTGGTGCCCTCTAAGGGATAAAAAAAATTTGCTAAATTAGCTGAATCCCAAA
Organism: Pollenia labialis; assembly: GCA_949318255.1. Lineage (NCBI taxonomy): Eukaryota > Metazoa > Arthropoda > Insecta > Diptera > Polleniidae > Pollenia > Pollenia labialis. Next base: position 96,414,658 of record OX439142.1, on the reverse strand, counting down.
TTTTGTAACTAAATTAAAAATTATCTTCGCTTTTACATAATAATTTCGTATTTAAGTATAACCATAAATTACTTAATTATTCATTATCTAGATTTTTGTTTAAAAGCAGAAATTTCAGTAGGTCATATTTATTTTGTATTCGAAAAGCTCTTATCATGTTTGTTTAATGAAATTTATTACCTAAATAATATAAAATTGTAACAACATAAAATAGCAACATTATTAAAATATGCATATATAGAATATAGTTACGTACATATTTAAAATATGCATTCAAAAAAATAAACAAAATTTAATATCCTTTTATATATCATAAAATTATAAATTAGTATAAATGTTATAAATATTGATTTGGGTGGGGGAGGGGAGGGTGTTAATGTTGTATACAATGAAGTTTATTTATATAAATCAGTTGCGTTATTAATATACTTATTATGCATAAATGATTTTTGCATTTTGCCAAATATTTAGCCAACTTTAAAAATTAATCCGTTCAGATATATTTAGCCACATACTTTCAATAGAGTTTTATAGCAATTTTAGTAAGAAATATAAATTAAATTTATTTGGAATCAAAATATTTCATTATTCACAATGAAAAAGTTATTAAATTTTTGATTTATGAGAACAATTTTCGGTAATATAATTTTAATACGTTCTTATTGTATTTTGCATACTTTACTTAACATAAAGTTAACACATACTAAAAAGTATTGTTGCAATTTGGTTAGAATTGTTTTAGTAAAATCTGGTAAAAAGGTTTTCCACTTAATTAAATCCATTTTTTTTATTGAGACATTTTCTAATAAACCTAAAAAAGGTTGCGATATTAGAATTTTAGTTACATATTTGAAATTAGCTTTCATTATCGGTTTTTACCCTTTGTGTTAAGTGTACAACTTTGTTTTATTTAATACGATTTTATACTAAAAAAAACGTGAGTGTCTTTTTCGTATGTATTGTAAATTAATGAATCTGCTGAGAGAGATAACGTTTCGTTAACTGTTTTATTCCGGTAGATGTGATACACGTGTGATTTTTCTACCACAGCGTAGTAAAAAAAACTTTATACATTTTGTTGTTGCGGTGTTGTAAATGTTAGTTTGTTAACTACGTTAGTAAGATTAACGAAGTATACACCGGTGATTTACTACCATTGTAAAAAATAAAATTCGATTTTTTTATAAAACTGTTGTGTTTGACGGGCAACTAAAAAATATAACCAATTATTTGTTGTTTTTTTTTTAATTATTTAAAATCAAACGAAACCAAGGTCGTCATTTTAAGTAAAAAAAGATGCTTTCAAAATTAGAGGGATAAAAAAACAGTTTTATTCGTAACAGCTGATGTTTTAAGCACAGAGTTGCAATTTCCCCAAAAAATCCCCTCTAAAAAGAAAAAAACCTCAAAAAAAACTCTTTAAATGAAGTTGTATTTTTTAATTGTTAACGTTTATCGATTATTTATATATTTTTGCACTATTTATGTATCAGTGTGAAACATTTTAATCTAACAGAGATGCATTTTGATATTCACACGTACATACAATATATTGCGAATGTCTGTCTTTATAAAATTCATTGGCATTGATCAATTCTTCATAGCAATCTGTGACAGATGCATCTTGAAAGTAAAAATCATTTGTCCAAAATTGCATTAATTTTAGCTGAACATAAGACATAAGGGTATGTTTTATAAATCGAAATTAAGTGGATATAAAATAGAACAAATTTTAAAACGAGCCTGTTAAGAAAGTTCATTAAAATCTTCCTTTTTATGTACATCCTACTTTGAGTACCAATTATCTTTACAAGAACAACTCTTAAAAACAGGAAAAAACAACAGTGATTTGTAAATAATTGAAATCAAAATCTCGTTCGTTCCACTTCTTTTCGATTTCTAGCACATTCCCGATATTTTTGTCCATTAATAAATGAATTTATGCAAAAATTTAGTTTTACCACAGTAAAAGTTTGGTTGCGTTGATGATTTATTTCCTAAATACTGAAGTGTTTATGTTGTTTAAAAATATTAAGATTTTCAGGCAAACGATTAATTTCTTCGTCAAATTTTTTTGAAAAACTGCTTACAGTAGTCTTTTAATAAAATCACTCCACTTACCAAATTGAAGTTTGGTTCTTCTTTATAAGAAAGCAAAAAAAATGTTATCTTTAAGTAAATCCATAACATTATAAATGTGTGAATCCTAATATCTTAAAACATAAAACTGAAACTGTAATGCACATTTTGCCATTATTTATCGTTAATGATCGAAAAAAAAAATAAATTAGAAATAATTGATTGCCCTTATCATTTATCTATGTATATATATTCTACGATCGTTTTCTGCAGTTGAAATAATTAAAAACCACATAATTGCCGAACCCTTTGCTTAATAACAAACAAGCCTATTGAAAATAAAAAGAATCGGTTCATAATTTCACATATGCCCCACACAAACTTTTTTCCGAAAGAAAGCCTTTGTTTAGATTAAATTTGGTCCAATATATTTTTTGTCAACCTAAAGCACTTTTCGATGTGGTCAATAATTTACCACAGCTTCCATACAGAAAAAAAAGAAAAAACATATTTAAATATGGTCACCTCTAACAAAACTATTTTTAAAGAAAATTGTAAACATATTATGTTTAAAATACCAATATAATTGCCACCGACAATCATATTATGGTTGAATTATTCCTCCATCAAGAAGCCTCAGTTTATAGGCAGAAAACTTCAAGAATATGAGGGGTAGTTTATTTCATTAAGATGGCGGCAGCGAAGCGCACCGAATGTAGCTAGTTTCTTATAAATAAGCATTTTCAAAAAGCCTAGGAACTAAAATATACAAGCCTGATATACATTCTGAGCAAAATCGTTTTGATTCCGCAGTTACAATTCCGATCAATTGTTTTCGTTTTTTGTAATAGCAAAACACGGCTTTCACTTTTGATAGCAATTGATTTCATCTCGGGACAGAAAAGAACAATATTTAACTGTTTTTAAGTACGAAAATAATCTGTCTTTTAGTTTTATTTGAATTTTTATTTTAAAATGTAAATATCGCTATTGTGAAGGACAATCATTGAGTAAAATTATATAGTTCAAACGAGACTGTAGGTACTTTACATACATACATATGTACAATATTTACTAAAAAAAAGAATTTACTTGAACCAGAGTCGCAATTTTTATGAAAACCTGTTACTTTTCTGCTCATTTTCATGCTATAAAAATCAGTGTTCGAAAATAAACAGAAAATTATTTAGCATTCGGCTCACACACCCAACAAGGATTTCTAGTTTTTTTAGTGATTGAGTTGAGGAACACTACCCTTAATACCGTTCGTAAATATTTTAAAGAAACCGAACATTATATATTGTTCTGTTCATCGTTTAAAAACAGAAAAACTGTAGTGATACTGTAAACAAACATTATATTTTAATGTTCTATAATGTTTTTTGTGTATGTCGACCCCTAACCGCGAAAATAGTGTAAGGGCCAAAAATCAAATTTTACAGGAGAGAGCTTTTTTATTTTATTTCATATAAATTTTGTATGGAATTTGTCGCTTACAATAAAATTTTTCTTGCTATAAAATCGTAACGGTACCTTATGTGACCATGACATTTGAGGAGATGATGCAAGTGTTGCCAATAAAGTAATTTATTAAAAATACTAAAACTGAAATTCATGTCGCTTACGTTATTTTCGCGGTTAGGGCTCGATGTGTTTTGCTTCAGTAAAATTATTATGCGGGATTTTTGTTTTTTTCGTATGTGTATTATGTTTTTGTAAAAAACGTTTGGATTTTTTTACCAGCCAAAAGGCCGCTAAGTACAACAGAAACGAACGATCATTAATGAGGTGAAACGAACACAATGAAGTTTGTGGTTTAAAAAAAAAACAACCGAACTGAGTTAAATGTTATCATCTTTTTATTGAGTTGGATAAGAACAATATTATGTTTTTGTTCGAAAGATGACAAACAGGGAAGCGTTATTTTTTTTAATGATTTACTACACAAACACTATAAGCGTTTTTGTTTTCCACAAATCTACCGAACTGAACACTAAGGAGCGATATTAAGTGTCGAACACTGATAAAAATACAATTTGAATAAATTTTGCTAACTTAAGTTTAAAAAAAATTCTTATATTTTTGCAATTTACAATAACGAACACTACTTGTTTTGCCAAAACTTCTTCGTTATCAAATAAAAAGATTTTAACTGTAACAGTATCAATTATTTTTAAAATATTCAATTTAAAATATATACATATTTTCCAAAAAATTGTCGTATGGAATCCAATTTACAATTTTTTCCACCAAAATTAAAAACAACAAATATCATTTAGATATGAAAATTCCATTAGAATTTTAAAATTTTTTAAAAAAAAACCTTCTAAATTGTTATTACCGCATTTTTATTGTTGCTGAGAAAAAAAAATGAAAATAAAAAACACGACAACAGTCAAATTTAACTGCCACATCATTGAGCATAAGTGTTTTTAAGCGCTTATTTTAAAAACATTTCCGTTTTCTATAAAAACTGTTATAAACTCAAAGTGTTTAACTACGCAAACACTCGCACACATATACAAATACAGCTAAACAAAACACGCCCCAACAATTCCAACATATAAAATTACTACAATAATAAAAATCACACATCTATACAAACAAAGACATGCATTTACATACAAACACATAAATATATTACCAAAACACGCATACATGTATAAACATACACACACACACACATATGCATGTATGTTTTACACATATGTACAAACATTTATTTAAAAAAAAAGCTCTACAAAATTTACTTTTATTGTGACAATTTTTCCCTGAAAATATGCATTTGAGAAAAAACCGTATAACAACTAAATTCATAGTGCATAACTGTATGTGTGTGTGTGTGTGTATTAGCAAACGTGCTTAACTTGATTTTTAGCCATTTTTCTATTGCTTGAAAATACAAAAACAAGGAACTTCAACATCAAATACAACCTACAGAAATAAAAAACAAAATAAACTCTAAAACAATTGTCGCTATAGCGCATGAAAAAAAAATTGTACCTAGAGAAATGTATTTTGTAAAACTAAAAATATTTTTAAATAATTGCAAACTAGATTAAAAGCGAATCAAGTGGCTTTTATGCACAATGTAGCTGTGTATTTATTTTATGGCAATGTATGTTTTAGCTATTTTTTTGTTGTCACTTTTTAGTTATAAACTAAATTTGCCTACAATACAATGCCCCTAGTACAACCTATATTTTAAAAAGTACTCACATATATACAGATGCCATGCAGATAGGGAAAGTGGAAGAGAGATATTTGTTCAAAATAACTTTTGGAAACCGTGATAAAAAGATTTGTTCATCCGCATTGGCTGTTACTTACAGGACCATATATTTTAAAAGTAGGGTTAGAACAATAAAAGATAAAGGTCAATAGGCAAAAATGTGTACATATTACATTCTCTTTACGTAGGGAATTAATCATCTCTATTAAAATGTTTAACCAAAAAACTCGAGATTTTCGTGTTAAGTGGAAATGCCATATAGTGGCAGAACTAATTTAAATGAAACTTAAAGCAATTAAAATAAATTGGCGAATTCGAAAAATTCTACCCTTATGCCCCTTATGATATGCAAGTACTTGCATTCAAGTGTAGTATATATTATCGATTATCGTATTATCGAAGAACAACCGAAGAAATAGCCAATTGGCCGTAAGTTTGAAAAGAATGTGTGTGTTAGGGGAAAAATGCTAGTGTATGAAGTTTTTAGAACATGTTGCAGAGTAGTCTGCATTCTAAACTTCTAATTCACAACTCTATCTTGAAGCGAAGCTGGTGCTACGGTATTCAATTTTGGGGCACTGGCTCGAACCTCGAACATCAAAAAACTCCAAAATCGCCAAAATAAACTGCTTCGTATAATCACACCTGGCCATGGTATGCCAAAATCTTATTATATTACTATAAAAAAATACTAAGTGTTTTAAATTTAACACTAGAATTGTCGACAATTTTTACCACTAAATTCACCACAACTAGAAAAGCTAAAAAAATCCAATTGAATAAAAAGTAAATAAATAAATGTGAATAACAAATTTTTTTATTCCCGAAAATAACTTTAATAATAAATTTACAGTTGCTCGTGCAAAAAAAAAAGGAACAGGCAAATTGCTTAATTTATATTTCCTTGCGAAAACAATACAATGACGCAACTTACTGCCTGTTTTTAGAACGCGAGCTCGAATGTGACTCGTTTAACTAACATTTAAAACAAAAGCAAAAATACGGTAATCTTAGGGTTAAAAAATAATGATGAAATATTGCAACAAAATGCCGTAATCGTCAGCTACAACACATGTGACTTATTTTTAAATTCGAGGTCGCATAATATTTCTTAGTGGGCCGCAAATTTGTATAAAAATTATAACGTTATTGCTAGCCTGCATTGTCGATGAAACTGTGGTGCTTTGAATTTTAAGTGGGCGAAAATCAGCTGTTTATCTTTGCTATAGCGGTCGACATCATGGGCCAAGCTGAAAGCCTCTGATCTTGAAGCCTTACAGCATAGTCTACGATGTCGACCGCTATCGTTCGCTCGCATTTTCAACGACAAACAGCTGATTTGGGGCCACTTACAATGTTTAGCATGACAAGTCGATCGACATTGCAAGCGAACGATAACGTAACAGTTTTCACACAAATTTGCTGCCCACTTAAGCTAAGATCCCACTATCGGCTCAAATAGCACAATCAGAGGTGATTTTTATCGTTCTATATCGGCACACATTTAAAAACATGGCACAATTGATTCTTGGGTAACACATTTTTACAATTTTTCGGTTCATATAGGCCAAAACTCTATCATCGCCAAAAACTATCATCGTGCTATTTGGGCAAATAAAATCTTAAATTCTTGTTTATTTGCTTGTTGGCAGACAGAGTTTTACTTTCGAAATGGATTAAATTAAATTTTAAATTATATTAATATACGTATAATAGTAAAAAATGCATTGAATTTTATTTAAACTTACTGCACAGCGTGTTCTTCTTTATATTGTTCTTTTATATACAGACGTTTATAAATCAGGGATGGCAATATCGGTAAACTGCAATGTTTTGGTAAAAGCGACTTGTTTTCTTTTGCTCAAAAATAAAATATTTTGCTACACGTATGCTCAAAAAAGTTAAATTTTAGTAGCCAATTGGTGCAATTTCAAAATTTCGTTTTGCCAGCGCTTGTATCGGTGCTGATAGTCGACTATGATCGGCGCACAAGTGGCCGCTAACAATCGGTACATATTTAACAATTTGCCGACTCCGCATTGTACAAAAGAGTGTTCTCATTATCGGCGCAACCAGGCTTATTTTGATTGCCCACAGTCAGCACAATTTCGGCACGATTGTTGCATTTTAAAAAATTTTTACCGTTCACACTGTCGGCACATAAAATACGATACAAATTGTTAGATTGCGCCGATAGTAGGATCTTAGCTTTACAAATATGATGCGACCACAAATTGCAAAATTAGTCACTTGTATTGTAATTGTCGACAGAGGCATTTTGTTAAAATATAAAAACGAAATTTTTTTTTGCACACCAACACTAAATATTTTTTTTATAATTATATTTTTTTAAAAACACCACGACTTTTAAAATTATATATTTTTGTTTCGAGCCCCAAGTCAGCCAAGAAAATTATCACTACATTTTAATAAAATTCCAGGTTGTAAAAATTCCTTCCTTCAGTAAAAATAATTTAATGAAAATTAAATTTGATGAACTCAATATAAAAAAAAAAAAAGTTTTTTTAAAATATTTTTCACAAAATTTCATTTTATAATTTTTGTTTACTGCTTTGTTTGTAGCACAAAGTTGTATTTTTGTGGCTTAATTTATATGTTTTGCCGGTTTATTTTCAAACTAGCGTTTTATTTGTGGAAGTGCTGATGTGGCAATACATTAGTTTGACAATGAATAAATGAATTATAACGTATAAACGTAAAACCTTTCGACCGACAAGGCGATAGTTATGAGTGACTTGTTGTAGCTCGCTTAAGTAGGGTCAGGCTCTTGATTCCTATAAGCTGTCAGGGACTTGTCGTATAATTCCTCCAACGGTTAAATGATAATGGTTTCTCAGTAAAAATAATTTAACTTAATAGGAACGAATTTGATTATTTAATACACATAGAGGCACCAAAAAGGACCTAACTAAATATTGGTAACAAATGATCAAGCTTATGGGAAGAATTGTCGAATATTTTAAATTAAAGGGATTGATTTCAATTGTTGATGGTCAGAGGTGGGATTGTGGCATTAACATCCTTAATGTTTGAGCTGTAAAGCCTATAGTACACGGAATGTAAAAAGTCACATGCGCATGTGGTTCTGACGTAATTTTGTCGTCATCACACAACACGAACTTGCTATTGTGGCTTTGTATTGACGTCAAAATTACGTCAGAACCACATGCGCATGTGGCTTTTTACATTCCGTGTACTTTAGGCTTAAGGCGTTCCCACCTGGGCAATACAGACGTCAGGTAATTAGATTTAGCATTTTGCACCAAATTATCATAGAATTGTTTTATTAAAGCCTCATTCGTATTGAATATCTTATAAGCTTATTTGTTCTAAAAAATTTACCTAAACACTAACAGGTACTTAGCAGCAAATACCCCATTTTAAATAAAATTTTTATCTTTTGCCTTAAAGTCTTCCTAATTATCCCCCAAACTACTAAATCTATGTACATAAAACACTATATAGCCAGACACCGTAATTGCATAAGCGTGTGTGTGAGTGTTAACGTTTGTGTGTGCACTTGTATGAGTATTTATGTGTGTTAGTTGGTAAGTTTTTGGATATACAATATAATGGTTTTTGGTGCCAGGCTCTATCAAGCATTAGATTTGTACTATTTCTATTGTTTGTATATCTACCAAACAACAAATTCATCTGCATACACACAAACAAGACAACCAACCAACTACAAATAACGCATGGTTTATATGCATATAACGGGTCCACCATAAAACGTTTTTTTCTCAACTAGTGCTTATTTCGTGAATGGTAACACGTAGCTCATGTCTGATTTGACAGATAATTAGTTTTATCCTTCCGCTGAACGAATATGGTTGTGTATACGCTTGAACAATGCTGGGAAATATGCGTTTTCGCTTCGCTAAGTGGGCCTGCGATCGACTAACAGAAGATGCCGCTTTTGCCAAAAAAATCATATTTTCAGATGGAGTTCATTTTGACCTTGGCGGGCATGTAAACAAGCAAAATTGTCGCATTTGGGGCTCAGAAAAACCTCACGCATACATTGAAAAGCCGATGCACCCAAAACAAGTCACTGTTTGGTACGGATTTTGGTCCAGAGGCATAATTGGGCCATTTGGGCCAGGAGTGTTTGTTCACAAAAATTTAAGAGGAGGATATTGTCAACATTTGGTTTCAACAGGACGGCGCTACGTGCCACACAGCCGAAGCTACACTCGATGTTTTGCGCCCTGTTTTTGAAGATCGTATTATCAGCCGCAGAGCTGATGTCGTTTGGCCACCTCCGAGCTGCGATTTGACACCGTTGGACTATTATTTGTGGGGTGCCGTCAAAGATAAGTGTTTCGCCGACAAGCTAGAGACAATTGACGCTTTAAAGGACAATATTCGTGAAGGCATTGGTTAAATACAGATGCACACAATCGATAATGTGCTTAAAAATTGGACCGATCGTGTAGGCTACTGCATGGCCAGGCGAGGCAGCCATTTGAATGAAATTATTATCCATTATTAACCGGAAGGATTGTACTTTCAAATAAAAAAAGAAATTTGAGAAAATATTCAGTGGTTTTTTTTAGCATTTTCAAAAAAAAAAGTTATTTGGCGGACCCTTTATTTGAAGATAGAGACTAAAAAAGAATTTGTATAATACCAATTTGTTTTTCTTTTTTTTTAAACACCGTTGAGAAGAACATTTAGGAAAAATATAAATATTTTAAATAGAAACTATTTCAAATGTTTTCTGTTACGAAAAAAATTTCCACATTCTAAAACTTTTTTTCGAAGACATACAAGATTAGAGCGAAAATAATATTTTTAATGTTATACATATGTAATAGTTTCCAAAATTTTTATTTTATTTCAAAATATTTAACCCCGTATTCATAAACGATTATTAAATTAAACAAACGTTTGTTTAGGAAAATATTCATAGAAAATTTGACTTGCAAACCTTTTTAAAATTGAAAATATATACAGGAAGTTGATAATTTTATTAAAGAAATATAAGCTTTAAGCTTTAACAAGCTTTCTCTTGTTATCATCTCTGTTTCTTTTTAGAAATGGTTTAGTTGTAAAGCTATAAATATGCATACAGCATATACATATGTACTTCTTTTAGTTGCTTGCAACTGTCTTGTTTCTGTGTTGTTGTTGTGTATACCAACTAACCATATAAACAAGGACAAATAAAATTGTGCAATTTATTTTCTATCGTAAGCAACTGACACAATAAAATGCAATCTAGTTTAACATTTATATACAACATTCATTTTTTGTTTGTTTTTGTTTGCTCTTTGCTTGCATCTTCAATTGCTGTTGATTTTATTGCCTTTGGATCTGTTTGTACCCACTTCTGCCAGGCAAAGCATGGAGAACAAAATGTGTGATAGTATGTTTCGAGACCTCTTGTTTTTCTCTTTACTTTGTGGCAGAATATTTTGCATAGTATTGCAGTTTTGTGTTACACAATATTATCAAACATTATAATGCATATTAATAGAAACATACGCATATTGTATGTAACCAATAGACAGCTATACATAGAAATGGTTGGATTCGTAATAAACATCTCTGACATATATAATCTTTTTATTGGACTACGAGGATATTTTGTGAAGTTCTCGAAAGGTTATAATAAAAAATATATTTGTATTTATGGAAAATGCTTCAAAGACTTAAGGTAAAAATTAGTTCACAATTGATAAATCCTTTTTGTTTTCAACACAATTTAATAACTTACTTAACTTTATTTGTAAGATGATAAAAGAATAATGTCATTTAGAAAAAATTAAATGATGTTTGATCCATCAAACGTTTTGCAAAAGCAAGATATTTTTCAATAAAACTAGTGGTTACGTGTAGGACATAAAATATTTAATAGGTGTGAACATAGTGTTAAGCCTCTGATTTTTTCTAGAAACCGAAACGATTTTTGGGTTTGATCAAATAATAAAAAACCTGTTGTTTTTTCAGAATGTTTTCTGTTATTTAAAAATAAATCGAGCTTTTTCATTGCTATCAGTAGTTTAACAAGCGTACAAGAAGCAAAATATGTATGTGCATATATGAAAAATGTTTCAAACATTCTACAGACTGCGGCTATGATTTTGTGTAACAATTAAAATGAGAAGTTTTTGGTAACAATCAAATCATACAAAGTAATTTTTGTAGCGTATTTTTAAAATGTTTGCTACTAAAAATTTTTGGATATCGAAAAAAAAATTAAAAAGCTTTTTGTTTACCAATTGCTTTAAATCAGCGGTGTTCACCAATGATGCCAATTAAGCTCTTTTTGGGCTAGATTGTGCTCAGATAAGTTTTTAATTATTATAAAAATGCAAATAGTAGCAATCTATATATTAAACGTGCTAGTTTTGCAAGATTAGCGCCTCCCCTATGAGCTTATTATTATTGCTTTTATTGTTGTTGTTTTTAATAATTTAATACTTCTTGGTGTTCCATTCTACTCGTCACTGTCTGCACTGAATTTGGTAAAGAAACCATGTGCCGGAAATTTACGGTTACATGGTTTTTTATATTTTATTTTATTTTCGATCAAAAGGCTAACTAACATAGTTTTTACGTCATCAGGTTACCGCCAACACTTTCTTTTAAGTTTTTCTTAAAGATTAGAAAGCTGATAAAGTGGTCTATTGTTATCAATATGGGTAAAGAAACATCACTTTCTGTTAAAGCGAAAGCGAAAATTGAAGCTTGCGAGTTCTTAAATCTGTCATTGAGCGAAATGTTAAAAAAAACCGGTAAAAGTCGTAAAGCAACAACGGCATTCTTGCACAATAAGTTAGAAAACAGCAAAAACAACAAAAAAAAGAAGTAATAACATCGTTCTTTCGCACTCTAGTTTTAGTGCAATTCTAAGAGAAGCTTCGAACTCTAATGATCCAGCCACAAAAATCCTGGCAAAAGTTGGAGTTGAAGCAAGCTTATTAACCATTTAAAGATTGATAAATGTGCTGTCACTTTAAATACTTAAATTACAGAGAAATCTCCCTTGCAAAAAAAACTTTTTAAAATTTACTCTTAATCATCGATATTATATACTCTGTTGCTACGACTTTGTTCTGAATGCTTTCGAACACACGAAACTATTTGCTGGCATAAAATGGCAGTTTGTTCACTAGCAAATGACCCTGCCGACAAAGTAACTAGCATTTAGCTGGAAATATACTGGCTCGTATTAACTTTAAACTAGTTGTACTTTTGTTTTTTTTTTCATGTATGATACGATAGTTAGGTTGTCATAGGAGCCCACACGCAAAGAAAAAACATGGTGCTGGTAAACATCTTCTAAGAGCAACAAATTATGATAAGAAGATTGTAGTTAACAAATTACGATTATTCTTGTATCATATTATGGCCAAATATATTCGCAAAATTACATCATAATATTTTTCCTTTAATCATATTCTTATCACGTTAATCATAATAAGTTAAAATTGATCATAACGTATATGAAATAATCATATTATGATTACTGTTATCAAGCGTTTGTCGTAAGTCGCAATTATTTATTAATTAATTTATAGAATTTTTTTTTAATTTTCTATTAAAATAACATTAAACTTACATGCAATGGTCAATATTTTTTGCACTTTCACAAAGGAAAAAAAATGTTATTAGCAAGACTCTTTTTTTAACAATTCGATTCATTTTTTTTAATTTTTATAAAATATTACGACAGAACTGATATAAAATTATTCGACAAATGGCGCTAACAACATATTATTAGAGTAAATATATTTTGTTTGCATCTTAAGCATACTATGACTACACGTTTCGAAAGTTATCATATTTTGGTTGAGGGAAATTTAATATGTTTTCAAAATTATCATTCTTTAGCTGCACGCAGAGAAAAAATATGGTTGGACATGGTTACGGCAACCATACTATGTTTATTGTAACAATATATTGTTGTTGTACACAAATAATTGTTATTTTTGTTAAATATCAGCAATATTATAGTTACTGTAAACATATTAATGTTTATCGCAATTATAAATTTGAGTATTGTTGACCGAAAAATAATTATTTTTCTAACAACTAAATTATGATAACTTTCAAAACATATTATATTACTCACAGCCATAACATGATATTTAATAGCCATAACATGATAACTTTATATACATTTATCATAATAAGTTTAAGATGCAATCAAAATATCGTTACTCTAATAATATTTTGGTATCGCCATTTGTAAAATAATTTTGTATCAGTTGTGCGTGTTTTACATAAAAATATCGAATTATTTGTTAGTGAGTGGCTAAATAACAAAAAAATAACCATTAAAATAAACAAGAAATTAAAAAAAATAAAGAAAAATATTAAAAAAGAAATAACAAAATAACCATTAAAATAAACAAGAAATTAAAAAAAAATAAAAAAAAAACATTAAAAATGGGTTGTAGTGTCACAAAATAAAATATCTTTGCTTAAAAATTTTAATAATCTTAAAGTGGTGGAAAAATTTGTGAAATATTGGTGCAAAATATTGACCATTACTGGTAAGTTTTGTGTTATTTTAAGAGAAAAATAAGGAAAACTCCATAAAATAATTTATAAATAATTTCGACCTACGACAAAAAGATTACAGTAACTATATTATGTTTTTTATTTTATCATAAGCATTTTTTTCCAATAAAAATATTATGTTTAAAGTTGTATCATATTATGATGTAAAAAATTTATGTATAACAGTTCATATCACTTTGCATCATAATATGATTACTTCTAAACTTATTATGATTGCCATGACAATAATATGATTACTTCTAAACTTATTATGATTTTCATGACAATAATATGATTACTCTTAAACTTATTATGATTGTCATGACAATAATATGATTACTTCTAAACTTATTATGATTGCCATGACAATAATATGAATACTTCTAAACTTATTATGATTGCCATGACAGTAATATGATTACATATTAACTTATTATGGTTACCATGACAACAATATGATTACTTCTTATCTTATTATGATTACCATGACAGTAATATTATAACTTCTTAACGTTTTATGATTAACAGGATAACAATATGATTAAGGGAAAAAAATTATGATGTAATATTACGAACATATTTGGTCATAATATGATTTAATAACAATCGTAATATGGGGACTACAATCATGAATCTTATCATAATATGTTGCTCTTAGAATATGTTTACCACAACCATGTTTTTTCTGTGCGTGTGTTAGAAAAAAAAATTATTTTTCAGTCAACAATACTCAAATTTGTTATTGCGATAAACATTTAAATGTTTACAGTATATTAAAGTATAATATTGATTTTATTTAATTATACGATAACAATATATTGTTACAATAAACATAGTGAGTTGTCGTAACAATGCCCAACTTTTTTTCTGTGCAATAAGTTAATTTTTAGGCATTTTTATAATAGTTTAAAACTGGTTGCTTTATTAACAGTATAAGCACTAATAAAAGCAAAAGTAAATTTGACAATTCCCAATTATTTTAAATTTGTTAAGCTTGAGGTCTTCTTTTATAAAAAATATTATAGTTATTAATTTTCCAGACGATGCTAACCAAAGGTTAGCGAAATATTGAAAAAATTTATTAAAATTTAAAATAATTATAAAAAGAAAGGACAAGTTAAACTAAACAACATTTGACAATTCCCTTCAATATTTTTTTTTTTATTTATTTAAAAAATAATATTAAAAATAATTAAAAAAGTTTATTTAATTTAATCAAATTGTTAGCGGCAATTTTGGGTGCAGTTGCTTGTAAGTAACAAATTTTTTCAAGAAAGATTTCTACATCCTTCAGATGATTTTGTACAACAAAATTTGTTTTTTTTAATACCCATTTTTAAAAAGTTATTAAGTTTTTTCGTAATCTGAAAAATTTTTTGTTTGCGCTTTCGATGTTAAAGCAGAAACTCGACGATATGAAAGACTACATACAATAATTTGTTTGTATTTTCCTTAAATGTTCGCGTTATAAAAACTTTTAAGTCGTGTACCAATAAGAAAACGAGTTGAGTAGTCAAAAGTGTAAAAACTTTTCCACACTACAATTTAGTTGCCACCAGCTGTTCCTTTAATTTAACGAATGCTAACAAATTTTCAGTTCGCGTACGTTTTTGGTCATCAGCTACTCTTGAGAGTCATTTTTCAGTTTAATCAGTAATTACCTAATTACTGAATTTTACTGTATAAGTACTCGAACGCACCTATTAACGAATGATTTTTTACACTGATCGACGGAAATTAGAATGGAGTTTAACATAGTTTACATCTGTGTCTTTTTAACAAAACATCTTAAGTAAAATTTAAAAAGTTGAAAAAAATGTTGTTAATCGTACCAATTTTCATTCAAAAAACATTTTGGCTTACGTCTAAAAAAATTTTGCATTATAAACGAAATTTTTCTTACATTTCGGTTTATTTTATTATTTGATAAAAATGATTTTTTCACTGAGTTTTTTTTATAAACTATCTTATCTCAACTTAAGATGTTTTGTCAAAATGCCACAGATATTGTTCTTAAGAACACGAACTTGTCAGATCACCCTCCTTCTATACATATGTATTTTGTATATTGGTGATGTGAAATTGTATAAATTTTCATTTGTTAGAAAGTATTTGTAGCTTAATGTAAAACTTTAAGCCTTTTAGCTATATGTTAGTTATTGTTTTATATACAATTTTCTACTTATACAAACAAACAAATATATGTAAACTAATACATATGCACAACAAAGATACTCATATAAAATTTGTATAATATATTTACATTCGTTTTCATTTAAAGTGTGTTAGGCTACTAAAAATTTGATCCTTTGTACAAACACGACCCCCTTCCTCCCCCCCTCCCTCTCTTGCACAGTCTTTTATCTCTTTCATGACAACTCAAACAAAACTGGCTCTTTTAAAGCTGTTGCTATGAGTTAAAGTTTTCCATCTGTCTGTATGTGTGGCTTAGTATTTGTATTCATTATTTAAAATATTTGTTTTTATTTTTGAAACTGCTTTTAGTGAAAGTTTACAAAATAAAAAAAGAAATGTTTCATTTATTTTAAAGGATTTACAGTTGAAAAATGTTCTAAACTTAGATTATTGTAAATAGAAATAAATGTGATTTTTGTTGATGTCAACTGCTGCAGTGCTTTTGGGAGAGTTTATGACTGTTCAATTTAAGTGCATTCGTTGTTATTTATATTTTTGTTTTTATTCAGTAATAATGTTTATAAATCTGGCATTATTGTGCGATAGAGAGATTTTTTTGGGCTGAAGTTTTAGTTGTATTATGAAAAGATTCTATTTAAGTCGATAAATTTGGCTTAAATAATTTAAAAGGGATCATAAATTTTTGAAGTCTTTAACTTTATTTTAATAAAATTAACTATTTTTTTTAAGCAATTTCTTTAAATTTGTGTCTTTTAAAAACAAAATAAGTCAGAAGGGACACATTCTTTTATTTCTAAACTCCCAACAATAGCACCTCCATTTTCTATTGTAACATGATGTTCTATTTTGAAGAAAAAAAAAGTTAAAGCTTTTTGCATTTTCTTCATTATTGTTCTTTACGTTGTAATATAATTTTCTTCTTTGTGCAAAATTTTCCTCTTTTTTCAAAAGGAGTGATTGAAGTATGAGAAGAAATAAAAAAAAAGTGAAACTATTGAAGTAGTTGTAGCCATTGTATTGTTCCTAAGATGAAGTAAAAGTGTATTTTATAGTTTGGCAAATAATAACCAGGAATAGATCCAGGAGAACAGAGTTGAAAAAAAGTAATGCAAGACAATAAGAATGCAAGCAAACTGGCATACTTCCTGTAAATTTCCTGTTTTATTGCCATTATTATAGGGTGTATTCTTTTCTTGATTAATTTTTTTTTTTATTTTTTTTTTTCTTTCGCAAAGTTGTTCTATTATTATAATGCACTTATGTGAGAAAGAAGAGAAAAATGAAACTTAAAGAAATTGTGAATTTATTTCGTGAAATTTAATTCTTTGTTAGTTTTTGAAATTATTTTAGATTTTTAGCCAGTTTTTTATCTTTACAATGCTCTGAATATTACAAAAGTACTTATAATCCTTTTATTTAAAAAATAGGTATTTGAGGAGTACCTGATATTTTTTTGAATCTATGTAGTTATAAACTATGGACCTTTATTTTTTGGCGGTTAAAAATCGTTAAAAATAGTTCACGCTCTATATAAACAAACCATGAACTATTAGCATTGCATAAATAATGGCTTCTCTGGTTTTGTATCAACTTTCAAAAGGAAATGTACATTTTCGTCCACTACGATATCATTTGTACGTTCGCCTTGCAAATGTCGGAATGAAACCATCCAAATGTAAGGCAATGTAAGAAGAGATAATCATGGTGGAATGATAAAGGTGGCAGCATTACGCTAGATGACGATTTTTTGCTCCTGCATTGCTTGTCTAATCTTATGTCAAAGTTTTGTTTATGTTTTCAAAAAGTCCACGTTTTGTGCTGTGATTATTGTATTTAATAAAAGTTCTTGATAATTTTAAATTAAAATAAATAAGATATTGACCATAATAAAATAAAAATTGGCGAAAAATTTATTGTTTTTATACGCTTAGCGACTCGCTTTGATTTTTGTTTAAAGTATATTTGACGTAAGCTGGAATATAGTTTCCGTTTTTGTGGTAATGTTGTATTTGTTGCCGTAATTATGCCACCTGATTATTCCACCATGTGATCTGATTTGCAAGATATAATCCAAGCTAAAAACTAAATTTAAGAAAAAAGGAAAAAATTCTAACCTTTTGCACCAAAAAGTTTTCAGCGATTATCTTCACATTTTTTATTATGATAGAAGGATCCATGACAATTATATGTGAAACAAAATATTGAACAAATGCTTGCCACGGGTTCGGTGGCATACCTGAATCCGATGGCCCATATTTTCAATGACTCTGAGACATAATTGAAGTTGAATGTCGTTAAAGTGCCAAATAAGCTTATCCTTTAGCTCTTTAATTTTTCTCGGCTAATTGACGTACACTTTTTCTTTTAAATATCCCCAAAGAAAGGAGCACAACGGTGTATATGAAAACAAGGCTTTTGATTTCTCGCGCAAAGGAGCCATTGTTTCGTTGGCTGTGTGGCAAGTGGCGCCATACTGTTAGAACCACATATCGTCCCAGTCCATATCCTCATTTTCTGGCTACAGGAACTTCGTTATTACATTGCGACAACAAACACCATTCACGGTTACTGTTTTGCCGAGCTAACTTTAGAAGAAATACGGCCCGATGGCGCCGCCAGCCGATAAACCGCACCAAACAGTTACTCTTTGTGAATTCCATTTCCTCCAGACCCGGTTTGCTGAAACTTGCGTATAATTCTCACAATTGCGGACACATTAAGTCGATTATGCTGACCAAAAAAATCGGGAAGTGCACAAAATGGATTTTGATTTTAACGCCCATTTACGTTACAGGCTTCAATAATGTTAATGCGCTGCTTTATTGTATTCTTCTCTAAATTTGTCGAACACTGAAACAAAGTAATGTCAAATTAAGTTGTGCACAAAACTTGACGTTTGAGACACTTTTGACTTCTTTATAAAATTTTCAAATTAACAAATATTTTAATAGTTTTTATTAGTGCATTTCTTCCACTTCTTTTTATTTATTTTTATTTATTTAGTCTATGGATTACCTCCTTTCAGACAAAAATTACAAAATTAAACAAACAAATTTAACATCATCTTTTTAAATATAAAATTAAATTCAGTTTGATAGTATTAATATTCAAAGTCATATCAATAAAACTGTACAGATCATTAAAGTTTACACATATTCGACGAAAAGGGTCAGCATTTGCATAATTTTGTTGGAAGTATTCAATTGATAACGGCTGGTAATAACGTGTAGGGCGTTGGGGAACATTAAAAAATAAACTGCTTAACAGGAACTCCGAGCAAATATTGCCTTTAATTAGATTGATAACAAATATGACATTCAGCATTGTTCGGCGGCTTTTTAAAATAACCAGGTTCTATATGGAGGAAGATATAAAGATGGATTTGGGTAAGTGCTCCGTAATATGAATAGCAAAAATTGTTTTTGGACAGACTCAATGCGATCGCTATGAACGTTGTAATATGGATCCCAAATTATTGAGCCATATTCGATTATAGTTCTGACAAGTGCTATATACACCTGTTTTGTTATAGATCTGTCAGAGAATTCCTTTGACCAACGTTTCATAAATCCAAATACACCACGAGCTTTATTAGTACACATGTTAATATGTTCTAAAAAAGATAACTTAGTATCAAATAATACACAGAGATCCAAGAAAGCATTACCAACTTCCAATTTGTGATCACCAATAAAATAGCAGCCATTCTTCATTTGTTTACGTATATTAAATGTAAGAGAAGATAAATAGAGTTGTTTGTATTCTTAAAGAAACGAGTCTACTTTTACTACAAATAAAAGCTTTATCTTGATAATTATTGTATGTTTTAAGTATTTTTCTGAATATGTTTAAAAAAAATAAGAAAGATTTCTTAAATAAAGGAATGTTGAATTACAGGAAATTTTTTTAAGTCTTTCCGCTTTTTTCTTTTAAATATTGTGGTTGTCTCATATTTTCCCAACAAAAAATATTTCAAAATTATTCTTGCTCATATATAAATTGTATAGATAAATACGTAAGAACTAAAACTTTATTTCATTAACATTTTTATTATTTCCGTTAGAAAACAAAAAGTGTTTTTTTACTTTCTTAAATAAAACAATAATAGTTGCTGCTGCAGCCTGCACCAAAAAGAACGATGAAGTTTATCCAGCTTCATAAAAATTATACAAATGTAGTGTATTTTAAAATTATTCTTTTTTAGTTTTTTTTTGCACACTGACAATAAATAAGCAAAATGCAATTTTATTAAAAAAAAAAATGCAAAATAACTTCAAAAGTAACAAATTTCAAAATTTGCTCTACAAAAAAGATTTGCCTTCTCTTAGGCTGAATTGCGTTCAAATAAAAATGTGACGCCCAAAAAGTTTTTGGTTCCTCTAAAAAATATACAAATATTCTTTTAGAGAAGTTTTTAACGTAGGAGAACTTTTCCGTAGCCATGTCAGCTGAAACTTTATTTTTGTGTTTCTTTTTTTTTTTAAGCTAAAAGTAGAGCTAAAATAAATTTTCTCTCTTTCTAACTAGTTACAGCTAAATTGTTTTTATTTAAGGAGCAGTTTTTTTTATCTGTTGTATAAAAAATTTTGTTAGTTTTCTTGAGAGAAAAAAAATTAAATTTTTGCAATATTACAGCTGGCAAATTATAGTATTTGGAGAAAAAAAAGACAAGAAGTAATAATAATAATTTCACAAAATATTA
Source organism: Pollenia labialis (assembly GCA_949318255.1). NCBI lineage: Eukaryota > Metazoa > Arthropoda > Insecta > Diptera > Polleniidae > Pollenia > Pollenia labialis. Next base: position 96,393,953 of record OX439142.1, on the reverse strand, counting down.
TTATTTTGGAAAGTAGAAGACAGGTTGCATTACTATAATTAATTGCCAAAATAGTAAATAAAACAAAATGCAAAATTTAAAGAGCAGAAATAAATGGGAGATAATTGTTTACAAAAATTGTGAATAAAATAAGAATTTTTGAGTAATCCAAGGTAATATTTTTTTATTTTATATATAACTTGACTTTATAAGAAAAAAACTTTTTTTAAGTAGAAGTACTTTTGTGAAAAGTTATTTTTCCTTAAAAAGGTTTTTTTATTGAAATTTTTCATAAAAAAACTGATATATGTGTTTATGTATATGTCACTTATTTGTCATTTCAACTTACTTTTCAAGTTAAGGGAGTTCCTTAAACATCTATTCGTCAGCTCACTTTTGGTTTGGCGTGTATGCCAAAAAGTCGCAGTGCAGAAAAATGGCAATGAAGGTTTACATGAAGTTTTCTGAAGATATAATTTTTTTTGCATTTTCACCACGGCATCCTGAAAGAAGTAAATAGTATTTTATGTAAGGGGAAAATTTTTGTTTTGTGCCGCATACGCCACTTTGCTAAGCGAGTAAAGCGCAATACTTAATAAACTTTAAAAAAGTTGAAATGGAGCAAAATTAATGCTCTATATCTCAGAAACCATAATAAATTTCGTGAATCAGGCTTTGGGTGCTGCAAGGGGTATTCAAAATATATATAAAATATATAATACCTAATTCAAATTTTTAAAAAATGGTTGGTAGGTCAAACCAAAATGAGCTAACGATTTTTCGCTCACTGTTTCTTAAATAACTTAGACTTTTATACAAAAATAAATTTTTTCTTAAAACAAATTTATTGGGTTAAAAACGTGAAAGAACCTTTTTATCGAAAAAGTACATTTTTGAAAACAGTTATAAAAGTTATACATTACACAAGTATAGGAGAAGATTTCTGCAACACATAGATTTTTAACAATTTAGTATATCGGCCGACTCACTATTTGAATCGATTAAACCGTATCCGCCCGGCTGACTTGGAGGTTGTCCCTGTTTATCTTTTTGGCTAACAGATCGCAATTTAAGAGATAATTGAACGAAATTTGGAATTTACTTTTTTTTTTGTAAATTAATCGAATCCTATTTAAACTATGGGACACATAGATCCGGAACAGAGTTTTTGTGTCCATATACAATCTTATACCATATATTTAGTATAAATTCAGACCAAAAATATTCTCTAGCATCCAAAATTACCCCTGAAAATATTTTTCGGAAATGATTTGTATTTGAGTATAGCTCCCACACAAATACTCCCGTCCCTAAATTTGCCTAGTTATAAATTCGGCGACAAAAATTTGGCTGCCAACTCGTGTCATCTGGTTGTAAAACCAGAATTGTCTACAAGTCCTGAAAACAACTTGAAGACGAAAAAGTGTTATATACACCGCGGGGAAAAAACATGTTTAAATTGGCCACCTCCAAAAAAATTATGTTTAAAGAATATACTAAACATAATGTGTTTAATTTAACCATATTATTGTCAATGACAACCAGATTGTGGTTAAAATAGTCCTTCATCAAACAATATTATGGTTGCCTCTAAACATGTCATGGTTAAATGTAACAATAATTAGATTTTTAACTAACAATAGTATTTTCCTTTTTGTCCAAGGGCAACATGCTATGGTTGAAAACCGACCAGGCTATTATAAATGATAAGCATATTGTCGTTATTATTAACCATAACATATTCGGAGAACCATAATATGGTTGTGGCCTCTTGATGAAGGACTAATTAAATCATAATATAGCTGCCGGTGATAACAATATGGTTAAATTATTCACAATATATTTAAAATTTTCATTAAAAATAGTTTTATTGGAGGTGACCATATTTAAACATGATTTTTCTCTGCTTGTAGACATTAGATATTAAGATATTCGGCGTAGATACCTCTTATATTAATCTTATAATCATAAAATTTATTTTTTGCGGTGGCCTTATAATTGCCCATGGTACAAAAAAAATTTTTATTAGTACTTTTTTCAACAAAGGATTTTTTTCTAAAAAATATTTTTTTCTTATCAAAGTAATTTTTTGGAATACAAAATTTTTAGTTTATAAGATTATGACGTGCTTAAGGCTAGTTTACACTTTGTATTAATACATGTCAACAACTCAAGTAATATGTAAAAGTCTGATGGTGTGAATGCATGTGTAATGAAAATGACAAGTATTGTGAAAAAAATTTTACATCCCATACGACTTCATCGTTTTTTCAAAAATTTCTTAACAATAATACATAACATTGGATCAGGGTTGCATTTACTTTCATTTGTGAGTATTTATACTTTGTGTGATGCTGTGAACACAAACTGTTACGGTAAATTGAATTTTTTGACAGTTGCAACAAAACTCATTAGTGTCTATCTCACAAAGTATTTTGGAATTCGTAAGACTTGTAAGATAGTGTAATCTAGCCTTTAATGCACAATTTTTATTCTTGATAAATACACTGAAAAATTATTGTTGGGGATAAGCAATTTTCTATACGCATTTCACTGGTTGCTTAGGCCAGTTCATCAGGAAACATTCTTCCAAAAAATATTTATAAAACCAAACTGCAGAGTAAATGAGAATAACAAACACCCAAAAAGTCTTATTTGCAACGATATCAAAGCTGAAACCAACATATAAACAGCGAGTTAATCTTTTTTATATTTTAATATTCCGCACTACAATTGTTTGGAATTCTCTCAACAGTTATGCAGTTGTAAGTGGGTTAAGAAAATACAAAGATATTAGCATTTTTTTTCTAATAAATTTGACTTTTCTAAAATTTTTTGGGAAAATGTCTCAGCAACCAATGAAATGCGCATAGAAACTTGCTTATCCTCCAACAATAAATTTCGGTCTTTTTATCAAGAATAAAAATTGGAAATTAAGCACGACAAACAATATATTATTAAGTAATTATTTTTTTCGACCAATTTTTGGTTAAAACTTTATTTTATTCTCAATATATATTGTGTGGCATTTACCAGCAATTTAAACTCTATTTTTTTTTTATAATTTCCTAGCTTATCCCGCGAAGCTTTATGCTTGTCTGCAGGAAAGAAACCAGAGTCTGCAATTAGCTCCTTTTTGAATGACACAATTTAAGGGTTGTGAACAACCTTTTCACCTGAGAGATTAAGACCGCCGTCTGAACACTAGAGCCACCATAACTCCTCTTTTATTACGCCCACAAAAATGAATTTTATTTAAACAATTATTAAATAATTTATCCTAAGTTTCCAATAAACGATGTGTAAAATCCGTAAAGCACTTATGTAAGCCAATTACCAAATAATATGCCCGAAAGTATATTCCTGTTCAAACTATTCATTTTTATTAACTAAAAAGTTTTAATGTCAAAATATTTTACATTCAAATGAATGTTACTCTTGTTTCTCTTGGCCTGTTTTACCCTCCCTCACTCTTTTGTGACTCTCATTTGGTATATTATACTTAAACTATATTATCTCATCATGTTAATCTTTTATAATTAATGTGTCGGAAATTAATTGCCATTACATGCTGTAATAAAACAACAACTAACTAAATTAGTAGACAGCTTCTAGTTGTATTCATATATGGAGGTACAGATACGTATTGCTGCATTTACAACTAGATAAACGAACGTATTTAAAGATGTAGACAATCATGTGATTAAATTTTGCAATTAAGTATTACAGTACTTTGAAGTTATTTACTTAATTCTATGTATAGGATATACATTTGCTATAACTTTTTTAAGAAAGTTGATGGTAATCTTTTTTTATAAAAAAAAAAGAAATTTAACTAGAATTTAATTAAATCTGATATAATTTTTTATAATTGGCAGAAACAGATATACAAGGAATAACGTGAGCATTTATCGTGTTGGCCTAATAACACAACCCAGAAAAAATGGTAAGCAGTTTTGTAAGAAAGAGAAGCACAATACCCCCTTACAAACCTGCTTGCAAGAGGCATGCTTTTTATATAGCGAATTCCCACTAGAACTACTTTTTTCGTCATTGCTAAAAAGCAATTTGATGACTGATTGCGCAATAAAAAAATGTAATTTCTATGTTCGGTAATATTTCGTGAATGATCGTACATAGATTTTAAAATCATTGCAATAAAACCTGCTTCCATGTAAGGGAATGACAGAAGCACTTAGAACATTGTTCGTGAATTATTTTCCTTAAATAAATGATTTTAATTATTCACTTACAACATGCTTACTTATAAGACATAATGCGAAGTTATTCAATCATTTTTATTAACTTAAATTACAAATTCACTTAAATGGTATTTGCTTCTCTGCTGCTTCTTAGTAGTGTGTAGTAGCCAGCGCATATATCAGCGCTCATTTAGTTTTCATGCTTCCAGAAACCTAAAAAATGTTTACTGGGAAGGCACTCAAAAGTGGATGAAAACAATACACACATTGGCATTTTGAGTGTTTACTACAGCATAAGTATACACAAGTCCCTTGCTTTACATCTGGAGCTATTTGGCCTACGTTGCTAAAAGCCAAACAGTAGCTATTGATCAGCAACAGCACCTTCCACATAAATGGTGGTATATCAGATCTTTAACCTTACTTTATTTGATCTTCCTCTCCGCGTATTTTGGTATAAACCACAACCGCATCGTGATTTGCAAATAAGCCTGACCAATTGCCTGTCCAGGCCCAAAGTCCCAGGGGATACTGATCTCGTGGTTCCTTTTAGAGAGAAGGAACCCTTAGATATTTTGCTTTTCCAAATAATGGGTAATAGCTGTATCTGAAGCCCCGTAGTGTGTAACACTAAACGGTAGTTAAAATATCCTAAGGATGTAAATCTACCTGCCTCCGGAAGGACTTGCAGAAACAGTACCATTTTCAAATATCTAAAATGTCAAATAAAATATTTCCACTTTTCTAAAAAAACCACACTTTTTGTTTTTTTGATCGCCCATGTTTGAAGCCCCTAAATTTCTGTAAATGACATTTAAAGCATTTAGTGAAAAATATATAATAACATGAAACAATTTCTTTGCCAGACCACAGAACTAAATAATTTGTAAATGTATGTTTTTTTTTTCAATGAATTTAAACAAATAAATACCTTTACTTTCAATGTCTGCATTGTATAAATAGTTTTAAATAAAATTTTTAGCCAGAAATGATATACAGGCTGCAGGCTTTTCTACTTTTACTAGTTCTCTTTCTTTGAAACTATTTTTTTCTTTTGTATATTTCTTGTCTTGATATTTTTTCATTGACCATTTGCTACAACCGAATGCACACAAATACAGTTTATTTTATTATGGTTTTAGTAGAAATATTTTAGCCAAAAATTTATTTATTTATACACATAATTTTTTTAACAAACATTTTATGTTTTAGTAGGAATTTTTTTGTTCTTGGAATTTTTTTTGAAAAAATATTTTGCTGTATTAGAATTTTGTTTGTTGGCTAATGCTTTTATGTGTTTGTGGTCAATTTGTTTTTTTTTCAAATAAGAAGAAGAAAATATATTGTATGAATTTTTATTAGTGAACTGGAAGAAGTAAATTAAATTTTAAGGGTATGAAATTAGTTGGGTAAAAAATTTTAGAGTGAAACAAATAAAATATACAAATTGTGGCAAGCAGGTTTTAGAACGTAGTTTTAAGATAATTTGAAGAATTTGATTTAATAAAAGCTAAAAATTGTTTTTAAATGGCTAGGGCTATTAATAATTATATTTAATTATTAATATTAGTAGTCTGACAAATCTTTAGCATTAAGAATTAAAGCTGCAGTTAGCCTGTCAACTGAAGAATAGAGGAAAAAAGACACCTGTAACGAGTTACTACTGACTGTGATAACATCCCTTAATGTAAATAAAATTGTTGGATCTACAATTTAACAATTTTATTTTGTATAACTAAGAATTAAAAGAAATTAGCAGCTTTATGCAGCCTTTTTTAACCCCCTCTTTCTAATCAAAGTAATTTTGTGGGAATACTAAAATTTTTTTAATTTTAAAGATTTTGTCGTGCTTAATTCCCAATTTTTATTCTTGATAAAAACACTGATATTTATTGTTGTAGGGATAAGCAAGTCCTATGCACATTTCACTGGTTGCTTAGGCCAGATCGTCAGGAAACTACATGCAAAGATTTAAAAAAAACTAAAGATATGAAACAAATAAATCTGTTAAGCGGATAGGAATTATAAGCAACAGCTTCACTTGTAACAATATCAAAGCTTACACTTGTTAAACTCCATTGTTCTTTTAAAATTCATAATTCGTTTTGTGTCAGAAACTTTTATCTTTCCCTTACTGTTATTAAACAAAAACCAGGTTATACTTAACAACTACACGCTCAGCTGATTGGTTTTTATATATGAACTCTGTTATTCTAATTTTAAAAATTTTATAAAAAAAATTTCATTCAAAATAATTGTCTTTAATCCGTTAACGTTTTAAATGTGCCATGATAAAAAGGCAATAACTGTTTCATGAGTGCATGAGTTACTACAGCATGCCTAGCAATCTCTCTCTCTCTCTCTAAATTTAATTTACAAAGAGTTTTGTTAAAATTCGTGTTTTCCACATTTGCATTAGTGTTTTTGACGCTACTGCATTCCCTTGGTTAAGGTGCTCCAATTTAACTTTTCATCTAACTTTTTATCATTTTAATGAGACAGTATCGATCAACAATTTTTTTTATCCCAGACAGGAAATAAAATAACTTTAGTACACAGAAAAAAATAGTTTATTATCAATTAAAAAAATTGTTTTAAAAGTATTTGTAAAGTAATGTGATAATTGAATCAATAATTTTTTTTTTTTTTTTGTTAAAGAAAATTATAAATATAATTTTGATTTAATTAACATTTTAGTTGTTTTGAAATACATTTTTATTTAAAATATTAATTAAATGACAAAAAAACCTTTATTGATTTTATCGTTCAAAATAAAATAATTTAAACTTTTAAAATTTTTGTTGGAAATTTAATCCACATTTTCAATATTTTTAATCAGGCTTAAGTTCATCAAATTTAATTTTCATTAAATTATTTTTATGAAGACAGGAATTTTATAATATAAAAATGAATTAAAATTGTTATTGATAATCATTCATTCTTGACTGACCTGAGATTCGAACCCAGGCGGCTGGTTACCATTACTTGTTTCGATCGCTACCACTCGGTCTCCTCAGTGGGATTTGCCGTCTTACACTCGCAGCCATCGACGACTGCTGACGTCAATACTCAAACATCAATCCTTAAACCAAATTGTATTTTAACCCTTTGGTAGATCGAAATTTGCTTTTTTGAATGATTATCCATTTTAATTGAATTGTCAATATATTTTTTTTTTATCAATTACCACATTGTTTGAAACGGCAAAGTTTTTTGATCAATTTTATAATAAAAATTAAAAATATAATTTTATTAAAAGAAATATTCACAATTATAAACTTTTAAAAAATTTAGTTATCTATTAGTTATTGGTAATTCGCTCAAAGTCAGCAAATTGTTTGCTTGGTTCTATGAATTTGGTGATTAGAGACAATTTTTAATTTTTTCTGTTTTTAAAGGTTAATTTTATTTTTGTTATTGTTTACAAAAAAAAAAAAAAAACAAATAAGTTTAATAAACATTTGTAGTATTGTTATGTCAATGAAACCTTGCAACATTTTTGCAACTGATTCTTGGCGTATAATAAAAAGTATGTCGCTTGTTTCTTATTTGATTTTATTTAAATATGGTCGAAGTTTCGATAAATTAGAACTTCCAACAAAATACGAATGTGAATTGCCTGTTGCAACGCAAACGAAATTTAACCTATACTGTATTTAATTAAGACGTTTTACTATCAAAGTGAGAGTATAAGCGTTGGAAGCTTCCTCTTTCAAGCTTGTCTCTATATTTTATAAAATGGCCTTAAGGAAAAAATTAAGTTAATCCATGTTTAACTTCATACATATGTATATAGTATATATATACTATATACATAGATTCTAGGTAATATATTGTTAGTAATAGTTGGGTCACATTCACCCACAATGATCATAGATGGGAAAAATAGCTGGAATGCGGAAGGCCTTATCCCAAAAAATGGCACAAGAAATAATTTAAGAAGTTTGTCCTTCATGTCATATGCGATCTATGTACATTCTTTTTATCAACTAAAACCTTTTGGTGATAAATAAAATCAGAAAATTTAGATTGCAAATCTTTCGTACCAAAATATTTGCAGATGCATATATTTTTTGATTCAAACCAGAAATTTATTTCAACTGTGTAGGAATTATTTGTTATTTTTTCGAAATATATATATGTGTGTTAATAATTATACTAAATCCAATGCCCAAAACTTAATAAGTAGTTGGACTAGTGGGCAAAAAGTAATATCTCTGAAAAATAGTTAAATTAACTCAGTTTATTTTAAGTGCATTTAAACAAACATTTTAAATAACCGCTAATATGCGCATTCGCTGCTGTCGTAAACCTGACGTAAAAAAGAGCTTTAACATACGTCTATAGAAGGTCTATAGAAAACGATGGCAACAGAAAGATAGAGAACAAACGTAACTCAGTTGTTTACTCTGTGATAAAATTGGTGAACAATGTGTTTACTTTCTGTTTCTAGCTGCACTTGTCAGAAATTGTAAGAGATTCTTTTATATTTTCTTTAAAGAAAGTTTAATTTCTAGTCGTTTTCCTATGCCCTATGATCATGATACAAAGAAACCAAGATAACGCATTCAGCTTTGAAAAATAAAATGTTTCTGGGCATCCACGTCATATCAGCGTATAAATACAACAAAGATGTATATGATATGCTGATGTGACGTCATATTAAACAGTTGAATTTTGTAAACATTCGCAATTCTTTATCTTGTTTTTATCATTCTTGCCCTATAATAATTGGTTTATAGCAAGGCGAATTTGTGTATTCGGTGTCGGCGATACTACAACAAGTACGACTATAAAAAAACAACATTGTATTTTTTGATTGTTGCTTAAGTAGGTCAATACATCAAAAAATAGACGCAACTTTTGACATACCGTTCTCTAAATTAAAAAAAAAGTAGCTCAGCTGCGTTTTTAACGCTACCTGAAAAGTGTATTTGCCTCGGTTTCTGCTGGAACTTCTCTCGACGATGTAAAAATTCACATCTAGCACACATTGCGAGTCTTCTAAGCGATATCATTAAGATCTTTAATACTATTCTAACAAAATTTTAATATTTTATTAAGTTTTTATGAGTTCTTAACATTTTTAAAGTCAAAGTTTTATTAAATAATCCTTTTTTTTTGCAATAAAAAATAATGCACAAAAATTATATAACAATTAAATGTTTTAATGTTAAAACCACTTTAAAATAGTGTTACTTGAAATGGAAGCCACCACGAATAATAACAAAAAAATAAATACCATAGAAAATAACAATAGTTGTTGGGTGGAAAATGTTCAGCAATAAAACTAAATAAAAGAATAACAATAAAGAGCAACATAAGGGCACAGTAATGCACAATGCTTTACAATGCACAAAATTATATATGTAAGTAAAGTCAAACAAATTTTAACTTAAGTCATGTCTGCTATTGTAGGCTCTATTTAATTCATTCGACTCTTGCTAAAATTGTTTAACTAGAATTATGTACTTAATAATTTGTAAATATATGTTTGTGTGTATCGACGGTATTGAAATCTCTTTAATTTTAGATCAAGGACATGTAGCATTTTGATCTTCCTAGTCCCCTTAAAAGTCATGTTCATAATTTCTATTATTTTTTTCTTCAACTGAACGTAATCAATAAGCCTTGATAGGCCAGTTCTAAAAGAACTGCTATAATTTCTCTTTCTACTACTTTCTACAAATATTTATATCAGCGCTATTATTGCACTTAACAATATTCTCTTTTGTATTCTATAGACTGTTGTTAAAGTTATTTTTTTTTGTTATTTGAGGCACATAAAAACTAGGGAAATGTATTTTATTACATTTATTATGTTTAATTGTTAAATATAACAACAACAACAACAACAAAAAAGAAGGAAATGCACGCAAATGTCATATGTTTCAATTGTTTATTTTACATACATAACCATTTATATAAATACATTCATACATACTTCCATATACAAGCATATACTTAGTGTTTCCCATTGTAACAACCAAAAAAATCTCCCAACTATACCACAACAACATCTCTTGCAGCCACTAGAACTACTACTACAACCACAATGCACTTATATTTCACACACATACATACATTTATACAGTGTTAATAATATTTTTAAAACAATTTCTATAAACAAAATGCATCCATAAATGTCATCATATATTTATTTATTTTTTTTTGTGCTGTTATTTTTCTTTTTTTATACAAAAAAAAGCAACCTTGTATGTGGTTGTAATTCGAGTATGAAGGGGGGGGGGGGAAATTGCTAGAATTCATCAGGGAGTGTGAGATGAAAATTTGCTTGTTGGAAAAATTTTCTAAGAATTTGATATTTGTTTTTATGAAAATTAGCTATTTTTAGAGTTTTATTTAATTATAAAATAAGTTATTTATAAAAACTTGTTAATTTGCTAACGGGTCCGCCATCTAACTTTTTTTTCAACTGGTGCTTATTTCGTGAATATTACCACTTAGCTCATGTCTGATTTGACAGATAATTAGTTTTATCCTTCCGCTGAATGAATATGGTTGTTTATACGCTTGAACACCGCTGGGACATATTGCGACATTACTTTGAAAATCATGGCAATGTTGCAGAATGTGTGCGAAAATTGTGTACGGATTTCGGAAGAAGGGAAGCACCGTCACCGGATATGTAAACAAGCAAAACTGTCGCATTTGGGGCACAGAAAAGCCGCACGCATACATTGAAAAGCCGTTTCACTCAAAACGAGTCACTGTTTGGTGCGGATTTTGGTCCGGAGGCATAATTGGGCCATTTTTATTAGAAAATGGACAAGGAGTGGCCGTTACCGTCAATGGCGATCGTTATCGGGCCATGTTGAACGAATTTTTTTTCACAAAAATTTAAGAGGAGGATATTGGCAACATTTGGTTTCAACAGGACGGTGCTACGTGCCACACAGCCGAAGCTACACTTGATGTTTTGCGCCCTGTTTTTGAAGATCGCATTATCAGCCACAGAGCTGATGTCGTTTGGCCACCTTTGAGCTGCGATGTGACACCGTTGGACTTTTATTTGATGGGTGCCGTCAAAGATAAGTGTTACGCCGACAAGCCAGAGACAATTGACGCTTTAAAGGACAATATTCGTGAAGCCATTGGTGAAATACAGCTGAACACAATCGATAATAAGCTTAAAATTTGGACCGAGCGTGTAAACTACTGCATGGCCAGCCGAGGCAGCCATTTGAATGAAATTATTTTCTATTATTAACCGGAAGGATTTTACTTTCAAATAAAAAAAATAAATTTGAGAAAATAATCAGTAGTTTTTTTTACAGCATTTTCAAAAAAAAAAAAAAAGTAAATTAGTAAAGTAAGTAAAATTTGTAGAAAATAATTGTTTTTGATTAAATTGTTATTGTTTTAATATTGTAGCTTTAGTAAATATAAAAAAAAAATTGCTCTTTAAAAATAATATGTACCCATTTGCGATTCTGATTGTATTTGAAAAATTTTGATATTTTCCAAAAATTTTACGATACATTAAAATATATACAATAAAATGTTTGCCATTTTCCGGAAAATTAAAAAAAAAATGCTGTTTCCATAAATTTTTTTAAAAATTTTCCTATTTCTTACAAATAATCAACAATTTTGTATTTCTAGTAAAATTTTGGTTATAAATTTTAAGGGCCGAAGTTGAATGTGAATCGTCAAGTTTTCTTTTGCATTTCATTTGACATTTCTAAATTTCAGACTGATTCAGTTTGAGTCATGGAATGATTCACAATCGAGCAATGCGTTGAAGTTATTCAGGCTTATTATGATAATGGGCGTTCAAATCAAAATGCATATCGTGCACTTCCTGAGTTTTTTGGTCAGAATTTTTGCCATGTTCGCTATAGAAGCGATTTTTTCCTGTAAAGTTTCTGATTCTTTACAGATTTAACGATTTTTTATAAATTTTAGACTTGCTTTCATGCCGCTGTTAGCAAAATCTTACGAATTTTAGATAACTTAGCACTTTTTATTGAATTTTTGCCACTTTTAGTAGTTTAAACATAATCTTACCAACATGTAGGATCGAAAATATTCGGTATATCGCAATCAATCTACTTGACTCTCGCGAAAGGCAATCGTCGCCATTATAAAAAAATTGAGGGCACCATCAACACTGTCGATTTATACGGGGCGAAATGTAACAATGCTTTATGCCTTAAATATACTCAAAAGGGTGAATTTCCTAGAATAAAACATGCTAACGTTTTAGAGAGGAACATTTTCTTAGTTAAAAACGAACTCAAAATTGCATTTTTAAAATACAATGTCACAATTTTTGTAGAAAAGAAAACACCATTATATTTCTAATATATCTATCCACAACAATTATTCAAGATTATTTATCTTCTAAACCGATCATTTGTGTTGCGCATTAATAACGATTATTGAACTCCAAGATTAGTCGCCAGCAGAACATCCTCAAGGTTCGTTTTATCACTAAAAAAAAAATGCTATATACACGACTAATATGAGCTTTTATGTGCAGTTTTTTACTGTCTACCTATTCTAACATATCGTCAGCTTAATATGCAAGCCAGCTAACTCCTTTTCACCACATTTTAAGGAGAGACAAAAAACTTTTTATATTTCATATTAGCAGCTTAAGAGGAAAAACAAAAATACAGTTGGATTTACATACTTCAAGTCTCAAATGGGAAAGAAAATGCAGGGTGTCCGCCGGGAAGGTATACTACTTTCTTTTGCCGCCATTTTGGTAAACATTAGTCTTGACAGTTCATATTTGACAGACGTGAAGTAGACACCTGGCAAATTTATTGTGGAGAATTATTCGATAAACCAACATGTTTTAATCTTTAAAACATTTTATCAAAATCAATCATCGATTACTGTGACGATGAGAAAGTTACGTGAACTTTTTGTGAGGAACAACGTGCCAACAAAACGCACAATTTATCGTGTACTGAATGATTTCGAAGAAAGACGGTCTGTTGGTGATAGGCCCAAGCAAGGACCACAACGAACTGCAAGATCATCTGAAGTGTTCAAAACAATCCATCAACCTCAATTCGATGCCGTGCTCAGGAGCTTGGTCTTCAAAGAACAACTTGGCCACAATTTTGCACAAGGATTTGCATTTGTTTCCATTTAGAATTCAGTTCATACAAGAGCTTCTTCCACAAGACCATTTAAGCCGCCATGCATATGCCAATAGGATGTAGCTGCTCGCCCATGACAAAACCAATTTACATGAAAAAATCATAATGAGTGACGAGTCATTTGAATCGATATGTGAATAAACAGAATGTCGGCTCTGGGCAATTTGTATCCATTAAAAGTGACATTCTGGTGTGCAATTTGGTCAGGAGGAATCATTGGACCTGTCTTCTTTGAAAATGAAAACGGCGTAACTGTAACTGTGAATGGGGAGCGATATCGCGATTAAAAACTTTTTAACACCACAACTGCATGCTTTGGGCTTGAATAACATGTGGTATGAACAAGACGGTGCCACATCATATACAACCAGGATTACAATGGAATCACTGCGTGTAGTATACCTTACCGGTGGACACCCTGTTCATGCTGGGAGATGAGACGTATCTTTCTCTACCATACGACATTAAAATCACAATTTTCTTTAAACGTGGATTTAGTTTTGCAGACGATATGTTAAGTCTGGTTTAAAAAAATTGAAAAAAACACACTTTACGAAGCTGCAAATAGTTTAACATAAAAACGTTTAAAATAATGTGGAACCTACACAAGATACCATCTCCGAAAAGATTGCATGAAATTTAATTTAATGGCCGTTCAGAGACTGGAATTCAATTCTCGATGAGTACAGTCAACCTAAGATATTATCAGAAGTTTATCTTTAAACAAAATGATGACTTTTGTGCAAAAGAACACTTAAGTATTGTTTTCTTATGTACCTTTTAAAAATCTTTTTAAAACTTTATAAATTAAAAAGATTATATTGTATCCATTATCCTGTGATATTTTTAAATTTTCTTAATCCAAACGATTAATTTGTTGTAATACAAAAGCAAAATATCCTAAAAATGTATGTTTCTTCTAAAAAAACGTTAACTGAATAAAAGAAGTTATTAAATAAAAAAAACATTTGATTGCTGAAGTATAAAATTTAAAAAAAACCTATTTTTTATTATTACATTTTAGTTTACATTTAAAAACCACTTTTAAACCTACCCACGTTTAAACAGCTAAAATTATTAGTAAGACGACAAAAGCATTGTTTCTGTTTTATGTCACAAAGTGCTTTTTATTCACAGAAATAATAATAATAGAAACAAAATAAAAATTAGAAAAAATAATGTTTGCTATTCTTATATTGCTGTTGGCTATGGGTTTAAACATGCAATTCTATTTGTTGCAATATATGAATGTCAAAATTTTATACACAAACATATTTTTTATTTGTACTGTTTTCGTTATTAAATACAGACACATACTTTTAACGAAAAACACACACATAATTAAAAAAAACCCTTTAAATGTTTTGTGTGAGTGTAAATCACCGAAACATTTAAATAGCTGTATGTACGTTAATGTGTTTTGGTGTAAGTGTAACCATTACGTGCGGGTGCAAGTGTGTTGCCAATTTTTTGGTATCGTTAACGTGTCTCCAACAACACGTTTTAAAGTTAACACACATTCATACATGAACTTTTATCGTATTTAACTACAAGTGTGCGTTTTATAAATGAATTTTGAAGCAGTTTTTATAGCATCTAAAATAGTAAATAGCACGTAGCCATTTATAGTAGTTTAAAATTGCTGTAGTACTAAAGTAATTGGCCACATAAAATGAATTTAACTTTAATCATAAAATTTCAATCTTGTTTCGTTAAAAAAAATTTTGTAGTTCTTTTATTTTTTTTTTTTAATTTCCTTAACAAACAACTTAATACTCAATTCACAATTGATTGTAATAGAGAGGTTATGAAGAAAGAGTGCAAACATAACATATTTTTTGCATGTAAAAAAATTATTTAAAAATGTCTTTAGAAGTAGATTTAAAAGAAAATATAAAATTGTCCAGTTGTCCATTGTCCTACAAGAATGAATTCAAAGGTGTCAAATCGCACGATCTTCACTCCTTCCGCCATTTTCGAACTTTTCTTTCAAAATAACTATTGTTGCTCTTGCTGTGCGGCAAGTGGCACCATCCTGTTGAAGCCACATATTCTTTACGTCTAAATCAACAATTTTCCGCCACAAAAAGTCTCGAATCATCTGCTTGTAGGGATTGCCTTGACCAATGATAGCTCAAATTTAGACACCCTTTATATGTTTTTATGAAAATTTTCTGTTTTTAGATTTTTTTAAGATTTAAGTTAAAACTATTTTACTGAACATTCTTTGTGTGAAAAATTACCATATTTATAAAATTGTAATTGCAGTAACAGTCTTTAGTAAGATTTCATTTCCTTCAATGTTCTACCCAGCATATAAAATGCTTTCAAAACTCTTAAAATTCTTGTAGTTTAAGCGATTTTAGTCATAATTCGATACATTATTTTATTTGATGCTTGAAAAACAGTACTAAAGAGAACAAAATTATGAATACAAAATTGTGTCAAAAAGATAACACGATATAAATAATGATCTGCTGCAATGTTCAAAATTAAATGTGACCTCAAGCTCTTTTTTTCAGAAATGAAACACATTAGAGAATATTTAAAAAATATTAGCATAATGAATACAAAACTAGAAAGTGGTTATATTTTTGTATTAGCAAAAAAGTGTAATTTCAGAGATAAATACAAAACAAACGGCGATAAAGAATTTTTAAATTACTACAGAGCGTATGATTTATATTAATATCACTCATACGTTAGTAAAAAACACCTCAGAAATTTATTTTTATTTATCAAAATTAATTTTCAAAGACACACTAAAAAAGCTTTTTGTGTGAAAACAAGCAATATTGCCAATTGTAGCTCAAAACTGCTAAACATTTAAAAAAATTGAAAAAACCAAGAAATAAAGTAATCTATTTCATTTTATATATGTATATGAATGTATAAGCACACTAAAGATTTTAACTATTAACAAGTAAACCAAAGTGTTTTTAGTGAAAATTTATTTCTTTTGCACATTTTTTTTTAGCATTTTTGGTGACTGTATTATTTTTGCTTAAACACAGTTATAATGGCTTTTAAATTAAGTTGTTGACATTATTCCATCGCATTTCTGCTACATCCCTCTCTCTCATTCTCTCTTCACCACCGTAGAATGCTTTTGTTTAAACACAAAAGAACTATTACGAGGAAAGAAAGGGAGCGAGTACTCGAAATGAATAAAAATTGTATAATGCATTATTTTATATTCAAAGTGGTGTTTTCTTTACTTTTTTCTTTCCTGCAAAATACGACTAAAAAGAAAATAATAAAAAAGCTATTTAAGTTAAACTATATGATGTATTTAAATGCATAAACAGTGATTTTTATGTGACTGGGTAAAAAAAATTCAAAAAAAAAAAAAATAAAAAAAATGCCAAAACACGAAATCTGCATAAAAGTACTAACAGGAACGAAATATAGAATTTTTGTTATAAATGTCATCAAGTAAATTGAATTGTGGGTAAGAAACTAACAGGTCTGCGTTGGTAGAAGAGAAAATAAGTTACAAAATTTTTACTAACTATTAAAAAAAACTTAGTTTTTCCTTGGCTGCTAAAGAGATTTAGGTTTATTTTAGCTTATTAAAAAAATGTCTCAAAATATTTCAGGATTTTAAAATAACTGCCAGCCCCACAATGACGACAAGAGTATTTCTTTCGCATATTTATATATATTAATAAAATTAATAATAAAAATTAAGTTTGTTTTTTTTTTTTGTTTTCAATATACAAAGGAAATATTCTTGTCGACATTGTGGATCAGGCAGTAAATTTTTATTGATGACTGAAAACCTAAATTGTTAAATAATTCCAAGCTTTAAAACTGCTTCTAAAATTAAAAATTTTCGACTTTTTCAAAATAAATTCAAACTGTGAATTTCAGAGACTTTTCGTTAATTTTTGCCAGTAGCTTTAGTTTGTTTATGCACATTCCGGTTGGGCCTTTAGATGTTAAAAAGACTTACAGCCTGTTCATCGATTTCGAACGTTAAGGTTCGCATAGAAAATTATATGTAAAACAAAAACAATATTCGAAAATTTGTTTTTGTTTGATATGTAGTTTTCTATGCGAACGTTGAAAGTATAATTTTTTATTCCATGTAAAAAAAATTTCGCCCTATAAAATTAAGGACAGTTAAAGACTATTTCAAAAAATTTAAAAATAAATTCTTTGTCACTCTCTTAAATGTCACCTTTTGTTGCTTTTTGGAAATCATGCTGCCATTTTTAATCTAATCGTAACATGAATGAGTTTGATTATTTTCATAGATGTTTATTTTATTGAATATTTTGTGATCATAGTTTTTCCTAATTTCACATTGAGGTTTTTGTGAATGCTCGATTTTATTCTACATACCAAGGAGCAGACCTTATGATTCGAAGAATTTTGTTTTGATGGCTTTGAATTATTTCTAGATTGGATGCTAAAGCAGTGCTTACCATGCGGACAATTTGTGTCAATTGTTCCAACAGTGCTGGTCATGGAATTTGTGTAAATAGAACATTTGCAAAAAGAAAGAACTCATGACCAGTGAAAGGAGAACCGTTCATTTAACTGGTATATGAAGAATTCGAAATACAGTACAGCAGTCTTCACCGGTGGCGTGACACATTTTTTTGGTACTTTCTAAGATTTATTTCTTAAATTAAGTCCTAGGACTTATTTTATTGAAATAATACTACATTGAAGTAAGTAGCACTAAACAAGTTCATTGAGAATAGATGTGTGGCTTGTCAAATGGTGGCAGTTAGGTGTCAATTGACCCCCTCCAATGACCCCATGCAAAAGTGATATAAAGTGTTAGAACTAGAACCGGTCTCTACCAACAAAGACCTATCACGGGATTTCTTAAGTGTCAGTTCGCTTCGCTCTTTGGTAATAACTGAATACCGTAGCACAAACTTTAGCTTTAAGATGGAATTTCAATATAGACGCTTACAAACCAAACTACGCACAGAATTTCTTCCGATTAGCCAGTTTTTTTGAAATTTCATTTCAGTTAATTTTGCCTCTTGCATTATTTCACATTTGAATGTTGAGATGTTATTTGATAATGGATTTTAATGTGAGAACATGATTCAATCCCGAAGTGAATGTTATATTTAGACATTTGTGTTGACCTTTGTTTTTAATCGCTTGAACCCTGATTCCAATTGAAAACATATAGTCCAGTTGAAATCGCGATGCTTCATAGCAGAAAAGCTGTATCTTCTGCAAAGGTTGATGTTGAGGTGAAGCTGTTTATTGGCATTGTTTAAACGTAGCCTAGAAATTTTTATTTATATAGAAGTCGGAGATGAAAAGGTATTGGATGAGTTAAAACTTTCTGTCCGCTGCATAGAT
Organism: Pollenia labialis; assembly: GCA_949318255.1. Classification (NCBI taxonomy): domain Eukaryota; kingdom Metazoa; phylum Arthropoda; class Insecta; order Diptera; family Polleniidae; genus Pollenia; species Pollenia labialis. Next base: position 96,375,301 of record OX439142.1, on the reverse strand, counting down.
TAGAAAAAGCATTGTTTGCTTGGAAATTATCTGACCCTTTTAATTCTACCGAATAGAGAACAGAAAAGAAATTTTGCTTTGGTGTTGATTTTGCTTGTGGGACTTTTTTTAAGTTGCTTTCCACGCTAAGAAAAAAATATCTGTTATTATATTGTTTAGACTAAATTTTCAAAATTGACATTTGGCGTCTTCACTATTTATCTTTACTACTATAACAGTAATACAAGAAAATTTTGCATGATTCTCGTCTAAGCCAAAAATTACTTATTCTAAATATAAGAACAAAATAAGTTTAAATCAAGAAATTGTTGGCTTGGACGAGAATCAAACCAAACTTAGTAAATAATTACACACTGCTACAAAAAAACACTTTTTGTCAGAACTTGAAAACCGACCTAGTGGGGGGTTGTAGGCCTAGGTGAGGACATACAAAAACCGTTTTCAAACATTTTGAAACACCCTCAAAATTTTGAGTTATTTTCAAAAAACTGTTTTAGGGTAGGTCGTAGCACTTTAGTACCTCTAACTCACAAATTTTTTGATCGATTTTAAAATTTTAAACAGTTTTGGAAAGGCAAAGAATTAAGCTTTTATGAAATGTATTCATAAAAAATATATTCCAAAAAATTAGGTGAGTTTTTCTCAAAATTTTCTATTTTTTTTTCCTAATTTTTCAAATTCAACAAGAGTTATTTTAATTTTTTTCTATGAAAACCTATCATTATTTGCACTGTATTTTAAAGATAATTTCATGTAGAAAAAAACGAGATATCATTTGTTAAAATCTGCTTATATTTGCGAAAGTAACTAAAGTTTTAAATCTCGCACAAGACCTATTTTTGCGATTTGTCACAAAATGTGGCTCAGCCGATTTTGGTAAATATTCAATATCACATTCCTCGTTTTCAGATTCATCATCACTTTTTTTATGTAAAGTTTCATTACATTTAATTGCACTTAATACTGGCTTAGTAACAGTTAACACATAAGCATACTTAATGCTATCACGATTTGTATATTGATAACCAGTGATGTTTGTTTGGCAAAAATAACAGTCTTGTGGTTTATGGAATATTTTATGATGCCAAATCATTGGGAAAGATAATGGTAATGGCTGGCTTATAAACTTTTCGGACTTAGTTTACTTAAGCATACTGGAACAGCTTGTACAAATACTTTCGGGTTCATAACATTTGCTAGAACTGCATGAGCAGTTAAAAACTGTATTGAAGGCATTTACGCTTATCACACACTGCAGAGAAAAATTGCACACAATTTAAAATTTGTTAAAGGATTACAAAAATTACAAACTTACTTATTTTAATAAAATTAAATATAAATATCACTTCACTTGTCAATAATTTTAAACTAGTTACCCTTTTTTTTTACTCTTATCTAAAAACAATATCCTTCACCAAAAGGTAGTATTTAAACTTTGCCATTGTGTTGGTAATAAATTCGATTAGTTTATGTAATTATCCAAATATATATAACTAAAAATTGCATATAAAAACATTCTTAACTTTTTTAATGATTTAAAAAAATAGGTCATAATAAACCCTATTCATCTTTATTATCTTCCAGTTCTTTTTTTTTAAATAAAGACATATTAACTTTAACTTATTAATATGTGGTTTTCAGAACACGAGCGCCTTACTCGTCCGTTCAACTTACATTTAAAACAAAATTTTGAATTCGTGTTCTGTAAACCACACATAAGTTAATACCAAAAACGTAACTGTAAAATTACAACATACAAATTATTAAGTTGACAAATTTGCTTGCATAGTTAATTGTTTTTTTATTCTTATGTTTTGCGCTTGGGGAGAAAAAACTAAAAACAGGTGTTAATGAAAAGTTGAATAACTTATACAATTTTTAGCCGATTTGAAAAATTAATACCATGTTTTGTTAAGAACTAAATTTTCTTCATACGTTAATATAAATTTTTAAAGGCTTTCATATTAAAATAAGCAATGAAAAGCACCTATAATCAAAAAAGTTTATAATTTTCGTTTGTTTTTGTAGATATTCTTAACAAAAACAATTGTTATAACTTACAAATGTATAAAAAAATGTACGTCATTTTAAAGCGTAATTAGTTTTCTTTCCAAACCCGTTAAAAAAATTAAAATCGGACAAGAACTAACTGAGTTACAGGTCGATAAGTTGACGAACATCACTGAAAATTTTCTGAAATTTTTTGACACAATTTTTTATGTACTCAACAAGACCAATAACCCACGCTAGGTCCTTTTCCAAGTTTTTTTACACTGTAGCACCGTTTTATTTTCGTGTACATATTTCTTATAAAGGGTGTCTAAATTTGAGGTATCATTGGTCAATGGAAATCCCTTTAGGGAGATGATCCAAAGCATTTTGTGGCGGACAATTTATGATTCAGACGTAGAGAATAAGTGGTTTTAACAGGTTGGTGGCTCTCAGCAAGAGAAACAATGGATTTTTTGAAAGAAATTTTCAAAAATCGTATTATTTCTCGTAGTGAGGAAGTGAATTGGCCACCAAGATCGTGCGATTTGACACCTTTAGACTATTTTTTGTGGGGCTTTTTTAAGTCAAATGTGTACAGCAATAATACCACAATAGTTATAAAAAATAAATGCAGTTAAATAAAAATATCTTGCCATATTCCTTTCAATTGTTTTATATTTCCCAAATAGGTAGCCATATTGGATTTAAAGTCAAATGCTGTATGAAAATCTTGTTTGCCATTTTTCTTAAATAAAATTTAGTTATTCTTTATAATCTTTTTTAAAGAAATTTAAAAATTCTTTTTAACCATACAAATTTCCCATCAACTTTGCCATTTAACACTTTAAAATACCTTTTAAGAAAATATTTATTAGAAATATCTTTCTTTCTCTTTGCAACAAATTGTTATAAGTTGCTACTAAATAAACGTAAAATAAAATTATTATCTGAAGGGTAAAATGCAACAGAAATATAAAAAACATGCATGATAAGCCTTATATTATGCTATAAAATTTATTACAACAAGTACAACTAAATATAGTATTAACATACCAAGTTACATATTGCATAAATATAAATAAGATTTTCTATATTAAAATACATACATGCTTACTTACACTTATACATACACATGTCCGTGTATATGTCATATATGAACGTGTGTATAAAGTATATAAATAAATATGTATGTATATGCATATTTCATCAGCTGTTATCGGTCTTTAGTAGCTACAAATAACTAAAGAAAAATATTTCGTTGAAAAAGAAAAAAAATTTAAAAAAAATGAAAAAATTTCAAACACAGCAAATATGCATATTGTAAAGAAAATAAAGTAGAAATAGTATGTGAAATATGTATTTAGGAGCCAACAAGTAAAGCTTAGAGAAAGAAAATAATAAATATCTGTTTGGGTATATGTTTAAATATAAACATGAGTTAAATATATATGAAATTGCAGAGTGTATGTATGTATGTGTTTAGAGAAATGCTGTTAAGCACGGTACAAGTAAATAGTTGCATACATCAAGGGAGACAAATATGTGTGAGTACTTTTTTTTATATTTGCCGATAAACATATACGCTTTTATGCTTATTTAAAAATTTTTTTAATAAAAATTTAAAAAAGACTATTTAGTATTGGTGGTTTAAAAAAGTTTTCGTTGTTTGGCAACAAAGAGCGGTACTTGTGAAATCACTTGTAAAGACTATTGCTGAAATATTACAAATTCTGATTTTGTTGTTAAATGCAAAGAACACTTGGGGAAATTATATGAGATAATTGAGTGGCGCAAGTAATAGAACTTTTGGCTGTTAAAAGTTATTACCATTGGATTCATCATTAAAATAAAAAGATATTGGTTGCCATATTTATGTGGTCACAACCCATAACAGCCTAACTCGAGTTAGGACACAATTGAGTCATAAGTACCATCGTAAGCAGCGTGTCTTAATCTATTTGCTATAAATTTTTAATTTTTCTGTCTGTTATAGGAAAGCAATTAACCCTAAAAATCCAAAAGGTTTATTTTATTTTTCTAAATGACTATTTTGGCATAACCGCCTAAGTCAATTCAGGTTAACAACAACTTAATTTTTTCATTATTGCCTAAATCCACTTAAGCCGTTATTCTTTAAACTTTGTGATTTATTATATAAGAATAACAACCTAACTCAACATGCGAGATCGAATCTGAAAAATTTTGGCATATAATAATAATTTATATCAATTAAGGCGCACTGAAAGATTTTTTTTTTTATCTGGAATTATAGCCTAACTCAACTTTTTGACTTTCTTTCGTTCAACAATTCATAAGAACCTGAGTGTCTTTTTCGGTAACATCTTTTGACTACGAGAATAAACAACTATTTTTTTTTTATAATTAAGTAAACAAATTCGTTTCATTGGAAACTGTAGCAAAGTTTTCAAAAAAAGGACGTCTCCTGATTTTCAGTGAAGATTCCAAACTTTATACTGCTGTCCTGATAATATTGAAAAACAGACTAAGGCTGTCATGCCTTTTGACCACAGATTTTACAAAGACTAAATTGATCAGCTATTAGTCACAAATAAAAAAGTTATATTCTCTAAAACTATCGTTTATATTACTAAAAACATACATTTCTATAAGTAAATGCGGTGTTATTTAATATTTTTTAAACTAATATAAGTTTTGTAGTCTCTGCAAACAGGGGTCTGGCAGACATGGAGCGAGTATACGTGTTTCAGGCTTAAGTAATTTCCTTAAAATTTCTTCTTTTTTGTGTGCCTAAAATGTCTTTGATCTGTAATTTCGTGTTCAAAAAATCAATTTTAGGCTTTGTTTATAAAAATTGATTCATTTAAAGGGAGAAATCTTTCAAAAACAAACAGATTTTACTACGAAATCAGAACTCCTGGAAAGAGAGCACGAAAATATTTTAATGTCTCACTTGGGAATTTCAACATTTAATAGGGGATAAAGTTTCGTGTGCTAGGCCTTGGGATTTGTATTGCAAATTCTTAATTAATTTGTTTATAATTATTCACAAAGCATTTTTTTGCATACTTCTTAAAAGATCTTTACACAATATTAAATGTTAACCAAAACGCACGATGTTATTTGTAAATAAAACAAAAAGTTTTCAGAGATTTATATTAATATTTTTTATTATATAGAAGGATGAAATGCTCTTGGCTTATTAACGTACACTTTTCCTTTTTAATATCCCTAAAGAATGAAGTCAAACGGCGTCAAATTACATGATCGTGGCGGCCAATTAACATGGCCACAGCGTGAGATAACACGGCCATTAAATGTCTCGCGCAAAAGAGCCCTTGTTTCGTTGGCTGTGCGTTAAGTGACATCATCCTGTTGCAGCCACATATCTTCCAGGTCCATATCCTCAATTTCTGACCACAAGAATTCCGTTATCAACTCGCGATAGCGAACACCATTCACGGCACCTGCTTGGCCGTACCGATGAGCAGCCATCCAATTAACCGTACCAAGCAGTCGCCCTTTGTGGATGCAATAGCTTTTCAACAAGCACTCGTCGATTCTCATTTGTTCAAATGCGGCAATTCTGCTTGGTGTGTCGCTGAAGATGATTTGGTTTGGTAAAGTCACTATTTACTTCTGTCTGCTCAACCAACCATTCGGCGTATTGACGAATTTGAATTGTCAAAAAGAAATGTTAAATACGTTTAGGAGTACCTCACAATTAATGTCGTGCATTATGGTTGGACCATACTTTTTCCAGCATGTTCTCGTTGTCATTCTGTATACACTTTACACTTATAGACGATTTTAACCCCTTAGTGTATACCTGGGACGGGCCAGGCAAAGTGTTTACAAAAAATTTGAAAAATGTGTAAATTCAAACACCGTGGGCGTGGCAATTGGCCAAATGAAAATTTTGTGCATATTTTATCCACCTGGGCATAGCCAGGCCCTGTCTTATTATATATTGACACACACATTTTTTATTTACTATTTTTTATTCTATGGAGCCGTAAAACTCCATACATATAAAAGAAGTACCAGCCAGTGTTCGTTAGTCTGAGTTTTTTCTGTAGCCACAAAAACTCTATACAAAATACTAGTGGTCCCAGCCAGGCCCAGGTGGCAGCTTGTTCCACACAAATTAGGTGTCTACTTAAGAGTTAAAAATGTGTTTGTATGGTTTTTTTATTTAATAAATTGATTGTTTTTTTTTTATTTCCTTTCAAACCATTTCGGCACCGATGATTAGTTTTTGTTTATTTTCGCTCTTTGGCTAATTTCTAAAGACTTCAGGGACTTAAGAAAACATTGTAAATGATGCTAAAGCACTGGAGCTATTTTAGACAAAAGAATTCCATGTTTAAATTTTACCGCTCAGTTTTAAACTTCTACAACGAGATGTCAATAACAATGTAAATTTCTTTTAAGAATGACCTTTAAACAATTTTTAGGAAACACTGCTATTTATATACAGCGTTTGTTTTCATAAATTTTGTTATTCTATTGACTCAGTGTATACATCATAATAAAAACATGCGATATCGCCGTTCATGCTTAAAAACTTGAATATGTATATGTTCCCTTTATTCGTATAAGGTGCATTGGGCTTAAGAGGGTTCTGATTAAAATTATTGCTATTTATAAATTAATAATTTAGCCAAACTTGATGTCTGTTTTTTTTAATTCTTTATTTTTCAATATTTCGAAATCCTTTGAAAGAAATCATCAGAAATACCGAGTGAAAACAAATTGTGGTCAAAATATTGAAAACTAAATTATTAAAAGTATTTATAAGACAGACCTCGAGCTTGACTAAATTATTCATAATTAGTATTGTGGTTAATATTTTGAAATGTTTATGGTTTTTAATCCAAATTTTGTTATCTCATTTATTTCATTTAATCTCCGTTAAATAATTTTTATGAAGAATGGAATTTTACAACACGAAATAAATTAAAATTTATTGATAATTTTTCATTCTTGACTGAACTGGGAATCGAAGCCAGGTTTTCATGGACAGGTTGTCCTGACGTTTCGATTGTAATTACACAATCTTCAGAGGGGTTTGCCGTTTAACACAGCAATGCCGTTCATGTCAGAAAATAAAATTAAAAATAATTTTTGTTTATTTTAACGCGTTGCCTGATATCGCTGCTGGTAACACAACTTCAGTTTTGATGCCATCCGTAATCGACCTGTTAGAATAAAATTTATTTATTATCAGAAAGATAAGAAAAAGTGATAACTAACAATGGCCAATAACTTGTATAATATAATATTTAATAATTTTATATAAATAAATAAAAAACTTTTTTATGCCACCAATAGTAAAAATTAATATATATTTATAAGAATATGTGTTTGTGTGTGTATTTATGCGAATTAAATGTAACAGTAAAATGAAATACACAAGAGACAGCTTGGTTTGTTTATGGAACTCTACACATACACTTACAAATTTTACATCCAAGTACACATGTGTATTTGCAAATTTTCGCAACAGAATGCACTTTATATAAAAATGTATGCGAGTTTATATGTACATACATATTTATACAGTTAATACAATGTGGGTCAACTTCTATATTATTTTGTTTTCTTGTTGTATTTTCTTCTGGTCTACACCCTTAACTTTTTGTATATCCTTTATCACAGGCAAAAGGATAAATATTAGTTTGTCATTCCGTTTGTTGTTTCTACAAAAGAATCGAGACCCTGTAAAATAATAAACAAATTCTTGATTCTTCTAAGTAGAGGAGATGTCTGTCTATCTGTTGGTTTAAATGGGAATTAAGAAATTGACATGTATGATGTTATATTTCTATAACATTTTTGAAGTTTGTAAAAGAAGACCGGCAGACAAGTGGCTAAGATATAAGCTAAAAACAGCGATCGCCTCTCACTAAACTTTTCTTCTTTAAGTCTCATTATAAGTTATAAACCTGTTTTTCCACTTTCGTCTTAAATAAAGTAGTAAACTAAAAATACGGGAACTAAGAAAATACGCTTCAGTACAATTTTATTCTATTGTCTTTTTTTTTAACCCTTGTGTTAATACCCGGGTACCATGGTACCAACCTAGGTATATTTACTTGAAAAAATGTATTAAGAATTACAATTTTTAAACAAGCTTCTGGATCGTCATTATTTGTGGTGTTTTCTTTTCTACAAAAAATGTGATATTTTATTTAAAAAATTAAATTTTGTATTCGTTTTTTATAAAGGTTTTGCTCTCTAAAAGGGAAGCATGTTTTATTCTAAAACATTCACCCTTAATTAGGGCATAAGGCATTGCACTTTTAGCGCCAAATAAATCGAGAGTGTTGTTTGTGCCCTGTAAAAAAGGTGATATACATATGATGTTTATATATGGGTTTTTTTTTTAAATAACGGTGACAATTGCCTCAAAGAGCAACAAAGCTAAGCGAAAATTGCAAAAATTCGAAAAAAATAGCGAAAAATTGGGAAAGTTTTTATTATTTCAAACGAACCATAAAATTGATAAAAAGTCCTTAAAAATTGCAAAATTAGCGGACATTTGCAAAAATTTTGCACCAGCAGCATAATAACAATGTCTAGTTTTTTAAAAATCGTTAAAGCTGTAAAGAATCACAACCCTTGCAGAAAAAAATCGCTATTATCGCGAACATGGCTAAAATTCGCAAAAATTTAAACAAACGAAAAATTTTATTAAAAATCGCTAAATCAGTTAAAAAAAAGTCAAAATATCCGAACACAAATTAAAAAAGTTTGAAAAAATAGCGAAAATTCGCGAAAATTGTTAATGTTTCAAAGATCCCATAAAATTGATTAAAAGTCCCTTGGACTATTAGGAATGGCAAAAATTCGTTAACAATTGCTAAATTAGCGGAAATTCGCAAAAATTTGCTAATAACGGCAGGATACCAAAGTCTTATATTTATTAGAAATCATTAAAGCTATAAAAAATCATAAAACTTACAGTAAAAATCACGCCTATCGCGAACATGGCTAAAATTCCCGAAAAATTACAATATTGGAACAAACCCCAAAAAATTATTTGTAATCGCTCAATCGGTTTAATTTAATTCGTTAAAAAAATTAGCTATAATGATGAAGAGCAATTTTCGTCGTGTTAAAAACAGAGCATTTCACTTTTTCATATCTTGTGTCTTGTTCTTGTTAACTTTCAAATAGCATTATTACAGGGCTGGCAAGACATTTTATACATGCACCTTTTTAAAAAGCGATATTTGTTGTGTACAAAAGAAAACACCATTCGATTCTAGATTTATTTTTTTTTTTTCTTTAATATGTACTCAAACAAATTTGCTTAACTTTAACCACCGCAATTTTCGCACCCCGGTACCCAATATAATACAGTTTATGGGGTAACACAAACACTTTTTAACTGCTCAAAGAATTCAATAAACTAAATTCTGTTTCATACAATTACTTAAGATTACTTAGTTTCCAAAGCGCTATTATTATAATACGGAGAAGTCTCATTTACATATCATGTATGACCAAACAAAAATGTTCAACTGTTATACTAAAAAATACTGTCCTGTATAAAATATTAAAAATTTTAGCCATTATGCAAAACATAGTTAAAAAATCATATTTTTAAATAAATATAATTAAAAACGCTTTTAAAAAGATTAAAATTTTAATTTTTTTCATAAAAATAGTGATTATTAATATACTATAGGATATGGGTACCCGGGTAGCCTGGGTGCTAAACACCACAAGGGTTAAATAATGATGGCTTTGGCATTTAAGCTCGAAAGATTAAATTTAACACATCTATACATAAAAATAGTTTTTATTAAAAATGAGCCAAATTGGTCCTTCTAAATTTGTGTGGTATTTAAAATCGGCCAAATTATTTCAGCTAGCGCCCATACAAATGTACTTCTATAAAAGGGTTTGTACAATATCAACCATTACAAAAGTAATTAGTTGTTTATATATGCCATTAATATTTTGCATATTAAAAGTTTTTTTTGCATTGAAAATGGGCTTAGTAAGTCCATTATTTTGGTCCCAAACAAATATCATCTCAGAATAAGGGTTTTGATAGAGTTAATTTTCGCCTAACTACGAAAGTAAATTTATAAATCAGTACGACGTGACTTTTCTGTCTCCTTTTGTTCGAAGTTTTGTTTTATTGTATGTACATAGATCGATGTACATATGTTTTAAATCCTTCTGTCCCAATGTGGTCCTAGTTTTAAAAAAATAAAAAGCCTATATTTTAAATTTCATCTAAATAGGTTCAGCTATTTAGACGAAGATTACCTTTTACAAACATACAAACTTTCAGCTTTATACTATTAGAACAGAAGATAAAAGAAGAATAATTATTTTCAGATCATATACATATTATCTCTCAATACGACTTTTTTAGTTATTGCAATAGGTTCAACTGTCTAATATTGTAACTTGTCCCATACAAATGTCCATCGAAATACTTATTAATTTTTTTTTATTAAGTAGACTATTAGGCCCTAATCATGTAAAAAGAATTACATTAAAAGCAAAAACAAAGTCATAATTATTTTGTAATTTTGTTGTTGCTTTCTGCTGAAATTCACATTGCCTTTTAAAATTTGAAACGCCTCATAACTTGTGGCGTTGAACATTTTAAAACGGTACATGAATTTCTGCAGAAAACAGCAACAAAATTACAAATATTTATGACTTTGTTTTTGCTTTCAATATAATTCTTGGGCGTTGCGTTGTACATGATTAGGGCCATAATGTTTTGTGCGTTTCAAAACTTGAGCGCACGAAAAATGCGGAGTTACACAACGCGCCTGTTCTGTCCTATTTGTACACTTTGCTTATATTATTCCTAGCTTCGGCTCTTTTTTTGTGTTTGTAGCCCTTTAAATTGTTTAATTTCTTCAATAAGTTTTTCCTCCATGATTAAAAAATTTGATTTAATTATTATTTTTTATTGTCAACTGATTACTTTTCTAATTACACAATGCGTTAAAAAGTTTAGCCAATTTCTGGCGCAAACGAATCAAATTATTTTTATGGTCTTACTGGTTTTAAGAAATTTAAAAAAAAAACACTAGTTGAACCTTTATGAGAAAATCCTAAGCGCTCGCGCATTAAAGTATGTTATATATTTCAACGTTTAGGATTTCTATAACTACAACTTAAAGGCCAAATACACTTGTCAAATGCTTGCCCAGCCGGCGAATTCAACGTGTACGTGTGCTGGACGTTATATTCGCCGTCATATCTAAATTTTTTGATTTTTCATCAAGCATTGTCGGTGTCACACATACCAACACATTTTCACTAATACTACCACAATGCTTGATGAGTTTTTTTATCAATGTATTTGGGCCTTTACTGACGTATCTTGCGTACGATCGGATGAAAAACTTTAATTTTTCAGCAAAAAACCTAAAAATCAAATTGTGAGGGTTAATGTGACTTAGGTCTGATTTTAAAGGAAATATTTTAAAAAAGAAATATCCAATTTTAAAAAACTCTATCTAATCTTTTGAAAAAACAAAACCAAAAGTTTTTAAACTCTAGAAAGTTGCTTGCTTCAAAAAAAACGGTGAAGGGTACATATGATTCGGAAAAGTGCTCTTAATTTTCTTTTTATTAAAATCTTGCAGCAATGCAAGATTTAACATAGAATCAAAAACGTTCAGAAAAAAAATTACATAAAAAACGTTTTTATTTTTTTGCGTTTTACTTATGGCAACATGTTCCACGAAATAAATGTTGCTGCCACCATAATACTTGGATGCTTGCAGTCATCGTAATAGTTCTAGTTGTACATTGTGAATATGTAAAACTACATACCTTTTGTATTTTTCTCTTCACTTATAGACAATTTTACATATGTATGTATGTATGTAGCCAGAACATTCTTAACAACTTGCGAATATTTTGTATGTTTATTTCATGTAGTTACACATACCCCGGTGTGTTTACATTTTTACACAAAAGTAATGAATATCTAGCAGAGCAAAGTAGAGAGAAACAAATACCAAAACATAAGAACATAAATGAAAAAAAAAATGTTAGGTTTATAAAAAATGCATTGCATACTTTTCAGCGAAAAAATGTTTCATTTTTCTTTTCTTTTGTGTAAAAAAGTGTATATACACATTTTGATTATGTATGTATGAGTTAATGCAAGTTTTGTAATTGTTTTTATTTATGTCTTATGTTACGGTGTGCATTTCATAACTCTTTAAGCTTTTGGTGTCTTTAAAGAAAAAATAGTCTTACAAAGGAGGATATTTGAACTGTTAATGTTATTTGTTTAGAAGTTTTTGGAAAGGGAAATGTGTAACAAGACACAAAAAGATTTTTATTTTCGTTTAAAAGCAAAGCAAATTAATTTTTAAAACAATAATTAGGATTTTGTACAACTATTTTAAAAGTACTAAAGGACATTAATTATTTGATAGACCATTAAATATGATTTAGGTAAGGCAAATAGGAAATTATATCTATAGATTAAAAGTCTTAGGTGCAATTCTAGGGTTGTTTTGCAACACATTAATCATATTCTTTTTGTTCATATATTTTTTTTTCACAGTATGAAGTTTCTTATAAAATTACAACTGAGGAAATTTGTTTTATTTCCATTAGCTAAATAAATAAAGTTTTCATCCATCAACCAAAGTTGGCGTAGGGAGTTTTAAATACGATCTGAAGTTAACGTTTACTAAATGACACTTAGCCTGAAGAACAGTCTTATGTGCAAAATAACGCAAATATAATATGAAGCATTAGGCGAGATTAATGGCAGGTCAAAAATCAGGCTATTTTTATTGGAATTAATGAGAAGTTTTGTTGCCCATCCTAGTAAGTAAAACCAAGGCTGACAACCGTAACCCCTTAAATGCCTTTTAACATGCAATACCGGTATTGATAAAGATACTGAAATAACAAAGAGATTAATACCGGAATTGAGACTGATACCGAAACTCGCCAACAAACATATTTTCTATTCAAAAAAATTTTATTGAACCCTTAAGCAAAAACCAAAATGATTTTACACAAACGAACCCCAGGGCCTGGCTGGGACTTCTTGTATTTTGTATAGAGCTTTTTGTGGCTATAGAAAAAAATCACACTAACGAACCCCTGGGCCTGGCTGGGACTACTTTTATATGTATGGAGTTTTGTGGCTATAGCAGGAACATTTTGTTGTCAAATAGAATAATTTTTCGAAAAAAAGTAAAGAAAGGATTCTTATGTGTTGCGTATGCTTTTTAATACGTTTCGTTTTGATTTTATTTTCTACAGTACAAATATAAAAGGGTTGTGCCTGACCAGGCCCTGGTGGATACAATATGCACAAAGTTTTTATTTGGCCAATTGCCATGGTGTTTAAATTTAAACTTTATTTCTTATTTTCTTGTAAAAAACACTTTAAAACATAAAGTTTCGTTGTAATATATTTAATAATTATATTAAAAAAAACTGGAGAAAAGTCAAAAATGCCTGGCCAGGACCTGGTGTTCGGTTAAGGGTTAAATAAATTTTGCAAATATAACACAATTTTTAAATTTGTTTTAGAGAAAAATCGCTGTAATATTTGCCACTATGTAAAAAATGTATCACTTGGTTTTATTAACTAAATTGTAAAACAAATATAAAAGTTTCTGTACCGGTATACCGATATAATCAAAATACCGATAACAAAAAAAAAAAACAAATTGTTTAATACCGATACTGATGGGGAAACTGAGCTGTAAAAAATTAAATTAATTGGCACTGCAATCAAAATAATTTCATAATTTCTTCGATTTCAAAATGTATTCAGATTTCAAACAAAATCCTATCAGAATTTAAGATTTTGTTTTTGCAATCATTCTTTTTAGAAACCATTAAATACAAGTTATTTAATTGCAAGCCAATTTTTATTGATATCATTTAAAGAATTTAAAAATTAGAAATCATAAACGAGAAGTCATGTGCTGTTAATTAAATCGGTTGCAATCATTGTCAGCTCTGTACGAAAAAAATACTTTAATCCCTAAAACAATACCTAAATTCGTTTCTGTTGGCAACCTTGGCAATTAAAAGTATGAAGAACAAGAATACACCTCAAATTGAAGGTTTAACAATTAGATGATAGCAGAGACTAATATTTAATTTAAATCATTAAAGCTGTTAAGAAAAAGAAAACTTACAGCAAAAAAAAAAAAATCGCTTCTATCGCAAACATGGCTCAAATTAGCGAAAAATTGCAAACTTGGAATAAAACCCTACAATTTATTTAAGATCGACCGACACATATTTAAAGTTTTCAAGAGAAATTTAAAAAAAACATTTTTAAGAAAATACAATTTTATGTAACTGCATTTTGTTTACTTTCCTTTCGACTTGGAATAAAGATACATACAACGAAATTTAATAAAGCACACATTTGAACGAAGAGCAACAATGTGTTGTAGTTTCTCCCTTTCTAATATCTCTACCGTAAAACAGAACCTAACAACGTATAGTGCCTTTTCAGCAGAAAACTCCAACTAATTTTCAATTTATTATTATTTATTTTTCCCGTCTCACCAACATGTGTTGCATTTTTCCTGTTTTTCTTTCAAGGTGATATTTTAAATCAAACCTTTATTTGCCATAATACACACGGGGTTGTTGTCTTTTGTTTTCACATATGTATATGTTGCATGCAACATTTTTCAGGTTTTCTATCCGTATGAAATATGATGCACTTCAGCTGGCAGCTACCATAACATAAATTCTAAAATTTCGTTTATATTTCTTTATCCAATTTTCACTGTTACATACGAATGTGTAACACTAACACGTTTAATTTTATTTTATTTTTTTCCTAAAGGATTTTGATTTTGGTTTTCTTATGTGTTTGAAGTCGCTCTGGCTGATGTTGTTGTTGTTTGTTTTTCCTGCTGCTTTATGGCAACAAAACAAATTATAAAGTTTGTTCGAAGAAATCGCAAAGTAACAAAAAACATCCTTGAAAAATTCGCACTTTCAGAGAAAATAATGTTAACGTGAATCAGCTCTCTATATTTTTCAAGCGTGTAACAACTAATGCAGTATAATGGAAACTTTAAGCAAAAAAAAAAAGTGAAAAGTTTTTGTAATAATCTTAAAAAAAAAAACGTTGAGAAAGGTGTACTTAAATAATGTATTAGAATGGATAGAAGTGAGAAAAACAGAAGGCTGAGATGGCAAAATTAAGGTTAAGTTAACTTTTTCGCTATTGAAAAAAATCCTATTTAAATCTTGGCCTGTTTTTTAACATCTCTAATTGATGGCACCATCATTTCTACACTTTTAAAGTCTGTAGTAATTAAGAAATTCGTCTTAACCTAAATATTTCCATACCGCTCATTTGCTGCAAGACCGGCATAAGTCAAAAAAATCCATTTCGAGATAAACGCGTTTAAAGTTTTTGATTTGCTCTAATCACTTAGAAAAAATAACGATACATTCTCTTCAAATGGGGAAAGTATAAAAGATATAAAGAGGAATTGTATACACAATATAAAGAAAAACATAGCGAACAATTCTGCATCACTAATTGTATTTTTTGATTTATGCCGGTCTTGCAGCAAATGAGCGATACTTATAAAATACATAATGTTACTTTTGTTGTTAAGAATGGGATTTCTTTAGAAGCTTAAATGTATACTTTTATTTCAGGTGATTATATAGAAAGGATTCCTCTTTAATTATATTTTTTTCTCCATTCATTCTATTATTTTTGGTTTTTTCTTTTAATTCATTTTAACTCATACAACCGTATATTTGCCTGCTTTTGTGGCAAGTGGAGTAGTGGCATTAATAAAGTTTTAGATTTCTATTTTTTTTCTTTTGCTATTTTTTCTTCATTAGTTCTTTGGATTTGTTTTTTCAGCGTTCCAACTTGCTGTTACTTAACTTTAACTACATTATTGCATTGTTTATAGTTGTAGCCGTGTGCTGTTGCTGCTTTATGCTTCAATTGTATTAAGTGAATATGTGTGTGTATATGTTATTAAAAGGATAAAGTTTTTCTTTTGGGACCTGGTTGTCGTTGCTGCTGCTGCTATTTTGTGTTCTATTTTTAATAAGAGTTGTATTTATTAGAGCTTTTTACCTAATTACGAAATGGTTTTTGATTAATGTCTATAATTTTGTGGCATTAATTTAATAATTTTCTTTATGTATGTTCGAACGAGTGTAGAAAATTGCTAAGTTTTTGCTAGATTATTTTGCGAAGTTACAAAAGTGTTGGCGAGTTTATTTAAGTACAGTTACAATAAAGTTTAATTACTTTTTTAATCAAATAAACGGGCATGTTCTAGAAATCGAAATGAAGTGAAAATGAAATTGAACAAGGTTTTAAGGTTTAATTATTGACAAAATGACAGTTGTTTTTCTAAGTTTTAAGAGCTCATTTTTGCTCAAAAAAATATATAGATATAATGAAATATTTTTACGAAATTTCAGTTCAGTTCAGTTCGTTTTTAAAATTGGCTCGATTTTAAATCCACTTCATATTGATTCCTACATAGAAAGCGCCCGAATGAGATTTTTAAAAAAAATGTAGATTAAAGCCTGAAATTTTTAAAAACGACCGTGTTTATTATAACTTTATTCAAAGAATAGTTGATTTTGCGCAATTTAGTGAAAGCGAGAAAAAATTTGAACAATATTTCTCTAATATACAAGATTGATTTTTTGGTGGCGTAACGTGACACTCTGCTTAAGTGTCCTTAGGTTTAATAAAAAAAGGCGTTTAAGTGTAAAATTTTTCTATTAAAGGGCCGATGTTGATTTTGAATAAACCACAAATTATTAGGAAATTATTGTCATTTCTTTTTATTGTGATAATATTGGTATGGTTCAATTATGTATGGAACAAAATATCGTCCAAATGGCCGCCGCAGCCTCGGCGGAACACCTCCATCCAGTGGTCCAAATTTTCGGTGACGCTGAGGCATAATTGAGGTTCTATGCCATTAAAGTGCCAAATTATCTCATCCTTTAGCTCTTGAATTGTTGCTGGCTTATAGACGTACACCTTTTCTTTCAAATAACCTCAGAAATAAGTCCAACGATGTCAAATCACTTGCTATTGTGGGCCAATTGACATCGCCACCACGTGAGATAACACGGCCATTGAATTTGTCGCGCAAAAGAGCCATTGTTTCGTTAGCTGAGTGGCAAGTGGCACCGTCCTGTTGAAACAACATATCGTCCACATCTATATCTTCCAATTCGGGCCATAAAAAGTTCGTTATCATCTCACGATAGCGAACATCATCCACAGTAGCTGACTGACCGGCCTCATTTTAGAAAAAATACGACTATGTGGGTGCATTGGTTTTTCGACTATCACTCTTGGATTATCATTCGCCCAAATGCGGAAATTCTGCTTATTGACGAATCCACTGAGGTGAAAATGTGCCTCATCACTGAAGATGATTTTATTCGAAAATTTATCATCCACTGTTGCCATTTCTTGCCACCATTCTGACCATTGAAGATGTTTGGAATGATCAAGAGGCTTTAGTTCTTTGAGTCAATTGCACCTTGTAAACGTGTAAATACAAGTCTTTATGCATAATGTTCATCAACGACGAGCTTGAGATGTGCAAATGTTGGCCACGACGAAGAGTTGCCGGCTCTTAAGCCACACTATCGCGAACAGAAGCAATGTTTTCTACAGTACGACTTGTACGAGCATGCACTGGTATTTCCACATCTCCTACAGACCCAATTTGCTCAAGCTTTTTCCGATTGTAAGAACATTTGAACGATTTTGATTTGAGCCCATTTTCATCATACTTAACCCTGAATAACTTTAACGCATTGCTCGATTGTCAATCTTTCCATGGTTCAAATTGAGTTAGTCTTTCATTGGGAAATGTCAAATGAAATGTAGGAAAAAACTTGACGCTTAGGTGTGGTTCACATTCATCATCGGCCCTTAAAATTTAATCATCCGTCAAAACAATTCAATGTTTTCTTGACAGTTTCAATAATTGTTTAATAAAACGGCTTTAAAAACTTAACAAATTGAAAAATCCCCTTTAATGTCTGCAATATTTTTTTCCTTTTTGTGAAAAAGTCTAATGGTTTGTAATAAAACAAAGTGATGCCCTATTTTCCTTTATTTGTTCGGTTGATTTTTGCAAATAACTCTTAGGGCCATTATTAAAACTTGCCCTCAGTTAAATGTAGGATTTGACGGACGTATAAAAAGTTATTTTATATTTCTACTTTTCTTAAACCTACCCGAAAGGAAGAACTTGTCTTGTTCACTTTAGTTTCCAAGCAAAGTTCCAATAGTGAAAATCTGTTTATACGTGGAAAAATCCTACCAGTAACAAACGGCAAGTTGTAATAACGGCTCTTAATGATGTATACTTTTTCAACCAGCACTTTATAAATCTATTATAATATGTATATGATTTCGTATAACATTTTTAATTCTGGACCAAATATAAAATTTTAGTACATTTAAAAATATTAATTATCATCGTGTATTTAAGATAATTTCAATGTTTTTTTTTGCGAATTTTAACAACGAATTTCGTATAATGTAGGCACGAAACAAACTTTGCAAATTTGCACCAAAAATTGTACAATTAATAGACGTCGCACTTGATCATCAAGAGGGTATTACCTATAAAAAGTTTATTTTTTCACTTTTTAGAAGAAATCGACTCGTCATATTCTTATCTACCCGCTACAACATAAAGTTGTAAGTTCATATGTCTTAAAATAATTACAAGGAATATATATATGACTTCTGTGGGTAGCCGCTTATAATTTAGATTTCTAGTGTACAATTATGGCGAATCAATGAACACAGCATTAAAATTTTTATTTTGTTTGAAACACAACAATATTTTTTTTAAACAATTGTAAAAAAATTTTTAGGACATTATGACGATATGACTTGATAGCACACCTTGTGAATCCCCCAATTATAACTACTTTTTGGTAACGGTTGTTTTAAATTTTTTTTTCAAATGTCTTTAATGTAAAACTAAAAATTTGTTTACTTCTACTAAATATTTTTAAATTTTGAGTTATTACCCTCTTGTTGATTAAGTGTGATGTGTGAAAATACATTTTGAAAAAAAATCAAAATTTTTAATGCCTGTGAAATATGAAACGTTCAACAAATGTCGTCTTTTGTTCTTTAACCTTCGTTAATTTTTCCTACCTTGTCTTCATCTACTCTGTCAGCTTCTGGCAACTCACCGAAAATAATTTTTTTCTTTACGTTGTTTTCTTATTATTGGACTGCTTTGTGAAATTTTAAATTTTTCGTATCGTGAAATAAAATATAACTACAATTGTATATACTTTTTATATTTTTAAATATTTAAATTCTAGTCTTATTTCTTATCTTAGTTCTAGTTCTTAAATGGTAAAGAGAAGGCACATTAAGGGACCTTGTTATAGCTTATTTCCCTTTTCGAATAGTTTTACGTCTTTATTATATTTTATTGAATCCTAAAAATATGCAGTACAACAATCCTAAAGAGAAAAAAAATGGTTTTTAAGCCGGGCACTCTATTCAACATTTCACGCGAAATGCTTTAATGATCATATGAAAAGAACTTATACGGAATATCTATGAAATAACGTCGACAGGGTTCTGTACCCTCTTAAAATTGTTAAAAAGTTTCGAAATTTTTTAAACAATAACATTTTTTTACAACTGCGAAATAATGTAAGCTGCACTTATTTCGCGTGAAAATTTATGCAAAATACATAAGTATAAACTTAGTAATAAATGAGGAAGGTAAATTTTTTTATCCTTATTTGCTTTCTTTTTTATTAAAATAAAAAATACTTTTTTGTAAAATACATGTGGGTTTTGTTTACCTACGCAAAAAAATGTCGCTTACTTTGAATGTGCAAATTAGCAGGTTTGCATAATAAGCCGATGATGTGTAAATTTTGTCGTAAAAAATTATTAATGTTGCTCAAAATTTTTCAGAAATTTGAAAGGACTACCAAATAAAACACAAATTATTTTTAATCCTGAAAATGGGTTGGTAACAAAAATGTTTTAAACTTGACCTACAGAGACAATTTTTATTAAATAGACGTTAACTACTTTTTGGCCCTAAAATAATTAAAAATTTTATAAATTGTGATTATTTATTTGATTCGGCTAAAGGTCTTGGATCATAAAATAAAAATAAAAACAACTTTTATTATTTTATTATTAACAAATTAAATTATTTAATTATTTAATTTTTAAAAATAAAATAATAAAAGTTGTTTTTATTTTTATTTTATGATCCAAGACCTTTAGCCGAATAAAATAAATAATCACACTTAATAACACAGGTCAACAAAAAAGAAACACCATACAATTTTATAAATTTGCTTTAACATCATTCCAATTCTACTTAAATTACGCGCCATTTGAATTCAAAGCCCAATATAGGCAACGGCTTGCGAATAATAAAATAATGACCTTCTAGCTATCAGTTAAAAGTTTAACAAGATGTTCCTTTAATAAGTGAAAGCAAAACTTGTTTAACTCTGAAGGCCACATCTAAAAGAGATTCTTTTACGGTCTTTTAATGAGCAACAGTTTGTGTTATACAAAAAACATTGAAGAACTCTAAAGAGATTTTAGTATTAAATTATTATTGCGATATTGTTTTGACTTTTCTTAAATTTTATTGAGATATGTATGTACATATGTATTTGACTTCTTGTCAGTTAAATTAAATATTATTTTCTTAACAGACACTTAAAGAAAAAGTTATTTAAATCAAGGCGAATTCATTACAGATGTGCTTAAGACCCTGCTAATAAAATTGTTTTTAGCTTTATAATTGTTCGATGTCAGATTTTTGTTTTAATTATTTTTGTTTCTGATTTTGACACTGTACAACGATTTTACAAAAAAAAGTTGCTTGTGGTTTTTGTGCGAGTTGTCTTGTTGTTGCACCGAAGTTACCTGTGATGAATTTGCCTTGATTTTTTTAATCCAAATTTATTTAATTTTTTTTTTGTAATATTTTAAAAACCGAAAAGAATATCTATCATAGTTTTTGCCTTAAATAAACTTAAAAAAAAATTGTTGGCAAACTGTCAACGAAATTTTTATAAATATATAAATTTTTCCAATACCTAAAATATACATACATACATACATACAATATTTTTTAGATTCCTTACATATGAGATAAAGAAAAATTATATTTATATGGCACACATTTTGTGGCTGCCACCAGCAACTTTTTTACGACTTGCAAAACAAACTCTTCCATCAAATCTATACGTGTTTGTCGAAATAAAAACCAATGAATGAATAAAGAAGTTGCGAAAAAATTTTGTGTTTCCGACATTTTCATTTCATAAAACATGACAAAATTGTGTCAACCCGTAAAGCCGCAAAATATGGCCGCATAAAAACACATACACATTTCTTTTTCTTTTACAATTTCACTTTTTTTTTTCCTTTGCTGGTACGACTTTTTTATATGTATTTTATTAAATGTAGCATATGTTAAGGAGCATTACATATGTTTTTCATTTATTTTCATTCATTCACATAGATTTTATGCAGTCAAGCGTTAGAATGTGGGAATTGTGAAACGAGTGTATTAAAGCATGAAACTTTGATGAGAATTCTTACATTTCGGGCTGTTTTTTTTTCATGGGTAACAAAAGTAAGCTTACAACAACAAATTTAAGAAGAAAATATTGTAATAAAAATAAGTTTTAGTTACA
This sequence comes from Pollenia labialis, assembly GCA_949318255.1. Classification (NCBI taxonomy): domain Eukaryota; kingdom Metazoa; phylum Arthropoda; class Insecta; order Diptera; family Polleniidae; genus Pollenia; species Pollenia labialis. The sequence continues at coordinate 96,353,614 of OX439142.1, read as the reverse complement.
CATATACCAAAAGAGAGATATTATTACACTGTTTGCCAAAAGAAAAAAATCTATTACGAAATTTAAAAATTAAATGGTACAAACTTTTACCATTGTTGCACTTTCTTTGGCCAAAACTATTTTTTTTATGTTCCCTTTTAAGAAAATATGAAGAAACTCTTCCTAACAACTTTAGTAAGCAAACTAAAAAACCCAAAAAAAAAAATAATTACTTTGAGTTGGCGCGGCAATGCCTACCTTTTTAGTCTTTATTATTTTTACGGCAGCTTAATGTGTGTCTCAAATTTTATACGATTCGGTTAAGTGAAAGTGCATGAAAAAAGTAGATATTCCTTTAAATGGGCGTGTCATCTTCCACTTTTCAAGCCAGAATATTGCATTTAAAGCGAAGCTTAATGTGTGCCAAGTTTCATAAGATTCGGTTGAGTAGAAGTAGTTTTAAAATAATATTTAAAGCCTTTATTATATTTTATAATTTGTTTTTTTTAACATGTAAGTTAAGCGAACGAAGTCTTCGTTCTAGGCATTAAATTATCCTAAAATTGTTTTGGCCAAAGAAAGTGGTCCCTTGAACGATAGTGCATACATCGCAACTGATTGTTAACCACTGTACGAAATGTTTCTGCAAAGTTTTAAATGTTTTTTAATTGCTTAAATATTTTTTTGTAAACTTCTTTCAAGATTTTATTGAGTATACTATTTCGTTGCCTTATTTTAGGATGCTTTATAAATTTTGATAGTATCTTTTCTTTGGGAAACAGTGTAATCTCTTCCCTATCCCTCGTTCAGAAATAGTTGTAAATATTTAAATAAAATTGTGAGTGTTTAAACATAACTCTTCTAAAAATAATTCAAGTATTATGATGGGTAATCAACTTAAAGGAACTCTTATAAGAAATATAATAAAAATATAATGGCGTTAAATATAATTGTCCTAAAAGCCTTAATATGTTTTTTTATATACGAAAAAAGTATTTATCTGTATGTTTGCTGTTCACCCACCCTAAAAGCTTTTATTAAATTGCTTATAAATTATTAGAACCAAAAAAACTTATAACAAGCTGTAAAATACTTCCTGGTAACCATATTCAAATACACAAACTACTGTTTTCGGAACAACTATAACTAGTTGAGTTGTGTCCTTTAGGAAAATATATTTAAGAAGATTTTGTTTTCAGAGGGTTGTTTGAAAAAGTGTTATGGCCGTAAAATTAAGACAACAAAGTTTTATGAGTTGCTGTTCGCTTTTTCTCCAAATTTTAAGTGTAATTCCAAATACATGTTTGTAATTCTTTCTTCACATTATTAACTACACATTTTTTTTTTTTTGGGAGAAAACATAATTTTCTACGTGCTCAAACTTTTATGACCCGCGAACGGTACGTGCTTAAAGTAGGGTAACTTACTAAAAATTCTGTTCCAAATTCTTTGTACACGAAATAAAAGAATAAAATCGTAATAAATGTTTAAGGTTTTTGTGGAATTACAACACTTATAATTTTAAGCCAGAAATATGTTACATTCCAGTTTCAATAATTCTGTAAAAATGTCATATTACTTTTTTTTTTTTTGTACTTATAACACCAAAATTTTAATAAAAGCTTTAAGTATTAAAGCATTTGTTAAGCATTTGTACTTTAAGCCTAAAAGTAGTCTTTAGTTTTTTTTATTTCGTTTTTAAATCGTGATGTATACATTTGTTTCGTTTTCTAATTCAAAATATGTAATTTATTTATATTTTATAATGTTTTTAAATATTTATAATGAATTACAAAAACCCTTAGGGTTAACAGAGTTAAATTATTTTTCACTTGTTCTTTATACAAATTATAAAAAATCTCTGCATGAATTTAGTTGATTATATGTTTTTGAATAAAAGAAAAATTGCTTAAAGGAAGAATTGCTGGTTTTGCCAAAATTAAACAACAAATTTTAAAACTAAACAAAAAAAAATGTTAAAATCAGCCTAATAGTAGGCAACAGTTTTGAAGACATATCGCTCATTTGCTGCAAAGTCGTAGTAACTTAAAAAATATACATATTTTGAAATAAACGTGTTTTGATTTTATCGCACTAACTAGACATATTAACAACACATCCTCTTTAAACGGGGAAAGTATATAAGAAATCATAAGATAAACATAGCGAACAACTCTAAAATAAATTTTTTGAGTTATGCCGACGTTGCAGCAAAAGAACTTCTAGTTAAATCGAATTTATACATTTTCAATAGATGCAAAAAAAATTTTTTTTATTATGTGCTCTGTGCACAAAGAGTATTACAATTATATATATTTGGCGGAAGAGTATAAAAAAGTTGCAAGCTTTTTTTCCCGTGCGTTGATGTGAAAACTGTCTGTCGTAAAAAATCTTAAATTTTGAGTTGACGCACTTTAGAGGAACCGTGCGATATATAAGAGATTGATTTAAATTTTTTTAGGTTACAAATAGTGAAAATGTAAGACTTTTGTGGTAAATTTTCTCTTTAATCAAAAAGTTTGCTTGACTTCAAAAGTTGCGGTCAAAAATATACATCTTTTTGTTTACAATAATTTCTGCGAGGTCATAACATAACTGGCTGCTTACAGTGCACTATGGCTCAGACGGCCACCTTCTTTGGCAACAATTATTTTTGATATTTTCTTTTGACTTTGACACATTTGTTGTTGCAATTAGTCTCTACTTTATACAAACTAAAAATGCATTTTGTTCTAATTAATCAATATCAAAGTTAAAATTGTTCTAAAATGTATTTATTGTAATTGAAAAAGAAGATTTTGAAAAGTTTTCACCAGCAGTTATTGCTTAAACAGGTGCACGAATTGAAAAATTCATGAACCGGAAATTTAATGGTGTTTAGATTAATTTAATCAAAAAACAGAATCCAAAAATGTTTGTTATATTTAAAACCTATTGTGTTCCATATAACCTATAAAATCCCGGTTTTCTTTTGCATTACTTAAGCTTTTTTAAAAGTTTTCAACAGTTTTCAGCATAAGACTTTCAGAAGCTGTTCAATTCGGCTATTGGGATTTAATTCATTTTTCGTTTCTGGCGAATTTTTTACGATCCACGCGAAAATTAAACTTTTTAAAAAAGCCATTCCGCTAATAATTTTCAAACATGTTAGAAAGAATAGGTAAATCATCAAAATAAAATGTTTTTGAGACATTTTTCTGATATAAAGGGTGGACTTATTTTAAGGGCCTATGTTGAATGTGAACCAAACCTAAACGTCAAGCTTTTTTCTGCATTTCATTTGACATTTCTTAATCTCAGTCTAACTCAATTTAAACCATGGAAAGATACACAATCGAGCAACGCGTTAAAGTTATTCTGGTTTATTATGAAAATGGGCGTCCAAATCAAAATGCATATCTTGCACTTCGTAATTTTTTCGGTCAATTTTATTGTTTAAATGAGTGTACAATCGGAAAAATCGTGCAAAAATTTGAGCAACCCGGATCTGTAGGAGTTGTGAAAACTCCAGTGCATGCTCGTAACGCTCGTTCTGCTGAAAATATTGCTCCTGTTAGCGATAGTGTGTCTGAAGAGCCGTCCGCCCAACAATTGCACCTCTCACTAAAGACTTGCATTTACACGCTTACAAGGTGCAATTGACCCAAAGAACTAAAGCCTCTTGATCATTCCAAACGTCGTCAATGGTGAAAATGGTGGCAAGAACTTGCAACAGGGGATGATCAATTTTCGAAGAAAATCATCTTCAGTAATGAGGCACATTTTCACCTCAGTGGATTCGTCAATAAGCAGAATTACCGAATTCGGGCGAATGATAATCCAACACATATAAAATTATTACAGTAACTGATTGTAGGTTATTAAATTCATTTTCCGTACTTATATATTTTCCGTTAAAATATATTTTTTAAAAGTAAAAACTATTCAATTTTACGGAATATGCTGTTTAATAAATAAAAAAATTAAAAATTAATGAAAAAATCATTTGTTTTAAATGAAATGTAAATGATCCGTTTTTTAAATGAATTTTAAGTTGTTTCAAATGAGTTTTCGTTTGAATTTAACTACATAATTTTTTGAGTTAAGAACGATTGTCGAAAAACCAATGCACCCACAGAGAGTGACTGTTTGGTGCGGTTTATTGGCTGGCGGATTCATCTGGCCGTATTTTTCCAAAATGAGGCCAGGCATACTACATCAATGTTTTGATCCAGGGGGGGAGGGGTGGTTACTATCATCCTCCCCACAGTCGAAAAGTCTATAAGTCTTTGACATATTTCTCTTGCGTTGTGAGAAAAATGTTTGGTCTCATGCACATCCGACACATCTTATAAATAATTTCTTTGAATGGGAATGCAATTTTACGGAGCTTAATGTGTTGACTAAGTTTCATAAGATACGTCTAAGTGGAAGTGCATGTAAAGGAAGAATTCATTTAAATGGGCGTGCCACTGTTCGATTTTCTATTCAGAATATAACATTTATAGCGCAGCTTAATGTGCGTTAGGTTTCATCAAATTCTTTTAAGAAGAGGTAGAAGCTCTAACCACTTTTCCGTTCATTGTATTGAACTGTCACAGGTAGCGAATGTTTCGAAACTTTCATAAGAATCGGTAAAGAACTTCGCCCTACAATAGTTTTAGCTGGAGAAAATGATAGTGCGTAAATGTTATACCTACGTCGTATTAAAAACTTTAATTAACGACCAGCAAGCACTGGCATATCCAAGTGAAGAAGGAATTTCAGATTTAAATGAAATTTATATGTATTTTAACTAAAGTCTTATCAAGTAATGTTTAATGCTGAAGGCATATTTACAAATAAAATAAACAAAATAACAGTTTAGCTTCCTGTTCAACGATTTCGAACGTTAACGTTCGCATAGAATTTTATATGGAAAATATTTTTAAAACTGAGTGTTTTTCATATAAATTTTCTATGCGAACGTTAAGGTTCGAAATCGTTGAACTGGCAGTAGATGTTTGCCTGGAAATATATTTTATTTTTGGTTACAATTATACGCTTAAATTTAAACCAAATTTAAATTTTTTCGATTAAGGTGATATTTGTAAATTTTTTGTTACTTAAATAATTGACTTTTTAAAAAAAAGTTTGACATTTAAAGCACCTGTCACATTTGATATAAACATTAAGTTGCCAGCCTTAAATAAACAACTTTAATACAATACTATAAAGCAATTTTCCTTTAACAATTTGAAAAAAAAACCTCAGAAATATATAAATAATTGATTTTTTTTAAACTTTTGTTAAAAACACCCAAACTTTTTTTCTAATGTATATAAACCACCGAAATTTAATTAAAAAAAAAAAAAAATTACATGTTAATATTTTTTATTTAAAAAAAATAGCTGCATTCATTTAGAGTTTCTTTTCTAAAAACTTAATTATATATAAATTAGCAATAAAAATCAAACAAGCATTCATATTGAAAAAAAAAAATCATTATATACAAAAACTATTTTTTTAATGCATCATTTTCACAACAAATTAATTAAATACTCCTGATAATAAGTGAAATACCATGAAATTAATACATAATTTTTTTAACTTTTTCCATTCCCCCCAACCCCCAAAAAAATCTCTAGTCGTGTATCGGTAATGCGCGGTCAGGTAATAACACCACAAGGATTGGGTATCGTTGGTATACGAGTATCGGTGGATAGAGACTCACGATTTGGCTTCACATTGACACGGCAAGGAGGATGGTAAGTAGAATTTTAATGAATTTTGAATATTATTACTTTTATTTAAAAACCTGTTCAGGTGTGTAATTCTGATTTAAATTTCAATTTGTAAATCATCATAAGATACTTACCAAAGGTTGACTAAATAAATAGTGATATATTAAGGGAATAGGACTATTGATAAAAAAGTTTATCAATTTAAATTTGACTTAAAAGGACACATTTGACTAAATCGAGCCCTAATAGTGAAAATTATGTAAATGATGTAATTATGTAAATTATTTAATGTCTGTAAATGTATTGCTAGATGCAGCCCGTAGCCCTGAGAAACCCACTAGGTCATTTAGCTTGAACCCAGATATCTTGTCATGATGTAGTTGCCAAGGAACCTTATTCTCCTGACAGCTAAGATCAGACATTCGCAGAGAAGATGAAAGCCCGTCTTTTGCGACATTGGACATTGAAGAGAAGTTCAAGTTGACTCGCATGATTACCTAGTATCCTTGTATCTTATTGCGACTTATAAGTTGGAAAGTTCACTTTTAAACAATAGAAGTCCACATATGCTTGGAAAGATGCTAAAGATGATGCTTCTATTAGAACTTAGCAAAATTGGAAATCACGTCACATTGGAAGTACTTTAAGTAGATCCCATTCTGGCTAGACCGTCTGTCTTTTTATTACCAAAGGAGTCTCTTTGCGCAGCGACTGAATTTAAAATAACACCATGTGGGCGATCCAGCCTCTACAGCTCACTTTGGCACTGTCTGACTAATTGAGATGTAGAAGCAGGAATTTAGTGGGAGAAACGCCGCCTAGCTTTCCAATCTTTTAGAACAATTCACTTTATATTAAATTTATTTTATAACTGATAATAACAGAATAATTTTCTTCATAAATAATTACAGTTTCTGTATAAATCGAGTGAAATTTTGCCACGTAATTTCTATTTCAACATCCTAATGCAGTAAGCTGAGAAATAAAAAGTTTTTTAATTGAAATCCAATCTGTTTCATTGTGAAAAGAACAAAAGAAAATAATGAAATCATTAAGCAACTTGAAAGAGAATCTTAAATAAAGAAAATGAAAATTATTCTTCAAAATCGATTTCAGCGCTATTTTGTAGAGTTTAATTAAATTGTATTAAATTTAGATACATAAATATTATTAAATATGTACATTAGGGTCATAACTTTTTGCATTTTTTTGCAAAAATAATATTCTTTGTCGCATAGTCTCATAGGCCATCAAAAATAGTAAGTAATCGTATATCTTTTTTTCGTGAGCATTAAAAAAGTCCCCGCACCAAACGAGATGGAGTTTTTAAATTTGTTTTCCTTTAAAGTATCAAAAATAACATTTTATTGCAAAATACTTCGTATTTTTTTAATTTTATTAAAACAAGCAGAAAATCTCAAAAAAAACGAGATTGTGATACTATTTGGCGGACAATCTTTTTTATTAAAGTTAATAGGACGTAATTTAAAAATTTAATATTAAATCAAATTATTTGAACTTAAATTTTATTTCGTTTTGATTTTTCTCACTGAATTTTTACTTGTGGTGTTTCTTAAAATGCATCGCAGTAACAAATGCACCGAACGCGTTGTTAAAGTTGCGTTTCCGTTCTGTAAAACAAGTCGTATTTTAAACTTGAAATTCATTTCATTGAACCCGAAAACATAGTTATGAGGCCTGTTCTGAAAATCACATTTTATGAAAGTGATATCAAAGCTTAAACAAAACAACATCAACAATATACAGTGGCTTTATCTTATCTTACATTCCCCGCTTACTTTTTGATAATAAACAGGCGGGTGAACGGCCTAAAAAACACTTAATTGACAACATCTTTTGTAAGTTGTTGTTGTTTTTATTTTGTTTTTCTTAACCTACTTACAACTACAATTAATGTTGAGAGATTTTCAACTAATTGTAGCGGGGAATGTAAGACGAGATGAACGCACTGTTTATTGTTGATGTTGTTTTGTTTAAGCTTTGATACTATTACAAGTAGAACTGTTGCTATAAGTCTTATACGTTTAACATTTTTATTTGGTGTAATATCTTTAGTTTTTCTAAAATCTTTATGGATGAAGTTTCCTGATGATCTGGCCTAAGCAACCAGTGAAATGCGCATAGGAATAGCTTATCCCATCAACAATAAATTTCAAGTGTTTTTATCAAGAATAAAAACTGGGAATTGAGCACGAATAACAAAAACTTTTGAAATTTTTTATTTGAAATCGCTAAATGGATAAAAAAAATGTCGGAAAATAAGAAGAAAAAAATTTGCAAAAAAGTGAAAATTGGCGAAAAAATTTTATGTTTCAAACAAGCCATAAAATTGATTAAAACTCCCTAAAACTATAAGAAATGGCAAAAATTCGTTGAAAATTGCTAAATTAGCGGAAATTCGCAAAAATTTGCTAACAGCTGCTTGATAGCTGAGTCTACTTTTTATTATAAATCGTTAAAGCTGTAAAGAATCAGAAAACTAACAGGAACAAATCGCTTCTATCGCGAACATGGCTAAAATTCGCAAAAAAAAAATATACAAAATTTTAACCACCCTAAAACTAATTTGAGATCGCTAAATTGGTTAAAAAAAACCAATTGTCGGAAAATAACATAAAAAGCGTTAAAATGAGCTATAATTTTATATAACAAATCCTTTGTGCTTGCTTGTGCTTTCGACAATTGAAAATCTCACCGAAAAACACAAAAACGGTGTGATTTACAGAACACCACAAAATCACACGTGTGATTTTAAAAGCACATGTGATTTGAAATCACGTGATTTTCAGAACATACCTGTATTTATCATTGTTTTTTAGTTTTTAATTTAATATTTATAAAATATGCGTTAACCTTTTTTGAAATTTTTAATCATATTCGAGAAAATGGTACCCTACCCCCGACTCTTCTTGATGAGTCATTTATGATTTGTTTTTTTTTTTAGTTTAGATACATTTTCGACTTTTTTTTAATAGCATTTGTAATTTTTGAAATCATTTGAAATCAAAGCTCTTAAATCATAAGCTCAAAAAAAATTTTTGCGTCGATTTTTAAGCTTGTAAGAGATTAATCAGTTTCTAATCACGAAAAGCACACAAAAATAATCATCATCTGTATGATATGACAAAATATCTTCCAAATGCTAGTAGTGATATAGCATTAGGGCGGGTCGATTTGTATGGATGAAAAAAAAATTATAAATCGTATAGCAAAAACGTAATCGACATAAAATTCTCCGAAGAAACCATGGGTCTAAAACAAAATCCTAGTCCGCGCCTCTCGAATTGAACATTTTTTTACTTGGTTGAACATTTTTTCAATGTAAAAAAAATTTTGATTGTAAAAAAATATAAAGTGCAAAAGAATAACCTTACTAAACCATTTTATTAAAAAAATTCGATTTCTTTTTGGAAAAAGCTATTTTTTCAAAAAAAATTTTTTTTTTCCAAGGCTGGCAGCCAAATTTTCAAGTCGAGAGGCGCGGATTAGGATTTTGTTTTAGACCCATGGTTTCTTCGGAGAATTTTCTTAGAATTTTATGTAGATTACGTTTTTGCTATACGATTTTTAAAAAAAAAATCGACCCACCCTATATAGCATATATGCATGTATATATCGTAATTGTACCATATACATACAATGTAATTAAAAAATGTTTTTTTTTCATGCACCGCAGTGGTGCAGAGGTTAGAACCCAAAGAATTCTGATGAATGAATGTGGCGATTCTTGAAACATGTAAATTCAACCCAGGTTCGATCACCAGCTCAGCCAAGAAAATTATCAATAAATTTTAATGAAATTCCAATTGTGCTGAATTTCAATCTCAAACTGTTAAGATAACAAATAAGAATATGGTTTCAAAGTTGTTCTTTTCTGTTGTTTCTTTTGTAAGTGATCGTGTTTTCAACAGACAGGCATGGTTAAATCAACATAGAATATCCCTGGACCCAGAATATATATTATATTTTTGGGGTCTTATACTATATCTCGAACGTGATTAAGCTCAAATCACATCAATATCGAGAGGATTAACCATACAATGAAGTGATTTGTTGTTAATCGCTTTAAATTGACATGTTGACAACTAAATCACTTCAATAATCACATAGAATCCACTGAACATACCCCAAACTGACTATAATGTAGAATTGGCCAACATCAACGTGTACAACCGGCAGGTTTTTTTTCCTTAAATAATTTATAAATTTTCTAAATTTCATCATTAAAATGATTAAAATAATCTTATAATTACTTTATAAAAGTATTTTATCCATTTTTAATACTTTAACGAAATATAAATTTGTTTTTGTGATCTGTCATCTTAATCATCTCAAATGTAATGTGAACGGCTTTAATAAACTTAATCAAGATATTGCTTAAGCGCGTTTAAAAACTCAAATGGGAACATAGCATTAGATGAATATTAAAAAAGTTTCACGAGAGATGGCAACTTCAGTTGTGCTGCCATCCGTAATCGACCCAAAGTAAACCCTCACTCATATCTAGCGGCGGGGGGTATAAAAATGGAAGCCTCTTGGCTTTTAAATTTTTAACAAGTACAAGATTTTAAAATAAAATTGTATTGTAAGAGGAAGGTTTTTTTAGAATTTTAAATTTGTGTAGCAGAAATGCAGGGGCCAAATTACAGCATTTACTATCGATCGAAATTCCCGTTTAAATTTAATTGTGATTTCGATCGATATCAAATGCCGTAATTTGCCTCCAAAGCTTTTAAGTTAAGCTGTAAAATTTAATTAAATAGCTTTTTTTAAAACATAAATTGTTACGTTAATTAATAATATGAAATACAAAAAATTTTTAAAGCAAAATATAAAGTTCTTATTGTTCTTTTTGAAATAACAAATTTTCATATGCATGTATGTTTATCGGTCTGCATATATTTTAATGTATATACAGCAATATTTAAGCTACTGCATGGTATATAATTAAAACTTTTTATTGCACATTTGGACATTGTATGTATATATAGAAGAGCTTTAAAAAATATTATAATGCTTTTGTGTTTCCCTATTGAAATGATTTTGTAAAGATATTCATTACACACATCTGCATATTGTATAAAATGTGCCATTGTGTTAAAGCTTTAATCAAGCTTAAAATGTAAAAGTTTATGACTTTAGTATAAATTCAAAAAAAAAAGAATAAACAGACGCACTTATGTTCACACATATACAAATGCACACATAACATTAATATATCCCAGCGGAAAACTTTTCGAGGCCTTCATTTATAAGGCCTTCTGTAAGACCTTTCTAGTCCTTTTTTAGATCCAGTACTCAAGCTCACTTGCCTTCTCAGGAAGGTCTTATGAAAGGCCTACCTAAAACCTTCTACATACATAGGCCTACAATGAGATCTGCTGAAGAAGGCCTCTTATCAGGCCTGCTGAAGAAGAGAACGCAGAAGGCCTTGGCGGCCTAGGACATCGAGTGTAAAAAATGTATGAGTACACTTAAAAAATTATGTAGTTAAATTCCAACGAAAATTCATTTGAAACAACTTAAAATTCATTTTAAAAACGGATCATTTACATTTCATTTAAAACAAATGATTTTTTCATTAAATTTTAATTTTTTTATTTATTAAACAGCATATTCCGTAAAATTGAATAGTTTTTACTTTTAAAAAATATATTTTAACCAAAAAATATCAAACTTCATAACAAAACAAATACGGAAAAACATTATTTTTTGGTAGTTTGTTTTTTAAATAACAAACACAAATGTGGAAAAATAAAATTGTTCGTAAAATAACTATATTTTTATTAAATTTTAACAGTACGGAAAACGAATTTAATAACCCACAATCAGTTACTCTAATAATTTTATAAGTGTATGTAATAGGTTAGTCATAGGTCATGTGTTTGAGAAATAAGGGCTTCCAGAAGGCCTGCTTACTACTTCTTTTACCGCTGGGTATGTAGCTGTTGTTATACACATACAAGTATAAGGTAATAAAGGGAAATTGCCATATTGTTACAATATATCTTTGTGTCTTTTTTTGTATTTTTGCGATTTTCTTTTTTTCATTATATTTTATATTTTTTATTATTTTGTTGTTGGTGGAGTATAAAATTATTATAAACTTTTATGTACTGACTAGACCCATGCGATGCGTTGGTATGTGTGAAAAAAAATATACTTTCAAAACAATGCTTTTATATGCATACATATGTACGGACATACATACATATTTTGTTTTTATTAGCACAACTGTATGAGCTTGAGTTTTCAGTTGCAATAAGCAATTTACTCCTACATGCATATACATATCTAGCCATATTGCATACAATAACATGCTTTTCTCTATTTACATACTTATGTATTTGTTGTGCATTTGTTTGTGTAAATTTAAGGCAACAGACAACACGCAAATACACTGCAAAATGTTAACATGTATAATAATAAACCTACCAACCATCCAACCAAACCATATTGCAACAGCAACAATATTATATTCAAATATACAAACAAGCTTTTATAAAGCATACATATTATTGTATGTATGTTTGTTTATGTTATATACAAAATACATGCGATCTACTATATTTAAATGTATGTGAATGTTTTGTAGAAAACAGTGTGGGATTGTGTGCATGGATTTAAGGCACTAGGCTAATGAAGAATTATGGCTCATCGTGGATATAAAAATAATTACAGCGAACACTAGGAAGATATATAATTTTTTTTTTAACGAACAAAATAAAACAAAACGAAAAATTTAATAATAAAAATTACAAACAATTTTAAATATGGTAATAAATGAAAATAGAGCAGAAACAATTAATAAAAAAGAGGAAAATCCAAGTGCCATATTAAAAGATTTACCAAATGAACAATTAAGGTGGCGTTGCAAAAAAGGTTCGCTAGGAAACTTACATAACAAAACCGTTTTGTGTATGTCTTTATTTCTAATTTAAAACACTCTTATTTTTTTACAGCTGATTGTAGCAAACGAGCGTGGAATATGATAAAAAGTTAAAATAAATTTATGCTTATTTTCGACTAACAAAACTTTTAAAACGATCGCTTCCAGCCATAGGTAAACCGCATGCATAGTGCTATGAGTACTATGTGTAAGTTTCTATGATTTGGAGCAGTAAAAAGATAGACAAATGGTTTAAATGTTGAAGTATTGGCTTATGTAGATGTATTGGTTTATATAGATGTATTGGTTGATAAGTTATTGTCTTAATTGATCGTGTTGTAAGTTGTATTCCAAGTATTTTTGGGCACATATGACTGACTAGCGAAGAAAGTTCGCAAAAATATCAGATAAACAATATTAACATGCGGAAGTTTTTAGACATTTTTGAAAAACATTGAAAAAATCTCAAAAAATAAATACTCAAGCTCGAGGGCATACGTTTTTTAAATAATTTTTCGATATTTCTTGAATATCACCATCAGGGATATTCTTATAACAACAATAAAATAAACATCAATACAAACACAAAAATCAAACAGTAATAACAATAACAACAACAACTTACTAAATTATTAATAAAACATCAAAGTTTGTTTCTTATTATCTATAAATGTCTTGATTGTACTAAATTTGAATATTGCTTTGTCTTATTATCTACATTGTTTTGCACAGCCACTCTCTACATCGCTCTTAAAATTCATAGTTATTGGTATATTGATAATGTCGAATATAAAAACCAACTTTTATTATGAAAATTATAAATTTATTTGCGATTATATCGTAAGCGATTAGTTCTCGTTACAATAACTAACAAATTGATAGACTTTGAATTCGTACTGTTACGGAGAAAAAATTATCTCCATCGATTTCTGTCTCTGACAAGTAGTTTAATGTCGTTTCATGTAACACGAGCAGTTTCATGTTCTTTTCTGTTGGACCTCATCCAGGAATGACGTGGTCGACCATGCTGACGTTGACCTTGAGGATACCAGTCTAGGGCAGCTTTGGTAATATCACTTGATTGTCGTCTGAAAATATTAATATTCAATATCCATTTACATCTTTGCATATCATTTTCCATTTGGCAACAATGATACAACAGGGTTTCTTCCAGTTAATCTGTAACATCTGTCTCAGACACCAGTATTGGCAATCATTAACTATGATCTTTTTTTCTTTTTCTAACAGAATACGTATGAATTTTGCGCAAAAAAAAGCTGCTCATTTCTAGAAAAACAGCGAGCAAATCAATTGGAATCGATCGAAACAAATGCTAGTAGAACATGGAAAGTTCGGTCCTGTAAGGCGGGAGAAGCCAAATTGTTTTATTACTATTTTCTAAATAGTTTTTTATTGTTTTTACAACATGGGGTCGGCCGTTATCATGATGGCATCTTAAAGTTTCATATCTTCTCCCGTATTGCAGCACTTTTCGTTCAATGCTAGTTTCTAAAAATAATTCTGTACTCTGTAATCTTATGGCTCGCTTTTAGCAGCTCATAATTGATGGAAACCTTCTGATTCGAACACATGAGCACCATTTCATTGTGGCTATGGATATTTGGCGTTGATTGAGGTGGTTTTCATCACCAGTAATGCCTCGATGCAAAAATTTTGTTCATGCTATTCAAGCAGCTCTTCGGACATGCAACATCTTTTAATGTCTCCCGTCTTTAAGTCATGAGGTTACCAATACATTAAATATGGGATGAAATCTGTTGCTTGCATACTTAATAAAACTTCTGCTTGAGTGGATCAAAATAATTCTTAAATTTATGTTGTATGTTGACAACTGCCTTAATGGAGTTTATCATCTTGGAACTTTTGTGGCGGACAAAGGCGATCTTTGTCTTTCGCCACTTTTGGAACTTCAAAATGAAGAATTTTACTTGCAAATAATGCTTTCTTTTGCACATGCAATGATTAAGGGGTTATCGAAGCAAAAAGAAAACATTATTTTGTAAACCTGTTTGTTCAGAAAATTACTGAGAACAAATGTCAGATGTTTCTGCTCCAAAATACCTTGTTGCTTACAACGAATCATGAATTAAAGATAAGCCATCTGTCATGAATTCAGAATTTGGCAGTTACACACGTACTTAGATTTTACAAGAAGTTTATTTTTAAGGGACTTGACCTCTAGTCAACCGTCAATAATGCGAAAAAGTATTCTTATACGTAGGATTTGCAAGTTATTTTAAAACCCCAACATTTCGACCTGTGAGAGCAAATCTGAAGTAACACAAATTTCGTTTTTGTCCAGTTAATACTTTTGTATTACTTTCCATTCATTTAATTTTACTGGTCTCTTTTCTACAATTTACATGATTTTAACATGGAATTAAACTCGTTAAAATAAAAATATCTTTGTTGGATTCAATTACAAAAAGGACAAAAAAATTTTAAATTAAATTTATAAAAAAAATTTATCGATGAACAAAACTCACATGTAAAATTTGCATGCAATTCTGCATGTAACAACATCAGGAAAAAATAAGTGAAGGCAAACGATAAGAATGTATAACCACTATTTTTTAATCGAAATCATTTTATTTAAATGCAATTGAATTAAATGAATATTTTAAAATTTTAAGAGAAAAAGGGAGGAAAAACAAAAAAAAAACATTTTTAGCAATTGTTAACAAAATGTATACTAAATTTTCAGGCGCATTTAGTAATTAATGGCGCCTCTATTCAAAAATTATAATTAAGTTTAACAAACGTTAATTAAACAAAATTCACATAGACATATTGGTTTATTAGGCTTCGTTACGTTCGAAATATCAAACCATTAGGCTGAACAGCTAACTTCGCACAGTGCGACGAACTTGTCGGCAAGAATTTACTGTGTAAATTCGTCGAAAAAGGCACAATTCGGGCAAGAAAAACATTAATTATTGTCATAAAAAATTAATATAAATTTATGTATCACACACTAAATCAAAAACAGGCACAAACCGATTAAAAAAACAATATGTTGAGCAAACTTTTTCGTTCAAAAACATTTCTCTATGTAAGCGGCAAATATATACGCATTTGTTATGTGTAAAAAAGCAAGAACAAAAATCTACATTCAAAAATTAAAACAACAATAACAGGAAATTTGTTTTCCACAATTAGAGGGTTTTGTGGTTTTTTTGCTCATATTTTATATATGTGCTTTTTTCACAGCACAAGTGACTGAACGTGTAGTAAAATTTTTATGGAAAAGCACTCAAAAACTGAGTGAGAGAATTACATTTGAGAATTACGTTTGAAAGCAAGTTGAAAATAAAGGCATTTATCAATTTAAAATTAATATACCCTTTTTGTTGAGAATGCTATGATTTTCAAATTATTATCAAACGTTTGTCGTTTGAGAAAACGTTTGATTTCAAATCATTTTCAATTTGAAATCAAACCATCGTGTTTATTGGGTATATGATGATATGATGATGATGATATACGCTCCATTTAGAAAAAAAAACTTCAATACTTTTAGAAGTTTGATCAATACCTAATACGTTTCAAGGTTTATTAAAAAATTACATGTTTCTCATTTTAAAACAAGAATTTGTAACAAAATTTGCTATAAATATTTTATAATTTTTGAATATTTCTTTTTTAATAAATTGCTTGACTATTGATTTTATTTATTTTCAAATTTGCCACAAAAAATCGTTTTATAATCGTTAACGCCTCATTGCATGCTTTTCATTTAATTTTTCAAAATTCTTTGGTAGTTCTGCTACACACACACATCCCTTATCTAAATTAAAGCAATTTTTCTTTTAAGACTACAAAAAAGAAAAAAACAAAAATTGATATAAAATAAAACGGAAAATAACCCAACTTCTTAAAAAAAAGGATAAAAAATAGAAAATAAACTGATTCACAATAACCTCTAAATTAAAGGACAATCTAAATAATAAAATATAAGCATCATTCGTACAACAAAAAAAAAAAAAAAAACTGCACACATATAAAACATATCCTGAAAATTTATGTACTATCTACACACACATGTCTATATCCAAGTATTAGTGCGGTAAAGTGTATTTCAATACACAATAAATGTATTTGTTAGCCACAAGGATAGGATAAACTACTCATTTCTTCATGTGTTTTATTCACGAGCATGTGTTTTGATCAGTTTTTTTTAACACACCATCTCCTGTTTCTTATTGAGTTTTGTCTTTCTTTCTTTTTTCATTTTGTGGCGTTATCTTTATTTTTTTTTGTCTGTTCTTAAAGGAATATAACAAAATCCAATTTATCCACTTTCGCTTCCTTTTTATTTTAATAAAAATAAATAAAGAAATATTATTAATGTTATTAAGAAGAAGAAAAATTTTATTAAGTTTGGTTTATAAAGAAAAAAAAATTAAAAAAATTGTGTATTTTTTTATGTCATATGTCTTAATAGAAGTGTTTGAAATTCGCCGTTGACAAATTTAAGTACTTTACGTAACAAACAATCTGAAGGGGATAAAGCTATCACACTGAATTACTTAAATATCGTGCATTATAGGTACATAAATATTTTTTTTTAGAAGAAATTGTATTTTTTTAACTAAAAATAAATTTGACCTCAAAATGTCCTTGTTCGCTGGTTCTCTGCAGTATACTTATCAGTTCTTACCCAGGAAATGTAAGTTAGAAGCACTGGCATCATTGGTTTACCATTTACCGAAGGTAAAAGGTTTGTCATTCCGTTTGTAATTTCTACAAAATTAACCTTAGACCCTATAAAGTATGTGTATTCCGGTACCTTATGGGGAGCGAAGTTTATGTCTGTCTGTCCGTTAAGGTGGGGTTTCCTAGGTAGTTACATACATATATATTTATATCACATATGGAACAGAATTGTTTGCTATTGTAATTCAGCCTTATCGGTCCACAAGTGGCTGAGATATGAGAAAAAAACACAACTGGTTTGACTCATAAATCCGTTGTTGTTTTTTTATATTTCTTTTTATCTGAAGAACGGCAAAGCTTCCAACTAAGACACTTGGTTATCAATACACAGTATCAGGGCGTGATTGGATAAATGGGAGTGGCATTAACTAGATTTATTTATATCCACAAAAGGTGCAGTTTAATAAAGCCATATAACATTATTTCACATCACATTGAGAAATAAGCTCATATGGCTTTATTTTTATAAACGTAAACCAAAGACAAGCTTCTCTAACCAAAGCTTACCTGCAAAACGGATCTTAGCGCCCCCTCCTTTCTACCTTCTGTACCATATTTTTTCAACACTTTTGTGAAGTTATTTTTACTTTCGTTGCCTGACGATTATTGCGTTACTACATTTGGGTGTTGGTAATTCATTAATTGAAAAATAAGGTTCTAAACAAATCGAAGGGATTGGAGAAGTGGACGTAGCGACACTTGCAAAAAGATATTATAAATTTCTGTATATCTGGATAATGGCAAGAGCCAAACTTTCAAATTACGTACAAGCAACTAAGTTATCAATTGCACCATGATAAAGGGTATATAAGTTTATTTGGCATAGCCAAATATAGCAATCGTACATTTTTATATTTTTTTTCTCAATTCTGTATTTTTCCGAAGATCTCCGTAAAGTCTGCTCTTGATATGTTTATTTTTCTTTATTTTATCTAAATTTTTTTTTTTTTTTTGAAAGAGCAATATGTACGTACAGTGCGAACTCAATTTTCGCAACTCGAAAAAATATAGCCTGTTGCAATTATCGAAAAGTTGCAATGACCGACCACTTGCTTATAATTCTTAATGACAGCCCATTTTTAATAAAAAACGTTATATTTAACCGTTTAAATAAATCTAAATTAAATTCTTGCAATGTAGAATAAAACCATTGGCGTATCTTGCAACTTTCGTAAAAAATAATGAAATTATCCAATTGTTTTAACCTTTGTACGCTTCTGCATAAAGAACACACATAAGGTGCAAAATAGAAAAGATATCTATCCATGTTTGTGTTCTTAGTAGCAGTCAACTCTTTTGGCGATAGCACTAGAGGCTGAAGTGCATAACACGCGATTATTTGTCGACGAGTATCGTGCGTTTGAAAACTTTAGCGCATGACAAATGGCAGGTTACACAAGCTCTTCAGCTGTTTTAATTTTATTTATTTTATTTTATTTTTTTGACTACTCTTACTTCTAAATAGAATACTGGACGGTTGAGAAATGTTGTTAAAATGGGATTTTAAGGCTAAATATGATAACTTAAATAAACCTATTGAGACTTTTTTTAAAAAATAGTTGCAGTTAGTTAAACTGTAATGTAAAAATATTGCCTGCGATTATCGGGGTGTTGCAATAATTGGGGGTTGCTCGCACTCCACATCTTCAGCTCTCTTAACTGAAAATTTTGAAAATATACACTTGAAATCAATTTATAACGATTTTCTTTTTCTCTTGCTTTTTCTCTAGGTTCGATGTCCTAGTTAATGGTGGCGGTGCTGTAACACTACAATTCCAACGTTCACCATTCCGTCCATTAACACGTACCGTATTTGTGCCCTGGAATCGAATTGTGGTTTTGCCACCTGTGCAAATGCAGTTAAGCGATGATGATGAAAGTGCCAGCAGAAATATTAAGTAAATAATAATAATTATAATAAAACAAAAAACATTTTTCACTTAAAAAAGCTCTAGGCAAATAAGCATAAACACTTAATTCATTAAGCAACTATATTAATCATAATTTAATGTTCATTTCTATTTTTGTTTCTTTTTCTCCCTTTCCACAGAGTGGCACCTCTAAATCCCGCCTTAACCTTTCTCAATTCGATTTTATATCATTTCAATGATGAGCCTGTTAGCGATGCCCATAAAATCTGTATGGAACATGATCATGAAGAGTTGAAACCACAATTAATTAGTACTTGGATGCCAAATGGCATAGGAGCAATGCCGGGCAAACGTGTTATTTTTGCTGAAACACAGGTGTGTATGATTAATATTTTTCAACTTTGTGATAAATTATCAAGCTTAAAAGTGGAAAGGCCATACCAGTGAGAACAGAAGTTTATTTAGTTAATTTAATATATAGAAAAATCCTTTTTTTTTAATTTCAACCTTAATTTTTGTCACGTTTTTTTTCAACATTCTCTTTTGCCTTAATGAACAGCATGAGCTAGAATTTTTAAGTACAGTATTTTATTAGTAGTACCTTGGGGTCCTTTTAATAAATTTTTGTGATGGCCTTTTGTAAAAGAAAGTACACAGTAAAGTTGTTGTTATGATTTAGGTTACTGTTGTGTGCTCCTAAAACTATACTATAGTTTTGTATATGTAATATTTTAATACTCTTTTCCATCTTTCAAAGCCAACTTTGCTCTCCTTTTTTAGCTTTAATATCTTCTTGTTCACCTTAATGGTCGCGTTTCTTTTAGACTTCAATGTATTTTATGCTTTTACGACTTTTTGCTAAGCTTACGTTTTTGCTTTGTAATATTTTATTTTTTTTTAGTTTAGTTTTTAGTATTTTTGCCATTAAATATTTTTGCATTATTTATGCTAAAGTTGTAGCTCAAACAGCAACACAATATATAAATTGCTACTGCTTAGTAGTATTTTGCCTTTTCTCTCTATTGTCCCTGCTGATGGTGCAACTACTTCTACTACTACGGTATGGCATATTACCTTTAACTGACACCATCTGCAACTTTGTGAACGTTTTAATTAAATTACAATTTACCTTATGGCTCACTTTTAAATGTGTTCATTTCTTTTTTTTTTTTTTCTTTTGCTTTTGTTGTTGCCAAAAGCTTAAAAGCGTAAAGCTGGGTGAATAAGATTTTGAATACTGAAGTTTTTTTTCACTTTCATTAAATAAATTAAAATTATAGTCTAGGGAACTATTGACCTACAGTAAAATGTTTACACAAATAAGATGTGGATGTGTATTTATACGGTTTCTTTAACATATTTAGAATTAAATTGATAGAAATAGTTTAAAGAGACATTAACGTAAAATTGAAGAAATTATGTCGCAAAAAAAATTCAGTAGAAGTAGTTTAAAAATAACAGTAGCCTTTCTGCATAACAAAAGCGATGGCATGTGAATTAAGTAAAAAAAATTCCCTTGTCTTTCTTAAATGATCCCGAATTTGTTGAGACTCATGTTAGCACAAAGACTAAATAAGTGAAAGTTTTCCACTCCGATTCTCATTGTAAAATAATTGCTGTAGTGGGCCCAGAACCCATATTTTGTTCCATAACTAAGCAACGAGGACTGACGCCGTAAAATTTCTTGAGGGCATTTCATTCTCTTTTTAAGTCAAATACAAAGCATGATACCTTGAAAGTTGTCCACTAGTACATCATTGCGCCTGTTTTGGCTCCCTAAAATTTTGTTAAAAATAACGTTTTAAAAACATATTTTTTAACCCTGCTGTTAGGTTTGCAAAATTTTGGTCCAATTTTTTTTCATTTAAATTTGCAATGGATTACAATATCAACATAAACGTCTGCTAACGTATGTTTTTTCTTTTAAAGTGTGTTTAGTAAGTCTTTAGCCCTCTATGATTAAGCCGAACAGAAAAAAAAAATAATAAAAATGCAAATCTAACGTTATGGACTATTTTGGTCAATGCAATTTATTTAATTTTGTACATAAGTAAGTAAAAAAATTTATGGCTCATTTTTTATTTTCGCAGCATGATGAACAAATTGTTTTCCGATTCAATCAGCATACAATTCTATCGCATAGCATATAGTGCATTTGACATTTGGATTTGCAGCAATGGAAAATTCTCCATTTCCTAGGAGCTAATAATTATATTAGTTTATTCCACTGCTTGTAGATGGTACTCACTCTGAAGCTTTTGTTGTGGAGTCAATAGCTCTGCTGTAAATGAATTTTTCGGTTTTAATGTTCTCTTCAACACGTATTCTTCTTATGATAGACATATAGGCGGCTGACGTGAAACATTTGACAAATTTATTTTTTTTGCTATAGTAGCTAACGATTTGATCAGCTCGTCAGATGTGACATTTTGATGACAGTTATAAAACACTGGAAGAATAGCTTCCCATTTCTATCATTATTGAATTATAGGAGCAAACTTGCCACTGCTGTTTTTTTTCTTCTGTTGAGGACGTCATCAAAACTTGCTCATGATATACTGGAATATTGCTAGACCAAAACATGCATCAAACAAACCATACAAGTTTACGATCAAAAATATTGTATATACCAATTTCCATTTGCTTTCACACTTATGCCCTGTTTTCTCAACAAAAGGGATTGAACGTGTAGTAAAATTTATATGAAAAGCACTTAGTTTTTTGTGCACATTAGTTCAACCATGATACAAATACAGAAGGTAGTTCCACTCTCTCTCTTTTTTTATCGCCATATTAACGTTCTGTCGTTTATGGGAACAATCAGAATTTGTGTTATCATATTTCATTAGTTAATCCAATTTTTCTTTTTTTTTTTTAAATTTAGGGGGTAATTTTGTTGTTCACTTCACCTTGCGTTGAGAAAATTTTCATATAATATATTTTTAAAATTTTCAAAAATTCAAAAAATTTTATTTGAAAATTTTCTCAACGCAGGTGAATAAAATATAGATAATTTGTAATACAGATTACACATTTTAACTAAGAATTTCCAAAAGGAATTTATTGTATTTTTTTTTATATCTGGCAACGATTTTTTAATGCTTACAAAAAAAACTAATTTCAAATAATTCCGATAAACTTTAAAAAAAAAACTATTGTGCGTGAGAAATGGAACTACCTTGTGCATTTGTATCATGAGTTCAACCGTATTTATTTACTTTTCAGGGGAAGCAGCTGAAAAGTGGACAAAACGGCATCTGGGCACCACATAACGTGTACCTGGTGGTACTGGTATAAAATGCTCTGCTAAAGCTCTAATCCATTCAATGCCACCTTCTTGTTCAATATATTCATATACATAATATGATAACAATTCAAATAAAAGAGTCACTCCAATTTGAAATTTAGGCTGCCCCGGCAGGCTTGTTGGTTCGATTCCCGCCAGAGACACTGGTCTGTTTCACTAAAACGGGCTGAAGGTCTACGTTACTATTGCTCAGTTAATTAAGCTAGAATATAATTTGTAATTGTATTTGTAGCTCTTATTCAATATATAAAATTACTTAGGATCTAAACAATGGCACTGCTGTGCAAATTTCCTCGGTTTTCCATTTGTTCTCCTTGAGAAAGTGAACAGATAAAAGGCTTATCACAAACTGGCTAAAATTTGGAAACTTACAAAATTATTATTTCGTTCAGAAATTATTAATAAAGGCTGGGAAAATGAGTCTTATATCTTATTACTTATGAACAATGCAAATTGGACTAAAATTATTCCTGGCCAAAGGTTCTTCGTTAGCTTTTTTTTAACCTAACAGCAGGGTTAAGTCTTTTATTTGCAATGTGCAAACGCATAGGAAAAACCCCTTTTTAATATGGTCAACTACAGCAAAACAATTTTTAAAGATAATTTTAAAGACCATAATATGTCAACTTAACCATATTATTGTCACCGGCAAACATATTATGGTTTAGTTAGTCCTTCATCACGAAGCCGCAAGAACATTATGGTTGTCATATTTTAACTTTAAACTGATCGGTCATCAAGGTTATTTCGAGTTCTTAATTTTTCGAATTATCTAAGAGATAATTAATAAGCGCTGCAATCTTTTTCATAATACGACTTCAAAAAACACTAGTCTTTGCCGAAAAGTCAGAGAAAGAAAACGAGAGAGAGAGAGCAAGAAAATATTAAAACGCACCCGGTGCAGAAAAACACTGTAAATCTTTTCAGCGACATAAGAGTTAAATGGCAATAAGGAAAATCTTGACAAAAAGTTTTTGTTAATTAAATAAAATCTTTTAAAAATATATTTAGAAAAGGCTGATTTAATATGAATAATTGATGAGCTTAAAGCAGATCAACTGTACCTTCTTTGTAAATATTATTTTAATTTTTTTAGCTTTAAAACTAACAAGTTTTCTTTTTTTCATGTTTTCAGATCGTTCAAGAATCCATTCAAATTCCTGGCTCTGATTTACATCTCACCTATCAGTCTTCTCAGGCCTCTGGCTACCTTAGCATTGTACGCATGCGATTGACTTCAGAGAAAATTCCCAAAACTCTTACACACGTACATGTGGGTGTGGAGATTGAGGGTTCCTTGCATGTGAAAACCTACGAAGCTGATCCTAATCTTATACACACCTTTGCTTGGAACAAACGCAATGTCTATAGACAAAAGGTTTATGGAGTCACCATTGCACGCATTTCTGTGGGTTATCAACATTCTACTTGTGATACACCAGTATGGATTACTCAAACCGCTAAACTGCAAGGTTATGATGTAGATATTTCCGATATTGGCGGTTGGGGTTTGGACATACATCATCATTATAACTTCCATGAGGGTATATTGCAAAAGGGTGATGGTAGTACCTTACATATGAAGGAGTACCCACGTACTGTGAAAGTGGTTATGGGTACTGGTTTGCAAAGACCTTTAAATTGCCCCGATCATTGTAATGGTATAGCCAAAGATGCTAAATTGTTGACCCCTATAGCCTTGGCTTCAGGTCCCGATGGCAGTTTGTATGTGGGAGATTTTAATTTAGTACGGCGTATTACTCCCGATGGCAAAGTCTATACTATTTTACAATTGAGTGCTACCCAAGTGTCCTATCAATATTATTTGGCAGTTTCCCCCGCTGATGGTCATTTGTATATATCTGATCCTGAAAGACATCAAATTTTACGTTTGCTGAGATTGGAAAAGGTAAAAGATCCTTCAATAAATAGTGAACCTGTTGTGGGCTCCGGACAACGTTGCATCCCAGGTGATGAGGGCAATTGTGGCGATGGTGGTCCAGCTTTGCAGGCTAGACTTTCGCATCCTAAAGGATTGGCTATAGCAGCTGATCGGACCATGTATATTGCCGATGGTACTAATATCAGAGCTGTAGATCCTAAAGGTATTATACACACTTTAATTGGACACCATGGTCATCATAATCATTGGAGTCCTGCCCCATGCTCGGGCACTTTAATGGCCAATCAAGCTCAATTGCAGTGGCCTACTGGCTTGGTCTTGAGTCCTCTAGACGGTTCATTACACTTCATAGATGATCGTTTGGTTTTACGTTTGACCTCGGATATGAAAATACGTGTTGTAGCTGGTACACCTCTGCATTGCAGCAACAGTGGTCTGGATAAGGCAAATAAGACTACCGATAATGTTTTGGGTACAGTGTTGGCCATGGCTTTCTCACCATTTGGTGATTTGTATATAGCCGACAGTGACTCGAGACGTGTAAATTCGATCAGAGTAGTAGATACCTCCGGAAATATGAGATATTTTGCTGGAAAGCAAGAAAATGCCGGGTAAGTAGAATAGAAAAAAAAATTTGTATTTTAATTCATTTGGTTCAAATTAAGAGTACGCAATTAAAATAAAGTTTATTGGAGCATTAAATGTATATTGTAAAATATGATATCGACTAACAGTGGCTACTGCCATAAGTGTCAAAATGCTTAAAAAAAAGTATTTATATTAAGTATATAAAATATAATGAGTTTATTTTAGTTTTTACTGTTTTAAGCTTATGTATATGAATTCGTTAATTAATTTCTCTTATCTCTTTTATTTTTTATAACGTATTTTTTTGCCGTTATACGTATAATTTTTGTTTTAATTTCAATCAGTTAATTGGGTCAGTGCTATGGAAATTCCTTCGTCAGTTTGGGTTTTTGTCTCTTTTTTGCTTTTTTGTTAAATACTCATTAATTTTATGCAAGAGATAAACTTTAACAAAATTGCGCAAAAAATTATGGTTTATTTTAAAATGAAAATTTTAAATATAAATAAAAAAAAATAAAAAAAGGTGTCCGTCTGTTTGTAGCACATTTTTTAATTTAATAATTTTAAGCTTTAAAACCCATTTTAAGTTTATTGTGTAGACTTGTCTTTCATTAGTAATCCATATTAACTTCCTATATTTTTGAAAATGAAAACTAAACTCCATGTGAGAAATTATATTGAAAACAAAAACAAACTTTCTTATTTTATTGTTGTTTTCAATATAATTTCTAACACGAAATTTTATTTACCGATGGGAACACTTATTAATAAATCTGCAACATTTGTTTCTAAAAAGACAACATATTTTTCTTACAGTATATTTTAGAGAATAATTTTGTCGCAGCTTTTTACAACAATTTGACTAAAAGCTAGCTTATTTATGTTGTATAGTAATATGACGTATGTAATATTTTCCTCTGTGAAAAAAAGAAAGAAAGAACCGCTTAGATGCGGTAAAAAATTGAAAGCAAAAAAAAAAAAATTTTAATTAAACTCGTTTAATAAAATTCAAGAATTGTATTCATTCAAATAAAATAAAGATTCAAAACTAAACTAAACGGAATACCCGAAAATAACTTTGATATACATACTTGCATGTCCCGTGCAAAAAACTGAATTGGCAAATTTGTTTTTTTTTATTGTTTTCTTACGAAGACAGTAGAATGAAGCAGTTTGTTTTTTAATTTTGTTTTTTCTTTTTACCCACTTACAACTACAATTCGAGTCGGAAAGAACCCAACCAATTGTAGGGGAATGTAAGAAAAGATAAACTCACTGTTTATTGTTGGTGTTTTGTTTTGGCTTTGATATTGTTACAAGTAAGACTTTGGGTGTTTATAATTCTTATTCGCTTGAGGGTTTTATTTGTATAATATTTTTGGCTTTTCCTTGGAAAAGGTTTCCTGATGAGCTGGCCTAAGCAACCAGTGAAATGCGCATAGAAGCTAGCATTTCCTCAACAATAAATTTCAGTGTATTTATCAAATATGAAAAACTGGGAATTTAGCGCGTCATACGGAAATCGTATTAATAAAGAATTTTAAATAATTATCCCTCAAATCGCCTTCAAAAAAACTTAGTTTTTCAAACGAGAATAACTTACGTAAGTTTGAGAACATTTTTTAATCAAGAAATTTGTTTTCTGTGCATAATCGATGTTGTTTACAAAACCAAGAAGTTTCTTTAATATACCCTAAACATTTTTTTGCTTCTTGCATAAAAATTATTAATTTGGTCTTGTGATTAAAATGTTAATTTTACACAGAAAATTATTTCATCATTTCACCAAAACTTAAGTTAATTTCCTTATAATCTTTAAAATAACAAGTATGTACTTACTTTCTCGACAGTTTTTTTTCGTAAAAAAAATTATTAATATTCGCTTACTAAGTACTGCTGGTATTTTTCTTATGTCATCTAACGTGTCAATGTCCTTTTAAAGTTAACAACTTTTTGTACCATATTTTTTTTTTGCCTTTATTTGCCGTCCCCAAAAAAAAGAAGAAGAAAAAAGAAGTAGAAACTTCGAAAATAGACGAAAACAAAAAATTCGCGCAAATGACAATGTTTTTATCAGCAATATTTTCTGTTTGTTCAGCAACAGCCAACAAAACAGAATCAGTTGAATGAAATATACACAAGGCAATTTTTGTTTTTGTTGCTGTTATTGCCGTTGTAAATATGCCTCGTGACAACAACATCAACAAAATCTGCAATAGCAGCATCAACATCATAATCATCAAAACAAAAACCATCATCCTTTTTTGCAGGAAAATGAAATACATTTAGTACACACATACATGTCAAACGTATAAACACAAATACTACTGCAACTACAACTACCACGATTACTCTCTTACATACTTATAATAGATTCAAAAGCAGATGCAAACAAAACCATTGGTGATGAATAAGGATGCCAGTAACAAGCAATATTCAATAGTATGTCTGTGTGTGTGTGTGTATTTGAGCCTTTTATACCTTGCGACATCATAACGAAGCTGTCTTCAAAAACTGTGATGCAACAATATCACATAAAGAAATAATGTATCATCTGTATTATCAGTTGGCAACATTGTCATGCTAAATTTTTGCAATTTTTGCCGGCAGTAAGCATGACATTCGGTTGAATAAAAGTCTGAAAAAAGTCATATTTTTACCAACTAAAATACTTTGCCGTCTGTTTTTATTCTAGACAAACGACTGATTTTTTTTTGTTGTGGAGTATTTTGCTTTAATTTCTTGTGGATTTTGTTTTTTGGTTTTTTAATATTTTGTTTGTAGGGATATTTTCATTTCTAGCCTTTTTATTATAAAGCGTAATGTACACGAAGTGGTTTCAGTTTTTCTCATCTTTTTTTTTTAAGAAAATGGTTGCAACAAAAAAGTGACTAAAAAATGAAATTGTGATGTCTCTTAATCTGTCGCTTGCTGTTTGCCAAGTTGTTAATTTTTCGTTCCACTTCGCGTTGCCTTTCTTACCACACTCTTTGTTCATAGCAACCCAATTGATGGTTTTGTCTTTCAAAAAGAAAGAACGAATAGTATGGGTTTGAAAAACGGTGGCAGTTTTGTAATATTGTATTTCTTTCTAAATAACATAAATGGGACATAGTTTATAAGTTGATAAAAAATTAAACCAAATATATAAGTAGAGAGGAAATGTTACACAAGTACTAAAAATATAAATGCATATCGATTGCCCATAAGACAGTGCAACAGTATAAAAAACAAGCGCATTGGTTGGCATATATTTGATTGTATGTATAACCAACGGGTAGTAAAACCATGGGGGAAAATTACGCATTCGATGTCGATCGAAATTCCAATACAATTTAAATAGAAATTCCAAACGATATCGAATGTCGTAATTTGCCCCCTGTACTCAGTTTTGCGATTTTGTGACCAATTTTTTTTATGGGACTACAAAAATTCTGAAAATTAGAGGGCCTTCAGAAAAAGGTATGACTAGTTTTTGGTATCGCTTAACTAAAACATGAGGAGCAAAAAAAAAAATCTAGTATTAACATCTAAAAATTTTTACCTATTAAATTCATGATCAAAATCCATTAAGAGGTTTTTGTGAAAACTAAAAATTTTTAAAAGAATTGCCCATCAAAATTGCCGTTGGCCAAAAAACTGATCCCACCTTTTTTTAATGGCTCACAGATTTTAGAATTTTTGAAGGCCCTTAAAAAAAATTATCACCAAAATCGCACAAACTGGGTATATGATTTTACTACCAGTTGGTAATAACTATAATCAAATCCATGCTGTCCAGTTCGTCAGCTTTAAAAAAGTCCTCATTTGTCGCACAGTTTAATCGTTTAATTACTGGAAATAATTTTAAATAATTTACAAAAAAGAAATATTTGAAGAAAAAATCCAAAAAAGCGTGACCCCTAAATCGAATCTACTAAATAATATAGCTAATTGTAAAACGATATTTAATCAAGCAAGCTTTATTCAAAATCAAATATTTGTTAAGTCTGACCGTAGTTTAGGATATATACATATGTATGTATATACAGTGCCAGTCAAATAAATGGCCAATTCTTTGTTTATTCTAGTGAATAAATATATCTTGGGCGTATTATTTTAATTTAAGTATACAATACTGTTATACTATGTATATTCTCTCTTCTGAGAGTCTTTATATTTGCCATAAAATGTTAACGGTTCTGATCGGAATTATTAAAAAAAACTCTGCATCAATGCAGTCAATAAAATAGCACCGAACGACAAAAAGTCTTTAAAAAATATTAATAGTGATTTAATAGTTGAAATAAAAGGATACAAATGTGAAGGCAAGACATTTTTTTTTAAATGAAATAACTCATCGCATACATAATTATTTATTTTCAATGATATGGGACGGTGAAAGCATTCTACACCTGAAAAACGTGATGTTATAAAAAAATGGCTTGTGAGCACAAATCATATTCTGAAATATGAAACTTGATTGGGTGCTAGAATAATATGATTGTTAAAGCAATAAAATTAACTCAATATTCGGAAACACGTAGTCGCAAGAAAGTTGTGCTACCATTAATGGTTAAGTGTTTGGTCAGACAATGCAGAAGACCCCGTTTATACCAGCTACGGAGCTAAACAAAGGAGGTAAGTGTGCCCGCAAGTGTGGAAACTATTCGTCGGAGATTGCGAGACAACAACTTGAATGCCTGTAGTCCCAGAAAAGTGTCCTTGCTCTCACGTAAGCATGTTGCAAAACGTTTAGGGTTTGCTAGAACTCATTTGGAATGGCCAACTGAAAAGTGTAGCAATGTTCTTTGGACAGATTAATCCAAGGTTGTTTTATTTGGATGCAAAGGATCGCGTTCTTACGTCAGAACACCACCTTATGTTGAATTCAATCCAAAATTCACAACGAAAACCATTAAACATGGTTGTTCAAGCATTATGGTATAGGGGTGCTTTCCTACTATGGAGTAGGATCCATATATTGGATCAGAACAATCATAGATAAGACGTTAATATCCTCCAGGAAGAAATGCTACCAAATGTTGCGAAGAAAGTGCCGCTTGGTGTTGTCTTCTAGCAAGACAATGACCCGAAGCATACCAGCAAACTTGACAAAAAGTGGTGTTTAGACAATAAAACAAACGTAATGGAATGGCCAGCTGAGTCCCCAGATCTAAATACAATTAAGAACTTATGGACAGAAAAAAAGAAGGGAGTATCCCAAATAGAAACAACCAGTTACGAAACCCTTTGGGTGGATCAGAATTTCGAAGAAGAGGTGCCAAAATCTGGTTATTGCCAATAATGGGCACGCAACAAAATATTTACTTCAATATGAGATGACGTCGAGTCCTAATAGCGAAAATTTTGTTACCTACAACATTTTAGATTTTTTTTTTCTGCAAACCGATAAGTTTTGATCATTTGCATCATCTCTACAAATATATTTAAAAAAAAACCTTCTCCTGTAAAATTTTATTTTTGTTGGTTACATCATTATTGATTGCTACAAGGAATCGACATAATAAAAATAAAGAATTCAAAATTTTTTATTTATTCTTAGTTAAAGAATTTTTTTTTAATACAATAAGAACTGAAGTCCTTTTTTTTGCCTGAGTGTTTTTTAAGTTGTTTTAAAAAGTTAAAAATGTTATATCAAATAAAAAACCAAATTAATTGTTATAAATATCTAAAGATTAGTATTTAATGAAATCAGTTTGACCTATTTACTAATATCTAACGAAGAATTTTTTTTTATATCCTGGTGCTATTTTTTTGACCGCAGCTGTATGTATAGAGGAAAGTTATCCGTCATTTCGT
Source organism: Pollenia labialis (assembly GCA_949318255.1). Classification (NCBI taxonomy): domain Eukaryota; kingdom Metazoa; phylum Arthropoda; class Insecta; order Diptera; family Polleniidae; genus Pollenia; species Pollenia labialis. Next base: position 96,322,815 of record OX439142.1, on the reverse strand, counting down.
AACATGTGGCTTCATTGCCTCAATATTTTACATGATTCAAATGTCCGTAATTTAGTCAACATTTTGTAGAAATGTTTTATTTTTTAGGTGCAAATATTTTATGGCGTTTTCTTTTCTAAACAAAAAGTATTGCATAAGTGTTACATGTGACTTGGCAACATTTTTAAATGCTCCCCTAATTTTTAAGAAGTGTAGCATATTCTACGTTTACAAAAGAACACAAATTTCAGCATAAAACAATTTGCCTTGATCTAGTGCTGCACTCATGCCCCTTTAATTAAAATGAGTGTTGAACATGTAGCATTTTTTTTTTAATATTAAAGGGAACATTATCAGAAACACTTTTAAAATAACACATTCATTTCAGAAAATAACACAAAAATGTAACAGGCAGATAAAATACAGAATTTTACTCAGAAAAGAAAACGCCATTAGTTTACCATGCAATTACAAATATATGTATGTCTTGTTATATGAACAAAGGCAGCAATCTCCATTTTTTTCATAAACAATTAAATATTTTAAATTCTTGTGACGCTTACCGGTTTAATCTAAGATCAAAAAGTACGATTGAAACATGGATATCGATTACCATTGGAGATTTCTGCTTTTGTTATGCTTACATACTTAAATGCAATTTTTTCTCGAATTTCATACTTTGTCCTTCTATTTTTGATATTTTTGGCAAGAAAAATTTATCTAGATAAAAAATAAGTGTAAAACGCAACGCCAATAATTACAATGAAAGCACAAACAATGTCAAATATATTTCATAATTTTGTTGTTGCTTTCTACAGAAATTTTTAAATTTTTAACGCCATAAGATATGCAAAGCATAAAATTCAAAATTGAATACTTTTACCTTCGGTCAAGGGTATAAAATAGTTTGCTGATAATATTTACACGATATTTCTTTTAAATCTTCAATTTTTGTTCTCTAAATATAACAATTATTAAGTACCTATAGAAAATAATTTCCTGCAAAAAAGAATCCAAGAAAAAAATTTTTAATTTTTATTTAGTTATCTCAAATGAACTTATGCTGATTTGATTATTGCAGACACAATAATCTACAATTTATTCAATGATTTTATTGCTAAAATACGGAGTAAATTTTGTTCGAACTAGATATTTGTCAAATCGTCAGCTCATTATTGGTTTTGCGCATATCATGGTAATTTTCCAATGATATGCGCCAAGCCAATAATTATCTGACGAAATGTTGATCTTGACCCCTATTAAGTTTTCTCTGAATTTTAATCGATGTTTCTAAATTTTAGTTTAACTTATTTTATAAAGTTTTTTTTTCAAGTGTATCATAAAAACACAAAGTTTATTTTGTAGTTGTTTTTAACTTTAAAACGAAAATGTTCTTTGTTTTTGTTTAATAGCCAAAAATAATGATAGTGTTAAGTTCGTTTGCCTGGAATAGTTTTCTGTTGCCATTAACAACCTTTTTCACAGCTTTACAGAGATGTTGTTCATTGTTGGATACAACTAAATAACAACAAAAAAACTAAATAAAAAATGCTTTTAAACTCTGCAGCAACATTCTTTGTACTGTTATGTTGTGGTCTAAAATGCTACGATTTCCGTAAAAAAAATTATCTGTAAACATTTTTATCCTTCTCCGTCAAACAAAAAAACTTTTTGTTGTAACGTTTTTTTTTTTAAATGTTTTATAAAAACAAAAGTTGTTTTTTTTAACTAAAATAAATACCACAAAGGTTATCATTGTTTTATGCGAGCGTTGTAACAACAAAAAAACACCATTAACTCTTTTTTTCATTTTTTTTTATGTTACCAAAATAATTCTATAAATTTTTATAAAAAAAAAAATAATAGCATTTTTTGCTATATTTCCGTTTAGCAACATAAAACTTTTCATTTTATATTTAGAGAATTTGTTTTTAGTTGAAACGGATATACAACATTTACAATTTAAAATTCAATTTATTTTAATCTAAACTCATCTACTACACTAAGTATTTTGCTGTGCTGTTATAACGTTTTGTTTGAATTGGGCGATTTTATTGTACTAATACTATGTTTTCTTTTTCATCCTACAAAACACACAAACAGAGCCTTAACATGTGACTGCACAAATGGTGCTGGCCTGAATGCTTCAACATCCGGCTTAAATTCTAACATTGGCTCATCCCATGGCACAGGCAATGTTGGTGTTGGTGGCGGTGCCTATTCAACAACTACAAATCCTACACGTAACAATGGTGGCACAACTCCTACAACACCATCGGGTAGTAATGCATTCAGCGGAAGCGGAAATGGCGGTTTCAATGGCAACAGCGCGTCATCATCATCCTCCACATCGTCGTCTGCTTCAGCCTTAGCCAACAATGGTGGCTGTATTTGTTCACCCTCCTCACCTTCTGGCTTAGCGGGTATTGTATCGGGTAATCTTATGTCTACGGGACCTACGACAACAACAACCGTTTTGTTGGGTGCTAAAACAACAACAGCTGGTGGTTTAGGCTCTTCGCTAGGTTCGGCTGGCACAATGAACGATGATGGTACATTGAGTAATGCGGAAACACTATTGTCATCAAATGCACGTTTTCAGGCAATTTCAGCAATTGCGGTTGCCCAAGATGGCGTTATTAATGTGGCTGATCAAGGTAAGTTTTAAGCTTTAAAAAAATGTTTACTAATGAGATGGCCAGCTTGTCTAATAACAGTGTTTGTGTATCATCTATTCTTTTTGCCAGTATTGCATACATACATAGGAAACTGTCTTTTTTTCTTCAACAATAAAAGAATAAAACAAAGCAAAACTTATGCCAATTAAGTGGCTTTGACAGTTTCAATGCGCTTGCAAAATTAATTCCACCTCCGTCCAATTTTCTCTCAAAATCTAATTAATTATTTTATGAATTACGAAATTATGAACCAGATTTTGGACCAATGGGAAAAGTTTTACCTCCTGTCTTTTTAAAGGAAAATAAAAATTATCGTTCCGGAATTTATATTGAAAACACAAATAAATTTGAGTTTTTGTTACTGTGGGTTAAATGTAAATTATCAGACGAAAATGTTTATTATTATTTCAAAAACAGGGACTAAGTAAAGAATTTTTATTAACGACTTAAACTCTGTATCTAAGAATTCAGATTTTCTAAATTAAAGGTACCATATTTTTAACTTAAACTAAGCTAATAATTACTTACAAATAAACTAGAACTGAACTAGAACTGAACTAGAACTGAACTAGAACTGAACTAGAACTGAACTAGAACTGAACTAGAACTGAACTAGAACTGAACTAGAACTGAACTAGAACTGAACTAGAACTGAAGTAGAACTGAACTAGAACTGAACTAGAACTGAACTAGAACTGAACTAGAACTGGACTAGAACTGAACTAGAACTGAACTAGAACTGAATTAGAACTAGAACGTATATTGAACTAAACTTTAGTTGCCACAAGTTGCCAGATTTAATCATTTTGCTAAAAGCAGGCACATTTACATTTATTTATTAAAATATTCAACAGCTTTCATAATATTTTCTTAAAGTAAAAAACAAATTAAAATAATAATAGTTTGGTGAATAAAATGCTTGAACAATAAAAAAAATTCACAGGAATTCATTATAATAACTAACCTTAGGCAAGTAATTTATTACTTTCGAATATTAAAGTAGGAAAAATCTAAATGATTTTTTCACATTATTTTGGTAACATTTCTCTTACTTGTAATATTATTTTTTCTTTGTTTATGCTCTATGCATTAGTAGCAAAAACATCTTTAGTAAAAATAAAAAAAAGTTATGAATGGTTAGTTGAAGTAATATCGGAATACTATGTTCATAACGTTTATCCCGAAGCCTCAAGTGTAATAAATAAATAAACACACAATGATTTCGAAAATAATATTCCCATAACATTAAATTCAATTTAAACAAAAGAAATAAAAAAGTCACAAATTCAATAAAACAACTAAAAGAAAGTAAAAGAAAACAAGAAAGAAATTATAGTCGGTTGAGCCCGACCATATGTGTACCCTATTTGGAAGCCATGTGCAATCGTGGACCCGGCGGAACAAATTTACGTTATGTAAAAGTTCTTTGTACTGAATAAAATTTAGATATCGCCGTCTACATACTTATATCAGATTAGTTTGCCTTTGAGCTATTTTGGGAAAGGGGTTTTTATAGGGCCTATGATTTTGGAAACAATTTTGTCATAACATAGAACCTTTTGTACACAAAAAAAAAAAAATTTGCCAAAAATTGTTCAATTAAAAAATTAACTGATGTACATTAATTTTTTCAATTAATTTATTGTTTGCTGCAATAATTTTTATTAATAAAAACACATATATTTAAATGTTTGTGCATATGTTGTGTTTTTTTAATTTATGCAATTAACTTTTTAATTGACTAAATTTGTGTGGCTTGCATAAATACAAATCCGTTAATTGATATGATCAATTCTTTTGCAGGGGCAAAATTAGTAAAAAATTTAATTGTCTGAACGAATTGTTTAATAAAAGTAAATATTCTATTTTTCCTGTGTAGAAGTTGTTGTCGCACATTTTTGTGTCAATACCAAAAATTGAAATTAATGGTATTGAAGGCTATTTTCAAATATTGACCGATTCCAACCAAATTTCGTAAGATGATTTAGATTGGACTAAATTTAATTTAAAAACCAATATAATATAAAAAGCTAGTATTGGGGCTATGTAAAATTATACACCGATCCTCGCCATTTTAATAGACATGGTCCTTGTGACAATAAGAACCTAAATATGTAACAAATTTCATCAAATAAATCTCTAAATTTGCGACCTCTACTTGGCGCACAAACCTTACATATACCGCCAGCCAGTTGGAAGGATCGATTCAAAAGATGATTCTAAGTCACTATACTTAAAGTTGGGTCTAGAAACAACCCTCTCCACTATTGTGATGTTGGTATAAAAAGAATGCTTCACACACACCATTCTTTCAACCTAATAGCAAAAGGAAATGAGTAATATTGTTGTATTGAACGTAATTGTGACAATTGTGATTATTATTTTTATTGTTAGTTTTATTATACACACTTGAGTACATAATTCATATCGATTAATTGAGTGGAAGTTATGTATGTATTCTTTTTTATATGAAGAAAACTACAAATGAAATTCACATTCAAATATACATATACAAATACATACATATAGTTACATATATTTTAATAATTTCATCTGTTGAAAAATGTCATTATAATATTAAAGCTTTATAGCTTTTATAAAAATAATTGAATATTTTTGTTATAAGCATTCATATTTTTTTCCAATATTTCTAAACAAAATTCCATACAATATGTGCGTCCACCTATGCATCCGTTTCCGTTTAAATTGTTTTCCGGCCTTAACTAAAAGCTGGTTTGTTAGTTTCAGTAGCAACAATGACAACAAAAAGCTTTCCTATATGAACAAATTTTTCCGTATTCCTTTGAATTACTCCTAAGTGTATGTTTGTATGTATGTATGTAAAAACATATGCATATATTAGAAGTTCTTTTCATCTGTTTTTTTTCAACATAAATTTTCTTTTGCTAAAAATCTTTTACAGACAATCATTAGCTTTTTTGTAGACCTTTTTGATACTTTTTATATTAACAAAAAAAAAAAAAAAGGAAAAATATTTGTGTACAAAGTGCCAATTTACTTTTACTGACAAAATGCTAACGGAAGTCAAATGCGAACTTCCGACACATACGTATATGAACTCATACAGAAAACCTTCTACATACCCTAGTTCCTTTTAGAAAGTAACTAAACATTGTGGCTCTTCATCTGCTTACTCCATCTCTTTAATTTTGTATACATTCTGTACAAGAAATTCTATTAACTTTTCTCTAAATTTTTTCTGACTGTAGTAGAGAAAACAGCACAAGAAGTGACGTCGTTAAATGAAGGCTGAGTTCTTGAATGCTGGAATTTCATTTTAAAAAGATGCTGACTGTCACAATTTTTTTTTTTTTTTTTTTTGAACAGGACAGAATTTTCTCAGAGATTTTTATTTAATGTGAAATTATTACTAGAGTTTTAGGAAGGATCATATTGTTGTAAAAAATAGAAATTTTGCTTAAAAATTATAAAATTTCATTGTTAGGGCGAGTGTGAAAGGTAACACAGTACAGGATTATCTATTTAGTGGTTTCAAAACCGCCGATCTGGTAAGATTGTCAGCTGCCAAATATCTGTAATTTTAAGTGTCATTTATTAAGGAAAAGGTTAGTAATTTAGGAATATAGATCTTTTAACAACCGAAGAACGGGTAAAAATAGTTAAAACTTTCTACAAAAGTGGTGGTTCAAACGCGGCCATTACGAGGTAATTATGGCCATCATAATCGACCAACTGTGCAAGGATTTGGGTTGATTATAAAGAAATTTGAAGAGTTTAGAAGAGCTACAGATGTGTTAAGACCTGTGCATCATCGCAATATGCGCACTGTCGAAAATATCGATTCTGTTAGTGAAAGTGTGGCGGATTATCCGAGTTTGTCGGCTTTGTTTTTGGCCGGCAAATGAAGATAATGAATATATGGCCGATTTTGGCTATGTTTCATGGAAATTTTCCAGAATGCGTAATTTCAGATTTTGACAAAGTCAATTGGCTACCAAGAGAATGCGGCTTGACACTGTTAGGCCATGTCAATGACCGTGTATATACGGATAATCTCCTAACTGTGGAGCTCTCCAAATGTGTGAAAAATAGTAGTCGAAAGCTATCTCAAAAGGATCGACTGCTGTAACCAATCTTGGCACAGTCCTTTCAATGACATTTTATTTCGCAAACAATGGCAACCCCAAGTATTTTAATGAAATAACAAAAAATTTACAAGTATAACCTTCGCTTTCCCAAAGCTGTACATAAACATCGTTTACCAATACACACCTGGGTGCGGCGCAATGTTGATTGAAAATCATAGTATCATTGTTTCATATTAATTTAAAATGAAAAATGTTAAAATAACATTGTTCAATACTGAGTCCATAAAATCCTGTTATAATTGTTTGTATAGAAACAATAACAACAGAATAAAAAGAAAAACAAAAATTTATTTATTTTCGTGTTTAAAATTATTTATAAAAAGAAGAAAACAAATCCAGTGTTCTCATTGTTAAATTTTTTTTTTTATTTTTTTATTATTTAGCAACTAACGGCCAATTTTACCAAGTTCGGTTATAATTAACTATCGGTTATAGCTGTCAAAACATTTTGGTAACTGGAACTTTAATTAAAGGTTAGTTTTAACTGAACTTGGAAAAATTGGCTATAAGGCTATCTGCTTATTGTTAAAATTATTAAGTTAAAGAGTACATAAAATTTTCAAATGACGAAAGCCATATCGGGCCATTCTGCTGGTGCCTTTTTATTGTGAGTGCTTCTGTGAACAAAGCCGAAAAAAAAGGTGAAACATGTGTTACAGGCAAATAAATAATTATTTTCTCTCTCTCGCTGGTTCAACGCGTAGGTGCGAGGCGAATTCATACAAGGTGGTCTTATTTTGAAAACGGATACAACACTGTAAACTACTTTACCGTTGAGTCAAAATAATACAACAACGTTATTCTGAGTGTTATTTTAATCACCCCTATCGTGAATAACAAGTGGAATTTTTGTTCCCATGAAATTTTCATTCCCCTCGAAGGGAAAAAAGCAATCATGAATCTCATGTGAAAAAATTTTCACGCTATCAGTTCCAGTGAATGTAACAAAAAAGAAGAAAGATTAGGAAATATTAAAAATCAACGAAATTTATGTTCAAAAATATGTTCGTATATATTTTAAAGAAAAGTGAAAATAATAAAACTAAATGATTAGAATTGGAGGGATAGGTTGATTACAACGTTAGTTTTTTGCATTTTTTAAATTTTATTTAGTAAAATATTTCCCAAAATTCTGCCACCACGTCTTTCGAAAGCTTTACAAATCCGCCGGCAATCAACCTCTTGTTTTGCATTTTGTTGACCAATATATCGGTTGGTGCCTTATTAACGGAAATAAACCTTAATATTCGATTTATAGGAGAAACTACTTACATACATGATCTGTTCCCTAGCAAAAATAAAGTGAGAAAATCTAAGGGAAATGTGAACAAATTACGAGGGAAAAAAGTTTTCACGATAAGGGGAATTTTTTCACGTGAACATTTTTTCACGTTATTATTCTCTTTTGAATGACCTTTTTTTCATGGGAGTTTTTCATGATCGCAAATATGTTAAAAGGGGAAAAATTACGAGGGAAACATTATTCACGATAGGGGTGAATATGAATGTAATGTTGCTCAAACTTTGCGGGAATGTTAAATTAAAATTAATTATAGTTATTTTAAAACAAAATAATGTTGTTCGCAAGATATTGTACAATCATGCTAAATTGACAAGAAGTAACTATGAAGCGAACTCACTACCGAAAAATGTAAAATCAGCCTTGTTTTCGAGGATTTTACATAAATTTTTTTCTGTATGTATGTTTAACGTTCATGCATGTAGCAAAAAAGTTGAATCTGGATAAAATTATATTGATATGTTACACAAACGAACGCGTATAATGCAAATACGTATCGAACGCATGAAGTTGGATTAATTGCAACTTTTGCATGCGTCTTAAAAAAATGCCAAGAAAGTATTAAAGTGGTTTTTCAAAAGACAAAATTATAAAAGTATCGACGATGCGACAGTAAAATATCGCCGATACCGATATATCGACAAACCTTAAGGCGACCGTACACGAGATGTATTTGTCATCTGACATGTCAAATTTCCCACTGCAAAATACATACATGTCGTGTGTTACCTTTTTAACTTTGCTTCTGTAAAAGTCAGACGCAAAGTCATCTGAAAAAATTTCAATTAGAGCGTGCTCTATTTTCTTCTGACAAACCATCCGACATCAGAAATCTATGCCGGGAAGAAACCGGCAGCGGCGTCAACTATTGACGGAATCATTAGCCGGCTGAAGTTAATTTTTTACAATACCGAGATATGTTTGATCATCTTACCATTAAATAGAATTTATGTGAATACATAATTAAAAACCGTTTTATTATAAAAACCAAAATTGGTATCTTTGAATTAAAAGAACAAATGTTAAGATGACTATACTATTTTACGGTGCAAATAAAAAATTTCATGGCGGCAGCAAGCTGTTTTAAAACCGAGCAATAAAAATGCGAAAAAACAGAGACAATGTCAGAAGCAAATTACATGTACGTTTGTGACCGCATATTATAAACCTTATGTAAAACAGCGATTTTGACAGACATGTACAATTACATGTGACTTGAAAATTTGACATGTCAGATGACAAAAACATGTCGTCTATATGCTCCTTTAGGTGTCACCGATGTATCGGTATCGCCAACTTCCCTAAAGCGCCCCATCTATTTACAATATAATTGTCTCAGTTATTCGCCATATTATTTATATATTATTCAATAAGTGGCACAATAGTTTCAATTAGAATATGGCACAACTCTTATACAACATTGTGCATTGGTGCCAACACATTGCACAATATATTCCACTCCTTTTCGTTGGGCAATCAAATTCAAAAGGATTTTGATTCTTGTTCAACGATTGTGCCATCTACGAATATCACATACACATTAGCGATATAATTTTACAATACGACAATGATATTGCAAGTCTGTGAGTCGCTTAGCAAATATTTTCTTTTCCTCAGAATACAATACAATTTTAAAGCCAACAGCAAGTTTGTCTATATTCCGTTGCCTATTTTAAGGCTGCATATTTAAAAAAAACTAAGCTACTTAAAAGTTTCCTTTAATCTTCAAAAATTTATTGGATTTTAAAATAATTCATTTATAACAAATTACATTCAAAAAATCTTTACATTATCTTAATTCTGAGCATTTTATCAAACCGTGATAAATTACTTGACAACAATTTTCTCCGTTTTTTTTATGAACATACTTATATTCAGTTGTGTTGTTATATTTCCTGGCTTAACAACATGCCATTAGTTGTTTATCTACCTTCGAGCTATAAAACAATAACAACAACTACAAAATAATAAAAAAGATCTTTAACATTACCAAAAAAAAAAAATATACAAAGAACACTAAAGTAGAAGGTATAAATTTGTGCTTATTATCCCAGCTTTTCTAATTAGATAAGCGACTCAATGTAATTAATAAATGTCTGGCTATAAAACAGTATTTTTTACAATATATTTCCTCGTTTTTTTTTTTTTTATGTCTTCTATAACAAATACGCTTATATTTCATAGCCAGGCCAACAGCAACTAATACACTTACATATATACAACAACTTAACTTTTTAGACTCCAAAGAAAATGTTGATGTAGTAAATTTCGTTCGGAAGAAAGTTTAAGTTAGGTAAAATGTTGGGTAGATGGGGTAGACAAAATGGAAAAATCAATATTTAGTAATTAATCAAGTAACTTAGCAGCCAAAGCTGTGTAGAACATGTAAAAGTTTCAACTCATCTTGGCGGATGGCCTGGCAATATAAACTTGGCAAAATGAAAAGGAAAAAAAATAAAAAAAAATTAATACGAACTTAAAGAGTAACAAACAGATATCGTTTGGTGAAAAAAGGAAAGATTTCAAATCAATCTTATTAGCTAAAAGTTGTTGGCAGTATTATTAATCACCTTTGATGGTTGCAATTTTTTTCTTCTTTTATGCTTAAATATTTCATGTGTTCTACTCAAGGTGGTGAAATGAGATTTTCATCAAGGCTATTAGTATTGCAAGAAAATCAGTTTGAAATTGTATTTATTTTAAGTTATTTATGTATAACAAAAATGCGTCTCCATTGTTAAGGTTGTTAAGCTAATTACAACAAATTCTTGTATATTTACTAGCAAATAAAAGTAAGAAACGAATGGTAGTACATTTTCAGGCTGCTATTGCTGTGTCTAGATAACTAATGTTTTGTTGAACTTTGAAAATATTGAATTATGTATGATAAAAAAATTAGAAACTGATTTGTAAATGCGATATAATGAAAATGTATTAAAACATTTCCTAAAGTAGCCACACGCACTTCAAGTGGGACACATAAATAAGTCTTATGTCGCTATGGTTGGGCCATAAAATAAAACTTTAAGCGGCTCATACACTTGCAATAAAATTGTTCAATCAAAAATCAAAAAATGCTTATGCCGGAGGGTTAAACACAACGAAAATTTAATCTTTTGTTTTACTTGATTTAAGAATTTTATACTTATTTCAAGAAATTCCGGGATTGATTTTCGAAAGTAATCCCATTTAGGATTGTTTTGAGTACGTTTTAGTGATATTTTGAGTACGACTCGTACTTCAAGTAATCATAAAAACTTTGATTTATCCCGAGTGTTTTTCTTTCTGTGTATGTGGTATCGCATTTTTAGTTGCAATATAAATTCATATACATTTTACTACACGTCCAATCACTTGTGTTGTGAAAACAGCACATTAATGAAAAATTTACATTTCACTGTTTATGCAGAAACTGAACTAAAGTAATATTTAAATCAGAGTTCGAAAATAAACTATAAATATCGCTCCTTAGTGTTCGGTTCGGTAGATTTGTGGAAAACACAAACATTAATATTTTGTGTAGAAAATCATTAAAAAAAATAACATTTTCCTGTTAGTCATTTTTCGAACACAAAAATAATACTGTTTTTTTCAAACTCAACAAAAGATGGAAACATTTAATTCCGTTCGTTTTTTTTTTAAATCCACAAACTTTATTGTGTTCGGTTCGGCTCATTTATGTTCGTCCATTTTGCCTGGTAAAAAACTAAACATTTTTACAAAAACAAAATACACATACGAAAAAAACAAAAAGCCATCAAAATAATTTTACACAAACAAAACATATACACAATACACACACAAGCCGTTCGTTGTGCGTTTGTTTACATTTCCATGGAATTGTTCTGTTTTTTAACGAAGAACAGAACAATATATAATGTTTGCTTCTTCTTGGAAATAGTTACGAACGGTATTAAGGGTTGTGTTCGTCTATACAATCGCTAAAAAAATAGATATTGTTCTTGGGTTTGAGAGCCGAACGCTAAATAACGTACTGTTTATTTCGAACACTGGTTGAATATATATTTCTGCCGTTAAATTTTGCTGTTGAAATTGATCTAGATCGGTTTGAATGACTGAGGTATAACTAAAAAACCACGGGTGCCTCTAATTGTACCCATAAATCCCCTAATGTTTTTTATGTATATCTGGAGAATGGCAAGAGCCAATGTTTTAAAATTAGGTACAGGCATCTTGGTTAAAAATACAATAAAAATAAAAATCCGTCAAAATGTGGGCGGGAGTAGTGAAGTGGGCTTGGCGCAAAAAAGATTTATTTATATCTAAAGAACGGTATTTATATGACTTTATCTCACACCATGTTCAATTATACTTGCTTTTATTTAAATATTGAAGGCTTTTTTAATATTTTTACAGATAACAAATACAAACACCATTATTCGCTTAACCACCCATCTGACTGACATAAAAAGTAACAAATCTTACCAACATGTGTCTCCTAGACATATCGAGCCCTAATAGCAAAAATGATGTAACCAACAACATTTAAGATTTTTGTTTTTTGATGAAAATCGATCATTTTTGATCATTTGCATCATCTCTAAAAATCTCATATCTCTGGAAAGTACCGTTAAGAAATAAGAGCAAAGCAATTTCAAACGAAACCATAGACTTCAAGCAAAAATATTTAAAAAAACCTTCTCCTGTAAAATTTTATTTTTGTTGGTTACATCAATTTTGCTATTAGGGCCGATATGTTTCCAAATGAAAAGAAAATCTTTACAAACAAATTAATGGTAAGCAATTTTTTAGAAAGGGTAATCTTTACAAACAAATGATTTTATAGCATGTTCATTATTGCCTCATTTTTAACAGAACTGCTTAATGATACGACTTTCTTTGTGGTTGCAAAAATATCATCCTTTGCGTTAATCTGTTACACTAAGAGTTTTATTTGATTAATTTTTTTCTTTAGAAAATACTTGAATACATTGAATTATAAGCCTTTGTAACTTATTTCTTGAGCTTTGGCATATCTGGGAATAATAAGTCCTTCGGCAACCTTTCAAAAAAAAGATTTTTTTAGGTTTTTTTTAAGATGGACTAAAATTTTTTCAAGGCATCATACCCAGCGGTTCCATATTTTTTTTTTGCTTTGTAGGAAAGCCATTTTAAACTTTAAATTTTATTTTTGACTTTGTATATTTTTATTCAAATAAAATCATCACTTTTGTTTTTATAAGTTATTGTTCGTAAATACTCCTATCGTGACCAATCGGATGTTAACATTATTTGTTTATCCAATTTTTATTGTACGTTAAAAAAAAAGCACAAAGTAAGTTTTATTTAAAACCTTAAATTAATTGAAACTCTGTCCTTTGGTACTTTTAGAATCGAGTTTACAAAGCTGCCATAAATTCTAACTCAGTTTAAGGCGACTTAAGAGCACTTTTTTACTTTTACTACGGATATATTTAGTAAACAAGAATTTATATTTTTACATTTAATTAGCAGAGAACAAAAAAAAGCTATGTACTTCATATTTACTATATAAATAAATTCCTGGGATTCCTAGTTGGAACAAAGGGCCAGATTCATTTGTACTGGTTTCATTAATCATTTTGTTTCGGATGAGTGGGAGATTAACCCTCTGCATCCAAGGCTGGTGTTGGGGCTGCCGACTTATTGCCTCCAGCCCGACAGCTTCGTTGCTCACACTAGCTAGTAACATAACGGATGTTATAATACCATAGCCCGGTGTCCACGTGCCCCTAAGTGTCGGAGGTCGTGAGTCTTCTTAGTTGGTTGCAAGAGCAAGGATTGGTTCTGGACTTTACCAAGTTAAAGACGATCAGTTCCGTTACCTTGTATGCCCAACTCTGAACACCAACTACTATAATTTATATACATTTTTATTTCAAAAAAATTATTCAAACAGTAATGCCCAATTTTCATGATAGTATTTAAATCTATATTTCATACTGTGTGGCATTTACCAGCTATTTAAACTCTATTTTTTTATAATTTCCTAGCTTATCCCGCGAAGCTTTATGCTTGTCTGCAGGAAAGAAACCAGAGTCTGCAATTAGCTCCTTTTTGAATGGTAATTTTCATATAAACTTAAATCGATTTTAAATACAGATTGATTTTGTGAGTTTTATTTAAAAAGTCTTATATAATTAAGATAAAAGTATGGTAGCACTACTAAATACAAAAAAATATTATAAAAAAGTTTAATTATTTGCAAGGTGGTCTCAAAAAACAGCTGAATGTTATTGTTTTGCCTGTTGTTGTTGTATTGTTGTCATATTATGGCCACCCTGCTAATTTATTCCAATGGAGAGTAAAGAAGAAAATCTTCTATTTAAAACGATTTTAAACAAAAATGTGTTTTAATATCAATCCTGAAAATTGGCCTTTAGAAACTTTAAGGCCCGTTTTTTAAACTTGCCGTTACCTTAAAGTAGAACCATAACCGGCCATATAAAAAGTGTTCCATTATTAAAACTTTACTTTAATCTAAAGTAAAAAAAAGTGAACCAAGATTCACCCTACCTGGTAGGTTAAAGTAAAGTTGTTAAAATGGAACACTTTGTATGCGGCCGGTAAAATCCTTCCTTTAGCTATCGGAAGTTGTGAAAATGGGCCTAAAAATTATATAAAATGTTGGTAATATAACTGTATTACTTTTAGGTTTTCTAATTTTTTTTATTCGCTGCTTTATTTAAACCGGACTTGTTTCATTTTCCTTTCTTTTCTACTCTCAATAGAGATGATTTTTAATACATACATATTTATTTTTTTGTTTTAACAAAAAAAGTACATTTTCCTTCAATAGTTGTTTGGTTTCCTAATCGTTTTTTTAAACGGCGGATACCCAACTTTTTGTACGATTTCTTGCTGGTCCAAACTAAACTACAGCGAAAAGAAATCTTTAATTTTAAGCAGGCTTAAAGCTTTAACTTCAAACAGGCGCAAATAGATGTAAATTTCTTCTTCTCTTTTTTCCGTTTAAAGATTATGTGGCTAGTAGTATTTCTGCCTGACTGCAGCCCCCATTTTGCCTAAGGTTTGTTAAGTAGCTACTTATCTTTTTGGTGGCAAAGTTGTAAAAATAGCAAATATTAAGCTTTCTTTCACCAAAAAAAACAAGGAAAAAAAACTGAAGAGGAAACCAACTAAAGAAAATTTTATTTTAAATTCAAACTGATGGAAATCATTCACTTCTTCCTCTCCTTTTTCTGTGTTTAACTCATTAAACAGTCAAACTCAAGTATATGCCTTGCTTCTTAGACCAAACAAATCTAAAAGGATACACAAAAAGAGACAAGTAGTTGGCTGACTTAAGCCATCTAAATCGTTTTGCATAAAGCGTGGAGAAAAGTCTGTATTTTGGTTTAGTTTTTCTTCCATTTTCTCTAAATGTTATAACAGATTTCCCTAATAAGTAATAACAATTTGTTTTTAAATGTTAGTTTCATTGTTGCTGGTACAAAAAAAAAAAGAATTTGTGGCAAAAATATTAAGGGATTAATTGAGGCTGAAGTGAAAAAGAAATCTTTAAAGTTTTATTTTTTTTTTAATTATGAAAATATAAAAGGGTAAATTTTAATATTGAAATAAAAATTTAATTAAAATTACTTGAGTGTCTTAAGGAGAAGAAGCCCTTTGTTAATGTTCTATTTAACTTTGAAGCAATTTTTAATTAAATATAAGTCTAGCAAAGTTTTTTTTAGCATTTCTTGGAGCCTTCTTAAGGAACTCATACAATTTTGAGTTTTGTTGAATCAATTCCCCTTATGCAAACAAAGCTAAAGTTCACATTAGTTAACCAGTACATTAAGCCCAGCAAAAGTAGATGGGCTAAATGTAATACTAATTATTGGTAAAAGCTAAGGCACATGTTCTATGTTTACATGTGTACTTAAAGTTGTGCTAAAAAGGTCAACGAGAAAAAAAGAGAAAACCATCATGAAAAGCAGAAAAATGTACTTTTGGACTTCAAAAAGAATTCTTGACAAAAAGTATGAAGAACAGAATTAAGGAAGAGCATGTAAATCAATTAAAATAAATAATCATTCAAAACAAGTTTCGATCAACAAAAGTAAGAATACCATTGATGTTTGATTAGGGACTGCCAGCCGTCGTTAATGGCGGTTAGTGTTAAACAGCTAAGATTTCTTTAGAGATAGTGTGGTTACTATCGTCACATATTAAATATACCTGTCCGTGAATGTTATTTCGGTACCCCGGTCAGTCAAGAATGCAAAATTATAAATAAATTTTAAATTTCATGTTGTAAAATTCCTTTCTTCATAAAAATAATTTAATGAAAACTAAACTTAATGAACTACAGCCTATTAAAATATGAAAATTTAGATTAAAAAACGGTTCAATTAAATAACCGCCGTACAAAGTTTTGTAAACAATATTTTATTGCTGTTAATTTTTTTTTTTTTGTAATTTAAACTAAAATTATTTTCACACTTTAGGCTTTAACACATATTTTGGTTTAACATCTTTAATCCCCGCTAGCTTTTCAAATCACAATTAAGTCTTAAAAGAATCAGCTTAACATAACCGCATATGAGCTTATTTTTCGTTTATAAATTATACTCTCGTTTTGAGAATATGATACCCTACCGATGAATCTCCTCAAAGACTCATTTGTGACAAAATGTTCCGATTCTTTTTTAAGCAATTTAGTGGTGGTTTTAAAATCATTAGTTAGTATTTTTCGCCGCATTTTTTATTCGTAAATTATATAGTTTTTAATTATATCTCACATCATTTTTTTAATTATCATGTTTTTGATTTATTCTCCGATATAATCCTTTTGATTATATGAACCAAGTTTATATTGAAACAAGCAAAAGTTATCGGGTTCTCTTGTAGAGAATCGATGGAAAACACGATTTTTAATTTGTTTTCGGTTAGGTAATGAAACATGAATCCTATTGAATCGCTTAACTGATAAATCAGTTTGAAGTTCAAAACATTTAGAATTCATTATTTGAACGTAGTATATGAATCCTTTTTCATTTGCTCAAGTGATACATTTGTTTTTAATCGTCAAAAGTGAACTAAGTAGACTCATTTAATGTGTAGTTTTTGTTTTAAATGTAATTTGAACGGACGTGTAAGGCGCTTGTGTTCTATAAACCACACATAAGTGATTGTTGTAAACAGCTATCACCCAAATGCTATAAAAATAAAAAAAACGTTAAACGAATAAAATATTGTAAAAATAATTTCTTTAATAAAACTGTTTGATCCTAAGCACTTCACATCATTCATTTCTTTTACAAAGCAACAAAACACATGATGCAGCTTTTTCCCTGCACAGTTTCTAAAGCTCAAGAACTTTGCAAACTAACCCTAATTAAGATATATTGCATTTGCTTAAATAGCGCTAAAATCGTTGAATTCTTTGAAAAAAAAAAAAATTTTAAACTCGTTATCTTATTGCTAACGTTGGAAACTGATTTAGCATAAAAAAGTCTTTTTTTATATATTTCAGGAGAAAATTCTTACAAGGCCTACAATCAGTAATTATTCAGTTAATAAATGATTCCTGTTATATCACTTTTTTTAAAGACCGTTTTAAGTATCTTTTTTATATTATTTACTATAATTTGCTTTAACACTCTTAGTTCTTTTTTTTAAAAAAAATTGCCACTCATTTATTATTTATTTGCACCTTTTTTTATATTATACTCATTTTTGCTTAGTTTATCCTTCTCTTTTAATTACATTAAATATCTCGTTAAACGACCTTAGAAAATTATCAACACATCTTATATCCTCTTACTGACCCTTTAGATTTTATTTTTAGCTCTGCATTTGCGTTAACACAACTGACCATAATGTTGTAATACCCCCCCAACAAAACATAGTGATATAACAACGTTCCAAAAGTAGGGTTTATAAGTATGATGCTGTTATTGCCCTAGTTCATATAGTTGTTGTTGTTGTTTTTGTTTTGTTGTAAGTATATCCTTTCTGAAATGCTTATAGAAAATTGTATCGAAAATAAATGAAGTGAAAAGCGATTATTACCAAGAAACACCAAGCTCATGGTACACATCATTAATTCATTGAAATTGATGAGCAACCAAGAACTTGGTTTTAATGATAACGACAAGAGAGTTTGTCATTATGTTGTTGTAGTAAATGTAATTGTGAGCTGAACTGCTTATAAACCCTCACAACGAAGAGATTAATTTGCAAAGATATTGAATAAAATGATCAGATATTTATACATTTCTTTGTGTGTGTGTAAATATGTATGTTTGTATTAAGGAGAGGTGGGTATGCATAAATAAATAAAAAAATATTTATAATTTAAAAAATGTTTATTAGAATTAACGTTAATTAAGGTAATAAAAAGGAATTTAAATTAACACAAGTAAGAGTGCTATATTCGGCTGTGCCGAATCTTTACTTCCCTCTTCCGCAAGTATCAACATATCAGGAGTGGTATTTTTATGGTATCTATAAAATAATCTCTATCAAAGCTGACCTCACAGCATTAAAATTCGTTACCTGATTGAAATAAAATAGCACGATTTGTTTCATTATATAAAATAATTGAAAGTTCAATTGAAAACCGGTCTACCTATTTTTCATTTATTTTTAACAAAAAGTTCATTTAATTTTTACTGTCAAAAATTCAACACCATATTCCGTAAAATCAAATAAATATTCAGTTATTTTGTAAAATTTTACTGTCAAAAATTCAACACCATATTCAGTAAAAACGATTAAATATTCAGTTATTTTTAAAATTTTACTGTCAATTTTTTACTGTCAAATTGACCCCATATTTAGTAAAAACAATTAAATATTCAGTTATTTTATTAAATTTTCGTTTACTCCACAAAGAATTTCTAAAAAAATACCAGATAGACACCTGTCCGCTTGTTTTTCTTATAAGCGTGAGAGGGAGAATATTTTTATTTACTTACCCAGTTACACACGTTTGTTTTACTTTTGTTGTACTGACCACGTTGTTTACAGAAGAACTCTCAATTATAAGACACCAGCAGCATGACCGATATGGCTTCGCAATTATTTTACTTTTAAAATTTGATGTATTTAACTAAATTATTTTAACAAATAGAAAATGGGTATTGCTTACACAAAACAAGCAATTCATTTTTTATAGATAAGTAAAAATTAATTTTTGGTAGTAAAATTATATAAAATAACTGAATATTTAATCGTTTTTACTGAATATGGTGTTGAATTTTTGACAATAAAATATTAAAAAATAACTGCATATTTATTTGTTTTTACGGAATATGTAGTTAATTTTTTGACAATTAATTTATAAAATATAACTGAATATTGATTTGTTTTTACGGAATTCGCGGTTGAATTTTTGACAGTAAAAATTAAATGAACTTTTCGTTGCTTTAAATTACATTTTTATTTACTTTAACATAAAGAAGAATTTAACTCAATCAACGGACAATATTAACTGCAACTGAAAATCCGTATTAATATGCACTTAGTTTTTTGAATAACTGTTAGGATCAGTTAAAAATAAATTTGCTTGGAAATTTAAATGTTTATTTATTTAAAAATGACTGAACGGAATATTTCTTAAATAAACTACAGTCCGTTACTGTTATAATATTGTGAGTGTAGGTATATTAAATTGATTTATCAGGAGGCGATTATATATTGGACTTGGCTGAAGTGAATTCTAGTATTAAAAACCGTAAATTAAACCAAAATTTCTAAACAGTAATACAATTTTTATAAATTATGTACCGATCTTCACAAAATTTGGCAGTATAATTTCCAGTATTATGAAACTATGACAGACAATACTTAACTACAATAGCATTATTTGCTATGATTTTAGGCGTTTTCCGAAAGCCTATGGTCAATAATGAACAGAAGTTATTAGCATAATTTCTAGTCATGTAGAAAATTTAAGAAGAATTGGTGCATTCTGTCACCAATTTATGTTAGTTAATGCCATAGGAATGTTGTTTGGCATTTGGGATTATAACTGTTTTCCTATTAAACTAATTTAGCTGGATTTTAATTCCAAACTTAGGAGCACTAGAAACAATTTGGCACCAAAATAGTTCTTTTGTGTTAAGTCTTTCGAAAGCGAGCGTGTTTTTAGCAGACAGATATGGCTAAATTGACTTAGAATTGCTCAATGATTCAGAATATAGATAGTTTATTGTGTCTAAGATTAATTTTAAAAAATTTTCAAATAGAATTACAAACTTAGTATACCATTATTCATAACTAGTGGTGGAGGGTATAAAAATACATATAAGCTAGTATTTGTTTATTTTAATGGAAAGCACAATTTTTAAATAACTTTTTTTGTGTTGGTTTTGTTTTAATTAAATTGCGGCAAAAACTTATCGATTATTTCAATTCAACATTTTGCAACTAAAGCTTTTGTTTCTATTGTTTAAATATTATTCATAACGTAAACTTTAATTTAGTGGCACAATTACAATACCGGAAATCCGCCATTAAAAACATTATAAGTATCATCAAGAGTCAATGTACGAACAATGTTGGTTGTTCTTGTACTCTCTTGCCCTAAAATACAGAATCTTTAGGAATGCTAAAAAAAAACTTACTGGAACAATAGCAAACTACTGTGACTACTAATACATGCACAAATGCTGTTCCTGCTGTTGCTAATACCATCACCACCCGTAAAGAAGACAGAAAAATAAAAACAAGGAAAATAACTGGAAAAACTATGCAACAACAATGAATAGAACATAGAACAATTGCCAGTAAAAAGAACACAATTTTTACAACAATTTCTTTTTTCCAAAAATGTTTTCTTGGTTTTTTTTTTATATATGTTATTGTTGTTATGGCATCAAAAAAATCTAAAAAATAATGAAAAAGTTTGTTGAAAAAACTACAGTTTAAAAAAATTTATAAAACAAAAACAACAAAAAAAAAAGATAATAGTAGCAAACAGTCAACATAAATTATGGTAAGAATGGAGAAAAAAATTATTACAATAATAAACAATACCAACCGCAACTACAACAGCACCAGTAACAACTACAATAATTGTGTTGGTAACAAATCGGAAAATGGCAACAAAACAACTACTTTTCTGTATACATAAACATACACATTCACAACTCAAAATAGCAACGGAAAATATTTAAAGATGGCAAAAAAGAACAAAATAATAGTAAACAAGGGGAAAATTGTTAGCTGGTCTAGATTTTTGGTACTGTGCTTAATTTTTTTTATTTATATTTTTTTTTTCATAAAAAAGAAAATTGCAAATAAAACTGTTATTTGCTAAAGCTGTTTTATTCTATTTTTTTTTAAATTACTAAAAATTATATACATAAATAATATAGTTTATTGTTATTTTTGATAGCGGGAATTGTTGTTCGTTTAATTAAGATTGCAAATATTGTTTTCATGAAAAATTCATATGAAATTTTAGGTCAAAGAAGGAGTAAAGTGCTTTTTAAATGATCTTGTCAATATGTACATATGTATGTATGTACAAAAAGGCTTTTATTATTTATATAGAAAGAACATTTAAATTTTTCATTGGAAATTAGATTTTTTTCCTAATTGTTTTTATATTTGCTAGCAGAACTACTCTAAAATTTATTTATGATTATTTTATTTTATTATGATTAATTTACTTGCCTGTTTTACGCCTTACTGAATTTTAAAAAACCAGCATCATTCTCGATATGGGCTTTACTTTAAAAACTAAATGTACAAATATAACTGAAAATATTAACTAAGTGAGAACTCTTGCTTTCAATCTTACTTTTTAGTAATGTGTTTTCGTCTTGTTCTGTTGATTTTGTTGTTTCTACACACAACATGCAAATCGTTTTGTAACTAGTTGTGTGGTGTTGTTGTTGTCTCTGCAACAAACTTTGAGAAGTTAAATGTGATTAAAACGCTCACTTTGTAATTTCACTGTTAGGGTGGCACTACCAACGAAATGTTTAATCTTTTTTTTACTTGGTTTAAAAATTTTGTACTTTTTTTAAGAAATTCTGGGATTGATTTTCGAAAGTATTCTCATCTAGGATTGTTTTTAGTATGTTTTAGTGTTATTCGTACTTGAATTTGTGAGTACGACTCGTACTTAAAGGAAGTATAAAAAACTTAATTTATCTTGAGTGTTTTTCTCTTTGTGTATAAACAAATAAAAAAAAAAATTT
This sequence comes from Pollenia labialis, assembly GCA_949318255.1. NCBI lineage: Eukaryota > Metazoa > Arthropoda > Insecta > Diptera > Polleniidae > Pollenia > Pollenia labialis. Next base: position 96,300,566 of record OX439142.1, on the reverse strand, counting down.
AAATTATTTTATTTATAAAAAAATGTATTAAAACATTTTATATTATTAACTATTACACAAATTAGAAAAACTTTTGTATAGTAGTTTAAGTAGAAAACTGTTATACAAATAATATACTGCATTTGAAATGCTATATTATCTAAATTATTAATATAGAGTTTCCTTGATTAGCTTATAAACTATATGCTGTTAATTGGGGATATTTTCGGCTTCGCACATACTTGTTAGCTTGAACATCCTTTTCAGGTCTTATTGCCATGATTTCATTTCGAATGTTGGTGATTGTTCCTTGTTTGTTAACAAACACTCTTCCTTCTTTAAGAAATTCCCAATGATGCTGTCAGGAGTTGTTAAATCTTGTAAGCGTGGAATCCAGTTTGTCGAATAAATATGTTCCTTACCAAGGTCATTGAGACAACTGCAGTATATTCCATGGCTACATCATGCTGAAATCACAAGGTTGGATACAAGGTAAATTTTGATAAGGTACCTGCAACTCAATGTTGTTTTTGATTCACAAACGTCAAAAGTGAAAGTGTGCGGGTTTTAAACTTATGCACGCAGAGAAAAAATATGGTTGGGCATGGTTACGGCAACTACACTATCAATGTTTGTCGCCATTTTAAATTGTTGACCGAATAATAATTATTTTTCTAACAAATTAATAATGATAACTTTGAAAACATAACATACAACCAGAACATAATGATTTTCTTTACGTGTAGTCATAGTATGCTTATTTCAGATATGTTATGGTTACTTTTAACATATGATTAACATGATAGTTATATGATTTCTTCTTAGCTTATTATTATAATAATATGATTACTTCTTAACTTATTATGATTAACATGATAGTAATATGATTAAGGAAAAATATTATGATGTAATATTACGAATATAATTGGTCATAATATGAGTCAAGAATAATGGTAATATGTTTACTACTCTTATCATAATATGTTGCACTTAAAATATGTTTACCCCAACTATGTTTTTTCTTTGCGTGTGCAAACAACGAATTTTTTGACACTGTAGTAAAAATTTCAAAAAAAAATTGTATAAATTTACCTTGCCTAGATTGTTTAACACAGATGTACTAAAAAATTCAACATCGTCCGATTTGCACCACTGTAGACAGATATTAAAACACTAACATTTTTATATAGATTTTGGCTTATCCAAATACATGCATATATTTTGTTATGATAAAAAGTTTCATTAATAAAATAAAAAAAATTATGGAATGTAATAGACGATAAACTCACTGTTTATTGTTGTTGCTTTTTTGTTGTTTAAGCTTTGATATCGTAACAAGTAAAACTGGTGCTTATAATTCTTATTCGCTTAACAGTTTTATTTGTATAATATCTTTAGTTTTACATAAATCTTTGGATGAAGTTTCCTGATGATCTGGCTTAAGTAATCAGTGAAATGCGCATACGAATAGGTTATCCCATCAACAATAAATTTGAGCGTTTTGATCAAGAATGAAAATTGGGAATTAAGCACGGCAAACAAAATCTTGTTAATTAAAAAAAAAATCTGAACTTTCTCTATAAACTGATGCATCCTTTTCATCTTTAGAGCTGTCAAAAAAAATATTATTTTTTATCATAGCCAGATAAGTGCAGACACTTTGTTGACAGTGTTAAAATAAGGTTGCCAAAAATAATCGACAAAAAGGACAACTTGGGGTCCCTTGATCCTAGGTTTCCTGCAGCGATGATATCGACCCCTTATAGCAAAAATGATGTAACCAACTAAAATAAAACTATACAGCATAAGGTTTTTTTAACCCAAGGTTGGGGGCAAGTCCGAACATCTGCCCAAGTCCTACAGACCAATAAGCCTCAGTTCGTTTTTCCTGAAGACCATGGAAAAACTAATAGATAGATTTATAAGGGATGAATATCTATCGGATAACCCGATACATCGCTTTCAGTTTGCCTATCAATCGGGCAGATCTACGGTGACCGCAATCCATCACGTCGTGGGTACGATTGAGAGGGCACTGGGGGCAAGGCAAATAGCTCTGTGTGCGTTCGTCGACATTCAGGGAGCCTTTGACAACACTTCCTATGATGCAATTGACTTTGCTCTAACAAGGAAGGGTATTCCAGTTCTCATAAGGAATTGGATAAAGGAGATGCTAGCATCTAGGGTAATTAAGTTGGATCTGGGTGGTTCGTCGATGACCATTGAAGCAACCAAAGGCTGCCCACAGGGTGGCGTTTTATCGCCTCTATTGTGGACCTTGGTTATCGATGAGCTATTGGAAAAACTTAATAACCTGGGCTTGCGAACCTATGGATATGCTGACGATCTGGTTATATCTGTGACCGGTTTTGATGATGCGACGATTTCAGGGGCCATGCAGCGGGCCCTGGACTTGACACTTAGCTGGTGCAGGGAGAGGGGACTTAACATTAATCCCGCAAAGACTACCTTGATACCATTCACCAGACGGAGAATTCTGAGGCTGAAAGAACCGACCCTTCCCGGAGAGGTTATCGGATTCTCTAATGAGGTGAAATACCTAGGGATCATTCTGGACAAATCCCTCAACTGGAACGCTCAGTTGGTACATGTCACTAGAAGGGCGTCTAGGGCAATATATGCCTGTCAAAGACTCTTCGGAAATACATGGGGCTGAAACCCCGGATGATCCACTGGTCTTTTGTTGTTATTATTAGACCAATATTGTGCTACGCCGCCCTGGTGTGGTGGACTAAGACCGAACAGGTCAAGGCTAGAGTGATACTTGATAAGGTCTACCACCTGATCTGCATTTCGATCACGGGTGCCATGAGGACCTGTCCCACTCTGGCTTTGGGAGCTATCCTGCACATTTCTATAAGGGAGGAAGCCTGCAGGGGTGCTAGCAGGATGCCGCGCATTGCTGAATATAAAGCAGGGGACCTGGTGGGTCACATGCGGATCCTGGAAATCATTAGGGATGATCCATCCATTATGGTGGGTGATCATATGCTGCCTTCTTTGGCATTGGATAGGAATTTTAATGTCCTTATACCTGACAGGGACCAATGGGCGAACCAATCCTGGTGGAGTGCATGCGCGGACCAGGTCTGGTTCACGGATGGTTCGGAAGAGGTAAACGGTGATACTGGTGCGGGCATCATGGGCCCGGGTTTCCAAAGGGGCTTGCAAATGGGCAAACAGCCGTCTATATTTCAGGCGGAACTCTACGTTATCATTGAATGTGCTGGGGAATGTCTAAGGAGGAGGGCAAGGGGCTTGAAACTTTATATACGTCCATGTTCTGGAAAACGCAGCGTTTTCAAATCGCTTACGATTTCAAAAACGCAAAACGCATTTCAGCATGTTCTGAAAACCAGGCGATTTGCTAGCGTTTTGCTATTTTTCGAAGTTGTTTTTGAGCAATGAAAACATATGTTTTATCATAACAAAACGTAAACAAACAATTTAATTTACAAATTAGTTCTGCAAAATAAATTTAAAATTAAAATGCCTACAGCTTTATTACATGTTCATAAGTAAACTACTGCATCACACAATTGACAAACTCAAAGCAAATTTTTTAATTGCATTTTTTTAATTAAAATCGTGAAAAAATGTTACAAGATTTTCATTAAATAAATAGAAAACATATTAAATTGAAATTGTGCGCCATTTCCTTTTCTCTTTAAAGTGCAGTTTTAATAAAATAGACCAGATCGCTTAAGTATACACTAGCGGTTTGAAAACGCCAAATTTCTAGCGTTTTCGTTTTTCAGAACACCTGTTTGGCGTTTTCAAATCGAAAACGCAAATTTTAAGCGATTAGCGTTTTCCAGAACATGGACGATAATGTCAGATAGCCAGGCCGCTCTTAGGGCACTTTCTTCTTTGGAGATAAAGTCAAGGTTGGTCTTGGACTGTTTTGCGTCTCTGAATGAGCTAGGGAAACACAATGGCCATGAGGGCCATGCGGGCAATGAAAGGGCTGATTGCTTGGCAAACAGGGGCGCTCGTCGTCCATTTATAGGTCCTGAGCCTTTCTTCGGCGTCCCTGTGGGTCACATCAGGGGGACGCTACAAAAATGGTCCGAGCGTGAATTCCTTCACGCATGGACGTCCACTTCTGGATTGAGACAGTCCAAAAGATTTGTAACTCTGTCCCGGCACAGGGCAGGAAGATTTCTGATGCTTGAAAAAGCGGAACTTCGACTGCTCGTTGGCCTATTCACGGGGCACTGTGGTCTCAGGTACCACCAGTCTAAGTTGGGTAATTCACCTACCAAAATGTGCAGATTCTGCGGGTTGGATGATGAAACGTCGGAACATCTGCTCTGCTGCGGTCCCGCCCTGGGGACTTTTAGGCGGAAATTTTTCGGGGGGCATACAATGGGCCCGACCGACATCTATGATCTTCCACCGGGCAAGGTAATGGGCTTTATACGCGGCCTAAACTTGACCTGGTGAGACATATAGGCTGCACAAAAGATCCTTTGGGTGGGGGTGCACATGGCCTTAACGTGTATATACTACTACTACTACTAAGGTTTTTTAAAATATTTTTGCTTCAAGTCTAGGGCTTCGTTTGAAATTGATTTTACTCTTATTTCGAAACGGTACTTCCCAGTGATATGAGATTTTTAGAGATGATGCAAATGATCAAAAACCATCGATTTTCATCAAAAAACAAAAACCTAAAATGTTGTTGGCTACATCATTTTTTCTATAAGGGCTCGATATAAATAAATAACACTGCTTTGTGTGTTGGCGTTTGTTTAAAAATACTAGAAAATTCTTATAAACCATTAAACATATATCCTCTAAAAAGAACAAAATTTATTCCAAAAACTTTTTATTTTGTTGCATATCAATTCCGGTTACAAATAAATAATACAACATTTTCTTTTTCGTCTTACACAATAGAAATCGTACAAACTTACCCGTATAATGTATGTATGTATGTAACCATATATGAACAATACAAAAGGCCACTATTTTCTTTCATAAAATGTCAAAACATTAATCACTTGAACAAAAATACAAACACTTTATTCATTTATTTTTCTTGAATTATCTTTAATTGAAACAAATAACTGACATGAAAGAGATTTGTATAACTGTGTGCTTGTAATCGTTAAAATAAATAAATTTGGTTGTTGTTTGATAATTTAAAGCCAGGCATAAATGTGTCAAAGGGCATACATAACTAGGGCAATTATAAAGTTAAATTTGAGTAAAATCATGCTTATTAATTTTATGCTTTAAAACAAATGATTACTGTTACAATTAAGGCCCCTATTACGGTTTACAACTCAAATTTCTTAATTTTTGTATTATGGTTTACAACTTTGCTGAAATGCGAGGTACAGAAACATAACAAAGATTACGTCTTAATTACAACTCAACTGAGTTGAATTGTAAACCGTAATAGGGGCCTAAATATTCAATAAGATTTTAAATTAGATTTTAAATTTTTCAAATAATTATTAAGGGGCTCATTTTATAAATAGAACCTCTAAACAATGCGATTGCAAACAATTTATAAGATTTTCAAATGCTATATTTTTTCTGAAATGCTTAAAACTGTTATACCGATAGTAAATACAAGTGGCCGTTATCTCTAAACCAAAAATCTTCATTACTATTTTTTTTTAAATTCAACTAACTCATTCTTCTATTTTTCAGGTTCCCTTCACGTCTTGGCTTTGGAACATTATCTACCCTCACACGATGAAAATGGTGAATTTCATATTCCCTATCCACCTACCAGTGAGGTTTATGTCTTTAATCGTTATGGTCAACATGTGGCCACTAAAGATTTGGCTTCTGGTAAAACCCGCTATAGTTTCTTGTATTCCAAAAATACATCATTTGGCCGTCTCTCTACTGTTACCGATGCTTCCGGCAATAAGATACAATTCCTAAGAGACTATAGCAATGTAGTGAGCTCGATAGAAAATACCCAAGATCACAAATCCGATATACAAATTAACGGTATTGGTATAATGACCAAGTTAACGGAGAAGGGCAGACAAGAAATTGAATTGGATTACGACAGTAATACTGGCTTACTGAATTCTAGATCATCGGGAGGTGAAACCTATATCTATCAATATGATGAATTTGGTAGAGTGACAGGCATGATTTTGCCAAGTGGTGAAATTGTAAGAATAACATCTCAATTGGCTGATAACAAAGGACTCACCGTATACGTACATGCCTCCGTGGAATCTTTGTTCTCACGCGAGATTGGTGATACTAATGAATTGTTGGTTTTGGGTGGAGTGCGTTCCACCTTTATGAAAAAGGGACAAGAAAATGCTGATGCTGAAATTAAACCCAACAATACTTTGGTTATTCATAGTTCTAATGGTGTCGTTGTAGAATCTTCTGCTGTAGCCCGTCATCCTTTACTGGAGGCCGCTTTACCTGTTGAAGCTGAAATGCTGGCCATGTGGTCCCATCAAAGTGTCACTATGGGTGAAGGTTTAACCAATAATATGTATTCTGTTTACAACTTGGTTGGCGATGTACGCAATCCCCAACAAACGTTAAATCGAGAAATATGGGTCAATCAATCCAGAGTTATTGGTGTGGAATTTGACCAGTTTACCAACCGTGAAACTTTCTATGACATGAATCGCACTCCCATTCTAATAGTGGCATATGATCAATCTGGTTTACCTAAATCCTATTACCCAACTAATGGTTATCCTGTTAATATGACTTATGATCGTTTCAATCGCATTGAAGGTTGGGCATGGGGTCCAGCGGAATTAAAATATTCCTACGATCGACATGGTCTTCTTTCCGAAATCACTTCACAACAAGATGGCATTATTTCGTTTGTATATAATGATTGGAATTTGGTTTCCGAAATCGGTTTGGCTTCTCAGCGCAAATTTGTTTTGCAATATGATGAATCTGGTGGCCTGAGACATGTTACTCTGCCTTCAGGCACTAAACATTCCTTTAGCATGCAGACATCTATTGGTTTTATAAGAAATACTTACACTCCACCGGGTAGCACCAAACCTTATTTACAACACTACAGTCATTCGGGCGCTCTCTTGCAAACAATATTCCCTGGAGATGGTGCCCGTATTGTGTATCGTTACAATGCTGCTGGCCAGTTGACGGAAATTGTTCACGGTGATGGCAAAAGTGAGTTTATTTACAACTTAGCGACTGCCATGCCGTCTACTGTATCTCACACTGAAAGAGAATTGGAATACAGATGGGACTTTGAATACACCGGAGGCTTGTTGAGTGAGGAACGTATTGACTTTATAGCCAAGACAGGATTGAGCAACGCCAAGTTCACTTATGAATATGATACCGATTTCCGTGTTATTTCCATTCAAGGACGCATTGGTGGCCAGAATCTGCCAGCCCAAAACTTTGCATACGACATGCGCACCGGCCAACCCAACATGATTGGACAGTTTAAGTTAATGCATCCTTTGCTTAATCAAACTCAAGTTTATGATGGTACTGCCAGTTTTACACGTACAGTTGATGGCCGTTTCATGACCCAGAAAGTTACTTTGTCCATTCACAGATTAGAAGTCTTCCGTATGGAATATTCCTTTGGTGTACATGGACGCATCACCCAAACTCGAACTTATACAAGAAATATGGCTGTCAACTCCTACACCAATGTGAAAAATTACACCTGGGATTGTGATGGCCAACTGATTGGTGTAGAAGCTCAAGAACCTTGGGGATTCCGGTATGATGACAACGGCAATTTGTTGTCTTTAACATATCGAGGAAACACCATACCCATGGAGTATAACAATCAAGATCGTATAGTCAAATTTGGCGAAGGACAATACAAATACGATACTAGAGGGTTAGTGGCCCAAAATGCCCGAGAGGAGAGATTTTACTATAACACACAAGGCTTGTTAGTAAGGGCTACTAAGAGAGGACGTTTTGATGTACGATACTACTATGATCATTTGAAACGTTTGGCCACCCGCAAAGATAACTTTGGAAATGTCACCCAATTCTTCTACAACAATCAACAAAGACCCTATGAAATTTCTCAAATTTACTCACCAAGAGATGGCAAATTAATGTCTTTGACTTATGACGATGTGGGTCAATTGATTTATGCTCAAGTATACAGACATAAATACTATGTGGCCACTGATCAAAGTGGGACTCCCATAATGATCTTTAACCAATATGGCGAAGGAATTAGGGAAATTATGCGTTCTCCATTCGGTCATATCGTATACGACTCTAATCCATATCTGTACTTACCCATAGATTTTTGTGGTGGCATTTTAGATCAAGTTACAACATTAGTGCATATGGCCGACGGCCGTGTTTATGATCCTTTGATAGGTCAATGGATGACACCAAATTGGGAAAATGTGAAGGAACGTATTACCATACCCACCAAAATGCATTTGTATCGTTTCAATGGAAATGATCCGATTAATGTTGGTCATGATCGCAATTATCCTGCCTCGTTTAAACATTGGATGAAGACCATTGGATTTAATGTGGCAAACCTTGTGCCCCAATTAAGCCGAAATCTATGGGAACAGCCTTCTTTGTGGGGTAGAGCACCCTTTAATCCCATTGCTCTGGATCTGAAGAAACCCATGTATAATGTACCCACTATGGCAGTGGAAAGTGGTTTCCTGGCCCATTTGAATAAACGCCGAATGTCCAACTTTGAAGACTTAAATTCACCGCCAAAGTCAGCCTTGAAATATGATGTTATGACTCCGGGACCTAGAAATATTGGTTCCGACACGGAGCCTCCTTTCGGTAAGGGTATTGTGGTTTCTCGAACAGCTGATGGTCAGGCTATAGTATCCAGTGTACCAGCCGCTAATGCTATCTACAGAGATGTTTATACTAGCGTGTTTAATAGATCAAAATTACTGCCTTTTACATTTGTGGTTCATAACGCTCAACAAGATTCGTTCTTTTTTGTTAAAGAGGAATTATGGCGAGCCAGCGAAGATCGCCAACAGCTCAAACGTTTACAGGGACAAGTTAACACTACCTTCCATGAAATTACACGAGAAAATGGCAGTGGAAGTAATTATTTGGACGTAAAAATACATGGCTTACATGCAATTATCAATTTGCGCTATGGCACCACTGTGGAGAAAGAGAAACAAAGACTTATGCATCATGCCAAACTGACTGCAGTACGCAAAGCCTGGCATAGAGAAAAGGAAGCTTTAAGAACTGGCCTCAATACCGAAATCGAATGGAATCAACAGGAAATCGATGAAATACTTAAACAAAACTATGCCAATAACTATGAAGGAGAATATATACATGATGTGACACTCTATCCCGAACTAGCCGAAGATCCCTACAATATAAAATTCGTAAAAAGAAAAGGAGCCACCGGAGGAGCAGCCGGTGTACCCAATGCACGCAAACGCAGAAGAAGAAGCATACTTAAAGATGAGGATGACATACGCATTTTAAATACCGAAGAGCAGCAGCGACAAAAAAATTTAATCAAACACTTAAAACAGACGACAGCAGAAGATGCAGTGGAAAAAGTTAAACAACATTTTCAATTAACCAGTGAGGCAGACAAGGAAAAACAACAGAAAAATACTAGTAAAGGTGTTGGCAAAACTTCATCTACGCGTGAATTTTTACAACACCATAAATGTTAGCTTAAATTTTTAAAATTTATATTATATAATTTACAAAAAAACTAAAAGAAAAAATCACAAAAAATAATTTTGTTATAAATTTATAAAACAAAAAAATCATCCTTTAAAAATCAGTTAAGTTTTCAAAAGAAATGAAGCAAAACAAAAAAAACCACAATGATAAATTATAATTTCATATTTCTACGAAATCAAGGGGAAGATCTGGAAGAAGATAAAAATACTAAGAGAAAGCAAAAAATATCCTTAAAACGTTTATAAATATTAAAAAAATTATGGTTTTAATTTAACTTAAGTTTTATTTGATATCTGTGTATAGTAGTGAATAATTATGTAATAATAAATATATAATTAAATATAAATACTTATTATAAATATACTATAAAATATTTATTTACCCTTTAAACAAAACAAGAATTTAGTTATTAAGTAACTTAGTTTTAGGAATAATAAAAAATTAAAGAAAAATTAAGTATATACATTAGACTGTCCCAGGAAATTTTTTTTTCGAATTCAGATATGAGTACCCTCCAAATTTTTTCCTTTTGATCCGAATAACCGAAATATGAAATATTATTGTGATCGGATAACGTTTACCAGTGTCGACTTGAAGTCAAAGTTTGAGATAAAGGCCAGTGTGAAAGCCATAGAATAATCTTGGAATTTAAAACCATCTTTTAATTTTACTTGTGTAATACACATTTATTTATTAAAAATATGCTAATATTCAGTGTTTTCTGAATCCTCTAACCACGCCCACTACAACCCCCCCATGCTGGTACTATACTGTTGCCCTGCCACAAGTCCTAAGTTCCTGCCTAAGACCATCTGGACATGGTAAGTGATATAATGTAGACAAAAAATATATATATATGTATATTAATTTTAAAGTTTTAGATTTTATTATCTTTATTCATTAAATTTTCTTTTTAAAGTTTGTTTATTACAGTCCGGATACATCTGTCTGTGTTCTTGTACACAACGTAGTAAATATTGCTTTTGCTCCTCTTCAGCTGTAATTAAGCCATGAAAATCCTTTGCTAACTTAACCGCTCTTTCAGCAGTATCATTAACCGCTCTCAGTGCATTAACTTTCTCTTTACTTTGTTGAAATGATGCATTAGTTTGCCACGTAGTGGGACATTCGCTTAGAAAATTGTTACTTATAGGAAATTCATCAGTATTGTATCCTAAAGCCTCAATGGTTGCTTCTATTACAAACACAGCATTTCTGTTACTTAAATGGCATCTATCTAATGTTGCAACAAGTTTTGGAGAGATAAAGCCGTCCCTTTTAAAAGTTCTACTAACACTGGGCAGAGTGCTCTCCCTTAGAATAGGTATACATTCTAATGAATCTGAAGAAGTATTTGAGCTTCGTCGACAGGAGTTTGTACAAAATTTAAACAATTTGTTTGATATTGCACACGCCGATGCAATGCAGTTAATCAAGATAGATGAAGATAAAATCTTCTGGCAACAGCAGAGAGAGCCAGGTCGATCTGGTCATTTAGGAGGAGTGGATAAAAAACTGGCCGAAAAAGAGAAAAAATCACAACTTAGAACCATTGAAGCGGAAAAGCGAAGTGATAAATATATTTCATCTTTAGCTCCTTCAACATCATCTCAAAAAGAATTTGAAGAAATTTCGTTTTCTGAGTCTGAAATATCAGATTCATTAGAATGTATACCTATTATAAGGGAGAGCACTCTGCCCAGTGTAAGTAGAACTTTTAAAAGGGACGGCTTTATCTCTCCAAAACTTGTTGCAACATTAGATAGATGCCATTTAAGTAACAGAAATGCTGTGTTTGTAATAGAAGCAACCATTGAGGCTTTAGGATACAATACTGATGAATTTCCTATAAGTAACAATTTTCTAAGCGAATGTCCCACTACGTGGCAAACTAATGCATCATTTCAACAAAGTGAAGAGAAAGTTAATGCACTGAGAGCGGTTAATGATACTGCTGAAAGAGCGGTTAAGTTAGTAAAGGATTTTCATGGCTTAATTACAGCTGAAGAGGAGCAAAAGCAATATTTACTACGTTGTGTACAAGAACACAGACAGATGTATCCGGACTGCAATAAACAAACTTTAAAAAGAAAATTTAATGAATAAAGATAATAAAATCTAAAACTTTAAAATTAATATACATATATATATATTTTTTTGTCTACATTATATCACTTACCATGTCCAGATGGTCTTAGGCAGGAACTTAGGACTTGTGGCAGGGCAACAGTATAGTACCAGCATGGGGGGGGGGGGGGTTGTAGTGGGCGTGGTTAGAGGATTCAGAAAACACTGAATATTAGCATATTTTTAATAAATAAATGTGTATAACACAAGTAAAATTAAAAGATGGTTTTAAATTCCAAGATTATTCTATGGCTTTCACACTGGCCTTTATCTCAAACTTTGACTTCAAGTCGACACTGGTAAACGTTATCCGATCCCAATAATATTTCATATTTCGGTTATTCGGATCAAAAGAAAAAAAATTGGAGGGTACTCATATCTGAATTCGAAAAAAAAAAATTTCCCCATACAAGCTTGGGACAGTCTAATATACATATACAAATATATATGTATGTATACATACATACATACATATAAAAATCTTGAAATAATATTTAAGAGGGATAACGAGGAATGAAAAAACCATAAAAAATATTTTAATTTATTTCTTTTTCTTCTTTCAAGTAAAACAAAGAAGATTTAAGGACTATTTATTAAATATAGCAGTGATTATTAGTTTATCTAATTATGTTTTTTAAATTCATCCCTTTTTGTATGTATTGTAAATGTATGTACATACATAATTGTTTCAAACGATAATTTATTGTCATAATATTGTTGTTTCTAAAATAATATGCAAAATGCTTTTTAATAGTTTCTTAATTTCCGAAATAAGCTTAAAAAAAATAGGTGAAATTTACACTTAAAAGCCCACTGATTGGAACATAAAATTTACAGCAACCGATTTGCCGTAGCTCCAAGACAATGTTATGTTCAGTTTGTGTGTGGGGAGTTACAGCTTGCAAAATTCATGCAAAAATAAAAATTTTTAAAAGATTTATTTGCTGAGAGTTTTAAGCGTTACTTAAGAGCAAAGTTCATTACCGTATTTCAAATTAGATGTCATTTTCAGATTAAGCGCCTAGTCTAACGGTGAATTGGGGATTCCAGGCAGATCTGGCTGCAGGCTTCTGAGAAAAATACAATCTGTCAATTTCACAATGCCGAAAGAACCGTTTTCTTTCGCACAAATACATTTGAAAAAAAAAATTAGAATTTATCTTTGTTTTAAATGGTGTTGAGCGAAAGAAAGAGTCCTTTCGCATTTAGTAAATTAGGCAGAAAATTTGTTAATTTCGTTGAGCAAAAAGATTTTAAATTAAAAACAAAACAAGCGCTATCTTCTCGCAATATTACAACGGGGTGAAAATTCAGTTTATTTTACATTTTTTCTTTCTTTTTTTACAACTTGACATCCATTTTTTAAAAATATCAATTGCAAGTTCACTTTTTTTTAAATAATAATAATTAGTGCTATAAAAAATTTACACAAACTTAGAAAACAAAATCCCTAAATAAATTAAAATTCATTATAATAAAACGTTTTAAAGCAGGACGTTTTTTTATTTGTGGTACTCGAGCTTTTTGAGACTGGCGTAGTTTTTAAAAAACATAATTAATAATTTTAAAAAAAAAAATTAAGATTCAAATTATATAAAATAAACCACAAAAAATAAACTATAAGTAGATGCTTATATAAATGTAATTATAAAATAAAAAACAATAAAATAATACACTTATCCTCAGATAAGATAAATAAATGTCCTGATATAAAAGAGCATTTTAAATAAAAAAATAAATTAAAAAAAAAAACAAAGCAAAACAGAAAAAAATCTATTCCTCCTAAACATATTTAAACAAAAAACACAACAATTAAACGTATTTATAGAAGAAACAACAACAACACTTGTAAATTTATCATTTTTTTTATAAAACTATAGTTTAGAATATTAAAAAATAAAAATATATTGTAAAACAAAAAATAAACAGACCAACAAAACCTTTCCCAACCCTCATTAAGAAAAAAATCTCCAAATAAATCTATTGTAATATATTTATTTTAATTTTTTATAAAATATAGCTTAAAAAATAAATTTCAAAATTAATTAGAATTTAAACTTGAAAAGTAAGAACAAATTATAAACTGTAATTTAAATTTCCACCTGTTTCTTCAGGAAACAAACCTATAATTAAATTTAGTTAGTTTATTTTTATTTCTGTATGATTTTCATTCGATCACTCACTATTTAAAATTTTGTTTATTATTAGTTATTAAATATCATTAAATTTTTAAGCTCCTAATTGTTTTTAATTTATAAGTAAAAAAAACTCAAAAAAAAACTTGAAACAAATGAAATTTATAAATAAATATGGCAACAGTATTATTAAAAAAAAAATAAAACAAAAATACACAAAATTTCTTTTTATTTAAAAAAAAAACCATCTCTGATTTATGCTTCAGTTAGTTTTTTGTTCCATTCAGCTGCTTTTAGTTAATTTGAAAACACTGGCTTTACAAAAAAATAATTTGATTTCTTGTCTTGTCTTATTTAGTTTCAGTTCAAAATAATCAAACAAATTAATGTGACACACTGCCGTCCATTCTATACATTTTTCAATATTTATTCGTTTAACTGCATTTAATTTCTTTTGAATGAAATATCTAATTTAATTTTTGTACATTTTGTAAATATTTTTTTCAAAATATTTTCTTTTTAATTCATTCGCTAAGTCTGGGTTCACACTATGAAAGTTTTCTTTCAGAAAGTTTGAGTTTATGGGTGAGAGGGGAGAGATGAATAGCCTGTTCTCTTCCTCTCTCACCTATAAAGTCAGACTTTCTGAAAGAAAACTTTCATTGTATAAACCCAGTTTAACAAAAGTAAAGAAACTGCTCTTCTTACACTGCTCTATTACAAACACAATCGAATTTACAAATTAAGGTAGATTTTTTTATTTTCTTTCGCCTTTAATATTTCGAATGTGGGACTACGCTTTTAAATTTGATTCATAACTTTCTATTTTTCTAGTAGAACAAAGAAAGAAACATTTATTGTTGTAGGATTTAAGTAATTAAAATCTTCCAAATTACTGCATTTAAATCTTTTAGGATGCATGACTAAACTTGAATGGGAATAAAGTTTGCCATTCTTTTGGATTCAAACCATAGAAACATTAAGTTCGATCAAACATAATTATGTATATATGTATACTTTTTTAAAATTCCGATATTTCATTAGTGGCAAGAATAATCGTTGGTCTCATGTAGCAATGTCCTAACTCACACAATTGCAACTTTACAGGAGTTTCAAAAGTAGGTATGTACATACATATGTATGTATGTATGTATAATAGAATCTGTATTCATATATCAAATCACAGCGAATTCGTGTAAACGGTGGTGGCAAATCTACAACAACTACAAAAGTAACAATAAATTTCTCTAATAGCCGATTTACAATACAGCCGTACCTAAACAAAAGCGGCACGCGTTTTATGGTTATCAAAAAAAAAACTGCTCATACAATTTGAATGAAGCATCCCTAAATAGCGTGGAAGAAAACGTTCCACATTTCGCTCTTGCTTATGATCTGCTGTTAGACCTGCGATAGGCAAATTCAGGACGTTAGCTAAATATTTGTTTTCATAACCAAAACAGTTGCAATACTTTTAGAATATAGGCGTTTAACAATTTTCATTACCATTTACTTACATACATAGTTATAATTAACTTCACTTGTTTTATTAATATTATTTATTAATTTAAGGAAAAAAAATAGAGTTGGGGCCTTTCTACATTAGACCAACGATATACATACACATTTTGTTTTGTCATTATCATTTGTATGTAAGGAGAATTACATATGTATATTATTCTCCCTTCTCTCTTAGGAGTCATTCTTTGTGATGCACATGAAATAAAGAAAGCAACAGAGCGCAAATCGCAGGTCCGTTAAGTTTTTGCTCTCATTTTGACGTCATAAATAGTGCATTAAGTAGTGTGTATGGTTTCTTTAAATTGCATTATTCATCCTCTTATTACTCTTTCTGTATTTTTCTTTAGTTCTCTCACCTTCGTATGCTTCATTATCAAATATGATAACCAGGCAGTCTTGCTTAAGATTTTACGCGATACGGTAAATCCCTGTTTTTTTGGCATTCAGTGTTAAAATATTTTCATATTTTCGTATGTAGTTTCTTTTTATATGTAACATATCAGCAAAAAAAGTGTAGATGTGATAAGTTTTTGAATTTTTTTTTTTTGAGAATGGCTGTGTTTTCCGGGCTCTAGTTCAGAATTTAATTTTAATCAACAATTTTTTATTTGTCAATACATTGGTGAGGCTCTATGTACATATCGTTGGTCTCATGAAGAAAGTCCCTCACCCAATTTTTTTTTTAAATTGAGTGTTAATGATTTAAACACATCCATATGTATATTTGACACAAATAGGTACATATGTACATACACCTTGTCACAAGAAATGTAATGCAGAAGTATGTATCTAAAGTAATGGTTTAAAAGGCAATTGTACAAGTAATTTTACATTATATTTTCATCTTCTCATGTCAGTTGAACCTTCTGCATGAGACCATCGATATAGTTATGTACATACATACATACATTCATGTTTTTCTATTTAAAAAATTGATGTAAGGTTGAAAAAGGCATTAAAATATCCACGCTTAATTGAAAATGCTTAAAAAATTTTACAGGTATGTAATTTTAATTAATATTTATATGAATTAATTTTGTACATTAATAATTTCTCTGGCATATTAAAGGTGAGTAATTAGATAAATTTTTGTTCATGAATAATTTGAAATTTGTTTTCGGGTAATAATAAAAAAATGCAATAGTTTTCCAAATTTTTCCCAAGCGAATGTAACAGATAACTATGTATGTACCTGTATTGTCTGTTTGAGTGGTTAATTGTATAAAGTATATCGCACCGATAACTCTAAGGAGGCTAACTCAAAAAAACTGTCTATTTTTATATTTACTATTTTATCACAAGGGGAATTTTTTTGGCAAATTACTAGGGAAATTAATTTAAGATCTTTACAGCGGGTAGATGAGACCGCTTCATTTAAAGGAACCATTGCGATATCTTATATACATATGTTGAATAAAACTCCACCGTGTTTTCCTTTATACTTTTTATACCCTTCCCCGAAGTTAAAAGGGTATATAGAAATTTGTCATTCCGTTTGTAATTCCTACAATATTGATTCTTGACCCTATAAAGTATATATGTATATACTGGATCCTTATGATTAGTGAAGTTTGAATCACAATGTCTGTCCGTCTGCTTGTGTGATATGATGGGAACCAGATGTTTACACACATATTGGATAAATTAACAACAAGAAAATGGATTTAAGCCTGGACGATGAATGTACAATCGAACTTCCATAACTAATGACTTTTCTTATTGAAAAAAGAACCAATTGCAAACTGGTGTTAATTTTGTTTTTTATTTTTTTTTGTTTAAAACAGGCACTATTTGAAAGTTGTATGTATGTATGTAATTGTAAAAACCAAGTTACAATAAAGCAAAGTACCGGAATGTTTTAACTTTAATTTAGGACTGCTATGTCGATATTCAAATGGCTACAAATGGCTAAGATATGAGCAAAAACCACGACTGCCTCTAATTTTACCCATAATTCACTTGTTGTTGTTGGTGTTGTTTCTTATTTAGAACACCAAAATCCAAAGTTTCCAAACTAGGTACTAGCGTCATGGTTATCGATAGACAACCATGGAAAAAATTTTGGGTGGAAGTGGATAAGTTGGCGGGGCACAAAATATATTTATTAATATCTTAAGAGCGGTTAGAGAAAAATGGTCCGAATTTGGTACATTTAGCTGGCTTATCAATATACAACCTCCATAAAAATATGGGTGGCATTGCGTGACATCTCCCGTACAAAAACCTTATAGATTCCTGTTCTTTTAGAGAAGGTCAAAGTTTCCAAATTAGGTACAACAATCTTGGTTATCAATACAAAAAATCCGGCAAAATGTGGGCGGATTAGAGAAGTGGCCGTGTCACAATAGATACATGTTATTTGAAGAACGGCATTTATATTAATTTCTGGTAAAGGGAATATAAGATTCGTCATTGACGAATATAACACTCTTACTTCTTTTGACCTAATTTCATTTAGACGGCAAGAAGCAGCCTTTGAGCTAGTTTAAGTTTTTTACATTGACATTGACATACATATATGACTTGAAAACTATTTTTTCCAGCTGTATCTAGACAGGTACGTTTTAAGTTCAGTACAATTATTACCTCTTCCAAGTTCCCTGACAGCTGGAAAGTAGGAAGAGTGATTCCAATACCGAAAGCAGCGTTTAAAAACTGCAGTCAAAGTAGAAAAACTGTAATTTCTTCCACTTCATAATTTGTCATTGGACAAAAAAAAAACCTTTGCTTTTACTTCTGATTCATTCAATGTAAACAGTCGCTGTCTAACCAACTCAAAAAGAGAAAAGTTGTATGTCACTTTTTTTTCAACAGTTTTTGGTTTCGACTGCAGAAAAAAAGCGAAAGTAAAACCTCCCCGAACAGATTTTCGTCCGATAAGCGCTTTGAACTCATATTCTAAGCTGCTGGAAATGTTATTAAGGGAACAACTATTAGAAAATCATTAATGTGGAAATGATTTAAATCGTTATCAATCGGGATTTAGAAGGCGTTTTAGCACTGCAAGTTTGATTTTAGACTGCATCGAGAATATAAGAAACAATTTAGACAAGAAACTTAGTTCTGCACTAATATTTTTTGATTTTGATAAAGCATTTGACTCCATTGACTATAAACGACTATAAATTAAGTTTTTCCCTCAATTTGACCTACGATTTTGGGCCTGCAATTTAACCAAGTCTTTTTTCACAAATAGTTACTTATATTTGCAGTATGATTCGGTCTGTTCTTCAGCCGCTAAAACCTAATGGAGGGTACCCCAAAGTTCAATTTTGGGGCCTTTTTGTTGTCTATATTGAATAATCTTTGCTTACATCCTTCAAAAACTCAATTCATGTGGCCCTCTCTATATTGTGCAACGCCCCATTTGATAATAAACGCGGCGAATATCAAATTTGTATTCATATTATAAAGGCTCAGGGTTGTACATAGATGAGAATCTGATTTTTGAGTTCCATATAAATCATGCTGTTTCGAGAATTAATTTTGTTTTAAGAAGATTGAATGCTATGGCATTGTACTTACCAAGTATTGCGTTATGTCTCCCATACAATTATATGGACTGGAATAGAAGGTTTAGCGGAAGTATCAAAAGACTTATGTGCGGTTGCACTCAAAAAAAAGTTCTTTTCGTATTAATTTTACTACATGTTTAATCACTTGTATTGTAACACCGCACATTTAACAATAATTTAACAGAATCACACAATATACATATCTTTGATCTAAGATATAGATCACGCACACACATATGACTTTTAATGCTATAAATCTATTAGAATATGATTTTAAAAGTTTAAAAAATCTGAGAATATTTGTACAATCTTATGGACAAAGAATGCTAACAGTTTTGGGAAAGCTGTGATGTAAATCATAAAGCCGGTAAAAGTTTAATAATTTCTAATATGTAATTTCAGAGATTTCATAATAAAATATTATTTCATTCAGTAAGGATTTCAGAAAAAAGCTGACAAGCTTTATTTACACTGTACTTCAGTTGAATGATAAAAATACTTAAATAGTGTTTCAGATTTGCTGTCTGTATTTTGTAAACGCTTTTCCGAATAAACTCGTGTTTTAAAATAATTCTAAGTTGTTTAACTTTAATAAAAGCTCAGACTTTTTAGTAATGCCCTTTTTAAATTTTTAAGGTTAAAGCTGTTTTTGATTTCAAGCATTATTTATCTTTTTTAAATAATGCCTGTTTCACACTATGCTACATTACACCCAGCAATATTTCATAAATAACAAAAAATTTAAAATCAAGCTTCAACTTTTTGTTCCTTTTTAATATTTTCGGTATACATTTTTAAAGTTTAATATTTAAATTTTAATTTAATAGTAAACTTTAAGCTCGTAGCTTGCAATAAAAGACGTAAACGGTGAACGCTTACGAGTTTTCGAAGCGTTACAAAGAGAAAGTACAAATCTTGTTCCAGTGTTGTTTTCGCATAGTCTGAAACGGGTATAATTTATAACACCTTGGCAAAATATAATTTTCTTCATAACTACTTGTTCTACGATAAATTTCACAATGTTCAGATATAATTAACTATCATTCTAATTGCTAACTGTCATTATATTGTTAACTGGTGGTTATAGTAATATGTAATTATAACTGTACTTGGTGAAATTTTCCGTTAACCTGATTAAAATATTTTTCAATTCATAATCATTTTTATTCGCGTCTTTTTAAAACTCTTTAATTAGATAAGTTTAAAATTATTTTTTTTAATTTGGAATCTTTAAAAAAACAGTTCTTTTATAAAATTAAGAAAATTGCTGAATTAGTTTTGAAAAAATTGGCTTAAAGCGAAATATATAAATAAACTTCGCAATAAGATACAAAATGTAGTTAAATTGACTTAAATAAAAGTATAATATAAAAATATATTTTAATACACTGACA
Source organism: Pollenia labialis (assembly GCA_949318255.1). NCBI lineage: Eukaryota > Metazoa > Arthropoda > Insecta > Diptera > Polleniidae > Pollenia > Pollenia labialis. The sequence goes on along the minus strand of OX439142.1, from coordinate 96,280,220 downwards.
AAAACAAAAAAAAAAAAAATATAGGCCAAAATAAATTAAATAAAATTTTATCATTATTACAATACTCTAGATAAATCTGTAAAACTAATTATTATAAAATGTTTAAAAAAATTTAGAGAAATGAAATACAACTAGATACACAATGTAATAAATAATTTACAAGTAAATTGTTCTTGTAAAAGAATAAAAATAAAACCACTACTCAGCACAGATTAGAAACAACCAATAAGAAGTTCTTCTGAAATATTTTCAAAGCTCAGGACAAAATGTATACTAATTTGAAATATTTAAAATAAAAGAAATTATTAAGGTCAATAAATACTAATAGAGAGAAAATTTTGCAATTAAATTTACCCCCACAATAAAATTGAATACGTGCAACAAAACACAAATACATATATTTTTGCATGCGAATCTTATGTATATTTGAATTTAAATTTCATATATTGCAAAACAATAAATGTCATTAATGCATATTTGTGCATATTTAATTCATATAAGATCAATTTACTTGTAATCTACATCTGTTTTCATTATGAATTTCATTTGCATTTACATTATAATTTTAATTGTAAATATTATAACAAAAGTTATTGCAGAAATGTTAGTAATAATTATTTATGTACATATGTATGTATAAAATGTATTCATGTTTTGTAAGTAAAGAAAGATTAATAAGATTTGTATATATTAATTACCAAAAACAAGTTACGAAATGAATTTACTATTTAAATTAGCATAAATTCTGGGTAAAACAATGTAGTTTAATATTTAAAAGCATTATAAGCAGAATATATATTTAATGTCATTTACTTGATTATAACGAATTTATTTTTCTCATTATTTCTAAGTGCAGTTTAAACAGATGGCGAAAAACTTTCCTTGATTTATATAATATTTTTTTTTTTTTCATTTTACAAGTTTTAACTTGGGCCAGAGCTCCCTCCCAATTCGTAACACTGAGCATACGATGCTTATCGGCTTTTACAGAGACTACATGAATGTCAACAAAACTATAAAAAAGAGGTATATGAGCCAAGAATTAAGTCAGTTGAATGATAAATATGCCACATTTTGTTTACCTAACTTTATTCTTAAATTAAAACTTTTAAAAACAAATTTGCCTGATTTTTTGTTTACAACTGGAGTTGGTGCACAACTGTTTGTCAAGAAGCAACTTCTTTCACATTTCAAATTTTTAATACGGTCTAAAAATAAAAATCAGATGTTAGAAGTGAGCCAAATATGTGTTCAATTTGATAACGGATAGTGTCGAAATTTAGTCACTATTTGGTCTCATTTAAAGAACAAACTGTTAACATACCTACAACACATAAGTCTCATTTCGACAACATGTTGATTATTTTAGGAAAGTACACCGTTAGTAAATTGACAACATTTAGTTGTCATTTTGACAGCACATTGTTCTCAGCCTGGAAAATAATAACCCATTGTGAAGCAAAACACATGAGATATAAATTTTTTTCATTTATTTCTTTAATATTTTGACCTTTTCTTATTTAAAGATTTTCTACTACTGGAACTAATTAGACATCATAGTGCTTCATTTGTCCAAAACATAGAGGGTCATACAAATATTACAAATACTGTTGCAGGACAATATTCCTTGTGACAATAATTTTTCATTAAATTCAACGCGTAGACCTTAGTGCGGCAAAGCTTAATTCAGATTAGGGATGCCAATCTCGAATCCCGAATACCGAAATCCCGGAATTATTCTAAAAATGTAAGTCCTGAATTTTGGATTTCGTAAAAATGTGCTAATTTTTTTTTATCAAATGTAACTATATTCAAATAAACGTGAGTCACTCTGTTAAAAACCACTTCAAAAATTTAATATTAAATCATACTGGCAATGAATTTACTTTTTAACTGGTTACAAAAAGAAGTCGCAAGTGAACAAATGTTTCATGCAATGCATTTTGTATCCAGAAAACAAAATCAGAAGATAAAGATCGGTGTGGTCTTTTTCTAGGTGAATGATAATAGAAATGCGCACGCAAAATGCAAGTTGTGCAAAAAAGTGTTAAAGGTGGTTCTACCAAAGTTCTTTTGACACATATTTGCTTAGGTTTATTTTATTAGATTAAAACTTGCTTAAAATATGTTAATATTGTCATATAGCATATATGTAGCTTATTAATAACGGCAGCATATGCTTGCAATAAAATAAGGTATTGATTATCAGACGTCATTAATTTGTTTTAGAAGCTTTTTAAAATATAAGTTTTAATACATAATTAAACTATTTTATTTTGTAATGAGCTTAATTTTCTTCATGAATTAATTTGTTTTAATACTTATACATACTTCCGTATTCACAAACGATTATTAAATTTAACAAACGTTTATTAAGGATAATTTTCATAGTGAATTTGTTCTTTAAACCTTTATTAAATTTTAAAAATGTTTTTTGAATACAAGCATAAATTTTTGATTACATGAATTTTAAAAATTGGCTTTTATATATGAAATTCCGAAAAATCCCGATCCGTACCGGGATCCCATTTTTTTTAAATTAAAAATCCCGAATCCCGGGTTTCAAAAAATCTGGTCCCATTTGGCATCCCTAATTCAGATCTTCTCTAACTAAAAGGTGTCCCAGTTAGAATGCACTTTTTATTTTAATATAAAAAAACACGTATTTTTAAGGAAGTTGTGAATTTTTTAATTGGAATGTAAAGAAGACCTGTTCCTTTTAAGTATGTATTAAAATATCCTTCAACTGGCCCACACGGCTCTGATGACAGGCCATTAATTTTTTCACAAAATGTTCCATGACCATGGCAGAGATGTGGATGTATCTCACCAATGACACGTTGGATCTCGGATTTGAGTTTAGGAATTCTTTTTGGCTTATTCGCATAAGCTCGAGATCTCACAAAACCAAGAAAAAAATCGTTATATCTCATGATCTTGGTGGCTGGCTGGTATCAGACTTTCTTGAGATAACTTTTTCTGGAAATCTTTGCTTTAATGGGATTGTTTTGAGTTTTCAAGTCACATTAAATTTCTGGATTTAAAAACTTAAAATAAAAAATAAAGTTTAATAAGTTAAAAATTACTTAATAAATTCATAAACAAAATAATTTAAAGCCCAAGTTTTTTTAAAAACTGCCTATTGCGATGCAATACTTTTAATACAGGTTGCGGCAATAAATAGTTAATTCTTGTAAAAAAGCTTTTGAATATTTTTATATGAAAATACATAGTTAAATAGTAAAACTTTTCATACACAAACATTTTATTTTGGAAAACGAAGCAGAAAATAATAATAATGCATTTGAATTAATTTGCAAATTGTAATTTGGATATAAAACTTATAAAATTGCAAATACGAATCGAAAAGCATTATAACTATCAAAATATTTTTAAAGTTAATTTCCCATTTGCAAGCGAATTAAATACTTGGAATTAAATTTTACATTGACTGGTGTTTAGTTTGCATTGTATCATCATCGACATGTTAAAAATTAATCGCTTGGAAATAAAAATTTCTTAATTTTTTTATAATTTTTTTTAAATAAATTACCCAGCATTTACACGTGAAAGTAATTTCATGAAAGTCGCAATACACTCACAATTTTTCACTAACACATTTACATTTTTTTACTTTCAGCCCAACTTTCAGCTTGCTTTCAATGAAAATTTCAAGAAAGCGATTTTTTGACAATTTCATGAAAACAAATGACAATAAACTAAGCAGTGTTGCCTATTTAAAATTTGCATTTGAAATTTCAGGATTGTGTTAAATTATAGTTACAAAAGCAACTTGTTTTGGACGTATATATAAAGAATTTTAATATATTTTTTAACTACAATTATTTGAAACACAACTATTCTTATTAAAGTGGATAAATATTAGGAAAATAAATAAAAATAAATATTAATTGGAACGAATGCCTAAAGTTCGGCGTGAGTATTTGTCTTGGCAACTCTGAAATTACAAATAAGAAAAACAATAAAAATGGAGGCAAAATTAAGCAATAAACAAATTATTAAATTAATAATCCCACCCCATTTTGTGGGATATGAACCACAAATCCTACAGAAGGAACGACATTAAAAAAAAATCGTATGAAGCTATTGCAAAAATTATTAAAATCCTTGTCGTCGTCTTCCCACAGTAGGTCTCTCAGTAAATTCGCTTCCACATCGAATTCACATCTTTTTATTAATAATGGCTTAACCCACTGCCTCCTATTTACTGATTTTTTTATTTTCATATCTTTTTTTTTGTTTTGGTTTTCAATTTCTAGTTTTTTTAGTTCTAAAACTAAAACAATTTTTGCCACTTTGCGCTTTGACGACATTTTTCAAATGAACTTTAACTTTCCTGTGTAATCGAACAAGAAATTTTCAAGAAAGTCGCCTATTTCATTGAAATTTTTACTTATAATACATATACAGAAATTTCATGAAAGAACTTTCATGTGTAAAGGCAGTGTTAATTAAGATTTTAAAAATATTGGACACAACTTTAAACCGGGTTTTCTTTATAAAATTTTTATTTAAATTCATTGTTCAAATCGAGCGAAAACCTATAAATGAGAAATTTTAAAATTTTGTATCTGTTGGCAGCATTTCCAGTTTGTTCACTTTATTTGTAGTTTTGATGTCGATCTAATGGATCTTACATAAATCGTGATCCATTTTGAGGTTCCCTATTTTTTTAAAGAAAAAAAAAACACAAAAAATTCAAATTTAATAGGAAATGTTTATTATCATTTGAAAGAACAATCTTTGGCATTTATTTTTTGAAGACAATGTCTATCAAATGTTGGCGGTTGCTTTGTCGCATCCGTCGAGTCAAATTTTCGATGACTCGTTCGAACATTTCGACCGGTAACTGGGGAATGACACGCGTGATGTTTTCCTCCAAGGTCTGAATCGTAGCGGGTTTGTCCGCATTAACTTTAGACTTTACATATCCCCACAGGAAAAAAAGTCTAACGGTGTGATATCACACGATCTTGGTGGCCAATCGACCGGCCCAAAACGTGGAATTATGTGCTCACCGAAGTGTTCACTCAATAAATCCATTGATTGATGCGATGTGTGGGAAGTGGCACCGTCTTGCTGAAACCAAATGTCGCCGATATCACGAGTTTCAATATCAGGCATCAAATAGTCGGTTATCATGGCACGATAACGATCGCCATTGACGGTTAAGCTCGCACCGGCGTCATTTTCAAAGAAATATGGACCGATGATTCAACTATCAGCTACGACCGCTATATTTTTTCCACAGCGTGCTGGACGTGGTCTATTCGGTCGAATATTATGCAATAAGTAATGCTGGGTCTCAAAATGGGTGATGTTGTTGCGAATAGTACGCTCAGTAGGCCGATTATGTTGACCATTAGTTGAGTAAAGTGCACGAAACACATTCCTCACTGAACGTGAGTTTTCGTTGTTCATTCGTTTGTCTTACCATTTTGCAATGCCAAACAATACTAAACAACAATAACATGACATCTGTTAAAAAAAGGCTATTGAAAAAAGTATATCTTCTTAAAACGCCCATTATTTATGCGAGGATACATTCTTATATGCCTTACAGAAAACTCCAAATCAGTAACATTCTTCTTTTTTATCGAGATTGTCATTCATGCCGACAACAGAAGGATTTATTGGTTTTTGGTGTGATTTGGAAAAACGATATTTCTTCCTAAGTTTAAATGTTACTCCACCAGTAATTCGACTGAGTAATATAAGATACTCCACCAAGCCAAAGTTAAAAAGAATGGGTAAAAATGATTACATATGGCAACTGTTAAAACCCGCAAAAACAGTTACCGGGCACTGGTTGACGATACCAAGCCTATGCCAAATGAAATGTAAAATGTACGAAAGGCAATAATACGTAAGTTGCTTCCAGCCCAAAGCAGTTTACGAATCTGTGTAGTGTTGTACTTATAACAGAAAGATCTGATTAGCAAGTATTACTCTGTTTTATAAATGTTATCCTGGGTAATCTTAGTGGGCAGCATGTTTAATGCTTAAAATAATTCTGCACTGAGTACCCCTTTAGCGCAATTTATTTCCCAATTTTAACTGTCATTATTCATTTAAAGTTGGAGTTTGTCATCTTGGTGCCCTGAACAAGAACAAACATAAATCGTACCCAATTAACAAGATTTTGTTTACTCAACTTTTGTGTTTTTTTCCAGCATTATTTCGCTTTCGAAAATGTTCGTTAAATTTTCCATAAAAGTGGAACTATTTTACGGGGCCCCAAATCCATCGACACCGTTTGCATGTGTCATTGGGATTCAAAGAACTCTTAACATATTTTTTTTTCGATGATATTTTTTTAGTCTCTCAAATTATTGCGTTAAAGTCGTAAAACAAAATCGGTAGGAAGGTACTTTTAACAACGTTTAAAAACCGCACAGATTTTTGTTTGACATTTTTGTTTTGTAAAAAATTTTTTATACTTTTGTACAAGAAATGAAAATAGAAAAAAAAAACTGAAAACGTATTCGCAACATTCCACAGCAAATCCCCTAAAGCAAAAAAAAAATGAAATTGTGTCAAAATAGTCTTAATTTTAAGACATTTATGTAAATATAAACTGACCAATAAATAGAAACTAAAACAAATGAATTTGAAATTTAATTTGTAAATATTTAAGTACTAGAAGTAATTATCTGTAAACTTACATGTAATTTAATGTACTTAAAAGTAATATAGAATAATAATCTATAATAAAAAAAAACTAAACCTAAATATAGGTATACTAAAAACTAATTTCTAGCAGTAATAATTAATTGGTAAAATAAAAAAATTATACTATAAATTGGCTAAAAGAATAAAAAAATATTAATTAATTAACAACAACACAAACAAAACTAAAAAAGAGCAGGAGTCAGTTACCTATTAGTAATGAAACAAAAACAAAATTAAATAAGGAAAAAAATTAAAATTAATTTAAAATACACAAAAAAGTAACAATTGATTTGCTTTTAAAGCAAAAACAAAAAAAAAACCATACTAACAAAAAATTAAAAAAAAAAAATTACTGCTTGAAATAAAAAATTAAACAAAAAAGGAATAAGGAACTGAAGATTGCAATGTGTAAATACATAACTGTAGAATAAAAATAGTATATAATTACTTAATATTAAAAAAATTTATAGATAAATTAAAACACACACACAAACATTAAAAACAGGGAAATTAAAAAAATCTAAAAACACAATAAAATAAAAAATAAAGTAAACTGTATAAAAACAGTATTAAAACAAAAAAAGTATAAAAACTATAAGAATTTATTAAAAAAGAATCCAAAACAAAACACAAAATAAACAATAAAACTATAAATAAAATAATTAAAAATAAATAAATATATTTATAGCAAACCAAAAAAAAAAAAAACAAAAAAATTATATTAAAAAAATCAAACTAAAACAAATCCCAAAAAAAAAAATATACTTATATACATACATACAATATAATAGTCTATTGTAGTTCAATAATGTACAATTTAATGTCTTGATAATGAAAATGAAAACAACACAAATATAAATTAAATGAAAAAAAAAATATTAAATTATCACCCAAAATATAAATATAAATTGAATTTATAATGTATTATTAATAAAATTCTTGCAAATAATAAGTTTTCAAATGATTTTTAATTTAAACAACAAATTTAATTATTTTAATTAAACTCAAACACATACATTCATAAAAACAGCCCTAAGCCTACACTAAATAAAACATACAAACAAAACAAGTCAATAATGAATGAATGTTTCTTAATTGTTGTTGTTACAACCACAACAACAACTACCAACAAAACTAAATAATTAATTCTACTTACATAAATTTCAAATAAAGTAAAGCGAAAAAAACTAATAATTGTAATGATAATGATTGGAAAGTAAAATTAAATTACAAAAAAAAAACAGAATAACAAAAACAAAAAAAAAAACATCTGAGGATATCAAGGGTCTTATAAAAATAAAAACAAAAGAAAAAAACAACAACAACTAAAGAAATAAAAAATTAAATATTGAAATATAAAACAATAAAAACAATGTTGTCTTATTTTTGCAACCCTTTTTAGGGCCAAATCAAGGGAAAAATAAATTTTCTTAGAAAAATACAATTCAGAAGCTAATTCAGGGTGTCCAAGCATGCCTGGATAACACGGCTGCCAAACTTGATGATTTCTCTTATTTATTTGCTTCGAAAATAGCAAAGTGCCGATTTGCTGATTTTTTCTAAAAGTGACAATATTATTTAGTCTTTAAAATAACACAACTTTAAATCATTTTTTTTTTTGGTTGGCACATTGGACACCACAGGCAGAACAAACATTTTTGTAAACGATACGGCCAAAGTTCTTCTCGAAATTTCTTCGCTTTTTCTTTATAAATGTATGGGCTAAAGCAAAATTTCTAGGTGTTTGGCGACCAGCGTTACCGCTATGCGACTAAAGTCGCATTTTTGCCCCTTTTTGACAGCAGTGCCACTTTTTTGGCCCCTTAGTTTTAAATCCCCTTTTGTATAATTTTGTAGTTTTTTGTGCCCCTTTTGCCCCTTTTTGAACCAAATCTTTTTTATACTGGCAATATTATATTACTTATCATGGAAACCAGGGGGGCTACTCTCTATTGTGATGCGAAAGAAAATTGTACTCTTTAATAAGTTTGCGCATGTGTCTTTCGAATCTTTTAGGTCCTAATTTTGTAAAACACAACGCAACGACAAAGAATTACATTGAAAGCAAAAACAAATTCATAAATATTTTGTTATTTTGTTGTTGCCTCTAACAGAAATTCACATTGGTTTTTAAGATTTCATACGCCTCATTGTTTGTGGCGTTGAACATTTTAAAACGGTAAATAAATTTCTGTACAAAGCAACAACAAAATTACAAAATATTTGTGAATTTCTTTTTGCTTTCAATATAATACTTTGGCGTGCGTTGTGTTTTACAAAATTAGGGCCTTAATTTTTTTTCTTTTCTAAATCATCACTTTATTTTATTTAAATTTTCCAATTTCAAATATTTTTACACACTTTGGCATTTCATTTCTGTAAATCCGCGCCATCTTTAATTTTTAGTGCAACTATTGCTTAATTTTTAGAACAGTTTGCGAAAGTGATAGAGAGTACCATGTTGGCATTAGCATCGCATTGTAGAGTAGACCCGCAGAAATATGCACTAAAAAACGCGTTTTATTCGCATTAAATATGCAGTAAAAACTTGAAAATATGCCCCAAAAATTGTTAAAAATATGCCCCAAAAAATCAAAAATTGCTAATTCGAAAACAAAATATTCCACAATTTAATTTGGAACCGAATGTTATCTAGTTATTAACATCCATATAAGATGTTTTGTCCTAAAGAGATTTTAGGGACGGTCACTAAATTATAAATTATTTATTAATTATAACATTTTAAAGGAAGTAAAAACTATTTATAGATGAGAGCTTTGGGTAAATGTGAACCGATTCTAAAAGAATTTAATTTACAGTAAAATATTTGTGGGGCGAATTTAATCTAAATACCAAATAAATTAAATAGTTTATGGACAGAAAGAGTCTAATTTGGAAAGAAATTTTTATTTACATAGACTTCGCCCTTGTTAACATGGTTAATATGGACAGACAACTAGCCACATGGACATCGTTATATCACTTTAAAAAGTGATTCTGAGTCGATATACTAAAATATTGGTTCAGATTTCTGTTTTTAAAGTTGCTCCTTTTTTTCTCAGAATTCCCCTTTTGAGACTTTTTTTTAAATCCCCTTTTTGTGAAAATTTTTGAAAATTTTGAACGGTAACGCTGTTGGCGACATGACGATTTTTGTTTTTTTAGCGATATTTAAAAAAGCTTGTGATTATTTTGGCGAATTCTTCAATCCATTTTCCCTTATTTTTCTTATTTATATAAAACATTTTATGAGTACGGGTATAGTTTTTTCTTTGAATTTTTAACAAATTTAATTAAATTAAAACCGAAATAAGACCACAATTGTTTTGGATGACAAACTGATAATATTTCCAGATAATTATCTGTAAAACAATAAGAAATTGTTGTTTTGTGAAATATGGACATGCAACATGCAACATTTCGGGTTAATATAATTGTGTAACAATCATCGGATCTTCGTTAAAAAGCTAGTCAATTTATATTTTTTTTTTTTGGAAAATAACTGGCTGCTCAACAAAATATTTTCCATATAAAATTATATGCGAACGTTTACGTTCGATATTGTTGAACAGGAAGTAAATTCTAAAAACTGAATCGTTTTCGATTACATATACATTTGAATTTTAAAAATTTTAACAATAAAGATTCGTTCCCAATGTCAGCAACATTTTTACTTGGTGTTGACAATAAACGTTTTCATGATTTAAATTGTGGGCTTGCGAAAAAAAATTGTTGCTTAGTTGTGAACACCAAGAGGAATTGTTGCTGGCATTGTAAACAAGCCTAATTACAAATGATTAAACAATTCTTCTTCTTATATAGATAGAAAACTACGTCGTCAGTTGTAATAAAACAACAAGTTAAAGTGTTTTATTCGGCTATGCCGCTTATTTTCTGCCCTATACTATTATACTTGTTTGGCGAAGTAATGGACCAACTTAGCTCATTTTTTACACTTAATGTTCATTATACATATTAAAAAACATATGAGCCAAATATGATGCTTCGGCTTATATGAACTCATTTTGTAAATTTTCATTTATATAAGTTTATTTAGGTAGGTGGAAGAGGAAAAATAAAGTTCATAGATTTTAAAAAAGACTTCAAAAAGTTTCGTTTAAAAAAATAATAACAAGTTAGAGTGCTATATTCGGCTGTGTCGAATCTTTAATACCCTCCACCGACTGTTCGAATATTTCAGGGGGGATATCTATATGATGTCTATTTATTATTAATATATCTTTATAAAAACAGACATCAGCATTAAAATTGGTTGGTTTGAGGTTTAGATCTACATATATTAAATTATTTAGCAATTTTAACTAGCTTGAGTAACAGTTTTAACTCAATTTTTGTTATGATTGCATTATTTTTTACGGTTTTAGGCGTACTAAACTGTTTTCCGGTAGTAGGGTTTATATGGGTCCTAAGGTAAATTATGGACCGATCTTCACGAAATTTTACAGCGTGATTTCCAGTCGAATAAAACAAATTTTTGCAAAATCTTATCTCATTCCGTGCCTTGTGCCACCATGTATGTATGTTATTTTTTGTAACAAAATTATCATTTTTTTAGGTGGTGGTTCCACATTTTGATTCATAGCTCTGGTCCTACTACACCGATTTTGCTGAATTTCAATCCCAAACTGCTTAGGATAACTACAAGCAATTTGGCAAAATAAAAAGAATGGAAAAAAATTGTGTCAATAAAGCCAATGGTGGTATATATTAACATTAATCTTTTTAAGTAAATATTCTGGAACAATTTTACCAGGGCCCAAATCATCACACATGTGTTCGAATGAACTTTCGTATCGAATAAAACATCATGAATCGAAATTTGTTTAAAATGTATAATAGATTTTTATCTATTATACAACAGTGTTAATAGTGTCCTAAACAGAAAAAATAGAAAATCGACTTTAATTAAACAATTCGTTCAGACAATTAAATATTTAACTAATTTTGCCCCTGCAAAGGAATTGATCATATCAATTAACGGATTTGTATTTTCGAGTCATGGGACACAAATTTAGTCAATTCAAAAATTATCAGATGAAGCTCATTTTGCTCTTAGCGGATATGTAAACAAGTAAAATTGTCGTATTTAGGGCACAAAAAACCCTCACGCATACATTGAAAAGCCGTTGCATCCAAAACGAGTCACTGTTTGGTGCGAATTTGGGTCCAGAGGCATAATTGGGCCATTTTTCTTCGCAAATGGACAAGGAGTGGCCGTTACAGTCAGTGTTGATCGTAATCGGGCCATGGTGAACGAATTTTTGTTCACAAAAATTGAAGAGGAGGATATTGGCAACATTTGGTTTCAACAGGACGGCGCTACGTGCCACACAGCCGAAGCTACACTCGATGTTTTGCGCCCTGTTTTTGAAGGTCGCATTATCGCCCGCAGAGCTGATGTCGATTGGCCAACTCGGAGCTGCAATTTGACACCGTTGGAATATTATTTGTGGGGTGCCGTCAAAGATAAGTGTTACGCCGACAAGCAAGAGACAATTGACGCTTTAAAGGACAATATTCGTGAAGCCATTGGTGAAATACAGCTGCACACAATCGATAATGTGCTTAAAAATTTTACCGATCGTGTAGGCTATTTTCGATTATTTTCCGTTATTAACCGGAAGGATTGTACTTTCAAATAAAAAAAAAAAATTTGAGAAAATATTCAGTATTTTTTTTTATAGCATTTAAAAAAAAAAGTTAGTTGGTGGACCCAGTCTTCGTAAAACATCTCAAAGTAATGGTGTTTTCTTTTTGACAATAATGTTCCATGACCATTCGCGTGGGTTTTTGTTTTATTCTAAAAAAATATGCAAAATTGTGAGAAGTTGTCTTTTAATTTCTAAATATGTTGCAAAACTAAATGGCAAATTTGTTCCATTATTTCTGACCCCCAGTTATAATTGAGTGAGAGATAATACCTTTTTTGCATCTGCGTTAACTACATTTTTGGAAACTTTGGCTTTTGCCGTTGCTCAGATATACAGCAAAAAGTCATAAAAATACAACAACCACAAGGGATTTTTGGAAAAAAGTAGAGGTATTCGTGGTTTTTTGCTGAATATTAATAGCAAAATTATAATAAGAATACCTAACATAATGATACCCCAACCAAGTCCCCATCATATCTGGGGGCTTCGGAAAGCCCATTTCAACAGACAGACGGACAACCATTTTTGAACTTCGCTTTTCATTAGGACCCAGAATATATACACTTTATAGGATGTAGGATCAATATTGTAGAAATTACGAGCGGAATGACAAAGTTATATACATATACCCTTTCTACCTTCGGTGAAGGGTATAAAAATTATATAAACTTAAGTATATTAATAGAATAAGACTAAGCTTAAAGCTATAATTAAGAGCAACTAATTATCATAAAAGAAGCATTTCTAAATTTGTGAAAGAGGCTTTTTAAGATTAGTTTTGAAAATAGAAATTCGAACAATATTTCTTGTGTTCTCAGGAAAGTAATTTAACTCCAAACTACCAATGTCTTCTACCCACTGTTTTGTGGTTTCCAGTCGACATCTTGCTACTCTTAAGTTCGTGTTATTCCTTGTGTTGAAAATTGTTGAATTTCTTGAAAAAGTTATTGTATGATATCCAATTTTTTTGAAAGATTTAAAAATACACAGAAAAAATAGAAACTCGACTTTAAATTAACAATTTGTTCAGACAATTAAATATTTTATAAATTTTGCCCCTGCAAAGGAATTGATCATATCAATTAACGGATTTGTATTTTCGAGTCATGGGACACAAATTTAGTCAGTTAAAAAATTAATTGCATAAACAAAAAAATACACCACATACACACAAACATTTAGGTTTATGGGTTTTGATTAAAAAAATTAATTGCAGCAAACAAAAAATTAAATGAATAATTAATGTACACCAATTAATTATTTAATTGAATAATTTTTTGCAAACATTTTTTCTGTGTATATAGCAAAAGTTGCATTCTGTGTAAGCCGTGCACAGTTTAAGCTACGTCCTTATACAAAGGTACTGTTGGATTCCAAATAGTTTAAATGACTGTGTATTAAAGCCTGTACATTACCAGTTTTGTTTTCTCGTTGAATTTATTCTTAAGCTACGGATAATAATTTGGATTTTCGTTTCTGAATATGTGTATCCCATGAAATATTACTTTGCAAGTGCACACCAAGATATTTTGTTGAAAAACTTTCATTTACTTGTTTTCCATCTCCCAAATGCTCAAAACTTGATTGTGAAATAAATATTGTCTAAATCGCAATATTTTCGTTTTTTCGGCGTTAAGCTTCAATCTATTAAGCCTAACATATTCTAAAATAAGTGCGGAATCATACTCCATATGAGCTTTTAAAACAGTTTCATGTTTATAGGGATAAAAAAGACCTTTGACATAAACATTTTTCCAAATAACTGAAGATTTTGTATATCATTTGCATAGATTTTAAATTATAGTGGATCTAATACGGTACCCTGAGGAACTTTTTTTTTATTTTTTTTTTATTTTCCTAAGCTAATCCCGCGAAGCTCTTCGCTTGTCTGCAGGACAGAAACCAGAGTCTCTGGCGGATATCGAACCCGCAACCCCGGCGCTGATAGACTAGCTCACTACTAGCTAGCCTACCGGGGCATTCCATATTTAAAGGAACTTTCTTTCAAGAATTTAATTTAAAAATTTCCAACATTTCCAAAATTTCAATGCAGAATGATTACGAAAACATGCTGCTGGTGGCTTTAAATTAAGAGTTCTTCTGTAAACAAAGGGCGGAATACAACAAAAATTAAACAAACATGCGTAACGGGTAGATAAAAAATAATATTCTTTCACTTTGACTTAAGTCAATGACAGTTTGTCATTAAATCGAGCATAATGAGTCTTTTAATATAATTTGGTCATCCATACAAAATATCTCTCAAAACGCGGTCTGGATTTAGGAAGTAGGCGCGTCACCAAACAAAGAAAGTGAAATTTTCGAACATCTAGAGAACGGTTAAAGTAAAATTGTTTAAATTTTGTGCAAATAATATGGAAATGAATACACAATATCCGTCAAAGCTGGGAGAAAATTGGGCGTATCAAACCCCATACAAAGACAATTTAAAGTATACCTATGTAGTTACAGTAAAATACTTCAAATGTTTAACAAATACTTTGGTAATCTATACAAAACATCTGTCAAAATGTATGCTGGTTTAGAGAACTGGTACTGGCGCATTCCATACAAAGACAATGTATATTGGGAACGGTAACAAAAACATTTTCCAAATTTGGTACACATACGTTATTTAGTTGTAAGAAATGTCTTAGGATTATTAAACAGATTTTGAAAACAAGAAGTTGTGCTTTTCGAGGAGATCTAAATATATTTTTTTTGTTTTTACAGAATATGCTGAAACTTATTGCCAAACAACTCTAACCTTCGAAAAATATTCATGTTATTCGTAATTTCATTAATTATTAATTATCCGGGATCGACAAAGAAAGGAAGATTTTTTCAAGCGACTAACCGTGATTATCTCAATTACAAAATTCAAATCTACTGCGTCCAAACGTAGCATTGAGGCAATTCATTGAAATGAAAGTTTTGCTGTCAAATGGACAGCAAAAATATGCGTATGATATCTACTCTCATGGAAGTTGTAAATGACGATACTGGTGGCATCCTTTTTTTGGACAATCGCGGTGAAACCGAAACAACTTTTTGGATCCCTGAATGCTCACTGAATGGAGATGCACTAGAACTTTCTTTATCAGGTATTGAAGCTACTTTGTTCATTCAGCACTCAAATCGCTATTAAATTTGCAAATTTATGAAACTCCAGCATGCAGTATTTTCAAGAACTCTGCAATAGCCAAAGTTTTGAAGCAAATAAAATAAATAGTTTGGGATGAATACACGATGGCGCAAAAGTAGTCATTAGGAGCACTACACCGAACAATGCAAGATCCACGAAACAATCGGATCCGTGTCGGTAATGCGTTGATTCTGTTGGTAGGTGAATTTCGTAAACATTGCCAGCTATTCCACGGTTGACGCCAGCGAATGAACTTTGCGCAACTTTGAAGTCTTAATTTTGTGGAAGCACGTCAAGAAATGTGAGCTAAGTATTAACATGCGCGTCGAGATACATAATGATCCATTTGGAAAATTATTTTCTAAACAATTACTATACATCGGCAATGGCAAAATCCCTGTTGATATTTCGACCAGCTGCATTAAGTTTCCTGTTAATTTTTTGCCAGTTCACCTAATAAAGAATCGATCGGACACATGTACAACAGTCGATATGCTTGTATCCTCTTTATGGAGAACTCTTGTAGAGTGGATACTATGAAGATCTGGAGCTGTTTTCAGGGGCAATTCATAATTTGTAGGAAGTCAAAGTTCCAGCTGTCCGACTACTTTTTTGTTCATATTTACATATATGTAAATTAATTTAAAATTTTGTCTTATATCTACATATGTATGTACTTAAGGTCGGTGATGCAGAAAAAAGTGGCCACGTTTAAACCAAAACTTTTGTGGTAGTTTTTAACCTTTTTAATTCGTTCTTCGGTTGTTAAACGTATGTAAATGGAAAGCCATTCATTTAATAAATAACACTTCAGATGAGAAGTATTATATACATACATATGTACGTACATACATACATATGTACATTAGGAGTATAACTCATTCCCATTTTTTGCAAATATCAAAATGACCCTAGCATAGTCGAATAGTCCATTGAAAACTATTAAACAAAATTATATTAATTGTTCGCGGTTTTCAAAAAAAGTCACCCACAGAACGCGTCAAAGTTGGTAAATTATTTTTTTTTTATTTGTACTTATGTATATGTATGTACATTTAGGCAAAAACTCGCAGTTTTTTATGAAATTATCATGTCCCTTAATAATTAAGAAACTTTTTAACATTTTTTTATTTATTAATAAAATATTAAAAATTTTTTAATAAATTTTTTTCTTTAGGGATTTTAGAAAATCGCTTTTGTGGGTGAGGTTTTTATTTTCAAACGACCCAAACAAATTGTTTTTGTAAATAACACAATTTTCGCTATCGCGAAATGCTAGGGCCAAAATTTGGTTATTCAACAAGATCAACAAGAAGTGTAAGTAAGTAATAACTCAAAATTTTATTTTTTTACTTTCTGGTATAAATCGACGCGTAACATTCATATCTACCCGCTGTAAAAATATTTGTTAACTTTTTTTGTAATGAAACGGTTGGTTTAATGTAAAAAAGTTATATTAAAATTTGTTCTTTCTTTCTCTACTGTGTATGAAGAAGAAAAAAAAAACCAAGGAACCCGTAAGAACGACGAACAATTCAAAAATACATATGTATATATATGTAAATACTAGGCAATCATGATTTTGAAGTAAGTACAAGGAAAAAACTATTTTTATTTATTTTTGCCTGTATTCACAAAAAAATTTTAAACTTAATAAAGGTTTAAAGAACAAATTTACTATGAAAATTATCCATAATAAACGTTTGTTAAATTTAATAATCGTTCTTGAATACGGGGATTTATCTTTGCACTTTTTTACAGTTTTTCTTTTTTTTTTTTGTTTGTGTTCAGAAAACATCTTAAACAGTAAATAAAAAGAATTACCAGGCTTGCAGAAAATCCAGAAAGTGTGTGTTATAAAGATAGAGAATTTGTATAGTACATATGCACATACATACATATATGGTATTTCTTAATGTACCCTACGACAGGAATTGGTCGGTACTTACATTCGTTAATAAGGTAACCATTCAAATTTATTTGCAACAAAACACTTTGATTAACAGCCAATCCCACGATGTCCACGTTAACGTTCGCATAGAAAATAAATAACATTCAAAACAAAAACAAATTTTAGAAAATGTAAATTTTTATTTGGGTTTCTTTCTTGTGGACATTTTTAAAGATTTTACATAAGAGCAATGTATCAGGTAAAAATAAATTTCAGCAGTATATTTGGCTCGTAAAGTTGTTTTGCTCTCATAAATGTAAGACGGATGAAATACATATGTATGTATCTATGTACGTATAAAGTGCGTATTGCTATTTATTGTAACACTGCTTTATATGATAAATTATAGACCGATCATCACGAAATTTGACAGTGCTGTTAATGTTACGCACCAAGTATTATTACAGTATCAGTAATTGTGCCGGTCTTATGCATACTAGACTATTTTCCAACAATAGCCTTAATATCGGGCATATTGTAAAATATAGACCGATCCTCACGAAAGTGAATTGAAACTCATTTTACAGATTCATCTAAATTGAATTAATTCAAATCAATAATTCATTTCTAATTGACTACAATTTGAATTGATTTTGTATATTTTTTGCTACATAATAGGAATCAAATTTTTAGATATTGGCAAAATTCTATCAAAATGAACAATTTTGTTTATCAAAAAATGTGAAAATATTATTAAAAGTGTGCTTAAATTACTCGCCAATTTACAGAAATAGTGTGTCTGTAACATTTTTGTGAGAAAAGTTCCCGCTTTGAACTGTCAACTAATCTCACGAATAAAAATGGGGCGAGACACAATTTTAAGTAATATCATATTTGTTTATTGTCGAATTTTTTTTAAAATTATTCAATTGAATTTTAAAGATTTAAGCAACTTTGCTGTTTATTCGAAATTATTACTACTTTTACTACAATTGGAAAACTTGTTTACTGTTTGTATTGAAAACTTCCAACTGCAATAAAAATAGTACAGCCCAATTATGAATACAAATTCCCTGGGAGTTTTTTCCCTTTTCCCATTTTTACAATTGAATTTACATAGAAAAAATGGGAGAAAACTCCCTGGGAATTTTTATTCATAATTGGGCTGGTAAATTTTAGTAATCCCCCCTAGATCTGCTCTTGAATTTGATTGATTACAACTCATTTTTGATTTCAGTCATTTGAATTGAAATTTATTGTTCTAATTCAATTGAATGAATTCAAAATCAATTCAATTGAAATGAATCTGTAAAATGAATTATAATTCACTTTAACAAATTCATTTGAATTGGAAACGAATTGCATTTTATTACAGATTCATTTGAATTGATAATGAACCGATTTTTCTGGATCTAAGTATATGTACATATACCGAACTTCTTAGGATGACTAAAAGACTGTTATTATTATTAATATTGTTTCTTTTGCGTTGTTCGAAAGTGAGCGCTTTTTTCAACAGACACGGAAAGATGGTAAGACGGGCAGACAGACGGACATGGTATATATGTATACATATATTGTATATACTTTATGGGGTGTGAAAAGGTTTCACACAGAATGATAAACTAAGTATATGCTCATTCACCAGTAGTGGGTTAACTAACTAACTACTTACTTAACTTACTCTTGCAGCGGTTTCAAAAATTAAATATAAATACTAGGCGATCATGATTTTGAAGTAAGTACAAATATCCTTTATTTACATCTTATTTTTTTATCCTTTCTTTCCACTTTTTTTTATTTGACATGCATGCACATTTTCAACAGTAAACAAAAAAAAAATACCAGGCTTGCAGAAATCTAGAAAGAGAGAATTTTCTTATATACATATATACATATACGGTATTTCTTTATGTACCCTATGACAGGAATTAGTCGTTACTTACATTTGTTTATAAAGTAACCATTTAAAATAATCTACAACTAAAACACATGATTTTAATTTGTTATGCCTATGGTAATTATGGACCCATATTCGCGACATTTAACAGCGTGATTTTTATTAGTACTTCAAAACAATAGCAGTATTTGTTACGGTGTTTAACTGTTTTCCGAGAGAAGCCTTTATTTGAGGCCTATGGTAAATTAATAAATTTTGTGCAAAATCTAATAATAAAAATGTTTCACATGGAATGACGAACTAATTATACATACCCTCATAGTGCGGGAGGTAAAATATTTTGCAGCGGTTTTCTTGAATTCAAAAATTGTAAATAAATACTAGGCGAACATGATTTTGAAGTAAGTACAAAGTTCTTTATTTAAGCCCAGCTTATTTTATTTTTTCCCACTTTTTTTTTTCACATGCACATTTTCAACATTAAACAGAAAAAAATTACCAGGCTTGCAGAAAATCCAGAAAGTATTGCAGAGAGAGAATTTTTTTATATATATGTATGTATATACATATACGGTATTTCTTTATGTACCCTATGACAGGAATAAGTCGTTACTTACATTTGTTTATAAAGTAACCATTTAAAATAATTTACAACTAAAACACATGATTTTAATTTGTTATGCCTATGGTTATTAGGGACCCATATTCGCGACATTTAACAACGTAAGTTTTATTAGTACTTTAAAACAATAGCAGTATTTGTTACGGTGTTTAACTGTTTTCTGAGAGAAGCCTTTATTTGAGGCCTATGGTAAGTAAATTGATAAAATTTGTGCAAAATCTAATAAAAAGGTCACACGGAATGACGAACTAAAATCTAGTTACTAGATATACATACACCCTCATAGTGCGGGAGGTTTAAATTTTTGCGGCGGTTTTCTTGAATTCAAAAATTGTAAATAAATACTATGCGATCATGATTTTGAAGTAAGTACAACGTTCTTTATTTAAGCCCAGCTTATGTATTTTATTTTTTCTTTCCACTTTTTTGTTCTTATTTAAAATTTTTTTTTAGTTTCTTTCTTTCTGTGCTTGCACATTTTCAACAGTAAACAGAAAAAATTACCAGGCTTGCAGAA
Source organism: Pollenia labialis (assembly GCA_949318255.1). NCBI lineage: Eukaryota > Metazoa > Arthropoda > Insecta > Diptera > Polleniidae > Pollenia > Pollenia labialis. The sequence goes on along the minus strand of OX439142.1, from coordinate 96,259,780 downwards.
AATCCAGAAAGTATTGCAGAGAGAGACATTTCTTATTTACATATGTATGTACATACATATATACATATACGGTATTTCTGTATGTACCCTATGACAGGAATTAGTCGTTACTTACATTTGTTTATAAAGTAACCTTTTAAAATAATTTACAAATAAAACACATGATTTTAATTTTTCATGCCTATGGTAATTATGGACCCATATTCGCGACATTTAACAGCGTGATTTTTATTAGTACTTCAAAACAATAGCAGTATATGTTACGGTGTTTAACTGTTTTCTGAGAGAAAGAAGAAGCCTTTATTTATTTGAGGCCTATGGTAAATTAATAAAATTTGTGCAAAATCTAATAATGAAAATTTTTCACACGGAATGACGAACTAAGTATACCTACCCTCATAGTGCGGGAGGGTTAAATATTTTGCAGCGGTTTTCTTGAATTCAAAAATTGTAAATAAATACTAGGCGATCATGATTTTGAAGTAAGTTCAAAGTACTTCATTTAAGCCCAGCTTATTTTATTTTTTCTTTCCACTTTTATGTTCTTATTTAAAATTTTTTTTAGTTCTGTGCGTACATTTTCAACGGTAAGTAGAAAAAAACTACCAGGCTTGCAGAAAATCCAGAAAGAGTTCCAAAGAGAGAGAATTTTCTTATACACATACATATGTGCATATATTGTATTTCTTTACGTACTCTATGACAGGAATTGGTCGGTACTAACTTATAAGGTAACCATTAAAAATATTACAAACAAACAAAACACATCATAAATTTAAAAAAAGGAATTTTGTTATTTTGTTTTTTTTTAATTATTGGAAAGAAATTTTTATTATAAATTTTATTTATTTATACATATTAATTAATATAATTAATTTAATTATTAATTTATTTATCTTTAAAGACATCAAATAATAAAGCAATGTATCAGGCAACCATAAATTTCCGCAGGAGAGACCTTCAGAAAATAATTCGTTTTTATGCTCTCATAAAAGTAAGAATAAAGAAGTAGTTACATTTTTTGTTGTTGCATTTCAAAACACACTACATCTGGTACCAATGAACAAAGATGCAATTTTAACTCCTCGGGTATTCACAACCATTCGCTAGAAAATAAGAAAAAACAATTGTTAAGAATTAATAATTGCAATTAAGACCAAATAAATAATGTTTATTAAATAAAATCACTAATATAGTAAATTTACATTTTTAGCAATGAATCATGTTCAATAGTGCATAATATGCATAATATGCACTGCATATGTACATAAATATGTATGTATGTATGTATGTATATAATATGTAAGTACATACTAATATGATGAATAAAATAATTTGTACATAGCTACATACATACATATTACGTATTTAAATTTTATTTATTCTTTACAATCTATTCTTATAAAAAAGCAATAGCAAACATTAAAATCAACTTTCTCTCTCTCATCGCTATATTTTCTTAGTCTTCTTTTTTAATGAATTTACATATTTTAATCAACAACATCATGTTGCTTGCCTAAATCAGGGTTGTCAAAAGTTATTCAAATTTGATCCTAAAATTATAAGTTTGGATACCGAAAAATTATGTTTTAACCCCCAAAATCCTCACTTAATTCTTTAAGTTTTTTTCGTATGATATACATATCGCACCCTAAATACTAAAGGGTCACAACTCAAAATTCTTAAATTTTCTGTAGAGACAAAAAACGGGTTTTTTTTTATATGAACTCTAATACTACAAAGAAGGATTAAATTGCATTTCCTTCGCAAAATACTAGAGAAAATGATCTAAGATTTCTATAGTGCGTAGATTTGACCACTGTGCATCGATTTATTACAGAAACTGAAAATTGAAAAATTTTGAGTTGTGACCCTTTAGTATTTAGGGTGCGATATGTATGTATGTATGTATTATATAAAAATAATATAATAAATGTAATATTTTAGTTGAATTGCATTTCATTTGTACATTTTTATTTGACATTAAAATAATACACATGTTAACTCGAAAAATGTTAATTTTATTAAATATTTTTGTGTGCAAAATTGAGAAAATTGCAATTTTTTAAAACAAAGATGTACTACATATGTATGTATGTATCTTTGGCCTTTTTGTCTTACCATTCAAATATTTTTGAACATGACTAAATTTCTTTACAATTATGTACGTAAAAAGAAGTTTAAATTTTGCAGAGGTATTTTAATTACATATAGAAACTAAATTAAAATGTGGCTTAAAAACGATTCTAAATTCAGTAAAGATAGGTCCATAGTTTACAATATCTCCCATTAAAAGCCCGCTGCCATAGATCCTATTACATTCCCACAGTGTGCTGCTAATATAGTAGTTTATTTTATAGATTTTTTATTTACCCTAATTAATATTATTCCAATTCACGATTTTTCAAAAATTAACTAAATTTAATTTACGAAATTCGCAAAAAGTGTTGTTTAAAAATAGAAAAATTTGTTTTTCCTATTTTTACATAAAATAAGTAAGACAGTGGTCGGTCATGCACATTCATTTGATACCCTATACCCCAGTATTTACAAAAATATTTTCGGGAGAGTATCCTACATGTACATGAGGTATATTAGACCATTTAAGAGTTCTTGTACCGAATATTACCTAGATATCTACATACATCTCTTAAAGGGATTGGGGAGAGGGTAGGTACAGGTTAATTCTGGACGTAAGGCCTATTTACCAATTCTGTTTAAATATCAATTTATGTTTAAAATTCGTTTTTCATGTGAAATAAAAATAAAATTAATAGGCCATTATTAGCACAACATTTTGCTAACAGATACCAGCTATAACAGAGTTATGGCATTTAAAGCTGTTTTCGGTAGTGTTATTTTTATAGGAGCTATGGATAAATATGGGCCGATTCCGATAAAATTTGGTTAAATGATTTAGATTGCAATTAAATATTTTTGCTCCAAATTAAATTAAAGACTCTATTTCGGTTAGAAATTTTAATTGGGCCTTTGGGCAATTAGGGACCGATTCTCACCAACGAACCAAATTTCATCAAATCGACCTGTTTAAAACCATTAATAAATAATAAATGTAAGCAAACATTTGTAAAAACCTTTTAAAAAAAAAATAATTAAATAATTAGAATATCTCTTAACGCTAGAACATCATACTTCGTCGAATCGACGACGAATGTTTCTATTTCGTATTTCTTTTTTGTATTTGTGTTCTTTTACAGCTGAATTGATGTCTACGCATTGGATAACAAGAGTTTTCTTTGCATTGTGCGGAACGCAAAATAGAACTTTGTGTGCCAAACAAAGTTGTACTCTGAAACCCTCTGTTTCAATAAAAAATTATTAATATAAATAAGAAATTATTGACAACCGAAATTTTAATTATATTTTGTACGTATTTTATACTTTTTGCTCTAGTGAATATCTCCGTCGTCGAATCGTCGCAGTATGACGATTACGTCATAAAAATAAGTATGATATTCTAGGGCTTAATTGCAATTAAAAAACCATTTAAGAACAACAAATATTCACGCACAATTGATAAGTTATTTTTTTTTTTAATTTAAGGAAACTTGAATATGTCTGCTCTTTTATTAATTTTTTGGAACAAAAAAATTAACTACATACTTTAACTTAAATATCACCCATCAACACTCAATCTAGAAGTTAAAGCTAAAAATTGTCAAAAAGAATAATTAAGGGAAACTGAAAAATTAAAAAATTTCTGTTTTCAGGTTGGGATTAAATTTGTTGCGATGGCTTAACCCTTTTTATTTTTTTTGATGGAAATTAAAAAGAAGAAAAATAAAAAATTTGTGTCCTATTTGAAAATGTTTTACGTGCTTTTTAGAACTGGGAAATTAAAAAAAAAAAATTTTTTGTTGCTATTTATTTATATTTAAACATCAGTCAGTGTCTAGAATGTTTAATGAAGTGGGTCTTAAGGTCTTAAAATTTTTTCTCCATTTTTGTTAGGTATTTGGTTGTGTATTTATATGTTTATTTTTACCGTTTTTTGGTTTCCGTATTCTACATACAATTTTGAATGCTTTTTCCATAACAAAAACGTGCTGAATTTATTCTCACTTTGACACTGGTCTGTTTTATTTGTTACAAAATACAAAAAATAAAAAATTAAAGGATTAAGAATAACGAAATTAAAGGTTAAATAAGTTTGACTTTTGAAATGGGTTAATTGTGAAATGTGGTGCAATAGAATATTCTTTTTCTAGCTGTTTGCTTTTGTGGGATGCTGGGGTTTTGGCAGACATGTCAGTTGTTGTGACATAATTATAGTAATTTATACACTAAGCAAGTGTAAATGATTTCTACGAGAATAAAAATTAATTTTTAAAAAAGGGATTCAAATTATTTTTTGGTAAACATTTCCTTCACAGGGTTGGTCAAACTTTGTAATTTTTAACTTTATAAACTATTTATTGTTTCAAAATTGAAAATATAAATTTTGTTTATAACAAAAGAAATTCACCTTAAGCAAAAATGTGCTTCTGGCTTAAGATACATACAAATGCATACCACTGCAATAATTTTTAAGAACTTCAGTTACCTAAAAATTAACTTAAATAATTTTTTTATTTTGTCTTTCCACAAAAAACTTTATTGTAGTAAAATAAATCCATTTTTGCATTTTTCACTTATGTGGCAACATTAATCATGCACAGTGTTTTATTTCTTACTTTTACTCAACTTTTCCACAAATAATACAAGTCTCAACCGTTACGCTGTTTCAAAAAAAACTGAATAACGAAAGTCTTCAGAATGACAATAAATAGTTTTTTTTAGATCACATAGGTAGTGCATTTTAACGAATGTGTCTAATTTTTTATAAGGGTGAAGAAGGGCTTAGTGTGGGTTAACCGCATGTTACATAATAAAAATAACAAAGTACCTGTTTTACCCAATTATTACCCAGTCGCTTACTTTTTCAAAATGAATAGTTTCCTGCACTTATTATTTATAAGCTTTGCTTTCAGTGGATTGGATTACATCCTAATTGGTTCCGTTTTTTTAAGGTTGGACTTCATGTCCTGTCCGGCTGTCCGTCCGTGTTTTCTAGTCAGTTATCGAGAAAATTAAATTTTTCGCATGGGGACCATATGAAGGGTTGAAGATAGAGGATAAGTTTGTCATACATTTTACATCTCTAGGGATGACTCCTCAGTAATAACGGGGGGCTTTCTTTCCATTTAGCACGGGTTTCATTCTCACAGATTTCAATGCGCACGTCCATTTTCAACCGATCGAGATCATATTTTTACCCTAACCTTACACAAAACTGGGCTACGATTTTGAAACAGATAACTTTTTATATTCTCCCTTCATTGAAGATCCACTCTTATATTTATTAATTGTTTTTTATTTAATAAAAACCGAAAAGTGGGATAAATTAAATTAATCTTCTGTTGCTTTGTAATTTTTGCACCGATCTAGATTCTATTGGGCACAAAATATTTGTTTTAACATAATTTAACATTTTCAGTTGTAAAACTTGAAAAAATTGAATTAAAACAAGTTGAAAAGAGCAAAATTGAAAAATTTTAACATCTCCTGTAAGTCAGTTATTTCTTAACCCTGCTGTTAGGTCAAGAAAAACTTACAAATCTTAGGTATAGGACCATTTTGGTCCATACTAGTTTTTTTTTAATAATTACAGAATTATTTTTTACATTTTTTAATAGTTTGCAGTCAAATAGAGTTAATATTAATATCTTCTAGTCTTACTTCAGTTTATATTCAGTGTTTGACTTATTTCTTTGCTGAAATAATGGAAAATTGACGATTAAACTGCAATGATATTGCTCACATTCTAAATAAAAGCTTCTCTGATATTTCAACTTGTAATATTGTGTCCGAGGATAGTAAATATTAAATTACCGGAAGAACATTTTCTGCTTCAGAAAATGAAGAAAATGCTCATGAGAAAATTTGATTTTTTCACATCAATAAATCGATTAGCAAGAGCGGACCAAAATGGCCCTAAACCTAAGATTCGTAATTTTTCATTTTTCTAATTTCCTTTACATCATTTATAATTTAAAATTTTGCATAAGTAATAATATATAAAAACACCACATTTGCTAACGTTTTAAGTTGATATATTCAACCGTTTGCTAGTCAAAGCGAAAAGAAAACAAAAATTGACCAAAATGGTCCAAACCTAACAGCAGGGTTAAATAAGTTTAACAAACAACCCGTCGTTGTTTTAGTAATTCTTTTATCTTTTAATTAAAAAAGAAATAAAAAAATGCCTTTTCGAAAATACTTTTATTAAAGTAACATAATCTTTTTTAAGAATTGTAATCATAATATCTCGGTAACTGTTCTACTTTTTCGACTTCGCATTTAGATTTAACGCAGAATTTTATAAAAATATTAGTTGTTAGATTCATTAAGTCATTTGATTCATTCTTAGTTCATATTTAATATGTAAAGATTCAATAAAAAATAACGTAAAAAGATTTGTTTGTCACTTATGGCTAATAAATCAATAAATGCTTAAACGTTGGTTTAGTTGAACTAAACTTAATTTTATATGTACTTAAAACTTAACATGTGTAAATCAGTGAATCATATAATTCCAGTAAAAACTTCGCCTACAAAATAATGTGCTAAGTAATCATAAAAACATAAATGCACTACTAACAATTCTACTGAAAGAAGCAATGAATTTTACAAGGATGTCCTAAAATGAACGCATTCAAAAGTAAATTATTATTATTTTACTTAAATGCATCCAGAAAAAGTAGTTATAGAAGTTGTAATAGAAGAAAGTAACTTAATAATGAGTGAAAGAAGCTATTCATTTTGAAAAATTAGGCGAAGTTTTTAATGGGATTTAAACCGTCTCTAAACTCTGATTACTGAACACATTATTTTGTAGGCAAAGTTATTACTGGGATGTTTACTAAATTATAGATTTGCTGGTTTAAACACATTTTAAACTAAAAAGAGAAATTAGCTTGCATTGATTTATTAGCCCTTGGTGGTTAAGACCCCACTGAGATTGTATACTTTTCACCTGCGGTAACGGGTATAATAAGCTGATGTTTTTAGAGCAAATTAAGAGAACAGGAGTCTAATCGCCGCAAACGATATCGAGCAAAATTGATCGAAATTATTTATTTTGGTATCATAAATCTTGATATAGAATTAAATTTATTGAATTTGAAATAATAGCATTCGATATCGAGTAACTCGACATTACATTTCTCGAGTTTTCATTCGATACGTCAGTGCCTATCGTATGCAAAAACATTCGATAGTTTATTCGATACGATAGTATCGAATGCGGTGATTTGACCCCAGTTATAGAATTCCATACTTTTCGGCTATTGACATCACGCTAGCAAAGTTTGTTTTGCCAAACACGCTCTGAATCTGTATCACAAAATATAGTGAGGCGATTTTAACTCCTAAGAAATAACATTTTTTGGAAATCTATCTTCGCATTGGCAATAGCATGCTTTATGTACTTTCAGTAAGAAATTTTAGGAAATACCTACTCAATAGTTTTGTGTTTCGACATATTGTACGTTCCTTAGTTAATATGCAAGTCTAACATTTTGTTTAAGGTAATTTCTTTTGGATGCTCAAAAATTAAGTCTTTAAAACCCCTTCTTTTTTTTTTTTGAAAAATACTTAACACTTCGTATTTGTTTCCTCTTAATTTAACAAAATACTTTTACGTCACTCCTTAATCTTCTTATGACCATCTTGTTATACAGATTTCTTTTAAAATAATATTATTAATGTTAGTTACCTCAACTATTTACAATTTCGGGTTTTTCACATTTTTTAAATTTTTTCTTCATTTCATGTTGTCCCTTAGCGAATCTTACATCAGATTTAAAATAAAAATATTATGTTAAGGAATTCAAGTGAGAAAATAAACAAGTAAAAAAGTGAACATTCTAATACTTATTTACACTAATAGCATTTTCCTCTTTGGGCTAATGGTAATAGTAAAAATAATTTTATCCAAAGTAGCTTAAGATAGGAAGACATATGTGTGACAAAAGAAAACCCAAAAACATGTAAATATTTTTTTTAAAGAAGACTTTTTGTAATCTTTTTCTGAAAAAGTTAAATAATTAAACTTTTTAGGAAGCCCAATATATGAAATTGTTGTCACTTTTGAAATGCAAAATGCTAAAAAAAAACGAATAAATCACTTAAAAAAAATATTAATAAAAATTATGTTGTGTATTTGTCAGTACCAAGTGTTGCAAATTAAAGAAAAGCTTTCTGTACCTTCTTTTATTGTCCCATTTTTTTTAAGAGGAAATAAAATAAAAATTTGTCAGCACACATACATATGTATGTTTTTTTATTATTGAATTGAATTAGGACAACTTTTAAATAATTTATGACAATTTTCCAACTTCATCAAGCAGAAATATTGTTAATATTTAAACAAATAACAAAAATATTATACATGAAAAAAAGAATTGTATATTTAAGGATTGTTTATATGAGTTGATGTTTTTATAACAGATTTTCAACTCGTTTAACCCACAAATTGCTTTACTAAAAACCTTTAAAGGAATGCTTACACACACATGTGCCTTTAAATATACATAAGTATTTTATAATAAACCCGATAGTTTAACAATTGCCAACAATTTTAGAATATGCGATTTCTTAGCAATCTTAAAATATTTTTCCAAATAATGTTCTCCAGAGAAAACAGGGACTAATACTCACAGACGTGATCAAATACTTTTTCGATTCAAAAGCACTTTTTTCTGAATTGAAAAAATAATTGCAATTCTTTCAGTGCCGACTGTAAGAATAAGAAATAAAATTGCTTTCAAATCGACAAAGTATTCGATAAAGACTGCCAGAATCAGCCCAAGTTTTTTGTGCAAACTTGGTCAAAAGTTAAAAACAATATTGATCATAAATATATGTATCATAGAATATAAAATTACGAGCTATTTCCTACAAGATATTCGACTGAATTTAAAGGTTATATTCAGCATAAAATATTTAAAAATTTAAAAGAAGTTTGCTGTGTATTACATCAACTTTCAATAAAAAATTTCTTTGAATTGGAGAGCAATGTTCTGCAGAAATATTAATAATTTTATACTGCTGGGTTCTCTAATCATTCTTTTAGAGTTTTTAAATATGTGTGTAAGCAAGTGTGTTAAAATGTTTTTATAATTTTGTGTTGTAGTTATAAAAAATGTCAAAAAAATACCATTTCCAAAAAATTAAATTAAAGGCCAGATTCACAATAATCTTTCCAAAATTTTTTTTTTAGAAAAATAAAAACATAACAGATGATCTCTTATCAAAACATAATAAAGGCAAAGTAACTGTTTATAAACGGAAATAAAATTTGTTGTTTGCGTTTGTTAAATAATATTTATCGAAAGGTGTTTTTAATTAGACCTTTTAGAATTTTGTTTATTACTACGTTATTTTTAATTGTAGTAGCGCACACCTACACCTCATTAGAACCTGTGTACCAAATTTTATTAAATGATCTGCAAATTTGCGATCTGTACTTTACTCACAAGGTTTACATAGACAGCCAGCCAGCCGGACAAACATCGTAAATTCGACTCAGAAAGTGGTTCTGAGTCAATCGGTATACGGTATAGGTGGGCTTAGGACCAACATTTTAAGCTGTTACAAACAACAGCACAAACGCATAGTACCCTCTCCACTATTGTAGTTTTGGTATAAATATTTTTGATACAATCGAATTAACGGTTGCGAAATGCAGCCTATTTCTCAAATTACTTTTAACGATGGTTACTTGGCGAAATACCCTCTCTACTTCAGCATTAGACCATGCAAGTGAGAGTAACTTTATAGTAAATTCTGAAATTTGGAAAAAAAAATTGTTGCGGCCTGCATTTCTCTATTAAAATACTTGCAACCAGAACGAAACACCGATGTTTGTGTTGATCCATTTGATAAATTTAATATTGGAATACTGTTCCTTTGTTTTAAAATATGTTTCATCATCATCGTTTATAACGATTTTTAACATTTGTAAAAGTTGTGATTTAAATTAAATTAAAAATATTAAAAATGTTAATTTTGCTTTTATAAATTTTTATAATAAAATAAAAATTATTCTTTTAAAAGGAAAACGGCAAGAAAAATTTTATGGCTAAACATATTGAAAAATGGCTAAAAAATGGCTAATGGCTTAATGCATTTTTTAATGGCTAAACAGGGTGAAAAATGGCTAAATCTAGCCACTAAATAGCTAAATTGGCAACACTGAATATTGGTGTCAAATTATTTCTGGTTCTCTTAAGCGAATTGAAATTAAAATCCAGCACAATTTGTTCAGTAAAACAAGACTTTGGGACTTAATGTGAAACAACCTCATGTCAAATTCATATTTTGCCACAAAAACTAAAAAAAAACGGTGGCGCAATTCACCGATTTTTATAAAACTTTGCACAATTTTGTTCAGAACTGCCCCATATAAAGCCTTCTCTCGGACGACACCTAAGTATTAAATCCTTTCCATGATTTCCGATCCCACATAAAGCAATTTAACAAAATGTATTACTTTTAGGTCAAGATTTTTGTTTTTAATACCACTCTTCCGAATTTTGTGATCATCGGTTCATAATTTACCATACATCAAACGTACGATCCCCTGTAAATCATTATATTTTATTTAAATTATGACAAATTTAGTTTTATATGACTAGAACTAAAACCATAAAACTTTGTAATAATCCGAACATAATTCACTATAGCCCCTATGTAAGGCAAACTTTTGAAGTTTCTGAGTCACTTTCAGTTAAATATACGTAAGTCTGGGTTTACACTATGAAAGTTTTCATTCAGAGTCTGAGTTTATGAGAGAAGAGAAGAAAAGCATGTTCTCTTCCCCCCTCACCAATAAACTAAAACATTCTGATAGAAACCCTTCATTGTGTGAACCCAGACTAACTGTGCATTGCCATAGATTATTATTTTACCGAACATAATGTTCGACGGTCTTATATTGCAAATGGTGTAAATGATTAAGTGAACGGTTGTCAATAAATTTTATTCCCATAAAAGGAGAAAAAATTATTCAAATGTTTCTGTTACCACTGTTAGCTAATATTGTCATTGTTATTGTTGTCGTCGTCAACTTAATACAACAAAATCATACTTTTGTTGTCAAAATTATTGGAGTAGAAATACATACATGTCGATAAATATGTGTGTGGGTGTGTATTAGGGTATTCAATCGGTTAACCGTTAATCGGTTAAACGATTAATTACTACCCGATTAACTGATCGGTTAATTTAAAATTGGTTTTTTTGATTAACGATTTAACCGGTTAATTTCAGTCTATTAACCGATTAACCGAAGAAACAAAATTTAAATTTTTTTGTAGTATTATAACATATTTTTTAGTGTTTTTAATTATTTGTTGTGTCTCATATACAAAAGGTATGTGCTTAGATAAATATTTGTTTCTTTCTAGGAATACATTCTTTAAATACAGTACAAAATCAGAAATTAAGGAATTCGGAAATACACTTTTTTGCAGAATGTTCGATGATGATGAGCTGACAATAAAAGAAAATCTCGATTGTAATACAAACAATATTTTAACATCAATTAGAAAAGTTTAAAATTTTAAAAATTAAAACTGAAATTTAATTACGTAATGGAAGATTTTATATGTTTAGTGAAATACAGGAAAATAACTGAGAAATTAGATAATCTATATTATGGATTGCTTTCGATTTATCCAACATCTACGATAAGTGAAAGAATTTTTTCCAAGTCAAGTTTTAACAAAACTAAAGAAAATAATCGCTTAAATTCTAAATATTTAAACCAAATTATTTTTTTAAAAGATTATTTTATAAGATCTCCCTAAACTATTGAAACATTTATGAATCAAATGATCTCATAGTTTATTTCTTATTGATCCCCAATTTGACCAAGTTCAGTTATAATGGACTATCAGTTATAGTTGTCAAAACATATTGTTAACTGGAAGTTGAAGTGATAGTTAGTTTTGTTTTTTACTAATAAATTCCAAATGATAAATAATTTTTGCATTTTTATATATTGAAATTACTTAATTTATAACAAAACTTTATTAATCCGTTAACCGATTAATAACAAAATTAACCGATTATAAAGCGATTAAACCAAAACGTTGGTTAATTTATCGAGCGATCAACCGATTAAAGCAAAAACACGATTAAATGAATACCCTAGTGTGTATATGGAAGTTATTAAAGCGTGTACAATAGACGTGTCCTTAAAAAACTAAATATTTTCTTAGATGGGCCTAGTGTTTTTCATATGTAAGATATTGTTTAGATACTAAATTGATATAAAATTTTAAAATTATTTTATATATGTAGTACGATAATTAAGCAAAACATGTAGAGACATAAAACAATAAATAAAAACCATATTTAAAAATGTTGAATGGTCCCTATGCAGCCCCATATTCCCTAGATATTTTTTTAAATAGTTTCTTGATATTCTTTTTAATTAAGCTTGTGATCATCAAATTTAATTTTCATTAAATTATTTTCTCTGAGGAACGAATTTTTTTACAACTTGAAGTTTTTATTAAAATTTATTGATAATTTTTTTTGGCTGAGCTGGGACTTAAATCCGGGATGATTTTTACATGTTTCAAGAATCACCACATTCTATCTTCAGAAAATCTTTAAGTTCTAACCACTGCAAGACTGCGGTGCCTGCCAGCCAACATTCAAACATCAATCTTTTATCCAGTAGTACTGGTGGTTCTTAAAAATAGCTTCTTAAAATGTTTTTTAAGAAAATTAACACTGTGCAAGAAATTGGCACTTTTTGAGACAAGCTGGGCACCTGGCGTTTCAACCTAATTGTCTTAGAAAAACGTTTTACTTTTCTTTAAGGAAATTTTATTGCGTAATTTTAATAAAATAAACCGTTTTTGAGTAACGCGAACATATGTTGTGCAACCTCCTCTATTTTCGAAACAACGGTATATCTCGAAAACAAGAGCTAACCTAAAAAAACCGTTAGCCCCATTGAATTCAGCGTACCCGAATTACATATCTTAAAACGCCATGTGCCTGGCTTGTCTGTTTTTTCAACTAGCACAGTGTAATTATAGGTCTATATGGGTTAAACTCTAACCCTTGAATTGTGGTATGAATAAAAATAATCTTCGCGACAATAATATGGTTAAATGTACATAAATATGATAAACGATATTTTATAATTATCTTAGATAACTTCAGTACAAACGAATATATTCGTAGTATAATAGATTATGTTAAAAGGATAAAATATTACAATTCGGCTCAAGTTCATCACATTTAATTTTCATTAAATTATTTTTATGAAGAAAGGAATTTTACAACATGAAAATTAATTAAAATTTTTATTGATAATCTTTCATTCTTGACCGTGGCCGGAGCTCGAACCCTGGCCGGCAGGTTACCATGACATGTTTCGATCGCAACCACCCGATCTCCTCAGATGGATTTGCCGTCCTACACTCGCTGCCATCGACGACTGCTGACGTCAATAGTCAAACATCAATCCTGAAACCAAATTGTATTTTAACCTTTGGTGGATCGACATTTGCTTTTTTGAATGATTATCCATTTTAATTGATTTTACATGTTTTATCTTACTTCTGTTTTTTCCGTACTTTTGTCAAGAATTTTTCTTGAAGTCCAAAGTAAATTTTTTGTGTTTTTTTCATTTTTGTCTTTCTTTTTCTTGTTGACCTTTTTCATCAAATTTCGATCTACCAAAGGTTAAAATACATTTCATCTTAATCTACATCCTTAAAGGTGCCAGAATCCACCAAACCCGTTTTTTTGATACACTAGGTTCCTTTTCTCGGAGAAGGTCACATATAATATAAAAAGTATTATTAATGAAAATGTTATTGGACAATATATTTTTAAATAATTATACTTTATTATCATATCTGTAATTATTTTTTATGCTTTTGAGCAATTGTGTGTCTTTGTGCGCTGCTCCTTTCGTTTTTGGCCATTTAATTTATGTAACAACTAACACAATTTTATGATTATTTTAACACCAAAACAGAAAACTAAATATAATCTGACGACATGGTGTCCTTTGACATTTTTATAACGTCGGATATGAACGAGTTTTCAAACAACTAACCAAGCATTTCATAACTTTCCTATACTAATACAGCTAAAAGGATATATGTATTGCAAACACACACACACCGACGAATTGACAAACATACAGCTACATTCCAAATAAATGCGTATTAAGGATTCTAATGTACTGCACATAATAAACATATTGTTATTGTGTTAGTGATGTTGCTTCTCTGTATTGCTCCTGCTGCCATCGTCATTTCTAATAAACAGTACATTTACAACATTTTCATAATGATATTGTTATGAATTTTTATTGCTTTTTGGCGTTATGACGTAAAAAATGAGATCCTGGGAGACGGGCAGAGGAAGAGACAGATGGCAAAAAAAATATTTCTGGATATTAAAACTGAGAATTGTTTATGTTTTTTTTGGGGTCATTATAAAAATAAAAGAAATAACTACAGATTTTATTTAAGACTTACAGATACATCGTAAAGAAAACATTACGTACGAAAATTATTGCACAGCTGATGAAATTATTATTTCATCCGTTTTAAAATAAATGAATTTAAAGGATATTAAACTTTTATAGTTGCCAAAGGGCAATTGGTTGTTACAACTGATTACAAAATAGTGGGTAGGAGAAAATCTATTTGCTATTTTTAGTAGAAAATACTTTATTATAGGACAACGCTGCAATGTTGTAAGTATTTAGGGCAAAATAAATTATTTTATTAAGAAATATGTATGAAGTAATTGTCCTATAAAAATATTTGTAAATTTTATAAGCAGATTCATCAGACAGTTAAAATATATACTTCAATTCGATATGTAATCGATCTATGATGAAATTTTTGACAAGTATTGCGTCACATGTTTTGATTATATGTTTGTATGTAATTAATTATTTATGCTATGAATATGTATATAAGCTTAAAATTCTTTTTGAGGCCTGATTTTATACAAAGGGTGGTTTAATTTAAAGGGCCGATGTTGATTTTTAATAAAACACAAATAATTTAGGAAATTATTATCATTTCTTTTTATTATGATAATATTGGTATGGTTCAATTATGTATGGAACAAAATATCGGCCAAATGTTTGCTGGCTTATCGGAATTCACCTTTTCTTTCAAATAATCCCAAAGAAAGAAGTCCAACGGTGTCAAATCACATGATATTGGCGGCCAATTGGCATCGCCACCACGTGAGATAACAGGGCCATTAATTTGTCGCCCAAAATATCCATTGTTTCGTTAGCTGTGTGGCAAGTGGCACCGTCTTGTTGAAACCACAAATCGTCCACATCCATATCTTCCAAAACTGTTAAGCGAATAAGAATTATAAACCTCAGTTTTACTTGTAACAATATCAAAGCTTAAATAAAAATAACAACAATAAACAGTGAGTTTATTTTTTCTTACAGTCCCGACTACAATTGGTTGATTTTTTGTCAACTCTAAATGTAGTTGTAAGTGGGTAGAGAAAAACAAAAATATAAACAAATTACTTTTTTTTATTTTGCCAGTTTTATTTGTTTTATAGTTTTATAAATCTTTGGATGAAGTTTCCTGACCAGTGAAATGCGGATAGGAATAGCTTATCCCTTCAAAAATAAATTTCAGTTTCTTAATAGTATGAAATGGGAATTTAGCACATTTGAAAGAAACCTTGTTAATTAATTTTTGAATCCCAAGAAAAACTTTGATAAAATTTTTTATTGGGACAGTAACTGCCTGACCGGCCTCATTTTGGAAAAAATACGGCCCGATGATGCCGCCAGTCCATAAACCGCACCAAACAGTCGCTCTTTTTGGGTGCTCTTGGATTATCATTCGCCCAAATGCGGCCATTCTATGTTATCTCACGCGATGGCGATGTCAATTGGCCGCGAAGATCATGTAATTTGACATTGTCGGACTTCTTTCCTTGGGGTTATTTGAAGGAAAAATGGTACGTCGATAAGCCAGCAACAATTCAAGAGCTAAAAGATGATTCGGCACATTAACGGCATAGAACCTCAATTATGCCTCAGCGTCATCGAAAATTTGGAGGTGTTCAGGTCAGTTGGCCGATATTTTGTTCCATACATAATTGAACCATACCAATATTATCATAATAAAAAGAAATGACAATAATTTCCTAAATAATTTCTGCCGTATTCATAACAAAAAAAATAAGTTTGAAATGTGATTTAAGGCAAAATTTTATATAAATTTTTCTTAAAATGCATTTCAAATCTATTTTAAAATGCAAAGACATCGATTCACTTTTCCAAAACAAATTCGAAATTGTTCTGGAAACAGTGGTTCAAAATATTTTCTATTGATTGGTAACGTATTATGAAAAATAAATCGAATTTTTATCAAAAGTGATATTCTTTTTTTTATCAGCTTGACAATGTCAGATTTTTTATAATGTCGGTAGAAAGTGTGTTTGCCAGCGACGCGTGTAGGTAGAAGATTTGTCGAAATAACATACATTTTTAAAGTCGACATTTGATTGTCATCGAATTGATATATCAGAAAATAGTTCATAAAATAAAAAATTTTTAATGCTTTTTCTCAAAATAAAAAAGGATAAATACTTCTAAATTTTTTTTTTAATTAAAACACTTTTCAGAAGATAAAGTTTTTAGGTCCTATTTACACAAAAAATATATGTAAGTTTATAAAATGTTTTTATAATTCAAGAAAAATTTGTTTAATAAACGTTTTCAATTTTTATGGTCCGAGTTTTAATAAAATCCACGAATTCGTTTTTAAAGATCAATATACAAAAAAAAAATCGATCACTTCTTCTCCAATCCCGCTCTCATTATGTCGGATGTAGTGTTTTAATAACCCAGATGCATGTATCTTATGTGCTCTTGCTGTTCTCCAGATATACAGCAAAAAAAAAAATGCAACAACAAGGTATATATGGGTCAAATTAGAGGCAATTTTTTTTTTTATTTTTCTGAACAAATAATTTAATTTTCTATGCTTATTTTTTGCATAGCAATAGAAAAATTAAATTGTTTTATATAAAAAATGAATCAAGAAAGATGGAAAATAGTTCGGACTCTCAAAATTAAGCGTCTGACTTAGCATTAGCTCTAACTAAAAGAGTTGAGGCTTTTGCAAATATAATATGTCTCTGCATTCCTAAAGTGTTGTGCAAGTTCTGCAAAGTCGGCAATAACTGGCCTTTGGAGCGCTTGTGTGCAGGATGAGCCTCTTTCCATCCTACGCTGTGGTTCGGCTAAAGAAGAGACATGGAGATGCCTTTAATCTCCCAATTTTTATAGTAATGCAGATCCGCTTGTTTGCGGCCGCAACGAAATGTTATATCCAAACTTGAGGAAAATGGCACAGGAATTAAGCCATATTTTATGGTGATTTGGTAAATAATTATTTCCGTGTATGATTAATCAACCACAAATTTGCTTCTTATAGCTCTGAAAAATTTACTGGTGTATATGATTCTAAAGCAGTCTACAAAAAATCTTGCTGTCGCATGTTTGGATAATTACACAGAAATCGGAAACGCTGATTTAAATGCAACTAAAATATAAGAAGACGAGAACAGAAATATAAACTCAAATACAATCTAAGCTTTTTAAAAGCCAAGCTCCATGACTGTTTAAGTAAGAAATCAGTTTCTTTTGTTGTTGTAAGTACTAAATTTTGCTGATTCACACACATCAGGTTCAGTTTTTGTTAAAATTTATTTTCAAACTGCGTTTACTTGCAGTCTGTTTCGTCAAACTTCATTTTCTTTTGCCCTCTCTTCAAAAAACTTAAGTCTTGAAATCCGAAACCTAACCGGTGTAATTGAATCACCATTAAGAGACGTCTTTAGGAATTATGTTAGCAGTCGTGTGGATCAACTTCGCAACTTCAGCAATATTCTGTAAAAATCTTCGACCTTAAAAAAAACTTTTCATACAAAAATTTATGCATTCATCAAATGCTTTTGCATAAATTGCATATTGTTTCTTCAATTTGAATAAAAATATGCATAGTTAAAAAATATTTGAGCGATTTTTTAAAACAGTATTAATATTTAGATTTCGCCCTAGAATTTAACACCTTCAAAGTATTTGAATTTTTTGTTTGGTACATTCGAAACAAAAAGTAATACCGTCATGGTTTTTAATACGTTTTGCTTACAATATTGTTTTCTTCTTAATAAAAACACTTGGAATTAATAAATAAAGTTCTGGTCGTTATTTTTTTCTTTGCTAAACTCTTCTTTGTGCAAAATATTTTTGAAGATAGCAAAATAAAAAAAAAAACTTAATCTTTTAGAACAAATTTCTTATCTTTATCATATTCACTTTATATATTTTCATAGCAGGGATGTGGTGTCTAAGGCGCGGATACATAAGAATAAGACAATTTATATAGTATTTGTAAACAGCTCCGAAAAAGCCAAACTAAAAAAAGGAGTTCTCTAAAATTTAGAAAAATTATATTGAATTCAAAATATTGCAAAACTTGAAACTTAAACAAAAAAAATTCCCACCATAATTAGCTCAACAAACGATCTTCACTAATATTTTTACTACAATCTGTGGAAGTAATCGCTAATAGAAAAGAAGTAAAAAAGTATAGCCGGTCAAGCCCAACCATTTAATACCCTAAACAGTAGTCTATACAGACAAAATTTCGAGAGTGTAGCATAATTGATCCCCATGGTCGATCATGAAACCAGCAAAAAAAGTTAATATTATGATACTAGGATTCATAAAGGAGTTCCTCATGCCGAATATTATCTAGATATCTAATAGCCTATTTCCGATGTGCGAAAGAAGTATTTCCTTCAAACAATATCATTTACAACAAAAACCAATTCTAAGAACTTTGTTTTTGTTTTAAATGTAGTTAAACGAAAGAAAGAATTCTTTCGCACATTGGCCCATCACACACTAGACTAATTATGCTGGCGTAAAATGGCAGTTTGTAGGCAAGCAAGGTGAAGGGAATGGGTTTTCGTTGGCGTAAAGTTTCAACCGGCTTCAACCCCGCACAAGCAGCACAAAACTAATACATGGACATTTTCAAAAACAAATGAATGCAAAAAACACAAATCCATACAAAGTTTTGTACATGTACACATTTTATGCCAGATAATTTTACTACAGTGTGTGATTGATGGAACAAAAATTGTTCGCTTAAAAATTAGTCTAATGTGTGAAGGCTCATTGGAAATAGGCAGTAAATTTGTATGAGATTTTCCCATTTAAACCCTTCTGCATTCCTTGGGCTAATATGACCCGATTTTACTTTTCAATCAACTTTTTTTTAATGGCCTTAATTCTTGGCCTGTAATAAAACTATTTCGTTTGTTTCTTTCTTTGATTTCGGCATTTTTTTAAATGGTAACTTTAAATAAATTGATATTAATGTGTCAATATTAATCATATTGGAATTAACAGTAAAAAATGTGAGCTACTGTCAAATGTTCTAACATTTTACAATGGTTTAAAAATATTGTTGTTGCTTTGTAAACAAAAAGTCTCTTTAATAAATAAAACTTTGCTTGTGCTGTCGTAATTAATCAGAAGAGATCTGCGCTGAGCGGCTATGTTTTTGTAGCCGTGTATAGTTTTATCCCGCTAATATCCGAATTTAACCTGCTGCTAGCAATTTTGGCAGCAAAACACTTGCGGCGTCAAATTAGATCGGCTTAGGACTCTGATGTTTGGTAAACAAACAAAATAAAATTTATTTGTGGTTTGCGTCTGAAAAATGGAAAATAGTCAGGAAAGATCCAATTTAATTTATTCATTAATGGATTAGAATTGAAAAAAATATTTTGATTTTAGGAAAATATTTATTTTTTTATATTTGTTTTAAATCAGCTGATTTAAATTCAAAAGAACACACAAATTTATGAGGGTTTGTTCACACCAGTGAATGCCCCAATTGTATTTGAACGTTTTGTTTTCAAAGTATAAGTAGTAGTTTTGGAATCAGCTTGAAAATTTGTCTGTATATTTCATAAAATAATCCAAAGAAGCAAAGTAAGTTAAGTGATGAAAACTTTTATACCCACATATGACATATTAAATCTTAAACGGTTACAACTAAATTATTAAACTGGTTTTTATTTTACTTAATCAGTTCACAAATCAAATCTCTTACGAAAATGTCGTTTGCTTTAAATGGAAAAATACCGGTATGTCTGTTTATATGTTACTTGTGCCGGTTGTACACTATAAAATAATGCCCGCAATTTCTACGAAAAGAAAGCTGGTCGTATTCATACCTTACAGTTATCTTTACCTGATTCAACTTTTATTTCGCCTACGTATATTTACCTAAAGTCTTATTTTAAAATAAGTCTGCTTTTGCACAATAGATTTGTTTACACACACTCAAAAAAAAAATCAATCCATCCGTACTCAAATCAATCCGAAGCGGTATTAATAGTACGGTGAGTACGGATTTTCTTGAATCAAGTACAGAAAGATTGATTCAAGTACGGATTTTTAATCCCAAAATACTTAAATTATCCATATTCAATCCCGTTTTCGTACTTGAAATAATCCGAAAATGAGATTGATTTAAGTAAAACTTAGATTGAATCAATCTCAAAATGAGCTTGATTCAAGTAATGTAAATTTGATTTTATCCCGAATTAAAAAAAAAAAGAAATTACAAAGAAAAAATAAAACACCAACATCATGCCCGATATGGTTTTTATTTTAGAAATCTTATGCACATATTTAACCAAAAATATAAACTAAATAAGTAGCATGAGTTCAAATTTAAAAAAAAAAAATTTGAAAATTGATTGATTTTCGAAAGTAATCCCATGTAGGATTATTTTGAGTACGTTTAAGTGTTATTCGTACTTGAATTTTTGAGTACGACTCGTACTTAAAGTAATCCCAATAAACTTGATTTATCCCGAGTGTTTTTATTTCTGTGCAGCTACATTTATTTATGCAGAAATTAGTTGCATAAAGAGCACCTTTTAAGCTGTGACAGTGCGTTTATAAATAATTGTTCACCTAAATATTAGGGTTTTTTTCTCGTGAAACCGATTCCTTAATGATAAGATTATGATACAAAATGCTATCCGGGTCCCTACCCGTATCGGTGGTTTAACTTTACCAGTATCGGTCTACCGGTACAGAAACTAGTATACCGTTATATGTAGGTATGTAAGCATATCGGTTTCACAATTCACCTAATCACACCAAACAAGTTGGTTAAAAAAAATAAAAGTGGTCTTAACAAGTAATGGGCCTATTAGGGGTTGAAATCAGGCAACGTCGGTGATAATCAAATATAAAATATAAAAACAATGTTATTTTTACATCAGTCGGCTGCTGGCAACACAACTTCAGTCGACCCATTATATTACAAATTTTTACGTAGTGACAATTATCATAGAGATTTTTCTTTTAAATATTTTAAAGTTATAATATATTTGCAAAATTCAACAACAAAGTACACAGTGTTTCCGTTAGATTGCATTAAATTACAACGATATTTTGCATTTGGTCTTTTGCAAGCCTGAATTCTGAACTCCGCTAATATTTTTTTAAATAATATAAATTTTGCAATGAATGCAAAATATTAAATTTTCAACACTTGTACTAATGGAAAATACGTTTGCTGGCAACCGAACGAATTTCTGAATCGATTGCCAACCTTGCTATAATCAAAATCACAAATTGTACAGAAAAGCAGTTTGTTTTGGAAAACCATATTTTACCTAATTAATTTTATTAATTGAAATTATTGCACAACTCTGTTTGATACGAAAATAAAGCAAAACATATGAAAAACAAAGCTGTATATTTTCACTATGCATGTTCAAGCTGAAGCATGCATACAAACACATGTACTACATGTATGATTGCATAGGTGGGCGTTTGTATACATGTGTGCTTTTTAAACAAAATGTGTACATGCAAATCATACTACAGGCTAAGTGCAGTTTTACATAATGAAAATGTTTAATTCATCAGCAGTAGCAAAGTACGAGTATAAGCCAACCTTTAATGTAATCTCTAGGTGTGTGTGTAAAAATATGGACAACAACATGTGCAATTTCGTATTGTATAAGAAACGAATTTGTGATAAAATTGTTGTTTCTTTTATTTTCGTCATGCACTTTTTCCTGCATACACTTACCATTCACTCACTCACTCCCTTATCCAACATTCGCTTAAGTGTGAGTGAATCTTCTTAAAATGTGAATGGTGTGGTAACATTATGCAAATGCTTTTGGCGATTTACTATTTTTTGTTTGTTGCTATAATTTTTTTATGTAGTGAGAAAAAGATGCAAATAAAAAAAGTATAAAACTGTAAACAAGATTGACTTTGCATCTTACTTAACATCTCATTAAAAAAGAGTGTTTGTTTAAGTGTGTTTGTATATCAAAAAAGTGTGAATTTGTATGTGTGGGTTTGGTGAAGGACAATTATATTGTCATGCATATGTTGTTTGTTGCTGAATGTATTATGAAAAAGCAAAAAAAAAATAAAAAGAAGAAACTTTGTGTCAACATTAATGCATACAAAATATGTAGAATATAACGCATACAAACTAACAAGACCCTATTTCTAAGTTAGTTAGATGTGACTTTAGAAACTAAATTGGGTAATCTGGCAAGTTTATGTAAAATTTAAGTGGTTATTCGATAAAAATCTAAGAATAAATCCAGTAGGTGAGTAAATTAATTTAAACAAATTTAAAGTTATTCATTTCTTATGATCCCATTAAACTATTTACTGCAATATCTTAATGATAAAATCCCAAAATGTATATATGTACTTATAATGTAAATAAAGAATGTATAAAAATAAAAACTCTCAAAACTGGCTCTTGCACAAAAAAGTAAACGAACGGAAAAATTGCAAAAACTTGCATCTTAATTCAAACATGACCGCTAAAAAGCTTATGGTGTTTTCTTTTCTACAAAAAAAATTTAAAAATTTTGCTTCCGAAAAGCATGAGTTTTTTAGAATAAAACAAGCCACCCTTTTCGCAAAATTTTTAAGAAAAAGACACCAAATTGAATTTTTTTAAAAAAGCACATTTTTTTTGTAGAAAAGAAAACACCACACTGAGAAAATTAAATCGTAAAATCAAAGAAAATACACTTTGTTGCAAAGACTTTTATTGGTCAAATTGTGCCCAAAGACAAAACGTCTTTACCGGAAAGGAGCAAAGATCTTTAGATTTCCATGAAATGTATACTTAAAATCAAAGACTTAAAATCTTGTGGCAAGGATGTACGTCTTTGGAAACACATGGAAAAACGAACGGAAAAATTGCAAAAACTTGCATCTTAATTCAAACACATGACCGCTAAAAAGCTTATGGTGTTTTCTTTTCTACAAAAAAAATTTAAAAATTTTGCTCCCGAAAAGCATGAGTTTTTTAGAATAAAACAAGCCACCCTTTTCGGGAGCAAAATTTTTAAGAAAAAGATACCAAATTGAATTTTTTTTAAAAAAAGCACATTTTTTTGTAGAAAAGAAAACACCACACTGAGAAATCGTAAAATCAAAGAAATAACACTTTGTTGCAAAGACTTTTATTGGTCAAATTGTGCCCAAAGACAAAACGTCTTTACCGGAAAGGCGCAAAGATCTTTAGATTTCCATGAAATGTATACTTAAAATCAAAGACTTAAAATCTTGTGGCAAGGATGTACGTCTTTGGAAACACATGAAAAAAGTCCTTAAACTAAGGAAAAAGTATTTTGGCACAAAGACTTTCACTCGTTAGTCTTAAGACTTTAATTTTTGATTTTATGTACAATTTTCATTGTAACAAAGACGTAATTTTAACATTATTACAAAGAAACGCAATTTAATTCAACGAAATAATACTTTAAAATACTTAAGACTGATATGTAGAAACAAAGGCAATTTTCCTTAAAATCTGCTATAGAAATATTTTAAAAAATTAAAATTTTTCTGCAAAATGAAACCAATCACAGCATTTTAATAAAATTTTTTTATTTTAGTTTAATGTAATAAAAAAATAGTTCATATACAGCACATGCACAATTGAGCGTTCTTATCGACTGACTTACAATTAATCACAACCACGAAAACAATTCTTTTTATTTTTTACATATATTGTAATCAATCGGATATAGCCGATACAGACTTTATCTTTATTTTTTTTTAACCGCTCTTGTTTACCGTTGCAAGCAAACATGTGTGAACAAGCAAACATGTTCACTTATGCATTGAAGACAAAATTCTTTAAAGTTACAGACTTTGTCTTTGTAGCAAGGATGCTTAGCTTTAAAAAAACAAATAAAAGTCTTTAATTTTAAATACGTTTTTCAATCCCTTATTAGCAAAGAAATTAATCGTTGTAGCAAATATTTAATCTTTACGTAAAAGATAATTTCTTTGATTAAGCTTCAAAGAATTTTCGTCGTTTGTGTTGAAGACGCACCATTTGCTTGTTTAAAGAATAAATCATTGATGCAAGGATTTTTTCCTTCTAACAAAGATATTTTCGTTACAATTTTACAAAGACCTTTTTTCTTTGATTTTAAAGCTTTTAATTTTCTCAGTGCATTAGTGTTGTAAAATATGTGTTATTTAGACTACCCAGTACATATTTTTTTGGTACTTAATGCATTGCATTTTAGTAATTTTAAATTCGTAGCAAATGGATTTTTAAATGAAATTCTGTGGAAGTTTTAAGACTTGCTTAGTTTGTACATGACTTTCCAGTTAAATAAAATACGATTGTTGTTAATCGGTACTCTGAATAATATGCAGTAAGAAGTATTTATATACATATTGATAAGTAGGGATGAGCTTTTCATGAACTAAAAAATCGACAATATGAGCATAAAATATGCACTCAAAATCCAAAATATGCATTAAAAAAATAAAAATATTTTCGTTTAAACTTTGATATTATTACAAGAAGAACTGTTGCTATAATTCTTATACGTATAACAGTTTTATTTGGTTTAATATCTTTAGTTTTTCTAAAATCTTTATGCAACCAGTGAAATGCGCATAGGAATAGCTTATCCCATCAACGATAAATTTCAAGTGTTTTTATTAATAATAAAAACTGGGAATTTAGTACGAATAACAAAATCTTTTGAAAATTTAAATTTTGTATTCCCAAAAATTGAAATTACTTTTTGATAATAAACAGGCAGGTGCACGGCCAAAAAAACACTTAATTGACAACATCTTTTGTAAGTTGTTGTTGTTTTTATTTTGTTTTTCTTAACCTACTTACAACTACAATTAATGTTGAGAGAATTTCAACTAAAAATAAATAAATAAATAAATAAATAAATAAATAATTGTAGGGGGAATGTAAGATGAGATAAACCCACTGTTTATTGTTGATGTTGTTTTCTTTAAACTTTGATACTATTACAAGTAGAACTGTTGCTATAATTCTTATACGTTTAACAGTTTTATTTGGTTTAATATCTTTAGTTTTTCTAAAATCTTTATGGATGAAGTTTCCTGATGATCTGGCCTAAGCAACCAGTGAAATGCGCATAGGAATAGCTTATCCCATCAACAATAAATTTCAAGTGTTTTTATCAATAATAAAAACTTGGAATTGAGCACGAATAACAAAATCTTTTGGAAATATGCTCAAAAAACTTTAACATTTATAATAAAAATGTGGTTTTTTATTTTATTTGAAACAAAAAAAAAGAAATAAAAAATTCAGTCAATTGTTATTCAAAGGTACAATATTATTTAAAGCTTAATTTAAGTTACTAATTTAAACGTTTGTTTGCATACACAAATAAATACTTTTTTATGCTATCAAAAGTAAAACCTGCTCGGACGCAAACAACTTTTGTGTTTAGAAAATTATCTCTCAACGTCAACCGAAGTTATAGAAGCATACTTGAAGGATGCCAATTAATTTAGACAATATATATTTTCTAATTCAGATCCCACATTTAATTCCAGATCTTAAATGGTTGAAATTTGCTTTATATTTTGAAAACCTATATTTTTTGACAAAACGTTTTGAATTTTTTTTGTATTTGTTGGGCTATTCTTCCTTCCACATTGTTAATTTTACTTACATTTTGCAACTCGTAAAGGAGCCTTAAAAAATATTTTTTTCCCGTATGAAACCAATAAATCAATATTATCGAATAAGATTCTAATTTTCGCTGCAACTCGGTGTAACTCATGTGGCAAGCAAGTAACATGTAACAGTTTTTGATAAAATATTTTAAGCCCATTGACAGCCTTTGCCATGTAAGGCGCTACTTTGTTAAAATAAGGGCACACACAAATTTATTTATTGATTTAAAATTTGTTTTTTTAATATTTTTTTTTTTGTTTACATGAAATTTTTTGAAGAACTTTTTTTTGAAAATGAAAAAATATGCAAAAATATGCATTTAAAACCAAAATAAGCAATTTAACTAAAATATGCAACAATATGCAAAAACAAATCGATGCCATTTTAACGTAAATAAAATGATTCGGAAAGATAATTGGCCGATTTCGTTCTTAGACTATTGGCAAAAAAATGCATTTGCATGGAAATCGCATCCCTATTTATAAGGTTTATATGTCCAAAATATTAATGCAATGCTCTTTATATTAAATTTATTTTACTTTTTAAAAATACCTATTAGAAAACTAGTTTGAAGTTTATGCTGCACTTTTAATTCAGTTTTTTTTAATGTTTTTTTTTACAAATTGTAGAATTTTTGTTTGCAATTTGTATGTTGTTTGCTTGTTTGCTTGTTTACTGTATTGAATCATATATATTTGTTTTCTACTGGATTTTACAGGCAAAACTTTGTTCAGTTAAAATTTGCAGGCTCTTTGCTGACAACTGTCACTTAACTCTCTCAGTAGATGCTCTATTTTGCAAATTTATGTGAATGCGAACGCATTTCTGTAAAATCCAGTACAAATTTGTAAACATTTTTGCAAATTTTGGGTTAAACGAACGCAGCTAATGATGAAATTAAAAATATGAAAGATTTTTTTATTTCTGATGCCAAATTTTAGTTTGTTGTACATTGTGAAGGTATGTTCATACTCAACAAATATTTGACGAAAAAATAAAAAGCATGAGCACAAATATCTACTTTTAACTTTTATAAGAACATTTTCTATTTGTTATTCTCCTAAAACAAATTGAAGAAAAATGTAATAAATTGACTGCTAAATCTAGCAAACGTTACTCAAAATCAAACAAATGTGGTCACTTGTGAGACGGCAAATGTTTGTGACCATAGCTTAAGGATTGTTGTTCATCTAAAACCTAAACAAAATGTTCGCCTTATATTATACATGTTGGTGAAAACCTGAAAGCTTTATATATTTTTTCAAGATAACATAAAATCATTAAGATCTCAAAGAATCTGGTAATATCAATATCAGTGAAGTTAGAACAAAAAAGGTTAACTTCTTTAGCATAAAAATACTTACTTATATTCTATGCTGGTTATTTATTATAAATATAACATTTTAACATGTTTAGGATTACAAGGTTCTACTCAATCATTCATATATATACAATATACATTTACTTTAACAAACATTTTTATCTCTTTTGTTTACATCTTCCACTTTTACTGTATGTTTACATGTGTTTGTGTGTGTGCAGTTTATATATTATTCATAATATAGCAAGGGATGAGGAGCTGTTGTATAATAAAGGCAGATTGAATAAATATTTTCAATTTTGTGTTTTTAAAAAATTCATATGTGTGCAAATTTATTTTTCTTTCTTTTTTTGTTATACATATTGCTTTTAATAGAATTAAATTGACAGCTCAAAAGATTGATGACTTTTTTACTTCATTATTTTGTCGACTCATATCCACATACATTTAACTGGTTGTAGGTGTAAAGATAGTGTAGTATAACAACAGGCGCAATTATCACATCATGCAGTACTATGTTTGGAAAGGTTTGTATATTTATATATAAATATGTATGTATACATACAAACATATATCTACATAAATTTATGTGAATATGGTGCAGTGAATTGTTGACTGTTTGTCTATGTGCTTATAAATGTAAACACTAGGACTGAAGAAACAACCCAAGGCCCTTGACAATTAAATGAATAAATTATTTTCTGGCAAAAAGTAAAAATTAAAACTTGCCTCTATTAATTGTTAAAATTTTACTATATTTTTTTAAATTTTTTCTATCAATAATGTTATTTGTGTAAAACCAAAACGCCAAAAAAGTAGAAGAGCTGTAATAAAAAACAACAGATTTAAAAAAAGTATTTTAAGTTGAAGTTCCATTCTTAATGGCATTTTATTGATTTCTTTTTATGAAATGTCAAAAAATACGTAGAGAAAATTGACAGTCATACAGGACTCGCCAATTTTGTAAACTTTTCTTAACAGTTATATTTTACATTTATCAGAGTTGTGTTTTTACAAAAGTACAAATCATGGATGGAAAATTGAAATTTGGTCGCAAGTGTTTACTTGTCTTTTTTTTAATTAAAAAGGCAAAATTATTAAAAACAAATAAACACCCTGGGACTAATCTCCATGTATACGAACCTGGGACTAATCTCCATGTATACGAAAAAAAATTTTTAGTGCTGCGCCCATTTATCCAGGCCCATCCCTCTTTTCGGATGCCTTTTATTGGTTTTAAAGCTATTTGTATTAAATTTTGTAAATTTTACTGTTTCTAATCTTTTTTATATTTGTACGGAAGTTGCAACTCCTACTTCTCCATTCCCACCCAGCTATGTGCACAATGTTGGACAGTATTGCTCTTACCGTTCTTTAAATATTATAAAATCTACTTTGTGCCACTTTGCAGATCCCGCCAACAATTTGTCGGATGCTGTGTAATGACAACCAAGATACTTGTACCTAATTTGAAATATTAAGTTTTTTCCACATATCTCAACATTTGTGTACCGATCAGGCTGAATTTCCATTGCAAACTTTAACGGAGTATATGCGATATGCGACATAAATATATAACAACCTAGTATTCATCATATATGGGGTCTTCGAAAACTCCATTACAACATGCACACGGGCAGACGGCAAGACGAACATCGTTAATAAGCTTCGCTACTTATACGTACCCAGAATATATATACTTTATAGGGCCTAAGATCAATATTTTAGAAATTACAAACTGAATGGCAAACTTATGCCTGTGTCAATAAATAATACCAGCTTAAGTCTTAGATAAGTTGTGTGTTTTGTTGTGTAAGTTAAAATATAAATGCTTGTTGTTTTATTAGTAATGATATTTTAAACATGAAAATTAGGTGAGTGATAGATCTAGAAGAAGAGAATAAAAATATGTAATAAAATGAAAAAGCACTTGTGTCAACTAAAGCCATTATTATGTATAGTTGTCCTATGTTCGTGATTTTATAACTCGAGAACCACTCAACCGATTTTCAAACGATGCGTTATAAAAAAACTCCCGATATGTGGCGCAGTTGTCATCATATTGATTTTTTTTTATTGATGGTGGGAAGCGCTGGGGTCAAGTTATTAACAAAATTCTCCAGTATGTAATTATTTATTTTTATTTAAAAAATCCCGAGCAGCGCCGGGACCAAACAGCCAGTAAGTAAAATATAAAACTTTAAGTGATTTCTTTTATATCTAAACAGAAGTTGGGAAAAATATGTAAAATCAATTAAAAAAATGGATAATCATTCAAAAAAGCAAATTTCGATCTACCAAGGGTTAAAAATACAATTTGGTTTAAGGATTGATATTTGACTACTGACGTCAGAAGTCGTCGATGGCTGCGAGTGGAAGACGGCAAATCCATCTGAGGAGATCGAGTGGTTGCGATCGAAACATGTCATGGTAACCAGCCGCCTGGGTTCGAATCTCAGGTCAGTCAAGAATGAATGATTATCAATAACAATTTTAATTAATTTTCATGTTGTAAAATTACTTTCTTCATAAAAATAATTTAATGAAAATGAAATTTGATGAACTTAAGCCTGATTAAAAATATTAAAAAATTTGTATTAATTTAAAATTAAAAGAAATCACTTGTATTTTTTTAAGAAATAATTGAATAAGGGGCACAGGCGGGGAAAAAAATTATTGAAAAATTTTCACCAGTTCCTTAGAAAAAAGTTATTAATTATTGAAGAAATACACCATTTTATATTTCTAGCTTCTGATCTTAATCTATTTTTTATTATTTGTTAAAATTATGTAAAAAAATACAAACACGCCTAAAATATAAAAGTTTTCGTTTGTTTTTTAAAGCAATGAAAATTATTTTCTTTTGATTGTTTGATAAACAGATCATAAATTATTGGCGTTTGTAACAGTAAAAATCTAAAGTCTTGTTGAATAGTCTAAAAGGGGCTTTACTAGTTATTCAAAACTTTCTTAAATATATCAAAAAGCTGACGAATGCTTTATATTGTTGATATTGATAATACTTATACGTATATGGGCACTTGCATATCTTCGCGTTTCTTTTTTAAAGCCAAGTACTCTAGTAAATTGATTATTTCACACGAAATTTTGGCATGTATCAAAGTTACCTTTCTTGTGAGTTTGCACAATTTGACGTTTTTATTCCTTCAAAGTATGCGATATTGTGTTGGGTATGATGCATTTTACGAAAAAATTTTTTTTTTTTAATAAAAATTAAATAAAAAAGAAAATAAATATGTATAGAGGAAAAACTGTGTTTTTTAAATTATAAATTTCTTACATAATATTTAGTTTATAATTTATTTTCTTTTGCTTAAAATTCCTCGCTGCGCTTATAAATATATTTTTCCGCAGTTGTAAATAAATTTTCTAGAAAAATATCGAAACTTGTTCACAAAATCAACAGAGTACAACTCACACAAGTTTTTTCATATGCGTTTTGACAGCATTTCATGTTACATTAATTACATTAATTAAGTTTATATACTTTTTAAATAATTTTTTTAATTGATAAAAAAAACTACTAATAATTTTTTCTGTGTATATGTTTTAAAACAAATTTTTCTTTACAAAACATGGCTTTGTGATCACTGTACACTAGAGCGACTCAAGTTGTATGGAAGCAAAATTCGTGCTCGATGTACCCCCATAAAAATGAACCTTGGTCCTTTTTAAGATACCATTTTAAATATTTCGGCTCCAGCTTTAACCTCTCGTGAGCTGGACCATTTTGAAAAAGGGTCTGTTTTTGCATGTTTTGTTAATTTGAGAATCTGTTTCCTTACCAACATATACAAATTGTTTAGTTCTATTTTCATCCATAAATGATCTAGAAACTAAATCCGCTATCATATTAGAGTTACTACAAAATTGCATTTATATGTATTCCAGAGCACCGTGTAAAATGCATCTAATTTGCAAAAATTTAAATTATTTACATACAATGATGATGTACTTGGCAAAAGAAACAATTTGATTCCCATATTGCTCTACTTAAAACGAAGGGTTGCCACCCCATTGCATTTTTGTAAAAACGCGAATTAGCGCGAACTTTCAAAAAATCGACTAAAGATTAAAATATGTTAATTTGGCATTTTTATTACAAACATCCTCGAACAAAAAATTCAAAAACCGTTTTTTTTCAGAAAATCCTTAATAAAAGGACATGGATGATCGTCCTTGGACAAATTGTATATTGTTGGACGCGCCTTAAAAAAACCTTTCTTATGGTAACTAATTTGTATATGTTGGTAAGGAAACAAAGTCTCAAATTAACAAAACATGCAAAAATAGACCCTTTTTCAAAATAGTCCAGCTCACGAGAGGTCAAAGCTGGAGCCGAAATATTTAAAATGGTGTCTTAAAAAAGTCCAAGGTTTATTTTAGAGGGCACATCAAGCACTTTTTTTGGTGAGTCGCTCTACTGTACACCCTTCAGAACCATTTTACTGTAGCCAAATTTATCGCTTGGGCGTTTTGGCGCAAACGGTAATTTGCAAGTTAACTTAAATTTTTAATGTATTTTTAACATTATTATTTTTGCTAAAAACTTAGATCAGTACTGAAATTCTATAACTTTTTAACGACAAAAATTTTGTTGGACAGCCGCATTTAGATACTGACAAAGCGCTAGCTTTGGCATACAGGAAATAAGTTGCATTTTATTAAAATGATGGCGCTCAAGGGACATAGTTTTTAAGTAACCGGACGAAAACTGTCGATTTTAGGCACCGCAAAAAATGCTCCGATTGGCCTGAAACGTTCCACATTCTCCTTTTATGTCAAAAACAAAAAATATTGATGAGTGAGAATTAAACATTTCCAACTTTAAATATAAAATGTTTTTTTACTAGGGTTTCAAAATGGCTTTAATTTTTTATTCATATAAAATTGTAAAGATGAGAATGCAATCGGTTGGCAAATGTAATTTTCTACCGCTATCAAAATAATTTTCGTGGGAATACAAAACTTAATTTAAATGAATTTCTTATTCGTGCTTAATTCCCAATTTTTATTTTTGATAAAAACACTGAATTTATTGTTGATGGGATAAGCTATTCCTATGCGCATTTCTTTTAGAAAAACTAAAGATAAGAATTACAGCAACAGTTCTATTTGTAACAATATCAAAGTTTAGAATTGATTGGAATTCTTCCAACATTAATTGTAGTTGTATGTAGATTAAGAAAAAACAAAATAAAAACAAAAACAACCCACTTTATTGTTTTTGCAAACAAAATATAAAGCGGGCTACCAGTCAGTTTTTTAGGCCGTGCACTTGCCAGTTTATTATCAAAATTGTCTACCATAAAAACCAAAAAAGTCAATTTCGTAAAAATCGCTTACGTGGTTAAGGAAGAAAGTCCACGATACCGCACTTGATCACTGATATATATAGAACGCATGTATTCATTAAAGGTTGTAAAGAAAATGATTTTATTTCCTTATTATCTTATAACTAATATTAACAGAGTTGTCTAATAATAGTATGAACAAAAGAGTTGTATTATAAACAGAATTCAATTTAACTGAAATGTGCTACATTACTTCACCCTAAATTTTTAAAGATATATGAAATCAAAACATAAATTATAAAATTCATCTATATATATAAAATTGTAACGTTACTGACTGATTCATTATTGCACAGCCTAAACGCCAAAAGCTAAGAACTTGAAATTTGGAGCAGGGGGTAAAAAAGAGTAAAACGGAAAAATTCGGTAACCTTATATCTTCAAAACTAAAAGAGATATAAAAAAATATATAATACTTATCTTTGTTCTTTAGAAAAATAAGCGGACAGGTGTTTTATACTTTTTTGAAATTAGGCCCTATTTTAACCTCTTTTGAACCAATAAATGTCGAAACAAAGTTAATACCACACTCGAAACTAATCAAGAAAATACGAATACGAATTTTGTACTTTTTCGAAATTCGAACATTTAAGGGGTGAAAATCGTAACTATTTTTGGTACATTTTTTTACAAAATATTTTACTCCATTCATTGACATATTCGTACTAAATTATAGGCTGCGAATACAATACTGATATTTTAGATACTTTAATGCGGGGAGAAAAATAGTACCCAAAAATGAAATACGCGAAACATTTTTCGTGCCATTTTATACTTGCTCTGACGATAAGTATTGTTGCCCCCATTTACACTAGATTTTCCAACTCTGTTTCTCATCTACAAAAGCCTGTGTGTATGAATACTGGCAAACTTTTGAACACTCATACGAAAATATCCATACGTAAATATGTTTATATGTAGACTTTTAACTCTGAAGTGCAAAATCATTGCAGATTATTAAATATTTATTTTATTCACAAAATTAATACAATTTTTCAAAAGTGAAACATTTTTATCACAAACACCGCCACCCCAATTTGTATCCACATTTTTTCCTTTTTTATCTAAATGCTTAAATTGAAGAAGTATTAAAAAGAACACCGGGAAAGTAAAAAACGCAATTGTAAGAAAATGATATATGAAGGTAAAAGTTCATTTTTTTATTATCTTGTTGTGTTTTTTATGTATTATTCTTTAGATCTTTTCAAAAGCTAAACGAAAATTAATAAATATTTGAATAAGTGTAAAAGTGTGTAAATTGTTTTGTGATTTTATTATTAAAAGTTCAAGTTGCTAAAAGGTTGCAAAAAAGATTGATAGGTTAATCAATATTTTATGAAATTGTTAAAGGTGGAGGGAAAGCGAAAGTAAAGTGTAATAGAATTTCAAGTCAAAATACGCGATTTGTAAAGAGTGCTTGGATTGGAAAGGAATATTTGATTAGATGTTTAGAAGAGCAGAAGATAATAAAAATTTACAACTTCGGAAAAAAGATAATAAGGAGTAAACATTTTTCTTTCGCTTTTGTTCTACGAAAATTATACAAAATATATTAAACATTTTTGTTACATCATTTTTAACATTATTTTTTCACATTTTATGTTACTATTTTA
This sequence comes from Pollenia labialis, assembly GCA_949318255.1. Lineage (NCBI taxonomy): Eukaryota > Metazoa > Arthropoda > Insecta > Diptera > Polleniidae > Pollenia > Pollenia labialis. The sequence goes on along the minus strand of OX439142.1, from coordinate 96,225,321 downwards.
GTTTTTTTTATAAACATTTTTTTTTTAAATGTTTGAATATGTTGTTGCAAATTGGCCCTTAGAGATGTTTAAAACAATTCTGATTTTGTTTTATTTTATTTATTTTTTTATCTGTATTTCCATTCGACAAGCCATACAAATTATAATTATACAACTAATTAAATTAATAGAATCTGGGAATTTATTTCTCATGGTGAGTAACATTTATTGTATAACTTTTCATATTATTCGAATGAGTATTCTAAGCCAAATTACAATTTTTAAAAGCATTTATACTTGAATAGTCATAGGCCCGTTTTCACAACTTACCGATAGCTTAACGTAGACTTTAACCGGCCTTAAAAAAAGTGTTCCACTATTACAACCAGAAATGCGATTCACTATGCTTTTTAAACCACAATTGTTTCGTTTAAAAATGTTAACCACACAATTAACCATTTTGCTATTTACTAACACTTTTAACGACATCTGCTGGCGTTAAAAGCCAGCTGTTGCAGTCAGCTGTACCGTTGTACATATAGTCGATAAATGATAAGGCTTTTAGGTATTTAACCTACAATTTATCCACTTCTTATCACACACCAATTTTTCGTGGAGCTTCTAATTTATTTATCTTAAAGCAAATCATTTGACTCAAATAAAATGAAAAAATTTACAAAATAATTTAATTAAAATTAAATTATTAAAATAATAAAATAAAATAATAAAAATTAATAATTTTTACGCACTTTGCACAATATCATTTAAAATTTATAAATTAAAATGTTTTTCTTTTGTTTTTTTTTATTCTTCTTTGCTATTTTATCCTATTTTGATGTTTCCCTTGACAGAGTTGCCACGATATATCAATTTGAATAGAGAGAAATATAAAATGTTTACCGTGGTTATAAATAAGTTAGTGAATTACATAATGGTTAGTGCAAAAAGCAAAATGTGTTGTTAAAGTTAACACTTTTAAAGTGTTAAAAGTTAGTGAATTGCACCACATCCTACCTTAATTTACATTATCGCTTACATTAGTTTAAAGTTAAGTTTTAATAATGGTACACTTTTTATAAGGCCGGTTAAAGTCTACTTTAAGCTTTCCCTAAGTTGTGAAAACGGGCCTAATTCCTCCAATTTTTTACAGGAATAATTTTTATGCACTATCAGAATTCTGATTTTAAAATATACAAAGTAGAAAAACTGTAATTTCTTCATTTGTCATTGGCCAAAAAGAAACTTTTGCTTTTACTACTGATTCATTAAATGTAAATAGCAGCTATTCAAAACCAACTCAAAACGCGAAAAGTTTTTCACAAATTTTCGTTTTTTGTTTGACAGTTTTTGATTTCGACTGCAGTTTTTAAGTCCTGGTATTATGCATATGTGCTGATGTTTGTCACACTTTAAAATATTGGCCCTAGACCCTTCTAGACTGATCGGCTCATGGCTGTCTATGTACACTTTGTGCGCAACGAACAGGTCGCAATTTTGCAGATAATTTAATGACATTTGAAACATATTTCTTTTATATTAAAGAAATGCACTTAGTTGAAATGATTGTTGTTATTGTTTTTGTTTTTAAAGAGTTTGATAATTTTGTTTTGCAATTTATTAGATTTTGTGAACTGTAACAATCCACTTTCTAAAATTTCAAACCAAATATTACAAATAAAATAACCAATTAAAAAAAAAACTTCCCGGTTTAAAGAAAATATTTATTTTGCCAACGTTGGTTTTATCACTTCTGTGTGCGATAGGTTTAACCTTATTACCCCTATTGAACCTTGCAAAAGTTATCCGATTATATAAATATTACGGCACTTTTGTGTACATTTTAATTATTTATTGGTAGACTACTTAAACCTCAATAATTTTTTTCATTATGTATAATAACTTTTCTTTAAAAAAAATTTTCTTTTTATACGAATAGAGATTGCTTGAGTTTTATTACTGTTCTCAATATGTGAAATAATATGCCGATAAATGTGAGTTTTTGAATACATTAAACAGGTAACAATAAAATGTATTGTAAAAAACAACGTAAATATTGTTAAAAGAAAGTCAAAAATTACCTTATTTATGCTTAAAGAGATATGCATCATCTGAAGAATATACAAAACACATACACACATACGCATATCAGAAGAAAAACCTATTTTGCTGTTGTTTTACAGCACATGCTTAATTATAGGTAGCCATAGACATCGATGGTAAAGAAACCGTTATTGATAAAGAATCTGAAATACATAAAAACAAAAGAAAATAACCATAACAGATCCATAGGAAATGAAAACATATCCTCGGTACATCGCCACCATCAATATGTGAGAAAAAAAGAAAAATAAACTACGAGAAGAAAACATTTTGAAATGGTAACTTCATAGGGATATCGTACTAAAATGTGTGCGTATGCTTTTGGCTTGAGGAACTTTTCTACGCTACACTAGGCTATTGGATGTTTACAAGGAAATAAAGAATGCCAAAATTGATCCGTATATAAAAATTAGGCGTGGTTAATTGGACTGCTTAAAACTTGAAAACGACTTGGATACGTACTTCTGCTGGTTTGTTCGTACCTCCTAAGCGAAGTTTTAATAAAAAAGAAAAGTTGACAAGACAGGGTAAAAATTAGTACTTTTGGGCACTTTCAGTAAACACATTTTTATACCCACACCACAATAGTGGAGAGGGTACTATGCAGCGTTTAACAAACTGCAGTCAAAGTAGAAAAACTGTAATTTCTTCATTTGTTATTGGCCAAAAAGAAACTCTTGCCTTGACTTCTGTTTCATTAAATAAATTAAATTAAATAAAGAATGCCAACATCGATCCGTATATAAAAATTAGGCGTGGCTTATTCGACTGCTTAAAACTTGAAAACGACTTGGACACGTACTTCTGCTGGTTTGTTCGTAACTTCTAAGCGAAGTTTTAATAAAAAAGAAAAGTTGACAAGACAGGGTAAAAATTAGTACTTTTGGGCACTTTGAGTAAACACATTTGTATACCCACACCACAATAGTGGAGAGGGTACTATGCAGCGTTTAACAAACTGCAGTCAAAGTAGAAAAACTGTAATTTCTTCATTTGTCATTGGCCAAAAGGAAACTCTTGCTTTGACTTCTGTTTCATTAAATAAATTAAATTAAATAAAGAATGCCAACATCGATCCGTATATAAAAATTAGGCGTGGTTTTTTCGACTGCTTAAAACAGCAAAAAACGAAAAGTTTTTCACAAATTTTCGTTTTTGTTTGACAGTTTTTGATTTCGACTGCAGTTTTTAAGTCCTGGCATTATGCATATGTGCTGATGTTTGTAACACTTTAAAATATTGACCATAGACCCATCTTTAAGTATACTGATCGGCTCACTTTCTGAGTTGAATTGTCGGCCGGCTGGCTGGTTGTCTATGTACACTTTGTGCGCAACGTACAGGACGCAATTTTGGAGATAATTAATTGACATTTGAAACATATTTGATTTATATTAAAGAAATGCACTTAGTTGATTTATTAGATTTTGTGAACTGTAACAAGGTATCCACTTTCTTAAATGTCAAACCAAATATTACAAATAAAATAACAAATTAAAAAAACCTTCCCGTTTTAAAGAAAATAATTTTCGGCTTAAACCTTAACAACAAACTATTTATTTATTTTACCAACGTTGGTTTTATTACGATTTATTTTCTACCTGTTTTCTTTTTTATGTCATTTTTTATTCCATTTCATAGGTGTTGTCAATGTAATTAAAGTGCAATGTGTGCAAAGAGGACACTTGATTCATTGTCTTTCCTCAGAAAAGTTTATATCAAAAGAATTGCATGGTATGGTTCAAAAAGGGGGAGTTGTAAAGAAAAATATCGAAGAATTTTGCTGAAAATACTGGCAAATTATAGGTTGATACGTTATCAGACCAAACACATGCACAATAAAAACAATTTGTTTGTATATACGAAAACATTGAAGGATATAACCAACTACATATTTTCAGGCATATACAAACATACATTACGCACTTGCATACAAAAATAAGGAGTCATAAATTTACACCCAAAAAATCTCAATACACTCGTTCTCTTGGCACGAGTGTAGTCAAGTGCCCTGTAATTATCGACAAACAAGTTTCATTTTATTTGCGTACACCAACATCAATACAGACAACACACACAAACACAATTTTTCCCTGTCATCCTTTTTGTTCCACAAAGCGATTATATTACAAATTGAAAGGCACATGTTTAGGGAGAAAGCAACATCTTTCAACAAAAATCCTCTTAAAAGCAAAAAAAAAAGTAAAAATAGAACTTCTCTTGCAAGGACAATGAACGTATTTCAACGTAACTTGAGGTCTTGATATTTATTCGACATCATTGGCAACTACAGGTAAATGTAGAAAAAAAGTAAATTTGCATAAAAGTTGTATGCAAAATACTTGTATCAATAATTAAGATTGTTTTTATTTGTGCTCTAAATTGTTGTACTTTGAATTAAGTTTACTTTTTATTGGAATTGATTTTTTATGAAAATGTTCCGTTTGTAACACATTCATGAATACTCTTAATGGTCTTCAAATATGTGTATGAATATTTGTGAAATCTCCTATTGAATTTAAGAAGTGGACAATTAAATCTTGTATAATCTTTACAAGCAATAAATTAAAATATTTGCACTTGTTGCAGATGTAAATATTTAAAGGAGATTAAGGAAGAATTAAAAGTGAAAATATTAAGATCAAACTTTAAAGGCTATATTTGGTATAACAATAATACGAGCTATGATCTATTGCGAACAGGGTTGCCTTATAAATTTGTGAAAAAATCGCAAATTTCCTTAGAAAAAAAAACGCCTTATTCATTTTAAAATAATTCGTCAAAAAATCTGACAACTTAATTTTTTTTTTTTAATTTTAATTAATTGTCAAACACAATTTTTTGTTAATTTTTAATTGAATTTTAAAAATATAATATCCTGAAGAAGATTTCCAAAGGAAATCGAAATATTAATACATAAAATAAAAGAACTATTTGAAATAAAAGTGACCTTAAGCTCAGTTATTAATAAAGAAGAATAATATTTAAAAAAAGGTCGAAGAAATTAGAATAAAATTAATTGTTTTTTTAAATGTTTCCGATTCTTTTAAAAAATAATTAAACAAAAGCATAAATTAAGTTCATGGGTACTCTATGCATACATACATACATAATTATTAAATGTACAATGTCCAAGAAAAAAACGCGCTGTATTTTGGGGCGTGGCAAAAAGAAATTGTTTCTTTTTTAGAAACTTCATTGACACATCTTTCCTTCTAGAGGGTGGCTGGCACACCTTTTTTCTATCGACCCCACCCTAATGTATATACATATACAGAAATCAAAATTAAAAAATGTTTAAATCAAATCAAATCAAGTTTAATTACAATATAAAAATAGAACATTTGTTTAAGAAACCTTTGATAAGGATAATTCCATGTCAAATCGACCATGAGTGGGACCCGACCCCTTTCGACTTGAATGAAATTTGTTGAGAAGTTTTAAAATTTTTTTCTCGAAACTTATGTCATATTCAAAATGTCATAATTTCGCCGAATTAGCCGAATGTGTTGAGTTAATTTCTTCAATAACTTGAAAACTAATTTATATCAAAAGATGATTTTCATGTAATTTTAAAGAGAATACTTGGCGCTACAAACAGTATATTGAAATTAATTTTTTTTTTTTTTTTGAAAATTTAATATCTGCAAAATATTAAATTTTAAGAATTGATTTTTTTTATATAGAATACCTCAAACTGTTCTTTAAAAATCCTGAAACCTTGAAAGAGGTGTTTTTCTTTTTTTAAGATATGATTTTTTTTATCTTTCGCAACGTTTAAAAAATTATCTTTAAATAAAATTTTAATATTGTTATTTTAGGCAATAAGTACACTGAACTAGTTGAAAAACAGAACAGTCGGGCACCTGGCGTTTTTTACTTAATTCGGTCACACTAAATCCAGTGGTTCTAACCTTTTTAGGAGGTTGTACAAAATAAATTCGCGTTACTTAAAATGGGCTTAGTTTATTGAAATTATTAAAAACAAAACCCGAAATTCAGCAATAAATAACAAAGTGGGGTTGGTCATACATTTGACCCATGTAGGAGCTGTCGACGTGCTGCAGGAGCTAAATTAAAGAATTTTATTAAACCGCCACATTTGTATGGTTGAAATTCGCAAATTTGCGCTGTAGGATCTTTCTAGATGGGTCTAATGTATGACCAACCCCACTTTGTTTTCCAACTCCATCATTTATTTCTTAATTCTTAAATTGTTTAAAATTGTTAATATTTTTTGAATAAAATTAAAAGTTTTTAACAGATAATTAGAATTGTGGTTATAACAGATTTTAATCACTTTTGGTTGCAACTTCGTTTTTTTATGCATCTGCGAAATTTAAAACATAGATAGATCCCTATTCATATAGCCATAGACTCTTGAACATTTTATTTAACCTTTGTCCAGCGGAAAAATTTTACAACGTTAAAAGGCGGTATGGGTACAATTGTACCCTTATATACTTAACACGGCTTTCCTATTAATATAATTAAATTATTCTGTTCTTATTTAATAAACAAATGATAGAACAGGCCCGTGGCTAAAAAAAACTTATTTTACGTACACATGTATACATTATTTGCTTTATTTTCTTGTTTTTTTCTTACGACTTATATGAAGGTACAATTATACCCCTTCAGCCTTTTAGGGATATGTATGGCTTTTCCTATTAATATAATTAAATTATTCTGTTCTTATTTAATAAACAAATGATAGAACAGGCTCGTGGCTAAAAAAACTTATTTTACGTACACATGTATACATTATTTGCTTTATTTTCTTGTTTTTTTCTTACGACTTATATGAAGGTACAATTGTACCCCTTCAGCCTTTTAGGGATATCAAGTCAAAAAAGACTTATTTCGGTATATAATCAAAATCTTTTTTTTTAAATTTCAAATATGTAATCCGTAATAAAAGTTTAGAGATGTCAGAAAATTTTAGATATCTAGTATTAACAAAAAAAAAGTTATTGCAATTTAAAAACGAAAAAGGTACAATTGTACCTCTTCCGCTGGACAAAGGTTAAATACTGTGGTGAAGGTTAAGTCTTCTTATAATCTTTGAAATATATTTTTTTCTTTTTCACCTTAAATAAAATTATTAGAATACTGCTCGCGAAAATGAAAATTGTCGGCTCATAAATGACCGAACTAAAGACAATATAATGGTTTTAGCACATTAGCGCCCAGCGTACGAGTGTACTCTCTAAATTGATGATTTTTTTACAATATGGTCAAGGATATATAAGATTCTGCACAGCTTGTAATGAACTAGTAATGTAACTAGAAATGAACATTTTTAAATGTCTTTTTCCTTTTATGTTTGTATGTGTTACGAAAAAAAACTTTTAGTCAGTTGTTTTTTGTAAATACAAAATCTCGCTAATGTCAAAAAGAGGAAGATTTCAAATGAAGTCTACTAGATTTCGTTGTAATGTAAATGACCTATCAGCAAATAAACAATCGCCACCAAACAAGAACTATTGTCATAATCCTTTGAAATACTATCCATACATTTACTAATTTCCAATATTTTGTAACGAATTTAATTTAGTATAAAAAATATTGCTGAAATTCAAACTTTTGTTTTTATAATTTTAATCAACATAATTTTAATATGTCAAATGTCGTACATATCGTACTGGTTTCTCTAAAGGAAGTCAACTCAAAATGTACACATTTTCACTTTTTGCAGAAAAATTATAAACATTGGTCATGTCTACCCTCCGTAAAAATCTTAATTAAATTTCTCTAGTATCTTGCCAAAAAATACAGTAGAATCCCTCTTTGTGATATAAGCTTATACCTTATGTCACAAAGGGGGATACTACTGCATTTTTTGCAAATTAATCCTTAACGATATTGAAATCGATTTAAAAGTCGATTTTGAGGTGCGATTAATTGATTTCAAAAATCGATTTGGAATCCATTTACCATTCCCCACTATATACTTAAAGAATGAAGTTGACAAAATTGATATTTTTTTATAAACTATCTTTATCGTTTTTAAAACATGCTTGATTTTAAATCCACTTCATTTCGATTTCTAAAACACGCCCTTATTTTTTAACAAAATAGTTCATGCGTTTCTCTCTTCAAAGTGAGTTTGTTTTAAAAATATTGTTCGAAGGATAAATCTAATAATGCTAAATGTAACAGGTGTCCAAAGATTTATTAACGCAAATGTTTGTCAACAACTTCGCTAATTTACCACTGACTATAAAATAGTACTTGATGAAGATGCTCCACCAACAAAATCAAAGGAGGCTAAAAGTGGCCCCAAAAGAAAAGATATTTTGCTCGATTATCTAGGGGAAACTATTTGCAGATGCATAGCAAAGAAAAGAATGCCCGTGAAAAGTTTAAAAAAAATCCTAAGTAATATTGAGTCTTTTATAGTCCCTAGTACACACAGAAAGCGATAGCGAAAGATAAAATTAATGGCTAGATGTATAAAGCCATGATTATTATTAAGAGATATTTAACGCAATCAAGTTGTGCTAACAGAGGGGCATAAATCGCAAATAATGGACTAACTAAAGAAGGTATTTAGCATATCAATAATCCTCTAAACGGTTCTGATAATCGGTCACGAAAATCGTGCTATTTAATGACTGATGGTTTTTGCTATCTTGAGTTAAGTAAAAAAAATAATTGGTTTACGTCAAACACGTGCAAGTTACCGATCATCAAAAAATAACATTGTATGGACTTTTGGAATTACAATTTTCAAGATAAGTTTATCTTATCTTAAGCAGACTGATTTTTTGTTTGTTAACAGTTTATAAGATAAGATAAGAGTACTAAAATCTACAGGATAAGATAAACGAGTTTTAAAATCAACTGCCTATTTAAAAATCTCAAAATGTTGAATTCTAGTAAGATAAGCAAAGAGCCGTTTTTGGACTCGCCAAGTTAGTTGCGCAAGACAGTTTTTCATTTTCTTTTGATTTACACAGCAATTTAGTTGCGCAATTTCAATTTCGTTTCCACTAACATTTTCCGTAATTTTTTGACGCTTCTTTTTTATTTTTCGTTCACATTGTGAAATTGTGAAAAGTGATTAAAATTTTGTTTAAACAATGGAACTTAAAAAAATGTATTAAATGCTTATCCTTCATATTGTGGTTCGCATATTCAGAGCATTTTACATTCAAAACTGATGCTGCTAAGCCAAATTTATTAATTGTTCATTTTCAAATCGCAACCAATTTTTTTTTATTATTTCATAAATATAAATGCTAAACATACAAAAATTTTACAACCAAACTTACGCAAAAAAATTTTCAAACTCAACATTTAAAATTTTTTTATTTTTACTCAAACACATTGCACATTATTAAGTAGAAATGATTGTGACTCTTAAATATCAGCTACGATTAAACTGGAATTGAGTTTCTTCAAATTTAGTTGTCTTCTGTTTAAATTTTAAGAGATACAAAAGTAGTTTTAAGTAGAGAGTTAGACAAGCCTTCAGCCATTAACTTTTTAGTAATGAAAGAACTTACTTATTGCATCATTTACATTAAATTGTATTTAAAAAATTCTATTAATAAAGGATTGTAAAAAAAAGTTAACAAATATAAACATCTATTGTTTTTTAATTACTCGTTTTGTTTGTTAAATTATAAATATTCTTAGCTAATAATAGAAAATTCAGCGAGAAGCAACAAAAACAAAGTCTGCCTCCTTTTTACTTTTTAAATATACATATTTATGTCTATAGCAGTACATTATCGTATGCGATACGGTGAGTAAGTGTTGAATAAATGTTAAGAAGATTTCATGCCAAGATTTTTAAGTAGCAATTATATACAAAATGCAAAAAAAACACTCTATTAGTGACATTCTTTTTCAAAATACTAATTATGCAAATTGTTTGTAACTTAACAAAAATTAGACATTTTTAATACTAGTAGAAATTTTCTTGTTTTAGTACCCAACTCTGAAATATATATAAACAAAAAACATACAGATAACTTACTTATTTTTTTTTTTTTGAAAACATGAAGTACTTGTTTCAGACAGTCAGCAAGTTAAAAAAAAAACACCAGAAAAATAAAATAAGAGGCAGAGAATATTGTTTAAAAAGAAGGGGTAATAACAAGCTTATATATAACAAACAGTGAAGATCAAAACATTTAATCGCAGCAATTTAAAAAATATATAAATTAACAGGAACTTTCCCTTTACAAAAGAAACTATGTTTTTTTTAGCATATTTGATGCTGTCAGCAATGGACGTCTTTTTAAAAATTTATTTTAGGACAGATATAAACTGTAACAGAGTTGTGCGATTTGGTAGCACTTTTATAAATTGTATTTATTGTATGGTTAAGAAAATAATCGGAATTTTGAGAATTTTTTTGCAAAACGTGGTTCAGCTGAATAATAAAAACTAAATTACAGTGACCGTCAAAATAAATAGTTTCACCAAATAAGACAATGTTATTACAATATAAAATTAAATATTAGTTTTTTTCAGTTCCTCATTTCTAATTCGCAAAATCTTATCCCTTTTTTTGTCCAAACACTTCAAACATGCTGTCATCTGTAAACAAAACGTTGCTCTACAACGTAAGGTTAGCAAGTTTAGAGTCTTTGGACAACATAAAAAACGTTACAAAATTTGGCAAAGTAGAAGTGAGGAATTAAACAAAAGCAGTATAATATCAACAGTGAAGCGTGGCTGGGTTCAGCAGTAAGTGTGGCTGTACAGCGGTTAGCGGTGTAAGAAGTCTAGTTTTTACACCAACTTAAATGATAAAAACTAGCTATTTAAATATTTCTCAAGCAAATTTACCACGAATATTTTTAAAGAATAGTTGTAGTACCATGTTTTCAAGTAGCTGAATCACATCAACATGCGCCAGATCTCATGATAATCGAACATCTTTGGAAGCATTTGGAAGAACATTTAAAAAAAAGAGCCATAACCAGCAAAAACTCTCTTAAACAAATTTTGTGGTCGATTCCCAAGAACTAGGGGTAGTCTTATTAGCAAAATTAAATCAAACAAAGTATAAGCAAATAAGCTTTTTTAGTGTTTTCAAACTCTATACTTTTTTGAGCTCTCTTGGCGCAGAAAAGAATAAATGGGGTTACAATTAAAAAAAAATAATATAATTTTTTTCTAATTAGTTAAAACAAAAATATTTTTCTAACAATTGTAGTTTTATTGAATTGAGATTTTTGATATTTTAAATTAGGCAGGCCAAAGTTCATCAAACCTAATTTTTATTAAATTAAGGAATGATTTTTACAACATGAAATGAATTAAAATTTTTAATAACTGGGCGGGATATTGAACTCGGGTATATTTATCGGGATATTTATTTTACGATCTCAACTTTTTGTTTCACACTGTCTCTGCATATAATTTTAAAATCTGACTGAATTATTTTAAGAAAATAACAAGACATACAACAACACTCAAAGTAACAATAGCATTTAAATCAACAACAACATAGAACATAAAACTAATTACAAACACATTTAAATCCGCCTACAAATCAGCACCCAATTTAAAAAAAAAAAAAAATAAATCGACAAACAAAAACATATTTTCCGAGTAAAAGTTGCTTTAGATTTTTACTTGCATCATGTTTGTGTTTGTTCATTTGTCTTCTACATCTCAGTACTATAGCAAGATAATTAACCCTGGATGGTTACTGTTCGTCGAATCGACGATGCTCGTTTACCTTGTTAAATAACGAGATAACGATCTTTTTTTTACCAACGTTAGCTGATGCCGAAATTTTGTAGTGAGATGAAGTACGCTGGATCCTCATTTTTTTAAAATTGAAATTCAGAGGTGTGTACTCGTCGCAAAGACGAATATGTCTATTTTTTTAATTTTAACTATTAAATTTGTTAACAACTACATAATTGTATATACTCACAATATGTTCCTTAAAGATCGACAACCCAAAAACCGACGACGGTACCAGAAAAATCTTCATTAATCCCTCGTGGCTTCCTATTTAAGAGTTGCCTCTTAATTAAGAAAAAAATAAAAGTCAAATACCTAATCGACAATAATCCGTCGAAAATGTTGTCAATGGATTAAAAGAGCGTTATCGTGGTCACCTGTCTGTCTCTTTAACAAACTCAGAATGACAAAAGTACTTGTAATATATTCAAGTAAAGCATTTGTTGTGAACATAAAATTAAACTTTGTGTCTCATGCGTAAAATAAATATTTTTTTTGTTTTGTATTATTTGACAGATTATCCTTAAAGGCTGAGTAAGAAAAAGTAATTTTTTTACCTTTTTAGTTTTTGTTGTTTTAAAAAGTTTATTAATTTGAAAAACAAAAAAAAAAGAGTTAACATTCGTATCGAATTTTTGTTTTATTTTTTAAAAAATCGTTTAAATAAAACAGATTTTTGTATATTTTTTACTTTAACATTCGTTTTGCTAGAATTTATTTTTTTAAAAAGTTCGTCGATTCGACGAAGAGTAACCTTAATTTACTAATATGAAGAGTAACCTTCCAGGGTTAATAGTAAGAAACAAAAAAAAAAAAAACAATTAGTAAATGAAAGCTTTTCTGGAAAATTCAGGATAGTTTTAGAATGCGAAACCCCACATTTATAAGTGAAGAGGATTTTCTTCTATTGAAGTCACTAAAAGTACAAAAAAAAATACACAAACACTCAAGCAAAATTATAAACCAAAAAAATATGCTTTTAAATTGTAAATACACTTGAATAAAACTCCTTAAAATGACAACTTACGCTTGCACAGCTTTTGCTTTCAGTAGTTTTCGTTGTTTGTAGCATGAGCAGTAATGCAGCAGCCCAAAGTGGAATAGAGATAAAACAAAACAAATCGCTGCTGTGGAAAAAAGCAAACTCATCGAAGAACTACTTCAGTTAAGGCAAAAACTTTGCCGCCAATGCGGCACCAATCAGTGCGACAACAAATTTACCAAACGATGGAAATGAATAAATGAATAGCAAAACCGAATAACAACAACAAAATTGAACTTCGTAATGACAATAAATGCAACAAACAAAACACCCGCTTTCTGTTGCCATCACTGATATCAAACCAAGACAAAGGCACTGCTGGAAAGTAAAGAAGTTAAACTTTCATTGGAATTGTTTTGGCAATTCCGGTTAATTTAATTGAAGGATTACGTATTTCACTAATTTCAATAATTATTTTGATGGTTTGAAAATCGACCAAATCTTTTAAGCGAATGAGCCATATCAAGGCGTTGAGTACTGATACCACCATTAATTAAGTCATATTTTTTTTGTTATTTATCCAAGGCGAATTCATGTAAACGGTAAAGGCAATGCTACAACAACAAAAACAATAAAACACAACATTGTATTTTTTGTTGCTTTCGTTGGTTGATATGTCAAAAATACAAGAATTCTTTGACATTTCTCCCTCTAAGAAATAAGAGAAATAGGTCAGCTTTGGCCATCCTAACTTAGGAAGATGTTGCTGTAAGAAGACAGTATTAGTATTAAATCGATATATTACTTCATTTAGCCCCTGTGCAAAACAATGTCTTAGAATATGACAATTTCCACGATGTTTGCATGGGAGGAGCTTAGCCAACCTTAACTCCAAGTCTTAACTTGTTAATACAAATGGGTTTCCTCCGGAGTCTCTCAAGGATGTAACATGGGTCCAGTGTTATTCCGCTTATTCATTATTGATTTGACATATTGTATGAACTATTCCAAAATATTAATATATACAGCTAATGTAAAGGTTTTTCTAAGCTGCAAAAGCTTAACTATGTATTCCTCTCCAAAATGATCTTGACAGTTTTGGCTTATGGTATAGTATACATTTGGTGGATCTGAACTTCGGAAAATGAAGACAAATCGAACACCTGGTTCAAAGTGACTCAACTCAATAAAACTTAGTTTTTCATAAATAAAAATAAATGTTTTTGACCTAAAAAAAAATAGTTTAAAGCAAATCTTTGGACCATTTAATAGAAAATCCATACAGATTATGATCTAAAAATACTTATACACTTGAGAATGAACAAGTTTAAGTTGTGCCATTTTTATTAATGTATTCTTTTAAGAAATGTCACTTTAGCTGAATTCTTTTCAGGTTTTGACATGTTTACCAAATTCTAAACTGACACAAGTCGAATTATTATAAACTCTAACATAGATTTATTTAGCACTAAGAAGTAGGGATCTACTACCACTATATTTTCTGACACGACCAAAAATAAGTCATTTTTATGAATCGTAGTAGAGTTTTTTTTTCCCGGAGTTATTCGATTTCGAATTTCCCGGGATCCCGCTCCATATAAATAATACAAAGTAATTTTGTTTTAAATTTATGAAAACAACTTTTTTAAAAAAGCGTTAGCCTAAATACTACAAAAATGAATTAAAGATTGATAGAGATACATAGATACAAGATAAAAAGATAACATAAACATAACAATTTCATTTATAAAACAATAATAAAAACAAACAAAAATTGTGGTACTCAATTTATGAGATCAAAAAGTAAATTCATAAAATAGATAAATTATTTTAAATAAATATGTTTTATTAGTATATACATATATTTTAAATAAATGTATTAACATTTTTTAACAGCTTAGGAAATAACATTAAGACGCACTCAATGCGTTTAGAAAGTCGGCAAAGAGTATATTTCTTATTTTATTTACTTATTACCATGTTTCCGAAAAATTTTGTTCACCGAGATTGGACAAATAGTTTAAAGTGCAAAAGTTTAAGATTGTTGCATATTTCTAATTCACAGTCCGCAGTAATTTTTATTTTTTATAAACAACGTCTATATCAGCCAAATGTATGACAAGGTTGATGCAAAAAATAGCATCAAACGGACTTCATCTACAAGATCCACCTGTAATCTTTAGGACAATGTGTTTTTAAAATTGTATGTTGTAGTATCTTACACGAGCTGTTTTTATCTCGATTTCCCAGTACTCCTCGGTCACAAAATGAAACAAATTTATGTTTATCACCTTATAAACATATCGTCATATCTCAAATTTTTTTTTTAATTTTAAGTTAATTAAGCAAAGTGTTCCTTCATACATTCTCGTAACAAAAAATCGGTATCTTATAGCAAAATATATATCTTTAAATCGGTACATTTTGAAAACTTTATTCGCATTTTGCCAAGCTCGGTTTTTTTTTTTGTAGATATGACTTTGCTGCAATAAAGGAGCGATATTTTTGGATTAAGATTTGTCCGTGGACAAATAAAATTTACAGCCTGCATTTTTTTTTGAATTTATGTTCTTTATTAACTCTTCACTTCACTAAATTTATTTATTATCAACTGTTGCGCGGCACGTTCTGCTTTTGGTAGATTTATTGCGTCAGAAGGCATTGATTTATGAACGTACTCACTTCTTGTTATTGATCTAATCGACAGCTCATCAACAGATGCTAATTTTTAGAGAATATAAAACTAAATTTCAAAGTATAAATAGCTTTTTCTGAAACTATGAGGAACTTTTATTTCCCGGGATCCCGCAGCAAAAATCCCGGGAAAACGGGAAAAAACCCTAATCGCTAGTTTATACCAATTGAAACACAAAGAAAGATATAACTGTTTTTTAGGAAAAGTTAACAATATATATATCAAATAAGCATTAAATTAAAAGAGTGGATACATTTCTCGATCAGGGAGTATTATTTGAGCATAAACTGTATTTAAATGCACACATATCGCTGACTGTTAACAAGCCCAAAGGGATCCTAGGGTAGTGATGGACATATAAAATATATGAAAAAATGCATCGTATAAAGGCATCGATGTTATATCGATATTTCTTCCTAAAATACATCGATTGTTTTTTGTAGCATACCAGATATAATATTAAGATATAATTGGCTCTTATTATGTACCGTTTTAAAATTTTTAACGCCACAAGTTATGAGGCGTTTAAAATTTTAAAAAGCAATATGAATTTCTGTAGAAAACAACCTCAAATTTACAAAATATGTATGACTTGGTTTTTGCTTTTGATTTAATTCTCTCACGTTGTGTTGCATTTTACATAATTAGGGCCTTTATGAAGCGATCATCTGCGCCGCTTGCGAAAGCAGTCTTTCTGAGGAAATTTATGTTCCCACCATTGCACTCTTGGGCCAGAAGCCCTTTTTCGAGGATTAATTCAATAGTGAAGCATACTTAATTTGATGTGCGTATCTCTTGCAACAAACTTAATGTTCCAACAAAACTTTGGATGTAAAAGAGGGCGGAGACGGGTACCCCCCATACAAAAACATTTTTTTTCTTATATTTGAAGGCATTCTTAGTTCGATGTGCGCAACTCTAAAAACAAACTTCGTGTTCCAACAAAACTTTGGTGGAATAAGAGGGCGGAGACGGGTACCCCTAATACAAAAATTATTATTTTTCTTATATCTGAAGAATTACAATAGTGAAGCATTCTAAATTTTATGTGCGTAACTCTTAGAAAAAACTTTATGTTCCAACAAAAGGTACCCTTATTCAGCCGAAAAGTAAGTTGTGTTTATTTTTCCCCAACATTACTTGCTAACTTACCAGGTAAGTTAAGTTCTTGTTGGGGTTTTATTGAAAACTTTAGAGTTGCCCTCCGAATAACCAGTGGGCTTCCTTAGTTCTTCTTTTAAATAGGCAATTTTTTATCTATTAAATATTTTACAATTGAAATTTGTCAAAAAATCATACAACCTTTGGCGACTGAAAAAAAACAACGCTCGAGCTTGTTCCTGCAAAATTTAAATATGTATATTGCATTGAAATATACAAACAACATTTAAAATATATAAATTTAGGCACGGTCACGCAAACTCTTGTTTGACTCGCGAGTAAGAAATCACGATATTTGAACATCTCTAATAAAAGCACATAAAACAATGACAACAACAACAGCAATAAAAACTATAGCAGAATTGTTTAGAGCTTTTGGTTGGTAACCTTAACGCCTGTAGCTACTAGTTCGTACGTAACTTCTAAGGCGCACCGATGGGCACCCTAATTCTTTATGAAACAACTCTGATTTGTTCCACCTTTAAAATAAAGTTAAAATCCCTACTTAATTATGCCTAATTAATTTATTTTTGCATTTCCCATATAAACTTAAAATAATAAAATCACTTCCACAAATAATTTTTTTACAAATTTAAACTTCACATTTGAATAAATACATGAGCTCAATGTTTGTATGGTTATATTAAATACTTTTTGATTTCGCTTTCGGGAAATTAGATTTATTTGCGAAAAAAGATTTTGCTTTTTACCTATTTTTTAAAATTTTTTGTTACAATGTTTTATTTCATAGGGCGTCACTACAAAAAGCACCGTTAAATATTTGACATTTACTTTTTTGTCTACTGATGCAGAATTTTGTGCACTTTAACCGAGTAATTTTAGTTTTCACGGTACTTGAAACCTTTTATAATTAATTCGTGAAATCACTGCCTTTGGTCCCTGTGTGCATCGTCAGATATTAAAAGCCGATTTTATGAAGTTTTGGTAACTAAGATGTTTAGTCCTTTCCAGTTTCCAATGGATTTTCGTTCAACAATTTGTTATTTTTGACACACCAGTGCTTTAAGCTACAGCATTGTTAAAAGGCATTCCTTAAAATTCAAGCAATAGCAATAGGGGTTAGATGTTCTATAGAATCCATGCTTGATTATTCGTATGACATACAATACATATTCTGCAATAAACTTGGTCATCTGCAATCCCCATTATGAGGTTCATTCTAAAAAATTTAACTTGCCTCCGGAACCGTTTAAAACTTATTAAACTTCCAACCAAAAAAAAAAAGTGGATGAATGCGCATACATAAACGTCTTCTATATACTGAAGTTGTTAAACGATGGAATTTTTTTTACTTTCAAAACGGCCGTTATACCTTTTATAAACCAAAATCGGATCTTTTCAGAAAATAATTTAGAATGAAAAATGTTGAAAACAAAAAAAACCTTAACTTATCATTTTTGGAAATAAAATATTAGATTATATAAAAAAAATCCAATTTAATCTACACCTTTAAATTAATAAGAACCACCGATGCTTCCGACAAAATTTTAATCGTAACATGTAAAAAACTTGTAAGAAAATCAAATTTTGATTTCTTGCAATTAAAACAAAATTCAAAATTTTATTTTCTTACAAGTTTTTTTTTACTCTCCGTTGAAATAAAGCCAAACACAGTTTCATCCGTGAAATCAGGACTAATATACAAACTCCTAGTAGACTACTATCCAGTACACACAAAACTTTAATTCGGTTTTCTTAAAACATGTTTTCAGAAATTTTAGTTTTTAAGGACACTAATGTCAACAAATAATTTTTGTTCCAAATCTAAACTACCATGGCTAAACTGTTCCTTTCGAATCCTTACAATTTCTTGCCTAGAAAGTTTTTATTTGTCCAGTGGTATGTTTTTTATCTTCCATAAAAAAAATAAAAAAAAAACAACAACAAATGAAAATACTACCAGTAAAACTATTGTCTAATTGCCAATGCCATTGCCACGCAATTTTAAACTCCTTGCATTGAAAGCGTCAAAATGAAAGAAATATCGCCAGACACTATCTTAAAAACACACACACACTCATACATACTAACAGATTTTTACTCACATACAGTTACTCATTCACTCATATATAAATAAAGACGACATTAACATTTACAATTATTTTGCTGCAACATTAAAGTTGTTTGTGTTGCGCCATAACTTAAAGAAATTAACGTGCCATCACTGTGCTATTGTTGCAGTTGTTGAAAAAAAATTTTTAGAAAAAAAAAAATAAAAAGGCAAATAAAACAAAAGGAAATATTGAAACAGGAATAAGAAATTGCCAGCAGTCCTCTTCACTAGACTTTACTTTACTTACCAATTCATTCAACTAACAAACTAATACATACATACGAATTTAGTTGTCATAGTATGTGTATATTTAAGTGTCTGTCTCTGTGTGCACTAGTTTTGTTTAAACTGATGTTACTGCCAAGAAAAACATCTTTTTGTGAATTTTTAATTAAAAGTAAATTCAATTTCAACTGCAGTTGAGCAGTATTTAATGAAAGTAATTAACAACTAACAGAGCTTAACAATAACAAAAACAACTGAAGCAGCAGCATCAGCATTGCCTTTTTACAATTACGAACTTTATTTATAGTAGTGTTGACGACGACTGCACGAGAGCTTAAGTAAAATTGTGACAGAGACGAATTTAATATTTTTAAAAAATTAATTACGAATATCAGACAGAAGGAGGAGTTTAATGACAGTAACAATGTGATGCCAATATCCAAAATGTATTTTAATTGACAATTATAGGCTCATATGAGTGTGTGAAGTATGTCCTTGGAAAAAAATAATTTGTGTGTGTATAATGAAGAAATATTAATCTTTTTAATCAGTTAAATATTTTAACCCTGCTGTTAGGTTTGGACCATTTTGGTAAAATTTTTTTTTTAATTTTTATTTAAACTTGAAATGGATTACAACATCAACTTGAAACGCCAGCTAATGTTTGTGTTTTCTATTTTAATGTGCTTAGGAAGTTTTTAGCTGTCTAGAATAAAATCGAACAAAACAAAATTAAAATATACAAATCTTAGGTTATGGACCATTTTGGTCAAAGCAATTTATTTAATTTTATACATGAGTAAAAGTAAGTAAAAAATTATGTCTGATGCACAAATTGTTTTCCGATTCAATTGCATACAAATCTATTGCATATAGTGCATTTGACACACATTTTAATTTACAGCAATTGTAAATTCCCCGTTTCCTAGCAGCAAATATTTTTATTTTACTGTTTGCAGATGGTACACACTTTGATGATAAAGCTTGGTGTTGCGTCAATAGTTTCGGTCTTACTGTGCTTTTTAAAACGTTGTCTTCTTATGATAGACACATAGCTAGCGGACGTAAAAGCTCAGGTTTCTGCGATTTACGTCATTTGCAGCCCACGAAGAATCAATTTCTGTATATAAAAGACAATATTTGGCCATCGATTAATTTTATTTTTTGTTGTAGTAGCTTATCATGATGGTTATAAAACACTGGAAGAAGAGCTTCCCAATTGTCCCATAATTCAATAATAGGAGCAAACATGTAGCTACTTTATGTTGTGTTCTGTTGAAAACATCATCACAACGGAGAGCACTTGCTTTTTATGGACTGGAATATTGCAGGACCAAAACATACATCAAACAAACCTTGCAAGTTTTCGTTTTTACCTCTGCAATACATAATTGCTATGGTTGGCACTTTACGTTACACAATATCAAAAATATTGTATATACCAATTAACATATGCCCACAAGGTTTTTCTAAGTCTTTCCATTTGCTTTCACATTTATTTGCTGTTTTCACAACACAAGTGATAGAACGTGTAGTAAAAGTTATATGAAAAGCACTCAGCTTTTTATGTGTACATTAGTTCATCATATTTATTCGTATTTTCAATGATTACTTTTTGTACTCTCGGATGGGAAGTTGCAGAAAATTATACAAAACGGCATCTGGACACCGCATAACGTGTACCGGGTGGTACTGATATAATATTATCTACTAAAGCTCCAATCTATTCAAAACCACATTATTTTAAATGTTTTCATCTAATGTGGAAGAAGTTCAAATATCTGAGTCACAATTTTAACAATAACCCTGGTGTATAAATTTAATCGATTTTCAATTTTTTCCTCCTGGAGATAGTGAATAGATAATCACAAACTGGAGAGGATTTTGGTAATTACAAAAGAACAAAGCGGTGATTTATAGTATTAAAATTTATCAATATATTTAAAAACAGCGATGAAATTAGTTTTACGTTTACAGTGAATTTCAGAAGGCTGCTAAATATGGGATCTAAGGTAAATTATGGACAGTATATCACAAAATTCATTACAGTTTTTCTGGTCATATAGAAAAAAAATTAATTGGAAGAAATGTTACAACAATAAATATATCTGCTATGGTTTTAAGGCCTAATTATAATATGCATAGCCTTGCTTAAGGTACTGTCAAATATTAACAAAAAGTCTCTCAAATGTATTTAAACCAAGTTTGTGCACTTCTTTTGAGTTTTTCGAAAGTGAGCGTGTTTCCAACAGACGGACAGGCGATCAAATGGACAGACGGATATGGCTAAATCGACTTAGAATTACTCAAGGAGCCAGAATATATATACTTTATGGGGTCTGAGATGAATAATAAAAAAGTTTTACACGGAATAAAAAACTTAGTATATACTCTTCACAACTAATTGTGGTGGAGGGTATAAAAATAAAGCAAATTTTTGATAGGAAGTAGACATTTTTGGTAACTTTGCTTGTAGCGTCCATTTTGGACCGTAAAGCCCAAAAATATCTTCATTAGCTTTTTGCCACAAAAGATAAGCATTTAAAAATATTATTGAAAATAGAGAGTTAAAGTGGGGCTTGCTTAAAAACTTTAATTCATCCATAGAATGGAATTATATACATATTTATAGCTGAGGCCGAATATTAGGTCGAATAGCTTCTTAAAAACAATGACATCGGAGCTAATATATGTACTAGCTGTTAGGCCTGGCCCTACCAGGCAGGAAGAAAAATTCTGCACCGACAGGGCAAAATAAATATTAATGCCAATTTTCAGCTTTCTAGCCTAAAAGTGGGCTTCAAAAAGCTCTGGATAGACAAAAAAAAGAGGAACCCACAAATAAGGAAATTATATATGTATATGTATGTCTATATATATATATATAAACATGAAGTGGTCTCGAAGTGCATAGAAATAGAAACCAGATTCCACTCGCAAATATTATTTGAACTCATATATGCTCTAATAAATATTAAGATAGTCGGATTGTGCAATTCCTACAGGTGTACCTTTCATCTGCAGAATCAATTTACAAACATTTACTTACATAACAACAGAAAACAACAATAATGAAAATGAAAAAATAAGCTGCTAAACATTTAACAGAACAACTTGTATTTTTTTTAAAGTCTCGTCTAATTAGAAAATATACAAACTTGCCGCAATTTCTTTTAAATAATTGCTTTTTTAAAGCTTTTTTAGAGGTCTATGTAAACAGCATACAGCTTATTATTTTTGAAAATAAAATTTACAATTTAATATGTATTCTACCTGATGTGGTTACTTCCACTTAGAAAAGGTATTTTGTATTTTTTTCGGGCTTAACAGTTCTGCACACAAATAATTACAAATTCAATGATTTCTCATAATGTATGCGAACAACGTTAACAAACAAAAAATAAACGAAAATGAAGAATTAAAAGAAAAAATTTTATACCCTACATGATTTCATATATGAAACCACAAACTTTGATATGCAAAAAGAACCACTTCCGTGATGGTATGAATGCATCAGTATTGGCGGCGGCGGCAAAGGCAACCAACAGAATCATTATCAACATCAACATACATATGAACATGTGAACAACTCGCAAGCAACAACTTTTTGAGAAAAAAAATTGTTTAGTAATAAAACGGCAGTCACTACGCCATTTTACACTAACACAACTAATCGCTGAATTTTAAATTTTTTTTATTATATATGCGTTACCATGTTAATGTGTGCCCGTGTGCGTAAATTTGTATATAAGTTTGCTAATGTGTATTGAAGCATAAAATGTATTAACATTAGTGAGAGAGAAAATTAATGTATTGAGCCTATTTGAAAGCTCATTCCCCTCAGATGCGGCGAAAATTTCATACAATATTCATAAGTATGAACAAATTTTCTACGTACTTTAAAAAATACGAGGATGAGTTTTAAAATTTGGTTAGCATCAGAGATAGAAATTAATCATTATATACTGTTCTTTAGTAATCTGTACTGTATAAATATGGAAAATACAAACGCTAAAAGTGAATGTGTATTAAAGAATAAACACAGTAAAAAACAACACAACAAAAATACTGTACTTATCCAACACAATATAAAGATAAGAACATTGCGTATTGTTGCTCTTACAAAAATATAAACTTCATTGTGTTCGGCTCAGCACATTAATGTTCGTTCGTGCAGTTGTGTTCAGTGACCTTTTGGCTGGCAAAAACAACAAAAATTTGTTAACAAAAACAACATTTGTAACGATAAACAAAAAGCCAACAAAAACTTTTCCAAATTAAACCTGTACATACACATACAGCCTTTTCGTTCTGTTGTCGTGCTAATTGCAACAATACTAGTAACAAGCGTTGCTAAAATTTTTTTGTTACCTCATCCGACAATTGTACTGTTTTATTATGAAAAATAGAATACTTCATAGTGTTTGTTAATTTCAAGAAAACAGTTATAAATGGTATTAAGGGTTGTGCACTAATCCACAAACACTAAAAAAATATAGATATTGTTTCGGGGTGTGTGTACCGTACGCAAAATAATGTTTGGTTTATTTTGTTTAGTAGTTTCATTCCGTATTAGATATTGTTTATTGTACCTGTAGATAGTCAAATTAAAAGTAACCACAGCTTGTTGCCAACATTATTCAAAACTTCGTTTAATACAATTTTTGCGTACAATGATCAAATTCTTAAATACCAGACAAAATAAATATTTTTTTTTTTTAAATTATTTTTGCTGTGGAAAATACTTTTAAAATTTTTAGTAAAACAATCTATTAAGTAAAGGTTTATAATATTAGAGTTTGTTTTTCGAAAAGTCTGAGTTTATTGATGAAATTTGTCCACCTGTCTTTCCTGTAGTTGGAGATTCACTTGTGTTTTTCATTCGAAAATATCAACGTTAAGATGGACGTGGTTTTTAGCATTTTTCTTTATCTTTTTACATAATTTCTTTTAAAAAGTATGAAAGGAGAAACTTCGAATGGCTCTTTAAAAAAATTACATTGAATAAACAGATCGTGTAGGTTTTATTTGTTTACTTTTACTAAAAAACTAACTGCCTGTTTTTGGAACACGAGTTTTGCGTTCGTGTTCTTAAAACAGGCAGTAAATCAAAATTCCATTAATTCAAACAGCCATCCTACTACATAGTTTTATAAATATGTATTTAGACTTTTTGGTATGAGAACTTAGTGTAGGGTTCTTTGTTCGTGTGCATAAGTATATTTCCCGGCATTAGTTTTTCATCAATGTTGTTGTGTTTTATAATTTTTTTCACGTTTTAATTTAAATGCAAATTTCTCAACTCATTTTCAACATATTACGCCCATATTTTTTCCTAACACATATTCATATCACACACATCCACTTGAATATCTACCTACATGTATGAACAGATTACTTCCAGCCGTTGGCGACCGTCAATATGTACGTTGGCGCTGATGGCCATAATGATACTTTTACTATTATTTTATGCTCCAATACGGGAACCGGTATGTGAGTGGTTGTATTGACTGAAACTATGAGAATTTATGCAAAATATTGTTATTTTTATTGAAATGACTGACTTTTAGACGAACTGACTGAGGATGGTTGACAGCGCTGAATGACTGACATTTGTTAATACCCATGTTGTTGTAGGTGGTTGTACGATAAAACACAATGCGTTTAAATTTGTACTCATACGAGATGTCAAGGTTTAAACTTTTATGCTTTTTACTTATATATATTATATTTGTTGCTTTTACGCGAGATGCTTTTTACTTAATAAATGTTAATTTGAGACAAAAGTTTTTAGGTGTGTGAGTGTAATTTTTGATTTTAAATAAAACATACTTTCAAAATTGAGGGCATTATGTATTTGGGATGGTATTTGAATCATTTAATGAAAAATTAAAATATAATTAAAATTATCGAGTAATACCTTACTTTCCTTACCTTTAAAAGAATTTGCCGGAATTTCAGTCTTCTTAATATCGTCATCTAAAAAAGAAAAACAAAAGAATTGTCATTTTATTTAAATAAAGAAAAATACAACAAGGCATTTATTTAAATTAAAAATATACAATTGATCCTCGATTATCCGGCTAGCACAGGACCGCCCGGATAATGTGCACGGATAATAAAAAAAAGTGGTTAATAGATATATCGGGTGATTCATCGTGAGGTTTCAATTATAATGTAAAATAAGAAACATAAATTTAAAAGTGAACTTAAAATTTGTATTATCGGTTAAAAGAACAAATTGTGGTATTTACTGTTTGAAAATGATATCATGCATATGTTGGCCATGTTATTCTTGAAGACCCAATACTTTACAATGGTGTGATATAGAATGATCTAGGTGGTGTGATATAGAATGATCTAGGTAGCAAAACGAGAAATTAAATGATCACCAAAATGATTCCTCATCAAGGTCATTGTTCCACGCGCTGTATGGCTCGTAGCGCCGTCTTATTGAAACCAGAGCTCACTCTACTGGAGACCTATTGGCCCTGTTATCGGAAAAATGGTGCCGGTCCATTTACCATTTCGGCGAAAGTAAGGTAATTGCTTTAGATATATCCAAGGCATTTGACAGAGTCTGGCACGGTGCACGTTTTGACAAGATACTTGTTGCATTTGGCGTTGGTTATAATTTCTCTCGATTTATATCGAGTTTGCGCAGAGATCGCACTAAACGATTTGTAATAGACGGGGTTTCGTCAAACGAATTCAAAATTCATTCAGGGGTGCCGCAAGCCTCCGTTCTTTCTTTTACTATATTTCTTTTTTTTTTAAATGGCCTCCTATGTCAAACTTCCAACCCTATCTACTCTTTTACAAACCTATGCCATTCGTATTCATTTGATTATAGGCCAATCGTATCCGATGTTGGTGCTATTAGGCAGAATATTAATGATACGCTTTGCCGATACAGATACCCATTCGTTTGTTCGTTATACACGTTTTTCCTCAAGAGCCCATCCTTTTGTGGTCGATTGGCCGGTAAATCGTACAACGTATTACAGGACAATTCGTTTTTTGGCCGGACTTTTCGTTTGAGGAATTACCCTCTTACTTTCAATAAGTTCAAGTCGAATATTCACAAGCACTACTCTCTGTTTCCTCCTTCCCGTAACCTAGTTCCATCACAAAGCAATGCAACGTAAAAGAAAGAAAAAAAAACAAGGTGCGAGGTTACCATTGACGGAATTATTCTGATTTTCCTCAATTTTGAAGAAATATGGACCAGTGAATACACTCTCAGCTACAGCTGCCATATTCACTTTACTACGTGCTGGATGTAGCCTAAACGGTCGAGTATTATGCACTCATGATAACTGGACTCAAATTTTCGAATGATGTTGGCAATAGTGGGTTCAGTACGTCGATTAAGCATACCCTAACTTCCTCGAATCGCACGAAAAACATTTCTTACATAACGCTGATTGTGCATAAACATTTTGTTAATCAGCAAAAACAAAATAAATTTATATCCGCTAATTCAAATGCGTGAAAAATATATATTATGGTAACATAAGATAATTCAGTTAGCCTCTCTAAGAAAACACAAAAGTGCTATGTAGTGGCCAGTGTTCGACAAATCGAACACTTCTTTTTACAGTCAAATAACAAAAACACAATTGCAAAACACGGAAATTTTTTTGCTGTCGTTGAAAGCTTAATCGTTTTTCAATGGAACTACATTTTCTTTTTTTTTTATTTTTTTATAATTTCATGTCAGTTTTTTAAATTAGGCTAAAATTAATGTTTTTTCTTTCCCCTTGTTATAAAAGGGTGGAGCGAAGTGGGTAAGAACTTTTATTTATATATTTGTAGCGAACCACTTACAATATTTAATTGTTTAAAAAATTTGTCTTTGTCTTACCTAAAAAGAGTAAAAAAAATACAAAAGCACGTACAATTTACTGTTCAAAAAATCGTACATTGGAAATGATCGCCATGGTCTACCTTAGGTTTTGCGGAAAGAAAAGTTTGCCCCGCCTACTTTTGCGCCCACTTTTTCTATTAGGCGCATAAATTGAGAACGGCTTGACCGATTTGGACGATTTTTTCTTTAAAATTATCGCTATGGTCCAACTTAGGTTTTTACGGAAAGAAAATGTTGCCCCGCCCGCTTTTTTCGATTTCTTTAAAATCAGAAAACGGCTCTATCGATTTGACTAATTTTTTGTTGGTTACATCATTTTTGCTAATAGGGCTCAATATTAATCGTCTGGTAATGCAACACTAATGTTTGCTTAGGGCCAGCAACGGGGACCGGGTCAGCTAGTAAAGAAATAAAACAAGAGGAAATATTATGTTCGGCTGAAGTGTACATTCATGGCTAATAAATTATTGATGGTTTAAACGCTGGTTTAGTTGAACTAAAGTTGAAACTATATGTAGTTTAAACTCAACAACTTTAAATCAATGTCCCATGTATTATATGAAGTTAAGAAAATAACATGTGGCAGCACTACGATAAATCTTATCAAATTCATATAGTCTGTATTGGTAGTTTAAACGCTCAATTTTATGCGTTTAAAGATGGATTATATGTTCAGTGATTTATAGATTTGTTGGTTTAAACACATTTTAAACCAAAAAGAGAGTTATACTTGCTCTGATTTTTTAGGCCTTAGTATTATCTACAACTCTGTCGCAAAATAAAACTATTTGAAAAAGAGATTTTTTCAAGGGACCGACAGTTTATTACGAATTATCGGGATTTGACTGTAATTGCAACCAAATCATATGACAATTAAATAATTAATTGAGATTTAATATGTATGTTAAAAACGTGTCTTCACAATAACATTTGTATTTTAAATACATACGTCCAAGTATTTTGTATTTTAATACATATCCAGAAAGTATTTTGTATTTTAAATTGATACAATAAATAGAAGTAGTTTGTATTTTGTATTTCAAATACATAAAAATGGAGTTGGAATTTGTCAGTTTCCTCAGAGCAAAGCCATTATCACTCTTGACAGCTATCCAAATATAAAAAGAGTATTCATAGAATTTAATGCAAGTTTGTGCTCATCAGGACCTGTAGAAGGATTATTTTATTTAGCAGGTTTCATTTATTTTCTAACAAGAAACTGATGCTACATTCAAAAATCTGTTATTAATGAAAGGAAACAATTGTTTTGTTGATTAGTTTTATCTAATGTATTTTTTTGTTTGAATAAAAATGGTGTATTTCGTATTTAAAATACATACATGTCCATAACGTGGAAGTATTTTAATTTGTATATGAAATACGTACAATGAATGGAAGTATTTTGTATTTTAAAAACATTACCTTAGTATATTGTATTTTGCATTTTAAATACCGCAAACCAAGTATTTTGCCCAAAACTGGATGCGAGTGGGGTATCCATCAAAATAAATGTTTTATTTAAAGAAAAAACGGGCCCTGTTTGAAAGAAATTACAGTAACGAAAATATGAAAGTTTAACTATGTATTCTCAGTATGTTTAATTTTTAATGTTACAAAAATACTACCAATTTTTTTTTAAAGATTGCTGAAATATGTAGCCACACTCATAATATTCTGTACGTTAAATTAACTGAAATTGTTATATAAAATATATGAAAATTTAGTTAAAATCCGGCCTACATATTTTTCATTTATTTTTAACGAAAAGTTCATTTAATTTCTACCAATACTAACAGAAATTCAAAAAGTACCAGTTAAATAACAAAAAAGTACCAAACAGTTCTGCAATAGATTCTTATCCACTCATAAAAAAAACAAGTAAGAAAGTGTAGTCGGTCAAGCCCGACCATATGATACCCTACACCACAGTATTTAGAAACACATCATGCTTATGTGTCCATATAAATATGGATTTATCTATGTTTATAAAATTCATGAAAATCGGTTTGAAAGTTTGTGAGATCAGAAATTACACCCTACCTCGCCTTGTGGTCCTATTTTTG
Source organism: Pollenia labialis (assembly GCA_949318255.1). Lineage (NCBI taxonomy): Eukaryota > Metazoa > Arthropoda > Insecta > Diptera > Polleniidae > Pollenia > Pollenia labialis. The sequence goes on along the minus strand of OX439142.1, from coordinate 96,196,458 downwards.
AAAAAATGTATAGCTAATGTGTCCATATAGATATGGATCTATCTATGTTTTAAATTTCATTAAAATCGGTTTGAGAGGCAGAAATTGCCCCTATCTCCCCTCGTGGTCCTATTTTTTTTGCATACATTTTGTGTCCATAAAGATATGGTTCTATCTATGTTTTAAATTTCATTAAAATCGGTTTGATAGTTTCTAAGAGGAAGAAATTTCCCCCTATCTTCCCTCGTGGTCCTACGGCCCATTTTCAATAGACTTGGTCCTTGTGCCAATAAGAACCAATTACCCAAATTTTATCAAATTATCTGCAAAATTGCGACCTGTACTTTGCGCACAAGGTTACATGGACAGCCAGCCAGCCAGCCTGCCAGCCAGCCGAACGGACATCGTTAGTCCGACTTAGAAAATGATTCTGTGTAGATCGGTATACTTTAAGGTAAACCTTAAACTATTGTGTTGTGGGTATAAATATCAGTTGTAGAACCAAAAAGCTAAAGAAAAATATCAAATTTCCCGTATCTCCTTTTTGGGTACTATTTCCCCCCCCCCCCCTTAAAGTATCAAACATTTTAGTATTGTAGTGGCAGCCCATAATTTTGTACGAATATGTAAATTAATGGAGAAAAGTATTTTGTAAAAGAGTACCAAAAATAGTTACAATTTTCACCCTTTAAATGTTGGAATTTCGAAAAAGGAACAAATTTATATTCGTATTTTTTTGATAAGTTTCGAATGTGGTATTAACTTTGTTTCTATGTTTATTGGTTCAAAAGATAGATGGGGTTTCAAAAAGAACAAAAATTGAGGTTTTACCCGTTTACTTCCTAAAAGGGACGAGTTTTAAAAAAGTACCAGACACCTGTCCGCTTATTATTCTACAGAACAATGATAAGTATTACATTTTATTGTATCTTTTTTAGTTTTGGAGATATAAGGTTACCGAATTTTCCAGTTTTTACTCTTTTTATCCCCTAAACATTCGAGTTTCCAAAAGTACCGTCATAGTGGATCGATTTGGGGAGCGACCAATCTCTGGTCCAAATTTCAAGTTTTAAGCTTCGGGCGTTTAGGCTGTGCGATGATGAATCAGTCAGTGAGTCACTCAGTACCCTGCGGGAAATTTGTATCAGTTGCCTCAACGGACTGGTCCTGGAATTTGTGAAAATAGAACAAGTACAAAATGAAAGGACTCATGACCTGTGAAAGAAGAAACAATCCCTTAAATGGTTTATGAGGAACAAAAATGTAGAAAAAGTAATGATTTACAGTACATTCTTCAAAGCTGCTGTGAAACATTTTCTGTTACTTTCTAAAATTTGGTTCTTGAATTAATTCTAGGACTTGTTGTTTTATTGTATCGAAATACTACTATATTTCAGTAACTGACACTAAGCACGTTCATTGATAACATATCTGTGGCTGGTCAATTGGTGTCAATTGACCCTCTCCATTGACAACCCCATGTAAAAGTGATAGGTCTTATTCATATAAAGTGTTAGAATTGGAACCGGTCTCTACCACCAAATACCTTTCACGGAACTACTTTGGTGTCACTTCGCTTCGCTCTAGGGTAGCGTTACAAATTTATATATATAGACTAAATATTCCGTAAAAACAAAGGAATTTTCAGTTATTTTATTCAGTATTTTTATATAAAACAGGTTTTGCTTGTTTACTCAACAAGAGAATTTCTAAAAAATAACAGATAGACAACGGTCCACTTGTTTTTTTAATAAGAGAGAGAAAATATTTTTATTTACTTACCCCGTTACACATATTTGTTTTACTTTTGTTGTACTCACAGTAGAACTCTCAATTATAAGACAACAGCTGCATGGCCGATATGGTTTCGCAATTAATTTACTTTAAAAATTTGATGTACTTATTTAAATAATTTTATCAAATGGAAAATGGGAATTTTTTTACACAAAACAAGCAAAACTGTTTTTATAGATAACTAAAAATTTATTTTGGTAGTTAAATCATATAAAATAACTGAATATTCCTTTGTTTTTACGGAATATTGGGTTGCATTTGTGACAGTAAAAATTAAATGAACTTTTCGTTAATTTAAATAATATCTTATTTTTATTTTAACTTTTTATTTTAATTTTCATTTAATTTTACATACAAAAGAATTTAACTTAATCAACGGACAATATTAACTGCAACTGAAAATCCGTTTTTTTGAATAAATGTTAGAATCAGTTAAAAATAAATTCGCTTGGAATTTTGAATGTTTATTTATTTACAAATGACTGAACGTAATACTTCTTAAATAAACTACAGTCCGCTACTGTAATAATATTGTAAGTGTATTTAAGATACACCTGTTTGGCCAACATGTAAAATTATGGCCCCCTTATAACTTAGAGTGTTCTAGATCGATCTTGTTGAAAATCGTGTTGTAACTACAATTCAATAGGACTAACCTTAGTGCAAATTTCACTCCAATAGCAAGAAATCGGTTTCAAAAACTGGGCCACTTGACATGAAATCGCCCATGTATATATATATATAATATCGACAGCTAAATTCCAAAACACCTAGCATGTTTTTTATTTTTTTTAACGTGTTTATACCCTTTAAAAAAAAATATTAGATTTAATAAAGTTTTACAAAACAAATTTTGTATGAAAATGTTCCTTAATTAACGTTTGTTAAATTTAATAATCGTTTATAAATACGGGGTTATGTATGTATATAAGTTTGTTATTCCGTTTGTTGTTTCTACAATATCGATCTTAAACCCTATAAAATTTATATATTCGTGGTACTTACGATTAGCGAAGTGTATTTAACGATGGCCGTCTGTCCATGTGTATGTTTAAATGAGGTTATTATTTATTTATGTCACATATACTCCGTTGAAATTTGCCATCAATGACTGAGATATGGGCAGAAACCACGACTGCCTCATATTAAACCCATAAATCCCTTGTTGTTTTGAAGCTTATCCCTTTTTTCTGTATACCTCGAGAACGGAAAGAGCCAATATTTCTTAATTAGCCACAAGAAAATTAGCGGGATTAGACAAGTGGGCTTGGCATTTCCCATACACACAAATTATAAATTTCTTTATATCTGGTGAACGGAAAATGCCAAAGTTTCCAAATTTGTTACAAACATCTCATGATAACCGCCACAATGACACAACAAAATGTGGGCTGGATTGGAAAATATTGTTTTATATCTTAAGAACAGTAAGAGAAATATTGTCCAAGTTTGATGCACATGGCTGCGTTATTAATTCAAAACCTCTCTTTAAATATAGGCGGGATTGGACAACTTTCTTTTTTTTTATCGCACCATGGTGAATAGTACATAAGATTCCGCGTGGCCAAATACATCACTTTCACTAGTTAAATTGATCGGCTTATCCAATTTAAAGTTATGTACAAAGTTATGTTTCGCCCGTTAGCTTTAAGAGCTCCTCCTGCAAAACTCACTTTTTTGACGTAACATGTTTTTTTCAAAAAAAAAAAATTAACATTCTTATGGGAGTTAAGAAATTGCACCCAAAATATTGCAAACATTTTTGTGGACATTTGGTTGATGCAACACATCAGAATTGATAAAAAAAATACGATTTACAATTTTTTGTTAGTATGGGCCTTTTGCATTTTAGGTAGCGATATGTATGTTGTCATAGCTGTCCCTAGTCAGTTCAGGAAATTTATAACATTAGAAAAAATGTCTAAAGCGACAACTATGAACAAGACTCTCTTTAATGTTGTTAATAGAAACGCGAATGTTCATGGTGACTTTGCTTGAAAATGTGTCGGTAAATTGGTTGTGCATTTCGGTTGTGAATAATACTTGTTGAGGTAGGCAAATATTAAAAAAAATCGCATTTATAGAACACATTTTAAAAGCTACCAATTTTATGTTATACTAAAAGTTAACTACTTAATTTAAAAATATATCTTTTTTATGAAAAAATCAGGCAGTTTTTTAAATACAAATTATTAATGTTTATAATTCGACTAATAACATTAGTGTTAGGGAATGTTATTTAACTTTTGTCATTTAAATATGAAAATATTCTACACATGCTATTGGCGTACATTTTGTATAAAAATATCAAAATTGGCTATATAAAACTGTAATTCGAAAACGATTTTGTTGCAAAATATTTATTTTCTTTTTTTTTGAAAAACAAAAAAAAAACAAACATATAAAAAACTGCAATAAATGTTTACCAAAAAACTAAAACAGGCGAAAACTTAAAAAAAATAATAAAAACTAAAAGAAGGTAATCGAAAAATAAGGACAACTTTTGCGTAGTAAAACAATTTAATTTAAAACTTTCCCGACACAAACACATGAATACAAAAAAACAATCACGAGAATACCTGCATAAACAAGTAAGAATACTCGAACACACGTGTAGATACCCCCGCAGATTAAAGAGAGCACAAAAACCCATTTTCTTCAAGAATTATTTCTTCCTTTTGCTGAAATATCAACTGGTTACATGTAATCAGTGAAATAGTGAAAATTTATTTTTTAGCAAGGCAAATATATTTTAGAAAATAGGCTTGAACCATAATATGGTTGTGGGTTCTTGATGACGGACTAATTCAACTTTGGTTGTGTATGGTTGTCGCTGACAATTATTTGGTTAAAGTAAGCATAATATGTTTAACATTTTCTTAAAAAATAGTTTGGTTGGAGGTGACCATATTTTAACATGTTTTTTCTCTACGTGTACCTTGCAGAAATGTGATATGATTTTGAATCAAAATTGCGCCATGTTAATTTAACATTGATATTATTCTGGGTGTGCCAATTCGCCAGATCTACAGGGTTTATAACAATCTTCTCCTTATTCCTAGATGAAAGTAGTTACTTTTATGTTTTCCTGTGTGTTTTTGTTGGTGTTGCCAAAATAAAATCTGTTTTTCTATAAATTGCTTTCACTCTAGGGTAATAAGTATAATAGTTTATACATTTCCTTTGTGTTTGTGAAAAATTCTTTGCTTATATGTATTTAAATGAAAACACATACACATATATGAATATTTTTAGTGAAATAGCTAAAACCATATTTTGTCTGTAGACAAAAGTTTATATATTTTTTGGATTACCTCAACGATAAAAGAGCAATGCATCTTTTTTTTAAACATAAATAAACTATCACACGTTTATATTGTTTTGTTTTACGAAAACAAAGAGGATTTTTAAGGTGATGTTTTTACATACTTGAGTTTGTAGATGTACAAAATGGGCATATACTCCCGAAATGTATATTTAATAAATTTGTGTGTATGTCAAACAATACCCCCTTAAGCCTAGTACTCTGTTGAGCAACATTAATTATTTCGCAAGAAAATTTTGACATGTATCAATGTTACCTATCATGCGAGTTTGTACAATTTGACGTTTTTATTCCTGCAAATTATGCGACACTGTTTTTACGTATGTAAACAAACCCCACATGTATTTAACCAAAAATAATTTTTTTAATAAAAAAGAAAATAAATATGGATAAGAAACTGTTACCGGTTGTGTAATTTGATTTTTTTATTTCTTATTTAATAATCAGTTCATACTTTTCTGCTTTTGCTTAAAAAGTACTAACTCCGACTCCAAACGCTGAAATTTTTTAAGTGCGACTCCGACTCACGACTCAGACTCCTACTATAATCTTGATGCTAAATGTATGTGAGACTCAGTGATGTTAATTTTTATTTTTTCATTACCGTACGTACGGCCTTCTAAAAATGACAGGCGATTGATTATGTAGTAAAATTTATATGAAAAGCACTTAGTCCATCGCCTGTAATTTGGAAATAGCACATAAGAACAGTATTCATAAACCATTTATTTAAATTTTAAATGTGTTTTAGGATGATAATTTTTATTTTGGAAACATTTTTTTTAAATTTTATATGCCGAAAAACTTTGGAGTCGCGAGTTTTTGTGGGTACTCGGCACAAAAACCTCAACTCCGACTCCGACTCCACAGCCCTGGAAATAAGTGCAGCTTACATTATTTCGCAGTTTTAAAAATTTTGCCGGAAAAATTTCGGAAATTTTTCACAAAATGAACAGAGTACAACTCTATCAACATTATTTTATAAACATTCCGCACAAGTTTTTTTCATATGCGTTTTGGCAGCATTTTACGTGAAATATTGAACAGAGTACCACGTTTTCACGTTATTTAACCAACACATAAAGCCCAGTAAAAGAGAATAGGTCTTAATGTGTCGGTTAACTAATGTGAACTTTAAGTTTTTTTGCATAAGGAGGATAATCTATAACAAAACACACTTAAACTAGTAATTAATTCGATTACAGTATTTGCTTAATTATATATTATATTATTTTGCAACAAATTATGTTTTTTTTTAAATTTTTTGTGAAAAAAGTTCGACTAATTATGCCTTATGAGCTGGTTTTAAACAAACACTTCTTTTTGAATCACCTTGTTTTACCGCTTTCGCCAACAAACACCGTTTTTGTGGAAATTTGCAATTTCAGCAGTTTTTTTTGTCGACACATATAGAATAATTTCAATAGTTTTCTTTGTTATTTTTCCTTTTTTTCATCTTTTGTACGAATTTTAATTTAAATTTGCTTTAATACATTTTCTATAAACTAAACTAAAGTTTGTCTGCCGTTGTTTTTATACTCCGTAAGGATTTTAAATGTAAAAGTAGAAAATTTATAAAGTGGCACAAAGTCTGCAGTCAGCAGCAGCAGAAATTGTATACTTTGTAGAAACCAGTAAAAACTGTTGCTTTTTACCGAACGTGTCATTGTCCTAATGGGGGATTTACACTTTAGCAACACAACTCCCTTAGCAGGCTACTACAACTACAACAAACACACAAACACAAGTAACACTTAAACACTTAGCGAAAAAAGACAAAACAAGTAAATTAAAAACTTTTTCTAATCAAGCCAAAAACTCTCTTTTTGGCCTCACACCCTCCCCCACAATTCAAGTGAAAGCATGGATTTCTATGGAGTAGTAAATTGGTAACTATAGTTCTAAGGCATGTTTGTGCAGAAATGTGTAAATCTTTGTGTTTGAGTATGTGTTTGTGGTTTTTTATATCTAATGGATTGAAGATGCAGTAGCAGTCGCATCAGCATCGAATTTATTATTTTAAATTCGTAAATTTATGCATAAGTTTTGGCGACAATTAGCTTTGTTTGCAAGTAAACAAGCAAATTATCATCATCACGGTGATTAAAATAATGGATTTTAAATGAAGAGTAAATAGTGTTGATAGAATTAATATCCATTTTATTGAAAAAAAGCATTTGTATGTACTCTAAATTGTTTTTGTAAACTAGTAAATTAGTAAATTAATTATGTGTGTGTTGTTTTTTTTATTTATTTGCAATTGTTGCTGACAGAAATAAAAGAGGTTTGCGTTGAACAAAATACTGTTTAAAATGTTTAGTTTATTTCTATATAAAAAAAGAAACGGTTAATTTCACAATAAAGACAAATATGACAAAATTTACTCACCGCAGTTTTGCACCTCTTTCTACTTTGACTTTTAAAACGACATTAAACATTTATTGTATTTTACTTACACCAAATGATATGCAAAAAACAAGAAGAAAAAGGAATGCAAAAACGCGGTTTACAAACACATAAATTGAAACAAGTATGGCACAAGTAATGGAACACTATTGTGAAACATTACAGGGCGTTCCGTAACACCCCCGCCCCCGTGGAGCGATCCGCTTCACCAACATCTAGGTCTAGAACGGCTAATTTGGATACAGCTCTTTGTATAATGCCGGTCGCTGTTTTTACGTCAGCTCGACGCGCCACACCATCAGCACCAGCAAACACACGAATTACTAAACCACGTCGCCATTGATTCCTGGGAATATTTGGATCACATATAAATACCATGTCACCATCATTTAATGGGGTTGCTCTTTCACACCATTTAACTCTTCTCGTTAATGTTGGCAAATACTCGAGTACCCAGCGTTTCCAAAATCTATCACGAAAACTCCTTGCAACACGCCACTGTTTTCTAAGACTACAGAGCTTACTATCTGCCTCATCAGCTGGTGGAGTTTGAGCCACATTTCCATAACCAACGAGGAAATGATTTGGTGTAAGGGGTTCTTCTTCGTCTGGGCTTATTGGCAAGTGCGTTAATGGGCGTGAATTGACAATGTTTTCCGCTTCTATTAAAAGGGACTGCAAAACATGTTCTTTAGGCGAAACGTCTTTTAAAGTTTTTCGGAGCACTTTTTTAACGCACTGGACCATTCTTTCCCATATTCCACCCTCGGACGGATTTATTGGGCAATTAAAAACCCACTCAACACCTTTCCCAGACAGCTCACTTTGAATTCGTTCGGCTTCAAAAACTTCTGTGAAACGTTTAGCTTCTTCATTAGCACCAACGAAATTTTTTCCGTTGTCGGAACGCAATCGTACTGGAACACCCCTGCGATTCATAAAATTTCTCATAGCAATAATGCAGGAGTCGGTTGACAGGTCATGGGCTACTTCCAAATGTATTGCTCGAATTGTAAGGCAAGTAAAGAGTGCCACCCATCTTTTTTCAGAACGCCTGCCAAAAGATACAGTCAAAGGGCCAAAATAGTCCAGACCTGTGTATTTAAATGGTCTGACGTTTGGCTCGAGTCGATCAATAGGAAGTGGACCCATAATTGGTATACGAGGAGTCGCCCTACTGTACCTGCATAACATGCAATTTGAAACAACTTTCCGAAGTAGACGTCTAATTTGAGGAATCCAGTACTTTTTACGTATTTCACATATTGTAGCCTCGTGATTTTGATGTTTCATTTGGCAGTGGTAGTGATGAACTACGAGAGTTGTATAGGCATGATCATTTGGTAATATCACTGGCCGTCTTGAACTATAAGGCAAAAAGCTAGCTGCATCAATTCTACCATACACCCGCAGCAACCCATTTTCGTCAATATAAGGCGTTAACTGCACTAAATTACTGTTTCTAGGAAAGGGTTGATTATTTTTAATGCACTGGACTTCAGTTGAAAAACGTTCTTTCTGCGACTGTAAACATAGCAATTGCTCAGCTGTCTCAAGTTCACCAGCTGTTAAGCCATAATATTGTACATCGTTCTCTTGTTTACGACATCGATTTATAAAACGTAAAGCCCATGCGGTTGTTCTCTTTATTCTAGAGAGAGATGAAAAACGATTGAAATTTATAAAGGTATTACCTACAACTAATAAAGAGATTTTTGGGCGAAGCTCTTCCTCATCTTCATGATTTGAAACATCAGCCGTATAATTGTTTAACCATTCATCTTCGTTACGCAAAAGGAACTCCGGCCCGGTAAGCCAACGTGTAGAGGAGGAAAAGTCAATGTTATTAAACGCTCTCGTTGCCTCGTCAGCTACGTTATCATGGGTTGAAACCCACTTCCAGTTATCAATTTCGGTGGACTCCAAAATTTCAGCAATACGATGTGCTACATATGGCTTGTATCGACGCTGACTACTAGAAATCCACTTTAAAACTGTTTTGGAATCACTCCATAAGACACATTTTTCAGGCGAAAATTTGTGACCATCTAAAATTGTTTGCATTAAACGGGTTCCAAGTACTGCTGCCTGTAACTCTAGGCGTGGAATTGTAACTCTTTTTAAAGGTGCGCATTTTGTTTTAGATGTCACAAAACTAGTACATATTTTACCATCATCAGCAATCCACCTCCAGTATGCGACAGCAGCAAAGGCATCCTCACTAGCGTCAACAAAAATGTGAAGATTAAAGCGATCTGGCAACCCTGTTGAAAAATAGCATCTAGGCACACGAAAATTTTTAATTTTATTCAATTGTTTGCGCCACTGTTCCCACGATTTATTAACGTCTTCCGGGATAGCTTCATCCCACCGACAATCACGTCTCCACACCTCACGTAAAATTAATTTTCCACCAACAATAAAATAGCTTAGAAACCCGAGAGGATCAAATGTTGACATGATGACACTCAGTAATTCTCTTTTTGTAGGTTTTCTGTGGCCAGACATGACAGATGAACCAACCTTGTGAAACTTTAAATTAAATTTAAAATTATCAGAAGAGGAGTCCCAGTATAAACCCAACACTTTTTCTGTATCATCATCTGCTAGCATTGTTTTTGAAATTGTACTACCGCCCAATGTCAGGGTTACTTCATTCGAGTTTGAAATGAAACCTCGTAAGTCAAACCCACCCTTTTTGTGAATATCACGTACCTGCTTGGAAACATTTACTGCCTCCTCTACGCTTTCAAAGCTGTCGACAAAATCGTCAATGTAATGATGATTTAAGATGGCTGCTGTTGCTCTTGGCTGAGATTGGCTGTATACCGTGGCATTGATTTTCATGACGTAACGTGCTGAGCATGGAGAGCAGGCTGCTCCAAAAGTCATGACCACCATTTCGTACTCATCAGGAGGGTTGATGTGATTTCCATCACGCCATAAAAAGCGTTGGCTGATTCTGTCTTCGGGCTGAACAATAATCTGGTGAAACATCTCACGTATGTCAGCACAAACGGCAACTCTTCCCCGACGAAAATTATATAAAATTGTTGGCAACGATGCAATATCTTGAGGACCCTTTAATAAATGAGAATTTAAAGAAATCCCATTCACTTGTGCAGCTGCATCAAATACTAAGCGAACCTTTTTTGGTTTATTAGGGTTTATTACCCCAAAATGAGGCAAATACCATTTTTTATCACTTGGCAACTCTATTTCATCTAAGCGAAGTTTACGAACATAGCCTTTGTCTACATACCCCTTTATTACCTTTTTGTATGCAGCAGCAAAGTTTTCATTTTGCTTCATCTTTTTTTTCAATTCCCTCCAAACGTCTAAGGGCCATTAGATAACTGTTTGGCAGCTTTACGTTATTATGTTTCCATAGGAGGCCGGTTTGAAATCGATCCCCAATTCGTTTTGTTGTTTCTAGCAGAATTCGATTTGCTCTTACGTCATCATCACACTCAATGGGAGGGGCTGATCTTACACCAATACTTTCAACGTTGAAAAAATGCTTAACAAGCTGATGAAGACTGCTATCATTTTCTATGTTTGCCATAAGACATGAGGGATGATTTGTTGACAAAGTACGACAGGGGCCGAACACTAACCAACCCAATTCGGTATTGCAGGCAAATGGGCCCGAAGACAAATTTATTTGAGTATTAGTTGGCAACCCTAAATACGCGTGATCCAATCCAATTAACAGCTGGGGTATAACGTTGGTGTAGGGTTTAACAGGAAAAGATGACGACGTTTGAAAACTATTTTGCAAATCTTGATTTGTTAAACTTTGCGTAGGTAGATTTAAATTTGAAACGGCATAAACATTACGCATATAATGGCACTTAGATTTACCTACACCACTTACTTTAATGTTGAACGAAAAAACTGACTCCTGAGCTGATCGACCGCCAAACCACTGTATATTTAAGTTACTTTTCTGACCACGTACTCCAAGCTTTTCGGCAATGTCCTTGTCCAACATTGTAATTGACGATCCATCGTCGAAAAGGGCATAAATATCCATACGACATCTTTCACCATACAAAGTGACAGGTAAAATACGAAACAACAATTTTTTGTTATTGTTGGCAGAAGAACAGCTGAGTACGCTTTGTTGTGGCTCACTCACTTCATCTGGGATGGCGGGTGGAACTGCAACGTTGGCATCTTCATGAAGCAGTTTATGGTGGTTTCGTTGACAACCATTTTGTAAACACATTTTTTTTCGACGACAATCACGGGTTGAATGGCCAACATTAAGGCATGAAAAACAGGAACGAATCTTCTTAACGTCTGACCAACGTTTATGAACAGATGAGTTCAGGAAACTGCGACAATCATAAAGTTTGTGTTGACCTTTGCATAAAGGACATTGTGGCTGCCTTTCCGTAGTGTGAAGTAGGACGCGGCGTTTTGGTTCCTTGTTGTCCGTATCCTGTATTGAACAAATTAAGTTGGCCATCTCATCTGTAAAATCACTAAAATTAAGAAGAGTAGGATATGGTCTAATAGTAGCGGCAACTTTGGCCCAATCAAATCTTTTGCTCATTGGCAGCTTTAAAATTAGTTCATCTAGCAACGTCGGGTTGGCAATATGTTGGTGCCCTTCCACGGACTGAAGAAAGACCGTCAAATTTCTTACCTTTGTAGCAAAGGGTATTAATTTTGATAAATTATTTTCCGAAATATGTGGAATATCTCTTATTTGACGCAACTGGCTTTGAATCAGCTGCTCTGGTCTACCAAATCTTGTACGAAGCTGTTCGATGATAGCACCAACGTTGTTTGGGTGAATTAACAGTGACTTAACTAAGTCACGAGCATCACCTTTGAGGCTTTTCTGTAGGCGCTGATTATTTTCAAAATTTGAATAATTATATGTCGCGTTTGATTGAAGATAGGCTGTATAAAATATTGGCCAATCTTCCGCTGCCCCACTGAATTCTGGCAAATCTTGAAGCTTACGTGGGTACATCATAGCTCCCGTATTATTTGGTATCAAACCAGGGTTATAAAAATTATTAATCGTTGGCTGTGGCTGTGCAGAAAATGATTGGTAAGATGGCGGCCAAACAGAAATATTTGGTGACGAATACATATTTAAATTATCGACTGCAGGTGCTGCTTGCGTCGATGGCATGGCGTTGCTGCTGGCAGAGCTATATTTAATTGGCAATGACGGCATCGCAGCCGTTGTCATTGTGGTGATATTTGTAGTATGTACGTCTCTATCTGTATAACGGCTCTCTATGGATGTAGTTGGAGGTACATAAATGTTGGCGGCAGAATATACTGTTGCCGTAGCTGGCGGCAAAGGTGTGTTGGCGGCAGTATCTGTTGTTTGAGAGGCAACACATTTTGTGAGGTTATGATTATTTACAGATTCCGTGTTACGAATAGCTGACTCGAGCTGTTGGCATTGGCGATTGCTATCGCTAAGTTTTGTCTGGGTGTCTGTAAGCTGTCGTTTTAATAAGGCAATTTGCTTTTGCATCTCTAACACATTTCCGGCATTTGTTGTGGTTGGCGTAGAAGGCTTATTACTAACGCCGGCTGACTTACTAGTTGTGGCTGATGGTGTGGTGGTGGCGAAGGCGGCAGGTTCCTTTGTAATTTGGTTAGACACTGGCTGTGTCTGGGCTGGTATGTTAGATGCACTTGCATTATCGCTTCCTTGTAGACGAGGACTCCGGCGTGGAGAATGCTCCATCATAATGGTTGAGTGCAAAAACTATTTCTTAATTTTAATATTGTAGAAATTTTCCACGGCGGCAAACACGCAGTTAATTTGTACGAAAAGACAAAAACATACACAAATAAAACTGCGAAATAAAGCAATGTTGCTGACAGAAATAAAAGAGGTTTGCGTTGAACAAAATACTGTTTAAAATGTTTAGTTTATTTCTATATAAAAAAAGAAACGGTTAATTTCACAATAAAGACAAATATGACAAAATTTACTCACCGCAGTTTTGCACCTCTTTCTACTTTGACTTTTAAAACGACATTAAACATTTATTGTATTTTACTTACACCAAATGATATGCAAAAAACAAGAAGAAAAAGGAATGCAAAAACGCGGTTTACAAACACATAAATTGAAACAAGTATGGCACAAGTAATGGAACACTATTGTGAAACATTACAGGGCGTTCCGTAACAGCAATGTTTAAGTTTCAAATTAAAATTCGTTTGTAATTATATTTTTAATTGCGTGTGTTTAATTAACATAAAAAAGATAGCGTTAAAAATTAGTTGAATTTACAAAAAAAGGGAAATAAATAAAAGATAGATTTTATTTATATATCGTTTTTTTTATTTGCAAATGCAAATTTTAAAGCAAACACAAGTTTTATGCCTGCATTGATATCTCTAAAATTATAAGAAAAACATATATTTTGTGTACTTTTCTAATAAAATAGAGGAATTAAAACTGCCTTAGGAAAACTGAAATTAAGAAAATTCTAAAGCAAGTGAAACAAGTATTTTTGTGAAGTTTTGTTATTATTTTTTAGTTGTTTACATACCCCAAAAGATGGTTTAATCTGTGATCACTCATATTTTTCACCAAAATTCTATTTGTCAAATGGAAAACTTAAAAAATTTTAAATACTTAAGGCCTAACCATTATATGCACCTTGTTTAAACTACTGTCAAATATAAAGAAAAGTTTCTCAAATGTATTTTAAAAATCAAAATAAAAAACCTTTGATTCCGTACGGAATGTGCAATTAGATTTGCACCTTGCTTAAGCAAATGACAGTTTCATTAAACTTAGCAAAAAGTTTCCTTAAGTTCAATATGGTTTGCCTCATATAATTAACATGTATTCGCACATTTGCTTAAGCCAACTTAAGATATAATGGTTGGGCCATTAGGCTAGGTAAATCCTGGTACTCTGTTCAACATTTCAAAATGCTTGTAACTTATAGAAACCTTAGGTCTTGCCGTTATCCAGATATACATAAATCTATAATGTTTTTTATATAAGAGGTTCCAACTCCCACTGAGAGTTTTTCTCTTACCGTTCTTTAGCTATAAATACAGTTATTTCCGCTTAATTGAGTTTTTAAAAAAGCACGACTTTTGAAGCAATTAAACGGGAACTCAATTAAGCAGTACTTGATTAATTGAATCGTCGATGCAATTAAAACGAAACTCGCTTAATTGAGCAAAATGTGCAATAAAGCGAAACACCAATGTGAAGATAGAATATAAAATTGATTTCTTTATTTATTGAGTTAAAAAATGTTTAGGTTTTTTAGAACAAAATAAAAAACGTACAATCTTTCTTGCCGCAAAATATTTTGTTTACGTTTGTGGAGCAAAAAAAAAACATTAAGGAGACGGAAACAATTAACCGAAACATTTGCTCTTGTTTTTCGCAATGCGGTCTTATTTTGCAAAATAATAATGCGGGTGGCGCAATTAAAAGGAACTCAACTAAACGGGTATTTTTACATATACAGTGATACTGAATGATTTTTAGTGTAATAAAACGGGAAACTAAATTAAGCGGGGCTAAATTTAACGAAAACAACTGTAAATCTATTTTGTGCCACCCCACTTCTACAGACATTTTGTCAGATGTTGTCTATTGATAAACAAGATCATTGTACTAAATTCGGAAACTTTAGCACTTGCTGTTCTCTAGATATACAGAAATCTTTATTGGCTTTGTATGGGAGGAGCCCTACCCACTTCGCCATTCCCACCCATATATTAAGAGAGGTTGTGTATTAAAACGCCAGCTATGTTATCAAATTTGGACAGTTTTTCTTTTACAGTTCTTTAGAATTAAAAAAAATTTTGTACCTCGACCACTTCTTTAATACCGCCCACATTTTGCGCGATACTGTGCATTGATAACAGACATCTATGGTCCATATTTGGCTCTTTCCGTCCTCCAAGTATACAGACATTTATAATGTCTTTGTATCGGAAGTGCCACTTAGATGCTCGTACCTTATTTGGAAGCTTTAACTCTTGCCGTTCTCCAGACATACAGAAAAAGAAATAAAAAAAAACAAGAACAACAAGGGATTTAAGGGTAAAAAAGCCAGTCGTGGCTTTTTGCTCATAGGACCAATATTGTAGAAATTTTAAACGGAATAACAAAGAAATATAACTCTTTTACTATTGGTGAAAGGTGTAAAAATAAGATTTATAAGCGATTAGTCAAATTTTTTCCCAAAAATCGATTTTTCAAATGAAAAACTTAAAAGTCTTTAATCCAAAATATGTAACTACGCAAATAAAGATCTAAATAAAAACTAAGCTTCATCTGTGATCTGTGTTTTTATTGTGAATTAAATGTTGCTCCTGGAATATATCCATTTTTGGCTAACACGTGCATAAAATATGTTATTTTTCTGTTTAATTGTTATCATGCACTTTTGTGAAATGTATACTTAATAACAAATATTGACTTTTTACCTCAAAAACTTGTTACTGGGTCCATAGTACAATGGCTACTTAATGTATATCAGTTATGCTTTGAACACAACTGGGACGAACGACGAATTTTTGGCCGCGAATATTCGTCGCCAAAAATGAAAAATATTTGTGTATATGAAAATGCAAAATCAGTGCGCCGACGAAAATTCGCCGGACGTTGCAAACTTTAGATAGATATAATTCTAATTCTTACGCCGGCGAACGACGTACAAATCAGTACCGGGTAGCCATATTGTTTCAAAATGGAAAGTGTATTAGTAAATAAAGTTACTTTTTACTTTAGAAATTATAAAATTTTAACTGAATATCATATAAAATGCAAACTGAAAAAAAAATTAACAATAAAAAAGTATTTTAGTTAAGTTGTTTTTAATATTTTATTTGTGAAGTATTTTTTGTTCATATGGTACCACTATTTCTTGTTTATAAAAAATATTTTATTTCCATTTTGTTTTTTCGTCGTTATTGTGTTTCATACGCCGAATTTATGCAGCGAATTTCTTCCGAATAATTCGACATGCTGGACGAAATTCGTCGTTCGTCCCAGTTGTATTCCTAGCATTAGATGGAAGGCATAACACGACCATTGTGCCCTAGCGTACCCTTCTCAACATACTTTTAAGTTTTTTAAAGCAATTAAAATTCTTACAGAAACTATTTATTACAATAAATTTATGATTCCTAAAGTAATTTTTAGAAATAATTCTTGTATTTTATTTGATTTTTCTTGTTATGTTTATGTTCTAAATTTTGAGAGTTAAACAAACGCTTGTTTGGCCGCTATTTATTGAAAAAATTAGCATAGGATGTATATTATTGCAGCCGTATTCTGTAATTCGCTTAGATAAAGCTAAATTTCGATCGCTAAAATGCCTAAGAGAATACAAAATTTAAAAATTTTAGCAATGACATTTTAAGCTAAAATTAAATTTGTATGGCATTGCCAAATTAAGCAATGCACGTTACAGATTTGCATTTGTATCGAACAAATGCACGAAAAAACAAAATCTTGTTTATTAAACTTAATAGAATTTTAGCGATTGAAAAGAAGTTAGATAAAAATGAAGTCTCAGTTTTGCCAATACATACATATAAAGTTTATCTTTTATTTGTCAAGTTTGACTAACCCAGGGCTTGCCTTATTTTTATGCCGCAGTACATTTATAAAAAAAAAGTAAAAATCCCACGCTATGAAAATGTTCTTATTTAAAAGTAAATTTACGGTCATTAGAATGGAAGAGTTTTCAATGTGAGCTTAGTTTATATTAGATAGAAAAACAGATATCTTTTTATATGTATGTACATTAAGGTGGGGTGAAAACAAATTGTACCAGTCACCCCGGTGGCATGCCATAACGTCCAGTGTCATAGTATCCATGGACACTGCGAAACTTTTGAAAATTTCATAATGTCCGTGGGCATTAATACACTTTGCAAATGGACACTATGTTATTTTTAAAATTGCCATAAGGTCCATAATTACTAAAGAAGTTAAATACAAAAAATTATCTACACACACGCAGAGAAAAACATGTTTTGTTATGGTCACAATCAACAAAAATATTTTTAAAGAGACGAATTTAACTATAATGTGGTTGTCGGTGACAATGATTTGGTTAAATTTAACATAATATGGTTAAAATTTTTTCAAAACTTTTTTGTTTTTTTTTTTCTGGGTGTATACATTAATTATATAACGAAAACACTTTGGGCGCAAGGATTTCCTCTCTATGGTGTAACAAATACTGGCTGCGCTTACTAAAGCATCTCGGAAAACCCAGTCTTCGGCCGGGCGCAAGGATTTTCTCCTCTATGATAAAACAAGAACCGGCTTCGCGAACTAAAGCTTCTCTTCACAGCAGGCCTTCGGCTGGGCGCATGAATTTTCTTCTGTATGGTTAAACAAGTACCTGCTTCTCTAACTAATACTCCTGAAATCTGAAGGCCGGCTGTGAAGAGAAGAATAAGGATATAGATACTAAAATGTCATAAAGGCTTCCTGACGATTGCAGATGTTCTGTGATTTTGAAGGCCATATAATTGGTAAGGGGTAACAATGGTGGAGCTCGAAGATCATTACATATGTGGACAGCTCTTAGGGCCTTGAGGGGCTGTTTTGTAAATTCCAAACTAGTGAATGATTGTAGAAGAGCTCTAAGGTAAATATAAGGAATGTTTGTAGTGAGTGTATGATAGGTACCTGTCACTGCAACATCACCGGTAATGAAATGTCCGATGAGTTTGAGAGACTGGGCTCGAAAATAGGGCATACTGGCCATGTGGAGACAGTCAAACTCCAATAGGCTTTTGATTTATTAGGAAAGGGGTTCTGAACTTCACATATGGCAATGCTATCAACAGGTACATTAATTTGTTTGTACTTCTCACGTATGCCCAATTGCAGAATTGAAGCACAGCCGCGAATAACATTGTAAGTTACTAATCAGGAGAGCAGAAAGGCGTTTTTAACAGGCAGGACTATTTATTTTTTAATTTTTTTTATTATTATCAAAAATAATGACAGTAAAAGTAACTTACGTTGTCCTTATTTAAGGCAAATTGAAAAAAATGTCTCTAAAAATGTCTGCAAAAATGTCGTAAATACGATTTGAAACACGACGAAATACACGTTTTGTTACTTAAGTTGTCGTTATCAATGTTATATAGGCGACAAATTCAAAAAACCATGACTATTTCGCCAACTGGGTGGCAACGCCATTTAAAGTCCAATCATCGTATCGTACATCATTGTAAAAGCTGGAATATGGCATCATTTTTGTATTAAATGCTTTTTTAAACTAACGTCATATTCTAGATGGCATTTATAATATCTTAGATCCTTCCCCTCTACTTTCCAATTTTTTGTAAATTAAAAAGAAACCCTTCTGAAACTTTGTAAGTCAAGTTTATTAAATTCTCACTTTTTACTCACACCTTCAAATTAAGCCAATTTTTTATTTCTCACAAAGTTATTGTTTTAAGGCTTTGAACATATATCTACATTACACGTTTGGGTTACCCCACCATTACCAAAAGCTGATGAAAAGAATTTGAACCTTAAATAAAAAGATTTTTTTAACCGACAGTTAAATTCTTAAAATTTAATACAAAGTCAATCAGATATTGAATGTCATTTTATTTGATTTTGCCTTAAAACACCTTAATTAATTTTTTTAATTTAAATTTTCTGTGATTATATATTTTTAGCTTAACATCACAACTCCTTCGTAGTGCCAGAAAATGGACTTTAAAATTAAAAGACAATAACTAAAGGGTAAAATAAACAAGTAAACAAAAATCATTAAATAAATATTAAAATGAATGAAGAAACTCTTTTTGGTAGCTTTTGCATTTTGCCAAAAAATATCTTCAAAACTAAAAAAGCAACATTAAGGACACACTAAGGACCCTGGAATATTTGCTTCTTTATTTATGTTCCTTCTTCCATTTCTTGTTTTTTTTTCTACTTTTTGACGATGATAACAATAATAATGGGGTTACTTTGCCAAGAAAATGGTTTATACATACTTATATACTAGTGCTTGGAAACTTCGATATTCTGAAAATATCGAAAATATCGATAGGAAAAATGTTAATATCGATATTGTTATTAATTTAAATACAGCTATGAAGACATGTAACAGCAGCTATACACATACAGTGTTTTACTTGCAATTATTAATTCGCGCTGAATTACAGCAATGAATACAAACAACAAGAATGGCAGGTGGTATGGATTGCTTAGATGTGCCTTTTTAATGCTAATTAAAGGCCTTTACGTCGAAATTTCTATAGGGGCTGAATACAGGGACTGAAATGTCAAATACATATTTCTGTAATGTTTTAAAAAAATTGCAAATACAAACGCAATTGCAACAATGATCGCCCGTTAGAGAAAAATTCCGCTAGATTGAGAATCAAAACCAATTTAGAACAATATCTAAAGCTGCAATAAAATATCTTATAGTCCTTGCTACTTCGGTTCCTTCAGAAAGGTGCTTTTAAGCGGCACAATTTTTAAAAACTGTCATCTAAAATAAAGTGCGAACATACATACATACGTCTCATACGCTCAATAAAGTGATAAAAACAACGAACTGTAGAATGATAAAAAAATAGTTAAAGTTTTCATGCTCAAGTAAAAACATTCAGGCGATATCGATACATATCGATAGTGAAATCTGAACTATCGATAGTAGAAAATATCAATAGTATCCCAGCACTGTTATAAAAAAACACATAACAAAATGATTTACCATTGATTGCCAAAAGCATTGTTGTCTAATAAATTTTTTGTCCATTTTTTCCACCACTCCCGATTGCTGGCTGTGTCGCATTTTAAATGACAATTTAAGTAAATTGAGCCTAAAGTAGAAGAGAAGAATGAGAGTCGACAGTTTGCAACAGTCATTTGAATAATTTTGTTTGTTTTACGTTAATAAAATATCTGCAAACGCTTGTCTATCAGAAAGTATCTGCTGATGTACTTTATAATGAGTCAATAAATATAAAACAGAAAACGTAAACGAATTAATTTAAAATGTAAAAATATAATGTGCACAAAAAATTCGAATTAATTAAGACATTTTTAAAATTAAAATAAAAAAAAAATACTAAGAGCTGAAATCAAATTAATTCAATAATGATGGTGTCAGAGTATAAACGAGTAGATATTTTCCATGTAGTAACATTTGAAGACTGCTAATGTATGTAGTATAAAGTCACAATATTTTTCTATGAAAGCAGTTTTGAATATACAAATATTCTGTTCTTTTAAGCACATTGTTTTTAAATACAGTGGGTCCGTTTTTCTATTTGTTGAAAGCATGATTGCACAGAAAAAATATAAATTGATTTAAATTAAAAAAATTAATTAAATTTACCTAAGTAACAAATTGAAAGTATCAATTAAATATTTTTTGGCTTTAATCGACACGGATTTAAAAAAAGGCTGCTCTACCACAACAAACCTTCTTCAACTCACAATGCTCAAAATGCTGAGATGATCTGCATTTTACAAAAACCTTATATCTAAAACTTGTTAGGCAGATTCTTGAATATGGATTTACTAAACGTATTCTTGTTCAATCTAATCGGTACAGAAACAATTCCTGCACTTCTGTCTTCGCGGATTACATTTCAACCCACTAACCATGCCTTCATACAAGTCGTGTAGAACAATGATGAATGTGTCGTTAATTTTGAACATTACGCTAGTAAAATTATTGCAGTTACTGATTGTGGGTTATTAAATTCCTTTTCCGTACTCTTAAAATTTAATAAAAATAACTATATTTAACGAATAATGTTATTATACCCTTCACCTCAGGTGGAAAAGGGTATATATAAGTTTGTCATTCCGTTTGTAATTTCTACAATATTGATCTTAGACCCTATAAAGTATATATATTCTGGGTCCTTATGGGGAGAGAAGTTGATTTAACGATATCCGTCCGTCTGTCCGTCTGACCGTCTGTCCGTCTGTCCGTCTTACGTTTGATATGTGTTTTCCGGAGACTCCAGACATGATAGCGGCTAGGTTGTTTTACATTTGTGTCACATATAGTCTACCATCGGTTGCTATTGAAATTCAGCAAGATCGATCCAAAAATGGCTGAGTTATGAGCAAAAAACCAGGACTACCTCTAATATTTTCCAAAAATCCCTTGTGGTTGTTGTAATTTTATTACTTTTAGCTGTATATCTGGGGAACGGCAAAAGCCAAAGCTTCCAAATTAGGTACACACATTTAGGTAGCCCATACACACGATCCTACAAAATGTGGGCGGGATTGGAGAAGTGGGCGTGGTACCTCCCGTACAAAAAAAATTAAAAATTGTATAAATACCTAAAATTTAGGGCTGCCATATGTCCTATGGATATGACTTATATACCAAAATATCGAAAATTTTTAGTAGAACATATTTTATAACAAATTCAGAAAAATCGGTTCAGATACAAAAAAGTTATGACCAAAACTAATTTTTTTTTTTAAATACCCACTTTCGGGAACCATAGATCTCCCCGAGTCCAAGCTTTATAACACAAGTAAATGGTAAATTCCTTCTTAAACACGTCGGTATATAAATCTGTCAAATCGGTTAAAAAATGGCTGAGTTATGAGCAAAAAACTACGACTACCTCTAATATTTTCCAAAAATCCCTTGTGGTTGTTGTTTTTTTTTTTGCTTGTGCTTTTATTTGAACGTGTTGAATGTTAGGCATATCAAACACACACATGTTTGTACATGATTGGTCGCTTAAATTGAAAAATATGTACCTACATATTAAATAAGCATAGTGACGGAATATATTCTACTTTAATTCTTTATTTGCATAAGCGTTAATGGCTGAGTTGTCTGGGCGGTTGGACACGCAGCGTCGTTAGTAGTTGCCGGGGTTCAAATCTCGGCGTCCACCTTTTCAAAAAAAAATTTTTTTAACTTTTTTTATATTCTATAAACGATTTTAAAATAATTCAGCAATTTTTGATTTTTTTGACAATGTAAATAGGTATTAATCGTTCGCTTAACTTACATGTAAAACAAAAATCATATTCTATACCTATTTGTTTTTTATTTTTTATTTAATTTGTTTATGTCCTAAAAACGATTTTTAAATTACCTAGGTACCTATAAAGCTTTTCGATATTTTCATTTTATTGGCAATGACACAGTGTTTTATTTTATTTCGGCAAGCATATACGTACCTACATATGTACATAAAAAGTTCTATGTAATTTAAATAAATCCATACTAACTAGTAGGTTAACCTAGCTATTGCAAAGCCATACATATGTATCAGAGATCAGCAATGAGTAGTGAAAAAGTGAGTAGAGCTAAATCATGACTCATAAATTCTTGAACTTATACGCACTCATACTTATTGCAATGTTATTCAAACTCATATTCACTCAAAAGTTTAATTTGATTCATCGTACTCATACTTAGCAACATTTGTAGTGTTTGACTTAGAATCTACTCAACACAATGCGTAAAGGCAAAGAAAAAATGCGAGGCTGCCAGATTTGTCCCCGAAATAGCAAAGTGACGATTTGGCAATTACAGTTTACTAAAGTTACATGTATGAAGTGGACGATTTTTCGGCAAATTTATCTGGCAGCGCTGATTATTAAGTTGTGTGTTTTGTCTGTTGTGTTAAAACGGTAAATGCCTGAGCTAAATGATTTGAATCATTGTAAGTATTTTCTTGAAATTATAAATCAAGCTGAGTATGCGTATAATGTCGACGTCGCACTTATAAATATTTCTCTTGTGAGTATGAGTGAGTCAGAGTAGTTTAGTTTAAATGATTTCTACGCACTTATACTTACAATTGCATGAGTCAGTATGAGTAGCGAAAAAGTGATTCATTGCTGATCTCTGATATGTATGCACATGAGTATGTATGAATGAGCAAAAGTTATTTATGTATAAAGGCATAGCTTTCGTAATTGTTGTTGTTGCATTTTATTTTTATCTCTTATTGCAATGCCTTTAGGCATTGCTGTAGTAATTGTTGTTATTGTGTTTCGTCTAATAAGCTGTTGCTACGTTGATCTCTTCTTGCATTTCTCCTGGTTCCGGTTTTTTTGTTGTTTTTTTTTATAATCTTTACCACAAGTGGTGGATTTTAATGTGTTTTTTACGCATACACATGTATGTATGTTCATAAAATTCTCTCAATATATTTTAATTTAACGCTTCTTCAATAAAACCGTTCGTAGCTGAGTTGTCTAAGTTCTCGCTTAAGGCTCGTAAGATTGCGAGTTCAAGTCTCCAAAATAAATTTTTTTTTTTATTTTTATTAAATTTTTTTATGCACGATTTTAAGATTAAATATAATTAAAACTTATATAACGAATTTCAAACATCAACTTTGTCAAAAGAGGAAACGGACTTAGTTATATACATACATTTTTTGATTTTGTCATAGGTATTCTTTTTAAAAACTTCTTGTTCTTATCTCACCATGGTGAAGGGTATTTAAGATTCGGCATAGCCGAATATAGCACTCTTACTTGTTTTTTTTAACATTTTTGTTAAACAAAAATAATGTTTTTCCGTAATTATTTTGTTATGTAGTTTGATTTTTTATCAGTTAAAATAAATTTTTTAAAAGCAAAACTATTGAATTTTATGGAATATGCTGTTTAATAAATAAAAAATGTTAAAACTAATGTAAAATTCACTTATTTAAAGCGAAATGTAAGTGATCCATTTTGCAAATAAATTTTATGTTGTTTAAAATGAATTTACGTTTGAATTTAACTACATAACATTGTGTATGGTGATATCTAAAATAGATTTTAGATTAATGAGATCTGATTTAATAATGCTCAACGATCAACCCGAAATTTCATACCGTTAGCCCTCAAATGCTTTTGATCTAATTATGGTGATGCTGAAGAATATGCAATACTTTCAAAGTTTTTTAATTTTTCATTGGATTTAAAGTCAATAAGTAGTTTAAGAATTGCTTTTCTTAATTCATAGTAAACTTAATGTTATGTAATTAATTGTTAGTTTATAGTCTATTTTATTTAAGTGTTAATTTAAATTGTAAAATGTCTGTAAGGAAAAATCCATATACAAATTGTTACAAATAGTTAATAAATAATAGATAAGTGAAGTGATTAAATTTTTTATTACAACTGATTTTATTTTTGATTAATGGTTTAAATGAAACAAGTAAGAGAGTTATTTTCGGCAATGCCAAATCTTATATACCCGTCACCATGGTTGGGAAAGAACAGAAGTTTATATATATCTAAATATATGTACTAAAGACTTCCGATATTTTAATATATAACACGTATCAAAAGATCACATGACAGCCCTAAAATTTAAGTTTTAAAAAAATTTTGATGTTTTTTGCCCATTTTCGGAGTATTTTGCGCATAACTTGAAAAATTTTTAACCGAATTGACAGATTTACATACCAACGTATTTAAAAAGAAATTAACCATTTACTTGGGTTATAAAACTTGCACTCGGAAAAATCTATGGCTCCTGAAAATCGGTATTTTTTCAAAAAAAAATATATTTTGGTCATAACTTTTTTATATCTGAACCCATTTTTTCCAATTTTTTAGAAGATATGTTTTACCAATGATTTTCGATCTTTTAATATATAAGGCGTATCCAAAAGTCATATGACAGCCCTTAAATTCAAGATTTTATTAAATTTGTGATGTTTTCTGTACGGGAGATACCACGTCTACTTCTCCAATCCCGCCAACATTTTATGGGATGCTATGTATTGATAACCGAAATGTTTTTTCTTAATTTGGAAAGCTTGGCTCTTGCCGTTCTTTAGATATACAGAAAAAAAACACCAAGAACAAGGGATTTTTGGGTTAAATTAGAGGCAGTCATGGTTTTTTCTCATATCTCCGTCATTTATGCACCGAACCGTCTAAATGGCAACACCGAACTTAATAAGTGTAATAAATATATAACAACCTAGTCCCATCATTTCTGGGCTCTTCGGAAAACCCATTTCAATATACACACGGACTGACGGACAGATGAACTTCGATTTTCATAACGATCCATAATATTATACCTTGTACCGTCTAGGATCACTACTGTTGAACTTACAAACGGAATGACAAAGTTACATATAACCTTTACCTTCGGTGAAGGGTATACAAATATTGACGATAATTTTTTCTACGTGCGCTTACACATGACTTATGAATATGAAATATGTTTAAATTAATGTATAGAGAACAGAACGGCTCAATCAAATATTGCAAACTGTACAAATTTGTAAGGTTATTTTAAGGATTGTTTAACATTCAAATCTGTAGCCTTTAGACAAAACATCTTAAGTCAAATTTAAAAAGTTGAAAAAATGCTGTTAATGATACGAATTTTTTTTTTAAACATTTTTGTTTAAGATTTTAAAATTTTGTATTATTAACGATATTTTTCTTTTATTTCGGTTTATTATATTATTTGATGAAAATGATTTTTTTCACCGAGTTTTTTAAAAACTTTTTTGCTATCTTATCTCGATTTAAGATGTTTTGTCAAAATGCCACAGAAGTTATTATTTCTAAAGTGTAAATTATTAAAAAATCTCTCAATGTGAGTAAAAAAGTAGTTATTTTAAGGTTTGACATTCTCTAAATCTGGCATGAATAAAGATATCATAATGAAATTTGGCAGACACTTATGTAGATTAAGAAGTTCTTAACACGTTGGCTGTCCACATATAAAAATAAATCATTCCAAAAAAATTTTTTTTTATAACAGTTTCACGGTGATTGTTATTGTTTTATTTTGTGTTCTTACCTCGTCTGTAATAATTTCTGACGATTTGTGAGGGTTTTAAGCCTGTGACCACCGGTGGTTCACATGGCACTCTATGAATAGAGTTTTACAGTAATGCCATGTGTACCACCGGTGGGCACACATGTATTGAGGTTTTTATTTTTCATTTTTGTACTTTTTCTATATTTTGTATATTTTTTCTTTTTTTATGTAATTATTTAATTAAAAATGAATTAAAATGTCCGAAACTGTATTTAAAATAATAAATAGTCAAATAAAATAAACTAAAATCAGTGCTAAAAATTCAACTTGTGTGAGCAGAGCCGATATATGTTATAAATAGTACTTAAATTGTACGACAATATATCAATTGAATTATTATTATTATATACAAATATAAAATTGTAAATTGAATGAATTCGTCGCTAATATCAATATGCTTTTTTAGGCTAAATGAAGGAGTCAAATGTATGATCATGGGATCTGATGTTATCATCATTCGGTGCATAATATCATCGTTCTTGGCAATTTGACTGCATTCTGTGATAGCAAATATTGCACATTTATAAGTCATCGGATCAATAAATTCGAGCCCTTTGTCTTGTGGTTTACACTGATGGGCATTATAGATTTGGCATGGGCAAAAAACATCAAAGTTTTCTCGATTATTCAATTTGTAACGAAAAATGTTTCCAATTTTCTTTTTAACTTTATACTAGAAAAAATAATACTTAAGCGTAGACATATTTTTTAAAAAACCAAAAAGATTAAAATTAATAATTTTGCACTAAAGTTATTTACGTTTTCCTAAAGACAAGGCTAGAACTATGGAAAAGTAGTTTTTTTTGGAAATCACAATTTGGAGTTCATTTAAGCATTTTTTTGAAACTTTTTTCTTTCCAAATCCAAAAAATTGTTAAACTCCCAAGAAAGGACTAATGTTTGTAACTGCACTCCACTGTAGTTCTTTTTTTTAAACAAATATTTTAAATATGTATATTTTTATCGTTGTTGTTGTAGCAGATTGCTATTTTATTATTTTTTTTTCGTAAGTTTGTTACAATTTACGTTGTTAAACTTATTGGTATAGAGAGATGCATTAACCAAACTTGTCAATACCGTCCATTCATTTAATTCATTCATAGTGTATGTACGATACAATTCGAAATGAATTTTGTTTTAAATGCTGCTGGTTGATGATGCCTTTTGCAGATGATCGCTAATGTTTAAGGTGACCAAACAGAGTTGAAAAAGACAAAAAACATGCCATAATTCCACTGCTTAAAATAAACAGGGGGACAATATTTGGCTGCGCTAGATCCATTTACCGATATATCATGTCAGAAAGTTATGGAAAATAAATAAAACTTTTAGTTCGAATTGGCGGATGCTCAATGTTAACACAAGTTTTTACGAAAGAGATATTGGCATTGCAATTGCTCGTTCTTGTGGCTATAAAAAGGGAATACGATTTTCATGGGGAATCCGTAAATTAATAATACCAATTTTGTGTTTGCTCATTCCTTCATCAATGTGAAAAAAACAAAAGAGAAAATTTAAGTATAACTAATGTATGTCTACATAACCACTAAAACTGTATTGTTTTATAACGAAAAAAAAAACGGAACAGAACTACATAATGTTTCTTTCGTAAAAATTGTTATGAACGGGTATTAAGAGTTTGTACTAATACACAAACACTAAAAAAATAGATATCGTTTTTGGCTATGTGTATTGTACGCTTAATAATGTTCGGTTCATTGCCGGACACTGCTGCCGATCATTGTATTTTTTATAACGATTTCCGTTGCTTAATAAATATGCGGATTATCAATGTGTATGCAGTGACAGTTCTTGATTTTTAATGAATCCTTGAATTTACTCTTAGTGTTTCAAAATAAATCCCGCTTTCCCGGCCAGTGAAAAAGTCCGGGATTAGAAAAACTCAGCGTTTAAAAAACTGCAGTATCTGCCACGTCTTCATTTGTGATTGGCAAAAAAAAAAAAACAATTTTGCTTTTACTTCCGATTAATTAAATGTAAACAGTCGATGCCATTCCAACTCAAAAAGCGAAAAGTTGTTCAAATTTTCGTTTTTTGTTCGACAGTTTTTGGTTTCGACTGCAGTTTTTTAAACCCTGGAAAAACTCTGGTTTTAAGATAACATTTTTGTTAAAAACTTCCAAACATATGTTATTAATTTCTGCAGTTCTCTTTCTAAAAAAGAATACTAACTGAAAAAATAATTTTTTTAATAAAAATACCACTGCAATTATAAAACAATTTGGAAAATTTTATAATTCGGGTTTTTTCATTCGAAATTGTTGTAGTTGATTGAAAAATATGGTCTAAAGTTAAGAAATAATTTGCGAAGATTTAAAAGCCAAAAGTTTTACTATAAACACTTTTTATAGGGCAAAATAAAGATTAACCTTTTAAAAAAATTAAGAACTTAAAAAATTTCTGATCAAAATAACTTTAATGAATGATGAATCTTTTGCTATTGAGCTCATTCATATTTGGGAATTCTGCATTAATTTATAAATTGGAAATTTTACTTTCAAAACGTGATATTTTCTAATTAAAATTGGTACCTTAACAAAAATATTGTTCCTCTAAGAAAGAAATAATGATATTTTCTTTTAATCTACCTGATTTTATAAACTTGGCCTCTCTTTGCAAAGTAAAATCTTCTCATAATATTCACCATGAACATTTGCATGTGTATATACACACACAAACACTAAATAATATACACAAACCCATTAACATACATCCATCCAAGTGCTACTCTGAGTCCAAACACTCACAGGGGACGAACATTAAAACGTTTTTACTACTGTTGTTACTAATTCAATTTGCCTAAAAGCCATTTATCGAGTAACATTTTCATTAAAACTTCGTGCACATTTAACCAATCAAGCGAAAATGTACAAAATTAAAACTGAAATCAAATTAAGCATCATCGAGTTGTATACACGAATGTATACGAAAATTGTTCAAATTGAAAATTCGAAGAAAAAAACCTACAACTACAATGTCCAGGAAGTTGTATGGAAGTTGTTTTGTGCAACTGAAAATGGAGATTTTATTTGGAAAAGAAATTGCAAACAGTTCCCTTTTTTCAATAGAAAATATTGACAGTTATATAAAAGGAATAATGCAATCTTTTCACTAAGATTCATTAATTGTATGGGACATAAAGTTTTCAGTATAAGAATTTGATTATTTAAAATAAATATGTTAAAGTGTATATTATAACAAAAGCTTTGTAAATGTTATTAGCTCAAAAGCTGTCAACTCGTCAACTCCAGTGCCGTAAGTTATTCAAGGGTAGAGGTCACGAAATTTTTTTTTCGCGATTATCTTGGTCTCAATAGCTCTAGTAATGTAAACACTAATTTTAAAACATATTGAGAATAAAACTTGCGACAAATTTCGCTTTAAACATTTTTTTTATACGCCCAACCGTTTTTGTGGCTGAGGGAATATGGCACGCAGCTCTCAGCATTACTCATTGTAATGCAAGGTCTCCTTCATTGTTTGAGTAACTTGATTATCATCGCGAGGGCTATTCTCAGTAACTGGTGCTCGATACAAATCCACGGTTAATTCTGTTCATAAAGTACACGATCTAATACTAATTCTCCTAAGGAATCCTTTCGTTCTTCTGATTTATTGATGACGTTGTCTTTAAATTTCAGAGTACTTACGTCACAGATCATGTAAAAACTCCATACCAATATCGAAATAAAGAACTGTGTAACCACGTAATGTATTTTTGGGCAAAAATTTAAACGTGCTCCGATGTGAATAAAATTGTACACATTTCCGTGAAGAAAAATTTAGATTTATTTTTTTATTAATGAAGTTTTAAAAACAAAAATTTTAATAAATTTTAAACAAAATAATCTTTTTGTTTAAAATTTTAGGATATCGCTGAAACTACTGTGCAGATTTATAAATAATGATTGCACGTCCTAAATTTTTTCTAATTTAATAGAATAAAGCCTACTCAAGTTATGTTAATATAATGTTATATCGCGGAAACTAGGGCTGAAAAAAATTCTAATTATACTTTAAAAATGTGTAAGGCATATGTAGTCAGTGACGGCTAAAACTTTTCCGGAACACGATGTGCTGCTACATGTGTAATCTACAAAATCAAATAAAAGAATTTTTCTTTTTTTTGCTCTTCATAGATCTCTTTAATTATGTTTACTTTTTCGTTCACTTTAGTCCAGGCTAAAGGTACAATTTCACGTGTTGATAAACAACTGCTGGATTATAATACGAACATAATAATTTGCATAATTATGTGTATTATTTGATTTTTTCTTTTTTTCCCCCATTTATGTTAATATGCAGAAAATTAAATAGCAAAGTCTTGTGAAAATAGAGGTTTTTCATTATTTTATAGTTGTTTTATTATACAGTTTTTTTATTGTTTGTTATTAAACATGTGAGTGAAAAAAAACTAAGTGATTGCAAAATACTAAAAGAACATCAAATACTGGGCTTTGCAAATTACATTTTAAATTAATTTAAGGCTTAATTATTTAGTACGGAAAGTGGCAATTGCCGAAACATGCAGTTATATATTTGTTAATTTTACTCCTCTGGGGAGCATAGGGCTGTCAATACATGTTCGTAGTTGGTGTGTTAATATTACCAATTTAATGTAATTGTTGTTTGCCAATTGCCAATTACAAGTAATTGAAGTTATATATCATATTAAAAAATGTTAATTGTAATTGACAATTGTAAATTACTTATAATTGGGTAATTCCATGTCAAATCGACCAAGAGTGGGACCCGAGAACTTTTGATTTTAATGAAGTTTGGTAAGAAGGTTTCTTTTATCCTATAAGGAACAAATATGAACGAAACAAAATTTTAAAATTTTTTTTCAAAAGTTATGTCATATTCAAAATGTCATAATAGGTGCGTTTGAGTACTTTTGCAGTAAAATGCAGTAAATGAGTAAACTGAAAAATTTACTCTCACAAAAAGCTGTTGTGCAAAAAAGTACGCGAACGCAAAATTTGTAAAAATTCGTAAAATAAAGGCAACAGCTGATGTCAAATAATTGAAGTGTTGAAAAATGTTTACACTTTTGACTACTTAACTCGTTTTCTTATCGGTACTCGATTAAAAACTTTTTATAACACGAAAATTTTTGGAAAATACAAACAAACTATTTTATTTAAATTTTCATATTTGTTTGTTTTTAATTTTATTTGATTTTACTAATTTATAGCGGGTTGAATTATTTAAAAGAATATCAATATTTTTTTTTCTATTGATTACTTAAGTCCCCAAGTACTTCACACTTTTACAACTCTAAAAAATTAACTTAACAATAAAAATTTCAAAAGTTTGTATTTAGCCAAATAAATGCTTCACAAACTAGATTAATTTATTAATAGTAATTCACTTTTTGTTTTGGTTTAATTTTTATTTCAACTATTCTTTTATTTAACAAATTTTTCACAATTTATATGCATTTTATTTGTTACTTTTGTTTGTTTACCTTTTGGAACATATGTTTTTTTGATTTACTAAATTTTACTGCAAAAATTTCTGCAGTAAAAATTTGTAAAAACTCAGACAATAACTGTCACTTTACGCTCTCAATTTGTGTTCTCATTTACTGTATTTTGTGTACTCGAACGCAATTTCGTAAAATGCAGTAAAGTTCAGTAAAAAATAGTAAAAACTTTTGTGTTCTCGAACGCAGCTAATATCGCCGAATTAGCCAAAGGTGTTGAGATTATTTCTTCAATATCTCGAAGGCTACTTTACATACGATCATGATTTTAAAGTTATTTTACAGAGAACAAACGATATATTTAAAAATTTATTATCTGCAAAATATAAAATTTTAAAAACGGACTAACTCAAAAACAAATTTTTTTATTTGGCTGATTTTTTTCGTTCATATATGTTTCTTACCAAATTTTATTAAAATCAAAAGGGGTCGGGTTCCACTCTTGGCAGATTTGACATGGAATTACCTAATTTTGGTAAAATGTGATTACAATGTAAGGGAGTATTTACCTAAAACCCAAGATATGATCGAATATACAAAAATTAACGATATATTTGAATTTGCCGCAATTTGTGAGACATCCTTTTAATATTGTTTTTGTTATTTTAAAAATGAGTAAATATTGTAATCAGAATTACTTTTCTTCACTTAATTGCAATTACTTTACCAACTACGAATATATGATAACTGGTATTCACCAGATACATGTTACAGTAATTATAAACAATAAATTACCGATTACAATTTATTGGCATTTGCCAATTATTTCTTTTTTGCCCCTTTTTTAATATTATTCTTTTGTATCATTCATCATGGTTCTTTTGGCCCTATATGAAATTATGTCACGCAATTGTGCCAAGAATAAAGAGAATAAAAAAAGGATATACAAGAATGAATGTTTTTTAAAAATTTTAAAACTCGTCAATGCAAAAAAAAATTCAAGATATAATGTTTAAAGCAGTGGCTATTGTCAACGATATTAAGTTATATGAAAGTAAGATAAATGATAGAACGTATGAAGCCAAATGCGAAAGTCTTAGGTCGGAAGTTTAAAAAATAGAATTAGCAAAAATATTTATATGCGACCTTCTCCAAGAAAAGGGACCTAGTGTGTAAAAATTAAGTTTCATCTTATTCTTCCCCCTTTTAGGTACCAGAATCCACTCTTAAGTCAAACCAGTTTTCTTAAAGGAAAGGAATTTCGGTTTTTTTACTTTATTCAATAAGGTAAAGCGTTTTTGAGTTACGCGAACATATGTTGTGCAACCTCCTCCATTTTTGAAATATGTATTGGTATATCTCGAAAACCAGAGCTAACCTAAAAAAACGGCTAGCACAACTGAATTTATCGTACCCGAATTAGGTTAAAAAGCCAAGTGGCCAGCTTTTTTAAAAAAATTTTAAATTTCTAGCACAATGTAAGTAAGCGTTTAAATTCAATGCTTTTTTAAAAAAATCTGAAATGTATATTATTTGCCTGTTTATTAAATCTTGGAATTATTTTTGTCATTTGAATGCCCTTTTTGCTAATTCTTTAATGGTAAGTACTGCTTTTAAAATACTGGCCCTTTTTTACTTTGAAATACCCATTTTTTTTTTTTTTTGAAAATCCCCTTTTTGTGCTCCTTTTAGAATATTTCCAATGGTAACGCTGCATTTGAGCATTTCTTTATCAATATCCTTAAATGAACTTCTCTTTTTTTAACCAATAATTTTGTTTTGTAATGCTACTTCGACTACTGTCAATATTGTTAATGGTGAGACTACGGTTTTCCTAGTTTCTTCTTAATTCATTGTATTGAGACAAAAATCTGTTTGAGTGGAATTCTTAATTGCAAAAATTTTTGATTGTTAATTTACTGTATGGAAATGTGTTATAAGAAGAACAAAATACGTTTAAATTGGAAAGCAAAAGTTGTGGATTGGAAATCAATTCATATTAGGGAGAGCTTCATTGTAAATAAAGGTGTGTTCAGACATAAAAAATATTTGTCGAAAAGATCAAAAAAAGCGTTACTGGCCACGCTTGATAAAACTTAGCTTTATTTTTTTTTAATTTAATTTTATTTTTTAATAATTTATATCGATTTTCTGAGCTTTGTAATTTGAAATTGTTAGTTGATGTGTGATCTAGCAAACGTTTTACAAAAGCAAACAATATTTGTGTAAAACTAGTGTTAACGTGTAGGACGTCCAATATTTGAAAGGTGTGAACAAAGCTTACGTTCACTAGAGAGAAATTTAACTATATTATAAGAACATGTATAAGAACATTTTAACAAATTTATTTAGAAAAAGCTCCTATAAATTTTGTCAAAATGGCAAAATTTCCTACCAATTTCTGCGAGAATGACATGGTTTTCATATGTATTTGAGAATAAAATAACCATTGTTGTAGGTTAATTTCTATAAAAAAAACTCATACACGTAAATGTAGATATTTATATTAATGCAAGTGTTAAGCTACGGTCACACTTATCAAATATTTGACGAAAAAACGGGACCAACAAGCAAACTAAGTAATTATTTCCTTTAATTCAAATATTTATTTCGATTATAATACCACGTCTTACAAACAACACATTTTTGCTATGTCTAATAGTATTATTAGCTTGTTTTGTAATATTAAGACCATGTTAAATCTCAATAACTATTAACAAAAGAAGGGGTTACGCTTATTTGGGCAAATGCTTAATAAGTGTGACCGAGCGTAGCTTTAATATTTTAGTATGTATGTTTTATATATAACACTTGCAAAAACAATAGCGGCAATAATAGCAACAACAAATAAAAATCGTGTAAATAACAGACTCAGCATTATTCGTGATTACAATATTTTGT
Organism: Pollenia labialis; assembly: GCA_949318255.1. Lineage (NCBI taxonomy): Eukaryota > Metazoa > Arthropoda > Insecta > Diptera > Polleniidae > Pollenia > Pollenia labialis. Next base: position 96,161,813 of record OX439142.1, on the reverse strand, counting down.
GTGGATTTATGTGGTTTGGTTTGCGTGGTTTTAATTTAATTAATTTTTTTTTATCTAAAATTAGTTTTTTTTTCGTAACCAGGACAAAACCTTTGTTGGCAAATTTTGTTTTTACTACACACTCATAACATTTTTTTAACTTAATTCTTTTATCACTCCTGCCGTATTTTTTGCGATTATTATTTCTCTTTCTATTTTGATATTTATTTTTATAATGAGGTTACCCATCAACACACCATCAAAATATGTAAATAGAGAGATTTTGTTGATTTGTCGTACAAATATGGTTAAAATGCAAATAAGTTTGGTTAGAATTTCACACACATGTGCATTTGCATAGAAGAATATACGTACATATGTATGTTATAAACTTAGATGGATGTGTAAAGTAGAATTTGAAAATTGTACCAGATAAATTAAAATATTGTATCTCTATGATCCTGTTGCTGCTGAATTTGGAAATCTGGACAGAAATGTCAAGTGTTTCTCAGTGATAGTCACCATAACATAGGGCAACATATAATAAAATTTTCAAAAGCAGTAAAAATCGAAAACCTTGGGTCTAACTACGCCACTAGATATCAAACGAAATTTCCATTAAAATTTAACTATTATTTCGATCGATACCTAATACCGTTATTTGCCTCTGGTTTGTAGAGTATTTTTGCCAAGATTTGGTACTCCTTACGTAATTTTGTCATTTTTAACAGACTTAATGGACATTTCCTATTTCACGAAAAAGTTGCTATTTATAGTAAATAAGACAGAAAGTTTTGCAAAAGATTTTTTATATACAATATGGAAAAATTTTGGTATTAAAATTAAGTAATTAAGACAACTGGTTGTGATCAGTTGTAAATTTGTAATGTTTTGTACACCGCAATATAGCAAAGTTGTAACCCATTACACAAAAAATAAAATATTACAACTCAACTGTGTTGAGTTGTGAACCGTAATAGGGGCCTAAATTTTGCAAATTTTTCCATATTATGGTCGATTTAGCAAATCTGTGCTACATATAGCAGACTTACCCCACTTTTTACAACTTACCGATAGCTAAAGGGAAGATTACAACTTTATTTTTACTTTAGGTTTAAGTAAAGTTAAAACACTGGAACACATTTTATACGGCTGATAAATTCCTACCTTTAGCTATCGGTAAGTTGTGAAAACAGGCCTTAGCATGCTTGTGCTATATACAGCAGATTTTATGATAATGTTAGCTTTTGCTTAATGTTCACAATATTTTTTTAACTCCATATGGATGTATTAAAATCCCTGCAAAACAGTATTTTTCCAAAGTGAAGTCTGTATATCTCTAATGGCTAGATTTTGTTTATGAATGCGTTGACGATTTTATTTATATAAAAATTTTCATATGGACATTTCCATAATGTAACATTTTTATTTTGACAATTGTATTAACTTATAGCTTTTAATTAACCATCTTAGTGTTACTAAGATTGATTATAAGCAATTTTTTGTTGTCAAGACAATTTTAGAACAAAAACAGGAGTGGGTTTTCGGCAAGCAAGTCCAGTGCTGATTCGAGTAAAATTGAAATGTATGGTTAGCAAAAATGTGGTAAAACTTTAATATGATGTCGTTGTAAAAAAATAAATTAGTTAGAATATTTCAAGAGTGGGGTCATTATATGTGGTCTAAAAATTATTAAGTCTGGTTTCACAATATGAAAGTTTTCTTTCAGAAAGTCTGAGTTTATGGGTGAGAGAGGAGAAAATAAAAGCATGTTCTTTTCCCCTCTCACCAATAAACTCAGACATTCTGAAAGAAAACTTTCATAGTGTGATCCTAGACTAACCAATATTAATAAAACTAGCATCAGTATTATAATTGTTTGCTTTTTAAACCTATGTGAGATTATTGGTCGACCATCAGGAAGTTTTATGCTTGCATTGTACATTGCATGGCTTTATTTCTGGCCATATAAATCTAAATTGAACCAAATTTTACCACAATATCTATATATTTCGTACTAGTCTAGACGTATTTAAATAATTTTATTTAAATGATTTTACAAGAGATTTGAAAGTGAAATTGTTTGTCTTATAAAACTATGACAGACCAAATTTTACTACAAAAGCATTATTCGTTACGGTTTTATACGTTCAAATGTCTTTTCCGAAAGTGTTTTTTGTATGGGGCATATGGAGAATTGCTTCATCTGGAAATTGGTTCTTCCGACATTAAAGCTTTAAGAATCAAGAAAATAATTAATTCTATAGAGATAGAAATGCGGAAATAGTAATTCTAAAATATTTATTTATTATCAAAAAGTAATTTCAATTTTTGGGAATACAAAATTTAAATTTTCAAAAGATTTTGTTATTCGTGCTTAATTCCCAGTTTTTATTATTGATAAAAACACTTGGAATTTATTGTTGATGGGATAAGCTATTCCTACGCGCATTTCACATAAATTTAATTTTGTAAGGATATTTAACCCTGGATGGCAACTGTTTGTCAAATCGACGAAGCTCATTTACTCTTTAACAAACAACTTGTTTAGTGTTTTAAAATTAAGCTCTTTTTTCAACAACGTTAGCTGATGACAAAAACTTTATCAAGTCAATTAATTGGAAAACGCAAAAACCACTTCTAATTCATATCGAATTTTGAGAGCGATTTTTATTTTTTTTTACTACAACGATTAACTAATAAAAATTCTTGTTGATTATTTACTTTAAAAATCCTTCCGCTAGATATATTTTTTAAATATAGTAATCTTAATGTACTAAAATGAAGAGTATCCTTCCAGGGTTAAGCAAATCATTCTGTCGAGTCAATGTCAAAATTAATAAAGAAAATATATGGCACACTAAATCATAAACAGTCGAAACTCAAAATGTATCCAAATCGTTATCTTTTTCATAAAACATTTAACTAATCAAATCTCTAACTACACGAAAAGTTTGTTTGCGTAACCATAATGAATGTTTTTATGTTCAACCAAGTAGTACTATTTTTAGTTGTAACAATGCGCTTGTGAGTTATTGAATAGTTTTCTTCCACCTTAATAGTATTATTCCGAGCTGTGACGCTATTAGTGAAAAAAGATCCAAAATTACAGCACTAAATTAAAAAATAAGTTAAGTAAACTTTCTACTTCTAAGGGCTTCTTAACTGTGGAACTCAATTTGATTATAAAACTAAAACCATGTTTTTACTTTTATGTGCTCGGTACTCTATATTTGTAGCTTTTTTCAGAAAAAGTTGAGCAAAAAAAAATATCCACTTCAACAGTGTCTGAGATTTTCCACATAAAATCTATGTAAATTCACATCACTCTTTTACTCAACTCAATTTTTTTTTTTTTGAATGGGTCATGTCGAACATGTCCTTTGGTATTTTTTTTAATCTTAAGCACGTTTGTGTATGCATGAGTTTGACTGCATATTTTACTTCATTATTTGTTATAAATATGCATTAAATTATAACACTCTTCGTACTAGTGTCAAATACATATTTGCTACAAATGTAGACTTCCGACCGCCAACTTCAGTTTACAATCCCGAGCACATAAAGGTTAAAAACAGTATTTTGCATCTCCTGAACACTTGCGAAATTCGATTTGACACCGTTTATTATTTAGTGTACGAAATGTAAATATTTCTTTCAAAAATCTATGAAAAGAAAAAAGTATTTATTGCTTTCATTTAGAATAAATTTCTTTTAATTAAACAAATAAAATAACAGTTGTTTCAAAGTTTTGTTACTATTAGCAATAATTTCAAAAGAGGAAAATATTAACGCCCGTGTTTATAAACATTTTTTAAATTTAATAAAGGGTAACAAAACAAATTTTGTATGAAAATTTGCCTTCATAAGCGTTTGTTAAACTTAATAATCGTTTATAAATAAGGGGGTTTATATATAAGTAGTGTAAAAAAATAAATTTTTGGTATTTGCCAACAGATAAAATTACTGCCAACCGACGAAAGTATTCAAGAATCTAGTACAAATTAGAAATAATATTTAATCTTTTGTAAAATTAAAACAATGATGATACAAAAGTTTGTAAAATTTAGGGTATAAATCTTTAACACATCTTGAAGAAAAAATCGTCAGAATGACGATAAAACATCAAATATGCCGATCGTGACTATGAATATGCGGCTCCGTGCAATAACTCCCAGGTGCAATAAGTCCCAAGGAAAAAATGAAATTAGATCCAACAATTTGCATACAAAAGTGGGAGTAATTTCATTATGAAATAGCTCCCAGCCCTCTAGGTTTTATTTCATTTTTTTGGAAGTTCTTTCATTTTTTGCCTGGGAGTTATTTCATAATGAAATCAAATCCAAATGAAATAAGTCCCCGAAAAAATAAACGTGGGAGTTATTTCATTTTATTTTGGTTTCCGGTGTTTTTTCATTTGCTGTGGGAGTTATTTTATTTTTTGTAGGAGTTATTCTTAAAATTGTTTAACATTTTAAACGGTATTTAAAAAGGGATAGTTTATACAGTGGCATTTCATAATGTCCAGTGTCATAGTGTCCATGGATTCTTTCTACTCTATGGTATAACAAAGGCCGACTTCGCTAACGAAAGCTTTTCTGCACAGACGGCCTTTGGGCAGGTTTCGCTAAGTAAAGCTTCTAAAATCTGCCTTGTTTTCGAACGAAGGCCGATTTCGCAGAGAAGCTTTAGTTAGCGAAGCCAGTATTTGTTATACCATAAAGGAGAAAGTACTTGCACCCGGCCGAAGGCCGGCTATACAGAGAAGCTTTAGTTAGCGAAGCCGGTGTTTCTTATACCATAGAGGATAAAATCCTTGCGCTGGACGTTATGACATGCTACCTTTTAAACAGTTGCTACTCATACATTTGGAATATTTTGAAAAGGTAAAGGCTGTATGTTAAAAACGTGAAAAGAGGGGGAGTGAAGAAGAAAATCCTTGCAACCGGCTGAAAAATGGATATACAAAGAAGCTTTAGTCAGCGAAGCCGATGTTTGTTATACCATAGAGGGGATAATCCTTGTACAAACGATTGTGTCATATGTATGGGTAGTGAATCAAATACTCTCTTTTTGCCATGCAAGCACCTAAAAACTTGCAATAGATGCGTGCTTAAACTGCAGGCAGTAATTACAAGAGGTCAGGATACAATAAAATGTCGCATTTGTTACCAAAATGTCGAGGACTCAATGTTAGGTTTTTGGTAACCTGATATGTAAATAATTAAGTAAAACGAATATATAATAAATTTCTTTGGGAGTTTTTTAATTTTTTTTGGCCTTATTTCATTTCTTTTCGATGGACTGTTTTTGGAAGTTATTTCATTAATGTCTTTAGGCGTTATTTCATAATGAAACAACTCCCAAAAGTTGGGATTTGTTTCATTTTAGACTTGGAAATTATTTCATTTCTTTGGGATTTATTTCTTTTTTCCAGTTTGGGACTTATTTCATTTATTTTGCTATTTATTTCATTGGGAGTTATTGCACTGGGACTTATTGCACCCGGGACTTATTTCACAGAGCCTAAATATGCCTTAGATATAAATACCTTAAATGCTTTCCGTTCCGCTAGTCTGACATTACTTAAACAATTTTTCAATGAAAATATAATAAATCCAGTTTTTTTTTTAACAAATTTGAATTCATTTGGTGTTGCTGAACAATTCAGTGGAAATGCCCATATATCGTATACACCATACACATTAGCAAAATACATATAATTGTATTTATCTAAAAATACAATATATGTATTAGATTTTCTATTAGTTTTTGCTGCTGCTGTTGTTGTTGGCAATACTGAAAATGCATTAAGTTTGCATTAGTGTGTTTTTATGTTTATGCGGTTAACGTTGATAATTAAAGCAAAAAATAAATTTTTGTGATTTTCTCTTAAAAAAAAAATTACACACAAACTTAAACATTTGCACTTTTATAATGTGACATTTGTACGTGCTGGTGTTTGTGTGAATTTATGCAAATTATTGCCATTTACAGTTTACATAATTTTAATTTTTTTTTTTTTTTTTGTAAACTGCTCTTTTTTCCATGTATGTTGATTATTTTATAGATTTCGCTAAAATAATTTAATAAAATATTCAGTGTACTACTAATATTTGAAACTCTACGCATAAATACAAATAAAACTCATCAACATTAATAGAAAATTATGTGGTATTTGTAATAAATATTTGAAAATGTTTAATATTATGAAGAAAATTTAAATCGGCAATATGCATAAGATATGAAGCCTTTAACCAAATATTAAGGTACAAATTTTAAAGATTGTCAACCTGTTTGAGAAAAATTAATGGCAGATGTTAAAAAAATTTGCTTTATAATGAAAATTTTTAGAAAAACCTATGATGTAATTTGTTTTTAAAAAAAAGTTTTGTGAAAATTTGTTGTGAATTCCAAATTTCTCTTTTTGAGAAATTTTTCATAGAGGGAAAACTGCGAAAATTATCTGTTTGTAGCAGATTTTGTGCAAATTTTCTATTTGTAGCACATAAAACAATTAAAAAAGAGATATTCATTCAGAGCAAATTTCGATGTACCAAGTGTTAAATACAAGTTGGTTTAAAGATTGGTGTTTGACTATTGACTGCCAGCAGTCGTCAATGGCTGTGAGTGTTAAACGGCAAAACCCTCTGAAGAGATTAAATGGTTGCAATTGAAACATGAAAGGGTAACCTGTCCGCGAAAGCCTGGGTTCGATTCCCGCAGCAGTCAAGAATGAAAAATTATCAATAAATTTTAATTAATATCATGTTTTAAAATTCCTTTCTTCATAAAAATAATTTAATGATATTCAATTTTATAAACTTTGGCCTAATTGAAAATATCAAAATTTAGATTAAAATTCATAATTAAAGTAATATTTGGGAATGCAAAAGCTTTAATTAATAATATTTTTTCTTGATAAATACACTGAAATTTATCGTTAGAGGATAAGCTAGTTCTATTAGCATTTCACTGGTTGCTTAGACCAGATCATCAGGAAACATTATCGGAAGATTTTTTAGAAAAGCCAAATTTTTTAGCAAATAAAACTGCAGAGTGAACGTGAATTAATGTTGTGGGAATTGTAACCAATTATAGAGGGGAATGTAAAAAAAGACAAACTCACTAGTTATTGTTGGTATTTTGTTTAAGCTTCAAATCAGACTATTTAGTGATTGAAATTCTCATTCGCTCTGCAGTTTTAATATAAATTTGGATTTCTAAAATTTTATGGAAAAATGTTTCGTAATTTGGCTTTTCTAAAATTTTATGGAGGAATTTTTCGAAATGATCTGGCCTAAGGAGCCAGTTAAAATCGCATAGAAACTAGCTTCAATGTATTTAACAAAAACAAAAATTAGGAATTAAGCACGACAAACAAAATCTTATAAATTAATTTTTTAGTTTTTAGGAACAATTGCTAATTTATAAGTAATTGCAAACGCCTGTCATTAACATGTTTATATCATGGATGAACTTTGTTCCGACGTTCTATTGCAAGGTACTATTGTCTCTACAACAGCTCGACTTTCATTATTGAATCAAGGGTTACCTCAAGATTATATAGGTTACTAACCCTAAAAAGGTTCACGCAGTAACAAAAAATATTTTTCAATATGGTCACCATTAACAAAATTATTTCGTACGAACACTATTAAACATATTTTGGTTAATTGTCACCGGAAACCATATTATGGTAAAATATGTCACACTTATTTAATTTGCCTCTAAAGGTTGTTCGCAGGAGTTCGCGGAAATTTCTGGAATTTCTTTTATTTCCGGTTATTGGAAGTTATTTGCGGGATTCCCGAGAAATTTTGAAAGAAAATTTGTTTAAACTTTAGTAAATCTTTTATTATTATTTAGGGTTTAAGACTTAATAACAAGTTTTTCCGAGAATGGGGTTTTTATAGCGATTATGATGAATTATGAGTAAATCTATGTTGGACTGGGGTCTTAAGTTGTTTCATCCAACCAAATACTACCACAATATCACTATTTGTTGTGGTTTTAGGCTTATTTAGCTGATTTCCGAAATTTGTGTTTTTATTAACCCTTACACTCAAAAAAAAAATCAATCCATCCGTACTCAAATCAATCCGAAGCGGTATTAATAGTACGGTGAGTACGGATTTTCTTGAATCAAGTACAGAAAGATTGATTCAAGTACGGATTTTTAATCCCAAAATACTTAAATTATCCATACTCAATCCCGTTTTCGTACTTGAAATAATCCGAAAATGAGATTGATTTAAGTAAAACTAAGATTGAATCAATCTCAAAATGAGCTTGATTCAAGTAATATAAATTTGATTTTATCCTGAATTCATATTTAAAAAAAACAAAAGAAATTAAAAAAAAAATGATTATGAGTGATTTACCTACCCGTATTACACATTACAGAATGATAAAACACCAATATCATGCCCGATATGGTTTTTATTTTAGAAATCTTATGTACATATTTAACCAAAAATATAAACTAAATGAGTAGCATAAGTTCAAATTAAAAAAAAAAATTTGAAAAGAAATTAATTTTCAAAAGTAATCCCATTTAGGATTGTTTTGAGTACGTTTAAGTGTTATTCATAATTGAATTTTTGAGTACGACTCGTACTTAAAGTAATCCCAAAAAACTTGATTTATCCCGAGTGTTTTTCTTTCTGTGTAGCTAAATTATGGATCGATCTTTACGAAAAACGAATTTGTTGAAATCTAATACCACCAATTTGTTAGTTTTTACGGAGGTTGTTCCCCATTTGGTTACATAACTCTAATCATACTATACAGATTCTGCTGGATTTCAAGCCCAAACTGCTTAGGATAACTATAAGCAATTTGACACCAATATTATTCTTTCTTTTGTTCGTAAGTTAGCGTGTTTTTCAACAGACGGACTTTGCTCATACAACATAGAATTACTAAATGAACCAGAATATAAATGCTTTATGGGGTCTGAAATGAATACTAAAAATATTTTTCACACGGAATGATTAACTTTGTAAAAACTCATTAACCACTTTTGGTGATGGAAGGTATAATAAAACAGCGTAATTTTGGATAAATATCTAGTTTTTATAATTCTGCAAAAATTGCCTACTTTCCCAAAACTACGAAAATATGTTTTTGTGATCACGAAAATAATTTAAACTTCATAATTTTATCTCCCTCAAATAATAAAGGTTTTATTTTTCACGATATAAATAAAACTTTGAGAATTCATTAAGAAAATGATTCGACCATAGTTAAACGCTCTTTGCTTATGCGTGGTTTTCTTGTTTTGATCGTTTAACAATTTCTTCATGTGTGAGCTATTTTTTAATTGTTGATGTAGATGTTTCTACGCTAAATATGATTTTAAATGTGTATAAGACTTTTTTCATTTGGTTACAGAGCGTAATTAAAGTAATTTTTGCCTAACAAAAAAGGTATCCTTTTTCTCTATTTCAAACGCGAACAAAAATGACAGGTGCAAAACTCAGCTGTAGCAAAATACCATCACATACATATAAATAACTTCATTAGTCTCCCATGGAAAAAAGTCATTTATTTCAATTAGTATTTTTATGTTTTGTATTATTTTGCCTAAAACGCAACAGTTTGCTTTTTTTTATATTCTAGACAATATTTTATTTAACATTTAGATAATTGTTTTAAACCGTTTGCTACGTGAGTTTTTTACTTTTTCTTTGGACTTTTATTCCAGTTCTTTTTACTTTTTTCTAACTTTCTTGTAACATTAAAAGTAAGCCTTAATTTTATTTATGATCTTAAAGTATTTGTACGGTCATAGGCAGCCTACTCACACACTCTCACCCCTATTTGTTTTTTTTTTTTTTTTGTTTCTGTTAGTGTTTGTCTAATAAGTAAAGGCGTTTTTAAACCCAAACCATCTCAAGGAAACATGGTAAAATTTTATTACTTGTTTCTACTTCATTTTAAATAGAACTTTTTAGGCCTGTACAGGTAATTTTATTATTTTTATTTTTTAAATTTTTTTGCTATATTCTGTCTTCCTATACTGACATACCAACATAGTTGGTACTAATTTCTGTGCGTGTGTGAGCAAATGTCATTATCTAAGTAAGAATAAAAATTTGGAATCATATAAACATTTTTGCTCTGCAATTTTTAAAGATCAATATGAAATCTAATTGTTAAAGTTAAAACCCTATTAAAAAGAGTCAGCTTTGCATTATCGTGAAGTAGGAACCCATTTAGTTATTTTATAAGAATTTTGCTATGAAAAAAGTTAATGACTGGGAATATTTTCAGTGATAGCCTTGCATCTGTTCTAGATTTCAATTTCATGTCACTAAAAATGAAATAAGTACTTGATTCATATCAGAACCATAAGGCTGAGTAGTGGAACATCGAACTAACTGAGCCACGGAGCAGTGGAATATTCATATAAACATTAAGGAACTATTGATGACCAGAACAAGAGTATTTATACTGGTATTTATAATAACTGAATATTGCATAAGATAAGATAGACATACAGAATCTTGGTGATAGATACTACGAACACTGTTGCAGTTATGAAGATGCAAATGAGAACTCGCGCTGATAAGGAAACGAATAGCAATTAAGAAATTTGTTGTATTTGGGCATTTCCAGCGAAAAGTCTACTTTTTGTCACGTAACGCCAGAAGTATTTTAAATTGTTTCTCAAAAAATTTTATATGTATCGTTTACTTTTTTATATTTTGGTGTAAAGCGCAACAAGCTCTACATTAAGTATCAAAAGGGATAACGATTGAACAACATGGACCGAAAATACAACCTTATTTGCAATCTGGCGTTACATTAAAAAAAGTAGACTTTTGGCGGAAAATTCCCATATTTACCTTAAAACGAGCAAAGATTTTTAAATTTGATAGCTTGAAAAATAAATCTATATAAGTTCTAAGTTTACTAAAAAAGGTTTTGTACAAAACTTCTTGCTCAATTCGCAGTATTTTTCAGTTTTGTAATGCAATCAAAACCCACTTCCGTTTTTTTAACGTCAAGCCAGGGCATATTTTTGCTTATATCTGCAAATCCTTAGCGTCGATTACTGTAATTTTTTTTCTGAATGTAGAGCCACTTCATTACTTTGTATATATAAAAACCCTTTTTACAAATTTGACTTCGTCATTTAATTTTTTTACATTTTGTGCTTCAAATATCACGACACGTCAAAATGGAAATGCCCATTTGTTTAACTGATAGAAGTCCTTAGAATTTACGCGAAGTGCCTTTTGAAATTCGTACTGAGTTCTGGTTGGTTTTATGGCTTAAACACGGTTCTAAGGGTGGTTTTTACTGCATTTTATTTGACATTTATCAATCTCAGACTAACTCAATTTGAACCATGGAAAGATGCACAATCGAACAACGCGTTAACGTTATTTAGGATTATTATGGAAATTGGCGTTCAGATCAAAATGCATATCATGCACTTCGTGATTCAGTGATGAGGCACATTTTCACCTCAGTGGAATCGTGAATAAGCAGAATTGCCGCATTTGGGAAAATAATAATCCAAAGGTGATTGTCGAAAACCCAATACACCCACAAGGAGTGTCTGTTTGGTGCGGCATCATCGGGCCTTATTTTTCTCAAAATGACGACGGCAAGGCAGTTACGAACTTTTTTAACTCCAAATTGGAAGATATGGATGTGGACGACATGTGGTTTCATCAGAACGGTGCCACTTTCCACACAGCTAACGAAACAATGGCTCTTTTGCGAGACAAATTCAATGGCCGTGTTATCTCACGTGGTGGCGATGTCAATTGGCCGCCAAGGTCATGTGATTTGCCACTGTTGGACTTCTTTATTTGGGGTTATTGGAAAGAAAAAGTGTACATCGATAAGCCAGCAACAATTCAAGAGCTTAAGGATGAGATAATGTGGCACATTAAAGGAATAGAACCTCAATTATGCCTCAACGTCATCGAAAATTTGGACCATCGGATGGAGGTGTGCCGCCGAGGTCATTATCATAATAAAAAGAAATTACTATAATTTCCTAAATAATTTGTGTTTTATTCAAATCAACATCGGCCCTTAAAATTTAACCACCGTTTATTTTATATTTATTTATAGACGAAATCTTGTCCACTTTAAGTTGTGGGAACCTAATTGAATAATAGGGGCGGAACTAAAAATCTTGAAATTAGAACAAAAAATTTAAAATGTCCTACTTTCTTATTTTTATTAATAGTTGAAAAATATCCCTAATAGCTGGAAGATACTTAATAACAATGTTATCATTTTGCGAAGCACTAATGGTACATTTAAAAAAATAAGCGCACAGTTATGCGCTACGCAATAAGACATAACAACTAAAAAAAAAAAAAAACATTTCAAGTGACACGGCATTTCCTTACAGCGAAGCAAAAAACTCAACTCTTATGTTTTTAGGTGAGAGAAGAAAGAAGAAAGGGGGTTAATACGGAGATGCCTGTACTCGGTCAGTACGCTTTGTGTTTTTATTCGTTGGTATATGCACAACGATGGCTGCATGTAATTTTTTTCTTTCCTTTTTCTCTTTGATTCGCTATTAATAAAATTGTTGTTGTTTTGTACCGAAAAAAGTTGAAACCGATTGCTGCGTGTGAATATATTGGCATCTTTAAAAGGGAATTGAAAAGAAGTTGAGCATCAAAAGATGAAACGTGTAAATTCAGACTTACAAAACATTCACTGTGTAAAGCTGTTCGTTACATCCTACAATTTTTAAAAGCGCTGAACAAAGCGCTTTATGTGTCAAAAATGTATTGCTTCAAAATTCAAACTCGCCATATAAAATATATTTCGGGGAAACGCAAGGAAGCTGTTGGAAATGTGAAACATGCATGCATACTTCCAACATCTCACATCTATTAGCAATCGAAAATTTCGCTATTTCAGAAAAAAAAAAATTTAATGCTTTTTTTTACAAGTGCCAAAATTTTAAAAGAAACCACCAAAATGTATTTAGAATTCATATTGTTTAATAATACACATAAATAAAAAGTAAACAAAAAACATTCAAAAGAGTAATAACTAAATAATCGGAAGATGTAGAATGTGATGCAATGAGATATCAACATCTTGAAAAATATTTCTTTTAACTTATGCATTTCTTATGGGTAAATTTCAACATCTTCGCAAACTAAAAGTGGATGTTAGGTGTTGACAGTTTTGAAAAGGCTATAAAGGTTTATGCGTTAAAATGCAAGGTGGTTGTGATGTTTTGCTCATATCTCCGTTATCTATTCAACCTATTCCAGACGATATGTAATATACAAATATAACAACATAGTACCATCATATCTAGGGTCTTCTTGAAAAGTCATTTCACAAATAGACACGGACATTTTTAACTCAAGTGTGCGCAGCTCATAAGGACCTTGATTATATATAATTAACTTATGCAGAATGAAATCTAAATACTTCTTTTTACTTTATCACTCGCATTGTGTAAAGATTAATAAAGATTTTTTTTATTAAAATTTCTTCAAAATTATTCGAAGTATGTGTTGGAAATCGAAAACACGTTAAATTGGAACTGGTGGAGATTATTATTTAAATTTCTTTAAAAATTGTTCAGCATATAGTCCTAACAACGAAGCATATCATTAAGTAGTCGGATCTAAGATTTTTGGACTACGGTCGGCGAATTGAGAGGAAAAGTGGTTTGGCAAAGCTCTGTAATTTTACATTTTGGCTATTTTTAAAGTCCCTTTAAAACCAATGAAGCTTAGAATTTCCAAGCATATGGTACTGACGTTGGCTCATATCTTAAAATTTTTCTTCCTGACTGTCAGGGATAGGCTTAATAGCTAATACATACATATATAAAAAAAATATGTAAGGAAATATTAAATTAGCTACTAAAGGTTTTTTAAAATATGCTCAATTTCACTCAAACTCGATTTCTAGAACATAAATCTATCTTTGTTTTGAGCAAATGATCATATTTTGTAGCTCAATTTTTAGTACAAACGACCTGTCAGTTTAACTATACTTTAGCATTTCTCACATACAATTTTACTTAAGTCTTTTGTTTTTGTTTTTCATTTACTTTTTCCTACTCCATTGTCTTTAGAATAATAAAGTAAGTTATTTCCTCGTGCCTTGTGTCACATAATTTAATTTCTACTTTAGGTATGCTATTGGTCTTTGTTGTTTTTGTTTTCCTCATTTCATCTTCTTAACTTATTTAACTTTTTTTTTTAAAACACAAAGGTATGTTTGAATGACTTAGATTGTCTGCTGATAGAATTCCATGTTAAGAAATTCACAATTAGACGCATTTTCTAGTTTGTATTCTTGCTGGCTTTTAAAAACAACAGCAATAAAAATATCGAGCTAAATAATTAAGTATGCTTAAAATTTTGTTAATGCCACAAACCGACCCCCAATTTCATTAAGCGTCCTTCAACCACCTTTAAAAATGTTTTTATTTTAGAAGCCAGGAGATTTTGTTTAATACAATTTGTCTGCTACAAAACGGTTGATTCTAATGGAACAGAGTAGATGTCTTCTAATTTACAAATCCTGTTACTTTTAGGTCTGTGACCATTTTTTTAAAGATGCTCAGATAAAAAAAATATTTAATTTAATGTAGTGTTTTTCATTAATTAATGTTAAATGTAATAATTTCAAATTACTGAATAAATAATAGAAATTTATATGAAACTTGCACTCTATTTTTAAGGGGAATGGGCTGTGGGTTTTTAATTTTAAAAATTGTTGAAAGTTTAATGGTGTTTTCTTTTCTGAGTAAAATTCTGTATTTATTCTGCCTTTTACATTTGTTTATGTTCTTTTAAAAGTGTAAAGCGTTCTTTTCTGATGAGGTTCCCTTTAAAATTAAAGGGGCATGAGTGCAGCACTAGATCAAGGCGAATTCTATACAAGATGGTGGCAAGTTTCGAGCCGTAAACACTAACAATGCAATACAAAAAACATTTGTTGTTTCTGTTGGCTATGGATTGTTGAAGTCTTGGCAACACCTGTAATTGAATTAAAGTTGCGCTAATTATACTTTATTGTTTAATCCCGAAATTTGTGTTCTTTTGTAAACGTAAAATATGAAACACTTCTTAAAAATTAGCGGAGCATTTAAAAATGTTGGCAAGTCACATGTAACACTTATGCAACACTTTTTTTAGAAAAGAAAACGCCATAAGATCATACATATTGTATATGGAAAAAACTATAAAACTACCAATTTTTTGAACAAATGAAATTTTGGGTTTTAAATAAAAATAATTTTTTCCAGAGAAAGAGCACTAGCAATTCATTTCCAGAAATTTATATTGGTGAGTTTATTTTAAGGGAAAGTGTTCACAATAGTTCTCTATCTTATCCTGTCTTGCAA
Source organism: Pollenia labialis (assembly GCA_949318255.1). NCBI lineage: Eukaryota > Metazoa > Arthropoda > Insecta > Diptera > Polleniidae > Pollenia > Pollenia labialis. The sequence goes on along the minus strand of OX439142.1, from coordinate 96,146,473 downwards.
CATTTCGAGGAAGATACATTTTAGTTTCCAAAAATATACACTTTTTCTCAAAAAGATACAATTTGAAAATTTATTTCTAATGTTTAACATTTATTAACATAACATTTTTATTTCATATTTAATGAATATTGTAGTGAAAATTATATAATATTAATTTATTTTTATAATTATTTAAGTCAGAAATATTATTGCCTGTATTCATAAACATATTTTAAATTTAATAAAGATTTACAAAGCAAATTTTGTATGAAAATTTTCCTTTATGAATACGGGGGTAGGTATATAATTTTTAAAAATACAGTAAGCAAACTTAAAAATTAATTATTTGTAACCATATTTGGATGTTATCCAACCAAATTAATTTTTGTAAAAATTAATATGCGAGTTAAGAGTAACGCGATTATGTCAAAAAGTTCATATAAATTTCCTAAAAATAAAAAAGATGTTCATATTTCGTCAGAAGAACTTCGCACTACTAGTAATTATCGATTTAGGTAGATCGTATGTTTTCTTTCACTATTATTAAACCTTCTATTGTATTAGTATTGAGTAGGTCACGAGTTTTAATTGTCTAAAAAAAATTCTCCAATATTTTATTTCTGTACATTTTGCGTACAGATTCTAAAAATACGAAAAATTCCAGGATTATACATGGTACCTGAAGTCATGAAAAGATACGAAAAGTGTATCTTTCGTATCCTAATGACATCACTGGTGTGAGCCCTCGTTGTCGGCGTTAAACATTGCGTCTTCTCTGAGCGTTCAACTGTGGCTGACATTTGCTATGTCTGAGATGTCTGTTCGAAGCAAGAGACCTATTCATGTCCATATTCAACAGAAAATAACATAGGCAATGGGAGTTTGGTTGCTACATAATTACTGAGCGAAGCTGCGTAGACATTTTCTGAAGTTCGGACGAGATAATCTTCCATATTTCGCAGTCATAGAGAAGGGCCGATTGCACGCCGTTTTGGTATTTGCGAAAAGTTTCACAGTTTGCATAAAATACTTAAAAATGTTAAGCTAATGAAAAATTTGCCATTTTAAAAGAGTCTAATTTAAAAAATTTTGTTTCGAAACAAGAACAAACACATTCATCTTTTCAGCTGTAGCATCTCAGGTTTTCTAAATAAATACACTTTTAGGATTATGTTAGGGGTGTTTTTTTAGAGGCATAGACATTTTTTTTTAATATAAAATACAATAAATTGAATATAATAACCAAAATTTTGAGTTTGTTCGCAAAAAAAAAAATTAATGGCCTGCGCGACTGCGCCTTATGAACGACATCCTACCGTTCCAATTTTTCACTACTTCTTCGAGCATAAACTGACTTATTTCTTCAATGGTGTGTGGAATGTTGGCTTCTTAATGTTCAATTATTGCTGGTTTATTACATTATACCAGATATTTAACGTACCCCCGCAAAAAGTAGTCCAAAGATGGCAAATCAAACAAACGATGAGACCAATTCAAGGTTCAGTTTTTAAGATAATTTGTTCATTGAACGTTTGGCTTAACAAAATGATAGTGTCACGAGTTGTATGACACGTGGCGCCCTCTAGTTGGAACCATTTATCCTCGAAATGAGCCTTATCACTCAACATGATTTGACGATTAAAATCTGGTTCAACTTCCAGTTGATTCCCTGCCCATTCGCCGAACAGACGACACAGCTGATGGTCAGCTGGCTTTAATCTTATACAAGTTTGATATTATATGTATTCTTCCTCAATATTTTGCAAGTAGTGTACGGGCAGAGTCCGATTTGCTAACGTCGTTGAATCGATAAATTCGAGTCATCTGTCACTCTCACTTTTACAGTGGCTCTTCTTCTGTACGCACAGTATAGGCTCGAATTGGAGTACTTCTATCCAAAAGAGTAAATCATAGCTTTGCGTTTAAGCTGTTGTTATGAACGATTATGCGTACCGTTAATCTGAATCCGAAGTGCTCTATAAGTTGGGCGAACAGGCCACACGCGAATTTTCAAAATAAATTTAAACTATTTGTAACTTGTTGTGGTGTTAGTCTCTGCATGGTAATTTGCCACAGTTGCAGTTAAAGAAAATCAGTTTTTAATGCAAAGTTAAAGTGATCAAAGATATATTTTTTTGTTTTGGATTATTTAATGAGTCATTTACTCCTTAAAAGAACTTAAAGAAATGCTTTGCCAGGAGAAAAATTAAAATTAAATACTAATGCTGGCATATTAATTTAAATATTCATATCAATGTAAATAAAAACGAAGTTCCCTTAAATTATTTTCACATAATTCTTAAAACGGAAATGATTTTTTGTTTTTTTTACCTTTAAGGATGTAGGCGACAAAATTCCACAGTAAAAAACTAGGGGAAAAACTTCAAATTTACAATCTTTTTCCCCACATAAATGAAACAAATAATTCTAATTCATTTCTAGTCCTTCTCCCCGTCTTTTGTTTTGCACTTTTGCTCATTCCGTTTATAGTTTTATATTTTTTATTATTCATTCTAGTATAACCACAATTAACAATAAACCTCTATTACCATTCAAGGACTAAAACAATGGAACACAAAAAAGGAAATAAAGGAGTTTTTTTTTGCTATTTTAAAACAATGGATAAGAAGACTCACACACACTTGAACATGTGTGTTAGTTGGTTGCTATAACAGGCAACCAAAAGTAGACGACAATTTTTATAATTTTAGTAAAATGAACTTAATATTTTATTCTTTGTAATTCCAGTTACGAGTACCAGCAACCTACAATTATCACAAAAAAAATATATTTTTATGCTGAACTTGAGTTTGAGGTGTAGGGCAGCAGCAGCTACTAAAGTTTTTGCTAGCTCTATCCGAAATAATACAATAGTTGGAGTCGTATTTCTTTTTAAAGACTGCATAAGTAAAGTCAAACAATTGCACTCAAACGAGTGATTTTATGTTGCTAAGGTTGCATTTATTTTTAATGGTCTCCCCTGCTCGATAGATGGATTCTACAGTCATGAATGTAAATATATCTGGAATGTGTGTAGACGACAACAATGTGTTCAGGTTTTGTAAGTGCTTCATTTGACACAATACAAACAGGCTGGGTCTTTTGGTTATAAAATCCATTGTGAGCGAGAGAGAGGGGGAAATTTAAATGGTTGGTTAGTATGTAGTTCGAGTATATATTTCTTTAGTTTATTTGAGTTACGGTGACTGTAGTTGAGGCTGTTAGTGAACTTAATTTGGTTACACACAATTGACTTTTTGCAAATTGAGCAGCAGCAGCAACAGTATGAAGTTTTATATGTAAAATTAAAAGTGTATGTTGAACAGAGTCATTATAGAGAAGTGTCTGTTTTATTATTATTTAAGGTTTGTAAGGGAATAGGTTTTTAATTAATTTATGCAAATTTAATATTTGTTATTTAATTCTAATAAATTACAGTTTTATACTCATAAAGAATCTATATTCTATTGGAACTCTAAATAAAATCAAAAATGGACGATTGTAATTATCTTGTCCGGAAATTATTTTTTATGAAAACAAAATATTTCGCTGTGCACAGAGGGAACAAGGAGAAGTGAATATACTTTTTATAGGAGAAAGTTTTAAAAGAAGGAATAAGTTAAAGCGCATTAACATTTTCGATCGAATTTGGGATTTTTAGAATGTGGTTTAGAACAACAAAAGGAAGCCTCGTTAAAAAAAATTCAGCTTTTCCTTCATTATTCCAAAGTGATATTTCTTTTTTGCTTAAAAACGAATATTAAAAGAACTTATAGACGTTATTTGAAAATTCTTTTGATTTGTGCTGAGTAATTTTTCATTAAAATTCTTCGATTTTTTCAAATTTTATAAAACAAATTTTTTTGAATTCAGATGTCGAGGTTTTTTTTAAACAGTGGGGGTTAAGATTTACTCCCCATAAATTTTCAAACATAATTTAATAAATTATGACTTTGAGTCATATTTTTTCCAATCTCAAGCTTGGATTAAAAAATTATATATTATAACACATAAAACGTGTTCATAGGTCATACTAGACCACTAAAATTTAAAATGTTGATGTTTTGTATAAAATTTTTGGAGTATTTTGGTCATAACAGGGCTATTTTTTAACCGGTTTAACTGATTTACATTTTATATAATTTTATTTTGATACTGTCGTTTTTTTATCTTAACACATGTTCTAAAAAGACTTAATAAAGATTTACTTTACTTTACTTTAACTGATTTATATATCGACGTACACTTCACCAATCACACTTATACTTTTTTTTGGATGTTGTATATTAATAACCAAGTGTATTATAAAACAACATAATTTGGGAACTTTGGCTCTTTCCGTTCTCGAAATATAAAGAAAAACTGACGGACAGATGGACATCGTTAAACCAACTATGCTGTACATTCTTGAACAAATATGACAAAAAAATAAAAAAATATACAGGGTTAATTTTGGTGATGGGTGGAAATAAAACAATAACAACAAGGGATTTTAGGGAAAAATAAGATGCAGTCGCTGTAATTTGCTCATAAATCAGCCATTTATGCACCGACCTGGCTGAATTTCAATAACACAATTCTGATGACCTGGGGTCTACGGAAAATCCATTTCAACAGACGGTGAACCGGATTTGCACTCGATGCCACGTATTGAACTTTCCGTATGTGTTGACAATATTTTGATTTTCTTAACACAGCCTCATATCATAGTTATATCATTAAACTTCATTTAAAAAATGTTGTAAAAATAAAAAATTTTAAATTTTTGTCTGAAAATATTTTTATATGTATGTACATATGTATGTATGTAATATTTCATTAAAAACATTAATAATTTTATTCTAATTTCTTCGACCTTTTTTAAATATTATTCTTCTTTATTAATAACTGAGCTTAAGGGCACTTTTATTTCAAATAGTTCGTTTATTTGTTATATCGATATTTCGATTTCCTTTGGAAATCTTCTTCAGGATATTTTATTTATAAAATTTAATTAAAAATTAACAAAAAATTGTGTTTGACAATTAATAAAAATTAAAATTAAATTTAAAAATTTTTTCAACATTCAACAATAACATTTCATAAAATCAAAAATTAAAAAATTAAAACGAAGAAACAAAAAACAATTTTAAAATATTTCCCTTTTTCGTCAAGAAATTATTTCTATAACCCAGCATTTACACATGCCACTGCCAGTTCGAAAAACTCAATACACTCACACTTTTTTACTAATACACTCACATTTTTCGCAATGGCAGCTCCAGTGGCAGCAAAAATTGCATGCGAATGGAAATTTGGCACTTGCATGCCACTAAATGTCAAAACGATAAACGATAAGCAATATTACCCTGTTAAAAATTTAATGCAAATTTACTGGATTATTGTCAAATTGAAATTAAAGTTTTAACTTGATTTATGTATTATTATGATTAATTTTTGAAACGCGCATTAATAAAAGCAAGTTTGTTAACTATAGAGCATTAATATTGTTTAAATAATGTTTATATATATAAATGAAAAATGTCCCCAAAAATGTGCCAACATGATTAACTCGGTAACTCTATTTTCTTTCCTGGTCCTTTTTTTTAATTTGGCATGAGATTTGACTATTTCGAAGAAATTCGCTTTGATAATATGTATACAGTGGTGGCATGCAACTACTTGCATGGGTAAAGGCAGGGTAAATCTAACTTAAGCCATCTAAACTTTATTTTAGAAAACAACCAAAGATCTTAACCTATTACCCTTTTCGTCAACCTATTTATTCTTATTTAATAAATATCTATAAATCTGAGCTAAGCCCTCTGTATCTTTTTTAAAATGAATCCTTTCTTCAAATGGAACATTATTTATTTGTAACATTTCTAACATATATCTTCTTTTCTTAAAACCTTCTACGTTCAAAACGGATGTGTTCTCAAAATCTAGATAGTGATTTAAATCCCTGCAATGAGTTGATAAAGCTGTACCATGTGCTGAATTATAATTTCTATATTTTTGGTCATGATTATGTCCTGCTAATCTAGTTTTCAGTTTCGCCCAAGTTGTTCCTACATATATTTTTGCACATTGTTCATTATTGTTGCCACCACAAGGTATTTTATAAACTAAATTTTACATATCTAACTTTTGTAATCTATCATTCATTCCTGAGAATAATCCACCAACATTATTAAAAGTCAAGTTAAGTAATTTGAAATGAAAATTTCTTAAGATTGTATTTAGGGAACTGTTTATTTTTGAAGGAATTGTTTCGTTGTAATCGAAAATTCCAAAAACATTGTTTGATGAGTTATCAAAACTTCAATCACATAACTACTTTGGCAGTAGATTCGACAATTCAACATATCATTCAGCCTGAACTACAACATTCAGCACAATTAAATTCACTGACAATTGCGACATTGCTCTTTAATGCGAAGTGAACACTGTGTATGCTGGTGAATTTTATTTTTAGTGTGCACTGAAAAAAATTCATTGCTGCGGAAATTTTAACCATGCAGGAGTAAAGAAAGACAAAATGTTAATGGAGACACCATTAATACATTAAAATATTAAGTTAAGTTGACGGGCTTTGGGTAGCGAGTTATTCTGTCAAAAATTAATTAAAACTAGTAGAATTATATTTGCTAAGTCTGAATTCACACGTTTCATCTTTTTATGATCAACTTCTTTTCAATTCCCTTTTAAAAGTGCCAATATAATCACACGCAGCAATCGGTTTCAACTTTTTTCTGTTCAAAACAACAATAATTTTATTAACAGCGAATAAAAGAGAAAAAGAAAAGAAAAAAATTACATGCAGTCATTGTTGTCCATATACCAACGAATTAAAACACAAAGCGTACTGACCGAGCACAGGCATCTCCGTATTAACCCCTCTTTCTTCTCTCACCTAAAAACATAAGAGTTGAGCATCACAAGATGAAACGTGTGAAACCAGACGAACATTGTTTTTGTGAGCTTTAAACAATTCCGGGGGAATGTTGTCGGGTCCTGCCGATTTGTTATCTTGTTGTAAAGCAATTGTAGCAACTATTTCATCATGATTAGGTGAATGTGTGTTTATATCCATTTGGTTGACATTCACCAGTAGTTTCTACGTTTTCGCTAGAGCAAATATTTTGGTAGTGTTCTTCCAAAACTCGTAATAGTCCCTCTTTGGTCTACACAAGTTCGTTATTTGCGTTGTGAAGGACCTTGTGATGAAGAGGTTAAGTGCGGCTAGTAAGTTTTTTATCCTTAGCACATCTTTCGGACGGCTCGTTTAATTGACTCTTTGTGCCACAACAGAGTAGCGACCACTAATTGTATGGTACTCAAACACGAAGATGAAGTTTGGTTAGATTGATTAAATAATTCATGAGTAAAAAAATGTACATACTTTTAAATTCAACTGTAGTGTTGGTACAAAAACAATAAAACCAACAATTTTTTGATCTGAAGGCCAAATGGATGGCGGAGCTTTAACGGAGACTCTTAAATTTCCATGTGAGGACCGTTTGACGATAGAGATGCAAAATGTTCTTCTTATGTAGACATGCTTCCAATTTAATATATCGGGGTCACCAATTTGTTGGAATAATAACAATAAAACCAAACATTTTTCTTTTATACAAAAAATATAAAAAATGTATTTAATAAAAATTCAAATTAAAACTCTAAGACCCGTTTTCACAACTTTCCGATAGCTGAAAGTAGACTTTAACTGGCCTTATAAAAAGTGTTCCATTATTAAAACTTTACTTTAACCTATAGTTAGCGATAAATTAAATTTAGGTTGATCCTACCTAATTTAACCTACCAGTAAATTACAGTTGTAATAATGGAACACTTTTTATACGGCCGATAAAATAGAACTAACCAAGGCCCATCTATCAGGTCTGCTTACTTGTACAAAAACAAAAAACGATTCTTTTTAGTTGTCAAAAATTGACTACCACATATACAAAGCAAAAGGAAAAAACGTGTATGTGTGGCATACCATAAATGTAAATAAACGTATACATGCACATGTAAACAACTTTTGACAACTAAAAAGAACATAAACAATGATCATCAGGCTTCTTGCGCAGACCTTTTCAATGGGCCTTGGAACTAACTAACTAAAAACAAAAAAATATTTTTTCATGTCAAAAACAAATCCAATGAAAACCTGATTAATATAAAAAAATTCAATATAGTTTTTGCAAAGTGTTTTTCTGTTAAGTATTTATAGGCATCACAGTGGAATTGAAGGAAACTTTTCATTTTCTAAATCAAACTCCTTAACAATTAGAAATTTATACATACTTATAAAACCATACTTCTCCAAATGTCAGTACACCAGCATAATCTGAAGCTAAAAGAAAATTTACAAAAAGATATTGTATCTTTTAGATTTTTATTTAAAAAACTGTTGTGTACGAGCTTTTTTGGTTCCTTTTTTTTTATTTTTTTACTACAACCTCTGGGTCGTGTCTTTGCAACGACTTTTCCTGCAGTTTTTGTGAAAATCATGTAAAAATTGTTTGAAAACCCACAATTTTTGTCATAAATTTAAAAACATTTTCGACGAAAGCAGGAGTTTAACTATGATTGTGCACACAAAACACAATAGTGAATGTTTGGCAAAACAATGCATAAACTTAGGAGTTATAACAAATATAAACTCCTGCACGAATGCTTTTACTATTCTTTTTTATATACTAAGAGAATAATAGATAAATATATATGTATATAATAAGTTTTAAATAAGGAATTGAAAGGAAATGCCTGTGTGGTTTGAAATTGAAAGTTTTTGTGTAAAGTTTTTGTTTCCAAAATTATATTTGCAATATGTTTTGCAACATTACAGAAACTTTTCTGGATGTAATTTGTTTTAAATTAGTTTTAATAGATGTACACAAATTATTTTACTTTTGCAATTATTATTAAAAATTTAATAAGTTGTATTTATGGTAAATAAAAAAACTTCTTAGGTTTAGATTTCAAATTACTACACAGGAAATAGTTCATGGATATTTTCAATATCTAGTATATATTTTTAACATACTACATATTTTCGAAATGTTCGTAATTTATTAGAAAATAAAACATTGTTTTTAACACAAGCTCTTCTTGGAGCTTTTGAAAAAACTAAAGAACAGAGTTTATTTCGTGAAATACAATGAAACTAATTGAATAACGACGCTATGTAGATGATTTAAATGTTCGTATTTGGTGTCTTTTTTTATTATTTCGTAATGTATTTATGTAACAAATTTGCTTTAACAAAACTTTAATAGAAACCAGCAATGAACATTTTGATTTTATTGAAGTTTCTTGTATAAATTTCGCCAAAGAAATTCGTTAATACATTATTACAAATTGTTATAACAATATATTTTTTGTCACGTTTGTTATGTACAATAATTTTCGTAAACCAAAACTGTATTTTAAAAAATTTCAAAAGACTAAAAATTCATCTGCTGTTTCACTCATACTAATACACTCGTTAATATCTTAGATAGTGCCTTATCCAGCAACTCAACCTTACTTTTTTACAAACGATGGCGAAGAAGACATTGGCATAATACCATGATTACCAATTATTTGCTCTCAACTAAAAGGGATGTTAACGAAAAATTTTTTATGATTGGCCACAGTAATGCAAACTTTTGGTACACTAAACGTGTTAAGACGTTTGAAAAACATGAAGCGATTATCTCTTTTTCCTAACGAAAAACTGAACTTTAAAGGAATTTGGTTTTCTTAATATGTCTTTCTGCCACAAAGCTAACCGGCTGTCATCTGCCAATTATTTATTTGCCGTACAGATAAATTCAATCATCTGACTCCCAACTTTTACATGTATTTTGAGAAGTGTTGCCAACTGCAAACAATTTTTTTGTCGGTCCTTTGCACGCTTTTTTGCTCAGATAAATCAAAAATTCTGTTACATTAAATGTACTTATCTGCCTTAATGTGCAGGTACATAATAGTAGTTTCCTGCCTAAAAGTGCAGCTAAAGTTAAATATCCAAAAGCATAACAACAAAGTTCTTATTAACAGATTGATCTTTTATTAAACTTATTATCATTTGTTATGCGTATGAAAGAGATAGCCAAATTGGTAACAATAAGATTTATTATTATTCCCTTCATGCAGTCATGTAAATGTTGCTGTACCCGCAAATCATATTCACCCCTATCGTGAATAATTTTTCCCTCGTAATTTGTCCCCTTTTCACATATTTGCGATCATGAAAAACTCCCATGAAAAAAGGTCATTCAAAAGAGAATAATAACGTGAAAAAACGTTGACGTGAAAAAATTCCCCTTATCGTGAAAAGTTTTTTCCCTCGTAATTTGTTCACATTTCCCTTAGATTTGTTCACTTTATTTTTGCTAGGGAACAGAACATGTATGTAAGTAGTTTCTCCTATAAATCGAATATTAAGGTTTATTTCCGCTAATAAGGCACCAACCGATATATTGGTCAACAAAATGCGAAACAAGAGGTTGATTGCCGGCGGATTTGTAAAGCTTTAGAAAGACGTGGTGGCAGAATTTTGGGAAATATTTTACGACATAAAATTTAAAAAGTGCAAAAAACTTACGTTGCAATCAACCTATCCCTCCAATATTAATCATTTAGCTTTATTATTTGCACTTTTCTTTAAAATATATACGTAAATATTTTTGAACATACATTTCATTGATTTTTAATATTTCCTAATCTTTCTTCTTTTTTGTTACATTCACTGGAACTGATAGCGTAAAAAATTTTTCACATGAGATTCATGATTGCTTTTTTCCCTTCGAGGGTAATGAAAATTTCATGGGAACAAAAATTTCACTTGTTATTCACGATAGGGGTGATTGTATGTATTTTTGCGATTTTTGTAAACATCTTGAATTGGATATTTATTTGAAAAAGTGGCAACCATTTGTTTTTCATGTTTTATATGAAAATATTTTGAAGCTGCCCAAAAATATGATAAATATGCAGGTATACAAAATGCACGTAAACAATGATTTTGAAGAATAATTACAGAAAATACTTATGTATTTTGGGCAGTTAAGTCAAAGTGCAGCTTAGTTTAATTCTTGTATAAAAATAATTTTTAATGCTAAAAATTTTGGGGATTTATCTAGAAAGTGCATCAAAAAAGGAATTTGTATGAGTTTTTAAGGCGTAATGCCAAAAATTATTCATTTTGTGCAGCTAAGTCAAAAATGGCCTTAAACAAAAGGCAGTTCCGTCAAAACTACTGAATTGAGAAAACCGAAAAATGTTTAAACAAAACAAATTATTCAAAACATTATTGAATATTTAATAAAAAGGCGAAAATTACGTTTTAAAATTCAGATTGGTACAGCTATACCACGGCTGTCACAGGAGGGTTATCAAAGCTATGATCAATAAGCTTAATTCAAATAAATGTTTGTTAAGCTTTTCTTTAAATAACGAAACTATTAAGCATAACCTCATTTCTTTTTAAAATATATCATCTCTTAAATCATACACTCATGCATTCTCTAACAATAGCCTTTGTAAATACTGCGTTTCAAACTAATTTTTTCTTGGGCTCCTGTCATATAATTCTTGGAAAACTATTTGTCAAAAGACTACGTTTATAGTTTTTTTTTCTTTTCGTCATCTTTTGTATAACAATTTTAGTAGTACAAAGCAGGTAATATAATTAAGAAAATATCTTGTAAAACAATTTCTGGCTAAAAATTTTGCAAAAAGAACAAAAATTCTATGAACGTAACTATGAATGCGCAAAAGTGTGTCCTTTTTTCAGAGTTACACTCGCATGAAACCAAGAACATGTGTCAAAAGTTAAATAGATCTAGTTGTTGCTGTAGTTATATTTAAAGTTTTTAGTTGATTATATGCTAGTTGTTGTAGTTGTAGTCCTAGTTGCCACAAAAACCCATCATACAGTACATGTGACATTTGCCTTAATCTAAATATGCTAATTTTAACGAAATAACAGGAAAAACTTTAAGACATATAACACATTTGTATGCACATACATGTGTGTACATAAGTATAAATATATACATACTTGTGTAAATTAAAGTTTATACGTATGTTTATTTGGGTGTATGTATGTATGTGTAAGTCAGCCTTTACTTGAACAGAATTACAAGAATCCTTATGAAGACCAACGGATCGTTTGTAAAGAAGAAAAAGAAAAAAAAAAAAGATTTTTTTTTTAAATTGCTTTCGAGTCACCAAAACATCAACAGCTAGAACAGCAGCAAATACAAAAAGTTTAAATAAACATTTCTTTGTATGTTAGTTGGTAGTATGTGACAGTATGTGTGTGTAAATTAAGTATAACTAAACACATATACATAGTACAAACATTAAAACAATGAATGATATGACAAAACCATTATAAAATATAATAATAACACAAGTGAAAAAAAGTTAAAATATAAAAGTACAAAGAAAAAAGCATTTCAAAAAAAAAAATATGTGTATTTATACAAAATTTACTCCTTTTCTCTAAAGAACAGTGGATCGATCTGCTTATCTCTTTTTCAAAATTCTGAGCTTTTAAGTTTTAAAATAATTATTTGCGTTTATTGGCTTCAAGTTATTTCCACTATTCGAGGAATATCTGAGGCATATTGAAGCGATACGTATTTTAGACAGGTTTTATAAAAAAAATCAAATGAAATAAAGCCAGATGGGCAAAGCCAGAATTATAAGAAGAGTGAGTTTAACATCAACTTCCTAGCGATGTCCTCAGGTCAAAATGATGGCGATAATTTGATAAAGTTTCGAACTATGGAACTATAAATGTGGAAAAGGGACAATGGCAATCAGCGGATATTATATCCTCTTTAGTAAACAGTTTGGTGTAGATTATTATCCGAATGTAGTATTGGTCCAATTTCTTTGTGACTGAAGACGTTTACTATCGAAGCTGTACAATATTGCGAAGTGCTGCGACCAGCTGCAGAGTACCATTTTAAAAGTGATTTCACCAAGAGGAAGCCACAGAGCACTAAGCAAGGCAAAAAGGGATACTGAACGGAACATTTTCGGTGAACGCATTAGCTTGTCGCTTTTAAACCGCTCCCGATTTGTATACCGTTCGCCCTCTGAACATTCCTAAGTATAGCTTTAAGATCCTATTAAGTATATATATTCTGGATCCTTATGATTAGTTGCAGTTGATTAAACGATGTCCATCTGTCCGTTTGTCCTTCTGTACGTGTGTATATTGAAATATTTATGTATTAATATATTTATGTCACATATACTACGGATTTGTTTGCATGAATTCGATCCACAAATGGTCGAGATATGCGAAAACCCCACGTATGCGTCTAATTTTACCCATAAATCCTTGTTTTTTTTTGCTTTATATATATGTATTTATATATCAATACACAATATCAAACAATATGTGGGCGGGATTGGAGAAGCGGGCGTAGCAGAAACCCAGATTTATTTATATCTAAAGAACGGTAAGAGAAAAACTGCCCAAATTTGGTACACATGGCTGGGTTATCAATACACAACCTATCTATAAAAGTAAGCGGGATTGGAGAAGTGGGAGTGGCACCTACCAAAAAAAAATAAAAAAATAAATTTCTAAAAAATCGTAACAGTAAAATTTCCAAATGGTACAAATAAACGAAAAAAATTAAATGATCACACCTTAACTGGGTTCTACGTTCTCGTAGTAAATGTTGGGTATAAGAACTAGGGTTATTTGGATTACGTTTTATCTTTCTTGTCGTCAAAGTTATATATTATTATTTTCAGTCACAATCCGATGCAAAACATATGCCTTTTAAAGCAATATTTCTGATGTCTCTCGTGATCTATTTATGCCGCATACAATTTCTTTACCTTAGCACAATTTCAAAGCCAAATACAAAACCGAATTACCAAAATTTAAGCTCCCTTCAAAATATCAAAATATCCTACAAATTTCTTAAACTGAATAAAATAATGAACTCAGGAGGAACTATAGGGACTTCAACATGTTGCTCCAACCCCACCGTTCGCAGAAGTTTGTGTATGTTTCCTTCTCTGGTAGCTAAATAAAAGTAAAAAGAAAATGAAATGTCTAGAATGTTAGGAGAATATTTTCTAAAATAACCTCAGGATATCAACTGACAATAAACTTTCATCTTTTGTCATTTTATTTATTGTTCTTAACATTTATTTTTGGGGTGGTTTGCAGAGGTGGTAAACAGGCAAAAGAATGAAACAAAAATCTTCATATAAATACAAGAACATAAACTCACATATGCAAGAATATATGAAATTCTCTTCACACACAAACTCATACAAGCATACTTTTCCACACATATTTTTAGCAAAAATTCTTTAATTAATAACTAAGCAAATAATCATCAAAAGATTAAGGTTTTCATTAAAAAAAGGATATAATATTATATTATCAAGAAATAAAAGAAAGATGTTCCTTTTTCAACACTCACTCAGGCAGACACACACACACATATGTTTTAACACATTTGTACCAACCCAACAAACACGAAGTCAAACCTTTGATATAAAATGACGTTATCATTTGACATCAAACGCAATTCTCAAACGTTTTTCAATTGTTTGATTTAACATTTAAATTCAAATTGATAATGATTTGAAAATAAACATTTGATATCAAATGTTTTTTTTAATTTGATGTCAAATGTTTGTCAAAGTTAAAATCAAATCAAAAATAAACTTGCAGAACTAAAGCGAAAAATTAATGTAAGCATTAAAGATGGCGATTAAAGTTAAATTATTTTTCCTTGTGGTTACATGTGTTTTACTATTAAAAATAAATTTTAATATAAAGTGAACAGTATATTTCTAGTGAAAAATAAAAAATATTTGTGAGAAATTACAATGTTTAAAAATACGAAAAAAAAGAAAAATAATAAAACAGGAAAGTGAAGAAAGATTGTTGAACGATCGCGGTGCTACAATCCTCAAAATAAAAGGGTGCCAAGTATTTTGTCTTTCCAAGAATTAGAAGACGGAAAGAACACTATTTCATCTTTTTGCTATGGTACAGAATGTTTATTTCAAAGTTTATTTAAATAAATAATAAATTTAAATTAAAATTAAAAAAAATTAAATAGTTTTATTTATATTCCACATTCTATTATAATCCACATTTGAAAAACATTTGAGAATTACGTTTGAAAGCAAGTTGAAAATAAAGGCATTTTTCAATTTGAAAATAATTTCCCCTTTTTGTTGAGAACGCTATGATTTACATATGATTTTCAAATCATTATCAAACGTTTGTCGTTTGAGAAAACGTTTGATTTCAAATCACTTTCAATTTGAAATCAAACCTCCGTGTTTGTTGGGAAAACATGTTGCGTAGCTTGTGGTTAACCTTCCTTTCCTTACTACCTTGTCCTCTCGTTATATTGTGCGTGAGGGGAAGGGTTTGTTGATTGTAGAAAAACTTTAACAAAACGCGTGGCAATGTCTGGAATTATGAAAGTTTTTGTTTTATCTCATTTCCCATCCATTGTCATCTGTAAAAATCATTTAATATTCCCACCCTTTATTTGTTTTAGAGAAAAAAAAAACAATTTTTTTTTTACTTGATAAGTTTAATTATTTTGATGACTTCTCTACATGTTTAGAATTTTACTTGTTTATAATATTTTATTTTATTTTCATTTTATTTTGTTCTTTTATTTTCACAATTCATCGGTCTTTGTTAATTTTAAACACATACACACATGATCTTTTCTAAGCGAAAATTTAAGAATTTCATAATAATTGCCAGATAAAAAAGGGGTTAACGAAGGCGGGTAGTCTTCATAAGGATTGTTTCTAGGTACATTTTCAGTTTTAAATAACCCTATTTTTGTCTCCAATAAATTGTCTAATTTGAATTCGCAGATGGCTTAACATAACCTGAATTGTTAGCAATTTCTGAGAAAGCTCTTGTGCGACGATCCTATTAGACTTCACTGCGCACAAGATTCACTCAAACAACCTAAGTGAGCTACCTGCATTAGAGTGGCAAGCGATTTTTGTATGTCCAACTTCTCGTTTGCATACAATTTATACGAAATAACCCTTAGGAATGCGAATAAGACACCACTCGGCTGAAAAATTTTAATTGACAGATCGATTGTCGGTTTGTTTATTTGAAATTGTATTTTAAATAGAATTTTCTTGTTTTTTGATATTTACAATTTTGCAGCATTTACTTAAGTCTATCTTAAGCTTTTATGTTTCTCAAGAAACTTTCAATATGCAATATATATATTTCAACGACATCTACATTTAAATAAACGATTTATTAATTTTACATTCAGGGCACAAAAAGAACGATTAAAATCGAAATTTTTGGGTTTGTTTATTTGAAATTGTATTTTAAATAGAATTTTCTTGTTTAGGTAACTCAGGAACTCTATGATTTCGTTTGAAGAACTGTAATGTACTTTGTAGTTGTAACTTAAAGCGTACGAAGGGATTTATTTTTATTTTTTTTGGCGAGTGTATATTGCTTTGACCACAATTCCAAATGAACACATCTTCAAATCATTGCAAACTTTTCAAACTCTAAGCTGTAATGTCGCCGTCGCGAACAAATAACACAAATGGCTCGCCTTAAATACATCATACGGCAGCAAAAAATAAATGCTTTACTCGATTTTGATTTTAGATCCATGGTTTCTTGGGCAAACCTTCTTAGAATTCGTCGTAGATTAGGATTTTGACAACCGTTGGGTCGAGAAAAAAATTGACCCACTCTAATGACTATGTTGCAATAAAGGAGCGATACAATTTAGACTATATACATTAGGGCGGGTCGATTTGTAGGGAGTGAAAAAATTCACCAATTTCCCTATGAATTCCGTATTCTATGGGTTATTCCATGAAAATTTGCCGAAGGAACCATACCTCTATCGTTAAAATCGAGTCCCCTACTTTTTGTAGGTAAAAAGTTCAAAAGTAATGGGCATTTTTGTCCAAATTTTGGACCATTTTTCCATTTTTTTGTCCAAGAATATTACTTTCATGGCCATTTTTTTGGCTCAATCCATTATTTAATTCAATTTACAATTCAAAACGAAGAGTTTAAGCCCAAATTTATCGAATTCGGTTGATTAATTCATGCGATATTGCTAAAACAAAATAACACATAAAACCAACTTTTTGATTTTTTTTCCCTTTTTATTTTTTTTTGGACAAATTTGGACAAAAATGCCCGTAACTTTTGAACCGTTGGACCAATGTTGGATTATAATCGTTCTTTTTGTGTCCTGAATGTAAAATGAATAAATCGTTTATTTAAATGTAGATGTCGTAGAAATATATATATTGCATTTTGAAGGTTTCTTGAGATACATAAAACCTTAGATAGACTTAAGTAAATGCTGAAAAATTGTAAATGTCAAATTGCATTATATTAAAAATTAAGGTGATTACAGCCGAAGCAAGCTACACAATTCCTCGTGGACATAAATAGACCGATACACCCTGCAAAATTTGGAAAAATTTGAAACCCTGGGACTAACCTATACTTTTCTAAAGTTTGGATTGCGCTGAATCTGATTATGAACTCAGAATTTCTCCACGACATTAGGCTTAAAATTAAAAGTACCCCTGTTTTCGCCATATTCGAGACGAAATAACTGCGCGAATGATTCTTTATTTATAAAACTTGATATGTCGTCTGAAACTCGTACTAATTGCCTTTAAAACGTTTTTAACATTTGAAATATCTTGTTCCTTCTCTGAGATACTTAACATAAGAAATGGAAAATTTCAATTTTCGACACATAAGGTTTTATAAAAAAAGATTAATTCACAAAGTTATTTATTAGTTATAAGTGAAAGTATGTTTATAACTATGTATTAAAATTAAATTGTATTTGTAAATATACAGGAATATATCTTTGTAATAAATGTTAATTAATAAAAATAAATAAATATAAAGCTTGAAATTCGAGTAACTAATTTTTCTAATTTTCTCATTTTCTACACATCTTTACATTTATTTTCTCTTTTCCAAACCGTTTATGGTTAGTATACAGGTAAGCCAAGATTAACGTGGTACTTCATTTACGCGAATCGAATATAACACAAAATGGGTCTCATGCATAAAAACGAGTAAAAGCTCTGAGTTGGGGCAGGTCACCACAATCTCGTAAGTCGTGTCGAGTTTTTGCTCAATTTCGTATGCATAAAAATGAGTTCAAACCAATTGCAATTACTTGAGCAAAGGAAGATCAAACGTCTAATTGTTATTGAAGTGCGAACATGACGTCAAGTGAAAGTGAAGTAGAAGTAGAATGAAATAATAATAATAAAATAGAAACTTATGACATTTCTAAATATTTAATAGAAAAAATAAAACAAAATAAATATTAACTAGAAAAGGGTCAATTACCAAGCATTCAAAATAAAAAAAAAAAACAATAGAAACATGTGTAACAGAAATTAAGCAAAAATTTGGCATTGAATTAACGGGGAAAAATATAATAAAAAAATAGCTAAAATGAAATGTCGCATAAAAAATAAAATAGTCATGGACCATATTTACCATATACAATTAACACCGCAACTTTCGCATGCAAGTTTTTGTTTGTTAGCAGCAGATGTACGGAAGAAAACTGGGTTGAAAAGGTTGAAAAATGCTTGGAAAAAGTAAAATGTAAATGTGAAAAGCGTTTCGTAGCAACTACTATAAAAGAAAATAGAAAAAAAACTCGGCGTTGATTGTATAGTCTAATGGCCGTTTTCTCATTACGCGATTATCTTTTTCCCCAACGAAAAACTGCACCTTAAAGAAATTTGGTTTTCTCAATGTCTCATTTGCTTCTATTCTGTCGTAAAGCTAACTCATCTCACAATTAATTATTTTCATTTTATTTGCCTATCAGACAAATTCAATCAGCTAACTCCCAGCTTTTACATGTATTTTGAGAGGTGCTGCCAACTGAACACAATGTTTTTTGTCTGTACATTGAGAAGCCCAAAATCGTTAACGGATAGTTTATCGGTCTTATAAAGTTATGTTGACTTTAAGTAACAGACACTTTGTCGATACATTGAGAAAATGGCCAAAAATGCGGTAATCAATAAAACAGGCAATACAAAAATATTTTTAAAAAACTGGGAAACTGATTTGTCACAGTTTCTTTGTGCTAATTCTTATTCCTCAACAAAAAAAACTTCCAGGTAAGTGTACGTTATGGAATTCAAATTTGATTATTGATTTCACAACTTCCGCAATAGTTCGCGAAACAGATGATTGATGAACTTCAATATCTGTGGCTGTACCATTTTGGAATCCAAGATCTCCGTTTTAGTGTACGCGAGTCAACTATAAGGCAGGCTCCACAAAATTTGAGCAAGAGCTCACAAAAAAAAGAAAAAGCTTATTTTTATGAAAATGAGCAAAAGCTCATCTTACTTAGTGCAAACTGGGCAAGACAAGATCAAACGTGAGCAGCGAGTAAAAGCAATACGCATACGACAAGCACGTTTTTCTCAAAAAATCGAGTCTGAGCTCAAGCTCACGTTTTATGCATGACACCCAATTATCCACTAAAACTCAAGCATTATTTATCCGATCAAAATCAATTAGCCACTATTCGACGCGTAATTTAGTAGCTTTTGAAATAAGATGTAGCTCATTTTACTTCAATACGACTTGGACACTAAAAGGCGGCTCTAACCTGTGTTATTAACCCTTTCGCTATATTGTATCCATATGGATACACTCAACTTTGGCGGCATCTGACAAACTCCAGGTCAAAGAATTGGCTTAGATATCGGCATCTTATTGTTTTTTAAGATCTTACGAATCATTTTTAATGAAAAACTCTTGAATTTTTACAAAATTGAGAAATATATAGCATTAAAAAAACGTTTATTTCTATTTAATTTTTTTTTGAAAAAAAAGGTTTTTTATCTCCTAAATAATCAGCCCAATTATGAATAAAAATTCCCCGGGAGTTTTTTTTTCCTTTTCCCATTTTTGCAATAGAATTTACATAGGAAAAATGGGAAAAGGGAGAAAACTCCCGGGGAATATTTATTCATAATTGGGCTGAATATATAGTTATATAAATACAACCATGTTTAAAAAAAACACCTCCAACATAAAGAAAAAGGCTTATTTGAGGTTTTTACAACCATAGTTTTTTATTTAAAGCCGGGAAAAGTGTGCAGATTTTTAAAACATTGTATGTATCCATATGGATATAAACGCAAGTTATGGGTTTAAATGATATACACACAATACATAGAAAATAATTTTACGTTTGATGCTGCAGAGTGGTTTTTATATGGGGCCTATTGCAAATTATGGACCGATCATCACGAAATTTATTAGTATGATTTCTAGTCTTATAAAACTGTATTAAATTTTATTCTGATAGCATTATTTATTACGGTTTCAGGCGTAATAAACTGTTTTCCGGGAGTATGACTTAAATGGGTCTAATAGTAAATTATGGTCCGATCTTCACAAAATTTTACAGTGTGATTTCCGGTCAGTTATAACGCATGTTTTCAAAATCTTATAGCATTCCTTGCATTATTCCACCATTTATGTTAGTTTTTTTTTTAACAAAATTTCTTTACAATAACCGAAATATGTATTCATATGGATACAGTCCGAAAACACATTTAGGGTACATTTTTTTCAAAAGTGAGTATTGATTAATGTTGTTATTAGGGCCAATTATAATTCAAATCCCAAAAAATTGGATTTTTTTAGGTAGCCCAGTAAAAACTTGCAGCGAAAGGGTTAATTTGCCGATTTTGGTTCTACAAACACAAAAACGGATATTTGAGTAGATAACTTTACCTATTTCCTAGTTTTCTAAACATCACTGTATTTCATTTCATTTTTCAAAGCACTTTATGGTTAATATATAAAGAAATCAATTGTAATAGAAAATATACATTATATGCTCTATTGCCATTTGCCATATTCAAAATGTTGCACTAAAAGTCATAAATCATAAAATTGTTAGCTTCAGGATATTTAATCATAATCGTGTCAAAAATAAATGGATCTTATATTCGATTTGTAGGCAGTAGGAAAACAAAAACGACAAAATGGATGGAAAAAGCGAATCAAGTTAACTAAAGTGATTTTATTATGTGAATGAATAATGTGAGTGTGTGTATGTGTGCTGGTCTATAGATTTTACATGAATAAGTTTTGTGTTTGATTCCACTTTAATTCTTTCTTCTTACCATACAAAAAAAAAGAAATAAGTTGGAAATATTTTTATACTTAAATGCTGGGCGTTTAAGAAATAAACGAGGGGTGTTGGTCTATTTTTAAAAAGGTTTTTTTTCTTATTTCAGAAAAATAGTTGAACATTTTGCTAAAGTGATTTAATTACTTAGGTGATTTCACCTATGTACGTATATTTATTCTGACACTAACTTGGACATGGGGTTTCACAGACTCCTTACTCTAACTCTGGTTAGATTGACACAAAATATTAGTTAAATTATAATATTTTGACTTAAGTATATACGCTTAAATATATCGTAAGTTAAACATTTAGCGGCCAATTCAACCAGGTTCAGTTTTAATAAACTATCAGATTGTTGACCGGAAGTTGAAGAACTAGTTGGTTTTAACTGAACTTGATGAAATTGGCCGTACAGGTAGAAATAAATAATGTCTATTGTAAGGAAAGTTTTTTGAAATAATGGTCAAAAAGCCATAAGGTTTTTTTTTAATTTTTAACAATGACATAAACAAAGCTAAACTTCCTTTTTAAATTCTAATAATAATAATAATCTAATTGAAACAGATAACAGATCCTCTAAAAATAGAAAAAACACTGACAAAAAAAACTTACGAAAATCATTGCAATCCCAACAGATGGGCTTTGATCAATGCCGGTATATTGGCTATGAGGGTGTACCGTCTTATGTGGGTGTGCCGTGACCCAAACACGTGTTAAAATCAATCTGAAGATGTCGACATGGGTTCTCTCAGACCCCATCAGACCATTGAATAAGCATGCAGTAACCTTTAAACCGGCCGTTTTGAAACTTAATTCGAAGCTACAGAGACTCTAGTCTGTTTTGAGAGAACATTTTAAAATTAAAAAACATGAAGGGTCTGCAAAACCCCATATCATTTTATAACATTTAAGTAATTAAAGATATCGAATGCAACCCTCGTATACGTTTCTTTTTATCCTTAAGTTGTTTAGGGAAAAAATTCAATAACTACTTTATACATAGGTGGATGAGTAATTTTTTTTTTTTGGGTTGCAAAAACTTAACAAATTTATTATTCTTTAAATAAAATTATTACAAAACATTAAAAGGGTGCATAAATTACTTGAATTTTTTCGGACATATGGCTTTTTATTTTTGCATTTATTCCTTTTTTTTTGTCATCTTTTTGGCTGACATCATCGCATCGCAGGAAATCGAAACGTGTTGAAAAAAAGCTAAACTTTGCATTAAAACAGGAAAGAGTAAAACTTTTCTTTTAATTTATTACAGCAATTTAAATTGAAATGGTTTTTTCTTAAATATAATTTAAGACTTGTGTGTTTTTAGTTTTAGTTGTTGTAATGAAAATTTGCTTAAATTTCAATATTTATTGATCTATTGCCGACTCAACGTTAGCACGTCTTTGTTCCAAGTAATTCTTAATGACATTCCTAAATGTCTGGTGCTCGTATGTTTAATTTCAACTCAAATAAATCGCTTTGCTTAGTTTATCATTTTGTTTGGGTTTTGCAGATATTTTAATTTTTGTTTGTCAAGAGTCAATAATCAATTATGGTTAAATGAACCTTAACAGTTTTGCGGGAGTCTGTTGGCATATTTAGGAGTCTGATAAATTGCACTCGACGTAGATGTAGTCAATTTAATTTTTGAATGTGTTCTTGTTACGGCAATAAACTGCGTTTGAGATTGTTATGGGAATTCTTAAATAATAAAAAATCATATAACAGTAGTAAGAATTATAAACTTTAAATATTGAAACAACAAAACAGAAGATAAAAACTATTCAAATATTTGTTTAATGTGACACAATCTAAATACCATAATAAAAATATTACATTAATAAGATACAGTAATCTTTTCGTCAAAATATAATCTTCTCTTCATTCTTTTTTCACCGGTAAAACGCGCCGATTTGATTTGCATAGCAGTTCACAACTTAGACTAGATATTGTTACGTTACTGCCTTTTATTTCCTTTAGAATAAATCTTTTCGAGTTCGTTGATTGCAATTCAAATAAAAATAAATAAAACACAACACTTCAATTTATAACACTTATTTTTAGTTGCACAGCTTTTTTTAGAACTTAGTCACTTTAACAACCGTAATTTACAGCTTTTATTACGTTAGGCAAATACATGGAGGAAAATACTGAGGTGGCGAGAGGTGTTTGAAGCAAATAAATTTTCGATGGACGAGTAATGGAAAAATAATAGGCCTAACAGTAAAAGTTCGCCCATCCATGCGTTCTATTGCAAAGTGGGATAATGTAAACCACATTATAATTAAAGGCAGAAACCAACAATAGCTTGAAATTATTTTGAAAATATTACACATGTATATTAACAGACATGAGAAGATTTGAAATGTATGGGAAACTATTTCAGAAAACAACAAAAGCCTGCAAGAAACTGGTGGTGGTACCTATAAAGAAAACTTTTTAACTTCCCTAGACCATATAATTGATCGGACGCTGCTTTGGTCCTCGGCTGCAGCACCTAGTTTTAGATTGTAAGCGGGTAAAGTTGAAAGTGCTGAAATTCAGTCAGCGGATATCAGAATCACCACCAAGAGTTTCTAAAGCTGCGACGGTGGTTGCACAAGAAAACTAAATTGAAGAGACAGGTCCCTTAATGTTATTTGAAAGACAACAAATACTTATTTAACTTTCTTTTGCGTTTTGTTTGATTGGCTTATTTATTAATTTGTTTGTATTATTTAATTTTTTTTTTGCTCAAATATTTTGTTTTTAATTTAATTCAACTTTTGTTTACACTTTTCTTAAGTTTTGATTTCAACAAAAAGGTTTTTTTATTTTGTTTTGTCATTTTTATACAGCTGATAAAATATCAAACGAGATTGTATTTGTTATCAAGCAAATTAGTATTATTTTTAATACTTTTTAACAAAAATATAGAAATATCTAATATGGCAATACTTAATTTTTTTACTACGTAAGAGCAAGCGATCGAAATCTGTCGAAATTGTTAAATCCAATCTGATTCGAAATCGAGCGAATGGATGGCGATCGCTTTGATTTGCTGTCGAGATGTTTGAACAGGCTATAACTTGTGTCGTAAAAAATTGTAGAAAATTGACAAGCGGGTTAGGAAAGTAGAACATCATGCCATAACTATGGATATGTTTTTCATAAATAAGAAAAAAGTAAAATATATCGATGCATTTTCGGATTGGTCGTAACAATTTTACCCCACGTCAAAAATGAAGGAATTATAATGATGTTTTCCAAAATGTACCGCACATCAATATTTGTGCTAAAGTGATTTTTGAAAGTTTTTCTTTATGGGCTACTTTTAAGATTATTTTGGTCAAACTTTGAATCAATACCAACATATAAGTTGTTTGGGGAACAAATTATAACCAGGAGTGGTCTTGAGGTCAAATATTAAACGATTCCGTCGAAACTTGATAGCATATTGTAATTGAAAACTTTTGAAGAGAATTTGATCTGTAATAAGCTTAAATGGTCATAGCTTATATGCCAAGTTTCATCCAACTGTTTTTAAAATGCAGCCTCTACTTTGTATACAACAATTACATGAGCACACAGGCAGCCAGCGTTCCAACCAGATAGACGGATATTTGGTTGGCAATCTTTGACGCAAACGTATGACTTCTTTGGTGTGTATGTATAAAAGTAGATACATTTAAAAAAATCTAAATAACAATCGGAAGAAGAGATTTATAAGCAGAAAATATAGGTTTCTAAAGTGCCAAATTCAAATGAAAAATAAACACTAAATTAAAACGCGTTTAAGTACCTCGAACGTGATTAAGATCTGGTCACATCAAAATCGAGATGTTTACCCAAACATTGAAGTGATTTGTTACTACAAATTGATATTATTACAACTAAATTACTTCATTAATCACATACAGCCGTACTCATAATGAAAATTTGGCATAAAGTTAGCAAAAAGTTTATTCATAATACACTTACCAAACTCTGGCAAACGATTTGCTAAACTCTTGCTAACGAGCTGCCGTTGGCCAACTTGTGAAAAACAGCCGTTTAATGTCAAACAATTTTGCTGGTTTTTTTTTGACAACTGATTTTTTCTAATTTACTTTCTTTTAATTAATTTATTTTAATTTTAAAAACTTTTAAACATTTTTATATGTGAAGGGGGAAACAATTACAAATTCAGTGATGATAAATGCAAAACGTGTTGCATTTTTGAGTAACACAATGTGGCATCATAAAAATTCAGAGCTAATTTATTAAAAGTTGGCACATGGAGAAAAGTTCGTTATGTATTAGCTCTGTGTCAACAAGCTGTTAAGCTTAATCGGCATTCTAGTTAGCAGCTCGTTGTACGTAGTGTAAAAACTGTGGCTAACTTTTTGTTGTGAATACGGCTGATAAAATCTATTGAACATATCTCAAACTGAGTATAATGTAGAATCGGCCACAATGAACGTATCTCTGAAGTGAACAACCGAACACGATTTCTTCTTAATGTTTTTATTTCGTCTTTAAATAATCCATTCATTATCACAATTTCATCATTTAAATGTTTAAATAATCATCTGATAACTTAATAAAAGTATTGTTATCCATTTTTTATAATTTAAAGAAATATAAACTTGTTTGTTGTGTTTTTTTATTAATCAACTGTTAATACATAATCTCAAATTTAATATGAACGGCTTTGATTAACTTTATCAAAATTTTGCTTAAGCTATCTTCACACTTGGGTTTTTAAACGCGTTTAAGCAAAAATGGTAGATTAAGTTAATCAAAGCCGTTCACACTACATTTGACATGATTAAGATGACAGATGAGTAAGAAAAAAACACAACAAAAGAATTTATATTTCTTTAAAGTATTAAAAATGGATAAAAATAACTACTTTTATAAAGTTATCAGAAGATTATTTTGTCAAAGTTAATTTCGGGAATGCAAAATTTATTATTAAAAAGATTTCTGTATGACGTGCTTAATTCCCAATTTTTCATATTTGATAAATACACTGAAATTTATTGTTGAGGGAACGCTAGCTTCTATGCGCATTTCACTGGTTGCTTAGGCCAGTTCATTAGGAAACCTTTTCCAAAGATTTTAGAAAAGCTGAAAATATTATACTAATAAAACCCTAAAGCGAATAAGAATTTTAAACACTCAAAGTCTTACTTGTAACAATATCAAAGCTTAAACAAAACACAAACAATAAACAGTGAGTTTATCTTTTCTTACATTCCCCTACGAATTGTAGTTGTAAGTGGGTAAAAATAAAAAACAAAATTAAAAAACAAATTGCTGCATTCCATTGTCTTCGTAATAAAATAACAAAAACAAACCAATTCATTTTTGTTCACGGGCTTTTAGCTTTTATTAAATCTTTGGCAAAGGTTTCCTGATAATCTGGCCTAAGCAACCAGTGAAATGGGTCATACCAGAAATCTTATTAATAATTATTTTGTGAAATTGTGAACATTTATATTTAATTTAAGGAAAAAAGTTAACACTTTAAGCAGAAATCGAGGCCGGTTGTACACGTCATGTTGGCCGATTCTACATTATACTCAGTTTGAGGTATGTTCAGTGAATTCTATGTTATTAATGAAGTGATTAAGTTGTAATTAAGTTGATTAACAAATCACTTCAATGTATGGTAAATCATCACGATTTTGATATGATAAGAGCTTAATCAAATTCGAGTTGCTTAAACAGGTTTAAGAAAACAAGTGTTAACATATCATAACACCAGTATCCATAAGTACTAAACGGCACGGCAAATCTTGTCTCTAGGATCATAAAAAATATAGTGTCATATACCAACATAGTAATGATCCGTCTTTATTTCGGTGATTTGGGTTTAACTTTAGGCTGAAATTAATTACGTCATACTAAAATGTATTTTTTTTGCAAGCAGTCAAAGACTTAAAAACCTGATTTATAAAATGGCTGACCAAAGTCAAACCAAACATACGAATTATTCAAATTATGAAAATTAAAATAAAGCATTTATTGAAACAAATTCATAAAAATTTAAAAAAATTACACTTACCAATTTGTTAATATGTTGAAAGCAACAAATCTGAAAAATAAACAACAATTACAAAAAGCCCACAGAAAAATTTAAGAATAATTAAAAATTTGCTAAAATCCAAGCAAATAACAATAAATGCAAGGAAATTACAAATTTCTAAATTTTCTTTGAAAAGACAAAGACAAGAATTAATAAAAACATCATTTGCAGATAACTGAATCGCGAAGTGCAGAAAGAGAACTTCTGACATGATTGGTAAAATTAATTATTAATGTGTTTATATAGATTCGAATACGTTCTATTAAATATGAGTGCACTAAGAAAATGATGAGGAAAATATTTGCTTAAATAATGTCAATAACAGGATTTTACACCTTTTATTCGACAACAAAATGTGAATTGCAATGGCTATTTGTACAGATTATTATGTTATTGTATGTTGAAGGATATAAGCACAACGACCCAGAGGATCATTTGTGCAGCCCATGTATCTCACCATGTCAGGTTCAGGCTACGTATAAGACCCAATACGCTGCCTGGTGAGAGATCTGAAATATCAGTTGGACTCATTATTTGCCCCTGAAAAATTTCTGCGCGAAAGTCCCCAAGGCGGGACAGAACCAGAGCAGATGTTCTGACGTTTCGCCATTAACCTCACAAAATCTTCATATCTTGGTATCAACATTACCCATAATAAACTGATAGTTTCTGAGACCACAGTGCCCCGTAAAAAGGCCAACAAGCAGTCTTCGTTCCGCCTTCTTAAGCAGAACTAGCCTACCTGCCTTGCCAAGGGACGGTGTAGCAAATCTCCTGGACCGTCTTAATTCAGAAGTGGACGACCATGTGTGGAGGAATTTACGTTCGAACCATGTTCATAACGTTCCTCTAATGTGACCGACAGGGAAGCCGAAGGCACAGGGCCTATGTATGGACGGCGAGATAAAATAGCTTTTAACGAAAATAAATGCAAAGATGTGAATTAAGTTAAACAATATATTCCTTTTGCATTGGGAATTACTATTATAATCAATAACACAATTGGGCTATGCACAAGGTGTGCTATCTAGTCATATCGTCATAATGTCCTAAATAAAATTTTACAATTGTTTAAAAAAATATTGTTGTGTTTGAAACAAAATAAAAATTTTAATGCTGTGGTTATTATTTTGTCATAACTCTACATTAGAAATCTAAATTATAAGAGCTTGTCCACAGCAGTCATATATATTTCTTTTAAATATTTTAATACATTTGACTTTACAACTTTATGACTACCTTGTGAATAGGCCAAATGTTTTATGATTTCTATACTAATTAAAATTCTAATGAATAACAAAAATACCATTCCGCTAATGTAATAAATGAATCTTGTATTTGTATAACGTTAATGCTACTAAGTGCAGAACCATATTTTAGTATTGCCAAGAAGCTAATGTAAAAAGTGCAATATTAGGCAACTTTTAACAAAAGTCTGTTGACCCTCCACGAAATCAGGATATAGAACTTGCATTTGTTATTATCCATAATTAACTACACTGTTTTAGCTGACTATCTCAAAATGAATGTTTTGAGTAGTTCCCTTTATGCACTTAGCGTTTCAATTAAGGTAACAATATTTTATATTTTTTTTGAATTAATTCGAATGACTATTTCTCGAGTTACAGAAAATTATGTGGTTAAAGGCAACACAACCGTAATAAACTACAATCAACCAAACTGATTTCATTGTTTGATTTCAAATTGATTTCAGAATAAGAAATGATTTCGGATTTCAAAATAAGAAAATTGCAATTTTTTGTGATTGCATTTATTTTGAAATAATTGAATGCAATTAATTTGATTGCAATCATATCGATTGCTATTAAATAATTCCCCTGAAACCACAACTAGAGAGAAAGTCAAACGAAATAGTTTATACTTGAAATCTAATTTTGTAAACACAAATTTTAATTGTTGGCAATTCAAAATTATCAGAAACAAAATTATCAATTATTTGTAGAAGAAGAAGTTTCGTTTAAAGCGGTCAAATATTTTGATTCTGATTAAATTCGATTAGATGTGATTGCAATTACTTCATTGCAATTAAAACCAGTAATTGCAATCAAATAATGTATGAATTGATTGATTAATGTTTATCGTTTTGATCTAACGCCAAAATCATGTGATTGCAGCTTAATCGTTTGCAATCTTTTACAGCTCTAATAGGCTGTAAATCTCAGTACTATGTGTACCCAAATTAATTAACAAAACTCGGATTCTACAAAAATATCGATTTTGTGGGCCTGTATTATTAAATGTATAATTAACTAGCATTTAACGTGCTACTTCGTTAGTGCCTCCCTTTATTTTGTGGACATATTTCTATACCAAATTTAATGTTTCTAGATTAAAACAAAAAAGTACGCAGAAAAAATTCTCGCAATTTTTTTGTTTCAATTAATCAAAAATCAGTTTTAATTAAAAATGTAATCAAGTAAATTAAACGTTTATTTATCTCAACAACATTACTGCAACAAATGTTGTAAATAAAGTAGAATCCCGATAATTCGTAATCGCAAGGTACCGACCATTTCTTAAGAATTATAGGAGTTTTCGATTTAGCGGTGTTTTGATTTTACGCGGTTAAAATAAAATAAATACGAATTAACGGGGTTTTTCAATTTATTTACTTAAACGATAAAAAACATAAAAAACAATTGTTAAAAATAAAATATATAAAAATTATGCATGTAACAAACTGATCTTAAGAAAATAAACCCACACACAAGCAAAAACCCACGCAAAAATAGCGGTAAACAAAAAATCATTCTTTCCATGTTTCTGTTGTTTTTATTACGAATTATAAGTGGTAGTTAGCAAACAATTACGATTTATCAAAGGTAAAGAAGATTTTATTTGAAAAAAAAAATTACGAATTAGCGAGGGAACCAAAATGTATGGAAATTTTACGAATTAACGAGATTTTTTCAAAGGAGCGACAGTTTATTACGAATTATCGGGAATTACGATTTATCGGGGTACGAATTATCGGGATTTGACGTATCAATAAATTTTTAATTGATAATTTTTGGATACTAGTGCAAATTTAATTTTTTAATTAATATCAAAATTCTTTTTAAATGAAATAAATTTTATTTTTTTCTGTGTACCAAGTTTTTTCATCTTTTAGCTTCTTATTTACTCAGGAACCTGCACCTTTATTTTTATGTTTCTAAGTTAAATATTATTGAAATTTAAAGAATATCCACTTGTAAAGAATTTTTTTAATTTTCCGTATTTCCCTATTGAAGTATCATAAATTTCAATATTATACTGGTAGACCATTAGTTATGCGCATTATGCGTCAATGAAAAAAAAAATGTTTTGTAAAAAAGGCACCAAAATAAGGTACGATTTTCGATTTTGATAAACGTTCGCATATCAAAACAAGACCAAAGTTATATTTGTATTATTTGCATAAGTAACGTGTTTATTGGTAAAAAAAACAAAAAAAAATTTCGTTTTCCCAAAAATTACTTTGATAATAAACTGGCAATTGCAAGGCTTAAAAAACTTAACTGCCAACATTCTTTTGAAAGTTGTTTTTGTTTTCATTTTGTTTTTTCTTAACCTACTTAAAACTACAATTTATATTGGAA